>CM060448.1:139803854-141133647 GCA_030545235.1 Helianthus tuberosus | reverse complement strand
AGTGTTAATTTTGTTCAAACATCTGAGATTAAAATGACAATTTACTCGTTTTGTTATCAATTGTAGATCCAAAGTTGTTGGCATGTGATATAGGTTTACTAATTTTGTCAGTAAAGTCATCAAGATATCTAGAGTCTTTCATCTTTATAGCTTTAAACTCAGATTCAAGTGTTTGCAGTCTTGCTTCATTGACTTTGTTTTCTTCCACATATCGAGCTTTTAAATCTTTGGAAATATCTAACATTTGTATGATGAGCAATCTGAAGAACAATATCTTCAAGCATCACTTTACAGAGATATGCAATAGCCTTTGTATTTTACTTTGTATCAAATTCTCTGGTTGATTCGATTGCTTCCCAAATTCCATGGACAATATATATTGCCTTGGTTTTTACAACCCAAATTGTCTAGTTTGTAGAATTCAAATTTGGACACCCAAAGACCACTGACGTTCCTTTTTTGTTACAATGTCATCTTTCTTAGTCACTTTTTCGTGGCTTCTTTTTCCAAATATTGATAAAGAAGTTTGGACAATCCTGACTTTATTTCTACTGGTTTTGGATTCCATTTGATATCAACTTCACTAGTTTTAAATCAAATCCATGTCAACCTTGTTTGAGATTAATTTCATATTGTTCTGACTGGTTTCAAATCAAATTAGTATTCTCCTCGCACTCTAGCTATTATGATATCAACTTTAACTGTTTCGGATTAGATAATCAACCTCCTAGTTTTTCGGCCCAGTAGAGAATCAAAACCCTTATTTCCGAGAGAATTGACCACTGATTTTTCCGTCGCCTATGGCGAATCAAAACCTTACTAACAAGAACAGTACAAGGGTTTTTCGGTCATCTATGATGAAACAAAACCAACTATACTAGTGATAGAAGTGCACGGTTTTTCGGTTGCAAGCTGATGAATCAAAATTGCTTATACCATTTTTTCGATTGTCTGACAAATCCAACCAATTGTTTTTATGAGAACTAGTGGGAATGCCCGCGCATTGCAGCGGGTGTACCGAATGATTTCCTATTCAAATTTTCAATTATATATGTATAACTAAAAATGAGCCACTATGAGACCGTGGGGTATGGTGGGGCTTGGGTTGGGGGCATGAGTTGACACGTGGAGTTCGAGCCCTCCCACCGGTGAGTGACGTGTCCGTGGGGTATGGCGGGGCTTGGGTTGGGGCGTGGCTTGGCAGTTTATTAAAAAAAAGCGAATAGGACATGGCCAACAAAGCGAATAGGAGCCCGCCACATAGGATCGCTAGCCCGCCCCACGCCCGGCTTCAAACTCCCGCCCCTTGGGCCACGCCCCAACCCAAGCCCCCGGGGTGGTGGCTTGGGCGTTTTCAGCCAACCCACGCCCCAACCCAAGCCCCATACCTCATATTCTGAATACAAATCAAATCAATGTTGATCAATTCAATAAGCATGTAATGGAAAACTAATAATGATTGTGTACCTGGTAAGCCAGCAACAACACCAGAGAGGGAAGTAGACGTCATGTTCGTCAGATTGATCTGGTTCCCCTTTAGGATGTATCTTCTTGATGGTAGTACCGAGTTCTTTAGGGTTGAAGAACTCGTAGTAATG
Source organism: Helianthus tuberosus (assembly GCA_030545235.1). NCBI lineage: Eukaryota > Viridiplantae > Streptophyta > Magnoliopsida > Asterales > Asteraceae > Helianthus > Helianthus tuberosus. The sequence continues at coordinate 141,132,049 of CM060448.1, read as the reverse complement.
GAGAGAGAGGAGGGGGCGATTTTAGAGTGATGTTATGAAAGTCTAACCCTAATCCCTCTCTAGTAATCTCCTTATATACACCCAAGGGGAAACCCAATTAGTTAATTAGGGTAATCTGGCCCATCAACAATTACCAACTAATTTATTATAGGTTTTAATATATTTTGATCCGTATTATATAAATGATAATGATGGCTACTAGATTAAATATAAATAAATAAATATTTAATCTTACATTCTCCCACTTAGCCGAATAATCATTTATCATGAGTATTAGATAAGTCTGATCAGAAGTTAATACTCATTTTAGCCTTAAACAAGTACTATAGCAGAGAAATACAGCCGTTGAATCATTATGCGACTCAGGACCCCCATTAGTCATACTATAGCCTTAATTTAAAACCTAACAGTTATGATCAAAATAAGTAAGCCCTTTAACATTTGATTTGTATTTACAGTTGTCTATATGTCATTACACCGGCAGAACATATGTAAGAGACATACAAAATCAAACTGATGAGGAATATTAAAAGTTAATCATTCATAGTACGATATGCAGTTGTACATAGTCATCAATATACCCGTGATTATTATAAGCGCTTGCATAATAGTTATGGGTGATAGACTTTTAGTTATAGGATCCTTAAGCATATCATGAATGCATTCGATACAAAGATTTAGTTTCCTCAATTCGTTCATAAACGAATAATTAATTGCGTATCGAAATTTAATGCAGCACCTCTCGAACTGTTAATGTTCAAGGAGACATGGTAGCTGACTTTATCACAATAAGTCTTCAAAACATTAATTATATGGAGTTAATAAACTCATGAGTCCACTGATAAATTTCCAACAACATTTAGTGACTATATTATGTCGTTATAACTTAGGTTGTTATTATCAGTTTATTATGACTCCTCCATAAGATAGGTTTTGTCTGTTGACATAAAGATATACCCGAAATTACATTTTGTCATCTTTGAATATTACAAAGTTAGAGTAATAAACCGGTTTGAGTTCTCACTTCTTCTTTAAATTATAGCCTCTCGTTTCTTTTAAAGATATTGTAATACTCTATTAAATGCTTCACATTAATCTAGACATATCTAGTGTGTTGCAATGTGAGTAATATCTAAACAAGTATAGACTTAAACTTACATAAGGCTTCTAATTAATGAAGCGTAAGAAATAATCTCATTTATCCTATTATCCTCTAAAGGAGAGCAGTATTGTTTGTTACATATTTAAGGACCAATTTAATGTTAAACTTATGGAACGAAAGTAATGTCCCATTTGGTCTATCTCAACATGTTATGATATCTATTATGTAAGAGATATCCCTGAGATCTATTATATCAAAGTTTGTGTTAACAATGCTTTGACTTATGTAACATCTACTTGTCAAAAGAATATCATCTATATAGACAAGTTTATCTTATTTGCTCCCACTTATCTTGAGGTAGGTACATTATTCCACTTGGTTGTTGATGAAAATAATTGCGTTAAGATTTCATCACATTATGATGTTTGCATTAAACAATACATGGATTTTATTGGCTTATAGACAAACTGTTCTTTAACCTTAAGTTTGGAACTTTCAGGTTGTTTTATGAACATGTAAATATGTCAGCCATTTATTAGGGAAAATTGTTTTAATGTTCATCTAATGTAGCTTTAAACTATTATAAGCTACTAGAACAGTGATGATCCTAAAAGAAATCTTTTGTTAGATATGTAATTCTTTAATAATTTATCTCTTCCTGAGTACAACCTTTGACAATCAATCATGCTTCTTTGTGTCTTAACGTTTATATCAGGATTTGGTTTAGTTATGAACACTCTTAGGTTATTCAATCAAATCCCAAACGTTATGCGAACACATAAAATCAGTTTTACTAGAAAACTGTTTTATTCCATTCAGAAGATTGATTGACACTAATGGCTTAATTAGGAGAGATAGGATCAATAAACTTTTCCAAAATCCATTTCAACTTCAGTTAGGGAGGTTATGTAATCATCAAAGTTAGTAGGCTTTTAAACCTAGATGACCTCCTGAGTCGATTATTGGGTTTGTTAGAAGTTTCAGTTTTATGGATTAGCTCTTGGTTAAGTTGCTATCATTTTCATTCTAAGTTTGTAAGAGTTGGTGCAGTATGGTGTACAAGAGGTGTAATCGGAGTTAAATTTGGAGTGAAATTTAATGACACTCTTCCCCCCGCCTCTTGTATTCCTTGCAAGTCGTGATAAGAACTTTGACTGCTCCCACTGACCTTAGAAAACTTTAGGAACTCAGCATGCTTAGGGTCAATATTTAACGACCAAACAAATTCTAAATAGAGAAAACATATTAATGAACATATTAATGACGTTAGTCATTGTAGTTTCTCTTGTTGAGGATTATGTTGGTTTAGGTAAGAAATCTAAGTGTGCCCACAATTAAGCAACAATGAAACTTTTGTACTAATAGCATTAGATTTTAAGGAGACAAGTTTTGATGGAACAGTGTCGTGATGGAGCGGTGTCTTGCACAAGAGGTGCAAATTGAGGTAATGTGAAATTTTCACTCCCCCACCTCTTGCAACTATTGCAAGTTGTTATTAAGACACTTAATGCTCCCACTGATCTTTAATATCTCTAGAATGCTACAAGAGAAGTTTCAATGAGCTACGTGACGTGGGAACCTATCACATATACGTTAGACTTTATTTGATTTCTTTAATGTCCAGATATCATAAGAAACTTAGGGACATATTTAATAGAAATCTTATTAAGTACATATATGAATAGATTTCTTATAAGACCGTGGGCCATATACGACAAAATTTAGATACAAGTTGATAGTCTTTTAAATGATAAATGAATTGTGTCTGAATATTCCATTTGAAATAAGTTCCATGAATGTCAATGAATGACTTATGATGGACCCATACTTAATCCTTAAGCCAAGTAATATTTAGGGCTATAACGTCATGATTTAAAATCACTTAGAATGAGATTAGATAAGAAATCATCCTCATTAACCATGTCATGATTTCTCATGAATTTTGGTTATAATGGATGAAATTTGTAAGTCTCATTTTCCTTTTGTCAAATTCTCATTTACATGATGACAAAGTTGTGAAAATGTAAGGTATCATCTAGTTTTATCTTAGTAATGTTTCAATCCAGATATTTAGAACAAATAAGATGAGAGTTTAAGATAAGTGTGACTTTATGTTGACTATGCAAACTTCACAACCTTCATAACATTGCTTAATTATGATACTATATTCTGATTAATACTCAGAATATATGTACGGTATCGAAAAACGTTGTTAGAAGACTGCTTATTATTGTTCTTATAGCCTTAACATTTAATTTTGTCACTAACTCTCATGTTAGTTATTTGTTAACTTCTGGTAAGGAAACGTTTAAAACTAGAGTCAACTAATCATGTGTTAATAGGAATATTATAATTAGTAGACTTAAATATCTTTAATAAGTGACTATCTAATTAATTCATCCAACTATTCTTTAGAATAATGGATAGTCTCGTTGCTTATGTCTAGTCTAATGACATAATTATGCAGTGAGATTTTCCTTTGAAGAACCTTAGAGGTGGAATTAACACTTGTAATTTGTCTATGGACCTTAGAACAATCCTCTTTTATGGTTTTAAGTGGTTGTAAAGTGAATAACAACTTATTTTCCAGCTTTAAACATTTATTTCTTTGTACATATGTTGCTTATCAACACACTCATTATACTTTGGTATTTTTGAGTGTTATAGTTGATTTATAAGGCATCAAATTGTACAAGTGAAAATCTTAGTATGTAATGTACTGGAAAAATGTACTTATTTCCATGCGTAAGCCCCTAAGTTTATGGGTCATGGTATTGTACATTATTATGTATTCACATATACCACTTAGCTTTATAGTTTAGAATTTTAAATGAAGGCATGCATCTTAGGAGTTCTAGTGATTATTCCATATATAAGAGATTAGCCTTAGGAAAGACTTAATATGAAATAACTTTAGTGATAGCATTATGTTAGAGAGTTCTTGATTATCATAAGAGACATCATGTTCGATTTATCCTAATCATCATGCTCTAATTTTCTTCTTTATAATCTTTATCAGAAGAGAGCAATAGGATTATCGTGTCTTAAGAAATAATCAAGGATTTAATTTAAGAGCTAATTCTAATAGAAACTTTAAATAAAGCAAACATTTTAGGTTTAGGAATTAGAGTGGATGAGATATTAATTTATAGAAGAAAATTACAGTGAGTAAAATTATGGGTACTAAGAATAAGGCAGACGAAATGATCATAAAAAATTAATTAAGGATCATTGATGTAAGGATCATTATGTGAAGAAGTTGTGATATGTCTATTACTAACATCAAAATAATAGACTTGTTTAAAAATTCTACTTAAACGAAGACAAATCAGCTTTGGCCAGAAGTGTAATCATTTAAGTATGTGTGCAAAGTAATCATGACAAATCAGCTTTGGCCAGAAATGAGACAATCACTTTAGTTATGCACTTGTCAAGCATGCTAAACATAAATGAATTAAATCAGCTTTGGCCAGAATTAAGACATTTCACGTTTGTAATGCATACTTAACATAGCTTTTATAATACTTGAACAATAAATAGATATATTAAATCAGCTTTGGCCAGAATTAATACATCAGAAGCTCATTCAAGTTAAGCTATTTTGGTTTTGTAAAACATTATTTGATCCTTGTTAATTAACTAAGTATTTACAGAACCAATTAGTTAGTAGCAAACCACCTGTTAGCGCGGATCGAACTGAGTTATGAGAGCTCGAGTTAGCCTAAAATAATGAGGTTTCGAGTTGGGTCTCGAGTCAGGTCTCGACTGAGTTATGAGAGCTCGAGTCAGTTATGAGGTCTCGAGTCGCAACCTGTTGTCTCGAGTCGGAACCATGGTCTCGACTATCACATTTTATGAGATCTCGAGTCAGTTATGAGGTCTCGAGTCGCAACCATGGTCTCGAGTTGTGAAGATTTAATCCCTTAGTCGAAAACTCAGTGGTCTCGAGTCGAGACTGTTGTCTCGAGTTGTGAAGTTTTTTTGAGCCCTTATGATCTCGAGTCGAGACCTTGTAGTCTCGAGTTGAGACCTGATGGTCTCGAGTCGTAATCTTATGGTCTCGAGTTGTAAAAAATTAATGACCTTTATGATTTCGAGTCGAGATCTTGTGGTCTCGAGTCGAGATCTGATGGTCTCGAATCCACTGTTAACAGTTGTTTATTGTGACAAGTTTGAAACAACTAATTTTAAGGGATTTTGATTATAATTTCAAAATATCTTATGTTTATCTATCCAAGTTAATTATTCGATTATAATTAAAATTATATTTTATTCGAAACTTGGAGATAAAGTTAAACAACTTTAGCAAATATAATCAAAACTAAGTTATCCCTAAATAAGGTAATTAATCAATTTATGGTCATGAAATCATTATTGAATTAATAAAATCAATCAATTCATCGATTTACATAAAAAAGAAATATAAGCTTAACAAGAAGCCGTGAATTAAGTGAATTGAATGAATTGATTAATTAAATATTCATCATGTGCAGTTATGGTTTCAAAGTCAAAACCAATTTTAATGAATTATAGAAGTAAATGTAAGATTCTAATTTGGTACCAATGTGGCAATGTCTGCCGCCGTAAGGAACCAAAAATTAATTTTGAATGGTTTAATTTTCAAATCAATTTGCGGATCATAATCGCAAAACAGAAAAAACAATCTTTATGTTTCAATTCCTTTAATTCAATTCGATGAATTCCTTGATTGAATTGATGTAATCAACATATGCTCTGATACCACATGTTGGTCAATTCAATAAGCATGTAATGGAAAACTAATAATGATTGTGTACCTGGTAAGCCAGCAACAACACCAGAGAGGGAAGTAGACGTCATGTTCGTCAGATTGATCTGGTTCCCCTTTAGGATGTATCTTCTTGATGGTAGTACCGAGTTCTTTAGGGTTGAAGAACTCGTAGTAATGGAGAGAGAGGAGGGGGCGATTTTAGAGTGATGTTATGAAAGTCTAACCCTAATCCCTCTCTAGTAATCTCCTTATATACACCCAAGGGGAAACCCAATTAGTTAATTAGGGTAATCTGGCCCATCAACAATTACCAACTAATTTATTATAGGTTTTAATATATTTTGATCCGTATTATATAAATGATAATGATGGCTACTAGATTAAATATAAATAGCATATATCTTGAAAATAACCAATGAAGTGTAACAATAACGTCAAAGCTTATAAGCATGTTCCACCTATCTTGGAACGCATCGTCATGCATTATATTTTTGAGAGTTAACTACCTACTAAAAAAACAGTTACAAAATTAGATTTTCAAGATCCAGTCAAGTAATTAAAACACATAACTCCATTAATTTAACACAGTATATCAAGATATCAGAACTCTTCCTTTTGTCCATCTCAAACAATTTGATCAAGTAACAGCAACCTCCTACTTATCCAGTTATCCTTATCAAGAGCAACAAATTACATAAGCACAAATTACACCTTCCATTTCCAAACTGCTGGCTTTTCCAGCCACTATTTCCCTTACTTTAAACATTACCAAACCTTTTTACTACCAGTACCAAACACACATTCAACAACTCCATCTTTCAACCAATATTACAATCACTTTTCTCAAACTACCAACCAACCTCAGTTCCTAATCTACACAAAATTTCCAACACAAAAAACCTTATTTAACACCTAAACCCAGATCAAACTCCAAATCCCTCTAAATAAAACCCTTAACATAAAAACAACAACCCTCATTATTATTAACATCCATGGTTTTAAAAAAAACGGCTTAGGCAGTAAGAAAACGTGTCTGAGGCGGCACCTCATGGGGTTATGTTTGCCCGTACGTCTTTGACGGACGAGACAGTAAGAAAACACGGGCCTCATGGGGTTATGTGTGTTTTAGACTTTCTATGTCAACAATTTTATTTCTTATAAGATATTTTTAAATTCCGCCTCGGGCTTACACCTAGGAATAATGCCTCGATTCTATTCTGGTCTTTTAAACCTATTAACATCTAACACAGAAAGTCAGTCATCTACAGTCTGTGTACACCTATCAAACAACTATATCGTGTAACTAAACACAGAACAACAAGTATAAAAAAAGAACATGAATGATGTACTGAGCAGTAGCAGCTCGATTATTCAAGGCAGCCCATTGCAAAGCATAATAACCTAAACTATCCGGTTGAGAGACAGAGCAACCGTCGGACTCAACCAAGCGCTGAAGCTACTCCAGATCACCATACGCAGCTGCAGTGTAAACATCGTCTCGCAGGATTTCTTCATCGATTGGTGTTCCGTCAGCGACAATATTGTTAAGATCTCTGGATTCCTCTACGACCTCGATCTCCGATGACATCGCACTGGATTTTGATTCGTTAATTGTTTTTTCAATCTATTATTTGTTTTTTTAGAAATATAGGATTATGTACATAAATTATATTCGGGAAAGATCATTACCATAAGGTAAACCTGGCAAACGGGAAAGATTATTTTTTTGCAATCTTCCCGTGTGTATCGGTAATAACCAATTCAATCTTCCCGTCGTCATTAATATCCGCAGCTATTACCGTTCCCTGAATTTCAGCCATCTCAAGAGGAAACTTCTCCCTTACCTTCCCTGAACCACAACTAAAATGAATATGCTTCACTTATTATTAACCTCTTTAATCAATGATTGTATTACCTTTATGATCGAGGAGGTAAAACAGGCCATACGAAGTGCCAACAAGGATGTCTAATTACCCATCACCGTCCAAATCAACCACTGTTGGAGATGCGTATATGTATGCACGGTTCTTCGCAGTATCTGTACTTAGATCCAGCTCAGCAGTCCACTTAACTTGTTTGGTCTCAAGATTAAAGACAATAATTCCACCGCCAACATATTTTCCAATTTCGATATCACCAAGTTCCTTTACGTGCTCTGGGTTATCATAGTACCTGTAAAAGGATACCATGATCAAAAGAGAAACCACTATCAAAAGTCAAAACATGGATATAATAAGAGGACACGCACTCCTGGTCAAAGAAATACGAGACCGCAACAATCATCTCAGAAACCCCATCCTGATCGATATCAGCTATCACCTGAAATTAAGAAGAAGAAACTCATATTTTTATTTCATTGTTCATTCCAATATCACATAGCGTAAGATGATCTAACGCATGGCATGTGAGACTTACAGGAGTACACAAAATGTGTGAATCAACATGCACATAACTTTGAGATGCCTCATGGTGTGCTTCATTCCACTCCTCATCTCCCCACATTGTTTCATCAACATAATCATCATAGTCGTAGTTATACTCATCCGCCAGCTCATCACTGTCACGGAGTAACTCAAAGGATGAGTCAGCATCAGCTTTAAGGCCTTCGTCATTTTCCACAGTTGCAACATTCTCCTGTGCTTTTTATTCAAGAAGCCGTCTTTCAATTTTTGTTTCATTATTAGTACCTTGCGCATTGTCTGGTGCTGTATTTGATGAGGTATTTTGACTGTCCTTTCGCAACTCGATATGTGGCATAGTTTTATTTTCTGCATTATCATTGTCCTTTGGCAACTCGATGTGCAGATTAGTTTTATTTTCAGCATCGTTGCTCCCATTTGCCATTGAATCTGTACTCCCATTATGTAATGTTTTGACATGTTCATCCAAAGAAGTACTTTTTGTATTATTCAGATGCATTGCAGTCTCTTTCTCCTTATTATCCTCCAAACCAGTTGTATGGTTAGCTCCTGTTGGGGCTGCAAAAATATTTAATTAAGTGTAGGCTGGTTAAATATCTATGGTACAGTTTACAATATTTGAGTTTTGATGATTATGTAATAACCTAAACTATCCAGTTGAGAGACAGAGAAACCGTTGCGAAAAAATGGCATTTGGACGAAAGTCGCAAAAATGGCCCAGACGTCAGGGACGAAAATGGCATTTTACTTAAAGAAAAAAGTTAATGACTTACCAAAGAGGGTTTCATCAGGGCTCCAAGCTACACGATTGATCGTTGCAGTATAGTTGCTGGTCAAAGCAGCCTAAAATAAAAGATTCAACGATCAACGTGTAAGTAAAATAACCTCAATTATAACAAGAGTAAGAATGCAGACCTGTAAAGGCATCGAGAAGGCACTAAGATCCCAAACTTTAAAATTTTTATGAGCAAGTTTCTCTCTGCTACCGAGTTCCCATATCATGATGTCACCGGTACTTGTTCCAACTGCAATTCGTAAAAAAAGACCGAAATTAGTGACAAAATACACAATTAATGGAAAATTACTTTTTAGAGTAAAAGAGAGCCGACCAAGAAGCAAGATTTTGTTCAGTATGAAAATCCATGCTCTTGACTGTTGAACCTTGATTAACGATTGAAATTAGCGTTGCCTGCATGGGAATGTATAACAAAGCCATAACTAAGTTTAATGACACAATGTTAGAGAAAATAACATAGTTGGAAAGGGGAATTAGTGAAACCAATCAGACAATAATGAGATTTCTCCGATGGAGAACAAAATCGAAATAAGCCTAACCCCAAATATCGAATTCAGTTTTTTACCCACAAAAGCGTAAAGTTTATCCGACCCCTTCGAACACACGCATAAGTGAGCAAATACAGAACGAAGAACAAAAATCTAGTAACCAAAGATTTGATACACATGTGAAGCAACCCGTTAGTAGAAGAAAAAGATTACCTTAAACCCTAGACTGTCACCACCGCTACAGCCCCTATACTGCTGCTACCGTCTTCCTTCATAACCCCAACCATCGCCGTTTGAACGACTTTTTTGGGGTTACCATCATCGTTGTAGAGATCGCAGACCGCCAGCATCTCCGACTGCGAAGTTCTCTGACCTCTTCCTAGTGAACAATCAATCAAATTTGGCTAATAGAAGGAGAGCACAGACTCCCTAGCCGGCGACTTCAGATTCCAGTTATTGATGTGTTTTGTTCGATTTTAAATCAAAATATGGCATGAACAAGCAGAGGATGGGATTAAAAAGACCAGGGATGATGAGATTACTTCTTTGAAACTGAAATCGAATTGAAGGCATGCTCTATTGAAGAAATTGAAGTAGTCCGTTCGCTTGATTTCCCTGTAGGTTTGCAGAATTGAAGGCTGGTGTCGCTTGATTTCCCTTTGGGTTTCCCAATTTTACCCTTAAAAGCGTCTTAAAAGTTTGTAAAATGTGTTGTTTTAGTCCCTCTCAAATGGTTTGAAGGTGTTTGTACATGTGGCTTCAAAACTTGTACATATGTAAAATTACCAAAAGGGTAAAAAACTCAGTTTACTTAATAAGGTAGTATAGATAGTTGTCACACCCTGCCAAAGCGGAAATGCGTGAGTGTAAGGAAAAAGGTTTTTGGAGCATATGATTAAGCAAACACTTACATGATATAAAACCAAACGTTTACAAAACGTTTTACAAACCCAAACACTAGGATCCTAATAGAAGCCGATGCTAAAAGGCAATCATGAGACTCTCCCAAAAGCTTAGTATTCCTAGCATACATGCTAAAAGGAAATCACATATTTGTTTTATAGGATGAAGACCCATTTTCATGGGAAAACTTTGTATGAAAATTATGTAAACCAACTGAAGAACACATCAAAATCATTTTCATGGAACTTAAAGCATGAAAATCCAGTACCCGTCTGAGGACTCACCTCGGAAACCATTTTCATGCAACTCAATGAATGAAATCCAGTACTAGCAAGAGGACTCGCCTCGCAAACCATTTTCATGTAAACCGATATATGAAAATCTATTATCCACACGAGGATTCACATCATAAACCATTTCATGCAAACAAGTGTATAAATAACTAGTATCCGCCCAAGGATTCACCTCAAATCATTTTCATGCAAACAAATGTATGAAAATCCAATAAAAAATACTCATAATACGTGAAATCCCATCCCTGTGAAATATTTGATAGCACAGATACTTACCCGGACACCCATGCAATTTCATCAATGTATATGGCAATAGATAGTAAAGACAGCCAATGAATATGTAATGCTCAAACTTTTTAGGATCAAATCGAACATTATTAGTTTAGAAAAATGGTCCCAATTTCTAACGTTTTTAACAACATTTAACAACTACATAAAAGGGATACAGTTTAAAATAACTAACACTGGTTAATTTCTTACATATTGTTCATGTCATACTTTCATTACAAAAGACAATTTTAAAATGTATTTCCAATAATAACTAAGACCGTGACCATAATATTTTCATAACAAAAGTTTTGACCCGTCTAAACATAATAGCATCACGGAAGCGCATAAACTTGTGTGTTTGTCCCAAGCTCGTCACAACCTTATACTGATGATTGTCCTATAACATTTCATCAAAGATTAGCACTAATATATATTCCAATAAACAATATTCAATACACCTTTCCATATTGTTGACCATTGGTCAACCTTCTAAATTTTTACCATAACTTGGTATCTAATTAGTCCAACTTTACTCTTTCCATTCTATGAAATCATTCTAGACACACATGGTGTCAAGTTATTACACCATAATAATATCCAAGATCTACATCTTGGTTATAAGTTGTTTTTCATTCTTTACCCAAATTTACCGGTTCTAACTAGTCAACTTTAAACCACTAAATTACCACTTAAAATCAATACTCCACATAAAACTTTGACTCAAAGAAACTACCACTACTATTAAACCAAACTTGTAAGCTAGAATAACTTACCTTGATTTGAGTCCCTTGATGCTTGGTGTTGTTTGACCCTTCTTCTTTTACTCCTACACTCAAAGATTTCATACTTAGCTTTTGCTTGAATTCATTCCAACATTCCATAAGAAGATGTCAATTTATCACATACATGAATTCTCAAATTCCAAACATGTTCATCATGAAGCATCCAACACAAAACCACACAATTTACCTTAAGGCATTACATCAAACACTTATGGGTGACATTTTTAGATATTTAGAAAACTACTATTTTCATGACATTATACTCCATTGTTCTTCCATACATCAATTTCAAACTATCATATTCATCATAATATCATTTCAACATAATAAATCATCATGCTTCCATGTTATTTACCTAGTATCAACAATTTGTCCTGAGAGTTTCAATTTCGTGATTATGTCATAAACTCACTTCATACAACATGAGAGTTCTTACTTAAAGCATATGTATACATTAATTACAGACATGTTGCCATTCACAAAACCCATTCAAGATTTAGCTCTTACATAAACATGAACACATTCATCGAATTTTGTAATTCACGTATCTCATCAACTTATATATTTATCATTTTTAAAGCATTTATACACAAAATAACTCATCAAGTTTACCTATGTATTATTTTCATTCTCGACAAATAAGGTATATATTTAACGTGACATTTAACGAAAATTACCGTTTTAACCGTACAAGTGTACACGTATAGTCTTAACTTCTACTATCATGTCAACACTTAGCATATCACATTACACATACTCATATCCGCATATCATATTATAACACACAAGTTTCACCCTTTAACAACCCGTTTTCGCGTACGTTCAAATATGCGTATTTTAACGCTTGGGTAACGTTTTCGGGCGTCAGAAGTCACCTAGCTTTAACGTGTGGCAAAAAGAAGAGAGGTGGGCACCCCCATGTGCCGCCACCCATGCTCCCACACACATTCCCCATGCATACATACACACACACACACACACACATGTAAGATCGTGTACCGACCCGAACGAGTCGTTCAGAGGAGTTTAACTTCGTTTCAGAGGCGGTAACTAAGAAACAAAGGTAGAAACAGCTTTATCTTCACCTTAAAACACTGATTGTATTGAATAAACGTTGTGTACAATCGATCTTCACACCGGCAGCACTTCGGTATGGAATACAAGGGACTCACTATGTGATTTCGCTCATGGACACCTATATATAGGTTCCAGATTTCGCTCCAAGAGACACAAGGACACAAGAGCGAAATCCCAACTTGACCACAAAAGCGAAATCACCTGTTGACCTTATGAGCGAAATCAACAAATGTGTATACACTTTTGTCTTCTAGTGAAATATGTAAAATTGCTTTGTCTTCTAATGATTTCACGTGCATTTGTTGTTGCTGATGTAAGCATGATAACACTTGGATGATGTCATCATCAAGAATGATGACATCATTCTTGTTCCGAACCGCAACGAACCGAAGACTCGATGTAAGACGAAGACGACAGATGTGTGCACCAACAGACTCCCCCTCAGATGTTGACGAGTCTCACATGTCGAGTCTTTGCATCTTCAGTCTTGATCAGTCTTTGAGCTTCATTCTTTCTCTCAAAATTTACAGACTCCCCCTTGCAATGTGCTGGCATTCCGTTAGTTCTTCAGCATCATCTGCTTCAGGATCGTAATCTGGCTGACTCTTTCTGACGTTGTTCCAAGATCGTAATCTGGCTCTTATCCAGCTCAGGATCATCAATCCAGCTCAGGATCATCAATCCAGCTCATACTTAAACCTGTACAAACTCACTCTACCTAAAAGTAAATTTTACGCATTTAACAATTCAATGTATGCACTAACACTGACTCTCCCTCAAAAATAACTCAATAAACTTGATGAATCATTTTAAAATTTGATCATTTTTCTTTTCAAAACACATTTTCCCAAACCATTTGTTCATCATGTCTAGCACTTGGAATTTTGACAATCAGCTCTCCAACATCAGTTGTCGAAAATCTTTTTGAGTTTTACAAAATTTATGCTAAAACACACCGAAAATCTTTTTGTATTTTTGAATGTAAAGAAATGCAGTAAAGAAATATTTACAGACAATATTTTTTGTGAGTTTTGTGTAAGAGGATCATATCAGATTTTGACAAGTCACAAGTACCGTTGAGCTTAGATACACATTAAGAATTAAACAATTCACTTAGATTGTCGATATACTGATCCACTTAAATTTTCACACAAATTTCAACTGATTCAGGATATGAGTTAGGTGTTTTAAAAACTTAAACTCATTCATGTGTCCCACCTCTTGAATATACTCCCGTATCCAGATCCCAATATTCAGTCTTACAGGTGAGTATACCACAGATGATATCTGTAAGGGGTTAATAAATTATAAAGAATCATGAGAGCTCAGGTCAGAACTACCGTTCAGCAGAGAGATCATGACTCGACTTTTGGTTGTGTCCCATTTAGAGGATCTTTTGCATTACAACAGCAGCGACTATCAATTTTATTGTTTCATCAGCTTGCTGAGGGCGATGCTATGTTTCAAGCATTTGCAGAAAGCATTATCCGGGGACTAGGTCAGAACTTCCATTCAGCAGAAGTCCCGGGATAATACCCCAGATATCACTGAGTATAAAGACCTAGTATCTCAGAAAGAGGGACCTTTCAAACGAGATTTCAGGGGTTACCTATATATCCAAGTAGTGTTCCCCACGAATAAGCAAGTTTAAATTTAAGTTTATATCCCGAAAAAGCTTACTAAATGTGTAAAAACCTATCGGCATATCATCAGTGAGACTTTTTAACACTATTTAAACAATACATTTCTTTAGCATACTGTGACCGTCTACTGATGTACTATCATTTCCTCTTCTAGACACTAAAACTCATTTTTCATTTTATCATGTTTTTGTCTTTTTCAAATTTTCTAATGTTTTTGGATTTTCTGAAATATTCTACTCCCCCTAAAATGCAAACACATTAAAGAAATTTGAAAACTACTAGACTCTTGACCCACTTGAAACATAAAATGAAACTGTACAAAAACTTGACAACCGACATCGAATCACATCAAATCGCCATTCACTATGCATAAACAATCAGAACTCCCCCTATCACAAACCATTTTCTCATTATGATTTCAAAACACTTAAGTTTGTTTTAATCAAAATGATTTTTCCGGAAAATGAGTTTGTTTTTACCACTTGTAGGTTTACCACTTGTAAAGTATGGGGATATGGTTCATCATCTTGTCAGTTTTATCAAATGTAATAAATCAAGTACAATTTAATGTCCCTGATTTACCATTTGCAATTAATCAACCTCTGTATCAATTGTAAGAATTACCACTTTTAGGATCACAAACAATACCACTTGTAGGTATGACTAACCAATACCAACTGTAGGAATGTTACGTCTACATGTATCATTTTATCAATCAGGATGCCGATTCCTGCTTCGCACTTACCAACCTGGAAGCTCCGGCGAGTCACACTTATCCTGTAAAAATTCAAACAATTTTTAAATCTTTTCAAACACTAGAAAGATGCCGATTCCTGATCCACGATATAAACTTGGGATCTCCGGCAAAGTCCTAAGACTTCAAGGGAAACAAACTTCCATCCAAGTCTTTTCAGACTTGATGGCTTTCAACTCTTGCGCAGTGGGGTTGTAAGTTGCCTTTTTAGTTGCATAAAAATCTTTAACCCCCTTTGCTTTCCCATTTAACATTTTTCCAAAAATTTTCTTAACACTCCCATTGAATGTTTTCTCGACATCAAACTTAGTTTTCTCTGTATAAAACTGATTCGAGATATTAACCTTTCCAACTTTCTTTTTAACCTCTTCAAACTTCAGTGATGGAAACTCATCATCATTCACTGAAATTTTCATCTCAACCTGTGGCTCTTCTGGCTTTGTGGAACCAGATTCATCGCCGACATTCACATCAACTTTCTTAACAACCCACACTTGGTTGTCATTCTCTTTCTTTTTATAAAAATTCTTTTTAGAACACTCACCAACCTCATAAGTTGAGTTTTCAAAAATTTTAAATTTTTCGGTTGGTGGTTCAACATCAACAACTTTTTCTTTCAATTTCTTAGAAACTCCCTGTTTTTGTTGTGGCATTTTTCGAACAGTTCCATGCAATGTGACCAGCTTCATTGCATTTGTAACAGATTCTAGTTTCTTTTGAGTGACAAACTTCAGTTCCATTTTTCTTCTTTTCAGCAAGAAACTCTTGATTTGACTGTCTCCATAATGGTTTCTTCTGTTCCTTTTCTGCACTTCCACCTGACACAAATTCTGTTTTTGTTTTAGAATTTTTCATATTTTTATGATTTTCTGGTGGAATAAATCCAAGACCTTTCTTTTTGTAGCTACGATTTTGGTTTGGTTTCTTTTGAAATCCAGAACCAGAATTGTAACCCTTTTTCTTGTTTAGACGTTGTTGAACTCTTGAAGTGTACTTTTTAGGTTTTTCAGTAAGATTTAAATATTTTATTTCAGAAATATTAATTTCTGTCATTTTGAAAACCTTTTTGATCATGTCAAAACGAACACTTCTTATTGGAAACTCTTTGTCAGAGTATAATTTGTCAGAATCATTTAAAGTGTATGCGACTTCAAATGTTTCATCATCCAAATTTGCTTTTGATAATAAAAATTCTTTACTGTAAGACCGTTTAACCGACGACTTTTGACTGTTGACTGACGAATTTGACCCTCCAGACTCAGACTTTGACTCAGACTCCTCCTCAGTATCCAACACTTGATCGACCACCTTTTTGATTAACTCAGACTCATGATCAGTATCGGACGAGGTAAACGTGACATCAATGTTATCTGGTAATTCATCAGTTGTGTCGGTTTTTAGCTTTATATTGACTGCTTTTTCAAGTTGCTCCTCGTTTGGTTTTCTAGGAGAATACCCTTCCCAAATTGGAGGCGGACACTTGTTATAGCTAACAGTCGGTTTCTTACCACAATCTTTCTTCTTTGGCTTCTCATCTTGAAAAGCTTCCATTCCTGCAACAGTTGGGTAAATACGATCAATGAGATAATCAGAACTAGAATAACTTTGTAATAAACGTCTAATTCTCTCATTCTCAATCTTCTCTGTCTCCAACTCTTGCTTCTATTTAGCACTCTCTTCGATGTAAAAATTTATAGCTTTTTGCTTTGTCATCATTACAGCATTCATCATCGTTAGTGCTTGTTCTCGGTCTGAGTTTGTCTTTTGGAGACCAGTTACTGTTTTGTTCAAGACATCATAAGATTCCTTTACATAATTGAGATTGAACAGTAACTGCTCCTTCTTCTTCTCATATTCAGCAATGATGTCATCTTTTGCAGCACATTCCTTGCAAGCTTCCAAACACTTTATGCAAGGCTTGACAACTTCAACAATCTTTTCAACTTCGATTTTTTTCACCACTTCAACTACCTTTTCTGCTTCAATCACCTTCTCAGCTTCAGCTACCTTCTCAGCAACACTTTCAACATTCTCTTTCTGAACAACATCTTCAGATTTCATTTGTTGTTGTTCTTTAGCAGCTTGTTTCTCCTTCAGTTTCTCTATACGATCTGCAAAATAGAAATGAAAACTTTCAGGAGAAAGATGAGTTTTAGCAACATTAATATGTTTCTCTTCCTCATCATCACTGCTACTATCAACTGGTGATTGATCAAACTGTACAGATTTTTCAGAATCAGCATCTGATACACCAGAATCAGACGGTGTTTGATCAAATACAACTTCTTTTTCTAAAGTACCATCATTTTGCACACTCTCATCTGCACTTAGTGAATCTTCATCAGCACTTTCTGAGCTTTCTTCAGATGTAACAGACTATTCCTTCACACTTTTCACTGTCTCACCAATAGATTTCATCCATGTGGCGAACATGTCTGGTTCTCTAACAATCTTTGCAATAAAAGCTTTGAAATCACCCTTTTCATCAACAAACATATCCCAGCTGAAACCTTCAGGTAGCCTCTCATCATCTTGATCGACTATGCATGCTTTGCTATCAGGAGATATATAGTTGCTCCAGTTGAAATCTACCAAACATCCTCTCTTTGAATCCTCAATCTTTCTACCATGAGCCGTTTGTGAGTCTTGTGACTGACCAACTTGCTGATAAATGGCTTTCCGGTAGTAATCGTCTTTTTCGAACGGATTCTGAGCGCCACTAGCTTCCCTGTTTTTGCACTCCCGTTTGAAATGGCCTTTCTCCCTGCAATGAAAACAAGTAACTTTAGATTTATCAAAACCTAAAGTAGAGACATGAGCATCAAGAAAGTCATTTCTCCCAGTAATAGTTTTGAACTTTTCAGCACGTCTAAGAACACTCGCAAGACACCATTTGATATCCATCAGTTCCATATCTTCTGCGTCTATTTGATCGTAATCCTCTTTGGTGAGCATGGGATTTCCGATCCGACCAGCCACTAGACCCTCATAAGATAACAACACAGAACCAAGTAGAGCCATGTGGTCTTTAGCAGTGTCTTCTGAAAAACTTTGACCTTCTGGAAGATTTAGAGCGATGTTGCATTGAATCACATAACCATTTCTTGTCTTTGTGCTTTGAGACTGAAAGCTTTCTGATGAACTCTTTGGATTAACACTCGGATATAATGAGAAAATACTGTTGCTTTTGTTTGAACTTTGATCAATATTTTCTGTAGAATCCCCAGCACTAAACGCAGTCTGAATTTTCGGACTTCTCTCAGCTTCTGGAACCGGAATACTTCCTTTGTAATACATTTTTACATCCTGTTGACCACTTGGACTGTTCATCCTTGCGATCTTCTGCTGTTCCAAATCTTGACCCTCAATCTTTTCGATAAACTGACCAATTGTTGACCACTTGGACTGTTCATCCTTGCGATCTTCTGCTGTTCCAAAACTGCTGTTCCAAATCTTGACCCTCAACCTTTCTCACATCTTTATAACTATCGTCCAAATACCCTCGATACAAATCATTAAATTTTTCAAAATGATAGTTGTCCTTTTCATCAAACATTTTGTTCAAATTTTAAAGCTTTTCTAACAAAATCAAAAATTTCACAATTATAGAATATTCAAACTAAATCAACTCCTTCAAACGAGATCACTTTTGAAGCGAAATATCACTTCTCAAACGAGATTACTTTGAAACTGAATCACTGATTTCGCTTGAATCAACACACCTTCAAACGAAATTAAACCTTGAAGCGAAATCAGCTAATTTTGCTTGAAACAACTCAAACGGAATTACACACTTGAAACGGAAACACTTATTTCAAGCGAAATCAGTTGTTTTTCAAGCGAAATAACAAATCCAAACGAAATTAACCAGTTTTTCAAACGGAATCAGTTTGATCGTTCAAACGGAATTACTTTTTTTGGCCTATTTTTGTCACTTTTAGTTCGAATTTAGGTCTGATTTTCTCAAGGGTTTGTTAAAATAGTATTTCGCACACTATATGTGAAAATCAGTCCATTTTAACCGTGAAAACTTGATTAATTTTGAAAAGAAGGTGTAGAAATCAGAATTTTCCAGCGAAAACGAGCTAAACAGTAAGAACTCTTCCTCCTGAGCTCTGATACCACATGTAGGATCGTTTTATAACCCAATGAGTCAATCAGAGACAGAATCAGAGGCGGAATTCATTGATTCTGTCTTTGTTTAGCTTGAATTCACTATTAACTGTCTCGTTTATTGATCTAGAAGCAATTTACAGCACATAGACACTTCGACAGCACTTCGGTGTCGGAAACAAGAAGGTTACCACTGATTTCGATTGGATGGATATTTATAGGCAAGTGATTCCGCTTGAACATACTCAAGCGGAATTACCTTTCAAGCAGGATAACATTCAAACGAAATTAACTCCATGATTTCTCTTGAATTTGTCCAACTGATTTCGTTTGAAATGACTCTTTGTCATTTCAAACGGAATTACCTATAATCCCATTTCTCGTTTTTCGTGTCCTAATCTATTAGTTCTAACCTAAGACACGAACGAAGATGAAGTCGACAGACAACTGCACCAACATGAGCCGAGGATATCCAGGACATGGTCATTAACCCCCAAAGGCTTTAAGCAAACAAAACATATTAAACGGGTTATATCAATAGTTTAACCTTCATACGATTAAAGATTCAATACCCAACCAAGTGGTATTTTATATACCGTACCCCAAGCCCGTATAAGGGAAAATAAGTTAAAGTATTTACCTGAGCAAATTATACAAATTTATCCCAGCCGTATACAATCAGCAAGTGCAAATATCTTTTACTGGGCTCCTAAATCTAGAACGAAGGTTTTAATAACCTATTAGATTCCTAACGGGTCCTACTTAAGTTTAAACTTAGACCGGTTAGTTTTAAAGGAAGATATACGGTTCAAAACGCAAGATTAAGCGAAGACCGGATTAGAATTTTATTTCGATCCGACAAGTATGAAGACTTGTATGATATGGGTTAACTAAACACATTCTGGATTTTGAATAAAAAATGATAAGGTTTGATCCGTTTCGGTCAATTTATGCAAACTAGTCACATAAACCGCACCGAACGCGAAAAATGCATAACGGGTAACCAAAAGAGTCATGAACAGGTTTCCTAAGTTAATATGCCTTAAATATATTGTGATATCAGTAGGATACCTTCCATTATTCCCAAAACGGATTTAAAATCAATTTAAGCACCGTAGGGGTATTTCGGTCATTTTAAAGGTTATAAAAGAGATTAAATATAATTCTGAGGTTCTGGTCTTAAATGATCAATAAAAATATTTATTTTTGCATGTCATATCAGTAAGGTATTGTATATATGTGAATTTTATCATTTATAACCAAACTATGTGCCTTAGGGGCGTTTTGGTCATTTCACATAAGCTTTAAAGGTCAAATTTGGAAATCTGAGTTTAAAAATTTTACTTAGTGTTAAAGTATAGAAATTTACTTAAAACATCAGTAGGTATTAAGTCTTATGTGTCAAAAATAGTTTTAACCCACACTATGCGTTTAAAACGCGTAAAAAGTCGGTTTTAGGCGATTTTCAGGTTATACAAGGAAATCTGTGTTTTTAATCAGTTTAGAAAGTTCAAAATATTTTATTTATCATATAAAATCAGTAGCAAAAGGTTTGGTATCAAAATTTTATGTAAAACTCATTTTATTAGCAAAAAGGGTATAACCGTCAATTACCAAATCAAAGCAAGAATCCCATGTTATGATCAGCTTAAAATTAAACAAAAATCTTCAAAAATCCCAAAATATTATAATACATCAGTGGGTAAAAAGTTTGGTGTCGAAATTTGGGTTTAAATAGGCTTTATGCCAAAAATGCAACTTAATTAATAAAAAACTTTCAAATTACGATATTGAGCATAACTCCTAATTTAGACCTCAAACTGATGTCAAATTTTTAGGACATGTTTACAAATCAGTAACAAAGGTTTTTATCCATTCACATTTTCAAAAATCCCATTTTAATATCAAAAGGGCATAATGGTCAACATTTAAGCAATTAACGGAAACATGCGAATGAATCGGATTAATTAGGAACTAAGTTGTATAACCTCAGAGGGTTATACTAACCTATAACATGGTCCTAAAGGAACCCTAAGGCATATCTAAACTAAGCTAAATCGGGTCAGAATTGAAAGTCAAAGCAAAAGTCTACTTTTGCGACATTCGGTCCCGAACCGAGCCCAAACTCAGAATTGTGGGGTTGAACATGCTTAGAGATGTTCTTACATTATTTACCAAGTTATTTTAGTGTTAAAACAGGTTCCATAACTTCTACATTATCAGTTATGAGTTTATTTGAAAGATAGCTTTCTGTTGACTTTTTAATATTAAGTTTGACCCGACAATTGACCAAGATAACGTGATAACCAGGAGGTGCCCTTTTAAGGGTTTAACACCTACATAATTACCAACACATAGCCACTTTCAATTTGAATAATGGCTGGACCGTTTGTGATTAATCACAAAGTCAAAGCTTAATTACGATAACTTTGACTTTCGGTCATTAAGCTAATAAAAACTCAATTACATAGGCTAAGTACACTTACAAGAGTCCTTAGCATGAAGATTAAGACTAATAGAGCCTCCTTAAAGACCAGGTTGCTCCAGAGAACTTGGTTTGAGAGTTTGCTTAGAGAAATTCTTGAAGTGTGCATGAACAAGTGAGGGAATGAGGCTAATTTTTAGTGATTTTCATTTCACAAGATCAATCCATGTGTCCTTAGGTGTTTTATGATGATAACAAGTGTCTAGTGGTTTTGTAAAACTGTTAAAGATGCTGCTGTTTACGTTTACTGGTTGCAGAGGATCCAGAACAGATTTCAGGTCAAGCATGCTGGCAGGTGACAATTTTGCTGAAAATTGCTCCCCGTCGCGCCACGCGCCAGACCAGGCAAACCTTTGCGCGCCACCCGAGGCACCAAGTTTCAAAATTGTTTTGTTTTGTTGCATGTCCAGTCCCTGCACTCTTGTTAGTCGATAATCTGACATTTTCATCATGCATGGTCAGTGTAAACAGGTCAGGGGTGTCGGGTGTCCTAGGGAGTGTAGCCATGCATTTGCAAGTCTTGGACATATTGAAAAAGTCTCCCGAGACTAGATTTGTGATATTTACACTTTTAACCCCTATTCTTGAAAATTTCAATATACTTCAAAATTCTGAATCGGATCTTTATGGAACTTTTATCAGGTATTCATGAGGGTGTAATAATGTGTTACAAAGCCTTGGGAATGTTAATAGGTCACTCAGAGGTAAAAATTAACATGTTGACACTTTTAACCCCTGTGTTTTGTAACTTTCGATTTTTAAGCGCAAACGGATTCTAGTGCCTGAAAATTTATTCAATAATGAATACGGACATTATACAGAGTCACTCAGAGGCACAAGTTTGGCATGATGACGCTTTTGGTCCATCTAATTACATCTTTGCATTGTTTAACAGTTTTAGTCCCTCAAGATATTTTTAATCACATTCAGGGTTTATGACACGTGTCACCATTGCACTGGACATGGTTTTGCTAGGTGTTACACGTAATCACGATGGTTATAGTCCCTTGCGACTATACCTACTGATTACCACGTTGATTAGTGAAGTGATGAGTCAAAGTTTT
Source organism: Helianthus tuberosus (assembly GCA_030545235.1). Classification (NCBI taxonomy): domain Eukaryota; kingdom Viridiplantae; phylum Streptophyta; class Magnoliopsida; order Asterales; family Asteraceae; genus Helianthus; species Helianthus tuberosus. The sequence continues at coordinate 141,109,109 of CM060448.1, read as the reverse complement.
GGTCAAAATGCACGATTATGTGCATTTTGCGACCAAACTATTTTTGGGTATCAAAACACTTTGTTTTGATATCAAATCAATTTTCTAACTTAGTTAAACATGTTTTAACATGTTTAACTCGTCACTTCTAGTTTAGTGCTTATTTAGGGTCGTAAGTCAAGCGGTCTCGACAACCGCTTAGACTTTCGAACCCGACCCATTTGGTTGATCATTAGGATTCGACCAAACATATTTTGTGACCATAGTTGTATAGGAAATAACCTTCCAAGGTTATACCATATGGTCACTTAGTTTAATTAGTTGTATGATAGGTAGTTTATATGCCTTAGGAAAATGACCAAAATGACTTTTTGCGCATAATTTCAATTTAAGCATATGTAACCAAAATTTTGACACTTAAACTAATTATGCAACATAACTAAACATGTTTAGGCATATAATACTTGTCATAGGAGTAGTTAGGCCATCCGAACGCGCAATTGCGCAAATGACGCATTAAAGTAGCGTAAACTACCTTAACGGGTCATAACGGGTCATAAGCACTTAGGATAGGTTTCAAATCAGAATGTAGGCTTTGTTAAACCATATTGTAATGCCCTGCTTCTTCATACTTCACATAAATAGAAAGTCTTGTTTGTATTTCTATTTTTGAAAGCCTTGTGTCCTTGTAATCGTAGTTTGTTGTATCCTTGTAAAATACGATACTTGGATCGTAATAAAATTCATTATTTCTTACAAATTATACCTTATTTATTCGTGCATATTTATACGTTTCGATTCATTATACGTTTGATGTCTTATTTGCGAATCTTGTAAACATATGTTGATCTTACAAATACATATCATATAATCATGACTCATATACTTAGGATATGCTTATACGACATTTTGGACACTTGCAAATACATATTCATGAGTATCATACTTGCTACATTTTATATGTTATACACACTTACCTTGATCACATCTTTTGGTTAAGACATGTTAAATACCCATTTAGGATCTCGTACATACTAACCATACACGAATGTAGAATGGTTATTGATTATGAACGTATCGGTAACAACTACATGATCATCACGAGCTTTCCCAGCATTCAACAAAAACGCTCTACCTCTGGAACTCTGACCTTTCATCTTAGGATAGTTACGCTTGAAATGTCCCTGCTCTTCGCATTCAAAGCATCCCTCAATCTTGACTCAATCCAATGTGCTTTTAGCGTAGCACTCATGGGTCAGATGCCTAGATTGACCGCATCTGGTGCATTTACTCTCCTCATCACCTTGAGTTCTCTTCATCGAGCCACTCTTATCATCCCTGATCATATCTTTCCCCGAACCACTGGTGTTAGCCGCAAATAGTTTACCAAAAATTTGTTTCTTCTCACGCTTCTCATCAGAATCCTTCCTCAAACTCTAATTCTTTCGCTTCATTAAATCACCAGATCTATGCTTAGAGCGCTCCCGTTGATCGAATTTCTTGTCTACATTAGCTTTCGTTGACGACTTCCCAATCTCATCCTTTTTGCTAAGGCTACTTTTGTTAACAACATCATCGGTCAGTGATTTTGCCAGTGCAATAGCTTCCAGTTAGGTAGTGGGTTTCGAGGATTTAACCATACTGCGAATCTGTGGTGCCAGTCCCCAAATATACCTTTCAATCTTATAACATAATTAGGCTTGACCATTCGATAAACCAACCTAGCTAGATCATTGATTTGAGTCGTATAAGCTCTGACATTCAAACCTTGCATAGTTAGATCCCAAAAATCAGTCTCAATCTTCTGTAGCTAACTACGCGGACAATATTCCTTAAGAAGCATCACTTTCAGTTCGTGCCAGGTAAGACCATAGGCAGCGTCTTCTCCCAAAATCTGAACATGAGCATTCCACCAGGATAAAGCTTCGTCAAGAATTGAACATGAAGAATACCTAACCCTTTGATCTGTAGCACAACCATTGATTGCCTTCACTATCTCCATCTTCTCAATCCATCTGACGATATCAAGGGGTCCTTCAGCACCAAATGATCTTGGGTTACAACCCTGGAATCTTTTGTACGTACACCCATGCACTGTTCACAAGGTTAATGAAAAATCAAGATTACTCTTAGATTATATCATAACACATGAAACTACTAAAACTTTTCCAATCATTATTCTACCTGGAGGGTTTCCAATCGGCGTTCCACCGAAACCGTGTGCATTTGCACTGTGTCCACACCCTTGCCACGTAGTTTGGTTAGCTTTGTACTGTTCCAAATCAGTGTTAACATGCTGAGCGATTAGTTGCGCCAAGTCCTCATGTGTGGTAGGTAATTTAGTACCGTCAGTAGAGGGACCCTGACTCGCTTTTGGTGGCATATTGATGTTTCTATTATTTTAACAATAATGACAACGTCAAACAATATTTAAATAATTCAATCATAAAATGCGATTGGTTTAAACAATACACATGTAATCACAACCACATAACAATTAGAAAAATTTAAGCAAAAACCCATAATATTGATATTTTATCATGGAAATTACATTGCTTGTTTGTAATTCACAAAGGACTAACAAAATTTGGTGTGAATAAAATCAAACATTATCGACAACTTTCACTGAATTTCCTCCTAAAATATCTATTTGGCATGCAAGCCTAAATAGGGTTACCAAAAGAGATAAAATAAAACAAACACCTATCACTTAGAACCCAGAAACTCCATCAGTTTCCTAACTAACTCCTTGAGCTCCACAATCCTCCAGTGCATCTAATCCATGGCACTGTCATTTAACTCCTAAATCTCATCATACGTATCCATCTGGCCTTCAAGATCCTTCATCTTGCCCTTGGTCGTCGCTAAGTCTCTGCATAAGGCTGCGATATGGCGATCACAGTGAGAACATCGGTCAACCCAAAATCCTTTCTGCTTCTTCAAAGCAGACCATGTCATGGATCTAGACGTCGATTCTATGTCTCTAGCAGGTCAAGTTCTCTTCCTACGTCGAGTATAAAATCGTAAAGGTGAAGTTGAGACTCGTGACTCAGACTGCGGAACAGATGACTCTGATATGACTGGCAGAGGGATCTCAGACGTAGGCTCAACAGTTGCGGTTGGTGGGACTACCAATGGCTCTAAAGGTCGATTCATGACAACAGCGGCGTCCACCACCGGTGCTACTCCAAAAGATCCTCCAATCATAGGTATACCTCTATCTAGCTCATCGACAACTGGCGCAGTACCAGATGATTGTCCAATCCCAAAAACTAAGAGAGGAACAATCGCATCATGATCGTCAATCTAACCGTTATTTGTATGGGCGTAACGTGGGTCTTCTTGACAAGCAAAAGTAGTGGGGCCGACATAAAATGATGAGGTAAAACCAGCCATGTCAGCAAACCGTGAGGTAGTGCGTGGTAACCCTGGCAAGACTGAGGTCGGAGAGGTCTCGAATTTATGATCGCTATCGGAGTCGTGAATCTAGATAATCTTGTGTGAGTGCCACGTCTGTGATACAACATAACCGTACTAAGTAAGTGAATTTTAGAATTAACACGTGTGCACATAAACTCTTTATAGTTTTCATACATGATTAAAATCCATATTTATTTTAAATTATTGGCTTCGTGAATTTTGGGATTTAATCTCAAAACTCTTTATTTGAAGTCTAGATTTTTCCAAGAAAACATGTAGTTCGCTGACAACCATTGGCTCTGATACTAACTTCTATCACACCCCAAAAACGTCATAGCGGAAATACAAACGTGGCGGTGACGGAGACTGGTACCCATAATTATCTTAGTGGATGATGCAACATAATCTTTGGACATACATCTTAATTAAAACCTAAGTTTAATGTTTAGAGTTTAAACATAAACCACAACATCATTGTTGTTTGATCCTTGTGGATCTTAGTACACGCGCTCCCAAAAGTAGTTTTAAAAGTTGTCCAAAAACATTATTTAATAAAACTTGCATCACTACCACAAGACATAACAAAACCCTGAAGCCGGATTCATGTACCTGAAGAACACGTAAAAATCAAGTGTCAACACAAAGGAAAGTGAGTTACATATTCAAACTGTGAACAATTTGTTTAAGAAAAAACTTTCTTATTATGAATTTTAAAATAAAACATCCATATAAAAATGTAATTAATAAAGTTAATTTTATTTTGATTATCAAAATCCAAGGGGGCCAGTTCTCTAATCGAAAGCGTTTTCTCTAAAGACTTTTGACACAAATCATCTTCCCAAGATTTATTTATATATTAAATTTCTAGCATCAAATATTCATAAGTTTGCAAAACCTACGATCTATATATTAACAAGGGTATAATCAACTATAGGCAATCAAAGAATATAAATTCGTTGTTTGACTTGACACGGAGCTAACGGTCACGACGGGGTGGTCATCCCGATAGATCTATCTACAATTCTACGCATACCAATATTAATGATTAAACGACTAAATTCACGCAAAGTACCACACAATGGGTCATTATAGTGCCTGCCTCATGAACAATATATATCATACTAAAATGATAAATTTAACATTTTGTGTTGTACGAATTCTCCGAAGTCCCCATCGAAACAAAAGCCTATTCCGATACTCTCTTGAGATCAAGCAAATTCGTCACAACTTAGATTTAAAATTTTTTAAATCTATACGGTTGTTTTATCCCAAACACTGTAATCCTCCCCGTTTCTCCCGAAACATATTTTAATTTAATCACATTTCCAAAACAATGCTTTCCTCGAAAACATATTTATGTCATTCCAAACCATATTTTGATAGACTTTATAGACTCAATTAACATATAAGTAAGGCTAATGCTTGTGATTAATGCAAAACATGATTAATTGGATGTACGGGCTACTTGGTTTGTAGGGCAAATCAGAACCAACTGTTGTTTTGATTTCATTTATATTTTTTTGTTTTCCATTCTTTTTATTAAAAATGTATTTTCTTTTTCAAAAAACAAAGTTTGAACAATTCCTTTTAATAATCCTTAAGGTGCGTTTGTTTCATTGGCACTCAACGGAATTAGAATCTGAATTCCAATTCGTAGACCATGCGTAATCATAAAGTCTTTTAGGGGTGTTATGCGACAAGTGGCGCAAAGTGTAAGAGGAGGGCTTTATATCACAAGAGAGTGTAGTCATAAGGCTCCATACCCATCATTACTCAATTATTAATTTTCTATTTTTTATAGTTAATTTCTAACTTTATAAAATTAAAAACCATTAAAAAGGTTAAAAAAAACTATTTCATTAGATTAAAAAACATTACAATAAAATAAAAAAAAAACTCTATAACTCAGATTATATATTTTTTAGATTCGCTCCTTTTGTTGACTGGCTTGATAGTCTATTAAGGCGGCCCGCATAATGTCATCGTCGTTATGACCACTTTTCCATCCGTTTTTTAACTATTGGTAAACGGATTGAAAATTTGCACACTTTTTGTTGAAATCGGTCCCCTTTCCTCATATTGAATCCGGTAGCCGATAGTTCTCCCCTACCTATTGAGCCCGAAAAATAGTTTTCAGATTCGGTGCCAAAACACGCTTTTATTTTGGTTGTTTGCTAAAAAACAAAAAATTAATACAAAAAATTAATGCCAAAACCTTTAAAAAGTAAAAAAAAAGAGTTTGAAAAGGTGATTATATATAGTGTGTAGTTTAAAAAAAAAAAGGTGATTATATATAGAAATTTAAAAGACTTTTTTTAATTAACATGACTGTTCAACGGTCATTTTTTTTTAAACTTTCAAGTTTTCCGGCATTATATTCCGTGAGGAGACAGAAAAATCAACCCATAGCGCCGGCTGTAGCAGTATAGCCAGGCGCTATCGTTGCCTTAACTGCCCAATACCGCCCCACTACGGGTGGCCTTAATGTGTGTGGTTAGCATATATATGGTCGTCCGTGCGCCCTCCATCTCTGCCTAGTGGATTATTTTGTCACACGTTGGAAAAAGCAGCGTCGTGGTCAGGATTTTGCGTAACCAAGATGAGCAAATGCGACTTCTAACACTGCATGGTCAGGAGATTGCTTTTGTCAAGACGAACCACTTCATCCTCCTTAAGTTAACCAATGATTGTCCAATGCCTCCACCGAATGGACTTTGGAGTCTATACAGAACTCCCGAAGCTAAAGAATGGGAGACACTATACGCGTCTCGTATTCAACAGGGTAAGAAGTTAATGGCAAGTAACAAAAGTCAACATAAAGAGTACATAAACGTGTTTGATTAGTCGTAGCATTAGTTGTTGTATTATTTAGTGTTATCGTTAAAATTATTTAATCATAGTGTTATTTTGTGTTAAAAAATGGTTGTTCATATTAAGTTTTACTTAAAAATTATAAGTTGCATCAAATTTTTAACTTATTATTGTTATCTTATAATGTTTTTATAAAAACACTTATTAAACAAAACAAAGTATATGAAGCGTATAGGGCAATATGGTTCCCCTAGACCCAAAGTATAGGAAGCGTATGGGGCAATATGGTTCCCCTAGAGTCAATGTATAGGAAGCGTATGGGGCAATATGGTTCCCCTGGTCCCCTAATCTGAATCATTTTTATAAAAATGTGTCAAAAAAACGTTTATACATTATTGTAATACCCAAAACATATTTATGATAACTATAATAATTTTATCATTATATAGACATATTTTAAAAATTTAAGAAATTAATAGAAGTTGGTTTGAATAATTTTATTTAGTCATATACGTTCCATGTATTCATCATTTATTCATATCAATTTCTAATGTATTAGTTTCCTTTATATGACTGACTATGTATGGCAAATTGGCAACAAATATTTTATGTAGTTACTAAAGCAAAGATGTAGTTATAACCGAATCCGTTTAGCTAGCAAACACTATGATGATATTTCAAAGTATTGTACGACTTCTGTACAATGAAAACTAGATAATAAGAAAAAAGATAATAAGAAAAAAGGTAAGAAAACCCATAATCTACAAGTCTACAACCTCCTGTGATTTTTGACATACACATCACATATCCCTTGAAACCAGGGATTTGACAATTCACTCAATCAATCACACGAATTACATCCATAAAAACTACGGTCAGAAAGCGTAAAGAAACAAAAAGTATACTTCTCCACAGAAGCTGAGACAGAATCTAAAGAATGATCGCATTCTGGTTGATAAAGAGTATATTTCTCATCTGTGATATCATTACCTTTTATATAGTCACACAAGTAACTTCATTGTCTCCTTTGTCTGCCCTCCCTAGCTGATGCAGTGCTTGATATACAAATACACAAAAAAAAAAACACCATGTAATGGGTATTTTGTTTAAATTCTTATAGCCTTACGACCCGTCCTATACTCAGCCCGACCTTTCCTTGCCACATTTTCCTCGGTCCGGCCAGACCATGCCGCTCTTTCCTTTGTCCGACCTTTCCATGCAGGTATGTTATTTTGTTTTATTTCATTTTCTACGAACAATTTTAATATTATGTAATGAGTATTTTGTTTGAATTTTTTATAGGCTCCAGGCACGTCCTATACACGGCACAACCCGTCACCCACTAGGCGTGGCCCGAACTTTACGGAGGAGGAGCTCGCTGAGTCTGACGAGGAGTCTGGCGAGTATTGATGATAAATAGTGGTTTTTATTATCATATTATGTAGTATTGTACGAACAATTGAATTTAATTTTAAGTGTTTGTAATATTTGTTTAATTTGGATATGTTTAATTTGTTTGGATTGCTTAACTTCACTACGTCTTTTATAAAATTTATAACAAAAAACTAACATCATTTTATAACAAAAAAACAACTTAATTAATGTTTAAAAAATAAAGTTCAAAAAGATACTAATAACAATATGCTGTTCTTGCAAAAAAAAAAAAAAAAAAAAAAAATCCTCCAGGGAACGTATGGCCCTATATGATTCCTCTTGTCTTTTGAAAAAAAAAATCATTAAGGGAGCGTATGGCCCTATACACTTCCTTTTAGCTGACAATCTTTTAAAAAGTCTGGTACACATATAGGAAGCGTATTGCTTAATACGCTTGGACCCAGAGGAACCGTATTGCCCTATACGCTTCCTCTGGTCCCTTAATCATTAGCTGACAATCTTCTGAAAAGTTTGTACTTCAAGTACACATATAGGAAGTGTATTGCTCAATACGCTTGGACCCAGAGGAACCGTATTGCCCTATACACTTCCTATAGGGTTCAAGGGATATGCAAATAACCAAGGGGGATGTGTGAATAACCAAGGCCTAAATAATGTCATGACTAAATAAGGTCAACTCTTGTGGGCCAGGATTATCAAAGATGGGGCACGCAACCTATGCTTGGTCTTGCTTACTGACAAATTCTTGATTTTCCTCATTTTTCTACCTTTTCGGCCCTATTGTTCTCAAAATAAAAGGTAAGAAAATTTAGAAGTGACTTACATAGAGGTACAAGAAACAATCTAAAATGGGTATAAATGATGTGGAAATATATTTTTAATTGTGTGCACTTCAGTTCGGGAGTACCTTGTTTTTCCGTGAATAGAGAGAGACGTTGGGGGTAGATCCCCTTGAGTTTTTTTATTTAAAAAATGGTTGTGGCATCATAGGCAAGAGAAGCAACGTACGTTTTATGTAATTTGGCAAGCCGGGTAAGAAAATAGTAAAATCTAGTACGATGGTGATGTGGATGAGAAAGATGTTATAACAAGAGCCGCAAGGAGGGTAAGATACTCTTCACCCTAATAAGCCATGGTCACTCTCTTAACCTAGAAAGGATATTGGGATTTAGAACATAACCTAAAAGGATCTTAAACAATATAAAATAAATTGGAAATATGAATAACTCTAGTCCCCTTAATCGCTAAGCTGGCTAGTAATTCCCCTTAAGTTGGTTAAGATGGTTGATTACTTTCAAAAGTTTTCTTATCCAAAACCATATTTTAAAGCAACTGTTGCATCTAGGCGATGAGTTATCGCCCAGTTAAACTTAAACGACCAACTAGTGAACATTTAACTTTGAGTTCTAACGTTGCTAACCACCTTAATCTAGGCATTAAAAAAGTTTTACACTCAATATGTTAACTAGAAACACCTCCTTAAAGAAACGTCCACTATTGTATATAAACTTTAAACTAATCTAATTGGAATAATATTCTAAGAAATTTATTCTTATTTAGTAGTTCCACACATCACTTGTGATATATTTGGTATTTATTAAATTTATTATGTTGTCTTGAAACTTATTTTTGGTATCTTCTATTCTTGTAGGGATCTCAGTTTTAACAATTTGACCGGAGAGATCCCTTCATTACCATTTTATCTTCAGTATATGTATGTGAATTATCTTCAACAATATTTTCTTGCCCTATAATATGTAACCAAGATCATTTCTCTAAGAATGACCACTTTTTGATAGTGTTTTGACACAAAATAATCTTACTGGACATATTCCTCAACGGATCTTGACAAGCATTATGAATGTGTAAGGAAAATATTTCTCCAGTAGTTTTCTTTTACTATACATGTAATTTGCATCCTCAAATGCAGTGGTGGAACCAATGTACAAGGAGGGGTAGCCCGGGCTACCTCTCAACTCCCTTTTCGTAGTGTAAAAATACTTTTCAGCTTCGTCTACGTAGTGTAAAATTTTTATCTTTTAATACAAAGGATACCTCTAATCCCCCCCCCCCCCCCCCCCCCAAAAAAAAAATAAATAAATTGGGATACCACTGAATTTTTTGGCTAGCTCCGCCACTGCTCAAATGGTCAAAAAATAAAGTGAACCGTATTACTTTTTGGTGATTGTATGTGGTTCAATGAAATATTGAATACAATGTAACCATGTCAATAGGCTAGATAACTTGGTTTCCAAGCAAGTAAAATTACACTGGGAAACTGATCATCAAAAACTATAATAATAAAATCCCGATGATAATAATACTCGTCAATGCATGTGTTTATGGTTTCATAGGGATGTTTCGTATAATCATTTCACCTGGAATGCTTCCAGTCCAAAGAAGTGTCATAAAGGGGCAATGTAAGTTGTTTTTTGTTTTCTTGTAGTAAAACTGCCATATGTATGCTATATTTGCGTTTGGTTTTTGTTTAATACTTGATGTAAAACAAAAATTTCATGACTCAGAAACGTGGTGGAGAGCTATTCTTCATCAACTGATAAAAAGTATAAGACACACGACCTTAACTTCATTTAAGCTCACACCATTTACATTGCGTGTTGTGTAAGAATAAAAAATACACACTAACTTATTTGCTTTGTATTATTATTATTATTATTATTATTATTATTATTTTTTTTTTTTTTTTTTTTTTTTTTGCGTACAAACAGTGTTGATCTATGTTTAAGGAAAGATTTTCCCTGTACTAGATCTGATGCACAACGTATGTAACGTTTTTACATAATTTCAAGCACATTAACCTCATGTTATATCTTAGTTAAAATGTCGTCATCTTTTGCTTAGAAATCTATTCTCTCCATATAAATTGTGGAGGAGAAGAAGTAAATATCAACAACACCATCAAGTTCGACGATGATACCGAGGGGAGAGGTGCAGCATCATACTATAACGACGGAAATTGGGCATTTAGCAACACGGGATATTTCTTAGACTATGGCATGGATTCTGATCCATATATTTGTTACAACAAGTCCAGTCTCCAAAATATATCCCCATTTGATATCGGATTATATACAGAAGCACGTGCAACCGCTATTTCTCTTACTTATTATGGATTGTGTCTTATGAATGGGAACTATAGTGTTAAACTCCACTTTGCTGAGATTGTTTTCACCCAAGATAACTCAACTATGGTCATCGGGAAGCGTGTATTCAATGTTTATGTTCAGGTGATTCAACTTTTGAATAAAATAATTAGGTAACAGCTTTGGTTTGATTTCTATATATTTTAGGTAACCATCAATGTTTCTGATCGAAATATTTTTAAAACGTTGAAGGTTTTCTTTCTGGCTAAAAGATAGCCGGTTGCCTAAATAGAGACTTTGCCAAAGTTGGCTATTTGTTGTGATTAACATTAACATATTCTACAAAATATTACTTTTTGTAGGGTACGTTGAAAGAAAAAGATTTTGATATTGTAAAAGAGGCTGGAGGTGTTGGTAGGCCAGTTATAAAGTGTTATACAATTATTGTGAAGAGTAACACACTCAAGATTCAACTTTATTGGGCTGGAAAAGGAACTAATACAATCCCATACAAAGGAAGTTATGGCCCGATTGTATCAGCTATATCAGTTGAACCGAGTAAGTGATTCTTCATCGTACTTCTTCCTTTTAGATTGCATGAATCCATCAAAAATGTTAAGAGGGAGGTTTTATCGACTTTTGAGGTCAAAGTTACTAAGACCATGTGTAGTGGTTTAGCTCAATAATGCCCCCATCATGGGGCGTTTTGCGACACGTGGCAGTCTAGTCAGGATGGAGCATTATTGAGGGTTATTGCAAAAGTGGCGTAGTGAGATTAATGCCCAATAACGGCCCTTCCATTAATTACACAATAATTTTTTTTTTAAATTAAATAATGCAAAAGTTTCCCCATTGGTCAGTCAACCCTTCCACAAGCCCTTTTAGGCGTTTTTTTAAACACGCCAATCCAATTTTTTTTCAAAAAAAATGCCAAACAACGCCCTATGTAATTGGGGGGGGGGGGGGGGGGGTTTGGGCGTTATTTTTGAAATTAAAAAAAAAAAAAACGCCCCACTGCACATAGTCTAAGACCATGTGTAGTGGGTTTGAAGTTCAAACCCCTCCCTTTGACATTTTCCGACATGTGATGTTCTAGTCAGCAAAAGGGGATTATGTGGATTGAAGCTAAAAAATGTATAGTTGTATAATGTCCCCTAATGCTCCAACAGTACTTATCCAATTATTATCTTTTTAAGAAATAAAACAAATAATATTATGACGGATGAATTGGATGATTCTTAATAGCCATTCAATAAAACAAATACTTTCATCCGGCGTTTTCATGGAAACGCCCAACTAAAATTTTGTAAAAAAAAAAAAAAAAAAAAACCTAAGGGACGGTGTTGCCATGTGAATGGGACGTTTTTTTCCATCCACGCCCAAACAAATAACCACGGTCTAAGCAATTTCCTTTTCCTACCAATATATCAAGTAAAGTATATGCTTTGACTTTAAGGTTAAAGTTATGATTTATGTAGGGCAGATAGGAAATTAATAAAGACAGAATACGTTTCTTTTATTAAGAAACATTACATTTATAAATGAAGGTTACTATCCCTATTTATCCTAAACGAAAGGGTGTGAAACCTCCTTGGTGTGGGTTTGGTAGTGTTATAAGGCTAGAGGGTATGGTGATGATCCGCCACGTAGGCGTCACGTCATAATCCTCCCAAGGATGGTCCATCCCACAAAACTAGAGGGTATGAAAGATTGTCCTAGATGATCCTACCCCACCACTTTTATGTTTTTTATTTTTTTAATCTTCTACTTTTTTTTTTTCAACATTTAACAAATAAAATAATAAAATATTTTCATTAAAAACAACAATTGTATTATTTTTTATTTTTAATTTTAAAAAAAACCTAAACCTAAACCAAAAAAGTAAAATTAAAAAAAAAATATTAATTAACTCCATTTTTTCTTAAAAGAAGCAAAACTGAAGAAAGTGCATCCTCACTCTCTCCCTCTCACTCATCTTCTCCAAAAATTCATCACACCCTCTCAACAAGCGTCATTAATGGCGGTCAAAAATGAAGAAGAAAAAAAAAAACCAGAGGTTGGTTTCAAAATTCAAAAATAAAAAATGTGTCAGCAACCTTCATTAGCATCAAATGCGGTCAAAAATGAAGAAGAAAATGGAAATTTAATTTTTTTTATCTAACGGTTACTTTTTTGGAGGGGGGCCCACAATTTCGCTTCGTCGCCAACGTCCAGGGAACGATGATTAGGACGGGACGTGGGGGGGGGGGGGGGGGGGCGGCACGGTGTGACGGCCGTCGCCATTCCTCGACGGGGTGGGGACGAACCCCATACCCCCTAGCCTAAGTGGTAACCGCCGCAACCTATGATAAAATAATAATACAACCTACACACATATATATTTTTGGTGTTGGCTACAAAGTCTAAAACTTCTAAAAAATGTAAGAAGTCTATGCAGTCAGTGTGTTTTAAACTTTAAACATAATGTTTTAGAATATTTTGACATGGTATTACATAGAAAAACACCAAACATAAAAATTTAAACATGACTTGGGTTTGCTTATAACAATGTTGGTCTAACATCATCACATAGAGTCAATTAACTTCCTGTTTTTTTCTTTAATTTCGGACATTCATGTTTGAGATGCCTGAATTCATTGCACTTAAAGCATCTTATGTGGCTCTTGTTATGTCGGTGTCCAATTTTTACCGCGTCCATGTCCTAGACTTCCTTGACATGAATTTCCATGACCACAACATTCACATTTATGTTCCTTGACTTGTTTTTTGCATCTTCAATGGTACATGAATGGCAGTTTAGTATACTGATAACTTTCTTTCATTCGTTTCTTGATGCGTTCTTCATGTTCCTCTAATCTCCTGACAACTTCTTGAAATGGCATTTTTTAAGATCAGTAAATTGTTCGATTGCAGCGGTAAACCGAATAGACTTATCTGGATAACCTAGTAGTTTTCAAACTTGTCTTTTGTTATCAATTGTAGATCTAAAGTTGTTGGCTTGTGATACAGGTTTACTAATATTGTTAGAGTAAATTTTCATTTTAGTCCCTAAGGTTTGACCAAAATTGCCACTTTAATACAAATAGTTTTTTTCTTGCCATTTTACTACAAATAGTTTTGTTTTCTGCCATTTTAGTCCATGACTTTTGTCATTTTCATCCAACCCACTAACTCTATTCAAAAAATTTAGTTAACTTAGATGAATTTTGGTCAAACCACAATTTTTTTTTTTTTTGCAAGTGTGATGGTATGGGGATGGTGTTGTGCCGGTTTACAGCAAAGATGATGGCGGTGGTTGTTGGTTTTACGATGATGGCGGTGGTGTTGCTTGATGACGTGGGTGGCAGAAAAGTGGCCGGTGGTGGTGGAAATGGAAATGGTGGGTGGTGATAGTGGTGGGGTGGGTGGGTGGTGACGGTGAAGGTAGGTGTTGGCGATGATAGAAGGTTGTGATGGGATGGGTGGTGGGAGGTGGTGGTCGATGAAAATGACAAAAAAATGACAAAAGTCCGAGACTAAAATGACAGAAAACAAAACTATTTCGACTAATATGGCAAGAAAAAAAAACTATTTGGGCTAAAGTGTTAATTTTGTTCAAACATCTGAGATTAAAATGACAATTTACTCGTTTTGTTATCAATTGTAGATCCAAAGTTGTTGGCATGTGATATAGGTTTACTAATTTTGTCAGTAAAGTCATCAAGATATCTAGAGTCTTTCATCTTTATAGCTTTAAACTCAGATTCAAGTGTTTGCAGTCTTGCTTCATTGACTTTGTTTTCTTCCACATATCGAGCTTTTAAATCTTTGGAAATATCTAACATTTGTATGATGAGCAATCTGAAGAACAATATCTTCAAGCATCACTTTACAGAGATATGCAATAGCCTTTGTATTTTACTTTGTATCAAATTCTCTGGTTGATTCGATTGCTTCCCAAATTCCATGGACAATATATATTGCCTTGGTTTTTACAACCCAAATTGTCTAGTTTGTAGAATTCAAATTTGGACACCCAAAGACCACTGACGTTCCTTTTTTGTTACAATGTCATCTTTCTTAGTCACTTTTTCGTGGCTTCTTTTTCCAAATATTGATAAAGAAGTTTGGACAATCCTGACTTTATTTCTACTGGTTTTGGATTCCATTTGATATCAACTTCACTAGTTTTAAATCAAATCCATGTCAACCTTGTTTGAGATTAATTTCATATTGTTCTGACTGGTTTCAAATCAAATTAGTATTCTCCTCGCACTCTAGCTATTATGATATCAACTTTAACTGTTTCGGATTAGATAATCAACCTCCTAGTTTTTCGGCCCAGTAGAGAATCAAAACCCTTATTTCCGAGAGAATTGACCACTGATTTTTCCGTCGCCTATGGCGAATCAAAACCTTACTAACAAGAACAGTACAAGGGTTTTTCGGTCATCTATGATGAAACAAAACCAACTATACTAGTGATAGAAGTGCACGGTTTTTCGGTTGCAAGCTGATGAATCAAAATTGCTTATACCATTTTTTCGATTGTCTGACAAATCCAACCAATTGTTTTTATGAGAACTAGTGGGAATGCCCGCGCGTTGCAGCGGGTGTACCGAATGATTTCCTATTCAAATTTTCAATTATATATGTATAACTAAAAATGAGCCACTATGAGACCGTGGGGTATGGTGGGGCTTGGGTTGGGGGCATGAGTTGACACGTGGAGTTCGAGCCCTCCCACCGGTGAGTGACGTGTCCGTGGGGTATGGCGGGGCTTGGGTTGGGGCGTGGCTTGGCAGTTTATTAAAAAAAAGCGAATAGGACATGGCCAACAAAGCGAATAGGAGCCCGCCACATAGGATCGCTAGCCCGCCCCACGCCCGGCTTCAAACTCCCGCCCCTTGGGCCACGCCCCAACCCAAGCCCCCGGGGTGGTGGCTTGGGCGTTTTCAGCCAACCCACGCCCCAACCCAAGCCCCATACCTCATATTCTGAATACAAATCAAATCAATGTTGATCAATTCAATAAGCATGTAATGGAAAACTAATAATGATTGTGTACCTGGTAAGCCAGCAACAACACCAGAGAGGGAAGTAGACGTCATGTTCGTCAGATTGATCTGGTTCCCCTTTAGGATGTATCTTCTTGATGGTAGTACCGAGTTCTTTAGGGTTGAAGAACTCGTAGTAATGGAGAGAGAGGAGGGGGCGATTTTAGAGTGATGTTATGAAAGTCTAACCCTAATCCCTCTCTAGTAATCTCCTTATATACACCCAAGGGGAAACCCAATTAGTTAATTAGGGTAATCTGGCCCATCAACAATTACCAACTAATTTATTATAGGTTTTAATATATTTTGATCCGTATTATATAAATGATAATGATGGCTACTAGATTAAATATAAATAAATAAATATTTAATCTTACATTCTCCCACTTAGCCGAATAATCATTTATCATGAGTATTAGATAAGTCTGATCAGAAGTTAATACTCATTTTAGCCTTAAACAAGTACTATAGCAGAGAAATACAGCCGTTGAATCATTATGCGACTCAGGACCCCCATTAGTCATACTATAGCCTTAATTTAAAACCTAACAGTTATGATCAAAATAAGTAAGCCCTTTAACATTTGATTTGTATTTACAGTTGTCTATATGTCATTACACCGGCAGAACATATGTAAGAGACATACAAAATCAAACTGATGAGGAATATTAAAAGTTAATCATTCATAGTACGATATGCAGTTGTACATAGTCATCAATATACCCGTGATTATTATAAGCGCTTGCATAATAGTTATGGGTGATAGACTTTTAGTTATAGGATCCTTAAGCATATCATGAATGCATTCGATACAAAGATTTAGTTTCCTCAATTCGTTCATAAACGAATAATTAATTGCGTATCGAAATTTAATGCAGCACCTCTCGAACTGTTAATGTTCAAGGAGACATGGTAGCTGACTTTATCACAATAAGTCTTCAAAACATTAATTATATGGAGTTAATAAACTCATGAGTCCACTGATAAATTTCCAACAACATTTAGTGACTATATTATGTCGTTATAACTTAGGTTGTTATTATCAGTTTATTATGACTCCTCCATAAGATAGGTTTTGTCTGTTGACATAAATATATACCCGAAATTACATTTTGTCATCTTTGAATATTACAAAGTTAGAGTAATAAACCGGTTTGAGTTCTCACTTCTTCTTTAAATTATAGCCTCTCGTTTCTTTTAAAGATATTGTAATACTCTATTAAATGCTTCACATTAATCTAGACATATCTAGTGTGTTGCAATGTGAGTAATATCTAAACAAGTATAGACTTAAACTTACATAAGGCTTCTAATTAATGAAGCGTAAGAAATAATCTCATTTATCCTATTATCCTCTAAAGGAGAGCAGTATTGTTTGTTACATATTTAAGGACCAATTTAATGTTAAACTTATGGAACGAAAGTAATGTCCCATTTGGTCTATCTCAACATGTTATGATATCTATTATGTAAGAGATATCCCTGAGATCTATTATATCAAAGTTTGTGTTAACAATGCTTTGACTTATGTAACATCTACTTGTCAAAAGAATATCATCTATATAGACAAGTTTATCTTATTTGCTCCCACTTATCTTGAGGTAGGTACATTATTCCACTTGGTTGTTGATGAAAATAATTGCGTTAAGATTTCATCACATTATGATGTTTGCATTAAACAATACATGGATTTTATTGGCTTATAGACAAACTGTTCTTTAACCTTAAGTTTGGAACTTTCAGGTTGTTTTATGAACATGTAAATATGTCAGCCATTTATTAGGGAAAATTGTTTTAATGTTCATCTAATGTAGCTTTAAACTATTATAAGCTACTAGAACAGTGATGATCCTAAAAGAAATCTTTTGTTAGATATGTAATTCTTTAATAATTTATCTCTTCCTGAGTACAACCTTTGACAATCAATCATGCTTCTTTGTGTCTTAACGTTTATATCAGGATTTGGTTTAGTTATGAACACTCTTAGGTTATTCAATCAAATCCCAAACGTTATGCGAACACATAAAATCAGTTTTACTAGAAAACTGTTTTATTCCATTCAGAAGATTGATTGACACTAATGGCTTAATTAGGAGAGATAGGATCAATAAACTTTTCCAAAATCCATTTCAACTTCAGTTAGGGAGGTTATGTAATCATCAAAGTTAGTAGGCTTTTAAACCTAGATGACCTCCTGAGTCGATTATTGGGTTTGTTAGAAGTTTCAGTTTTATGGATTAGCTCTTGGTTAAGTTGCTATCATTTTCATTCTAAGTTTGTAAGAGTTGGTGCAGTATGGTGTACAAGAGGTGTAATCGGAGTTAAATTTGGAGTGAAATTTAATGACACTCTTCCCCCCGCCTCTTGTATTCCTTGCAAGTCGTGATAAGAACTTTGACTGCTCCCACTGACCTTAGAAAACTTTAGGAACTCAGCATGCTTAGGGTCAATATTTAACGACCAAACAAATTCTAAATAGAGAAAACATATTAATGAACATATTAATGACGTTAGTCATTGTAGTTTCTCTTGTTGAGGATTATGTTGGTTTAGGTAAGAAATCTAAGTGTGCCCACAATTAAGCAACAATGAAACTTTTGTACTAATAGCATTAGATTTTAAGGAGACAAGTTTTGATGGAACAGTGTCGTGATGGAGCGGTGTCTTGCACAAGAGGTGCAAATTGAGGTAATGTGAAATTTTCACTCCCCCACCTCTTGCAACTATTGCAAGTTGTTATTAAGACACTTAATGCTCCCACTGATCTTTAATATCTCTAGAATGCTACAAGAGAAGTTTCAATGAGCTACGTGACGTGGGAACCTATCACATATACGTTAGACTTTATTTGATTTCTTTAATGTCCAGATATCATAAGAAACTTAGGGACATATTTAATAGAAATCTTATTAAGTACATATATGAATAGATTTCTTATAAGACCGTGGGCCATATACGACAAAATTTAGATACAAGTTGATAGTCTTTTAAATGATAAATGAATTGTGTCTGAATATTCCATTTGAAATAAGTTCCATGAATGTCAATGAATGACTTATGATGGACCCATACTTAATCCTTAAGCCAAGTAATATTTAGGGCTATAACGTCATGATTTAAAATCACTTAGAATGAGATTAGATAAGAAATCATCCTCATTAACCATGTCATGATTTCTCATGAATTTTGGTTATAATGGATGAAATTTGTAAGTCTCATTTTCCTTTTGTCAAATTCTCATTTACATGATGACAAAGTTGTGAAAATGTAAGGTATCATCTAGTTTTATCTTAGTAATGTTTCAATCCAGATATTTAGAACAAATAAGATGAGAGTTTAAGATAAGTGTGACTTTATGTTGACTATGCAAACTTCACAACCTTCATAACATTGCTTAATTATGATACTATATTCTGATTAATACTCAGAATATATGTACGGTATCGAAAAACGTTGTTAGAAGACTGCTTATTATTGTTCTTATAGCCTTAACATTTAATTTTGTCACTAACTCTCATGTTAGTTATTTGTTAACTTCTGGTAAGGAAACGTTTAAAACTAGAGTCAACTAATCATGTGTTAATAGGAATATTATAATTAGTAGACTTAAATATCTTTAATAAGTGACTATCTAATTAATTCATCCAACTATTCTTTAGAATAATGGATAGTCTCGTTGCTTATGTCTAGTCTAATGACATAATTATGCAGTGAGATTTTCCTTTGAAGAACCTTAGAGGTGGAATTAACACTTGTAATTTGTCTATGGACCTTAGAACAATCCTCTTTTATGGTTTTAAGTGGTTGTAAAGTGAATAACAACTTATTTTCCAGCTTTAAACATTTATTTCTTTGTACATATGTTGCTTATCAACACACTCATTATACTTTGGTATTTTTGAGTGTTATAGTTGATTTATAAGGCATCAAATTGTACAAGTGAAAATCTTAGTATGTAATGTACTGGAAAAATGTACTTATTTCCATGCGTAAGCCCCTAAGTTTATGGGTCATGGTATTGTACATTATTATGTATTCACATATACCACTTAGCTTTATAGTTTAGAATTTTAAATGAAGGCATGCATATTAGGAGTTCTAGTGATTATTCCATATATAAGAGATTAGCCTTAGGAAAGACTTAATCTGAAATAACTTTAGTGATAGCATTATGTTAGAGAGTTCTTGATTATCATAAGAGACATCATGTTCGATTTATCCTAATCATCATGCTCTAATTTTCTTCTTTATAATCTTTATCAGAAGAGAGCAATAGGATTATCGTGTCTTAAGAAATAATCAAGGATTTAATTTAAGAGCTAATTCTAATAGAAACTTTAAATAAAGCAAACATTTTAGGTTTAGGAATTAGAGTGGATGAGATATTAATTTATAGAAGAAAATTACAGTGAGTAAAATTATGGGTACTAAGAATAAGGCAGACGAAATGATCATAAAAAATTAATTAAGGATCATTGATGTAAGGATCATTATGTGAAGAAGTTGTGATATGTCTATTACTAACATCAAAATAATAGACTTGTTTAAAAATTCTACTTAAACGAAGACAAATCAGCTTTGGCCAGAAGTGTAATCATTTAAGTATGTGTGCAAAGTAATCATGACAAATCAGCTTTGGCCAGAAATGAGACAATCACTTTAGTTATGCACTTGTCAAGCATGCTAAACATAAATGAATTAAATCAGCTTTGGCCAGAATTAAGACATTTCACGTTTGTAATGCATACTTAACATAGCTTTTATAATACTTGAACAATAAATAGATATATTAAATCAACTTTGGCCAGAATTAATACATCAGAAGCTCATTCAAGTTAAGCTATTTTGGTTTTGTAAAACATTATTTGATCCTTGTTAATTAACTAAGTATTTACAGAACCAATTAGTTAGTAGCAAACCACCTGTTAGCGCGGATCGAACTGAGTTATGAGAGCTCGAGTTAGCCTAAAATAATGAGGTTTCGAGTTGGGTCTCGAGTCAGGTCTCGACTGAGTTATGAGAGCTCGAGTCAGTTATGAGGTCTCGAGTCGCAACCTGTTGTCTCGAGTCGGAACCATGGTCTCGACTATCACATTTTATGAGATCTCGAGTCAGTTATGAGGTCTCGAGTCGCAACCATGGTCTCGAGTTGTGAAGATTTAATCCCTTAGTCGAAAACTCAGTGGTCTCGAGTCGAGACTGTTGTCTCGAGTTGTGAAGTTTTTTTGAGCCCTTATGATCTCGAGTCGAGACCTTGTAGTCTCGAGTTGAGACCTGATGGTCTCGAGTCGTAATCTTATGGTCTCGAGTTGTAAAAAATTAATGACCTTTATGATTTCGAGTCGAGATCTTGTGGTCTCGAGTCGAGATCTGATGGTCTCGAATCCACTGTTAACAGTTGTTTATTGTGACAAGTTTGAAACAACTAATTTTAAGGGATTTTGATTATAATTTCAAAATATCTTATGTTTATCTATCCAAGTTAATTATTCGATTATAATTAAAATTATATTTTATTCGAAACTTGGAGATAAAGTTAAACAACTTTAGCAAATATAATCAAAACTAAGTTATCCCTAAATAAGGTAATTAATCAATTTATGGTCATGAAATCATTATTGAATTAATAAAATCAATCAATTCATCGATTTACATAAAAAAGAAATATAAGCTTAACAAGAAGCCGTGAATTAAGTGAATTGAATG
This sequence comes from Helianthus tuberosus, assembly GCA_030545235.1. Lineage (NCBI taxonomy): Eukaryota > Viridiplantae > Streptophyta > Magnoliopsida > Asterales > Asteraceae > Helianthus > Helianthus tuberosus. The sequence goes on along the minus strand of CM060448.1, from coordinate 141,087,658 downwards.
AATTGATTAATTAAATATTCATCATGTGCAGTTATGGTTTCAAAGTCAAAACCAATTTTAATGAATTATAGAAGTAAATGTAAGATTCTAATTTGGTACCAATGTGGCAATGTCTGCCGCCGTAAGGAACCAAAAATTAATTTTGAATGGTTTAATTTTCAAATCAATTTGCGGATCATAATCGCAAAACAGAAAAAACAATCTTTATGTTTCAATTCCTTTAATTCAATTCGATGAATTCCTTGATTGAATTGATGTAATCAACATATGCTCTGATACCACATGTTGGTCAATTCAATAAGCATGTAATGGAAAACTAATAATGATTGTGTACCTGGTAAGCCAGCAACAACACCAGAGAGGGAAGTAGACGTCATGTTCGTCAGATTGATCTGGTTCCCCTTTAGGATGTATCTTCTTGATGGTAGTACCGAGTTCTTTAGGGTTGAAGAACTCGTAGTAATGGAGAGAGAGGAGGGGGCGATTTTAGAGTGATGTTATGAAAGTCTAACCCTAATCCCTCTCTAGTAATCTCCTTATATACACCCAAGGGGAAACCCAATTAGTTAATTAGGGTAATCTGGCCCATCAACAATTACCAACTAATTTATTATAGGTTTTAATATATTTTGATCCGTATTATATAAATGATAATGATGGCTACTAGATTAAATATAAATAGCATATATCTTGAAAATAACCAATGAAGTGTAACAATAACGTCAAAGCTTATAAGCATGTTCCACCTATCTTGGAACGCATCGTCATGCATTATATTTTTGAGAGTTAACTACCTACTAAAAAAACAGTTACAAAATTAGATTTTCAAGATCCAGTCAAGTAATTAAAACACATAGCTCCATTAATTTAACACAGTATATCAAGATATCAGAACTCTTCCTTTTGTCCATCTCAAACAATTTGATCAAGTAACAGCAACCTCCTACTTATCCAGTTATCCTTATCAAGAGCAACAAATTACATAAGCACAAATTACACCTTCCATTTCCAAACTGCTGGCTTTTCCAGCCACTATTTCCCTTACTTTAAACATTACCAAACCTTTTTACTACTAGTACCAAACACACATTCAACAACTCCATCTTTCAACCAATATTACAATCACTTTTCTCAAACTACCAACCAACCTCAGTTCCTAATCTACACAAAATTTCCAACACAAAAAACCTTATTTAACACCTAAACCCAGATCAAACTCCAAATCCCTCTAAATAAAACCCTTAACATAAAAACAACAACCCTCATTATTATTAACATCCATGGTTTAAAAAAAAACGGCTTAGGCAGTAAGAAAACGTGTCTGAGGCGGCACCTCATGGGGTTATGTTTGCCCGTACGTCTCTGACGGACGAGACAGTAAGAAAACACGGGCCTCATGGGGTTATGTGTGTTTTAGACTTTCTATGTCAACAATTTTATTTCTTATAAGATATTTTTAAATTCCGCCTCGGGCTTACACCTAGGAATAATGCCTCGATTCTATTCTGGTCTTTTAAACCTATTAACATCTAACACAGAAAGTCAGTCATCTACAGTCTGTGTACACCTATCAAACAACTATATCGTGTAACTAAACACAGAACAACAAGTATAAAAAAAGAACATGAATGATGTACTGAGCAGTAGCAGCTCGATTATTCAAGGCAGCCCATTGCAAAGCATAATAACCTAAACTATCCGGTTGAGAGACAGAGCAACCGTCGGACTCAACCAAGCGCTGAAGCTACTCCAGATCACCATACGCAGCTGCAGTGTAAACATCGTCTCGCAGGATTTCTTCATCGATTGGTGTTCCGTCAGCGACAATATTGTTAAGATCTCTGGATTCCTCTACGACCTCGATCTCCGATGACATCGCACTGGATTTTGATTCGTTAATTGTTTTTTCAATCTATTATTTGTTTTTTTAGAAATATAGGATTATGTACATAAATTATATTCGGGAAAGATCATTACCATAAGGTAAACCTGGCAAACGGGAAAGATTATTTTTTTGCAATCTTCCCGTGTGTATCGGTAATAACCAATTCAATCTTCCCGTCGTCATTAATATCCGCAGCTATTACCGTTCCCTGAATTTCAGCCATCTCAAGAGGAAACTTCTCCCTTACCTTCCCTGAACCACAACTAAAATGAATATGCTTCACTTATTATTAACCTCTTTAATCAATGATTGTATTACCTTTATGATCGAGGAGGTAAAACAGGCCATACGAAGTGCCAACAAGGATGTCTAATTACCCATCACCGTCCAAATCAACCACTGTTGGAGATGCGTATATGTATGCACGGTTCTTCGCAGTATCTGTACTTAGATCCAGCTCAGCAGTCCACTTAACTTGTTTGGTCTCAAGATTAAAGACAATAATTCCACCGCCAACATATTTTCCAATTTCGATATCACCAAGTTCCTTTACGCGCTCTGGGTTATCATAGTACCTGTAAAAGGATACCATGATCAAAAGAGAAACCACTATCAAAAGTCAAAACATGGATATAATAAGAGGACACGCACTCCTGGTCAAAGAAATACGAGACCGCAACAATCATCTCAGAAACCCCATCCTGATCGATATCAGCTATCACCTGAAATTAAGAAGAAGAAACTCATATTTTTATTTCATTGTTCATTCCAATATCACATAGCGTAAGATGATCTAACGCATGGCATGTGAGACTTACAGGAGTACACAAAATGTGTGAATCAACATGCACATAACTTTGAGATGCCTCATGGTGTGCTTCATTCCACTCCTCATCTCCCCACATTGTTTCATCAACATAATCATCATAGTCGTAGTTATACTCATCCGCCAGCTCATCACTGTCACAGAGTAACTCAAAGGATGAGTCAGCATCAGCTTTAAGGCCTTCGTCATTTTCCACAGTTGCAACATTCTCCTGTGCTTTTTATTCAAGAAGCCGTCTTTCAATTTTTGTTTCATTATTAGTACCTTGCGCATTGTCTGGTGCTGTATTTGATGAGGTATTTTGACTGTCCTTTCGCAACTCGATATGTGGCATAGTTTTATTTTCTGCATTATCATTGTCCTTTGGCAACTCGATGTGCAGATTAGTTTTATTTTCAGCATCGTTGCTCCCATTTGCCATTGAATCTGTACTCCCATTATGTAATGTTTTGACATGTTCATCCAAAGAAGTACTTTTTGTATTATTCAGATGCATTGCAGTCTCTTTCTCCTTATTATCCTCCAAACCAGTTGTATGGTTAGCTCCTGTTGGGGCTGCAAAAATATTTAATTAAGTGTAGGCTGGTTAAATATCTATGGTACAGTTTACAATATTTGAGTTTTGATGATTATGTAATAACCTAAACTATCCAGTTGAGAGACAGAGAAACCGTTGCGAAAAAATGGCATTTGGACGAAAGTCGCAAAAATGGCCCAGACGTCAGGGACGAAAATGGCATTTTACTTAAAGAAAAAAGTTAATGACTTACCAAAGAGGGTTTCATCAGGGCTCCAAGCTACACGATTGATCGTTGCAGTATAGTTGCTGGTCAAAGCAGCCTAAAATAAAAGATTCAACGATCAACGTGTAAGTAAAATAACCTCAATTATAACAAGAGTAAGAATGCAGACCTGTAAAGGCATCGAGAAGGCACTAAGATCCCAAACTTTAAAATTTTTATGAGCAAGTTTCTCTCTGCTACCGAGTTCCCATATCATGATGTCACCGGTACTTGTTCCAACTGCAATTCGTAAAAAAAGACCGAAATTAGTGACAAAATACACAATTAATGGAAAATTACTTTTTAGAGTAAAAGAGAGCCGACCAAGAAGCAAGATTTTGTTCAGTATGAAAATCCATGCTCTTGACTGTTGAACCTTGATTAACGATTGAAATTAGCGTTGCCTGCATGGGAATGTATAACAAAGCCATAACTAAGTTTAATGACACAATGTTAGAGAAAATAACATAGTTGGAAAGGGGAATTAGTGAAACCAATCAGACAATAATGAGATTTCTCCGATGGAGAACAAAATCGAAATAAGCCTAACCCCAAATATCGAATTCAGTTTTTTACCCACAAAAGCGTAAAGTTTATCCGACCCCTTCGAACACACGCATAAGTGAGCAAATACAGAACGAAGAACAAAAATCTAGTAACCAAAGATTTGATACACATGTGAAGCAACCCGTTAGTAGAAGAAAAAGATTACCTTAAACCCTAGACTGTCACCACCGCTACAGCCCCTATACTGCTGCTACCGTCTTCCTTCATAACCCCAACCATCGCCGTTTGAACGACTTTTTTGGGGTTACCATCATCGTTGTAGAGATCGCAGACCGCCAGCATCTCCGACTGCGAAGTTCTCTGACCTCTTCCTAGTGAACAATCAATCAAATTTGGCTAATAGAAGGAGAGCACAGACTCCCTAGCCGGCGACTTCAGATTCCAGTTATTGATGTGTTTTGTTCGATTTTAAATCAAAATATGGCATGAACAAGCAGAGGATGGGATTAAAAAGACCAGGGATGATGAGATTACTTCTTTGAAACTGAAATCGAATTGAAGGCATGCTCTATTGAAGAAATTGAAGTAGTCCGTTCGCTTGATTTCCCTGTAGGTTTGCAGAATTGAAGGCTGGTGTCGCTTGATTTCCCTTTGGGTTTCCCAATTTTACCCTTAAAAGCGTCTTAAAAGTTTGTAAAATGTGTTGTTTTAGTCCCTCTCAAATGGTTTGAAGGTGTTTGTACATGTGGCTTCAAAACTTGTACATATGTAAAATTACCAAAAGGGTAAAAAACTCAGTTTACTTAATAAGGTAGTATAGATAGTTGTCACACCCTGCCAAAGCGGAAATGCGTGAGTGTAAGGAAAAAGGTTTTTGGAGCATATGATTAAGCAAACACTTACATGATATAAAACCAAACGTTTACAAAACGTTTTACAAACCCAAACACTAGGATCCTAATAGAAGCCGATGCTAAAAGGCAATCATGAGACTCTCCCAAAAGCTTAGTATTCCTAGCATACATGCTAAAAGGAAATCACATATTTGTTTTATAGGATGAAGACCCATTTTCATGGGAAAACTTTGTATGAAAATTATGTAAACCAACTGAAGAACACATCAAAATCATTTTCATGGAACTTAAAGCATGAAAATCCAGTACCCGTCTGAGGACTCACCTCGGAAACCATTTTCATGCAACTCAATGAATGAAATCCAGTACTAGCAAGAGGACTCGCCTCGCAAACCATTTTCATGTAAACCGATATATGAAAATCTATTATCCACACGAGGATTCACATCATAAACCATTTCATGCAAACAAGTGTATAAATAACTAGTATCCGCCCAAGGATTCACCTCAAATCATTTTCATGCAAACAAATGTATGAAAATCCAATAAAAAATACTCATAATACGTGAAATCCCATCCCTGTGAAATATTTGATAGCACAGATACTTACCCGGACACCCATGCAATTTCATCAATGTATATGGCAATAGATAGTAAAGACAGCCAATGAATATGTAATGCTCAAACTTTTTAGGATCAAATCGAACATTATTAGTTTAGAAAAATGGTCCCAATTTCTAACGTTTTTAACAACATTTAACAACTACATAAAAGGGATACAGTTTAAAATAACTAACACTGGTTAATTTCTTACATATTGTTCATGTCATACTTTCATTACAAAAGACAATTTTAAAATGTATTTCCAATAATAACTAAGACCGTGACCATAATATTTTCATAACAAAAGTTTTGACCCGTCTAAACATAATAGCATCACGGAAGCGCATAAACTTGTGTGTTTGTCCCAAGCTCGTCACAACCTTATACTGATGATTGTCCTATAACATTTCATCAAAGATTAGCACTAATATATATTCCAATAAACAATATTCAATACACCTTTCCATATTGTTGACCATTGGTCAACCTTCTAAATTTTTACCATAACTTGGTATCTAATTAGTCCAACTTTACTCTTTCCATTCTATGAAATCATTCTAGACACACATGGTGTCAAGTTATTACACCATAATAATATCCAAGATCTACATCTTGGTTATAAGTTGTTTTTCATTCTTTACCCAAATTTACCGGTTCTAACTAGTCAACTTTAAACCACTAAATTACCACTTAAAATCAATACTCCACATAAAACTTTGACTCAAAGAAACTACCACTACTATTAAACCAAACTTGTAAGCTAGAATAACTTACCTTGATTTGAGTCCCTTGATGCTTGGTGTTGTTTGACCCTTCTTCTTTTACTCCTACACTCAAAGATTTCATACTTAGCTTTTGCTTGAATTCATTCCAACATTCCATAAGAAGATGTCAATTTATCACATACATGAATTCTCAAATTCCAAACATGTTCATCATGAAGCATCCAACACAAAACCACACAATTTACCTTAAGGCATTACATCAAACACTTATGGGTGACATTTTTAGATATTTAGAAAACTACTATTTTCATGACATTATACTCCATTGTTCTTCCATACATCAATTTCAAACTATCATATTCATCATAATATCATTTCAACATAATAAATCATCATGCTTCCATGTTATTTACCTAGTATCAACAATTTGTCCTGAGAGTTTCAATTTCGTGATTATGTCATAAACTCACTTCATACAACATGAGAGTTCTTACTTAAAGCATATGTATACATTAATTACAGACATGTTGCCATTCACAAAACCCATTCAAGATTTAGCTCTTACATAAACATGAACACATTCATCGAATTTTGTAATTCACGTATCTCATCAACTTATATATTTATCATTTTTAAAGCATTTATACACAAAATAACTCATCAAGTTTACCTATGTATTATTTTCATTCTCGACAAATAAGGTATATATTTAACGTGACATTTAACGAAAATTACCGTTTTAACCGTACAAGTGTACACGTATAGTCTTAACTTCTACTATCATGTCAACACTTAGCATATCACATTACACATACTCATATCCGCATATCATATTATAACACACAAGTTTCACCCTTTAACAACCCGTTTTCGCGTACGTTCAAATATGCGTATTTTAACGCTTGGGTAACGTTTTCGGGCGTCAGAAGTCACCTAGCTTTAACGTGTGGCAAAAAGAAGAGAGGTGGGCACCCCCATGTGCCGCCACCCATGCTCCCACACACATTCCCCATGCATACATACACACACACACACACACACATGTAAGATCGTGTACCGACCCGAACGAGTCGTTCAGAGGAGTTTAACTTCGTTTCAGAGGCGGTAACTAAGAAACAAAGGTAGAAACAGCTTTATCTTCACCTTAAAACACTGATTGTATTGAATAAACGTTGTGTACAATCGATCTTCACACCGGCAGCACTTCGGTATGGAATACAAGGGACTCACTATGTGATTTCGCTCATGGACACCTATATATAGGTTCCAGATTTCGCTCCAAGAGACACAAGGACACAAGAGCGAAATCCCAACTTGACCACAAAAGCGAAATCACCTGTTGACCTTATGAGCGAAATCAACAAATGTGTATACACTTTTGTCTTCTAGTGAAATATGTAAAATTGCTTTGTCTTCTAATGATTTCACGTGCATTTGTTGTTGCTGATGTAAGCATGATAACACTTGGATGATGTCATCATCAAGAATGATGACATCATTCTTGTTCCGAACCGCAACGAACCGAAGACTCGATGTAAGACGAAGACGACAGATGTGTGCACCAACAGACTCCCCCTCAGATGTTGACGAGTCTCACATGTCGAGTCTTTGCATCTTCAGTCTTGATCAGTCTTTGAGCTTCATTCTTTCTCTCAAAATTTACAGACTCCCCCTTGCAATGTGCTGGCATTCCGTTAGTTCTTCAGCATCATCTGCTTCAGGATCGTAATCTGGCTGACTCTTTCTGACGTTGTTCCAAGATCGTAATCTGGCTCTTATCCAGCTCAGGATCATCAATCCAGCTCAGGATCATCAATCCAGCTCATACTTAAACCTGTACAAACTCACTCTACCTAAAAGTAAATTTTACGCATTTAACAATTCAATGTATGCACTAACACTGACTCTCCCTCAAAAATAACTCAATAAACTTGATGAATCATTTTAAAATTTGATCATTTTTCTTTTCAAAACACATTTTCCCAAACCATTTGTTCATCATGTCTAGCACTTGGAATTTTGACAATCAGCTCTCCAACATCAGTTGTCGAAAATCTTTTTGAGTTTTACAAAATTTATGCTAAAACACACCGAAAATCTTTTTGTATTTTTGAATGTAAAGAAATGCAGTAAAGAAATATTTACAGACAATATTTTTTGTGAGTTTTGTGTAAGAGGATCATATCAGATTTTGACAAGTCACAAGTACCGTTGAGCTTAGATACACATTAAGAATTAAACAATTCACTTAGATTGTCGATATACTGATCCACTTAAATTTTCACACAAATTTCAACTGATTCAGGATATGAGTTAGGTGTTTTAAAAACTTAAACTCATTCATGTGTCCCACCTCTTGAATATACTCCCGTATCCAGATCCCAATATTCAGTCTTACAGGTGAGTATACCACAGATGATATCTGTAAGGGGTTAATAAATTATAAAGAATCATGAGAGCTCAGGTCAGAACTACCGTTCAGCAGAGAGATCATGACTCGACTTTTGGTTGTGTCCCATTTAGAGGATCTTTTGCATTACAACAGCAGCGACTATCAATTTTATTGTTTCATCAGCTTGCTGAGGGCGATGCTATGTTTCAAGCATTTGCAGAAAGCATTATCCGGGGACTAGGTCAGAACTTCCATTCAGCAGAAGTCCCGGGATAATACCCCAGATATCACTGAGTATAAAGACCTAGTATCTCAGAAAGAGGGACCTTTCAAACGAGATTTCAGGGGTTACCTATATATCCAAGTAGTGTTCCCCACGAATAAGCAAGTTTAAATTTAAGTTTATATCCCGAAAAAGCTTACTAAATGTGTAAAAACCTATCGGCATATCATCAGTGAGACTTTTTAACACTATTTAAACAATACATTTCTTTAGCATACTGTGACCGTCTACTGATGTACTATCATTTCCTCTTCTAGACACTAAAACTCATTTTTCATTTTATCATGTTTTTGTCTTTTTCAAATTTTCTAATGTTTTTGGATTTTCTGAAATATTCTACTCCCCCTAAAATGCAAACACATTAAAGAAATTTGAAAACTACTAGACTCTTGACCCACTTGAAACATAAAATGAAACTGTACAAAAACTTGACAACCGACATCGAATCACATCAAATCGCCATTCACTATGCATAAACAATCAGAACTCCCCCTATCACAAACCATTTTCTCATTATGATTTCAAAACACTTAAGTTTGTTTTAATCAAAATGATTTTTCCGGAAAATGAGTTTGTTTTTACCACTTGTAGGTTTACCACTTGTAAAGTATGGGGATATGGTTCATCATCTTGTCAGTTTTATCAAATGTAATAAATCAAGTACAATTTAATGTCCCTGATTTACCATTTGCAATTAATCAACCTCTGTATCAATTGTAAGAATTACCACTTTTAGGATCACAAACAATACCACTTGTAGGTATGACTAACCAATACCAACTGTAGGAATGTTACGTCTACATGTATCATTTTATCAATCAGGATGCCGATTCCTGCTTCGCACTTACCAACCTGGAAGCTCCGGCGAGTCACACTTATCCTGTAAAAATTCAAACAATTTTTAAATCTTTTCAAACACTAGAAAGATGCCGATTCCTGATCCACGATATAAACTTGGGATCTCCGGCAAAGTCCTAAGACTTCAAGGGAAACAAACTTCCATCCAAGTCTTTTCAGACTTGATGGCTTTCAACTCTTGCGCAGTGGGGTTGTAAGTTGCCTTTTTAGTTGCATAAAAATCTTTAACCCCCTTTGCTTTCCCATTTAACATTTTTCCAAAAATTTTCTTAACACTCCCATTGAATGTTTTCTCGACATCAAACTTAGTTTTCTCTGTATAAAACTGATTCGAGATATTAACCTTTCCAACTTTCTTTTTAACCTCTTCAAACTTCAGTGATGGAAACTCATCATCATTCACTGAAATTTTCATCTCAACCTGTGGCTCTTCTGGCTTTGTGGAACCAGATTCATCGCCGACATTCACATCAACTTTCTTAACAACCCACACTTGGTTGTCATTCTCTTTCTTTTTATAAAAATTCTTTTTAGAACACTCACCAACCTCATAAGTTGAGTTTTCAAAAATTTTAAATTTTTCGGTTGGTGGTTCAACATCAACAACTTTTTCTTTCAATTTCTTAGAAACTCCCTGTTTTTGTTGTGGCATTTTTCGAACAGTTCCATGCAATGTGACCAGCTTCATTGCATTTGTAACAGATTCTAGTTTCTTTTGAGTGACAAACTTCAGTTCCATTTTTCTTCTTTTCAGCAAGAAACTCTTGATTTGACTGTCTCCATAATGGTTTCTTCTGTTCCTTTTCTGCACTTCCACCTGACACAAATTCTGTTTTTGTTTTAGAATTTTTCATATTTTTATGATTTTCTGGTGGAATAAATCCAAGACCTTTCTTTTTGTAGCTACGATTTTGGTTTGGTTTCTTTTGAAATCCAGAACCAGAATTGTAACCCTTTTTCTTGTTTAGACGTTGTTGAACTCTTGAAGTGTACTTTTTAGGTTTTTCAGTAAGATTTAAATATTTTATTTCAGAAATATTAATTTCTGTCATTTTGAAAACCTTTTTGATCATGTCAAAACGAACACTTCTTATTGGAAACTCTTTGTCAGAGTATAATTTGTCAGAATCATTTAAAGTGTATGCGACTTCAAATGTTTCATCATCCAAATTTGCTTTTGATAATAAAAATTCTTTACTGTAAGACCGTTTAACCGACGACTTTTGACTGTTGACTGACGAATTTGACCCTCCAGACTCAGACTTTGACTCAGACTCCTCCTCAGTATCCAACACTTGATCGACCACCTTTTTGATTAACTCAGACTCATGATCAGTATCGGACGAGGTAAACGTGACATCAATGTTATCTGGTAATTCATCAGTTGTGTCGGTTTTTAGCTTTATATTGACTGCTTTTTCAAGTTGCTCCTCGTTTGGTTTTCTAGGAGAATACCCTTCCCAAATTGGAGGCGGACACTTGTTATAGCTAACAGTCGGTTTCTTACCACAATCTTTCTTCTTTGGCTTCTCATCTTGAAAAGCTTCCATTCCTGCAACAGTTGGGTAAATACGATCAATGAGATAATCAGAACTAGAATAACTTTGTAATAAACGTCTAATTCTCTCATTCTCAATCTTCCCTGTCTCCAACTCTTGCTTCTATTTAGCACTCTCTTCGATGTAAAAATTTATAGCTTTTTGCTTTGTCATCATTACAGCATTCATCATCGTTAGTGCTTGTTCTCGGTCTGAGTTTGTCTTTTGGAGACCAGTTACTGTTTTGTTCAAGACATCATAAGATTCCTTTACATAATTGAGATTGAACAGTAACTGCTCCTTCTTCTTCTCATATTCAGCAATGATGTCATCTTTTGCAGCACATTCCTTGCAAGCTTCCAAACACTTTATGCAAGGCTTGACAACTTCAACAATCTTTTCAACTTCGATTTTTTTCACCACTTCAACTACCTTTTCTGCTTCAATCACCTTCTCAGCTTCAGCTACCTTCTCAGCAACACTTTCAACATTCTCTTTCTGAACAACATCTTCAGATTTCATTTGTTGTTGTTCTTTAGCAGCTTGTTTCTCCTTCAGTTTCTCTATACGATCTGCAAAATAGAAATGAAAACTTTCAGGAGAAAGATGAGTTTTAGCAACATTAATATGTTTCTCTTCCTCATCATCACTGCTACTATCAACTGGTGATTGATCAAACTGTACAGATTTTTCAGAATCAGCATCTGATACACCAGAATCAGACGGTGTTTGATCAAATACAACTTCTTTTTCTAAAGTACCATCATTTTGCACACTCTCATCTGCACTTAGTGAATCTTCATCAGCACTTTCTGAGCTTTCTTCAGATGTAACAGACTATTCCTTCACACTTTTCACTGTCTCACCAATAGATTTCATCCATGTGGCGAACATGTCTGGTTCTCTAACAATCTTTGCAATAAAAGCTTTGAAATCACCCTTTTCATCAACAAACATATCCCAGCTGAAACCTTCAGGTAGCCTCTCATCATCTTGATCGACTATGCATGCTTTGCTATCAGGAGATATATAGTTGCTCCAGTTGAAATCTACCAAACATCCTCTCTTTGAATCCTCAATCTTTCTACCATGAGCCGTTTGTGAGTCTTGTGACTGACCAACTTGCTGATAAATGGCTTTCCGGTAGTAATCGTCTTTTTCGAACGGATTCTGAGCGCCACTAGCTTCCCTGTTTTTGCACTCCCGTTTGAAATGGCCTTTCTCCCTGCAATGAAAACAAGTAACTTTAGATTTATCAAAACCTAAAGTAGAGACATGAGCATCAAGAAAGTCATTTCTCCCAGTAATAGTTTTGAACTTTTCAGCACGTCTAAGAACACTCGCAAGACACCATTTGATATCCATCAGTTCCATATCTTCTGCGTCTATTTGATCGTAATCCTCTTTGGTGAGCATGGGATTTCCGATCCGACCAGCCACTAGACCCTCATAAGATAACAACACAGAACCAAGTAGAGCCATGTGGTCTTTAGCAGTGTCTTCTGAAAAACTTTGACCTTCTGGAAGATTTAGAGCGATGTTGCATTGAATCACATAACCATTTCCTGTCTTTGTGCTTTGAGACTGAAAGCTTTCTGATGAACTCTTTGGATTAACACTCGGATATAATGAGAAAATACTGTTGCTTTTGTTTGAACTTTGATCAATATTTTCTGTAGAATCCCCAGCACTAAACGCAGTCTGAATTTTCGGACTTCTCTCAGCTTCTGGAACCGGAATACTTCCTTTGTAATACATTTTTACATCCTGTTGACCACTTGGACTGTTCATCCTTGCGATCTTCTGCTGTTCCAAATCTTGACCCTCAATCTTTTCGATAAACTAACCAATTGTTAACCCATCATAAACTCCTGTGTTTTTCAGAATCATCAAATAAGTTCCCCACTCTTTTTGCGGTAATGCATCAGCTAATTTTTCTACCCACTCTTCAGACTCCTTTTTTATACTAAGCATTGACATAGATCGCACAAGGTGACAGTATCTTTCAATCAGCTTCTTTGTGTCTTCACCCGGTAGACTGCTGAACATATCAAACTCTTTCTTTAACAGTGCCTTCTTGCTTTTAATCATATTCTCGCTACCCTCAAATTTGACTTTAAGTGCATCCCAGATTGACTTTGCAGTTTTGTCATGCTGTAGCAGAATGAAAATTTCTTCCTTGATAGCTTGCTGAAGTATACTAATCATCATCTTTTCAACTCTATACATATCACATTCTTCATTACTAAATTCAGATATCTTTTTGTCAACTTTCAAATCAGTCTGTGGCAAAACATATTTCTTCAAAATACATTCCCATGACCTAAGATGATTTGCCTGAACCCAGTTCTCGAATCTATCTTTCCACCCGTAGTATTCTTCGATACTCATCAGTTTCGGGGGCTTTTGAGTGGTTCCCGTCTCATTTTCCAAATTCATGTTCTGAGCAATAGCAGATGGACCAGACGGTGTTGCAAATGCGTTGTAGAACTCGGTATCCATGACTTTCAAACGAACTGGTTCTCATCTTAACACACCTTTATCACACAATAATGATTCATGTGATCGGAATCAGATGATCATATGAGCGAAACCTGATGTACAAATGAATGGAACCCTGATGTTCGTATAAGCGGAACCTTGATATTCGAATAAGCGGAACCTTGATGTACGAATAAGCGGAACCTTAGATGACACAAGAGCGAAATCACTTGATGTCACAATAAGCGAAATCAGGAGCCACAAAAGCGAAATTAGATGGTCATATGAGCGAAATCAGAGAATGTCCAAATAAGCGGAATCAACTCGGAAGCTAATTTGGTCCATTTTTAGTCCGTATTTAGATCCGAAACTTTCCAGGGTTTGTTAATGTTCAATTATCTATAATCTGTGAAATTTTGAACCGATTCTGACCGCGAAATCTTTCTGAATCGAGAAAAGAAGGTGTAGAAGTAAGAATAATCAATGAAATACAGCTGTAAACTGAAGAACTCCTCCAACTGGCTCTGATACCACTTGTAGGATCGTGTACCGACCCGAACGAGTCGTTCAGAGGAGTTTAACTTCGTTTCAGAGGCGGAAACTAAGAAACAAAGGTAGAAATAGCTTTATCTTCACCTTAAAACACTGATTGTATTGAATAAACGTTGTGTACAATCGATCTTCACACCGGCAGCACTTCGGTATGGAATACAAGGGACTCACTATGTGATTTCGCTCATGAACACCTATATATAGGTTCCAGATTTCACTCCAAGAGACACAAGGACACAAGAGCGAAATCCCAACTTGACCACAAAAGCGAAATCACATGTTGACCTTATGAGCGAAATCAACAAATGTGTATACACTTTTGTCTTCTAGTGAAATATGTAAAATTGCTTTGTCTTCTAATGATTTCACGTGCATTTGTTGTTGCTGATGTAAGCATGATAACACTTGGATGATGTCATCATCAAGAATGATGACATCATTCTTGTTCCGAACCGCAACGAACCGAAGACTCGATGTAAGACGAAGACGACAGATGTGTGCACCAACAACACATAAAGGGTAGGTTCATGAGAGAACCACCTTTATTGCGAGAACCAATGTAAACACAAAAAATACCTAAAAAAATCTAAAAAATACACAAATTGTTTTTAATATTTTTTAAAAACATCGCTATATTTCGTTACCAAATTTTTTTTTTCGTGGAACAATTATGGATGCACATGTGCATATGTATCATTTCATGGAAAAATTCTGTAATATATTACCAGTAGTAGAAAAATGCACTTTCATTTACATTACCATCCGCAATACACTAATTTTTTACATTGCCAATATTAAAAATGCACATGTGCATCATCATGTATAACCATGATATAACGTGTTTTGGTTCAAAAAGTTTGGGATTTTAAATGATGAAGTAGGCTCGTATACATGTTTTTTGGTTAGTTATATCTAGCGGTTGATGGTTTGATTATATTTTTCACTTAATGATGTAATATGTTGTTTTGGATGGTATAAAGGGTGTTGATGTACATGAAATAAAGTGAAATATTGGTAATGGTATTGTATTATGCATGGTAGGAGGTAATGGTATTGTATTACAGATGGTAGGAGGTAATGGTAGTGTATTATGGATGGTATGATAGATGAAAGGGAAAGTGTATTCAAAGTGGTGTACCAAAACACGTTATAACATGTTCATACATATAGATGCACATGTGCATTTCTAATATTGTTAATGTTATAACAAGTTCATACATATAGTTGCACATGTGCATTTCTAATATTGTTAATGTAACATGTAGTGTATTATGAATGGTAGTGTAAATGTTTAGGTCCACCCGGAGGATCGAGTAACCTCTATTCCCTGTTTTCCGACAAACCCGAGAGTGCGGAATCCAAACGGGTAAGTTAAACCAAGTTACGAACACAAACACAAAGATTCAACGATTAACACTCCATTGTATTAATGCGTATGAAACGGTTACAAAGCAATGTTTACAAGATGCTCTCATAAACTCTCAGTGTGTGTGTGTTTACAGTGTGTTCGCTCACAAATCTATTCAGACTTGTCTAAGTGTTTCTGTCTGTTGTGTGTGTATATATAGTAACACAGTGACGAAAACCAGTGGCCCACGAAAACACATGGACGAAATCAAGGTCCAGACGAAATCACTCCTGATTTCGTCCCATTTGGTTTTCACCTAAAAGGGTTTTCACCACCAAAGGGATTTCGTCTAAACAGTGTCTTCATCACATGGGATTTCATCACTTTGTTGGGCTTGGGCCTTGACCACTTGGGCTTCAGGGACTTCATCACATGTATGTTGGGTTCAACCGATTTCACCACTTGGGCTTTGACATGATGAGCCAATACAACAAACAGACAAACACTTAATACTATAAACTAGTCTAATATGCAAACTGCACACACGCAGTTGCATTTACATCGTTCAATACAAAGTAGATCGCATACCGAGTCAAGACAGGAGGTTGTCTTGACTATGGTCTTCACTTCGTAGCTGAGTCGAACCGAGCCGAGCCGTATCCACTTAATATGTATCAACAAACTCCCCCTTGGATGCTGCTCATGAGGTTCGTAATCTCGTTCTCCATCTCTTGATGGTTCTTTCATTCGGAAAGGATCTTCAAAGTCTTCACGTGTTGCACGTAGAAAGTGTATTAAAAAACTCCCGCTTTCATTTAGGAAGTGTATCAATAAACTCCCCTTTTGATTATTCTTGTGAATCTTTTGATCTTTAATACTTTAGATCCTTGTGGTGTTGATGAGTGATCAGTGGCAACTCGATCATCTTTATCATTTGAGTTCCTTCACGTCGTGTCTTCATTCCGAAGCTCATCATCGAACATGTTCTCTTCGCCTTTAGCATCTGCACATGCAAGAAATCTAAACGCGTAATGAGAACAACTGCTTGGAATATGATTAACATAAACAAATGACACATATGAGACCAATTCTCATTTAACTACCGTCTGATAATTTGTTTGAAAAGTTAACAGATTTTTCAATTTTGATTATTAACTTTCAAAACTTGCAAATTCTGACCGTTTATGAAGATTCAGTCATTTTGGTTTTCATCAGATTTCAGGCAACGAAGACTTGAGTTCCAACATCGGTTAATCAAAACCAAAGCAGAAATAAAATCTTTTTGACTTTTATAAAGTTTATATTAAAACACACCTAAAATCTTTTTGGCATTTTGAATATTTCAAACTTAAAGACTGAAAGCAGTAAATAAATAAATACAGAGTTGCAGAAACTAAGAAAAGTAAATATATACAAACATTCTTTTTGCGAGTTTCGAGGGTAAGAGAATCATATCAGTGTACGGTCATGCCAAAATGCTCTTGTTGTTCTTTTAGTTAACATTTAGATAAGCATCATATAACAATTATCATTATTGTTGTCCACATAAGCTCAACTTATCAGATGTAATCATGGCGAGGGGATACGTTAAGGTATGATTTATACTTACCGACCGGTGTTCATCCACATCACGACACATTCCCGTATCAAGGTATGCACGAGAGTTCATCTTACTGGTGAGTATACCATTTATCATATGTTTTGACGTATATGAAAATGTGAGAAACTCACTTATTTTGATTGAAAACAAGCCCTATGTGATAGAATCACTTATTGATGAGGAACTTGATTTTCAGATGCATGAAGGGCACAAGAGCAAGTACGTGAACAGGTCAGTACTTTCGTACATCAAAGAGACGAACTTGACTCCCGGATAAATGTGATATATTATCACTTGTTTTGTGGACATGTGATTGTTGATCACTTATTGAGGTCGTATGCAGTATGTACACGTATGTATGATATCATGGAAGATCTAGACTTCGTCTCCGTTTGTTTCGGTAAAAGAAACAACCATGATACCCAGATGATAAACAGCATAAAGACCGCGTATCTCAGAACCTCGGCAATCTCTCAAACGAAATTTCGGTACTAAGACCATATGCCAATGAGCGGTTCCCACCTGGTCTTCAGTCGATTTAAGTTTATATCACCCTGCACACTTTAAAATGATTGTGAGCCTACCGATACATCTTATATAGAGCTGCTTAACATTTTTCATTTTGCATTTCAATTTAAAGAGGTTTGGACAGACCGCTGATGTACTATCATTTTCTCTTTTGCTCGCCAGGAAACTCATTTTTGTTTTTCTATTGTTTTTGAGTTTTGAAAATTTTCAATGTTTTTGAATTTTCAAATTTGGATTTACTCCCCCTAAAATCAACAAACTTACAATAATTTTAAAAACACAAAGATATTTACAAAAAATGATTTTCCGATACGGATACTCTTGCTTGACCTTAATGTCGTTTACCAATAATAATTTTAATCAGAATTGATTTATCGAATTTTGGAAAAATCAGTTGGCATGTCGGTAATCGGTGTGGACCAAAACAATATTGACGAGTTTCATATTGAAACAATCACGTGTGAAGTGATATTCGAGATCAACGTGTCTGGTCAAGGAGTGCTATACGAGAGGATAATAATTCGTAAAGCAGCTTAAATATCGACAAGTATAGGAGAGATTAGAAATTCAAAACCGTATCCTGCAACTGCTTCGAGCATTGCCAGGAATCTGAGCGCTCTCCCAAACTAGATATCCACCCGGTGTGGACTTCAAAGTCAATTTTTGTAGCTACTTCAATTCACAGCAACAAGATTATAAACCTCTGGGTCCGGATGGTCTTTCACATTGCACCAGCGAAGGTCTTTGTCTTTCTCTTTGAGAAGTAGTGTGCGGTTGTTCAATCCACACCAAGGCATCCGCACACCCGGTTGGTTTGTTCAACAAACACATTTTCTTCAATCACACCGTGGAGAAAAGTACCCTACACGTTCATCTTGTGGACTTTGAACTTCTTGTGGAAGAAAAATCCATGAATCTTCAAAAAGGTTCAGACGTGCTGCAGGCGCGTACTTTTCATTGGAATCTTTCCTGTTGACCCGATCAAAAACCATAACAACCAAATTTTGGCACATTTTTTAACTTGTCGAATTTTTCAACTTCATTCAACCAGATTCTTTCATCAGACATTTTTGTCTTCTTTTCTCCTCTCTCCATCAAAGGCAAAAATATTCTCCTTGGATACAACAATGTTTTGGAGCCTTATATCGCCGATCTTGTGCATGGACGCTCCACTATCAACAATCCTAAGACTATCAATTGTTCCTTCTGGAACCTCCTACACACTCATTCAAAGATTAGTTGGAGAGGGGGACCCAAGCCTTCACACACTTGGGTTGTCCGTCATCATCGAGAATTGTAACCTCCATTTCCCGATGATTCGAAATTGATGTAGCTCCCCCTGAAACAGTTATCGGTTTTGGTTTCCAAATCTGTTTTTGTTTTTCATGTTTAACATTTGATTTAACTGATTTTGATTGGACAACCTCCGGTTTTAAAACCTTTTCAACATTTTTCCGTTGTTTCTTTATCTATTTCACTTCTTGTTGTTTAACAAGACGAGGGTCCTGTCTTTGTGAAACAAATCTTTTATGGTAACTATTACCACGGGGGGGGGGGGGGGTTCAACCTTTGACTTTCCCTTGGTGAGATATGGACAATTCTTAACAATGTGTCCATACTCACAGCATTCAAAGCATGATCTCCGCTCAACAAACCTCGGAGTATCATAACTGTAAGAACTTGACGATGAACTTCGTGATATTGAGGTACTTGGTCCTACATCACAACCGTTTGTGTGTTGTGTGTAGTTGTTTTGACTGTTTCTTTTCAAAATTTTACTTTGTTTAACAAAATCCGTGTTGGATTTGTTTTCGAAAGTTTCAATTTTATCAATCCCTCTGGATTTCATGAAGTTTACCTTTTGAATCGTCTTCTTGTTTTGGCTTTGTTTACCTTTTCCCTTTCCTTGGTGAGCGTGACTTTGCTTTCGTTGATTGTGTTGTGATTGCAATTTTTGATTCCCATATTTCTTTCTAACTTCGGATTTTGGGATAGGAGCACACTGAGTTACTACAACTCATGGGCTCGACTTTCCCAAAAACTTACTGGTAGAATCTTCGAAAACTTTATCAATCAAAGATTGATTGACATTATTAATTGGAAAATCATTGTCTGAGTATATTTTATCAGATCCAATCAACGTGTAAAGCAAGTTCACGCTTTCACAGCTTCCGGGTGAGGATTCAACAGACTTGGTTGTAGCAGTCACAAACGGTTTTGCAGGTGGATAAAAAAGAATGTAATTTTCGAGAGGGATGTTTTCCTCTTTTGTTACCGTTTCTAACTGTTCAGAGTTAGTATCCTTGGATTCATCATCTGACGAATCAGCATCCTTAACAATGACTGGAGGATCCTGATTTAGTTCAGTTGTTGACGCTTTCGCATCTGCTGATTCATCCAAATATGAGGATACTTCCTTTTTGTAACCTAGCCCAAATGTGAATTCCTCAAGGTTCAATGAAACTGAGGGCTCAAAATGAGGTTTATTTTCCTCATCAGGCATCGAAGAATAATCGTGTTTAATAGGTGGTGGACATTTCTTATAACCTATGCACGTGACATCATTTTTCTTTTTCTGTATGTCAATGATGTGATCCAGCACATACCTAGAGTTTGAATAACTATTCAGCTTAAGTTGGATCGCCTCACTTTCACACTTAGCACAGGCTAACTCTTTTTGCATGATCTCAAGACGATTGATGTAAAGGTTTATTTCAGTTTGTTTTCTTGAAACCATTTTCGTTAGCTCGGTCTTATCTGCTTTTAATGTTTTAATTATCTTTTTAAATTCCTTTTCATAATTTTCACAAAACATGTTGGCCTCTGTGCATTTCGAAAGATCTGTGATCAAATCTTGATTGTGGATATATGTCACATCATATTTGCTTTTCAAATCGTCAAATTTGCTTTGCAAATCAGACAATTTAACATTTAATCCAACACACCTATCACACCTATCACAATTATCAGATTTTGATTCATCGACACGTACCTGATTGGAATCACTCTCAGATGTTGACTCATTTGCATCAGAATCAACAACCTCCCTTGATGATTCACATTCAGATCCATCCTCGCTTGAACTTGAACTTGAAGTTCTAACATCTTCAACTGAAGTTGAGACGTCTTCAACTGAACTATTGTTATGTTCAGAACTGTCATTGTTTCCCGAGGATTCTCCATTGCTGGCATCTTTGACAACTTTAGCATAAAACGTCATTTTTGTTTGACTACGGTTCCTTGGATCAAGAAATGACGGTGCTACAGTAGAACGATGGCTTTGTGAAACAACTGGTGGTAATGGATTTCCATACAAATTGGTGGTTGGGACACGGATTGCTGGTAACTGAGCAACTGGTACTAGATCACCATACATATTTCTAGCCATTTTCGGTTCACTTTGATTTTGGTTAGTAACCGATGCCCATTGTTCTGCCGTAATTCGAGGTGGTGTGGGAGATTCGGCCCATGATGGCGATAGACCCGTACTTCTATACTTGCTTTCCGTATTAGACGGAGTACCCGACCAAGCCGGATTCATTTTGAATGTATAATGACGAATACCTGAATAAATCACACAAATCAAGCAGTTAAATATGAGTTACACGTCTTCTGTTTAAAAATAACACAAGTATGTGACAAAAATAGTGGTTTTCGTCGCTGATATGTTTGATTTCGTTGCTGAAATGGTGTTTTCGTCGCTGAAAGGGTGATTTCGTCGCCGAAAGGGTGATTTCGTCGCTGATGTGCCTTTTATGACGAAATCGGGCTGTTTTCGTCGCTAATGTTCCTTTGATGACGAAATCAGGCTGTTTTTGTCGCTGGATGTTTGATGACGAAAAGTGTTTTTGTCGCTGGATGTATAAGGTGATTTCGTCCAGAAGTGCACAAGGTGTTTTCGACCAGAAGTGCACAAGGTGTTTTCGTGGGGTGGTGTGATGACGAAATCAAGATTGTGATTTCGTCCAGAACGGTTTTTGTTGACAATTGAACCAGACAAGAAGATATTTATCAAACCTTATCACCTTATCTTCTGACCCAAACCCAAATTGTCAAACAATCATGCTTTCAGCCACAGTGGTTACCAACTATCCATCATGCCTTTTGTACTAGATTTCAAACAATCAATATTATAATCACAACACTTCAATAATTTAACAATATAGGATCAAACTTAGAAATTATCAAGAACAAAACAAGAACAACTTGAATATCTTGATGAACTCGATGAAGTTATGATTTTTCTGGCAACCGATAAGCTTTCCGAACACAAGTTTTTGCACAAAAGTTCAATAAAAATCCTTTCTTAACATGTATAGATGAAAACTAGCAAGATTTTATAAGAACAATCAGCAAAAACACAAGATTTTCAAAGATTTAAACCTGATTTTTCTGAAAATATAAAAATTATGTTTCAAAAATCAAGAACAAATCTGGAAACACATGAAAATCTACTTGGTTTTAACAAGGAATCGAGCCAATGCTCTGATACCAATTGTAGGTCCACCCGGAGGATCGAGTAACCTCTATTCCCTATTTTCCGACAAACCCGAGAGTGCGGAATCCAAACGGGTAAGTTAAACCAAGGTACGAACACAAACACAAAGATTAAACGATTAACACTCCATTGTATTAATGCGTATGAAACGGTTACAAAGCAATGTTTACAAGATGCTCTCATAAACTCTCAGTGTGTGTGTGTTTACAGTGTGTTCGCTCACAAATCTATTCAGACTTGTCTAAGTGTTTATGTCTGTTGTGAGTGTATATATAGTAACACAGTGATGAAAACCAGTGGCCCACGAAAACACATGGACGAAATCAAGGTCCAGACGAAATCACTCCTGATTTCGTCCCATTTGGTTTTCACCTAAAAGGGTTTTCACCACCAAAGGGATTTCGTCTAAACAGTGTCTTCATCACATGGGATTTCGTCACTTTGTTGGGCTTGGGCCTTGACCACTTGGGCTTCAGGGACTTCATCACATGTATGTTGGGTTCAACCGATTTCACCACTTGGGCTTTGACATGATGAGCCAATACAACAAACAGACAAACACTTAATACTATAAACTAGTCTAATATGCAAACTGCACACACGCAGTTGCATTTACATCATTCAATACAAAGTAGATCGCATACCGAGTCAAGACAGGAGGTTGTCTTGACTACGGTCTACACTTCGTAGCTGAGTCGAACCGAGCCGAGCCGTATCCACTTAATATGTATCAACAAAATGAAAGTCCAATTGTCTAATATTAGTAATATATTATGGAATTTGTCAAAGAAATGATACATATGCACATGTGCATGGATAATTGTTAATCGAATTTTTTTTTTGGTTTTTTTAGTGACGAAATATAGCGAATGTTTTTAGAAAAATATTAAAAAAATTCTGATTGTTTATTTGATTTTTTTAGTATTTTTTGGTTATGTTCTCGCAGTTCTCGCAATAAAGGGTGGTTCCTAACGGATCCTTCTCCTATATATATATATGTAGTTAAAAACAAGTATTTAACTGACTACAGGGTATTTTATCTCGTGTTTTAATCACGTTTTACGACATTTAAAATTATTTTTAGCATATCATAAAATTAACTCGCCATAATATTCTTGAACAATATATTATTTGCATTGATTGGCTTCGTCATTTAAATTTTGTAAGATACACGCGGTATCGTGTACTATGCGCTTAAATTCGCAAAATAGAGATTTTAAGCGTTTTAATTAATTTTTCCTCACGGATATGATTAAAAATAGCATTTTAATCATAACGGAATATTTTTAGGATTTTAACATTAATCGTGCGGTCAACGACGTTCATTTCGCATTTTGTTCGTTACGCGATAAGCGTTTATCTTATTATTGCCAACATAATTTTTTTAACGAAGTTAGAATTTACCAACACCTTAAATACTATATATTACACCAAATTCAATAAAGTATTACCTTTATTTATTCTTAACACCTGTCACACTAGTATGGTACAGATTCAAAGTAGTCGGGTGTCACAATCTCCCCCTGTTTAGGAAATTTCGCCCATGAAATTTTACACTACAGGTCTCGATTTCGCACAAGACGAAAAGAGATCGGGATATTTCCATTGCATTTGGTCATGTCGTTCCTATGTAAACTCGGGTCCACATTTGGAATTCCAGCGAACCTTCACCCACTTAATCCGACTCTTCCTAAGCTTCTGAATTTTCCAATCTAGAACTTCTACAAGTTCTTCGATAAATCTTAGTTTATCATCTACGTGAACCTCTTCAGGGGGTATGATTAATGTCTCATCTGATAGACACTTTTTCAGGTTGGATACATGAAACACATCATGTACTCCACTCAACTCCTGCAGTAGCTTGAACCTATAAGCGACTAATCCAACTCGAGATATGATCTCAAAAGGACCTATATTGTGAAATTTGTGCCTCTACGACCATCATACAAATATGAATCCAACGAAATCTTGTGTTTCATTACCAGGATTTGTAAAATTACATGCAACAAGTACACATATCAAATTTCGTATGATTCCGAACTCTCGAGAAGCTTTTCTTGAAGTTATACGCAAACTGTTACGTAAACGTAATCAGTTTAACACGACATACACTCCGGAATAGTGACATAAGAATAACATACCTTAAATAATCTTTACATAACTTAGAAATAAGTTTAAAGGGTTTGGTATGGCAAAAACAAGTTTATTCAATCACAGGGACTATTTGTGAAAAACTACAAAATTCTGCCAATTCGTATAGTAACGTACACTCCGGAACAAGATCATAAGCTAAACTTACCGTAAATACCCTTAACATACCTTAGAAATAAGTTTTGAGGGGTTTGGTATGCGAAAATACGCTTATTTGATCACACAGGCTAAAAGCATCAAAACTGCGAAAGTATGCAATCGCGTGCATATATTGCATTCTGACCATATCCGGACATCCAAAAAAAATTTAATCACTAGAATATTGTATTTTAGTGATGCGAATGCAAAAATACCATTCGTCGCGCAATTTGGGTCGTTTTCGCGTTCGTTACGATTCCGTCGTAATTAACAAAAAAACGCCACCATACAGCCAAATGAACCGACATTCATGACATTTTTTAGCATAATTCAAGTTAAATATACTTTAATTTCATCGTGGAGCTTGAAAATGGGCTTAACGGGTGTTAGAAGTGTCGAAACGTGACTAACAAGTTCAGGGACCAAAGCTGTTAATTTTCAAACTTTGGCCCCTGCTGACTGGCATACGGACCGTATGCAGAGGACCCTTACGGTCTGTAAGCAGGTCCCAGCACAGCAGAACCTTCCTGGTTAAATCCCAGCTGTTGCACCTAGTTTTCCTTTGTTTTGTGATATTGTGGGCATTTTAAGTGTTCAACAAGGTATACAATCTGGTCCTAACACTTGTATGGATGAGATAATTCCTTGGAGACCACACATGCCACATGTCTTGATCCTACAATCCAAGAATTCTGATAAAGAGCCTTGCTCTTTCACTTTAAACTTGCTCATTTCCTTCTTCTCTCATCTCTGCTCTAATTGAGGCTACCACACTTGTTGGAGGCCTCATACTTAAGCTTTCTTAGTCATTTTTCCAGTCTAGAACACTTGTAAGTGTTCTTTCATGTCTTATTTATTTACTTCAAGCAAGTTTTGGAGGCTACCAAACAGTGTTTGACTTTCAGATTTGACCATGATTCGGTCAAGACAGAGTTCGTTTGAACTTTGCAACGTGAGCGTAATGTCACACCCTGATATTTTCACGTATTACCGGTGGGCCGGTGGGGAGTATCGTGACGTAGTTGATATCATCATAGTCAATAATCACAGTTTAACGCACAACGGAAGTCTAAAGTAGAAATATTACAAACCGAAATGAAAGTACATAAGTATTACAAAACGGGTTGTAAAAAGATCCACAGGCAGATCAAAACAAAGGAAACATTGTTCAACAGATTTTAAAAGTGATAAGGCTTGCAAGACTCTTTATTTATTCACTCAGGAGTAGCCAGCCTATTTTGCATAGTACCTACACTTAACCTTTTGGAAAATACGTCAGTTTACACTGGTAAATACAATTAACCGACTCTTTTGAAAAGTGTTTATAAAATTGATTTCAAATGCACAAGGCACAAATAATCTTTTATAACTTGGGATAATTATTTAAAAATAATCTTGTAAAAGAATTATATGTTTGTTATACGTTCAGTAGCCCGGGTTGAATACCGGGTTAAAGATTAATAGACACACCAAATAATGTAACCCACGGCGAGTTAATCTCGAACAGGCGGGTTCATTATTTTACATACGCACCGGCAGGTGTATGCCTACACCCCGTGCTTAAGTTGTGGCCATTTCAATGAATGAGCTGTAGGATCGTTTTATAACCCAATGAGTCAATCAGAAGAGTGCTTAGACAGGATCAGAGGCGAAATTCATTGATTCTGTCTTTGTTTAGCTTGAATTCACTATTAACTGTCTCGTTTATTGATCTAGAAGCAATTTACATCACGTAGACACTTCGACAACACTTCGGTGTCGGAAACAAGAAGGTTACCACTGATTTCGTTTGGATGGATATTTATAGGCAAGTGATTCCGCTTGAACATACTCAAGTGCAATTACCTTTCAAACAGGATAACATTCAAACGAAATTAACTCCATGATTTCGCTTGAATTTGTCCAACTGATTTCGTTTGAAATGACTCTTTGTTATTTCAAACGGAATTACCTATAATCCCATTTCTCGTTTTTCGTGTCCTAATCTATCAGTTCTAACCTAAGACACGAACGAAGATGAAGTCGACAGACAACTGCACCAACAGACTCCCCCTTGAATGTTGACGGAATCTTCAGTGAGAGTCTTCAACATGACTACTCCTCAATCTTGATCGGTCTCCTTTCTTTCTTAGCATGTACCAGGATCTTCTCTTTGGCTATAACCTCGTCAGACTCCCCCTTTCATCATGCTGGGATCGCTGTTTGGAATTAGCTGTCACCTTGAGATCAAACCCTGGCTTTAACTCTGTTCAAGATCACTACAGGTTCTGAAACCTTACCTGCACACATTTTCTTACCAAAACATAAGTTTTTACTTAAATCAATAAGAAAAACTTACTGATTGAAAACATTCAATCATAATAGTTACATCAAGTTCAAATTAATGACCTTGATTAACTAATCTTAACTTCTTTCTCAAAACAAATTTCTTCATTTAAGCATACATTCCCAACCCTGTTCATCCTGTTTAGCACTTGGAATTTTGAATGTCAGCTCTTCAACATCAGTTATCGAAAATCTTTTATTTTTTTATTTTTCAAAATATGAAACATAAATGCAAGAACAAAATTTAAATGCAGAAATGAAATATTTACAAACAATATTTTTGTGAGCTTGTGTAAAAGGATCATATCAGTTTATGTGACCAATCACTAGCACCGTTAAGCTTTAAACATTTTCAGTTCTAAACAATTCACATAGATTGACGATATTGTTGTCCACTTAAACTCAATCTAAAAACTTTCGAAATGCTTACCGATACTTTAAGGTATATTAAATTTTGCACTAAATTCTTATGGACCCCACGATCTCAGCATATTCCCTCATCATGTAATACACTGACTCAAGTAATGCCTTTAAACTTTTATCAACTGTGATTTGTGCGAAAACAAAGCAGATTGTTTAAACATTAACAATCAGGTCGATACGTATACGCAGAGAAAGTCCAATGTTTAAACAAAATAATAAAACAAGTTGAAGTTGTTTAGGCTTTAACCACCAGGTCGATACTTCCGTATACGCAGAGGAGGTCCAAAGTTTAAACGAAACACCAAAGAAAATAAAGCAGAACGTTTAGGCACTAACATCCAGGTCGATACTCACGTATACGCAGAAGATGTCCAATGCTTAAACAAAATAAAGAAATAAAACAAGTTTAAATCTTTGCAAAATAAAATGCACAATCACAACGACTTACAGCAAAGTTGTGAAAGTTCACAAACTTAACCAGTTTTATGTCTTTCGACAATCAGCGATTACTAAGTAGGCACACAGTCAAGAAGGACAAAACTAAGTACTATGCTTTCAACCGTGTTTCCCACTAGAACTAGGCTTTTTTCATTTAGATTTGTATCGTTATCGCAAATCTACTAGTCTAACTGAGCCTACCGTCACATCTTTAGTGAGACCGTTTATCACATTATATCTTTCCATATCTTTAGCATGCTGTAACAGTCCAACTGATCTACTATCATTTCCTCTTTATCACAACAAAACTAATTTTTGCATTTTTCAATGTTTTTGAAATTTTCAAATTTTCTAATTTTTTTAAAAATTTTTACTCCCCCTAAAATCAAAATATGTCTCAATTTTGATTTTCTGGGAAAATTTGAAAAACAACTGTACAAGATAAACTGACAACATGATGAGAATTACTTCAATTCTCCATTCACTTGGCTTAAACAATCAGAACTCCCCCTGACAACAAAACATTTTCCCATGGTGATTTCAAAACACTTAAGTTTGTTTTAATCAAACTGGGTTTTCCGAAAAATTAGTTTTGTGAGTCATTTCTCAAACATGGGGATCATTCATCACCTTGTATTCTTCAATCACTTGTAGAAAATCAAGTACAACTTAATGTCCCTGATTTACCACTTATAAAACGAAATCACTTTCGTGAATTTCTTAAGAAAGATGCCGATACCTGCTCCACATTTACCAACCTGGAAGCTCCGGCAAGTCAGGTTTTTCATTTAAAAAGATTCACCCAAGCCTGACTGTCCTTAGGTGATTTTGAATTCTTGTTCAACAATGGTGGAAAATTTGCATCATCCATTGTTAGACTAGAATTCTCAACTTTTACCTCAATAAATGGCTCATCTGGCTTTGATGAACCAGATTCATTGCCTGAACGTGGCTTGTCTGACTTTGATGCGTCAGATTCATTGCCAACACGTGGTTTCTTTGTTTCCGAAGAAACAAATTCATCACCACCAACTTTCTTCTTCTTCTTTCTATCTTTCGTCCTCAAATTTGTATCTGATGAATTCGTTTTGTTTTACTGACCAGTCTTAGTAGAACAAAACGATTTATCAGAACTGTTATTTGCTTTTTCAGCTGTATCCGAGGACAAAATCATTTTGAGATATTCTCTCGCTTTCTTTCTCTTTTCCTCAGTCTGTCTTTCTGCCCCTGTGAAAGCTTTACTTTCTTTTCTTCCATTTTCTGTTCTTTGGGCTTGACATTGACTGGTTTCTTTGCCAATTTCTGAGAATCATCCCTCGATCTTTTCTTTGATCTCATTGGACAGTCTCTGGCAATGTGACCTTTGATATGGCATTCAAAGCATCTTCTCGTCTCAAACTCCAACTTTGGCAGTTAACAGCAATGTGTCCTCTCATACCATAAGTGCAACACACTCTGTTATCGTACCAATCACCACTTTCAGTCCAAACATTCAGATCATAGCATTGTTTGGCTTGGTGATAATCATTTCTCCTCTTGTTTGCTAGATTTATCCTTTGAGCACTGTGATTAAACCTGCACCACTTATTACCAACAGTTTTTGAGTTTTGATTTTTCAATTTTTGTGGTTTTTTATCATGATTGGATAATTTAACTGATGAGCTTTTATTTTCTTTTTGAAAATTTTCCGGTTTTTTATCCTTTTGTTTTTGTTTCAAATTCTTCCTTACAGGTTTTTGCGTTGAGCATTCACCTTTCTCAGTAGAATGTAAAACAGTTTCTTGAAACATTTCATTTAATTTCAAAAATATTTTTCTTTTCTCAACTTCATCATCAGTTTTCTCATTACAATCTTCAATTTTGACTTTGTCAAAATTTGTGACATTGTCACTTATTGGAACAGAATTGATCGGTTTTGGACAGACATGTGATGTAGAATTCACAAAACCTTTCAATTTATTCTCAAGCTCATCAATTTTATTTCGAGCAATTTCAGCTTCATTTTCAATCCGAATGATTTTCTGAAGATGAGAATTTATTTCAATCTGTTTTTCAAGATTATTTTTAAAAATAACAGATTTTTTATCTTCTAAAACCTTCATTTGACTTTGAAAATATTTTTCAATTTTTATTTTTTCATTTTCAAACTCTTTATCTTTTTCTTTCAAACTTTTGTTTTCTAATGTCAAACTGTTCACATCACTCAATAGTTTGACATTTTCAGATTTTAATTTTTCACAATTAACTCACATTTCAAGAATCTGTTTATCATCAGATTTCTTTTCATCCTTCAATTTTTTTATCTCCAATGTCAAACTCTCCAAATCCCTCAAGAGTTTGACATTATCAGTTTCAAATTGAACACATTTAGAGCACACAGATTCAAAATTTGAAGATCCAAGCTTTCCTGATTCTTCATTCTTTGAGGTTTCCTTTTTCTCTATCTTGTATGTTCCTGCACAAAAAATTTTCACGAAATCAAGAGGATTCGCATTCTCATCAATATAACAACCCCTCTTGTTATCATATGTCAAAACATTTTTTGCACTAAGACATACATCAACTCTTCTGTTCATTTCATCAATTACTTCCAAACTCATTTTTATCAAAATTTCCTCTTATTTTATTTATCAATTCTCTCTTTTTCTCATAAATTTCAAATTCATGAGTTTTAAGTTTGCTGATGAAACCTGTTAGATGTAATTTTGAAAAATCAGAATCCTGTTTTAAATTTTTTAAAAATTCAATCCATTCAACAGGTAGTGCATCTGCAAACTTTCCTATCTTTTCAGCATCTGTCAAATATATCTCATGAACTTTCAAACGTTCAAGTAAAACTGCATATCAGTTTGCCAGATCATCCAATGTTTCATTTTTCAAACACACAAAGTATTTAAATCTTTTCATCCAACCCTCCTTTCTCACATCTTTATAACTATCGTCCAAATACCCTCGATACAAATCATTAAATTTTTCAAAATGATAGTTGTCCTTTTCATCAAACATTTTGTTCAAATTTTAAAGCTTTTCTAACAAAATCAAAAATTTCACAATTATAGAATATTCAAACTAAATCAACTCCTTCAAACGAGATCACTTTTGAAGCGAAATATCACTTCTCAAACGAGATTACTTTGAAACTGAATCACTGATTTCGCTTGAATCAACACACCTTCAAACGAAATTAAACCTTGAAGCGAAATCAGCTAATTTTGCTTGAAACAACTCAAACGGAATTACACACTTGAAACGGAAACACTTATTTCAAGCGAAATCAGTTGTTTTTCAAGCGAAATAACAAATCCAAACGAAATTAACCAGTTTTTCAAACGGAATCAGTTTGATCGTTCAAACGGAATTACTTTTTTTGGCCTATTTTTGTCACTTTTAGTTCGAATTTAGGTCTGATTTTCTCAAGGGTTTGTTAAAATAGTATTTCGCACACTATATGTGAAAATCAGTCCATTTTAACCGTGAAAACTTGATTAATTTTGAAAAGAAGGTGTAGAAATCAGAATTTTCCAGCGAAAACGAGCTAAACAGTAAGAACTCTTCCTCCTGAGCTCTGATACCACATGTAGGATCGTTTTATAACCCAATGAGTCAATCAGAGACAGAATCAGAGGCGGAATTCATTGATTCTGTCTTTGTTTAGCTTGAATTCACTATTAACTGTCTCGTTTATTGATCTAGAAGCAATTTACAGCACATAGACACTTCGACAGCACTTCGGTGTCGGAAACAAGAAGGTTACCACTGATTTCGATTGGATGGATATTTATAGGCAAGTGATTCCGCTTGAACATACTCAAGCGGAATTACCTTTCAAGCAGGATAACATTCAAACGAAATTAACTCCATGATTTCTCTTGAATTTGTCCAACTGATTTCGTTTGAAATGACTCTTTGTCATTTCAAACGGAATTACCTATAATCCCATTTCTCGTTTTTCGTGTCCTAATCTATTAGTTCTAACCTAAGACACGAACGAAGATGAAGTCGACAGACAACTGCACCAACATGAGCCGAGGATATCCAGGACATGGTCATTAACCCCCAAAGGCTTTAAGCAAACAAAACATATTAAACGGGTTATATCAATAGTTTAACCTTCATACGATTAAAGATTCAATACCCAACCAAGCGGTATTTTATATACCGTACCCCAAGCCCGTATAAGGGAAAATAAGTTAAAGTATTTACCTGAGCAAATTATACAAATTTATCCCAGCCGTATACAATCAGCAAGTGCAAATATCTTTTACTGGGCTCCTAAATCTAGAACGAAGGTTTTAATAACCTATTAGATTCCTAACGGGTCCTACTTAAGTTTAAACTTAGACCGGTTAGTTTTAAAGGAAGATATACGGTTCAAAACGCAAGATTAAGCGAAGACCGGATTAGAATTTTATTTCGATCCGACAAGTATGAAGACTTGTATGATATGGGTTAACTAAACACATTCTGGATTTTGAATAAAAAATGATAAGGTTTGATCCGTTTCGGTCAATTTATGCAAACTAGTCACATAAACCGCACCGAACGCGAAAAATGCATAACGGGTAACCAAAAGAGTCATGAACAGGTTTCCTAAGTTAATATGCCTTAAATATATTGTGATATCAGTAGGATACCTTCCATTATTCCCAAAACGGATTTAAAATCAATTTAAGCACCGTAGGGGTATTTCGGTCATTTTAAAGGTTATAAAAGAGATTAAATATAATTCTGAGGTTCTGGTCTTAAATGATCAATAAAAATATTTATTTTTGCATGTCATATCAGTAAGGTATTGTATATATGTGAATTTTATCATTTATAACCAAACTATGTGCCTTAGGGGCGTTTTGGTCATTTCACATAAGCTTTAAAGGTCAAATTTGGAAATCTGAGTTTAAAAATTTTACTTAGTGTTAAAGTATAGAAATTTACTTAAAACATCAGTAGGTATTAAGTCTTATGTGTCAAAAATAGTTTTAACCCACACTATGCGTTTAAAACGCGTAAAAAGTCGGTTTTAGGCGATTTTCAGGTTATACAAGGAAATCTGTGTTTTTAATCAGTTTAGAAAGTTCAAAATATTTTATTTATCATATAAAATCAGTAGCAAAAGGTTTGGTATCAAAATTTTATGTAAAACTCATTTTA
The DNA here is from genome assembly GCA_030545235.1 of Helianthus tuberosus. Classification (NCBI taxonomy): domain Eukaryota; kingdom Viridiplantae; phylum Streptophyta; class Magnoliopsida; order Asterales; family Asteraceae; genus Helianthus; species Helianthus tuberosus. The sequence goes on along the minus strand of CM060448.1, from coordinate 141,054,775 downwards.
TTAGCAAAAAGGGTATAACCGTCAATTACCAAATCAAAGCAAGAATCCCATGTTATGATCAGCTTAAAATTAAACAAAAATCTTCAAAAATCCCAAAATATTATAATACATCAATGGGTAAAAAGTTTGGTGTCGAAATTTGGGTTTAAATAGGCTTTATGCCAAAAATGCAACTTAATTAATAAAAAACTTTCAAATTACGATATTGAGCATAACTCCTAATTTAGACCTCAAACTGATGTCAAATTTTTAGGACATGTTTACAAATCAGTAACAAAGGTTTTTATCCATTCACATTTTCAAAAATCCCATTTTAATATCAAAAGGGCATAATGGTCAACATTTAAGCAATTAACGGAAACATGCGAATGAATCGGATTAATTAGGAACTAAGTTGTATAACCTCAGAGGGTTATACTAACCTATAACATGGTCCTAAAGGAACCCTAAGGCATATCTAAACTAAGCTAAATCGGGTCAGAATTGAAAGTCAAAGCAAAAGTCTACTTTTGCGACATTCGGTCCCGAACCGAGCCCAAACTCAGACTTGTGGGGTTGAACATGCTTAGAGATGTTCTTACATTATTTACCAAGTTATTTTAGTGTTAAAACAGGTTCCATAACTTCTACATTATCAGTTATGAGTTTATTTGAAAGATAGCTTTCTGTTGACTTTTTAATATTAAGTTTGACCCGACAATTGACCAAGATAACGTGATAACCAGGAGGTGCCCTTTTAAGGGTTTAACACCTACATAATTACCAACACATAGCCACTTTCAATTTGAATAATGGCTGGACCGTTTGTGATTAATCACAAAGTCAAAGCTTAATTACGATAACTTTGACTTTCGGTCATTAAGCTAATAAAAACTCAATTACATAGGCTAAGTACACTTACAAGAGTCCTTAGCATGAAGATTAAGACTAATAGAGCCTCCTTAAAGACCAGGTTGCTCCAGAGAACTTGGTTTGAGAGTTTGCTTAGAGAAATTCTTGAAGTGTGCATGAACAAGTGAGGGAATGAGGCTAATTTTTAGTGATTTTCATTTCACAAGATCAATCCATGTGTCCTTAGGTGTTTTATGATGATAACAAGTGTCTAGTGGTTTTGTAAAACTGTTAAAGATGCTGCTGTTTACGTTTACTGGTTGCAGAGGATCCAGAACAGATTTCAGGTCAAGCATGCTGGCAGGTGACAATTTTGCTGAAAATTGCTCCCCGTCGCGCCACGCGCCAGACCAGGCAAACCTTTGCGCGCCACCCGAGGCACCAAGTTTCAAAATTGTTTTGTTTTGTTGCATGTCCAGTCCCTGCACTCTTGTTAGTCGATAATCTGACATTTTCATCATGCATGGTCAGTGTAAACAGGTCAGGGGTGTCGGGTGTCCTAGGGAGTGTAGCCATGCATTTGCAAGTCTTGGACATATTGAAAAAGTCTCCCGAGACTAGATTTGTGATATTTACACTTTTAACCCCTATTCTTGAAAATTTCAATATACTTCAAAATTCTGAATCGGATCTTTATGGAACTTTTATCAGGTATTCATGAGGGTGTAATAATGTGTTACAAAGCCTTGGGAATGTTAATAGGTCACTCAGAGGTAAAAATTAACATGTTGACACTTTTAACCCCTGTGTTTTGTAACTTTCGATTTTTAAGCGCAAACGGATTCTAGTGCCTGAAAATTTATTCAATAATGAATACGGACATTATACAGAGTCACTCAGAGGCACAAGTTTGGCATGATGACGCTTTTGGTCCATCTAATTACATCTTTGCATTGTTTAACAGTTTTAGTCCCTCAAGATATTTTTAATCACATTCAGGGTTTATGACACGTGTCACCATTGCACTGGACATGGTTTTGCTAGGTGTTACACGTAATCACGATGGTTATAGTCCCTTGCGACTATACCTACTGATTACCACGTTGATTAGTGAAGTGATGAGTCAAAGTTTTGGTCAAAATGCACGATTATGTGCATTTTGCGACCAAACTATTTTTGGGTATCAAAACACTTTGTTTTGATATCAAATCAATTTTCTAACTTAGTTAAACATGTTTTAACATGTTTAACTCGTCACTTCTAGTTTAGTGCTTATTTAGGGTCGTAAGTCAAGCGGTCTCGACAACCGCTTAGACTTTCGAACCCGACCCATTTGGTTGATCATTAGGATTCGACCAAACATATTTTGTGACCATAGTTGTATAGGAAATAACCTTCCAAGGTTATACCATATGGTCACTTAGTTTAATTAGTTGTATGATAGGTAGTTTATATGCCTTAGGAAAATGACCAAAATGACTTTTTGCGCATAATTTCAATTTAAGCATATGTAACCAAAATTTTGACACTTAAACTAATTATGCAACATAACTAAACATGTTTAGGCATATAATACTTGTCATAGGAGTAGTTAGGCCATCCGAACGCGCAATTGCGCAAATGACGCATTAAAGTAGCGTAAACTACCTTAACGGGTCATAACGGGTCATAAGCACTTAGGATAGGTTTCAAATCAGAATGTAGGCTTTGTTAAACCATATTGTAATGCCCTGCTTCTTCATACTTCACATAAATAGAAAGTCTTGTTTGTATTTCTATTTTTGAAAGCCTTGTGTCCTTGTAATCGTAGTTTGTTGTATCCTTGTAAAATACGATACTTGGATCGTAATAAAATTCATTATTTCTTACAAATTATACCTTATTTATTCGTGCATATTTATACGTTTCGATTCATTATACGTTTGATGTCTTATTTGCGAATCTTGTAAACATATGTTGATCTTACAAATACATATCATATAATCATGACTCATATACTTAGGATATGCTTATACGACATTTTGGACACTTGCAAATACATATTCATGAGTATCATACTTGCTACATTTTATATGTTATACACACTTACCTTGATCACATCTTTTGGTTAAGACATGTTAAATACCCATTTAGGATCTCGTACATACTAACCATACACGAATGTAGAATGGTTATTGATTATGAACGTATCGGTAACAACTACATGATCATCACGAGCTTTCCCAGCATTCAACAAAAACGCTCTACCTCTGGAACTCTGACCTTTCATCTTAGGATAGTTACGCTTGAAATGTCCCTGCTCTTCGCATTCAAAGCATCCCTCAATCTTGACTCAATCCAATGTGCTTTTAGCGTAGCACTCATGGGTCAGATGCCTAGATTGACCGCATCTGGTGCATTTACTCTCCTCATCACCTTGAGTTCTCTTCATCGAGCCACTCTTATCATCCCTGATCATATCTTTCCCCGAACCACTGGTGTTAGCCGCAAATAGTTTACCAAAAATTTGTTTCTTCTCACGCTTCTCATCAGAATCCTTCCTCAAACTCTAATTCTTTCGCTTCATTGAATCACCAGATCTATGCTTAGAGCGCTCCCGTTGATCGAATTTCTTGTCTACATTAGCTTTCGTTGACGACTTCCCAATCTCATCCTTTTTGCTAAGGCTACTTTTGTTAACAACATCATCGGTCAGTGATTTTGCCAGTGCAATAGCTTCCAGTTAGGTAGTGGGTTTCGAGGATTTAACCATACTGCGAATCTGTGGTGCCAGTCCCCAAATATACCTTTCAATCTTATAACATAATTAGGCTTGACCATTCGATAAACCAACCTAGCTAGATCATTGATTTGAGTCGTATAAGCTCTGACATTCAAACCTTGCATAGTTAGATCCCAAAAATCAGTCTCAATCTTCTGTAGCTAACTACGCGGACAATATTCCTTAAGAAGCATCACTTTCAGTTCGTGCCAGGTAAGACCATAGGCAGCGTCTTCTCCCAAAATCTGAACATGAGCATTCCACCAGGATAAAGCTTCGTCAAGAATTGAACATGAAGAATACCTAACCCTTTGATCTGTAGCACAACCATTGATTGCCTTCACTATCTCCATCTTCTCAATCCATCTGACGATATCAAGGGGTCCTTCAGCACCAAATGATCTTGGGTTACAACCCTGGAATCTTTTGTACGTACACCCATGCACTGTTCACAAGGTTAATGAAAAATCAAGATTACTCTTAGATTATATCATAACACATGAAACTACTAAAACTTTTCCAATCATTATTCTACCTGGAGGGTTTCCAATCGGCGTTCCACCGAAACCGTGTGCATTTGCACTGTGTCCACACCCTTGCCACGTAGTTTGGTTAGCTTTGTACTGTTCCAAATCAGTGTTAACATGCTGAGCGATTAGTTGCGCCAAGTCCTCATGTGTGGTAGGTAATTTAGTACCGTCAGTAGAGGGACCCTGACTCGCTTTTGGTGGCATATTGATGTTTCTATTATTTTAACAATAATGACAACGTCAAACAATATTTAAATAATTCAATCATAAAATGCGAGTGGTTTAAACAATACACATGTAATCACAACCACATAACAATTAGAAAAATTTAAGCAAAAACCCATAATATTGATATTTTATCATGGAAATTACATTGCTTGTTTGTAATTCACAAAGGACTAACAAAATTTGGTGTGAATAAAATCAAACATTATCGACAACTTTCACTGAATTTCCTCCTAAAATATCTATTTGGCATGCAAGCCTAAATAGGGTTACCAAAAGAGATAAAATAAAACAAACACCTATCACTTAGAACCCAGAAACTCCATCAGTTTCCTAACTAACTCCTTGAGCTCCACAATCCTCCAGTGCATCTAATCCATGGCACTGTCATTTAACTCCTAAATCTCATCATACGTATCCATCTGGCCTTCAAGATCCTTCATCTTGCCCTTGGTCGTCGCTAAGTCTCTGCATAAGGCTGCGATATGGCGATCACAGTGAGAACATCGGTCAACCCAAAATCCTTTCTGCTTCTTCAAAGCAGACCATGTCATGGATCTAGACGTCGATTCTATGTCTCTAGCAGGTCAAGTTCTCTTCCTACGTCGAGTATAAAATCGTAAAGGTGAAGTTGAGACTCGTGACTCAGACTGCGGAACAGATGACTCTGATATGACTGGCAGAGGGATCTCAGACGTAGGCTCAACAGTTGCGGTTGGTGGGACTACCAATGGCTCTAAAGGTCGATTCATGACAACAGCGGCGTCCACCACCGGTGCTACTCCAAAAGATCCTCCAATCATAGGTATACCTCTATCTAGCTCATCGACAACTGGCGCAGTACCAGATGATTGTCCAATCCCAAAAACTAAGAGAGGAACAATCGCATCATGATCGTCAATCTAACCGTTATTTGTATGGGCGTAACGTGGGTCTTCTTGACAAGCAAAAGTAGTGGGGCCGACATAAAATGATGAGGTAAAACCAGCCATGTCAGCAAACCGTGAGGTAGTGCGTGGTAACCCTGGCAAGACTGAGGTCGGAGAGGTCTCGAATTTATGATCGCTATCGGAGTCGTGAATCTAGATAATCTTGTGTGAGTGCCACGTCTGTGATACAACATAACCGTACTAAGTAAGTGAATTTTAGAATTAACACGTGTGCACATAAACTCTTTATAGTTTTCATACATGATTAAAATCCATATTTATTTTAAATTATTGGCTTCGTGAATTTTGGGATTTAATCTCAAAACTCTTTATTTGAAGTCTAGATTTTTCCAAGAAAACATGTAGTTCGCTGACAACCATTGGCTCTGATACTAACTTCTATCACACCCCAAAAACGTCATAGCGGAAATACAAACGTGGCGGTGACGGAGACTGGTACCCATAATTATCTTAGTGGATGATGCAACATAATCTTTGGACATACATCTTAATTAAAACCTAAGTTTAATGTTTAGAGTTTAAACATAAACCACAACATCATTGTTGTTTGATCCTTGTGGATCTTAGTACACGCGCTCCCAAAAGTAGTTTTAAAAGTTGTCCAAAAACATTATTTAATAAAACTTGCATCACTACCACAAGACATAACAAAACCCTGAAGCCGGATTCATGTACCTGAAGAACACGTAAAAATCAAGTGTCAACACAAAGGGAGTTACATATTCAAACTGTGAACAATTTGTTTAAGAAAAAACTTTCTTATTATGAATTTTAAAATAAAACATCCATATAAAAATGTAATTAATAAAGTTAATTTTATTTTGATTATCAAAATCCAAGGGGGCCAGTTCTCTAATCGAAAGCGTTTTCTCTAAAGACTTTTGACACAAATCATCTTCCCAAGATTTATTTATATATTAAATTTCTAGCATCAAATATTCATAAGTTTGCAAAACCTACGATCTATATATTAACAAGGGTATAATCAACTATAGGCAATCAAAGAATATAAATTCGTTGTTTGACTTGACACGGAGCTAACGGTCACGACGGGGTGGTCATCCCGATAGATCTATCTACAATTCTACGCATACCAATATTAATGATTAAACGACTAAATTCACGCAAAGTACCACACAATGGGTCATTATAGTGCCTGCCTCATGAACAATATATATCATACTAAAATGATAAATTTAACATTTTGTGTTGTACGAATTCTCCGAAGTCCCCATCGAAACAAAAGCCTATTCCGATACTCTCTTGAGATCAAGCAAATTCGTCACAACTTAGATTTAAAATTTTTTAAATCTATACGGTTGTTTTATCCCAAACACTGTAATCCTCCCCGTTTCTCCCGAAACATATTTTAATTTAATCACATTTCCAAAACAATGCTTTCCTCGAAAACATATTTATGTCATTCCAAACCATATTTTGATAGACTTTATAGACTCAATTAACATATAAGTAAGGCTAATGCTTGTGATTAATGCAAAACATGATTAATTGGATGTACGGGCTACTTGGTTTGTAGGGCAAATCAGAACCAACTGTTGTTTTGATTTCATTTATATTTTTTTGTTTTCCATTCTTTTTATTAAAAATGTATTTTCTTTTTCAAAAAACAAAGTTTGAACAATTCCTTTTAATAATCCTTAAGGTGCGTTTGTTTCATTGGCACTCAACGGAATTAGAATCTGAATTCCAATTCGTAGACCATGCGTAATCATAAAGTCTTTTAGGGGTGTTATGCGACAAGTGGCGCAAAGTGTAAGAGGAGGGCTTTATATCACAAGAGAGTGTAGTCATAAGGCTCCATACCCATCATTACTCAATTATTAATTTTCTATTTTTTATAGTTAATTTCTAACTTTATAAAATTAAAAACCATTAAAAAGGTTAAAAAAAACTATTTCATTAGATTAAAAAACATTACAATAAAATAAAAAAAAAACTCTATAACTCAGATTATATATTTTTTAGATTCGCTCCTTTTGTTGACTGGCTTGATAGTCTATTAAGGCGGCCCGCATAATGTCATCGTCGTTATGACCACTTTTCCATCCGTTTTTTAACTATTGGTAAACGGATTGAAAATTTGCACACTTTTTGTTGAAATCGGTCCCCTTTCCTCATATTGAATCCGGTAGCCGATAGTTCTCCCCTACCTATTGAGCCCGAAAAATAGTTTTCAGATTCGGTGCCAAAACACGCTTTTATTTTGGTTGTTTGCTAAAAAACAAAAAATTAATACAAAAAATTAATGCCAAAACCTTTAAAAAGTAAAAAAAAAGAGTTTGAAAAGGTGATTATATATAGTGTGTAGTTTTTTAAAAAAAAGGTGATTATATATAGAAATTTAAAAGACTTTTTTTAATTAACATGACTGTTCAACGGTCATTTTTTTTTAAACTTTCAAGTTTTCCGGCATTATATTCCGTGAGGAGACAGAAAAATCAACCCATAGCGCCGGCTGTAGCAGTATAGCCAGGCGCTATCGTTGCCTTAACTGCCCAATACCGCCCCACTACGGGTGGCCTTAATGTGTGTGGTTAGCATATATATAGAGGCCAGTTAACGTACAATACGGCTTAACGTACATCACGTACGACAGATAATTACGCACGTTCATTTGAAAATCACGCACGTTATAAACTAAAAAACCCAAATCAAGCATGTTGGAAAACATTAATCTTGCATGATGAAAACATAAATCACGCACGTTATACACATAATCACGCACGTTGTCATACGTGATATACGTTAAGCCGTAATGTATTTTACACTTTTCCTATATATATATATAGGGTAAGGTTATTGTAAAAAAGGTTAAAAGTGTGAAATATTGTGGAGATGACATGTGTCCTAAATCCAAATTAATTCAAAAGGGTAAACAAGTAATTTTATCATTAATTTAATTAATTGAAAACCTCCCAGAACCGCCACCTTAATTATACACTACTACAAAAATGATTTGTTTAGGCGGTGAAAATGAAGATTCTAAGCGGTTTTGTGACCGCCTAAACAAATGTCGCAGGAAAAAATGTTTAATTAATTTCAGCGGTTAAAAACCCGCTCAAAATAATACAAATTCCGCCCAAAAAAACAGCCCAATAATTTGTGATTTTGGTTTTTGAGCGGTGGTATAACCGCCCAAAAAAAATAATTATGTTATCAATTAAAATAATAGGAGAGCTCAAAATAATGGCTATATGTTAGCTCAAAATAATGGGTGAGAGCTCAAAATAATGGCTGCTGTAATATACAGAAAATAATGACTAAATAAAAAATGTTGGCTCAAAATAGTAGATAATGGATACACACCCAGAACTAAAACAATCAAAACTAAAACAATGAAAACTCAGCAAACATCATAGAACCTCTTGATTACATAATAACTTCCAAAGTTTACAAAAGTTGTTCTAAACATAATAACTTCCAAAGTTGTTCAAATAACTACACTAACCTAACCCATCTTCCAAAGTAGTTCAAATAACTACACTAACCTAAGCCATCATGGTGTATTGAACCAACCTGCACTCTTACACTTAAAAAACCGCGTCATGATGTTTTCAACCAACATGTCGATTTCCTCTTGTGTTACGCTTGTTGTCTCAGTCCAAATCTAAAAAGAAATCAAATATCATATATTAGTTAACCCGAAACACCAAAAATAAACATAAAACCTGAATAATACAACCTTAAACTCGGATCGATAACCCCAACATACTAAAGTCGAGATAGGTTAATTCTAAAAGTAATACTTACATTGTTTGGAAAACGAAATCGCTTCTTTAAAACAAACTGGACCATAAACCAAATCACCATGAACCCACACTCCCAAGACCCATCTTGTTGCTTACACTGCATTAAATTTAAAAGAAAAAATCAATTACTAAAATAATCACTTAATTGTATAACATAAGAGTTAATAATACTGATAACATACTTGAACCATGGTCCATGTAAGTCCACTTCCAAAAGAAGATTCTATTGCTCTCGAAAGAGGATAATCATCTTTATCCTTGTTGGCATTAACCGAAATCGTATCCAAAATCCAAACACTTCGTTCCTTGGGAGAAACGATAAACAAAACCCAATGGGCGCTAGAAAAAAAAGAAAGGTATAAAGTAGTGTAATAAAATAAAGAAAATTAACTTGAATACACTAAAAAACAATAACATATATATTACCTATAAAAAAAGGGTGCAAGAAATATTTTGTGCCATTTTTAAGTTTGTAGACACTTAACAAGTGTTCTTTTACACTTGCAAAATTTTCCTCGCACTCTTTTCCAGTTATTTTGTGGATATTGAAGTAGGCAACTTTAGGGTCGTCTGGAGCTAATTTATAAAATATTGTCTTATGCAAATATCTGATATCAAACAAGAAAAAAATTACAAGGTTAAAAATTCAGCTGTGTTAAAAAATAAATTTATTGTACGAAATAAAAATAATAAGAGAAAACTTACATTTGACACCAATGTAAAAAGCTAGCCTCAAGCAACCCGTTCGCCAAAAACTGTAACATCCCCTCATATTCGATGGATTCAACTTCGATATCAGACGAAGTCTTCGGGTACATCTCCTTAGGCACATTAATCTCAATGCTCATCTTTCCATTAAAGAGATCCTTTAATCGTGCAGCCCATAACTTAATATTTTCAGGCCGCTCATTTTCTATCTTCAACAAGGCATTTTGTATTTTTTGTTCAGCGTCTGACAACTTTGGAGCGGGAGGTTCTTCATCGAACTACATAATTAAACAAACGCTTTTAAGAGTATATATACACACATACACACACACATATAACATGTTCGAGTTGTTGATTACCATCGCATCGAGTCGTTCGGACATGTGTACATCATGTTGATCGGGAAAAAATGCGCCAGAAACAAACTACATTAATTGAAAAACTAATTATTTGTGCATTGTTTTATATATATATAATGAGAATTTGAGTTGTTGATTACCTCGTCATCAAAATTTTCTATAGTAGTCGGATCAATATGATAATGTTGAGTTTGATTTAGTTCATCAGGTTGCTCAAACTACAACAAACGAAATTGTTGCAATATAAAATAAAATTAATATAAAATATATATTACCCGGACCAAAGTAACCAAACCACTAACCTGTGGCTCATAACATGTGACGTCCTCCAATTGTTGTGTCAAGTCTTGGTTTTGGGAAGTTGTCTCTGTGTTCAAAAGCTACAATTTAACAAAACATTCATTATTTTCTTTCATTTGTCAAATATGTGAGAATCATATATTTGTATTAGGAGCCCATCCTTTGGATTACCCTTAAAACCTAATTCCAAAAAAAAAAACTTCTAAAATCGCTAAAAGACTCATGACAATAAAACCGAACTTAACCTAACGAAATGTTACGTAAACCCGAAATAAACCTAATTCAAAACAACACACTTACTAATTGTCTGAAACAATCAATAAACATGAAACTATAAACCACAAATGTTACGTAAACCCGAAATTACCTTTATTGCAAAACGTGGCCATTGAACATATTTACCACGAGCATCACCTAAATCTGTAACCTCGTCATAACATGAAACTGGAGGGAGAGGACTGTTCTCGAATTTTGGATCGATGATATCTACTTTGACTTTCACATAGCCATCCTCCATTTGAACCTCATCTAATAACCTATCCATAGTAGGATACACAAGCCCCGAACCGACTACTTTTTCTTTTATAGAAGGCCCCGGGAATAACAATTCACATTCAGCAAGCTCCTACAAAACGAGACAACATTTTTAAAACCAACATTATACATAAAACAATGTATAAATATAAGTACCTCTATAGGTGGATAATGAATATGGGATCCACCAACATCACTCGCGCCACGGATACTAGGGCTTGAGTCCACCCCTCTATAAGCGCAAACCACCCCTAACCTTTGAGTGGTAGACACGTCTGTTTGACTTTGTTGTCTGGCACCTTGAAATAATCCTCCCTTAGCCTTTGTGCGTCCTTTAATCAACATTTAACCACAAGTATTAAATCCAAAAACTCATTATATATTTATCTATATAATAATATAGTATTACCTATAATATTAGAAACAATACGTAATCGCCCTCTATGTTCCGGTCCAAGTAGCCTACTTAGTGGATCCTCCACCCCGGAAAAATAACTGCCATCTGCCTTCATTTCTATTTCGTATTTGGACTATGTAATATATACAATTGGTAAGAAGTTTGACTTTAACACATAGATATAAAAATATACATTCACTTACTAGTTTAATAGACTCTATTCGCGCATCTTTTGCAAGTTCATACTTCTTAGTTTTCTTGTTTTGTTTTGCTCTAGCCGAAATCCACCTTTTAGAGCGCCAGTCTTGAATAGTTTTGAGGTGTTTATACACCGGCACAAGTTGGGACCATATGAACGGAATGAGAGGCTCCAAAGCCGCATACCCGGAACGTCCTAAGCAAGTATGGAATACATTCTTCTTGGCAGCACTTGTCGCTTTTTCACTTTTTTTCTTCACATAAATAAACAAATTGTAATGCATTAATAGTTATAAACATATAAAAATAGCATACATAATAATGATATAACTAAAAATTCTCATATACCAAAAATTCCTTGCTACTCCGTTGGGCAACGAAGTTTTCCCAATGTTGTGGTTGGAGATTCTTATATGACTTGAAAGGAGTTTTATTCATCCTTACATAGTTTGTTGTAAGATAACTTCGCCAATTTATATGACGCTTTTTTGCATTTTTAAGTGCCGTATCTTTGGGCGCAATGCTATTAACTTTCCATAGTTCCTTGCATATTTATAAAACAAAAAAGTTTAACAAATATTATTCATGTTTCTATAAAATTACAAACAAAAACATATAATACCTGAATATCCTTCCATAAATGTTCCCATTTATGTTCTTCAAATTTATCTTGTGGAATATGGTAAGAAAATTCGGCTTTCATCTTCACTCCTAACCATGAAGTATAATCAGTCGCATTCTTGCCAATCGGTTGATTATCATGGTTAAACTCAATGGTATAGTCACAGTCTTTCTTTGAGAAAGTCGCAGGCCCACGTTTCCCTCTCCCAAGTTTGCATGTGACATCTGTTGTGGTGGTTGGCATGGCATAAACTAGTGCTGCATGAGCAATTTACAAGTAAAATCAACAAATAAGTAACAGCCTATTTTTATGAAACAAATAAGATGTTAAAACGGTTTTATGTTATCTAATCGATTGATTCTTGGTTGTCGTTTATGTTCACCAACAACACGAATCAACGCCGATGTTTGAACGCCAAATCGCGAAACAGGTAAAAAAAACAAACCTATATTTCACTATGCACCTTTTCAGTCGTCAATCGAATCGAAACTGGAATTTTTTAGTTGGGGATTTAAGATAGAATAGGATACTAACAAGACAAAATGATTACTCGCTGGGCCGTCTCAAACTTGTTTGGGACCCAAAGCGGATAATAAACATGAGGCCCTTTTTTGCCAAAAAAATTGTTGGGCCCCTATAATTCATGTATCAACTCTGTGTATGGATATAGACATTTTGGGGCCCTTTTTGAAACTAAAGTTGTATACCTTTTTGAAAGTGATATGGCGAAGACTAGAAAGACCAAAAGCAATAAAGTTTAATTAATTGAACCAAGTACATTAAACATGTGTATCAATTTCAGATTTGGAAGTATTATGATGTGAACCTTTACAATCAGTAGGACCCAAGGTGTATCATGATATCAGATTTTCTTTTTCATCAAATGTGTGTCTAACATCTTTCAGTACACGAACTTATATATATATATATATATATATATATATATACACATAACAGGGGACCACATGAGATACACGAACTTATGCAGCCTGGAAACTGTTGTGAGCCGAGAGGGAGATTGTTGCCAGGCAGATTATTTTTCAAGTCCGTGCTATCATGTTGAAATACACGAACTTAATGTAAGAAGCACCAACAATCAACAATTTGAGTACACCTAACATATATATATATATACACAACAGGGGACCACATGAGATACACATAAACCGCTCAAAACTATATTGAATCTGACATGGGCCACACATGGAATCATATATATATAGCAAAATCAAACATATATCCAACATAATAACGAATTGTATTCAAAATTTTGCACTAATATAAAGAATTTAAGAAGATACTTGATAAAACTAGGGTTTCTTACCAAGGGTTTTGGAAGAAGACACTCGATTGTTACAGGATCTAAAACGCTAGATGGCCAGAGGCGGTGGTTTTGGAAGAACAATTGAAGGCACGCGCGAGAGAGTGAAAAGTAATGGCGGGGTTTTTGGGGGTAGATCGAATTGAAGGAGATCGATTGCGATCGTATTGAAGGAGCAGTTCTCTCTTTTTTAGGGCTTTGTTTGGATTTTTCTAATAAAACCTTTCTAAACAAATATTAGTATATATGTATATTATAAATTGAAACTTATATTTATAGTTATGTACGTTTATTATAAATTCAAACTCTTGGGTTTTTTTTGTTTATAGTTATGGCTTACAGTCTAACCGTATGATGTTGCTAGTAAATTATTTTTATATATGTTGAACTTAAATGCTTAATTTCTCGTTGATAACGTTATTGTTGGGATTGAACCCTACAGAGGAACAGATGATGTAAAGCCAAAACTGGATCACAACAGTGGATTAACCATAAGCAGCAGTTTGCACTAGACTTTCCCCTTGAAAGTGATCATAACATCTGATATACTCCAAAGTACTGCCTTTATCAACAACTGCTGACACTGGAAACTGCTGATCAAGTCAAAGACTGATGAAGGACTTAAGCCCTACTGCCCAATCCACTGCGTTGAGTCAAGCACTGCTGATCATGACAAGTACTGCTGGGTTCACAACAGTGGAAGGATGCAGCAGCAGTTTGATTCATCTTATGTAATGTATTGAAATATCAGTAGTTAGCATAGCAGAGGTTGTATAGATCAGTAGATAGAGTTTGTTAGATGTCACTTTCATGGTGATGTCAGCTGAGATACCTCAGTGGTTTGGTTTGCCTATAAATATATCAGTACCCTGTACTGTTACATTTGATTGACTGAGTGGGATCTTCTCCTCATGTCTAATCCTTTCATCTTGTGTGCAACCAACCTTGGGGCATCAGGCTGAGGGGGAGTATAGTTTGTAAGCATGACTGTAATCTTTTGCTTTGATTTGTAAATCTTTTGACTCTATGTGAAGCAATTGTTTATTAAACTATTTCCTCCTTTGATTGTGTTTACAAAGTTTGTTTTCATTTCCGTTACACCTAACATGTTTTTATATTCATTGATCATTCATTTCAAACAAACAAACACTATCATGAGAGCCTCCGATCCTAACAATTGGTATCAGAGCCTGGACAGTCAAATTCGATCTAACAATCAATTTGGCATAACAGTTCGGCTCAAAATTCATTGATACTAAGGTTGGTTGTATTTTGTTGAAAAACAGAGTATTGAGTAAATCATGTTCTAAGTGGTTATACAAAAACTCTGTTTATCAACCAAGATGTCATATGACACACAAATTTCATACAACAAGTGATATCATGCACAAGTCACTCATAGTTTTCAGATCTGTAAACATATCTGATAAATTATGGGATTGGTCTATATTCTCAAAATTGATTTCAACTGTTGTCTTGATATTAGTGATGTTTTCATTAAATACTAAAGTATGATCCTCAGAATAACAAAACCTATGATTCATAAGACATTAGTGTTTTGATTTTCTATAAAGAGGGAATTAAGACTTTAGTTATTTAGATCTTATGTGTAGAAAAACAGGTTGAGATCCTCAAAAGGAACAAATCAACTTTGTCTAAATACACTAAGAAAAAAACAGGGGTCAACATAGTCCGTATCATATGTAATGTGAGATTGGGTGAAAAACTTGTGAAAACTTGACCAAGTCTCTCAAAACATTATTGCAAAATGATTTTGGACTAATATTCACAAAAACTCTGAAGTGTGTTTATCTCAAAATTTTGAACTCAGAAGAAAAGGGAATAAACTTAAAACACTTAAGAGTCAAAGCTTGGGGTAATAATGATCAATTAAGCAACTGTTTGTGCTCATTGGTTCAAAGAAAGTTCAAGTGACATTAGTGTTCCCAGTGATTGAACTTACAAGAGGACTAGACAAATATCCAAAAACTCATCCATGTGTCCTCATGTTTGTAATCAACTGACAAAGAAAATGGTACCAAACAGTGGTCAAAATGTGTTCAAAGTTTTCCTACCACTATTGTCAAAACCACTGACCATTTTCAAAAACTTGAGTATGGTATGATTATGTGTTTCATTGAAATTATACCAGATCCTTTTTGATGCTGTTTTCAGAATGTCCTTAACCATTTTTTCAAAAGGAGTTTCTCGAATAACCAGGATTTATTGTTCATTTTTTTGAATAATATATTTGGAACTTTTGCTCGTTTTTGTTTAGCAACAGTTTCAGTTCCTGTCAGGATGTAATACCTTATTTTTGTTGGTATTATCGTCCTCAGAAATGGGTCAAAAGGAAATGGTAAATTTGTCAAGATCATGTTATTCTCAGGTTTGCTCAAATGTTGATTGCAAACTGTGCTTAAATTACTAAGGTACTCATGTGTTAATTGAATATTAAACGAAAATGAGTTGCCTTAGTAAAAAGTTTTCATCATCTAGGGTACTAAACCACTGTCTTTCAAAATTGACATGTGGCAAAACCTTGAATGAAAATCTTCAAAACTGTTGCTGAAACACCTGTCCTTCAGAGTTGTATTATTTACTCTAACCACTGTTGATAAAAATCCATCAAAAATGGATTGATATCACTTGTTTGCTACCTCAACAGCTGTTGACCAAAGTAGCTCTCCACCCTTGATTCCACATCTTCAACCACTGTTGATAAAAATCTGCTAACAGTGGATAAAAGTCAACACTGGTTAGTGTCACACCCCGACCGCGTAAAACAACAAATCGCGGCGGAAACATCGGGGCGTGTTGCGACAGAATTAATTGTCTCATAACCATGGCATACAAAGTTTTATTTATATATTAAACAAGGGTGTTTCATTGTTTCAAACAGGTAATTAAAGAGTTCAGAACATAATTAAACATAGTCTATCTTCTTTTAAAGTTTCTAAGGCACAGGTCCGCCCTAGTATCATGATCAACATCCTATGGAAAAGCACCTGAAAACACATGTGAAAATAGGTACGTCAGCATAAAAATGCCTGTGAGATACATAGGTTTTGTGAAAATAAGATTCATGACTTATGTTTGAGAAAATGTTTAGTCATGAACCTTGTTATTTGCTTTGTCTTGTAAATCATTTGAAAACAATAAGATCAGATGATATGTATAAGTAAATGTCAGGTTAAATAAATAACCATGTAAAAATGTGTTTGTATAAGATAAGTTGTTTGTAAATCAATGTCTTGTGAAAAGTATGTTATTTGTATAAAATGTTCTATTTCTCAATATTGAAATGATTCAAATAACGTTACGACATGTAATACCATACAAACACTTATATATAGGAAGTACCAGCGGCGTATCCACCATGCTTGTATCATATTACACACGCATCGTTACTTAATCACTTAATCAAACCAAACCAAACAATGTAAAAAGTCTATGTTTAAACCAATTGTCAAATGTATTGAATGATATGTCAAGTGTTCATGTCAAGATGTAAATCATATAGTGTGAAACAATTGTCAAACATGTTATGTGTCAAAAGTAAATCATGTCAAATGTCTATGTCAAATATCCATGTCAAATGTCTATGTCAATTGCCTTTGTCAAATGTCTTTGTGTAAAATGTCGATGTCAAAATGTCATGTATGGCAAGTGAAATGTCTCAACTAAACCATATGCACAAAAACAAGATATTGAAGTAAAACTTGGTTTAAATCAAAGCTATGTTTTGTGTAAATGCATGCAACTATTTAATATGAACATTTATGTGGTATTGTGAATATGCATACATCCAAGCCTGGCGACTGTGGTGATAAAACCCTTTAAACAAATTAAAGGTCTATCTGTCTAAATGTCAACAAATTCGGTCATTCCTTTCTGTCCCCTTACCCTGGGATGTCCGGAACGGGAGTTGTCAATTCCTATGGTACCACTACCTACTAACGAACGGCGTAGCTAATGTTAATGGATATATTGTCCCATGTAAACAAACCAAATGTCATAACAAAATGTGAGCATGTGAAAACAATGCACTAAGTATGTAATCAAATGAACATACATAGCGTGAAATGTCATGTAAAACGATGTACTAAGTAATGCACACAATGGGCATACCTAGCATGAAATGTCATATAAAACGATGTACTAAGTAATGCACACAATGGGCATACCTAGCATGAAATGTCATGTAAAACGATGTACTAAGTAATGCACACAATGGGCATACCTAGCATGAAATGTCATGTAAAACGATGTACTAAGTAATGCACACAATGGGCATACCTAGCATGAAATGTCATATAAAACGATGTACTAAGTAATGCACGCAATGGGCATACCTAGCATGAAATGTAATGTAAAACAATGTACCAAGTAATGCACACAATGGGCACACCTAGCATAAGATGTAATGAAATCATGTACTATAATGTACTAACGAACATAGCAGTATATGATGTGAAAACTGGAAAGCAGGAAAGTAACAAGTAGGCACATGTGTTCCACCCCAAAACAGTTTGGAAAAACAGTAAGAGAGGGGTTCTATGTACTCACCTGAGATTGCTCAGATGTATTGAGATAACCACCAAGCAATGCTAGAGATCACGGAATCAAACGGCACCTAATATAGGTAACTATGTTAATAAACCGGACCTAAATCGGAAGATCGGATAGAATGAGGTTTCGTAAACCAAACGAGTATAGGAACTCGTGTGATATGGTTTAACAAACCCTACATACTAAGACGAAACTTAACCTAAGTGCTTGTGACCCATTACGACCCGTTTAGGTAGCTTATGCTACCTTAACGCGTCGTTCGCGTAAAACGCGTTTGGAACGCCTAACATTTGTGACCACAAGGTATAACCTCGGAAGGTTACAACTATGGTCACCTAATGTGTTTGGTCGGATCCTAATGATCGACCAAATGGGTCGGGTTCGAAAGTATAAGCGATCGTTTAGATCGCTTACCTTACGACCCTATCTAAGCACTATACTAACAGTGACGAGCTAAGCATGTTAGAACATGCTTAACTAAGTTTAGAAAACAGGTTTGGCATCAAAACAAACGGTTTTGATGCTCACGAGTAGTTTGGTTACAAAATACGCAAGAATACGTATTCTGCCCGAAACTACGGCTCGTCACTGAGCCTAGATAACGTGGTAATCAGTAGGTATAGTCACTAGGGACTATAACCATCGTGATTACGCTCACGTTATGAAGTTCAAACGAACTTCGCATCGACCATAAACTGGTCAATGCAGAAAGTCAAACATAGTTCGACTTTCGGGCTATAAAAGCGATAAAAGAACGAATGAACACTTACAAAGGGTCCCCGCTAGTAAATCTTGATCGAGTAGCTCAGGTATGAAGTGATTTGCTTCAACTTAGAGCACTTTTAATCAGATTTGTGAGGAATGAGGTGAAAATGTGATGGGTATTTATAGGAAAAGTAGAGCCGTTAGGATCGTTTCTTGAATATCGTGCCACGATCCGAGCCGTACACTTGTCACAAAGTTGTGGTGGCTAAAAAATGGACACCATAGGAGTTTAACAAGTGTCATTTGGCCTTTGGGAGGTGTTAAGGGCTGAATAAATGAGTTTATGCATTTTTTTATATATTTTTTTTTTCTATTTTTTTTTATTATTTTAGCAGTTTTGCAGTTTTGGTTCCTGTGCGCGTATCGTCGTGTTTTGGCACTTCTAACACCCGTCAAGCCCATTTTTAAGCTTCACAAGGATGTTAAAGTATAGGAAACATGAAAAATGCTCAAAAATATCTCGGATGTCGGTTCGTTTGGTCGTACGATCGCGATGTTCGCTTAATTACGACGGTATGCGCATAAGCGCGAAAAACGATCCAAATGACGCGACGAATGGATTTTTCTTAAGGCGAACACTAAAATATAATGTAGTCATGCTTACATAAATTTTTGGATGTCCAGATGTATTCAGAACGTAAGTTATGCGCGAAAATGCAAACTTGTGCACTTTTTGACACTTTTAGTCCCTGAATGTCCCAAAAGTTTATTTTAGCACACCGAACCCCTCAAAGCCTATTTCTAAGCTATGTCAAGGATATTTAAGGTGTGTTTAACTTATGGTTATGTTCCGGAATGTTCGTTACAGTTCAAATTGACATACTTTCGCAGTTTGTCATATTTAGTCCCTGTAAGCGAATTAACTTGTTTTTGCCATACCAAAGCCTTCAAAACTTATTTCTAAGTTATGTAAAGGTTATTTAAGGTATGTTGAGTATATGTTGATGTTCCGGAGTATTTGTCGCATTAAACTAAGTACGTTTACGCACTAGTTTGCGTATAACTCTCCAGAAAGCGATGTAGAGTTTGAAATTGGATAAAAGTCAAAACATGAAAAATGTAAAACATAACAAAACAAACATTGTGATCAAATAACATTGTTTTATTGATAACTGAACTGTTCATAGTGATTACAAGCGCAGTTGTTACAGTCTCCCCTACTTGTGGAAATTTCGTCCCGAAATTTATTTAGAGGAAACTCGTGGAAAAAGATGTGGATATTTCGCCTTCATTTGATCTTCGCGTTCCCAAGTAAACTCAGGCCCACGTTTAGCTTCCCAGCGAACTTTGACCAAAGGAATGCGCTTGCGTTTAAGCCACTTGACTTCACGTTCCATGATTTCCACTGGTTTCTCAACAAATTTCAGTGTTTTGCCAACACGAATTTCGTCAAGCGGTATGGAGAAGTTATCATCAGCTGAACACTTCTTGAGATTGGACACGTGAAAAGTTGGATGAACATTTCCAAGTTCAGGAGGTAACTCAAGTCTGTAGGCTACCTTTCCGATTCTTTCGGCGATCTTGAATGGTCCAACGTATCTAGGTGCAAGTTTTCCTTTCTTTCCAAATCTGATCACACCTTTCCAAGGTGAGACCTTAAGTAATACTCGATCACCGACTTGAAATTCCAAGGCTTTGCGTTTTGGGTCCGCGTAAATCTTCTGACGGCTTCTAGCTGCCTGAAGGTTATCACGAACTTTCTTGACCTTGTCAGTTGTCTCTAAAATGAGGGCAGGTCCAGTAAGTTGAGCCTCGCCAATCTCATTCCAGCAGACTGGTGAACGACATTTTCGACCATAGAGAGCCTCGAAAGGAGCCATTTTGATGCTAGTGTGATAACTGTTGTTGTAGGAGAATTCAATCAATTTAAGATGTGAATCCCAGCTACCACCAAAATCGATCACACAAGCTCTTAGCATATCCTCCAGAGTCTGGATTGTTCTCTCAGATTGACCATCCGTTTGCGGATGATAAGCTGTGCTCAGATTAAGTTGGGTCCCCATAGCAGATTGCATGGTTCTCCAAAAGTGAGACGTGAAACGAGCATCTCTGTCAGAAATGATGTTCAACGGAACACCATGTCGGGCTACAATTTCATCCACATAGATTTGTGCAAGTCTGTCAGCAGGAAAATCCTCACGGATTGGCAAGAAATGTGCTGACTTTGTAAGACGATCAACGACTACCCAGATGGCATCATGACCCTTCTTTGTGCGTGGAAGTTTGGTAACAAGATCCATAGTAATGTTCTCCCATTTCCAAACTGGGATCTCTGGTTGCACCAATAAACCAGAAGGACGTTGATGTTCAGCCTTAACCTTAAGACAAGTAAGGCATTTTGACACGTATAAGGCAATGTCTTTCTTCATACCAGGCCACCAATAGTGAATACGAAGATCCTTATACATTTTATCTGAGCCCGGATGAATAGAATAGCGAGACTTATGGGCTTCATCCATAAGCAAGGTACGAAGATCATCCTGGCTTGGGACCCACAAACGGTCCATGAAGTAATATGACCCATTGTCCTTCAGTTCCAGAGCAGGTGTTATGTGATAGGGAAATTCCTTATCCATCAAACCTTGTGAAACACAAGATTGTTGAGCCTGAGAAATGCGGGCTTGAATATCGGATCGAGCTTGAATAACAGATTGAACACGTACACAATGAAGCTTAGTACGTTCCTTACGACTTAGTGCATCAGCTACGACATTCGCCTTACCAGGATGGTAGCGAATTTCGCAGTCATAGTCGTTTAAAAGCTCAACCCAACGTCGCTGTCTCATGTTGAGTTCTTTCTGGTTGAAGATATGCTGAAGACTTTTGTGGTCAGTGAAAACCACACATTTTGTACCGTACAAATAGTGTCTCCAGATCTTGAGAGCAAAGACAACTGCACCCAACTCAAGATCATGAGTGGTGTAGTTCTTCTCATGTATCTTCAACTGCCTCGATGCATAGGCTATGACTTTGTTTCTTTGCATAAGAACACAGCCAAGACCCAATTTAGATGCATCACAATACACGACAAAATCATCATCACCCTCAGGTAATGATAGTACAGGCGCATCGCAAAGCTTCTGCTTCAAGTGTTGAAAAGCTTCCTCTTGTTTGATTCCCCAATAAAAGGGCATTTTCTTCTGAGTTAGAGCAGTTAGAGGAACTGCAATCTTAGAGAAGTTTTCAATGAAGCGGCGATAATAACCCGCTAGACCAAGAAAAGAACGAACTTCAGTAGGAGTAGTAGGTGTATCCCAATCCTTAATCGCACTGATCTTGGAGGGATCTACATGAATACCTTGTTCGTTGATAATGTGCCCCAAAAATTGAACTTCTTTAAGCCAAAATTCGCACTTGGAGAATTTGGCGAAAAGTTGCTCTTTCTTCAGGAGTTCCAGAGTAAGATGAAGATGCTGCTCGTGATCAGCTCGCGTCTTAGAGTAAATCAAGATATCATCGATAAAAACAATGACGAACTGATCCAAATAAGGTTTGCAGACCCTATTCATTAAGTCCATGAAAACAGCAGGAGCATTAGTCAAACCGAATGGCATGACTGTGAACTCGTAATGTCCATAACGAGTACGGAATGCTGTCTTCGGAATGTCTTCTTCTTGCACCCGAAGTTGATGATATCCAGATCGCAGATCAATCTTCGAAAAATAAGAAGCACCTTGTAACTGATCAAAGAGGTCGTCTATGCGAGGTAGAGGATATCGATTCTTGATGGTAAGCTTGTTAAGCTCACGATAATCGATACACATTCTAAAGGATCCATCCTTCTTCTTGAAAAAAAAAACGGGAGCACCCCAAGGTGAAAAGCTAGGACGGATAAAACCTTTGTCAGAGAGTTCCTGAAGCTGTTTAGACAACTCTTGCATCTCAGACGGTGCAAGACGATATGGAGCTCTGGCAATGGGATTTGCACCAGGTACGAGATCAATGCGGAATTCGACTTGGCGTGCTGGAGGTAGACCAGGTAAATCTTCAGGGAATACTTCAGAATAATCCCGAACGACAGGAATATCTGAAATAGACTTACCCTTGCCTTTATCTTCTGTAACATGTGCTAAGAAAGCCACATAGTTCTTCTGCAGATACTTCCGAGCTTTAAAACAAGACATGAGTTTGAGACCACCGATAGGCTTCTCACCTTGAACCTGCAGAATCTCGCCTGACGAAAGCGGCACACGAACAATCTTCTTAGAACAAACTATCTCTGCGTGATGCTTGGATAACCAATCCATTCCCACAATAACGTCGAAGCTTCCAAGTTGCATAGGCGCGAGGTCAATAGGAAAAAGATGGTCGTTAAGATTCAACTGGCAGTTGCGAAGAACAGAATCAAGAATAATGGGTTCACCACTAGCAACCTCTACTGTCAAAGATTTGCCTAGTTTCGTTCTAGACACGCGAAGCATTTTCTCAAAAGACAAAGACACGAAACTTTTATCGGCACCGGAATCGAAAAGAACAGATGCAGGCTGATTATTAATAAAGAACGTACCGTTCACCACATTATCGTCAGCCTGTGCCTCTTGGGCATTCATGTTAAAAACTCGGCCTCGAGCCGGAGCCGGATTCTGGTTCTGGTTCTGGTTCTGGTTGGCTAGCCTTGGACACCGGTTCCTGTAGTGGGTCAGATCCCCACAATTGTAACAAGCACCTGGTGGGTATTGTGGTCGTGCAGCTTGACCCTGTTGCGGAGCAGCTTGTTGAGCCGGGTTCTGAACCGCGGGATTCTGAGCAGATCGACAAAAATTGGCGAGATGGCCTGATTTCCCACAGTTAGTACAGAAACGGCATGGAAGTTGTGGTTGGTGGTGACTGTTGCATCTATTGCACAAAGGTGCATTCCCTGAATAGGGTTTCTTTGCTGGAGGCTGTGCGGGTTGGTTGAGAGCTGCCTGATTAGCTTGGGCAGTGATAGCAAAATTTTGAGAAGCCTTACGCTTCTTTGACCTCTTCGAAGAACCAGAGTTCTTTCCATTCAAGTTTTGACCTTTCTTGCTATCTTCCTTGTCAGCCGACTGCTTCTTGCCCTTGTCACCCTTCCGGTGTAACTTGTTCTTCCTGATCTGCGACTCAGTCAATGTCGCAGATAACTCGATCACCTGACGAAGTGTGGCAGGGTTACTACCAGTAAGAATGTCTTGTACCGAGTCAGGTAGGCCGTCGATGTATCTCTCGATGGCCTTGTCGAGTGGGGTAACCATAGTCGGGCAAAGCAAACTCAACTCTTCAAACCGATCCGTATAAGCCCTGTGCTCACCACTATCTTGCTTCAAAACATCAAACTCTTTCTCCAACGCTCGCTGTTCATGGCGAGGACAGAATTCCCTCATCATAAGGGCTCTAAGTTCAGCCCATGTCTGTGCGAGAGCAACTTCTGCACCCCGGTCTCTCATAACCCCGTTCCACCATGTCAAAGCCCTCTTCTGAAATACGCTCGAGGAGAACTCGACCTTGCGATTATCCGGACACTGCACATGGCGAAAAGTATTCTCTATGCTTTCGAACCACTGAAGAAGCCCAGTCGCTCCCTCAGAACCACTAAACTTGAGTGGTTTAGCCTGGTTAAAATCCTTGTATTTGCATGGAACATTGTTGTTGTTGTTGGCCTGGTTCCATTGAGCAAAGAGATTTGGAAACTGAGCAGCCATCTGCTGCGCAATAATTTCTGCCAGCTCGGCAGTTGCTATCTGATTCTCGCGTCGAGGAGGCATTCTAAAAGAGGAAAACATGAAAAGAAACGAGTGAGATGATTGGATGAAAAGAATGAGATGATAAAAACAAGAATTGCAAACAGCATAGATGGTGGTCATTCGTCCGTATCACAAAGCAAACAAACGACTCACAGTGACTAATCAAAGTAAATGGGTCAAAAATAATGTATAATGAAGACATGCTCGCCTATAAGTGAACACTCACTCCAAGAATTCCCAGGTAAGCACAACTGGTCTCGCGTCTGGTTGAGATGTATACGAAGTGCTAGCCTAGACAGAAAACCCAGAATACAGGCATTCACCCTTCCAGTTTGCACATGTTCACATTATTTAAAACCCAAAACGTTTGACGGGATTTTGAAAATTAGAAGGCACAAGGCCAAAAACCAATACTGAAAAGGGTTCAAAACCATAAAACAGAGGGTTCAAAACCTTACAATTGAGGGTTCAAAACCTTGTAAAAATTTATTCAAAAACAGATGATTGTTTTTCAAAAATCGTTTCGGAAAAATTTTGGTTCCTTGTTTTGTTAATCACCTAAGGATAGGTGATGTGCATGTTTTAAGATCTAAACACAAGATAACTTGTGTTAGGTTCCTAGAAAAGTTATAGTCTAGGTCAAAGCATTACTAATAACCTAATTCCCTATAACCATTGGCTCTGATACCAACTCTTCTGTCACACCCCGACCGCGTAAAACAACAAATCGCGGCGGAAACATCGGGGCGTGTTGCGACAGAATTAATTGTCTCATAACCATGGCATACAAAGTTTTATTTATATATTAAACAAGGGTGTTTCATTGTTTCAAACAGGTAATTAAAGAGTTCAGAACATAATTAAACATAGTCTATCTTCTTTTAAAGTTTCTAAGGCACAGGTCCGCCCTAGTATCATGATCAACATCCTATGGAAAAGCACCTGAAAACACATGTGAAAATAGGTACGTCAGCATAAAAATGCCTGTGAGATACATAGGTTTTGTGAAAATAAGATTCATGACTTATGTTTGAGAAAATGTTTAGTCATGAACCTTGTTATTTGCTTTGTCTTGTAAATCATTTGAAAACAATAAGATCAGATGATATGTATAAGTAAATGTCAGGTTAAATAAATAACCATGTAAAAATGTGTTTGTATAAGATAAGTTGTTTGTAAATCAATGTCTTGTGAAAAGTATGTTATTTGTATAAAATGTTCTATTTCTCAATATTGAAATGATTCAAATAACGTTACGACATGTAATACCATACAAACACTTATATATAGGAAGTACCAGCGGCGTATCCACCATGCTTGTATCATATTACACACGCATCGTTACTTAATCACTTAATCAAACCAAACCAAACAATGTAAAAAGTCTATGTTTAAACCAATTGTCAAATGTATTGAATGATATGTCAAGTGTTCATGTCAAGATGTAAATCATATAGTGTGAAACAATTGTCAAACATGTTATGTGTCAAAAGTAAATCATGTCAAATGTCTATGTCAAATATCCATGTCAAATGTCTATGTCAATTGCCTTTGTCAAATGTCTTTGTGTAAAATGTCGATGTCAAAATGTCATGTATGGCAAGTGAAATGTCTCAACTAAACCATATGCACAAAAACAAGATATTGAAGTAAAACTTGGTTTAAATCAAAGCTATGTTTTGTGTAAATGCATGCAACTATTTAATATGAACATTTATGTGGTATTGTGAATATGCATACATCCAAGCCTGGCGACTGTGGTGATAAAACCCTTTAAACAAATTAAAGGTCTATCTGTCTAAATGTCAACGAATTCGGTCATTCCTTTCTGTCCCCTTACCCTGGGATGTCCGGAACGGGAGTTGTCAATTCCTATGGTACCACTACCTACTAACGAACGGCGTAGCTAATGTTAATGGATATATTGTCCCATGTAAACAAACCAAATGTCATAACAAAATGTGAGCATGTGAAAACAATGCACTAAGTATGTAATCAAATGAACATACATAGCGTGAAATGTCATGTAAAACGATGTACTAAGTAATGCACACAATGGGCATACCTAGCATGAAATGTCATATAAAACGATGTACTAAGTAATGCACACAATGGGCATACCTAGCATGAAATGTCATGTAAAACGATGTACTAAGTAATGCACACAATGGGCATACCTAGCATGAAATGTCATGTAAAACGATGTACTAAGTAATGCACACAATGGGAATACCTAGCATGAAATGTCATATAAAACGATGTACTAAGTAATGCACGCAATGGGCATACCTAGCATGAAATGTAATGTAAAACAATGTACCAAGTAATGCACACAATGGGCACACCTAGCATAAGATGTAATGAAATCATGTACTATAATGTACTAACGAACATAGCAGTATATGATGTGAAAACTGGAAAGCAGGAAAGTAACAAGTAGGCACATGTGTTCCACCCCAAAACAGTTTGGAAAAACAGTAAGAGAGGGGTTCTATGTACTCACCTGAGATTGCTCAGATGTATTGAGATAACCACCAAGCAATGCTAGAGATCACGGAATCAAACGGCACCTAATATAGGTAACTATGTTAATAAACCGGACCTAAATCGGAAGATCGGATAGAATGAGGTTTCGTAAACCAAACGAGTATAGGAACTCGTGTGATATGGTTTAACAAACCCTACATACTAAGACGAAACTTAACCTAAGTGCTTGTGACCCATTACGACCCGTTTAGGTAGCTTATGCTACCTTAACGCGTCGTTCGCGTAAAACGCGTTTGGAACGCCTAACATTTGTGACCACAAGGTATAACCTCGGAAGGTTACAACTATGGTCACCTAATGTGTTTGGTCGGATCCTAATGATCGACCAAATGGGTCGGGTTCGAAAGTATAAGCGATCGTTTAGATCGCTTACCTTACGACCCTATCTAAGCACTATACTAACAGTGACGAGCTAAGCATGTTAGAACATGCTTAACTAAGTTTAGAAAACAGGTTTGGCATCAAAACAAACGGTTTTGATGCTCACGAGTAGTTTGGTTACAAAATACGCAAGAATACGTATTCTGCCCGAAACTACGGCTCGTCACTGAGCCTAGATAACGTGGTAATCAGTAGGTATAGTCACTAGGGACTATAACCATCGTGATCACGCTCACGTTATGAAGTTCAAACGAACTTCGCATCGACCATAAACTGGTCAATGCAGAAAGTCAAACATAGTTCGACTTTCGGGCTATAAAAGCGATAAAAGAACGAATGAACACTTACAAAGGGTCCCCGCTAGTAAATCTTGATCGAGTAGCTCAGGTATGAAGTGATTTGCTTCAACTTAGAGCACTTTTAATCAGATTTGTGAGGAATGAGGTGAAAATGTGATGGGTATTTATAGGAAAAGTAGAGCCGTTAGGATCGTTTCTTGAATATCGTGCCACGATCCGAGCCGTACACTTGTCACAAAGTTGTGGTGGCTAAAAAATGGACACCATAGGAGTTTAACAAGTGTCATTTGGCCTTTGGGAGGTGTTAAGGGCTGAATAAATGAGTTTATGCATTTTTTTATATATTTTTTTTTTCTATTTTTTTTTATTATTTTAGCAGTTTTGCAGTTTTGGTTCCTGTGCGCGTATCGTCGTGTTTTGGCACTTCTAACACCCGTCAAGCCCATTTTTAAGCTTCACAAGGATGTTAAAGTATAGGAAACATGAAAAATGCTCAAAAATATCTCGGATGTCGGTTCGTTTGGTCGTACGATCGCGATGTTCGCTTAATTACGACGGTATGCGCATAAGCGCGAAAAACGATCCAAATGACGCGACGAATGGATTTTTCTTAAGGCGAACACTAAAATATAATGTAGTCATGCTTACATAAATTTTTGGATGTCCAGATGTATTCAGAACGTAAGTTATGCGCGAAAATGCAAACTTGTGCACTTTTTGACACTTTTAGTCCCTGAATGTCCCAAAAGTTTATTTTAGCACACCGAACCCCTCAAAGCCTATTTCTAAGCTATGTCAAGGATATTTAAGGTGTGTTTAACTTATGGTTATGTTCCGGAATGTTCGTTACAGTTCAAATTGACATACTTTCGCAGTTTGTCATATTTAGTCCCTGTAAGCGAATTAACTTGTTTTTGCCATACCAAAGCCTTCAAAACTTATTTCTAAGTTATGTAAAGGTTATTTAAGGTATGTTGAGTATATGTTGATGTTCCGGAGTATTTGTCGCATTAAACTAAGTACGTTTACGCACTAGTTTGCGTATAACTCTCCAGAAAGCGATGTAGAGTTTGAAATTGGATAAAAGTCAAAACATGAAAAATGTAAAACATAACAAAACAAACATTGTGATCAAATAACATTGTTTTATTGATAACTGAACTGTTCATAGTGATTACAAGCGCAGTTGTTACAGTTAGCACCAATTCCTTTTATTCCTCCACTTTCACCTTTAAACAGTTGTTGGATCATTAAAGTCACCAACAGTTGTTAGCTCAGATGACTCACATCTGCAGCCTCACCTTTTGAACACCAATGCCATTTTAAAATTCATTCATGTTTCCATTCACTTGACAACATCAATTGAAAGGGATTCTTATAAAAAGTTTATCCCAAAACCTTTGTCTTCTTCCTGACTTTCTACCATTCCATCAACTAGTCATGTGCCTTATAGCACTGAAAGACAGAAAGTTGGGTAGCTGTCATTTAAGAGGAGCTTCAGCAGTTCAGTGACAACAAGTTTGAAAACCTTGTGCCACAGCTAAAGGATGAGAATCTATTTGAAAAAAAAAAGTGGGTCCTAAAAGAATATTGCATATGTTGAAGCATGGTTGTCAAGTTTTATCAAACTCAAAACAAGTACAAGCATCAAGGTGTTATTAAATGTGCACATGCAGCAGATATTTCCAACCACTGATTGAAGAATATTATGATGCTGATGTTGTTGCCGAAAAGTCCAACTGTTTGTAACTTCAAAATATGTTATTGAATTTTGGTATAGTTGCTCAAAAGATTGTTTTTATGCAGGACAGTCAAATAGCTGAAATATATCATCAAAAGTCCAATATCTCATTGATTCACCATCATTCATTATCAGACATCACCTTGTGAGGGATTGCTATAAAAAGGTTTGATTTCATCTTTAACATGTCCATCCTAAAGATCAGTTAGTAGATGTACAAACCTAAGAATTGGATTCATCTACTATTAAAAACTTGATCCCTATGATTGGAGTGCTAAACATGGATTAAAGCAAGCTTTCTTGTGTTCCATGTGTAAATAGCATAAAAATGTTTTTAGAAAAATCAAAAATAACCTTAAAAATAGTTTAAACTTGAATTTTTCAATAAATCCTCAAAGTCTGTTCAAAGCACTGATGGCATTAAAACTCTCTTAAATAGTAAAATCTATCCACTGTCAAAGTGTATCCTCTGTTTGTGCAAAACACTGATTTACAACAGAGGTTACACGTGGACAGATGTTATTCAACAGTTGTGTGCATCAGATGCCATCATCACTTTTTCAAATAAATGGCCTTACACCTGAAAACATTTACAAGGCTATCAAAAATTTCCAAAACAAAAGCAGAGGTTTCTGAGCAGATTTTAGCAGCTACCACTGCTCCTCAGATATCTGCTGCTGAGCCCACTGCTCAAGGTGATCACAGTAGTAACACAACTGCTGTGAAACCCACACCTAAATCCACCAAAAGACCAAAACAAAAGAAAATTCAAAAGCCACCCAAACCTACAATAAAGGCAACTCTGGAAGATGAGATCCTAGAGCAACTGCCAGTGACAACACAAAAGTCACTAGAAACCACTGCTGCTACTTCCTCACAGCAGATGGTAGAAAGATCTCAACCCCAGCCTAAAACTCCTCCTGCTTCTTCACAAAAAGAACAGGTTGTAAGCATAGGGACGCCATCTTATGAAGCAATGGATTCAATTGAATCTAACTTCCACAACCCTTCTCCCGGGGTAAACCCTCTTTCATCCCATATCCTCACTTCACAAATACCACCATCAACAATACCCTTGTTGCATGCAGTTGCTATAGCTCAGACACAAACCAGTTCCTCTCTATCACCTATCACTGAGAGTACACTCCTACAAGTGACTGGGTCTGATGCTTATACTTCTACTATCCCAGCAACAGTTGAGGAGGCTACACCCCTTGAGTTACAAGTAACTCTTGGTGGTAGTTCAAGTGAAGCAGCTACTACAAGTGCTGAACCCACTGGTTTGCACTTGGACAGTGGTTTCATCAATAAGACTTCCTTGAAGGCAATTTCTTCACTGAGAACTCTTGTGTATCCAGTCTTCACTGATTCACTAAAAAGCGGTTCTCATTATGAAGAAAGAAGTCCCCAGTACCAAGACAAAGGGGCAACAGTGGATGATTTTTGGGATACACTTCCTCAAATCAACCACTGTTACAACCACTGTTAGTGGGAAATCAGATGACCCCATTAAGTTGGGTGATGGTTTAATGTACCAAGAATTGACGGCTAGAATTGATAAACTGGATACATCTGTTGCAGAAATCAAAGACATGCTGCAACAGTTGTTGAAAGCACAAACGGTACCATCCACTGCTGCACCATCTCCAACAGCTACTCCATCATCTGCTCCTACTCCAGATGAGCTGTGGAATTTATTTCAACCCCTGCACTATCTTCGAAAGAGTTGATGATGCCAAAAAGGGGGAGAAAAATGACTCTGAGGAACTTCTGCTGAAACATCTGCTGAAACCCTGAAAATTCAAGCAGATGATGAAGATACACAAATGAGGATCGTTTCAAAGTCAAGTCAATTCAGCTGGTCTCAAAACCACTGCTGATATTAAAAAGGGTAAGGGATGAGAGCAGAGCTTTGGTTGAGAAAAAGTTAGTTCTGCAAAAAGGAAAAAGAAGAGGTTGGTACTTCATTAAAGAAGAGTCCTGTTAGAAAAACAAGGCAATCAACCACCACAGCTTCTAAAACTAAGCCAGTTACTACTTCAACCACAACTTCTGTTCCCACAAAATCACTTACACCTCCACCATTAACAACATCTGTCACTCAAACAACTGCCACCAATACCACATCAACACACACCACAACCACTGCCATCCCCACTAAATCAACCACCACAAACACCACCTGCTGCCATCCTTCATCAAAGAAGGAAACAAAGCAGATGGATGCAGAAATATCAAAAGAAGAACAAGCTTGAGAAGAATATATCATGAAGATGGTTCTTCAGACACTTAGAGCACAACTACAAGAAACAGCAAAATCTCAAGACACTGTTCAAAGTTGTCATCACCAGGCCTCAACCTTCAAACTCATCATTCAAATAAATCTCTCCAAAGAAACCCATTGGATTCAAAAATACTAAAGTGGATGTCTGATCAAAACACCCACGTATTGACTTTGCTCAGATCCAATGGTGAAGTGAAGCATATATCAAGGGAAACAGCACTTGGCCTGGGTGTTGAAGATTTGCAAGATCTCCTTGAGCTTACACTGTGCAGGGATGAGGATGATACAAGTTCCATTGGCTTTGAATTACAATTCAAAGAACAAGTTAGGGAACTTGTGATGAGTAAATAAAAATCCCGAATAATGAAGGGTTTTGGCATCATCTGTTCCAGGGGGAGATTGTTGGGATTGAACCCTACAGAGGAACAGATGATGTAAAGCCAAAACTGGATCACAACAGTGGATTAACCATAAGCAGCAGTTTGCACTAGACTTTCCCCTTGAAAGTGATCATAACATCTGATATACTCCAAAGTACTGCCTTTATCAACAACTGCTGACACTGGAAACTGCTGATCAAGTCAAAGACTGATGAAGGACTTAAGCCCTACTGCCCAATCCACTGCGTTGAGTCAAGCACTGCTGATCATGACAAGTACTGCTGGGTTCACAACAGTGGAAGGATGCAACAGCAGTTTGATTCATCTTATGTAATGTATTGAAATATCAGTAGTTAGCATAGCAGAGGTTGTATAGATCAGTAGATAGAGTTTGTTAGTTTGTTAGATGTCACTTTCATGGTGATGTCAGCTTAGATACCTCAGTGGTTTGGTTTGCCTATAAATGTATCAGTACCCTGTACTGTTACATTTGATTGACTGAGTGGGATCTTCTCCTCATGTCTAATCCTTTCATCTTGTGTGCAACCAACCTTGGGGCATCAGGCTGAGGGGGAGTATAGTTTGTAAGCATGACTGTAATCTTTTGCTTTGATTTGTAAATCTTTTGACTCTATGTGAAGCAATTGTTTATCAAACTATTTCCTCCTTTGATTGTGTTTACAAAGTTTGTTTTCATTTCCGCTGCACCTAACATGTTTTTATATTCATTGATCATTCATTTCAAACAAACAAACACAATCATGAGAGCCTCCGATCCTAACAATGACAAGTGTTATGAGTTGGGGTTTGAATACTATCACTAGACTATAGAAACCATTTGGAGTTATACATAGATAAACCCAAATGATTTTAAAACGGGTTCAGGTCAGTTTCATGCTGAACCCGCAAACCCATTTTGGTTAACGGGTCGGGTTCGGGTCAGTTTCATGTTGAACCCGTAAACCCATATTATATTATATTTTTTACTATATGTTTTATGTTATAAATTAAATGAGGTATGTTTTTATTCCATAATTATTACTTAAAAAGAGAAATTAATATAAGATTTTATAATTTAAATATGATTGTGTTATATATATTTGTGTTTTTTAATTTAATTTTAATTTTAATATAGTTATTTCAGAAAAGAAATAAAAATAAAAAAAAACCGGGTTGGACGGGTCGTGTTCAGGTCAACCCACGAAATTTTGAGTCGTGTTCGGGTTCATATATGAATGATACGATTTTTGGGTTTGAGTCGGGTTCGGGTTCGTGAAAAATTTTCGGGTTCACGTCGGGTTGAACCCGCGAACCCGACCCATTTAGCACCCCTAATACTGAGAATTAAACAAAAACTTCAAAAGTAATACTAAAAAATACGTAAAAACATTTGTCAATTCCATAGCATAAACTTGAGGCAAATCTTCTATAATGCCTTGTAGATCTTGAGCCACATCTTGATTCATAATCCTACACTTAATTAAAAAAGTTAATATATATAAATTGTGACACTTAAAATATATATATATATATATATATAAATAAATAAATACACCATACCTTGATCATCTAGTTTGACGTGGTGGATCAACATATATCCCATCCGTGTGGTCAGATCGTAAGTATGTGGGGTCATCAGTTTGATCCTCTAATGGTTGAATTTCTAACAGTTGAATACCAACATAAAATGGTGGTAAGTCATCAAAGTGGTCATATTCTTCCTCGTCGACGACATTATCAACACCAAGGATACGTCGTTTACCTTGCAATACGATGTGGTATCTTGGTTTGCTCGGGTCTTTTACAAAGAACACTTGTGTGCAATGTAAAGCGAGGATAAACGGTTCAGATGCATAGCCATTTGTTGCAAGGTCGACAAGTGTAAATCCATATTTGTCAACTTGAATACCTGTACTGTTGTTCACCCACTTACATTTGAACACAGGGATAATGGTAGTTCTGTAATTCAGCTCCCAAATTTCTTCGATGACACCATAATAAGACTCCTTAGCGATTTCCAATCTTATATTGTGATTCATCCGGTCGAATTTGTTTGTTGATGCTATTACTGTAACTCCACTATTCAGCATTGTACTTTTCTCATCTTGAGTTTTTGTGTAAAAAGTATACCCGTTAATGTCATAGCCTTGGTAATATTTTACTCTACATTCTGGACCTCGCCCCAATTGTTCCACAATTTTATCAACAACCGCCTGACCACCGGTTACCTTCTCTTTCAACCATGAAGAAAACTCTTTGTTATGCTTAGTTTCATGCCACATATGGCTCTTATTCGGGTAGGATGATTGTAATAACTTCAAGTGTTCATTGACATATGGAGCAAGACAAGTCATGTGCCTTAGGACATAGAAATGTGCAAGTTCTAAACTATCATTACTTGGGTTTAACATTTTCATACCGACACCTCCTTCCCCTTGAAGTTTGCCGGAGTGACGAGATTGTGGCAGACCAATACTTTTAGCACCTTCTACATATCCCGTACAGAATTCAATTACCTCCTCGGAAGCATATCCTGTTACAATACTACCCTCAGCCCGATAATGATTTCTTACATAAGCTTTTAAGAAACCCATGTATCTTTCAAAAGGGTACATGTAACGCAAAAATACCGGACCACAAGCATTGATTTCTTTAACAATATGGATCACCAGGTGAACCATCACATCAAAAAAGGATGGCGGGAAATACTTCTCTAGTTCACAAAGTGTGATTATGATTTCTTTTTGCCATGCATCCAATTCCTGGGGATCAATAACTTTCGAGTGAATCATGTTAAAAAACAAACAAAGTTTTGTGATTGTGTGTCGTGTACTCTCTGGTAGTAATCCACGGACAACAATAGGAATCATATGTGTCATCAAAACATGACAATCATGAGACTTCATACCAAGCAGTTTACAATCTTTCATCGACACCAACCTTTTAATGTTTGCGGAATAACAAGATGGAACTTTAATATCATGCAAACATTTACAAAACTTTTTTTTCTCTTCCTTTGACATTGTGTAACATGCAGGTGGCAGATAAATACGATTACCTTTTTCGACAGGGGCAAGCTCTTTACGTATTCCCATTTCTTCCATGTCTTTACGGGCATTGACACCATCTTTAGTTTTTCCGGGAATGTCTAACAATAAGCCTAGCAAGCTATCACATACATTTTTCTCGATATGCATAACATCTAGGCAATGTCGAACTTGTAAATGCCTCCAGTATGGTAAGTCCCAAAAGATTGACCTTTTTTTCCAATTAGTTACTTTCTCAACACGAGTAGTACAAGTTCTTTTTCCCAGAACGGTACTTAGATTTTTAACTCGTGAAAATGCATCAAAGTTCTTCGGTTTCCGTCTGGTCTCGGTACTTCCATTAAAGTCCTTTGTGTTGTTTCGAAAACTGTGACCAGTTGGAAGGAATCTTCGGTGTCCCATGTATACTGTTTTTCTGCAATGATTCAACCATATTGAAGTTGTCTCATCTTCACAAACAGGACAAGCTTTCTTACCTTTCGTGCTATATCCAGATAAATTAGCATATGCCGGGAAATCACTTATGGCGCAAAAAATCATGGCACGCAAGTCAAAATATTCCTTCTTATAAGCATCATACACATTTACACCAGATTCCCATAGAGTTTTTAGGTCATCAATCAACGGGGACATATAAACATCGATGTTATTACCGGGTTGTTTCGGACCTTGAATCAACAACGACATCATTATATATTTTCGTTTCATGCATAACCATGGTGGAAGATTGTAGATGCAAAGAAGAACCGGCCACGTACTATGACCACTACTAGCGTTTCCAAAAGGATTGAATCCATCAGAGCTAAGCCCAAACCTTATATTCCTAACCTCATTACCAAATTCTGGATATTTTCTATTAATATTTCTCCATTGTGGAGAATCCGCCACATGTCTTAATTTTCCATCCTTTATACGCTCATATGAATGCCAGCGTAATAATTTTGCTTCTTTCTCGTTTGAAAATAATCGTTTTAGTCTCGGTATAATAGGAAGATACCACATTACTTTAGCCGGTGGTCCATTTTTCTTCACATCATTATCATATTCACCGGTTTTTCTTTTTCTCGCGTACCTTGATTCACCACAGTTGACACATTCATGACTATTCGCATACTCATTTCTATACAAGATGCAATCATTCGGACATGCATGGATTCTTTCAACTTCCAATCCCAATGGAATTCATCATTTTTTTTGCTTGGTAAAACGAAATTGGTAACACATTACTATTCGGAAGCATGTCATGCAAAACTACTAGTAAATCTGTGAAACTTGTATCATTCCATCTGTTTTTTGCTTTCAAGTTAAACAACATCAAAACAGCTTCAAGTTTAGAAATCTCACAACCATTATATAATGGTTTGTGTGCATCTTCAAATAGATGTTGTAATTTTACTCTATCATCATCGTCAATATCATCATTCTCCAAATCATTAAACATGTCATCTAAATTGTTATCATTTAGACTGTCATTATTTAAATTGTCATCATATAAATTTTCCTCGTTTAAATTGTCACCGTATAAGAAATCATCGTGTTCCACATTCTCTAAATTAACCGATGTCGTGGCACCATCATTTCGTGATTCGCCATGCTTTGTCCAACAAGTGTAACTAGGCATAAAACCATTTGCAATCAAATGATACTCTATATCTCTAATATTTTCATATTTTTGAAAGGTTTTACAAATCCTACAAGGACACCAAATATCTTTAGAGCCAACATTCCTCCGATTAACTTCAGCAACCTTAAGAAAAGTAGAAACGCCTTTTGTATATATTTCAGAATGGTACATCCAATTTTCTCTGTCTTCCATCTGAAAATTAAAATAATCTAATAAGTAATATGCAATTAAACATGTACATGTTGTTAATATAGTACTCTAGGGTGGTGGATCCTAACCCACTTTTTAAATATTCTATCTCAAATGTATATATTTTAACGTGTTAACTATTTAAGAAAAAAACGACAGCATTTCCCCTTAACTCCCCAAGTATGTGGATGAACCACAAACCCGAAGGAGTGGGGAAAACGCTGCCGAATTTTTCTTAATAGTTAACAGGCTAAAATATATACACATCCTAATGAGATAGAATATTTAAAAAGCAGTCCCAAACGGGGACAATCTAAAATTTATCTCTATTAGATAAATTTTAGACGGGTAAGCTCTAAAAGGTTATTATCAATGCATGTATATTCATATATATATATAGAGTGGGGATCCTACAGAAAGTGTGTTTTTCCTAGAAAGTCTAGGAAGCGATCTGGGCCATGCAATGGGTGTGTTTAATGGTTGAGATCATCTTGGTGGCATTTTGGTAATATGTGTTTCTTAAAAATAGGATTATTTAATTAATCAGGGGTAGATGTGTCATTTAGCTTGTTTTAAATATGGAAATAATTGTCATTCCATAACCACCCCACATTTCATGCAATTTTTTTTCTCTCTCTCTCTCCCTTTCTCTCTCTCTCTCTCTCTCTTCCTTCTATTCTTCATGAAGAAACACGTCAAGAAAACACATCGTATTAATCTGCTTGCTAATCTGCTTGCTGTTAAAACACAGCGTCAAGAAATCCTCCAGCATTACCAGCATGGATGGTAAAACACAACGTATGAATCTGCTTGCTGTTAAAACACAATTGTATGAATCTGAATGCTAAAACACAACTGTATGAATCTGAATGCTAAAACACAACTGTATGAATCTGCTTGCTGTTAAAACACAACTGTATGAATCTGAATGCTAAAACACAACTGTATGAATCTGCTTGCTGTTAAAACACAATTATATGAATCTGAATGCTAAAACACAACTGTATGAATCTGCTTGCTGTTAAAACACAACTGTATGAATCTGCTTGCTGTTAAAACACAACTGTACGAATCTGAATGCTAAAACACAACTGTATGAATCTGCTTGCTGTTAAAACACAACTGTATGAATCTGCTTATTGTTAAAACACAACTGTATGAATCTGAATGCTAAAACACAACTGTATGAATCTGCTTGCTGTTAAAACACAACTGTATGAATCTGCTTGCTGCTAAAACACAACTGTATTAATTTGCTTGCTGTTAAAACACATCGTAAATAAAACGGAGATGATACGAACATTATTTGAATGGTGATGATGAACTCGAAGATGGTGGAGATGGAGAAGTGTTTGATGATGACGAAGACGGAGAAGGAGAAGGTTGCGAAATACAAAAAATCTTGGAGAAACAGTTTCCATAATTATAGGCATTGTTAGTTAATCAGAGATAAAATTCCAAAGATAAAATAAAATGTCAAATTACACAAGCGCCCTTTTAGTTAAAATCCCTCCATCCCACGTATCACATTCTTATTGCTTCATAGACTTTCTCGAAAAAGCCCACTTTCTACCTAACTCCTCATATATATATATATATATATATATATATATTGCAACTGAAATTTGAATTTCAATCTAATGAAAGGAATTATTAATTCCCTCAAATTCCTTTACTTGTAAGAATTAAAAATCCTTCCAAAATGTGAATAAATTCAACCAAAATCATTCGAATCTTTGACCACTCATCATTGTCGCATCTGCCACCGCACCCCTTACTACGTTGCCCTGGCTACTGCCAATCGTAACCTCCTTGCGACGCAAACCAGACATCCAACCTGACATTGACCTAATGGTGAACTTGACCGCCACGAACCAACCCAGATCAACGCCAACGTGCACCGTCCCGATTTGGCCCAGGTCGCTACTGACCTAATATCTCGAACTGATGGACTAACGTCGACTTGCACCGTCCACAACCTAATAACACCATTCCGATCAACATCGTCCTATACCAGACCGAACCTCCACCGACTCACACCATCCTTGACTGGCATCGACCGCTCCATTCGGACTTAATCCACACCATCTGGATACAACCCGGACTGTCTCAGCCCGACCCGGACCGTCTTGATTAAACTCACCTTACCGCCAACCTAAACCAACTAGATCAAAGCTAACTCGTACCCACACTAGGGGTGTTTATTTCTGACACGACCCGAAAACACGACATGAACCTAACACGAAATTCCTGGGTTTGGGTTTAGTCTCAATAGGTTCGGGTTAGTTTCAGGTTGAACCCACCAACCCGTTTAGCTAAACGGGTCATGTTCGGGTCAACCCGGTCGGGTTGGTGGGTTGACCTGTTTAACCCATTTCTATAATATTATATTTTTTTTACAATATGTTTTGTGTCATAAATTAAATTTGGTGTGTATTTTATGCTATACTTATAACTTAAAAATAGAAATTTACATAAGATTTTATAATTTTAATGTAATTTTATTATTTAATTTGTGTTTTTTTGTAGTAAATGTTAATTTTACTATATTAATTTGCTGAAAAAACTAAAAAAATAAAAAAAAAATAAAAAAAAACTCGGGTTGAACTAGTCGGGTTCGGGTCAGCCTGCGAATCTCCGGGTTAGGTTCGGGTTCATATGTATGAAACGATTTTCGGGTTCGGGTCGGGTTGAACCCGCCAACCCGCGAACATGACCCGTTTAACACCCCTAACCCACATTGTCCTAAACTGATCCGGACCGTCATTGCAAGTTAGGAGCGTTGGGTTGGGTTTCACGGACTATAGCCGGTTCAGACGGAGGTGCGGGTTAGGTCAGTGGGGTCTACATTACATGTGTTCTGCGGTTCGATGCCGGTTCAGGCTGACGTTGCAGGTCGAAACCTCAAGACAGGGACGATCAAAGCACTAGTTATACAATCATTTTCAGAGAGAAGAATCCAACCTCGAAAATATACAAACGGAATACGCTTATTTTATTAAGAAAACATTAGACTATCCCTATTTATATAATATAAATTTGTAACATTTCTTGGCAGCTTAGTTGGTGTTCCATGCTTTAGTTTGTTGTACTCTTAGTTTAGAAGGTTGTAGCTTTTTGTTTATTTCCAATATATAAATTAGAAATATTTTGTTGTTTAAGATAGTTGTAATATATGCATTAGGAGTTTTTCAAAAAAAAAAAAAAAAAATTGTATTTTTTACTTTTAACCCAAAGGTTTTTATCTTTCACATTTTAACCCCTTTTACATTTTTTTAGTTTTAACCCAAAGCTTTTCAAATTTTACAATTTAACCCTAATATTTTTTTTTATTTTCAACTTTGGTCCCCTCATACTTTTCATCTTTCGTAAGTTTTTCGTTCTTCGTTTCGTTTTAATTTTGCGAGTCAACACGCCACAATGTGCATGTGGGGTTCAACGTTTTTTCGTCTGTTTTTTTCCTGTTTGACAGGACAGTCGCAACGCGTCTATGTTTCTACGTTTGACAAGTCCGTCGCAACGAGCAGGTCCTAGATCGACTAGGATATTTTTTTCTATGTTTTAAGTTTCTGTCTAATTTCTCGCATTAACACGCTGCAACGGGCGTGCGTGGTTCAATGATTTTTCATATGTTTTTTGTTCGGTGTTATTTTTTCTTTTTTATTTATTTTATTTCTACAAGCTCTTCTGACGTTGGTGGTCGTTGGCGGTGGTTTGGCATTTGTGCTACTTGGCACAATTTTACGAACATATTTAACCTATTAAGTTTTTTACTAATAATTTGTTTTGAGTTTACTGTTATACCTCTTTTACTTAAGAAAACCAATTTTTTTTTCACGTGCATATTTTTATGACGTGTAGGTATAAATTCGATTTGCTGAAAATGAGTGAGGTCAAATATATTTTATTTAAAAAAAGCATTTTTACGTTCATATTTTTATGTACGTTTCGGTATAAATTTGAGTCGGTGTATGTTTAGACGTACACTTTTTTGAGAAACAAGTTTGGTGATGTTTTGTAAATTTTGTTTCGAACCGAGTGGAGTCAAATTGTGCTTTCTTTTTTCCCCATTTTTTAAAAGCTCTAAATAATCTTTTTTGATTATACATGTCAGCTTTTGCGTTATACCCGTTACATTTTCTATGTATGACTCGGGTCACATATAATGGGTTATGATTGTACGGTATAAATTTAATTTACTTTAAGTTTTGATCTTATCGCAATGCTTATATAAGTTACACCGAGTTCAATTAAATATGTCGAAACACATGTTTTCATATGGTTAAGGCATCACATAACCCTTTGACTAATTCATTCGATGTTTGCTTGCAATGTACCGTGCCGCAACGCACACGAGTATTAAATCTAGTTTATACTAAACAAAAAGGCGTGAAACCCCTTGGTGTCGCTAATTATGATATAATAGTAATAGTAATAATAATAATACAACCTATAAATATGTAAACATAGGACTCCTCTAACTTAGGATTAAAACAAAATATTATGGCAACAAGTTATTAGTGAAGACAATAGTTTTCTAGCCACGTTATTCATTTCCCACAAATCATGAAAAAAGACAAGGACAAAGATGTCAAATGGATTTGATAAAAGTTGAATATCACTACATTTTTGTAACTACGGTTCACTGTCGTCACGTTCATTTAGTGAACTTTATTGAGACTATAATGTTTTGACGTTAATAAAAGGTTGTCTTCATTACCTTGTCTTGTAAACCTAATGCTATTCATGTACCTTCCAAACAAGTATAGTATAATATAATATAATATAATAAAAAAAACCTTTTACCTTCCGCCGGAGGCTCGACGGAGTAGAGCAAGTCGGGGTAGCGTGCAAGGTCGTTGAAGATTTCAACTGGACCTCTCATTCTATCTCGACCGATCTTCTCTCCCATTCGCTGTTCGGGGAAGGGCCCGTGATTCTTCAGTTGTTTTACAAGCGTGAGGAGGGAGGACGGTTTGCCGGCGGCTCGACGAAGAGGAGGGAGGGGGGATAGCGTGCGAGGAGTATTGAGTTCACTGCTGTGCTTCATCGATATCTCCTTTCACCCTATTGCTTTTCTCTTCGATTCCATTCGCTGGTCGGGAATCGTTGTCCATGTTTGGGGGTATGGCGAAATCCTCTTATCATGGGAACTATGTGTTTCCACCCGGTGGACGACCTGTAACGACGTTCTATATTACAAACCTGCCAGAAGGAGTAACAAGAATGGTGTTATGGAGAGCGTTTCAGTTGTATGGAGTAGTAAAAGACGCGTATGTAGCAAGGAAGAAGGATTCCCGGGGGAATCATTTCGGGTTTATTCGATATGAAGGGGTTCAGGACGTTATGGCAACATTACGTAGCATGAACAAGGTAACAATACATGAAGCAAAAGTGAGTGTCTCTGTGGCGAAGTTCGATAAGAACCACAGGTCATTTCAGCAAAATAATTATTCCAATCGACACCAAGGGCAGGCACCAGTTAAAGGAAATATGTATGTGCAAAGGAAACCTATCTATGAATATAAGCCGGTTCACCAGGGGAGATCGTTTTCAGACGTGGTGAAAGGAATTGGGGAGGAGCAGGTGAAGATAAACAAGACAGTGGTGGCAGGAGAAAGGATCGCTGTATACCCGGACCACTGCATGATGAGGGCGGTGATCTTTGAACTAAAGGATATTTCAGCACTTCATGAGATTAGGAGGTTGTTGGATAAGTGGGGATATGGTGAGTACCCGGTGTCGTATTTAGGTGGGTTGAAATGTATGATTGTCCTTAAGGAGAAAGGCCAGGCAATAGATTTCACCAAGAATAGTGGGGAGGAATGGGAAAAGAGAAATATATCGGCAGAACTCTGGAAAGGACAAGATTTAGTTTATGAGCGCCTTGTATGGTTCAGAGTCAATGGGGTTCCAATCCACCTTAGGGATAATAAGACGTATAATGAGATTGGTGGATGTTTCGGGAGAGTAGTGGGTTCGTCGGAGTTTTCATGGAACGATAGTGATAATTCAGATAGTGGGTGTTGGGTAATTGCGGAGTCTGGGAAATTCATTGAAGAGGAGGTAAATTTGCAATGGAATGATAAGGATTATAGGGTCTGGGTTAGAGAAGAACATAATTCCTCTTTGAAAATGGTGATCTCGGAGCTATCGGATGCAGGCAGGGCATCACCGGAAAAGACGTCGGGATCAGCTGCTGCTCCGGCCGACGATAAGATGGATGGGGAAGTCCGAAACGACGCAGTCGGGGGGAGAATCTGGAGGAGCACACTTGGGGAAACGAACCGTCAACCCCCATGCATGAGGTGCATGGGGACCAGGAGAGAGAAAAATTAAATATGGCGGCTGGAATGTTTCAACATAATAATGGGGTTGGTGGAACCTGGTCAAAACGGTACTCGGAGACTGGGAATCAGGAAAAAAAAACTGATTTGGGCCCGGGCCCAAATACTAAGTCAAGAAAGAGACCTAGGAGAAACAGAAGCCCACTAGACTTAAGTCCGGATGCAGAGATGCGGGTGGATCCGAACCGTTCCTACATTAAGAACCTAGAAAGGTCGTTTGACCTTAATAATGATACTGCACCAGAGGATGTATCGGTCGGAGGAGAAACGAGACCAGACCTCAGCGGATCTAAGACAGATAGAGCCGGGTGTGGTGAACCACAGGCGATTGGGGAGAACAAAGGTCATGTTGGCAGCAGAAATCCAGAGGTCACTGGTACTGTTGAAGCTGGAGATACAGGGATGAAAAGTATTCCAGAAGAAACAGCCAATACGGTGGCAATTGGATCATCGCTTGGATTCCAGTTAGAAGGTTATGAAGAACAGGTTAGTGTATTAATTGCTGGTGAAAAGAATGGTTTACAATGAATTACATGTCCGTTAATTTAAGGGGGGTCAGGGACCAAAGGAAAATTGACTGGATTAGAGGTTTAAAAACATCGCATGGAGTCCACTTTTTAGCAATACAGGAGACGAAATTGGGGGGAATTTCGGAATTCTCTTTTAATAAAATTTGGGGAAGGTCGCGGTTTGATATGGCAATAGTAAATGCAGTTGGTAGATCAGGGGGGTTAGCAAGTCTATGGGATCCGACAGTATTTGAGTGTAATGAAGTTATTAGAAGCCAAAGATTCATTCTAGTACAAGGAAGTTTAAAACACACAGGGGAGTGGTTAAATATCGTGAACGTATATGCTTATAACAATCCGGTTGAGAGGAGAGCATTGTGGGAAGAATTGGTTACTTTAAAACAGTCTTTACACGGGATGTGGGTGTTTGGAGGGGACTTTAACGACGTCAGAGAACCGAACGAAAGGATGAATTCTGAGTTTGTGCCTTTAAATGCAGCTTTCTTTAATAATTTTATAGAGATGGCTGATTTGGTTGAATACCATATGGGAGGGAGAAAATTCACATATCACTCTGACAATGGGTTACACAAAAGCAAGCTAGATAGATTTTTGGTGTGCAGGGAATTTCAAACCAAATGGCAAAATGCCTCGCTTGTGGCTCTATCGAACGTGGTCTCGGATCACAGTCCAATCCTTCTATCGACCCTGGTACAAGACTTTGGACCTAGCCCAACAAGAATTTTTAATTCTTGGTTGGTGATGCCGGGGATGCTAGAATTTGTTAAACAGTCTTTGAACAGTTTCATATTTGATGGGCCTGCTGATCTGGGGCTGGCGG
The DNA here is from genome assembly GCA_030545235.1 of Helianthus tuberosus. Classification (NCBI taxonomy): domain Eukaryota; kingdom Viridiplantae; phylum Streptophyta; class Magnoliopsida; order Asterales; family Asteraceae; genus Helianthus; species Helianthus tuberosus. Next base: position 141,010,038 of record CM060448.1, on the reverse strand, counting down.
TAAAACTAAAATGGATAAAGTTCAAACTAAAAGACCAGGTCAACGTATTAAAAATGGAGAAAGAGGTGATGTATAAACAGAAACTGGAATTGCTGGAAGCTTTGGAGGTACAAGCTGAAGAGAGGGTTTTGTCACCAGATGAACTCACTAGTAGAGCTGAATGCAAAAAGGCCATTATGGAAATGGATCGGGTTAAAACGATGGATTTAAAGCAGAAGGCAAGGGTGAAGTGGGCTGTGGATGGAGACGAGAATTCGTCTTACTTCCACAATATTGTCAACGCAAACCAGAGTTCTAATAGGATTAACGGTCTAGTGATCAATGGCGCGTGGGAGACGGCACCACCACTCATCAAGGATTCCATATGTTCTTTTTTTGCACTTAAATTTCAGGAACCAATGCCGGATCGACCGGGACTTATATGTCCTAACTTGAAGCAAATCAGTGAAGTGGATGCGAAGATACTAATTGCACCTTTTTCGCTAATGGAAATCAAGGATGCAGTCTGGGATTGTGAAGGGGATAAAGCACCGGGTCCAGATGGGATTAATTTCAGGTTTATTCGGCGGTGTTGGGAGTCTTTGCAGGCTGATTTTGTAAAGGTTTTCGAAGATTTTACGAGAAATGCAATAATTTCTAATGGTTGCATATCTTCGTTCATTGCGCTTATCCCTAAGTGCAAGGATCCGGATGGCATGGAGGACTACAGGCCAATAAGTCTAATTGGATGCATAAATAAGGTTATTTCCAAAGCCTTGGCGAACCGGCTGAAGCTCGTCATAAACAAGATCATATCGGAGGAGCAAACGACATTTGTTGCAGGAAGAAGTATTCTGGATGGTCCGTTGATTCTAAACGAATTAATCCCGTGGATGAGAACAAAAAGAAAGGAGGGATTTATTTTCAAAGCGGATATGGAGAAAGCCTATGACTCGTTAAATTGGAGGTTTCTAGAATCCATTATGGAGCAAATGTCGTTCCCATCTAGGTTTATTAAATGGGTTATGGCCACCGTTGTTTGTGAAAAAGCTTCCGTCTTAGTAAATGGGTCACCTACACAAGAGTTCGTGTGCTATAGAGGGTTGAGGCAAGGGGACCCTTTGTCGCCGTTTCTGTTCATCATTGCCATGGAAGCACTAACTGGAGTCATGAAGAAGGCATGCAACCTGGGTATCTATGAAGGAATTCGGCTTTCTAATCAAGGTTCGGATATCTCACATTTCTTATATGCTGATGACGTAATTTTTACTGGGAAGTGGTCACCAACTTGTGTGTTCAACCTCACTAGAATATTGAGGTGCTTTTATTTAGCATCGGGTCTTCGTGTGAACCTTGTTAAAAGCAGCGGTTTCGGGGTAAATGTGAGCAGTGATAACGTTCAGAATATGGCGAATTTATTGGGCTGCAGGGCGGGTGGGTTTCCCTTCAAACATTTGGGCCTTCAAGTGGGCGCAAACATGAATCTGGTAAAACATTGGCAACCGGTAATTGATATTTTTAAGAAAAGGCTAGCGCTATGGAAGGCAAAAATGTTATCTTTCGGAGGTAGGCTGACCCTAATAAAGTCGGTGCTCAACGCTTTGCCGACTTATTATTTTTCACTTTTCAAAGCTCAAGTAGGTGTCATCGAACAACTGGAACGGTTGAGGAGAGAGTTTCTGTGGGGTATAACAACTGAAAAAAAGAAATTGAGTATGGTAGCATGGGATAATGTAATTACGCCAAAAGAAATGGGTGGAGTTGGGGTGGGTTCCCTAAAAGACGCAAACTTAGCTACGCTTGCTAAGTGGTGGTGGAGGTTCAAAACAGATCCGGACAGTTTGTGGCGGAAGATAATTTGGAGTATACACCATAACGAGAGATCCTGGAATCCAATACCGAGGAAGTTGTCTATTTCGGGTCCGTGGAAACAAGTGTTTAACGTATCAAAAGTCTTGGTGGAATATGGTTTAAACTTATCAGAATGCTTCCGGGCTACACTAGGGGTAGGAGAGTCGGTGGTTTTTGGAAGGACCGGTGGCTAGAAGGTGTGACAATGCAACACAGATTTCCGGAGTTGTTCAATCTGGAAGTGTCGGAAAACGCAAAGGTGGCTGATAGAATAAAGGTGCTGAATGGGCTGGTGGTTTTAAACTTCAGCTAGGTTCGGCAGCCGGCAACAGAGGATGAAATGGCTGCTGTCCAAAATCTGTCTCAATTGATGTTTTCAGCGGCGGTTGGTCATGGTGAGGACCGGTGGACGTGGGATTTAGACAATTCAGGTCAGTTCACTGTAAAAAGTCTTAAAAACTGGCTGCAAAAATCCAGGTTCACAGATCTAAGAAACGAGTTTGTATGGAATAATTGGCTACCAATAAAAGTAAATTTCTTGGCATGGAGGCTGTCGCTTGGTAGACTGCCAACTTTAGCCGCGTTAGCAAGGAGGAACGTCTGGTCTGGTCAAATTCTGTGCAGAATTTGTAATCAGGAGGCAGAAAACGAGGATCACCTTTTCGTCAGTTGTGTAGCAGCACAGAGCATTTGGAATTTCGTTTCGTGTTGGTGCAAAGTATCAAATATATATGCTTTTCGGGCAAGAGACATATTGGATTGGCACAAATATGTTAGAGGCAGCATGAAGTGGAGAAAATTAATTTATGCGGTCATGCAAGTGGCGATTTGGGTACTTTGGCGGAGTAGGAATAACCTCATTTTTAATGGAAAAGAAATACAGCTGGAAAGAATGAGGAATGAAATAAAACAAATGGGATTCTTATGGATTGGGAGTCGATCGAGTTTGAAGGATATAACGTGGGAGGAATGGTGCAATTTCGATATAGCAAGGAAATGTTAGATGTCAGATTGTTAAAAATTTGGTGTATATCGGATGTTTTTGGGATGTATGTTCTCGGTGTAAACTTTTGGTGTTGGCTAATTTATTGTTAGCCTTGTTATAATAAAATTTTTTGTTGCCCGTTCAAAAAAAAAAATAAAAAATTACCTTGTCTTGTACAGATTTTGAGCCACCAGAATCTCCAAAAAAGATTAAAGTTGGTTTAATAGTTGGGACAGTTGGTGGGGGACTTTTTCTTGTAATTTGTGTCACTGTTTGCTTATGGAGAAAGGGTTATATACCATTAAGTTTTATAGCTTCTCAAGATAAATCTTTCATTATCTTTTCTAACTTAGAGGTGACAATTTTTGACCTATTTATTAAAAGTGTTGTTTGAGATGGATTGTCAATGGGCCCATCAAAAGCTTTAGCCAAAAGGGAAACGCGTTTAAAATCACCCAAAATATATATCAGATGCATACAATCTCCAAAGTACTCACTCTACAATAACTACGGTAACAATGTTGTATTTGTAATCGTTATTAACAACATGACTATTTATATTTTTCTTTTAAAAACAAACAATAAAGGTCACCCAGCCCTTTTCAACCACTACTGAAAACCAACCACTCCAATCCAATTTACCTAATTTTGTCACCTCTAGTTTTGATTGCTAACTACTTCATATCACTACATAATTTTTTGTTTCGCAGAGCTTAGACATATGGACCCGACAATAAATATTTTTACCTTGACCCAAGTCCGCGAAGCAACAAAGAACTTTGATCCATCAAACAAGCTTGTAGAAGGTGGATTTGGTGGGGTTTATAAGGTGGTGTTATTGTGTTATATTGTCAATTGATCAAAGCAGAAGTATGAAAGCATAACATTCTTCCATCATGTGTTACTTATGTTATGCAGGGAAAACTGTCAGATGGGACAATAATTGCAGTAAAACAATTATCACCAAAGTCTAACCAAGGATACCGTGAATTTGTCAATGAAATTGCGATAATTTACAAACTACGTCATCCAAATCTTGTGAGACTTTATGGCTGTTGTGCTCATGGGAACCAGTTGTGTTTGGTTTATGAGTACATGGAAAACAACTCCTTGTCTCATGTCCTTTTAGGTGAGCTTAAAATTTTGGCTAGTAGGTGCCAAGACGACACATAAAAAATCACTTTTTTGCCAAGCTTTTTACATCAAGTTTTATTAAAACAATAACCTTTATATTTGAATAAAACGTTTTAAGATAAATAGGTTGGGTGTCTTATTAAATACTAGAGATATCAAATGTATTTTCAGGGAAATAGTACCTTTAAATTTCCACTTGTATTATAATTAAGGTGGCGGTTATGGGAGATTTTTAATTAATTAAATTAATGATAAAATTACTTGTTTACCCTTTTGAATTAATTTGGATTTAGGACACATGTCATCTCCACAATATTTCTCACCTTTCTCACACTTTTAACCTTTTTTTACAATAACCTTACCCTATATATATATATATATATATATATATATATATATATAGAGAGAGAGAGAGAGAGAGAGAGAGAGAGAGAGAGAGAGGAAGGTTAACGTACATTACAGCTTAACGTACATTACGTACGACAGGTAATTACGCATGTTCATTTTAAAATCACTCACGTTATAACTCAAAAATCCAAAATCACGCATGTTGAAACACAATAATCACGCATATTGAAAACATTAATCACGCATGTTATAGAACAAATCACGCACGTTGTTGTACGTGAAGTACGTTAAGCCGTAATGTACGATATACTTTTTCTATATATATATATATATATATATATAGGAAAAGTGTAAAATACATTATGGCTTAACGTATATCACGTATGACAACGTGCGTGATTATGTGTATAACGTGCGTGATTTATGTTTTCATCATGCAAGATTAATGTTTTCCAACATGCTTGATTTGGGTTTTTTAGTTTATAACGTGCGTGATTTTCAAATGAACGTGCGTAATTATCTGTCGTATGTGATGTACGTTAAGCCATCAAATCTTGCAGATCATTGATTTGATGAACCTGTTAATAAAAGTTATGAATAGTTAATGGGTTCATAGTTAGATCCCAAAAATCAGTCTCAATCTTCTTTTAACTCTGACTTCTATGAGATTGATTTGATCCATTAATAACGTGCATGACTTTTGAACCATTAATATTAATCATCAAATTTTAGTTGGAAAAGAACATCTTGTTCTCAAGTAGAAAATTCAAACGTTATGACAAATCTTGCCGGGAACGACAAAGTTTCCAAATCCAAACTGACATGGTCAATACGGTTAAAAATATGCAAAGGGATAGCTCAAGGCTTGGGTTATCTTCATGGAAAGAATGTCATCCATAGAGATATTAAGTCTAGCAATGTTTTGTTGGACGGTGACATGACCCCGAAAATATCGGATTTTGGTTTAGCAAAGCTTAATGACGATGGAAATACCCATATAAGCACACGTGGGATGGGAACAATGTATGTTATCCTACTTTTCATACATGTCGAAAGGATTTGGGTTTAGGGATTAGTATGGGTGGATATGGTTCAGTTGGGTTTGCCCACAAATACTTCTTTGTCGAACTTGTTAATAAAAGTTATGAATAGTTAATGGGTTCATCATGATTAAGAACTAACATTGTATACAATAAGTATCTAAATCTTGAGATACAAACAATTCAGAGGATTCAGTATCCTCTTTTAGCTCTGACTTCTATGAGATCAAACACAATCCGAATTGTTGCATTTATAACCAACTTTCTGACTACACGTTAGTCAATAACTATGCTTTGGCTATCACATTTATCTACTTAATTTTTGGTTCTTTAGTGGCTATTTGGCTCCTGAGTATCCTACTCGTCGTTACCTAACGCTGAAGGTAGATGTTTATAGTTTTGGGATTACGGCATTAGAAATAGTTACCGGAGAAAAAAACAAACGAAGTCAAAAGGGCCCCAGAACCTGATTGGCACCTTGTTGATTGGGTGAGCAAAATCTACATATTTTGGATTTGATCGTTATATTAGTGACTATAACAATATTTAAAAAAAATTACATGATTTTATTGTTTTGAATCTTTGGTATCATATTGTGTGTTTGTTTACAGGTATATGTTACCAAGGAGAAATGAAATATGTTAGATCTCGTTGATCCAGACTTGGGGTCGGAGTATTCTTCAGAAGCATTGATGCTTCTACATGTGGCCATTTTATGCATAGGGCTAGCACCCCATAAAAGGCCTTCAATTTTTCAAACGATAGAGATGCTAGAGGGTCAAGTGAATTATACACAATTCTCTCAGCCAAAGGGTCCATGTCCCAACATTCAACATTTACACTTTCACCCTGATGAAACTAGCCCAAGGAGCAACGAACTACATAACGAGTCATTTGTCAGAGTCCTTTGTGACAGAGTCTTTTATGACAGAGTCCTTTGTGACCGAGTCTTTTATCACAGAGTCAACGTAAACTTAGAAATAAATAATGTATATATAAACCATGTAGTTAGTCATTTATAATTTGTTAAAATCTAAAGAATACTTACATTTTTCTAAATATGTATACATTATATGAATTTGTTAAAAGCTGAATAAGGTTTTAAATTTGTATATAACTAGGTTCCCCTCCCTATGCGGCGGTAATTTGGTCGATTAGGTTTTAGCTTATCACGTTCGGTCGGTCAGTTTCATTTCGGCTCGCTACGATACAGATACCCGCTATATCAACCAAAAAAGGAAACATAAAAAACATATGTTGGAAATTTGGTTGGTTTTGTTTAGGCCCGTTATGATACAACACTAACTATAACAACTAAAAGAAAAAACATAAAAAAAGTATATTAAATTCTCCACCTTATCTTTTTCTATTTTAGTCATCATCTCTGCTATAATTCTATTGAACCTTTTTCTATGTTCTTCTTCTTCTATCTTCATCCTTAACTTTAACCAGCTTTTTGTTAACTTCCTTTAACTTCTCTATGCATAGAGTCATGTTATCTATCACCTATTTGTAAAACGTAACTTTTAAAATATATAAAGAATATGTATTTACAAATGTATGCAGATACAATGATATGCCTGCCTTTAACCTCGAATATGTAATACCTACACCAGTGGAAAATGATAAAGAACTGATTACTAGCACAAATATGTTACTGATCAAATTACCTTTTGTAACATTGTCTCTTCACTTTATACTCACAACTTAAAATGGGAAAATATACCTCGCCACTTATCAACAACGAGTTTCACCCCTTATCAATTAACACAAAATCAACTTTATCAACTATTGCAAAATGAAACGATTTTGGCCTGATGAATAGATTAATCAGATTACATCTAGAATAAATAACTAAACCCTAATTATACAAACTTAAGTGTGAATATGAATACCTTGATGCAAATGACGAAGTGTTCGATATCTGAAAGTGCTCTATTTCAACAACACTACATGATACAAACATATTTCAGTTTTTATAAACCTAAACATCTTAAATTCACATAACACACTATAATTTCAACATCTCCACGCTTAAGTCCTACATTCCCCCTGCAAAATATCAACATTTTCATCCTAACTCACTCAATACCGTGAGAATCGAGATAACTTTAAACAAAAACACTTAAACACTGTGCCACACACACAGATTTCAGTTTCCATAACCTACACAACATCTTAATTTCATATAACACACTGATGTATTGCAAAATACATCTATTTATTATGTATAGTTTGTATAATTTTCGTTTCGTATTCGTTAGTTTTTATTTAGATATTCGTACTTTTGATTCGTTTGTATTTTGTAGGCCTTAGATGAGTTAAATGAGCTAAAAAGAGTGAGAAACAAGCTAATAATATCAATACTAAGTGCCGGAACGTGTTCAGGAGCTAGACAGTTGGAACGGAATGAAAATCATGAGTTTAACACTTGTCGCGCGTCGCGGCAGGTTTTGAAGTAATGCCTGCATGTCGCAGGGATGGAAGGCTGACCGGATTGACCAAGAGGCGCCGCGCTACGCGGAGCAGTAACTAAACACCCTTCGCGTGCCGCGAAGGGTTTAATTGCGCAGAAAGATCTGTTTTGCGCCATGATTCGTCTTGTGAGCCATATAAAAACATATCTAAACATCCTATAACCCCTATTACCAACTAGAATCATTTGGGAACTATTCTGGACGAACTTCTAAGGAGTTTTGCAAGGTTTGGAGCTCAAGAATCATCGGGGAGATGCTAGGAGCGCAAGAGTTGAAGACTTGACGAGTTTTATCTTCCCGAATTGTTTCTTTTCTTCGTTCTTTGTTTTACTTCAATGAATTCAGTTTTTAACTTCTGTTTTATTGATTTTAAAACTATGCTTTCCGGCTAAATTAAACTACTTAGGTTAGGATGAAAACTTGTTAACGATTGGATTTTTATCGGTTTCAAATGTGATTATGGATTTTCTTTGAAAAGTAAAAGACTTTGGTTCCTTGATTTGGTGTGTTTGCGTATTTTTATTTGATTAATGATTGTTTATTGTTTCACATGAATTCTGTTGAATGTCTTTCATATAATGAGTTCGTGTTGATTAGCGGGTCTTTACGGATTTGGGTAATCTTTTGGTGAATTGGCCAATAAACCATAGAAATAATATTCAGGATGTAATTCGGTTTAGATATTCTACTAATCTTAGTTGCTGAGAAGTGCTAGGTTATTAATAGGTCTAGGTTGGTAAATTGCGAGGATTAGGTTTTAAGAAAAGCCGGTTTTAGTTGCCTTGCCACTATCTTGTCTATTAAACCAAATCCAGTTCCTTTGTTGCCTTAGACTTTCCACTAAGAGGTAGTTAGTCACTTAAGGGCACTTTTCTAGAAAGTTAGATAACCGAGAGGGAGTCTAGTTAACCGGTAGTCGTAACAGTCCTTTAGAGTTCCATAGGTGTCTCCCCGAGAAGGGTTGGGGGTCCTGTTCGGTATCTCTTAGGATTTAGCACTTAAAGATCCCAGTTCCATATCACATTAGTAACTGATAGAAATCCATTCGATAGCAAGTTGGATTCCAACCAGGGTAGTTGTTCGTCACCTCTGATCTAAATCTCGTCTAAGTCGCGTCTTAGTTGTTTAATTGAATTAGTTTATTTTAATTGCAATTTAGGATATTTAGTAAACCCCCCTCAAACATAAAAACAGTTAGAGTCTGTGTCAGTGTCAGTCTAGATAGACTAGTTGGCGTATTTAGAGAGTCTCGTGGGTTCGATACTCGGACTTACTTAGGCTATACTGCATCGACCGGTACACTTGCCGGTTGTGTGGTCTAGGTTTTAGAGAGTCTCAGTTTATAAATTTAAAACTTAGCGTGTCTAGTGTAGGTTAAAATTAGTTAGTTTTAAAATGACCACTTTTAGCACATCACACACAATAATTTCAACATTCTATACCTAACTCACTCATTCCACATAACACAAAGTTTTACAAATACAAAGTTTTCATATGGCATGCCGAGGAAAATGATTTTTATTTCGTTTTCTCAACATTATTTTAAACCGTTTATCAAAAAGATTTATTTCAAATCTTTTTCAAACAAACTACGAACTCGCCAACTTTATGTTGATTTTTCACATGTTTCTTTCTTAGGTTACATTTTCAAATTATGGCACAGTTGGAATAGGAGAATCATGGGGATTCAGGTACTTATTGGGCGTTCACTTTCTAGAAATCATAGCATTATATATACTTCAGCTGTGAAATGAAGATTCCAGTCAGATCACACCAACTTTGATTTTGGCGGGTGTGACATTGACCTTAGTGGTCAGAATTCAAAGTCAAACGAAAAGTCAAACTATTTGACTCTCAATTGGAAACTAGCTAAATAATTGAAATTGAGCAAAGGAGGAAGACTTACTAGACTTAAGGACTCCTAAGAAGGATGGAAGCTACTCCCAAACTCCAGGAAAGCTCCCAAGATCAGATTTAAGTGAAATGTGAAGGTGTGAGTTTGAAGAATACTATCATCACCTATTTATACTAATCAAGATGCTCCCAAGTCATGACAAGTGTTGCCAAGGATCATTAGAAGTTGATTAGTGTCACCTAAGGTGTCACAAGGAGGGGCAATGGTGGCAAATTCGGTGCTAGGTGGCAGAAATTTAGCATAGGTGGCAATGTTTGATGAACAAGCAAAATTTTGCTTCTGGACACTCCATACGACCGTGCACCACCTGGACCACAAAAATTGATGGCACTTCTGATGACCTCACACTACCGTGCGACCAGAGGCATGAGCGTGCCTATATCCTGACCGAGACAACTTGTCCACTAGTACACTTGGATGGACCCGAATCCAATAAATGACGCCACCCGACAAGTGCCAATGCACGACCGTGCGGCCAACTACACGACCGTGTGGATCGAAATTTTCACTATAAATAGCAGCATTCGTTACTGGTTAGAGTGTTGGGTTTTTCTCCAAGTTTCTGGGCGATTTCTGGGTTCCGAAGCTTTCCTGATCAGACCGATTTGAAGCCTAAAGATCGAGTAGAAGCTAAACCGATCCAACCCATCAATTCCTTGCTTGTTTATGGTTCGATTTCTTGTTATTATACATGTATTCTGATCATTATTCAAGTATTGAGCTGATGTTAGTTTATGTTTAATGTAGTATTTTGTAATAAGTAGTAATGAGCTTGTTTTATGAATGATCTTTATGTGATAATCTTATTTGTATGAATCTTTAGTACTTTTTCATGTTTGAATCTTCATGATTATATGATGAATGTTTCATTGATGTTGAGTTCTTGATTATGTTTTGATTGTTTTGGATAATGAATATGTGGTTGTGAAGATTATTAACAATTCCTTGATTAATCACTTTTTGTAAACTTGTTTACACCATGAGACTCGAGAGGGGTATTAGTTTTATCTAAGATATATCGGATTTTGATTGAGAATGCTTTCTTGCACGTAAGGGTTCTAACGAATCATATGGTACTGTTACGTGTTCTTGATGTGGTTTATGATCTCTGTTTAGTAGTTTTGGTTTGAAATTGCTGTCTTGGTAGTTTTGTGGTCAAGACTTGTAAGATGAAATATTTTGTTATATGATCTACTTAAATGCTTATCCTCGTGGCTGTATTGTGACCATCTGTATTGCTTTCTTTGATAAGTGAGGTTAGAAAACTCCTAGCGGATGACTAATCTATCTTTAAAGGTTCACATGAATGAATATCAATAGCTCGCTAAAGAATGATTTTAGGTGGTTAGCGTGTGTTTATCGCGTTAACTTTCCGAAGAATCATCATGTTAGAAAACTCCTAGCGGATGACTAACTGTCTTGAAATTGGAAAATTGATTAAGTGCTTTTGTGACATATCTGATGTAGATAACATGTGTAGGTTATTTGTTAAACAAGATAATAATATATTTTTCATATTTGGAGGCTATTATGTTTTAACTATAATTTTAGATAATTTTAGTTAAAAACCAATTCACATATCTTCTTATCTTGTAAATTAATGACAGAGATTTAGTACTCAATTCCGCCCGTGTTCCATGGATCAATATCTGGTTCTTACCAATACTTTGCTACATATATGATAGGATACACTTGTCCTTTTGTGTGTGTTTTAATTTTAAGGTATAAATCATTTTTATAAATATTAAAACAAAGTTCGTGTGTAAATTCATTGTAAAAACCTGTGTACATAGACACGCACCAAGTTTTTGGAGCCATTGCCGGGGATCACAGCGAATTTTCGGAACAATCCGAGTCATTATTTTACCGGTGTACATATTGTGAATACTTGTGAATACCTGTATATTTTTGCTTTACTATTTACTAACTAGTACATTTTTGTATTTATTTGTTTTAATATTTACTAACTTGTCAATATTTAACTGTTTGACTAATTATTATTTTTCTGTTTAACTAACCAACTAACTAACTAACTAACTGACTAACTGACTAACCTTTTATTTAATTCATTAATTGTTCAACTAACATTTTCTTTATTTCATTTATTTATTTAAATTCAGTTAAATGTTCGGGATCGAACCATTTGTTTATTATTTATTCATTTATTTAAGCACGTGTTCGGAATCGAACCGTCATTTATTTATTTATTTATTTCAGTTATTTCATTCCGGTTTATATTTACATTTGTTTATTTACGTTCATTCATTCATTCATTTATTCATTTTTATCCATTTATTTTTTAGTTAACTTCATATTCATTCATTTATTTATACTCATTTATTTATTTATTTATTTATATGTTCGGAATCGAACAAGCTTGTTTAATTATTTATTTACTTCATGAAAATAAAATAAAACTTTCTCATAAAATCAACAGATTTTCTAGTAAATTCTGATGGCTTTATCAGAAATTCTGGCAGAAATAAAATTTTTATCCGATTTTTATCAGATCACATCAAATTTTCTAATATATAAAAAAAATTCGGATGAAAATAAATAAGCAAATAAACAAATAAATAAATAAATAGATAAGTATAATAGTTTGTAAATATATGTATATAATATAATAGTATAATATTGTTTCTTATAATATTATTATATTCTTTTTCCGTATAATGCTTTCTTTATTACTTGTAGGTTGATGTCCTCAACCCACATACACACAATTGCTGAGCTAGCCAACAAACAAGAACATAACCTAAGGAGAAGTAGGCGGCTTCGCGAAAGATCACTTGTCATTGCACAAAGAACATAACCAGAACGACCAGCCTTTGAATGAGACCAACCATCCAGGAGGAGAGGGCTTGCTACCAAGCATCCCCCGACCTACAATAGCAGCACCAAGTTTTGAAATAAAATCTAGTATAATTAATATGTTACAAAATTCTGTGCAATTCGATGGAAAGGATCACGAGGATCCGGGTTGACACATCGCCTCATTTCTAGAGGTGTGCTCGACATTCAAAATTAGAGACGTTTCTGAAGACGCAATTCGTTTGCGGCTAGTTCCATTTCCTTTGCGAGACAAAGCCTGATATTGGCTTTTGTCACTTCCAGTAGGGTGCATCACGACTTGGAACGAGATGGCAGATCTTTTCATGCGAAAATACTTCCCTCTGGAAAAGACAGCTAAGCTGAAAAATGTTGGACCGTGTTGAGACTCTAAACAGTCAGTATAAGGTAGTTCATCTTCAAATACGAAGGCGGAATCAACGTAAACGAAGTCATAAACAGCTCGGATCCTTTTAACTTCTTTCTATTACTGATTACAAGCTTTACACGTGTTTCTGAGTAGATTTTGACAGAGTTTCGACACCTACACAATGACCTAATTTCGCTCCAAAAACTTACAAATGAAATCAGTCTACACCTATATATAGGTCACCTGATTCCGCTCCTACATACATGTACATTACGAGCGGAATCACCTAAATCACTTAGGAGCGGAATTAACATATTACATACTTTCCTGATTTCGCATCTAATGACTCCTATGTCATTTGGAGTGAAATTACATGTTTAATTCACTAAACTTGTTTCCAAGCTCCAAACAATCCTATCTAGACCTAAGACTCAACTAAGACGTAGTTAACAGACATTCAGTGCACCAACAGACTCCCCCTTGGATGTTGACGAAGTCTTTGGCATTGAGTCTTCAGTCTTGGTCTCTTTCCAACTCTGTCTCCTCATTTCAAAAACTCTTTCTTCACACAGGTTTAGATCTTATCCTGGCTCTATCTTCAGTCTTCCCTTTGATTATTGATCCAGAATCCTGACTCCCTCTTTCACAGACTCCCCCTTTCGGAATGCTAGGATTCTAATTCTGGTTCAATCTTTTACCTTTTAATTGCCATGGGGATTCCTGAAACCTGCATATACTCTACCCAAATATAAGAAATATGATAATAACATTTTCAATTTAAACTTACCATTCAATCTTCAGTGTTAGAAATCCACTTAAGTATTCAGGTCCAAGTTAATGACCCTGATTACTCAATTTATCTACCAAGTCCAACTTAATGACCTTGGTTGATCAGAGATAATTCACACTGACATTCTGTTCAATTTGTTTTTCTGAAAATTACAAGTTTCAAGTTAATGAACTTGCTACAACTTTCCAATTTCACAAACTTATCATGTTTAGCTCACAACTCATCCTCCAGTCCAGAAATCTCCTGCATCTGCTTTCAACTTTCGAATCCAAAGATCAACTCTCCACTTTGGTTTGTCAAAAATAAAGCAGAAATTAAAAATCTTTTTGGATTTTGAATAAAACTTCTAAACTAGAAATGAAATACAGAACTAATAAGTATTAAACGAAAGTAAACTATTTACAAACATATTTTTGGTTAAGCGTGTTAGAGAATGATATCAGCTATCCGACAAGTCACAAGTACCATTAAGCTTCAATTACATACTCATAATTAAACAATTCGCTTAGATTGTCGATATACTGATCCACTTAAATTTTCACACAAATTTTAATCTGTCCAGGATACGGATTTAGTGTTTTAGAGACTCAAACTTATACATGTGTCCCACCTCTTGAATATACTCCCGTATCCAGATTCCAATATTCAGTCTTACAGGTAAGTATAACACAAATGATATCTGTAAGGGGTTAATAAATTATGAAGAATCATGAGAGCTCTGGTCAGAACTACCGTTCAGCAGAGAGATCATGACTCAACTTTTGGGTGTGTCCCCTTTCGAGGATCTTTTTTACAACAGCATTGCTAAGCAATTTTATTGTCTTATCATATATGCTGAGGGTGATGCTATGTTTCAAGCATTGTGGAAAGTATTATTCGAGGACTAAGTCAGAACTTCCATTTAGCAGAAGTCCCGGAATAATACCCCAGATATCACTGAGTATAAAGACCTAGTATATCAGAAAAAGGAATCTTTCAAAGAAGATTTCAGGGGTTACCTATATATCCAAGTAGTGTTCCCCACGAAATAAGCAAGTAAGATTTAAGTTTATATCACGAACAAACCTACTAAATGTGCAAAAACCTATCGGCATATCATCAGCGAGACTGTTTAACACATTTAAACATTCCATTTCTTTAGCATACCGTGACTGTCAAGCCGATGTACTATCATTTTCCCTTTTTACACAAGCTCTTTTCTGGTTTTCTATTGTTTTTGGATTTTGAAAAACATCTCATGTTTTTGTATTTTTATCATTTTTTTTATTGTTTTTGAATTTTCTAAAAAATTACCCTATACTCCCCCTAAATACCAAAATAGGTAAAAAACGACAAACCATTGCAGATTGCTTCTCAACATCATCTACAATGTCTCCTTCATCAACGCCAAGAATCTCTTCCATCACCGATAAAAGCTTCATATCATTCAGTTTTAGCAAATACTGAAAACGTGTTTTATCAAATGCTTTGGTATATAAATAAGCGTTTTGCTCGTCAGTGTGGATTTTCTCAATTCGAATCAACTTCTTCTCGAAACAATCGCGAATGAAGTGATGACGAATCTCAATATGTTTTGTTTTAGCGTGATGTACTGGATTTTTCGTAATGTTAATTGCTGCCTCATTATCAACAAAGATAGGGGTGTTTAGAAATTGCAAACCATAGTCGCGCATCTGTTGCTGGATCCACAAGATCTGAGAGCAGCAACTGCTAGCAGATACATACTCCGCTTCACATGTGGATAAAGCCATAGAGGTTTGCTTTTTGCATTGCCAAGTAACTAATCGTGATCCGAAAAATTGACACCCTGCTGTTGTTGAGTTAGCATTAACTTTGCAGCATCCGAAATTGGAATCGGAATACCCTTCGAGCGTGAAATCGCCTTCTCTTGGATACCACAACCCCAATGATGGAGTTCCTTTCAGGTAGCGTAATATCCTTTTCACAATCACCATATGCGAAGCTCTCGGGTTAGATTGAAATCTTGCTGCGAGGCAGGTTGGGTAGATGATATCGGGTCTAGAAGCTGTCAAATACATCAGCGATCCGATCATTGAACGATACATCATTTCATCTACCTTCTCTCCGGTGAGATCAGGATTTATCCCATGATTCGTTGCTAATGGGGTGGCTGCTGGAGTAGAACCTGACATCCCGAATTTCTCCAAGATATCATGAACATACTTCGTTTGATGTATGAAAATTCCTTTGGGTAGTTGATCAACCTGCAATCCCAAAAAGAATTTCATCTCACCCATCGATGACATTCGAATTTTTGCTTCATTATCTTTCAAAATCTTTGCATAGATCCTCATTTGTTGACCCAAATATGATATCGTCCACGTATATTTGAACTATCAGAAGATGTCCGTCAACTTCTTTGGTGAAGAGAGTGGCATCCACTTTTCCACGAATGAAGCTGTTGGCTAGTAGGTGTTGAGACAATGTGTCGTACCAAGCTCGCGGGGCCTGGTGTAAACCATACAGCGCTTTGTCTAGCAAGTAGACCTTGTCTTTGTGAAGTGGATCGGTAAAGCCTGGTGGCTGACCGACATAAACCTCCTCTTTTACCTTCCCATAGAGAAAAGCCGATTTAACATCTAACTGATATACTTTGAAGTTTTTCCAAGACGCAAATGCCAGGAAGATTCTGATCGCTTCTAGTTGAGCAACTGGAGCATATACTTCAGTGAAATCTATACCCTCCTGCTGACAGAAACCCTGGACTACGAGTCGAGCTTTGTTGCGAACCACAACTCCTCTATCGTCTCTCTTGCACTTGAACACCCACTTGGTGTTTATCTTCCTCTGACCATCTGGCAAATCCACTAACTTCCACACTCCCAACTTTTCGAATTGGCTAAGTTCCTCCTGCATGTCATTGACCCAAGAATCTTCAGTAAGCGCCTCTTTGTAAGTTCTTGGTTCAACCTGCGAGATAAAACAACTCAATGAGAATTCAGTTTGCAAAGGAGCAACTTTTGTATAAAAACATGTAAGCCCTTTATCAATCTGTCTTCGAGTGCAGACGCCTGTCTGTAATTCTCCAATGATCAACTCATCTGGATGGTATGAAAGAGTTCGTGGCATTACTTCGCCTGAAACATCTACATCGCCTTCCAGATTAGTAACATTCTGATTTGCACCTTGTTCACTGATTGGGTTTGTTTGACTTGAAATCTGAATTTGCTCCCCCTCAGAATCTGAATCACCACGATCAAATACTGGCATGTTCTTAGATTCTTGATTATCATTCTGTACCATCTAATTATCTTGAGCAACTTCATCCTGTTGGACATCATCATGTTCACCAGCATTGCTTGGACCCACTTCATCATCATTTAAAGCTTGTCGTGGTCTCCTTGAATACTCAGCTGGGAACCTTTCCTGCGATTCTTCATACTGTCGCAAAATATCCAACTCATCAAAGAAATCTTCCTCTTCTTCTTGTTCTTCCATCATGTCAAACGAATCCCACAATTTGTCGTAATTAAAACGCCATGAGTCACCTGGATTCTGTGGCGGCATAGTATACCCCTGACATTCAACATTGGAAGCTTCAATAATCCGCTTCAGACTTGGAACGAAGACTCGTCGTAACGGACTTGCATAACCTATGAACATCCCTTCAATACTCTTCGGACCAAACTTTCCAAAAGGCTCTAGAACAGTACAGGGTGACCCAAACGGTTCCAGATACTTCAGATTCGGTTTGCGGTTATTGATCAACTCAAAGCATGTTTTGTTGAATTTCTTGACAGTGAGAACTCTGTTGAGCGTATAGCATGCGGCGGAAACTGCTTCTGCCCAAAAATTTATCGGTAGCTTTGAATCAGCAAGCATTGTTCTGGCCGTTTCGATTAGCGTCCTGTTTTTGCGTTCTGCTACTCCATTCTGCCACGGAGTGTACGGAGCACTAAACTCATGCAATATACCTCTTTCATCACAATATTCTTCCATCTTGTTGTTCTTGAACTCAGTACCATTATCACTTCTGATTCTTCTGATACGCCTTTGGTATAGATTTTCAATCTTTCTGAACAACGCCATTAAACTGTCAAACGTTTCATCTTGCGATTTCAAAAATGATACCCACGAAAATCTGGAATAATCATCAGTAACCACAAGACAGTAGAGATCCCCTGTAATACTTTTGACGTTTACTGGACCAAACAGATCCATATGTAGTCTCTCTAACGGTCTGGAAACTGAATTAACTTGCTTTTTAGGGTGTGACTTTTTCTTTTGCTTGCCTTTGATGCAACTAATGCACTCCCCTTCCAGATGAAAACCTTTTATATTAACACCAAGAACCAAATCATTATGCACCAAGTGATTCATTTTTCTAAGATGTATATTCCCCATCTTCCGGTGCCACAACTTCGATTCTTTCTCTGTTGCTCTAGACACAAAACAATGTGCTTGACCAGTAGTTGTAGTTGCTACACTCATGTCTAATACATACAGATCATTCACTCTAGGTGCCCTCATGATAATCCATTCTTCAGAGAGAACAAATCCTGGCTTCAATATCAAACATTCTTTGTCAGTAAAGTGAGTGGTATACATCCTGTCACAAATCTGTGAGATACTTAGCAGATTATTTTCCAGCTCAGCAATGTAGTTAACTCTCTCAAACGTAAGAATCCCATTGGATAACGTTCCTTCACCAATAATCCTACCACCTTGATTTCAAGCAAATCCCACATAACCACCATTTATATTTCTAACATCATACAACAATGCAGTTTTCCCTGTCATATGTCGAGACGCTCCACTATCCATAATCCATCTTGAAATAGTTCTCGGAAGTTCCTGCACATATCACAAACAATTCAATAAAGATGCCGATTCATGCTTCACGATTACCAACTAGGAAGCTCCGGCAAGTCCAAAATCTTTAGTGAGATTTTGATGCCACCCAAGCCTCTTTGGACTCAGGTAACTTGACTTTAATGTGAGTTTTAGCAGTGTAAAGTGGCGGAAAGTTTTTATCATTCATTTTCAAATTTTCTTCTGATCCAACCTCAACCTTTTTGTATAAGAAAAACTCATCAATCTTAAGTTGACCAGTTGGTTGATTTTTCTTTTGAACATTCTTCTTCTCTGGTGGAGTAGAAGATTGTTTCTCAAATTGTTCATAATAATCCAAAGGAACATCCATCTTTACCGGTGTGGTAGAAGACGATTGTTTTTCCATCACTGAAACCTTTGGTTTTTCAACAACTTTTGGCTTCCATGTTTGTTGAGATGATGCAACCCGTTTATAAAATTTGTCATTTTTAGCTACCAAGTTCTTAACAGGTTTAATTTTAATTTTTGATTTCTCAGTTTTCAAAATTTTCTCAACAACCATTGGAGCTTTTCCTTTTGCTTCAACCTTCTTCTGTCGATTCTCAACAACTTCAGTCTTAGGCTTGGAGTTGGTGCAATTTCTTGCAATGTGACCAACTTTGTTGCATCTAAAACATGTACGAGTATCAACTACCCAACTTGTGCCTTCAGAATGAGGTTGTGAGACCCTCTTTGCAAAAATTTCTTCATTTGATTTTGAAAAAAATTCATTTTCCTCATCAGAAAGTGAACTTGAGCTGTTCACAAACACTTTCTTTTTAGCAAACCTTTTGTTTTGAAAACTCCTTTTCTGATAACTCTTACCACCCTGATATCCATCCGACCAATTGTTTCGATTGTTGTTATAAAACGTCATGGAACTACAGGTTTCTTGTAGTAAGCTTTATCTTTCTCAAAATTCATTTGCCTTTTTGTTTGTTTCAAACTCTTTACTTCAGACAAATCAATTTAAACCCTTTTGAACACATTTGTCAATTTTGAAACATTTACATTCTCCAGAGGAAACTCAGAATCCGAATACAACTTATCAGATCCAGCCATCTTGTATATCACAAGACCCGGTTCATCACCTTAGTTGTTTTTGGATTTTTGTTCAAGAAACATTCATCAGCTCCAGCTGAATGACTATTCAAAACACTTTCAGCTGTGCTTTTAACAATCTCAGTCTGAACACTATCATCAGATGATGATGAAGAAAATGTAACATCAATTGAATCAGGAAGTTTCACTTCATTTTCTTCCTCAAGATTAACCAACCCAGATTGCTTTTTCGAATAATTTTCAAGAACTGGTGGTGGAACTTGATGAAACCCAAACCCAGTTCCATCACAGTATACATCTTCGCCTGCTTTGTCTTTCCCGATGGGTTTGGGAATAATGTGTTGCAAAACAAAGCTTGCAGAGCTGTAACTGTTCAATTTAAAAGTAATTCGTTCATTCTCAATCTTAGCTTCTTCAAACTGAAGTTTCAATTTAGCAATCTCATCCAATTGTTTGTTTATTAATTCTTCTTTGATTCTCAAAACACATTGCAATTGGCAATTTTCTTTGTAAGTTTTACCATTTCGATCATCATTATCTTTAATCATGCTTTTAAGCTTTTCAAATTCTTCAGTGATCTGACGATTTTCAGGAACTAACCTTTCATTTTCTTTCCTCACCTTTTCCTGATTATCAGTTTCAATTTTGTTAGTTAATTCTTTTAATCGTTCAATTGAAGCTTTCACCATTTTGTCACGATCAAGATTTGATCCTCAACACTTCTGACTTTAGCAGTCAGATCCTCAATCTTCTTACCTTTGAGATAAGTGTTTGTACTACAAACCTTGCATTCCTTGATGCAATTTTTGCAGTCAACATCACCAATGACCTTCTTAGCTGACTCAGTCGTTGACGCGTTTGAACTGACTTGGCTTTTAGACTCAGAAACGGATTTAGAATCTACCTCAAGTGCATTAGCAGCTAGCACCTTATCAGCCATCTTTCCCATGTTTTCTGCATTCAACTCCTGTGTCGTGTCAATGATCCCAGTGTCAATCTTCTTTGACTTCTCTTTCTCTTCTTTCTCTTTCTTCTTTTTCTCTTCATCTTCACCGCTTCCCCACCATTTCTTCTGCGAATAATCATCAATTTTATACTCTTGGATTATGGTTTGCAAATCAAGAGTTTTATGATCAACAACAATGTTTCCATAAGGGTCAAGATAACATTCCCTGTCTGGATCCCATCTATTTGCTCTTTTTGCCTCAGAAAAAATACCAGATATTCTGATCATTTTGTTTATAGCTAAATGCTTTCTGTAGCCATACTTCTGTTCTTCAGTTCTGTCATCTTTCCAAGGAACAGGTTCAGATTTTGCCATGAATGCATATCCAACCGCATCCTCCTCGGGTAACAACTCGCTCCAGTCGTAACCTTCATCGTCGTGAATCACCGCAAGAGCTCTAGATTTTTCTTTGTTATCTTCAATTTGTTTCATTCTTGGTGGCTCCGATTTGTTTTGATGATAAATCGCCTTCTTGTAGTAGTCTTCTCTAAACGGGTTTTCAGACTCATCAGCATACGCGTTTCTGCATTCACGCTTAAAATGACCTTTCTGTTTGCACTTTAAGCATGTGTAGGTCCCTCGGAGGTTGAGGTTAAACCTTATCCTTGTTAAGTTTAACACACTAGCAAGTGCGGAATCCAAGCTAGAATGCAAACCGGTAGTTTATATGAGAACACAAGCTACAAAGAGAAAGGTAGACACACGAGATATCAAAGTTTTCTCTTGTATTTCAGTGGACACGGTTACAGCCCTTGACCAAACTGAAAATACGCTCTCTACAAGACTAAGTTCACTCACACCATGATGTGAACACATTACATCAGTATATATATCCATCACAGGTCGTCTGGTCGAAGGATCAGAAAGACTGATCGAAAGATCATCTATCGAGATAAAACCTATCGAAGGATCCACATATACCTCGAAGGATGATATCCTTCGAGGTCCATCTATATCCATCGAAGGTTATCCTTCGAGCTCATCGAAGGATATAAACAATCCTTCGATGACTCATCCTTCGACACCCATGACTTACAAACTTGTTCTAACTGTTTGACCAAGTCAAACCAGGAGGATGGTTGACTGGTCAAACTTACATTAAGCACACATATTAACACACCTAAGACGTAAACAAGACTAACAAAAGACATCGTCTTATCTCATAACAAAATACAGACAAAGTACAGACACAAGTGCACCAACAAACTCCCCCTTGGCTGTAGCTTTGTCTCGATCTTCGTGTCTTCAAGTCTCTGACGTCCTTTCAACCGTTAACTGATGCGTAGACCATGCACTTCCCGCATTCACAAGTAGGTTGAAGCAATACCGGGCCATCTTCTGAAACTTCATTGCTTGTGCACGATCCCTAACCAAGTAGTTGATCTCGTGATCCTTAAGAACAATAATATCCGACCTGGACATGTTAGTAATCCACATTGGATCTATCATTCGAAAGTTCTCCTGACTATCTCGGAATAAGATCACCGCTTCTCCAGTATCTGCATCATAAACCCAACAACGAAAGTTACCCAGAAAGTCTGTCTTCATCTTCAACAACGGTATCTTCTTCATCAACTTTGGAGGATCATAAACCAATCGATAACGAGCAGTATTTGTCTCTGGATCAAGCGTGAACCTGATTTGCTCGTATCGAGGAAACTGCGGCTTGTATAGCGGATCCTTCCAACCTCTTCTTCGTTCCAATCTGATCTTCTTGGCGAACAAATCCACCATCTTGTCTTCGACTCGATTAATAACCTCCAGCTGAGCCAGAACCGCAACATCATAATAAGGAAGTGAAAGAATGCTGAGAAGAGTCCTGAAGTACTGAAGGCCGCATTCTCGCTTCACAACCATGCAGTGAAGCTCCTTAATGAACATCCAGCTGATAATACGACCCCGAGCCGGATTCCTTTCAAGAGTCATGTAGTTGGCCTGATCCAACGGAGGGAGCGGAGGAGGATTCCTAGCTAGGAAATCCGCTCGCCATTCGTTTACGGTCTTCTCACGGCTTTCTTGAACTGAAGGAGAATCTGAAGACGGATTAGAAGATTCTGCTGTCTTTGCTGCCACAACCTCATCATCAAGCATATTAAGCTCCACATTATCTTGACTAACGTAAATAGGACGTTCCGGATCCGAACCGATGAAGATTTCTTCAATCGTAGAGAAATCGGTTTCGTCCGGAACTAACGGAGTAGCATCGATCGTTGTCAAATCAACTTCATCCATTGCCGTCAGAGCTAATATACATTCATCAGACATCTCTGTAACATGTTCTCCCTCTTCTAATAGTTCACCCGTGACTGGATGATACTGTTGAACAATTGAGGATTCAGGGAGATCGGTAAACGTTTCCGGTTCAAGACTAATATTTTCAAATCCTGCCGAAGCTTCCAATGTTTCAGTCGGCTATGACGGACCAGTAGATGTTGGAGGAGCAGAAGGAGCATCTTGAGATGTACCAGACCCACCTGCAGCACCGGATGCAGTTGCACCGGAACCTGTGGCAGCTGGTTGATCAGGATTTGCTGCATCATCATCCTTATCATCGCCACGCCTTGAGGGAACGATGCCCAAAGCTTTGCACCTTTCATTCCAAAGGGTAACCACTTTGTGATCAAATTTATTGAAGTTTGATTGGATAGGCTTGAAGGCTTCTATTAATCGATCATCACGATTTTTATATCGATCCGACAGCTCTGTGTGCTTCTGTTTTAACGCCTTTGCCTCATTCTCCAACACAGTACTATGCCCCTTCATAATCTCAACCTCTCTGTCACGAGCCTTGTTAGCTTCTTTCAATCTTTCTATCTCTTGAGCTTGTTCTCTTATCTTGACATTCTGAGCACTAACAAGTGAGACCAGCTTGTTGTGTGCCTCAGCATCATGTGTTCTCTGTACACGGTATTCTTCAATCTTTCTTGTATTCCGACCGACTAAGGTACCCAGTTCACTGACTTGTTCAATCAGGAAGTGAATTTTCTCAGCATCAGACAACCCAGATAACGTTTCTGCTAGAGTCGGCCGTGAGGGCTCAGGTCCTGAGAAACCAGTCTGGCCAGATGGACCAGCAGTACCTGTTGGACCAGGAATAACAAGAGGAGGACGTGGATGTGTACCTGAGACAGGGATTGCAGGCGGCTGTTGATCAACAGTCGCCGTGCGTGTCCCAGAAGACGTCTGTGGAGAAGAGATCAGCTCCAGCATCTCTGATGTAGTTAATTGTTCACTGATAGGAGGCAGCTGATGCTCTGGAGGCGTCGAATGCTGGATCGGATCAGGTATAGTGACATCACCAGCAGTTTCACCTGTTGACCTTGATCCGCCCCTTGATTTCTTTGAAGTACGAGTACCCTCTCTTCTTGCTTGCCTCTTCCTTCTGACTAAACCAGAAGCAGCAGGAATATAATCATCATCTTTATCAGATTCTGCAACATTCACAGGTTTCTCAATACGTTCAAAACCACGAAAATTCCCTCGCTGATCATAAGCCTTACGCATCCCTGGAGGAGGAGGATTATCATCCTCAGAAGACGAATCATCATTACTAGCACCTCCTTCAGCATCAGAAGACGAACTGCTTTCATCTGCCAACCTCATTGGCTCGTCCACCTTACTTTTACCTTTGTCAGTCGCAACATCACCTGATCGACTTGCAGCACCACCAACATTAGCACCGACATCTGATTCGATGAACACTCCTTGAACTTCTTCTGCAGCAACATTCACATCAACTTCAACATGTGCTGCAACACTTGAACTGCCAGCAGACCTCCTGCTCGATGCTTTAATACCATGCTTAGCCCCGAGCTGTGTGTTAGCCAAAGCGATTAACCTTGGCTCTTCATCATCAGAATCACTCGCATCTCGACGCCATTTGTTGTTCTGTGGTGCCTCGTAGGCCGGAACATCGAGATGACCAATAAGCTTTCTAATTGGATCCGATTCCTTATAGTTGGACATGGATTTGAAAATCAGCAGTGTACGCTCATTCATCGGATTGACAGGTAGAACATCTGCTTCAGCTTTAGGAAGATCAGGAATCTGATCATCAATCATCATCTGCAGGAATCTAGGATATAGCCAAAACTTGGTAGATGTTCGTTGAGTTGCTGACGGGAGTGGCCTTCGAGCATTTTCTTTCAGATTGTCGAAAATATAACGTGATATGTTGAAAGGCTTGTTCAGAATCAAAGTCGTAAACAATCCTGTTAAATCAATCGGTGACAGATCATATCCAGATCGTTTGTTGCTCAGGCAGTGAATAAGGATATGCAATAAGAGCTTGTATCGAAGCGGCATAAACTTTTTGTTGATCTGATTTGCAAGAACGTTATCGCTGTACCGTAGCCTCATCAGCAAGCCCCGCTGACATTGTAAATCAATAGAAGTAGAATCTTCTGGTTGATCTCCTAGTTGCAGACGTGCTCTGATAGTGTTTTCTGAAATCATCACAGGTTTCTCAGCAACTGATCCACTAATCACTTCCTTGTTATCCACTGTTTCAACCACAGCCGAATTCCAGAACTCCTTGATATGAGACTGATAAGCAGTGTGCTGTGTAGTGATTGCATAGTTGATACGAGTGCGATGAAGATACTCCATTATTCCCGTGAATTCCGGACTGATTTTGCCTTCCGGTTGCAGATACGCGGCCATGTTGTGTCGTGGCTCCGACATAGATTCAACTTCCGACTTTTCTTTCTTGGTTGGTTTTGCCCGTTCTTTCTTTTCTTTCGGTGCCATTTCTGTTCATGAAATAACACGGACACGTAATGAGAAACAGTCAACAGTCAATAAGGATTTCACACTTAGAAAGATTTCAATTTTTTAAAAAAAAATTCTAAGTGTTCTGTCTCGAAAGATCCCATTTAGGCATCGAAGGATGACACATTGATCGAAGGATGTTATATGCTTCGAAAGATGACAGGCCTTATCGAAAGATCAACTTTCGAAAGATAAAAAATTTTTGAAAGATATTTGATCAATCGAAAGATCTGATCAACCGAAGGATGATCCTTCGAAAGGCTTAGTATCCTTCGATTCTCAGTTCGAAGGATATTTTTTTTTAGTCCATCTTTCGAGGTTAAGACATCATCTTTCGAGATCGAAGGATGATCCCGGTGACACTGTTCATCGGCGATTTTCCGGCGACACTGTTCATCGTTTTTCGGTGACAGTTTTAAGAGTGTTTTAAGTGTACATCAAACCATTTAGGAACATCAATCATCAAAACACTTAAAACATTACTAACAAGACACTTAAAACAGACATAACAATATCAAACCTAAACCCCGGACACAAAACCCCAACCCGGATACAAATACATACACATGAACCAATCAACCAAGAACACACAAAGGCTTTCAGACCATTAAAATTCAAACCAAAGACTCTGAAACATAAAACATCAGTCAAGATATAACATTATAAACATCAAAAACCTACAACAAACATATTCACATTGCATAAGAACACATGATCAGATGAAGTGTTTATGTTGTTGTTTGAAACGTGTATTAGGGTTATCCTACCGAGATTGTAGATGAAATCCTGATACACTAACTTTTTGATTCAATTTTGGCAGAGTTTCGGTAGGATCGGACGCTTTTGAAATAGTGAAATCGAACAGTTATGATGAAGTTAAGAAGAAGACACCCTTTTATACTCTGACCTCGAAAGTCGAACCGTCTCGAAGGATAGATGACCTTTCGAAAGATGAAAAGGTGTTTCGAAAGATCAGCTTTGGGTCGAAGGATCCCTATCTGGATCGAAAGATACCAGATATTTGAAGGATCTGGATCGAAGGATACAAGATATTTGTGGGAATCCTCGAAGGATATCTTTCGACCTTATCCATCTTTCAAAAAGGTCTGATCAGCTCGAAAGATCAAATTGGTCCAATCCTTCGTTGACCAATTCATCTTTCGACTGAGATGATTGACTTTCATTGACCTTCTGATCTTTCGAGGGCCATTGCTTCCTCGAAGGATCAGATTTTCACCAACACTTTGGATTTAGGGAATTTTCAATTTAAGCCCTTAAAAAATTTAGAGGTTTTCAGAATTGACCATTTTGAAAAATTGTCCGTTATGAAGTTCTGCAAAGGTCAGTTTTATGAAGTATTTCGGCTTGCCAGATATCAGATCGAGTACCAACATCGGTTAATCAAAAATAAGATTAAATTGAAAATCTTTTTTGGATTTTGATAAAATAAAAGACAACAATTTTAGAATCCTTTGAATGTTATCAAACGACATCACCGCTAATGTCGTGCTGATATGCACCAAACGATAAAAACTGTTTAAAAGACAATAAAAGTTAAGCACTAAAGTTAAGCAATAAATAAATATGTACAAACACAACAATATTTTTGCGAGTTTCTGGCGAAGAGAATCATATCAGTTGGCGGTCTTTTGTCAAAACACATTTCCTTTTAATATTCTTTTACAGAAGTGGATAAGTATTCTACCACAATTACCGATATTGTTATCCACTTAAACTCAGCGATCAAGTGTAATCATAATACATTGAGATACATTTAAGGTATGATTTATACTTACCGACCGGTGTTCATCCACTCACGACACATTCCCGTATCAAGGTATGCACGAGAGTTCATCTTACTGGGGAGTATACCATTTATCATCCGTTTTTAACGTATATAAAATGTGAACAAGTCACTTATTTGATTTGAAAACAAGCCCTATGTGATAGAATCACTTATTGATGAGGAACTTGATTTTCATATGCATGAGGGCACAGGAGCAAGTCCGTGAACAGGTCAGTACTTCCGTACAGCAGAGAGACGAACTTGACTCCCGGATGAATGTGATATTTTATCACTTATTTGTTTGGACATGTGATTGTTGATCACTTATTGAGGTCGAATGCAGTATGTACACGTATGTATAGTATCATGGAAGATCTAGACTTGCGTCCCCGTTATTTTTCGGTAAAAGATACAACCATGATACCCAGATGATAAACAGCATAAACCCCAAATATCTCAGAACCTCGGCAATCTATCAAACGAAATTTCGGTACCAAGACCATATGCCAATGAGCGGTTACCACGCGGTTTTCAGTTCGTTATGTTTATATCTCCTGCATACTTTAAAATGATCGTGAGTCTACCGGTACATCATTAGTAGAGCTACTTATCTTTTCCTTTTCTTTTGATTTCTAGAAACATGTTTCGACCGACCTCTGATGTAATATCATTTTCTCTTATATTGCCAAGAAACTCATTTTTGTTTTTCTATTGTTTTTGTGTTTTTCTGAATTTTCTCCCCCTTAAATGCAGAAAGTAAATAAAGTAAAGACATATTTTTGTATTTTTGTGGTTTTTCAATGTTTTTGAATTTTCCTTGAAACTTTCTCCCCCTAAAATTCAAAAATAATTTTTTTTTTATAGAAAAATATTTACAAAAACGATTTTCCGATGTCGGTTACTCTTGCTTCACCTTTATGCCGTTTACCAAAAGTAAATAATCGAATCTTGATTTATCAAATGCTTTGGTAAAAAGGTCGGCACGTTGGTGATCGGTATGAATGTGAACCACATCGATAAGTCTCTTTTCAAAGCAATCACGTATGAAGTGATATTTAATATCGATGTGCTTCGTTTTTGAGTGCTGTACAGGATTTGTAGTGATCTGTAAAGCAGCTTCATTATCAACATAAATAGGAGTAGTTAGGAATTCAAAACCGTAGTCCCGCATCTGTTGTTGGATCCATAGAACCTGGGAGCAGCAACTAGACGCAGCAATGTATTCCGCTTCACATGTAGACGTAGCCACACATGTCTGCTTCTTGCACTGCCAAGTGACTAGGCGATTGCCTAAGAACTGACATCCTGCTGTAGTTGATTTGCCATCTTTCTTGCAGCCGCCGAAATCAGAATCACTGTAAGCCTTGAGATCGAAGTTATCATCCTTAGGGTACCATAACCCGGTGTCAGGGCAACCCTTCAGATAACGAAAAATCCTTTTGACAGCAGCATAGTGAGAGACCTTCGGATTCGCTTGGTATCTAGCGAGAAGACATGTTGGATACATAATGTCGGGTCTTGATGCGGTGAGATACATTAAAGATCCAATCATAGCACGATAAAGTGAAGAGTCCACAGCATCCCCTTTTTCATCCGGAGTAATCCCGTGATTCTGCGGAAGAGGAGTAGAAATTGGCTTCGAATCGGACATCTGGAACCGGCTCAAGATGTCTCCGACGTACTTGGTTTGATGGATAAAAATTCCAGATTCGGACTGATTAACTTGCAAACCCAAGAAGAACGTCATTTCACCCATCGCACTCATCTCGAATCGATCTTGCATCACTTTCTCAAATTCCTTGCATAAATTATCATCGGTAGAACCAAAGATAATGTCATCGACGTATACTTGTACCAACAGAAGATCTTCACCTTTTTCTTTGATGAAGAGGGTACAATCGATTAAACCCCGTTTAAACCCGTTGTTCAGCAGGTAGGTAGACAGTGTCTCATACCAGGCTCGAGGTGCTTGATGAAGACCATATAACGCTTTGTTAAGTAGTAAAACTCTGTCAGGATGTAATGGATCTTCAAACCCCGGTGGTTGCTCGACATATACTTCCTCTTCGACTACTCCGTGAAGAAATGCACTTTTAACATCCATCTGGTACACCTTGAATTTCT
Organism: Helianthus tuberosus; assembly: GCA_030545235.1. NCBI lineage: Eukaryota > Viridiplantae > Streptophyta > Magnoliopsida > Asterales > Asteraceae > Helianthus > Helianthus tuberosus. Next base: position 140,980,736 of record CM060448.1, on the reverse strand, counting down.
TGAAGGATGCGTAGGCTAGAAAGATTCTAATAGCCTCCAGACGGGCAACAGGAGCATACACTTCATTGTAGTCAATACCTTCTATCTGACTGAAGCCTTGAACAACTAACCTTGCTTTGTTTCGGACAACAATTCCACGATCATCCTAAACACCCAACGAGTTCCGATCTTCTTGTAGTTGTCGGGCCTATCAACCAATTTCCATACGCCCAACTTCTCGAACTGCTGAAGTTCTTCTTGCATGGCTTCCACCCAGGAATCATCTTTCAATGCCTCCTTCCAAGATCTAGGCTCTTCTTGGCTAACATAACAGGCGAAAGACCAATCATTCTGTTGTCCCGATTCTCGTATCTCAGCATACAAGCCAGCATTTTCATTATTTCTGATTTGATTTCTTGTCCTTACACCACTGAGAACATCACCTATAATATTCTGCTGAGGATGAATGTTATGAATTCGGGTTTCAGGAACTAGAGGAATTTCAACATTGGTCCTCAAGTTATTGATATTTAAATTCCCGATATCATTCTGAAGCTGTTGAGTTGTAGAAGATGATGCATTTTCTTCTTGGACAATTGGCGCAGACACTGAATCCGTTGCTTCTGAAGTACCTTGAACCGGACCCCGTGCTTCACCATCATTTGCATCAACATACTCCTCATCTTCCGATGACAAATTGTAGTCGACAGCATCATTAAACACCTCATTTGAAGCGAGATTGTTGACAGAAGAAGATGCTTGTGAGTCAACAAGGATTGGACGAACTAACTGAGAGCCAGTCGCATTCTCGCTTTCAGACAACATTTGAGCAATTGCATTGTCATCATCAAATGTCGGCAGATTGAATGAGTCGAAAAGACCATCATAATCGAACATCCATGGATCTCCAGAAGGCTTCGGTGGATTAGAATATCTTTGAACTCTTACTTCACCCCACTCTTCAATCTTCTTGGTAGTTAGGTTCCATACTCGCAGATTAGGAGTAGCATACCCAAGGAAGTAACCTTCGATAGCTTTGGCACCAAACTTCCCGTTAGGCTCAATCATGGTACATGGTGCACCAAAGGGTTCTAGATATTCTAAGTCAGGAGTCTTCTTGTGTAGAAGTTCGAAGCACGTTTTGCCATGTCTTTTCACTGTGAGAACCCTGTTTAACGTGTAGCAAGCCGAGGCAACAGCTTCAGTCCAGAATCGAACTGGAAGCTGAGACTCAACCAACATGGTTCTTGCAGTCTCAATTAAGGTTCTGTTCTTTCTTTCAGCGACTCCGTTTTGTTGTGGCGTGTACCGAGAGCTGTATTCATGAAGGATTCCTTTTGCAGCGCAAAATTCATCCATAACCCTGTTTTTGAACTTGGTTCCGTTGTCGCTTCGAATTCGCCTCACCTTTAGATTATAAAGATTTTCCAACAAGGTGATCAAATTCTTTAGAATTTCTGGAGTCTCGCTCTTGTGGACCATGAAATCAACCCATGAAAATCTTGAATAGTCATCAGTGACTACCAAGCAGAAAACTTCCCGGTGCACACTCTTGTGTTTGACTGGGCCGAAAAGGTCCATATGCAGACGTTCGAGTGGCATGTTTACAGTGTTAACTTTCTTCAATGGATGTGATTTCTTGATCTGCTTCCCTTTCTGACACGGCACACAGACATCTTGAAGTTGAAAATTCTTCACATTGACACCTCTCACCAGATTGTTTTTGACAAGGTGATTCATTTTTCTGAGGTGAATATGACCCATCCGTCTGTGCCAAGAGATCGTCTCCTTTTCAGTGGCTTTTGAAATAAAGCAAGTAACTTGTTTGGACTTGGTTATTGCTTGGCTCATATCAAGGACATACAAATCATTAACTCTTGGTGCTGATAAGAGAATCCATTCTTCGGGAATCTTGAATCCTGGCTTCAGCACATAACAACCGGCATCATCAAAATGCACGGTGAACTTCTTGTCGCAGATCTGAGAAACACTCAGGAGATTGTGATCCAGCTGTTGCACATAATTGATTTTGTCGAAACTCACAACTCCATTTGAGATCATTCCCTCGCCGGTGATATACCCTCCTTTGTCTCCAGCAAACGCAACATATCCTCCTCTTATACTTCGCACATCAAAAAGAAGACGATAGTCGCCCGTCATGTGCCTGGAAGCCCCACTATCAACAATCCAATGAATATTAGTAGTTCCTCCTGGAGCCGCCTGCACACGCAATTAACTTATCAGTTTGAGAGGGGGACCCAAGCCTTTGTGGACTTGGGTCGTCCTTGATCATCAAGGAAAGTGATCTCAATCACTTGATGATTAGGAAAAAGAACCTGTGGTGCTCCCCCTGATTGAATTACCTGCTTTTGCTTCCAAACTGTTTGTCCTTTACCAGTATTTGAATTTATTGTTTTAGCATTTACTGGTTTTACAGTTTCAGATTTTGCTTGTACAGGTTTTTCTTCTTTGACCTCTGATTTTAAGGCCTTTTCAATTACCTTTTGATTCTTTTGCTTTAACTTCTTTTCCCTTTCTTTCAAGACACGTGGGTCTTGTTTCGGGGAAACTGATCGTTTTCGGTAATCGATTTCTTGGGGAGCACTCGTTTTTGACTTCAGCTTTTGCACGTGTGGGCAATATCTTACAATATGCCCAACTGTCCCACATTCAAAACATGTTCTCCGCTCTACAAACTTCGGAGAAACACGTTGATGACCAGACGGAGAACCAGACCATGAACTTTGTGATCTAGATGTGCTTGGACCTAAATCACATCCGTTGGTGTGTTGGGTGTAATTATTCTGATCATTTCGTTTTAAAATTCTAACTTGTTTTATAAAATCAAGGTTAGATTTATCCTGAAATGTTTCAAGTTTGTCTGAACCGGTGGATCCAACAAAGTTCATTTTCGGTTCTCGTTTCTTAACAGGAGCTCTTTTGTTTTGCACCTTTTGTTGTTGAACCTTAGGTTGCTCAACCTTTGATTGTTGAACTTTAGGTTGTGCAGCCTTAGGTTGAGTAGCCTTAGACTGTTCAACTTTAGGTTTCTGAACCTTTGGTTGTTCAGTCTTAGACTGCTGAAATTTAGGTGCTTGAGCATTCTTGTTCTGAGCCTTCTTTCGCTGTACCTTACCCTTTCCAGAGTTGACTTGTTGTTTTCGCTCAATTGGTGGTTTTTGGTTTCCGTATTGTTTTCTAATTTGTTCACATGGAATTGGATCACATTGAGTGACGGTAACTTTGCCACTTTTGTTCCCCAAAAACTTATCAGTACATCCTTCAAAAATTTGCTCAATTAAATCTTGATTTACATTTTTAATTGGAAAATCCTTGTTAGAGTAGATTTTGTCATCTCCTTTGAGCGTGTACAACAAGTTATTCCCTTCAAGGCTAGATACAATGGACTCCATTGCTTTTGACATTTCAGTGTTACTCGGTTTCACTGGTGGATCACACAGGATGTGATTCTCGATTGGAATATCTATTGTAACCGAGTTAGACTGTTGTTTCACAATTTCTTCAGATTCATCATCCGATGAATCAGATTCATCATTCGAAGAATCAGCATCCTCAACAATGGGAGGACTCTGTTCCTTAACACACGATGAATCCGTCACATTCTCAGATTCTGATTGACCCGAGGATGATGTACCAGTTGTGAACCCGAGGCCTGCTGCAAAGTCATCTAGACCGAGTGGCACAGTAGGTTCAAAACGGGGCATATCCTCGTCATCAGGCAATTTGGAGTAATTGTGATTCATTGGGGGAGGACATGATTTGAATCCAACACCTGTTGCGTCCCCCTTTTTCTTTTTCTTTTGAACGTCAATGATGTGATCCAATACAAAGCGGGAATTGGAATAGCTTTCCAGTTTCTGCTTAATTGTTTCACATTCACCTCGAGCTGTTGCCAACTATACCATTTGTTTTTCAATTGTGTCAATAAGATTATTGTTAGCATGTTGTTTTCGCAAAACAGCCTTTTGTAATTCTGAAACATCATGTTTTAATGACGCAATTGTTGCTTTAAATTCCTTCTCATTTCTGGTTAAAAACAAATTAGCTTCAGTTGCTTTAGAAAGATCTACAATCAATTCTTGATTGTGTTTGTGTGTGATTTCAAACTGACTTTCCTTTTCAGCATATTCTAAACACTTTGCACATTCAATAGGAACAGAAACAGAGTCAGAATTAGTATCACATACCTGAGAAGTCTGGCCTTCTACGTGAGCCATAAAGGCTGTATGAAAAGAAAAAGATCCATCTTCAGAGAAGAACTGAGCAAGCTTCTCGGAAGTTCCAGCAGATTTCTGGCAAAGAATAGATCTCCTCTTGCATAATGCTTCAGCTTCAGCCAAAATCTCATCAACTTCCAAATCTAAAGCATCACTTGATAAATCACCAGCATCAAGTGATTCCCCATCCATGCTCCCACTATAACCCGAACTATCTTCATCTTCTGAAGATTCACCAGCAGACATGGGTTCTACTACCTTCTCAATCACTTTAGCATAACATGCTGTTCCACCATTTCCTCCTTCTCCAAGCTGAAGGTTCCAATTGCAGATTTCATCAGCTTGAACAACCAATCCTCTGTGGGGATTAGTGTTTGTGGATCCAGATGCATTTCCTCCAACGGGAACTATTGATCTGTCAGAATTGTTGTTCGGTTGCTGTTGTGGCTGTCCTTGATTCCTGAAGGGATTCTGATTTCCTTGCTTAGGTGGCTTCTGACACTCCCGCTTGAAATGACCCTTTTCACCACAATTGAAGCAAGTGACAGCATTCTTATCAAAACCATACTTGGTGTTGTTGTTGCTATTCAAGTTGGTTCTCCCCGTCCTTTCCATAAACTCCTTTGCTCTTCGAATTGCACTAGCAAGAGCCCATTTGATATCCATCATTTCAAACTCTTCTCTATCCACTTGCTGATAATCTTCATTGGTTAGATTGATATTCCCAATCTGACCTGCGACCAATCCACAATAAGCACTAACCAAGGTGTTCAACATCTCCATATGCTCCTTGGCTATTTCGACACTGACTTTGGAAAAGTTGGAAGTGTCTAATCTGACTGTGTTCGGATTGGAAGTGGCTTGAAAGTTTGAGGAGCTTCCATAAAACCCTTGCTGTTGCGGTTGTTGCTGCTGAGCTCTGCTTGGGTCTAAGAAAGGCGGTGGTGTGAATTGCTGAGCTGTTGGTTGCACATTCTGTTGTAGAGAAGAAGAATCTGGTCTTGAATACATCATCGTGTATGCTGAAGGATCAAACTGATTTGTTGTAGAAGGTCCGGTGTTTGAGATGAAAGCTGTTTGAAGCTTCGCATGTTGAGAGGCTGGTTTTTCTCCACTGATACCTCCTGCAATCCCATAGTACATCTCTGGATTTTGAGGAGTTAGTGTTCTTTTTGCCTTAAGCTTTTCTTCTACATCCTTGTTTTCCAATCTTTGAATTAACTCATAAACGGTGATTGTGTCTAGAACACCATTTTCTTTGAGAATTTCAAGATAACTGCTCCACTTTGCTGGTAAGCTATCAGCGAATCTCTTCACCATTTCTTGTGGAGAGGCAGTGACTCTGAAAGCAAACATCTCGCTCAACAAATGATGGAACCTTGTAGATAAATCTGCCAAAGTCTCATTCTCCATACACGCGAATCCTTCAAACTCTTTCTTCAGTAATTCTTGCTTGATCTTTCTAGATTGAGCATTTCCTTCACATCGTAACGTGAGCATATCCCACAAGCTTTTAGTAGTCGTGCAGTAAACAAACTGGTGGTAAATGTCTTTATGAAGAGCTTGTGTGAGAATCATGAATGCCTTCTTTTCTAACTCAAATTTCTTCTTATCATCATCAGACATAGTGCTGTAAGTTTCTGGATTGGATCCTGCAACTTCCAAATCATTGTCAAATGCGGTGAAGAAGCACATCCATAGATCTTGACCTTGCCCCTGAACATAAGTTCTCAGCCTTTCTTTCCACCATCCCCAATCATTGATGTGATTTAGCTTTGGCGGTTTTGTGCTTGTACCAGTTTCACTGTCGTTCTGCATCATAGCTTGAATGCTGTTGCTTTGATTTGTGACCAATGCCCATTGATTTGCAGTTATCATTGCAGCTTGAGGTGGAGCAATAGCCTGCATCCATGCAGTTTTGTTGAAATCTGACGCAGATTGCGTAGCTGATGATTGCGTAGCTGATGATTGTGGAGTCAAAGTTGTTTGAGTCCACGCGGTTGGATCCCACTGACCGTTTGTTCCCATTTTATAAAGAAAATTAATATATTAAGTGAAAATATATTTAAAAATTTGAAAAACAAGTTTTCTCCTTTTAAAATTTAATTTTCACAAACTATGTTAATATCTCGAAGGATGACAATCAGCCGAAGGATCCTTGATCGAAAGACCTGAAAAACCCAAACTTGTTAAACTTAAACAGATTAGGATCGAAGGAACAGAACTTGTTCGAAGGATCAACAGTGTTCGAAAGATCACTGTTGAGTTTCGAACAATGACTTCGAAAGACTCTCCAATCGAAGGATCCTTGTCTTTCGAATAAGACCTGTAGATCGACAGATATATCCTTCGAAAAGATTCCCTGGATCGAAAGATAAGGCACAGACTTCGAAGGATGTTCGAAGGATGATTATCTATCGAACCTCCTTCGATCGAAAGATGATCTTTCGACTTCGAAGGATATCCTTCGATCTCCACTGACACAGTTGACAAAAGTTGACAGGTTGGTGAAAAGGTGATTGGTTGGTAGAAAGCTTTCGGCAGAAGGTATGTTCAGACCATACTTTCTGCCAACCCAGATTTGACTAATAAAATATTGCCCAAAAAGAAAGTTCTTATCCAGAAATCGGTCACCGGAGTAAGCCGGAATTTTGGCCGGAAATTACCAAACCATTTAAAAACAAGTTTTTAAGTTACCCAACCCGTCCTTTAACACACCCGGTAAGTTTTGAACACGTTTTAACGTCTGAAAATGCGAGAAAAACAGTAAAAAACGGGTGCTAAACCATGTGAGTTTTTGTCCAAAACACTCCAAAGTCTTGTATAAACTCGGTTTTTAACAAGGAAAAGAGCCACGGCTCTGATACCACTTGTAGGTCCCTCGGAGGTTGAGGTTAAACCTTATCCTTGTTAAGTTTAACACACTAGCAAGTGCGGAATCCAAGCTAGAATGCAAACCGGTAGTTTATATGAGAACACAAGCTACAAAGAGAAAGGTAGACACACGAGATATCAAACTTTTCTCTTGTATTTCAGTGGACACGGTTACAGCCCTTGACCAAACTGAAAATACGCTCTCTACAAGACTAAGTTCACTCACACCATGAAGTGAACACATTACATCAGTATATATATCCATCACAGGTCGTCTGGTCGAAGGATCAGAAAGACTGATCGAAAGATCATCTATCGAGATAAAACCTATCGAAGGATCCACATATACCTCGAAGGATGATATCCTTCGAGGTCCATCTATATCCATCGAAGGTTATCCTTCGAGCTCATCGAAGGATATAAACAATCCTTCGATGACTCATCCTTCGACACCCATGACTTACAAACTTGTTCTAACTGTTTGACCAAGTCAAACCAGGAGGATGGTTGACTGGTCAAACTTACATTAAGCACACATATTAACACACCTAAGACGTAAACAAGACTAACAAAAGACATCGTCTTATCTCATAACAAAATACAGACAAAGTACAGACACCAGTGCACCAACAGCATGTCACCTTAGACTTGTCAAAGCCCAACTTGGTAGATGGTCCACCAATTGACTTTCTCCCGGTTATCTCCATGAAACGCTGTGCTCGACGAACTGCACTGGCCATACACCACCTTATGTCGATTAATTCCATCTCCTCAGGATCTATCTGATCATAATCTTCTTTTGTCAGGTTGGTGTTGCCTATCTTCCCTGCTACAAGACTTTCATAAGATTCTAGCATAGATGCTAGGAAAACCATCTGTTGTTTGGCAGACTCCTCGCTGAAGTTCTGAGCGTTCTTTAAGTCTACAACGATGTTGCATTGAAATAAGTTCTTTGCATCAGACTGGTTTGAATTTGATGAAGACCCACTGTGATATCCACTGCCTTGACTTTCTTTGCTTGTTGTGGAAACATTCTCAGCAGAAAACGCAGTCTTGGGAGATGTATTCTTTGGCATCATGCTCTTTGGATAATACAAATCCAAGTTCTACTGGTATGATGAATGATTGACTTTGTGTGTCTTCTTTAACTCCAACTCATGACTCTCTAGTCTCTCAATCAGCAAGTCTACTGTCAACGCTTCTGGTGGCTTGATAGTATTCTTTAGCATCAATGCATAATATTGCCAATCCATCTCATCTGGTAATGCATCAAACAATTTGTCGACTAGCTCTTCTCGAGAATATAAAATATCATGTCTCGCCAGTTCCAGTTTCAGATGCCCAAACCTCTCTATCATTTTACAAACTGATTCATTCTTTAAACACCCAAACAAATCAAACTCTTTTCTAAGTAGTTTCTTTTTGTTTTTCACAATTTCTGTGCTTCCTATACATTTGTTTTTTTAATTTGTTCCAGAGATCTGTAGCACTAGAGTATTCGATCAAAGATATTATATCTTCTCTGACGGACTGAAACAGCAACGCAATACATTTTTGCTCAGCAACAAACAAATCTATCTCCTCATTTGTTGTTAAGGTTTCACCTTTTTTGTTTCCATTTTGGTATCCATTTTTTAGACTCTTCCAGCTAGGAAAAGCAAAAGCCATCATCCAATCTTCAAACTTCTTGGCCCACCGACTATATTCTTCGATAGCCATCAACTTCGGGGGTTTGTTGTAGGTTCCGAAAGCACTTTCAATCTCTAATGCATCCGATAGCTTTTTCTTTGGATTCTGCGCGTTCTCATTGGTGTTACTCGAAGATGTATCATTTCCACCATCTCCAGCAAATACAAATACATCATAAAACGGATTGAAATCATCCATCTTGTACGTACCTGAAAACAATCAACAAAACACTTAAAAAATTTTCGAAGTTTTGACAAACAACTAATTTCGAGCGAAATCAGCTTATGAGCGAAATCAGCTAAATTCTGATTTCGAGCGGAATCAGAATGTAACTCTCGAGCGAAATCAGAATTGATTTTCAGGCGAAATCAGACTATAACTTTCTGAGCGAAATCAGACTTTAACTTTCTGATTACGAGCGAAATCAGAATGGTGTTTCGAGCGAAATCAACTTTTTAGAACGAAATCAGCGAAGAACGTTACGAGCGGAATCAGGTTTTTAGGATATTTTTACCATTTTTACTTCGAATTTTAACCTGATTCTTTCTAGGGTTTGTTAATTCTATGTTTTACACAATATACTCGAAAATCAAGCCATTCCGACCGTTGGAACTAGTTCAAATCAGAGAAATATAAGAAGAAGTGAGCAGAAATGAGAAATTCTGGTAGAATCAAGCTGCTATGGTATGAACTCCTCGTCCTGAGCTCTGATACCACTTCTTGGACCGTGTTGAGACTCTAAACAGTCAGTATAAGGTAGTTCATCTACAAATACGAAGGCGGAATCAACGTAAACGAAGTCACAAACAGCTCGGATCCTTTTAACTTCTTTCTATTGCTGATTACAAGCTTTACACGTGTTTCTGAGTAGATTTTGACAGAGTTTCTACACCTACACAATGACCTGATTTCGCTCCAAAAACTTACAAATGAAATCAGTCTACACCTATATACAGGCCACCTGATTCCGCTCCTACATACATGTACATTACGAGCGGAATCACCTAAATCACATAGGAGCGGAATTAACATATTACATACATTCCTGATTTCGCTTCTAATGACTCCTATGTCATTTGGAGCGAAATTACATGTTTAATTCACTAAACTTGTTTCCAAGCTCCAAACAATCCTATCTAGACCTAAGACTCAACTAAGACGTAGTTAACAGACATTCAGTGCACCAACAGAAACCGTATAATGACATTCATGTGGCAACCGGTAGTTTACGCCTCTAATTACGTGATTAATGACATAAATAGTGTTTACGATGCTAATTAACTGAACCAGGCCCTTGGAGTGCCCAGGAACGTTTATTCGGCTATACAGTGCGCGTGTGGTGATTTACGGGAAATCTGCTGAATATTACGCGACAACAAACTGATACCGTACAAAATACTGACAACGCCACTATTATACGCCTTTTAATTTTAAAAATTTTATCCTTTCGACACTTATGGAGTTTGGGTTACGATATCGGGTCTCGTAGGAATTACGGGCCACTTACACATGAGATGGGCTTGTGGGCCCTTGTCCCAAGCCCAAAACCCAAAACCCACAAGCCTAAACCTGCACCTAATATATTAGATCTTATAAGATCTCTAAAGATCTCTACAAGATTTGCAACAATCTCTACAAAATCCTATCAAGATCCCTAAAATATTTTGTCTCAAAGATTTGGAACACAAAATCTATACAAGATTTATAAAATCTAAATAAGATTTACAAAATCTATACAAGATTTATAAAATCTACACAAGATCTTACAAGATCTTAACATCTAAACTCTATAAATGAGGGGTATATCACACAAACTCTTTCATACTCACAACTTATAACACACACAGACTTACAGTCTGTCTTTCTCCCCTATCTCGATCTATACTTATGCAAACAAGACACACACACACTTCAAACAAACACACAAACAACAAATAATGCTTTGCTCTCCCTTCTCTCTTTGATGAAACCGCCGGCGACCGGAGACAATACTCCGGCGGTGGACCTCCTGCCATCTCCAAAAAGATCCGACAACACCCCCTCTCCTGATTCTGCTCGGCAGGTAAGCCGGAGCCGGCTCTTTTTCCAACGAAATCGGCAACCACCACCACCACCGTCTGGTGGTGGTGCGGCGATGAAACGCAGGGGCGGAGTGAGAGAGACAGACAAAGAGATAGAGGATAACCAGAAGACGGCGACGAACCGCCGTCTGCGACGGAGGCGCGGCGGCGGTGATGGTGTTTTTGTTCTTTCGACAAGTTTAACTGGTAAACCCCTCTCATTCTTCTTTCATTTTGTTTTTCTTTTCCAAAGATCTGATGAGAGATGATGCTGATGATGTTCAGTTTGTTCAAGTTCGGTTCAAGTATTCAGATCAAGTTCAGGTCACGACTTCGGTTCCAGAAGTAAGCTCGTTTCAGCTCAGATGTGGGAAGTGGCTCGGGTCAAGAAGTCAACAGCAACTATGTTGAGTCTGGTTTCGGTTCGAGTCTCGATACGGACGGGTCAACAGTCAACAACGGTCAGGCTTGGTCAGCTTTGGTCAACCTGTGGTTCGGGTCGCGTGGTTCGGTCAAACGGCTCTGTTTATTTGACTCAGTTAAACCGAGTCAACTCTGGTCAACACAGTGAGTTGACTCAGTCAACTCAATTGGTCAACTCAGACAACGCGAGTCAACCCGGTTGACTCGGTCAACTGGTCAACTCAGTCTCGGTAAACGTCACGACGCGAAAGATTTGGTAAAGATTAACGGCATGGTTTATTTCGTTAATTCATAGTTTTATATGTTACGTGAATAGCGAGCTAGAACCGATCTAATACTAGTTTACATTTCAACTTATTCGACAAAATCTTATATAAATAATGTTTATATTGTTTGGTAAATTGTTGAATTTTGAAAAATAACGACAACTTGTGTTGTCGGGGGCGTCAAAAAACAGAGGAAACTCTGCCCGTTTTTCGAGAAAATCCGTAAAGTAATTGCATTTTATTATAAAACAAACATTCGGATTCAAATAATCTTTTAGAAAATCAAATTACTTTTGACGACACTAAACAACTTACGAAAGCAACGATACGGGAATTATTTGCAAACAATAAACATAGTTATTTTAATCTTCGAAAAATTTGACAAACCTTTTATGAAATCAATATATATTGTTTCAAATGCCGATAACATGATTCCGTTTTATAAAAACAAACATAGTTATATATTTATTTCAAATATCAAACAATACGATTTGGTAGAGCTCGATGACACGTAGTTTAGTTACTGCGTTTATTTAGAAACTTATAAGGTATTCCGTGTTAGGAATATTGTAGAATGCACGCTAGGTAGTCTCATCTTGGAAACGACATCACAGAGTCGTATATAGCTAGCTTTGCATATGGAAATTCAGGTGAGTTCATAACCCCACCTTTTTACAGTTTTACATTTTTATAAATGTTTTCGGGGTGGAAAGACATGCACTTTTTGTGAGGCATACAAGGTTTTCAATAAACATGAAATACATATTTCTAAAACATTTTACAAATTAGTTTTTACTGACACAAATGGTTTACGAAACGCTTATGTTCTATACCATTTTTTCAAACAAGCGTATTTTTCGAAATGTGCATACACACGAATTCTAGTTTTCTAAACTACGGGAAAATACAAGTACAAAGAGGTACATTAAACTAAGGAATGACACAATAGATCATGTCACGAATAGGGTAACATAAGCACCATTAATCGTGTACATACTAAGACCGCGGAACAAAAGGTTAGATCTAATGGGTTTCAGGCAGCCACACTCTTGGTGATAACTAGTACCAAGCAGTGCTTTTGTGTCCCAGTTGTGAATCGACTACTAAAAATGCCTAGGTTTGGTGGCTTCCTATGTCGTTACATATGTTGGTGGCCTTGCGAACCATTAGCGATCTCGTATTCCTTACATATACAGAACTCAGTTTCAATACGTCTTTACAAATTACATACTATGTTCTATACAAATTTAAAGCACAAGATTATGCATGCATGTTGTCAATGTCGGGGTGGACATTGACGGTTATACAAGTTTTACAAACACAATAGTTTACAAAAGCAATGTTTTTGCGAATATAATGCGTTACAAATACAGAGTTTCCATATAACATGACAAGAAAATGATTTTAAATTCGTTTTCTCAACAATATTTCAAAAACCGGTTATTCAAAAAGATTTATTTCAAATATTTTACAAACAAACTATGAACTCGCTCAACTTTATGTTGATTTTTCGCATGTTTCTTTCTCAGGTTACTTTTCAAAGTTATGGCATGATTGGAATAGGAGAACCATGTGGAATCGAGTACTTAGTGGGCGTTCAATTTTCTAGAAGTCTTAGTTTATTTGCTTCCGCTGTGCAATGAAGATACCAGTCCAGTCACGCCAGCTTTGATAATTTTGGGGTGTGACAATTCAAGCAGGACGAAGGAGAATCTCTACAGGCAGCTTGGGAGAGGTTCAAAGATCTTCTGATCGATGTCCCACATCACGGGTTGTCCAAAAGGCAACTTGTGTTGAACTTCTACAAAGGACTCAACTACGACTCTCAAGAGCGCATAGACGTATATGCAGGAGGCGATCTTGGAACAAAGACACCAACTGAAGCCAACGCAATTATAGAAAAAGCTACCTTGAGGTCGAGTTCTCGTCATAGTGTAGTGCAAAATAAAGCATCATCTATTCTTAGAGTTCATCAGGTGGATACATATACGGCTCTTGCAGCGCAGATTGGAGCTTTGTGTTGGTGCATAGATGTCTGTTAACTTCGTCTTTATAGAGTCTTGTATCTAGATAGGATGAATCAGGGCACGTTGTACCAGAAAACAAGTTTATAGGTGAAAAGTTGATTTCGCACGAAATGACTTAGGTCATTCCGTACGAAATGACATTTCGCATGAAAGGTGTTTCGTGCGAAATGCTGCTGCCTATAAATACCTGTTGTGCCATTTCATTTGTAACTTTCCGATTTCAGAGCCGAGGTGCTGCCGATTTGTCAAACGATCTGTAAAAGCTTTGAAATCATTAATAAGAAGATAATTAGGGAGAATCAAGCTGTATCAAGTTAGAATCATTGATTCCGCCTTTGATTCTGACTTAAAACTCTTCTGAACGACTCATTCGGGTTACACGACGATCCAACAAGTGGTATCAGAGCTCAGGACGAAGAGTTCATACCGATTCAGCTTGTTTTCACCAGTTTTCTCACTTCTACTCATTCTTTTCAAAATTAAACGAGATTTTACGGTTAAAATGGCTTGAATTTCACATATATCACGTAAAACACTGTTTTAACAAATCCTTAAAAGAATTGGACCTAAAATCGACCAAAAACCAGATCAATTGGACAAAATGGTGGCCGATTGAGTGACGTCAGCATCATTCCGCACGAAAACAACATCTCATTTCGCACGGAATCAACTTTGAGGAGCTTTATTTCGCACGAAATCAACATCTGGAACGTTATTTCGCGCGAAATCAACATCTGGAACGTCATTTCGCACGGAATCAAAATTTTGGACCTCATTTCGTACGAAATACACATTCAATTCGTACGAAAGTCGCTATTTCGCACCAAAACTGCTATTTCGCTTGAAGAGGGTGATTTAGTTTGGCTATTCCGCACGAAATAGTCATTTCGTGGGAAAGCTCATTTCGCGTGAAGATCATTTCGCTTGAGATTCATTTCGCTTGAAGATTGATTCATTTCATTTGAATCTATTTTGTTTGAAATTGTTGCTAAAATCACAAAAATATTTCTAAATATTTGTTGATTGTTTCAGGTACTTCAAGATGGATGATGTTTTTCTAAATCCGTTTAGTGACATATTTGCTTTCACCGGCAATTCAGGAGATGGAACAAATGAAAATGCACCAAACCTGAGTCCGAAGAAAACCCTAGTTGATTCTTTGAGCGTTGATAGTGCTTATGGCACTTACAATAAACCGCCCAAGCTAATGGCAATCGAAGAATACAACTGATGGGCTACTTGGTTTGAAGAATGGCTGAAAGCTTTTGCATATCAGAGTTGGAAAAGCATGAAGAATGGTTTTGATATGGGAAGAACGGATTATGAAAACATAGAAGAGAATGAAGTAGAAAGATTTGTTTCTGAACAAAAATGTGTCGCCTTACTTCATTAATCTGTGAGGGATGACATTATATCATTAATCGAATATACAAATTCAAAAGATCTATGGGAAAAATTGAAAATGAAATGTATGGGTGGTGCCGAAATTGTTAAAAACAAAAAGAAGTTTTTAAGAAAAGAGTTTGATTTGTTTGGGTGTATGAAGAACGAATCTGTATCAAAGATGATTGAAAGATTTGGACATTTGAAGATGGAACTTGCAAGATACGGAATCGTGTATACTCAAGAAGAGTTGGTTGACAAACTGTTTGACTCACTGCCTGATGAGAAAGACTGGCAGTACTTTGCCTTGATGTTGAAGAATACAGTAAGTTTAAAAGATTTAACAGTGGATCTGCTAATTGAAAGGTTGGAGAGTCATGAATTAGAGATCAGAAAAACCAACAAAGTCAATAACTCTTCTTATCAGCAAAATGTTGATCTGTATTACCGAGGAAGTATGATCCCGAAATCTGCGTCACCTAAAATAGCATTTTCAGTAGAAAATTCAAACACGGTGAATCAAGAAACTCCAAGCAGTCGCTATCATGGAGGTTCATCTTCAACAACTCCAACTCAATCAGTGCCGAAGAATCTGTTTCAGTGCAACATTGTTGTGGATCTCAAGAATGTACATAATTTCAGTGAAGAATCCGCCAAGCAACAAATGGTGTTTTTAGCATATGTTTTAGAATCTTATGAAAGCCTCGTAGCAGGAAAGATCGGAAACACTAACCTCACCAAGGAAGATTATGATCAAATCGACCCCGAGGAGATGGAGTTGATTGATATCAGGTGGTGTATGGCGAGTGCGGTTAGGAGAGCGCAAAGATTCATGGAGATTACCGGTAGACATTCTATTGGTGGACCTTCAACCAAGCTAGGGTTTGATAAGTCGAAGGTCACGTGCTTTAAATGTAAACAAAAAGGTCATTTTAAACGTGGATGTCGAAATGCTTCTGCAGATGAAATGGCAAATCCTTTCAGAGAGGATTATTATAAAAGAACAATTTATCATCAAAACAAGTCTGAACCTCCTAGAATGAAGCAAATAGAAGAAAATCCCAAAGAAAAATCAAGAGCACTTGTTGTTATTCATGATGACGAGGGATTTGATTGGAGTGAACTGCTACTAGAAGAAGAAGATGCAGTGGGATATGCATTTGTGACAAAGATCGTTCCTTTCAAAGATACCAGAACTGAAGAAGTGAAATACATCAATAGAAAGATGTCAGCTCAATTCATGAAAAGCAGAATCTATCAAACCTGGAAAGAAGTGAAAAAGGCAAATAGATGGGATCCTCATAGAGAATGTTATCTAGATCCTAAAGGAAACATAGCAGTTGATCCAGATTCTGTAAGTGTTGAGACTCTCACCCAGCAAATTGTAGAAGAAGAAGCAAGACAAAGAATGTGGTGGGAAGGAGGAGAAGCTAATGAAAAAGAAAAAGAGAAAGAGTCGCAGCCAAAGAAGGTTGATGATGGGATAATTGACACATCGAAAGAATTCACCGTAGAAAACCTGAAGCAAATGGCTAACAAAGTGCTTGCAGCGAAAGAGCTAGAGGTAGTTTCTGAGTCTGGAACTGAGTCTAAAAGCAAGGTCAGTTCCAATGATTCAATCGATGAGTTGATACGTGGTCGAAAACCGGTGTTTGTTAATGTTTAAGTTTATGTATTTGCTTAACTTTTAATCTCGAATAGCCTAATTTTAATGGGATTTGTGTTTTGCAGGTCTTACGGAGTTTAAGGAGCTATTTGGGAGCTTTATGGAGTGCTGGGAGTGAACGGGATCAACCGGGGATGTGAAATGAACAAAACCGGGTTAATCACGAAGATTGGATGTGTTTTAGGGGATGTTAATGGATTTAAAATGAATATATTGGAATATGGCATGATAGAGGACTGAATTACGAGTACGTGGGCGAAAACGGTGAGTAAAACGGAGCTATAACGAAGAAGTTATGAAGAAAACAGTTTTGGCAGAAACTGGCAATTGTAGAGGTTGCCGACGCCTCAACAAGCCGTCGCCGACGGCTTTCCGTTTCTTGTATCGCGAATTTCAAGTTTTGTTGAGTTTGGACGAGTTGTAACGGTTTTAGGAGCCATTTTTCGGGGGTTACGAGTGATGATCGATAAAAACACCATGGGGGATCATTCAACCTTCAGCTAATCCACCTCTAACACCCACCATCCATCTCCAACATCATCTAACTTACCACTAACCTTAAACCCTAACCGATTCACCATTACTATCATCATTCCATCATCACCACCATCTTCATCCATTCTCCACCATCTTTTCACCTTCACCTTCAAACCCTAACCTCCATCACTCCTCCTTGACTCAAAGTCATGGCTCGGTGTTCGCGCTCGTCTCCCGGTGATCGCGTCCATTCAACCATGAACGGCTAGTCTCTTCGGTTTCACCCCGGTGTGGATTGTTGTAAGATTTTCTAGGGTTTATGCAATTGTTTCTTGCTTTAACTTTGTGACAAATTGTGTTTGATTTTTGAAACCATTGACAAGTTTCGTATTCGTAAATTGTCGAACGATGTTAAAAGTTATGACTTTACGAAATGGTTATGTGTAGTTATGCATTGTCGTGGTTAGGTTTTACTTGTGTTGATTACAAAGTGTATTCTTGTCCGTTTTTCGAAACGTTGATAGTTATTGGCACCTAAGTCACGGTACACTAAATCCGCTAATCGTATGCAATTGAGTTGGATCTAAAAACTTGTAGAAACCCTAGGACTTACAATTATCGAAATGGGTGTGGAACTTTTTCCCAATTCTTGTTTTCAATTTAGTAATTTAGTTTGCAATCTTAGTTAATTAAACATTGTTTTAGACAATAACCAATTGTCGGTTCATTCGAAATTATTTTCAAAACCAAACAAACAAATAAAAATTAGCAAACTTCATAATCACTTTGTATATTATTTGTAAATAATCTAACTAATCGAACGGGTCTTGCGATACTGACCACATGCTCTTTGTGGATACGATACCCGACTTACCCTAGCTACTAAGGTTTAATTGGGTTTTTGACTGATCGGGACGACACGGTCACGTCAAAATGGCGCCGTTGCCGGGGAGCTAGTGCGCTTAGTATTTCATTGCTTGTTCGATTTTAGTTTAGTTTATTTTCTTTCCTTTTTCTTGTACATTTGTGATTTGACTTCGGGTGGTCGAGCTTGTTTGTGCAGGTACATGTTTTGCAGGTACCATCTTTCAATATGAATTGGGTAGATGATGATCCGTGTGAGTGTTGCGGAAGCGGAGAGCATTATTTAGAAGATTGCTATGTTTTCCACGAAAACGTTCGAGCCAACAAGGATCGGGAAGACTACCTCAGCGGATTATATGAGTATAGCAGGGCGGAATATGAAAATTTTAGTGGTCCATCGTCAAATTATCCATATGATAATCCACCACCACCACATTATCAAGACTATTACTATGAACCCAAATCACCGTATTTCTCAAGTTACCGGGAGGAGGAGTATGATGATTTTTATAATGAATACCCTCAACCGGTAGACGAGAAACCACAAGATTCGATGCATTCCAAGCTTGATGCTCTCATGAACATGGTGAAAGAATATCGCCAGGATATCAAAGATATGAAGAAAGCGAATGAAGTGAGAGATAAAGCCCATGAAGCATTGGTGGTGCAAGTGGGTCAATTAGCGGAGGAATTAGCCCAAGTTAAACGAGACCAAGAGGTTTGGGCCAATGGTACAATAGTAGATGGTGATGTGGTGGAAGAGGTTATCGATCTTCCCGAGCAAGAAAATGAATGTTTGAACCGAGCGGAAGACATCACACCGCGAGACGAGTCGGATCCGAAAGATGCCCACGTTCATATCCATCCTTCTCCCATACTTATCACTCCAACCAACAAAGTTGGGGATGCGGGTTCGGGTATAAGGATTCGAAGGGTGGCGTTGCAAGACATAGGCCAGTTTAGTAAGAAGCGACCCCAAAGTTGTACAATATGCATACCTAGCAAAATAAAAAGAGAATGGATCCGGCATGCCAAACACCGAGCGTATGTAGGCAACTCGGTAGGAAAATGTGCACTTCGACCACCATGAGAGGCAAATCAGGTATAATTGTTGTAGAGTTTGTACTATTATTCGTTTTATTTTTATTTTTTTTCTTTTCTTAGTTAAATGAACTTTGTGGGTGTGTTCCCAATATAACCCTCACGAGACCTACTCGTCCTCCCGAGCTATCGGGAGGTTTAAAAGGGCTTGTTGCATACGCTAAATGCAACCGTGATTCCTACGAAAGTGAGTTAGGCTTGTTATTGTTGTAAATTATTTTTCCACATAAATCAAAGTAAATTAATGTATGACTTTGTAATTTTTTTTCATAAAAGTGGTAGAACTAGGTAGCTAATAAATTTTAATGGTTGTGAGAAGCATGCTTCTACACAAGGGTTAAGATTTGTAGGTACATTGTGTTCGTGGGACGACCGCTTTCTTGAAGAGAAGAAGAGCACATGAGGAATGAGCTCCAAAAATCAGGTGCATACGTTCCCTTTTTACTTTTGATTTTTAGTTAGCAAATAAGTGGATTGTAAATTGTAGTTTATTTTCTGGGGTGAAATTTTGGGAAGGTTAACCGTGTCACATCCCTTGTGCGATTTAAAAACTCTAGTTCTCACACATTGAGGACAATGTTTGCCTCAAGTGTGGGGATGGGGGAGTTAGTAAAAGTTTTCGATTTTTGACCCGTTCATTTAAACAATACACATTGAGGACAATGTTTACCTCAAGTGTGGGGATGGGGGGAAAATTTCAAAAATTTTTCAAAAATGTCTTTGTTTGAAGCGATCTAAAAAGCACAAGTAACTAAGTCAACGAGGGATGGCACAACCCATTTGGTCTATTGTCATGGTCAAGCTCAAACAATTAGCATGACGAGTATTTAGCGGGTGGTTATTTGGGAATAATTCGCCTAAGAAACTAGCACATCATGCATATCACATATCATACCCTTTATATATGTGAGGTTTTGAGCCACTTTTACATCATAGGATTACATATTCATGTTTCTTTGTTTGAGTGGACCATTAGTCGTGTATTATAGAACTTGTGACTTTTGATACGTTTGAGACCATAGACCGAATACAAGCACGAGAATGATTAAGGCATTAGGTGAACCTTTTTCTTTAATACCATTTATCCATCCTTACCCAAATAAATCCCCTAGTCACCCACTTTGAGCCTAATCCTTTCGTTTGACCAACCCATTTAGCCCACAACCGTTAAACCTTTTCTTTTAAACCCGTGTGATGAAAATTCGATTGTAGGATTATTTGTTTGTATAGTTGTGTTTGTAAAAAAAAACCAGTCAGAAAATGTTGAGAAAAAAAATCGTTGAGAAAATACAAAAATATGAGTTATTAGTTGTTGAAAAAAAGGCGAAAAAAAATCGTTGCCTCGTAGTTGATGTCTATAGTTAGTTTTGTTTAGAGTAGTTGCTTTGTAATAAAAATCGAGTTTTCATCACGTTAGCCACTTTAAAACATCCTATTTCCTACCCTTCGCCTAGCCCCATTACAACCCTTCAAAGACCTTTTGACTTGTGCTTAGTATTCGTGTTCGGTGGTGGAGAATGATTGAGTTGCAAGCATATGCGGGTACGTGTTCTAATTGGTTTTGAGTGATTACTTAAAAAGTGCTAATTGATTATCTAATTAGCCAAATTTTAAACCGAGTGGAGAGAAAATTGTGAGGGATGTGCATGATTTATTGGTTTCAATGGCGGGTTAATCTTGGATAACCATTTTATATGTGATTATTCACTTTACCGTTAGATATTTCGTAAATTGTAAAAAGTTTGAACCGGGTATGAGTTTAGACCTCAACTTACGTCTCAAGAATGAGAAGTGTGTTTCTTGTTCGACCCACGTGAAAGTGAAAAACAGATTTGCTTGAGGGCAAGCAAACGACAAGTGTGGGGATGTGATACCTGGTCGAAAACCGATGTTCATTAATGTTTACGTTCATGTATTTGCTTAACTTTTAATCTCGAATAGCCTACTTTTAATGGGATTTGTGTTTTGCAGGTCTTACGGAGTTTAAGGAGCTATTTGGGAGCTTTACGGAGTGCTGGGAGTGAACGGGATCAACCGGGGATGTGAAATGAACAAAACCGGGTTAATCACGAAGATTGGATGTGTTTTAGGGGATGTTAATGGATTTAAAATGAATATATTGCAATATGGCATAATAGAGGGATGAATTACGAGTACATGGGCGAAAACGGTGAGTAAAACGGAGCTATAACGAATAAGTTATGAAGAAAACAGTTTTGGCAGAAACTGGCAATTGTAGAGGGCGTCGCCGACGCCTCAACAAGCCGTCGCCGACGGCTTTCCGTTTCTTGTATCACGAATTTCAAGTTTTGTTGAGTTTGGACGAGTTGTAACGGTTTTAGGGGCCATTTTTCTGGGGTTACGAGTGATGATCGGTAAAAACACCATGGGGGATCATTCAACCGTCAGCTAATCCACCTCTAACACCCACCATCCATCTCCAACATCATCTAACTTACCTCTAACCTTAAAACCTAACCGATTCACCATTACTATCATCATTCCATCATCACCACCATCTTCATCCATTCTCCACCATCCTTTCACCTTCACCTTCAAACCCTAACCTCCATCACTCCTCCTCGACTCAAAGTCATGGCTCGGTGTTCGCGCTCGTCGCCCGGTGATCGCGTCCATTCAACCATGAACGGCTAGTCTCTTCGGTTTCACCCTGGTGTGGATTGTTGTAAGATTTTCTAGGGTTTATGCAATTGTTTCTTGCTTTAACTTTGTGACAAATTGTGTTTGATTTTTGAAACCATTGACAATAGTTTACATTTGTTTCGTATTCGTAAATTGTCGAACGTTGTTAAAAGTTATGACTTTACGAAATAGTTATGTGTAGTTATGCATTGTCATGGTTAGGTTTTACTTGTGTTGATTACAAAGTGCATTCTTGTCCGTTTTTCGAAACGTTGATAGTTATTGGAACCTAAGTCACGGTACATTAAATCCGCTAATCGTATGCAATTGAGTTGGATCTTAAAACTTGTAGAAACCCTAGGACTTACAATTATCGAAACGGGTGTGGAACTTTTTCCCAATTCTTGTTTTCAATTTAGTAATTTAGTTTGCAATCTTAGTTAATCAAACATTGTTTTAGACAATAACCAATTGTCGGTTCATTCCAATTTATTTTCAAAACCAAACAAACAAATAAAAATTAGCAAACTTCATAATCACTTTGTATATTATTTGTAAATAATCTAACTAATCGAACGGGTCATGCGATACTGACCACATGCTCTTCGTGGATACGATACCCGACTTACCCTAGCTACCAAGGTTTAATTGGGTTTTTGACTGATCGGGACGACATGGTCACGTCATGAGTCAGGTAAGAAAGGCAAAACTGAAAACGACTACAAAAATTGCATGAAAGATTGCAAGGTTTGTAGTACAATTGCTTACCTGAGCGATAAGAAGACCGAAGAACTGACAGAAAGAGTCAGAGAAGTTGAAAATCAAATCTTAAACCGTGACAAAATGTTAAAAGCTTCAAATGATCGATTAAAAGAATTAATTGTGAAAATTGAAAATGATAAAATTGACGTAGAACGAATCAGGAAAGAAAACGAAAAGTTAATTCATGAAAATCGTCAACTTTCTGAAAATTATGAGAAGCTAAAAAGAACGGTAAAAGATTCTGATGAAAGAAATGGTAAAACAAACAAAGAAAATTTGCAACTGTCAGGAGTACTTCGATCAAAAGAAGAGCAAATCAACCAACATTTGGATGAGATTGCTAATCTGAAGCTTCAAGTTCAGGAAGCAAAGATTGAAAATGAGCGCATCAATCTAAAACTGAACAGTTTCAACTCCGCACGTTTTGTTCTTCAACATATCGTTCCTAAACCAATTGGGAAGAATAAAGCCGGCGAAGATGTTTATTCGGACGGAACTGGGGTTGGGTATCATCAGGTGCCACCGCCAGTATTAAATAATTTTTCAAAGAAAAAGTCTGGGTTGGTTAATGATAATGACACAATTGAGGTTAAACTTCCAGAATCAATTGATGTCACATTCAATTCATCATCCGATGAGGACAGTGTTCAGTCTGAAATTGTTAAAAGCATGGCTGAAAATGTTTTAAAATGTGTTAAAAGCATGGCTGAAGAATGTTTCTTGGACAAATATATTCCGAAATCAACATCCAAAAACAACTTAAGTGAAGAACCTAATCTTGTGATGTGCAAGATGTCGGGATCGGATAAGTTATATTCGGATCTTGGGTTTCTGTTGGAAAATGTGAATGTTGACAAATTAAAAATGTTTTTAAACTAGTTGAGATTGATGTCTGTGAAATCGAAGGTTTGAAACGTACTAAGAGGCAATTGAACTTTGAAAAAGATAAGTCTTATTATAAGAAACCTGTTATACCGCCATGTTTTTCTAATAACAACCAAAACAGATGGTCGGGAGGATATCAGGTTGGTAAGAATTGTCAAAGAAAGAAATTTCAAAACAAAAAGTTTGTTGAGAAAAAGGTGTTTGTGAAAAGTTCGAGTTCAAGTTCACTTTCTGATGAAGAATCTAAGATTTTTTCAAAAACCAATGAGGAATTCTTTGAGAAAAAGGCCTCACAGCCTCAGACTGAAGGTATAAGTCGGGTAGCTGACACCCGTACATGCTTTAAGTGCAACAAAGTTGGACACATTGCACGAAAGTGCACCAACTTAAAGCCTAAGTCTGAAGTTGTTGAGAGACAGAAAAGGAAAGTTGATGCAAAAGGCAAAGCTCCAATGGTTGTTGAGAAGAAAGTTTTGAAAAATGAAAACACCAAATTTAAAACTGAACCTGTAAAGAATGTGGTAACTAAAACTGATAAATTTTACAAACGGGTTGCTTCGCCTCAACAAGCATGGAAGCCAAAATCAGTTGAAAAGAAATCATGTTCTCCAAAACCAAAGGTTTCTGAAACGGAAAAACAATCATCCTCTACCACTTCAGAAAAGATGAATGTTCCTTTGGATTACTATGAGAAACTTGAGAAACAAAAGTCTACTACTTTTGAAAAGAAGGATGTATCAAAGAAAGACCAATCATCTGGTCAACCTCCAAAAAAATGATTTCTTTTTATACAAAGAGGTTGAGATTGGATCTGAGGAAAGCTTAAAGATGAATGACAAGAATTTTCTGCCACTTTACACTGCAAAAACTCACCTCAAAGTCAAGCTACCTGAGTCAAAAGAGGCTTGGGTGGCATCAAAATCTAACTAAAGTGTTTGTGATATGTGCAGGAGCTTCCAAGATCCGTCTCATGTTGGATTATGGATAGTGGAGATTCTCGGCACATGACGGGAAAGAAAACCCTACTATTTGATGTTCGAGGGTTTAATGGAGGATATGTGGGTTTTACAGGTAATCAAGGTGGTCGAATAGTTGGTAAAGGACTCTATCTAATGGAATTTTCACGTTTGAAAGAGTAAACTACATCGCTGAGCTTGAAAACAAACTTCTGAGCATTTCTCAGATATGTGATCGTATGTATACAACGCACTTTACAGATAAGGAATGTTTGATTTTGAAACCAGGATTTGTTGTTCCCGAAGAGTGGGTTATCATGAGAGAACCTAGAGTCAATGATCTGTACGTGTTGGACATGAGTGTAGCAACTACTACCACGGGTCAGGCTCACTGTTTTATGTCAAGAGCAACCGAAAAAGAATCACAACTGTGGCATCGAAAGATGGACCACATTCACCTGCGAAAAATGAATCACCTGGTGTATAACGACTTAGTAACTGGTGTTCATGTGAAAGGTTTCCATCTTGAGGGGGAGTGCATTAGCTGTGTCAAAGGCAAGCAAAAGAAGAAATCTCACCCTGGGAAGAAGGAAAACTCAATCTCGAGACCATTAGAGAGACTTCATATGGATCTTTTTGGCCCAGTAAATGTCAAAAGCATAACTGGTGATCTCTACTGTCTAGTAGTAACAGATGACTACTTGAGATTTTCGTGGGTATTATTTCTGAAGTCAAAGGATGAGACATTTGAAAGTTTGATGACATTGTTCAGAAAAATTGAAAACTTGTACCAAACTCGAATCAGAAGAATCAGGAGTGACAACGGTACAGAGTTTAAGAACAACAAAATGGAAGAGTATTGTGATGAGAGAGGTATATTGCAAGAATTTAGTGCTTCTTACACTCCACAACAGAATGGAGTAGCTGTAAGAAAGAACAGGACGCTAATTGAAACGGCCAGGATAATGCTTGCTGATTCGAAATTACCTGTCAACTTTTGGGCAGAAGCAGTGTCAGCCGCATGCTATACGCTCAACCGGGTTCTTATAGTGAAGAAATTCAACAAGACATGTTTCAAACTAATCAACAACCGCAAACCGAACCTGAAGTATCTGGAACCGTTTGGGTCTCCCTGTACAGTTCTAGAACCTTTTGGTAAATTTGATCCAAAGAGCAACGAGGGAATATTCGTGGGTTACACAAGTCCATTGAAGCAAGTCTTCGTGGCTTAAAGCAGATTATTGAGGCACATAATGTTGAATGCCAAGGCTATACAATGCCACCGCAGAATCCCGGTGATTCATGACGTTTTAATTACGATACTCTGTGGGATTCGTTTGACATAGAAGTAGAACCATATTTCTTTGACGAGTTAGATATTCTGAGGGAATATGAAGCATCACAAGAAAGATTCCCAGCTGAGTCATCTAGACGTCAATTTGAGGCTTCCAATGACGATGAATCCGGTCCTAGTAATGCTGGAGAACATAATGATGTTCAGCAAACTCTTGACAATCGGACGGCTGTCAACGATAATCTAGAATCTGATGATAGACCAATATTCGATCATGGTGATTCAGATTCTGAGGGAGAGCAGATCCAGATTTCAAGTCAAACAATTCTAGTCAGTGAACAAGGTGCAAATCAAAATGTTACAAATTTGGAAGGCGAGGTAGATGTTCCAGGCGAGGTGATGCCGAGAACTCTTTCATATCATCCAGAATAGCTGATTGTTGGAGAATTGCAATCAGGCGTCCGAACTAGACGACAAATTGACCAAGGCCTTACTTGTTTTTATTCTACAGTTGCTCCGTTACAAACAGAGTTTTCACTTAGTTGTTTTATTTCGCAGATTGAGCCGTGAACATATAAAGAAGCACTAACTGAAGATTCTTGGGTAAGCGCGATGCAAGAGGAGCTAAGTCAGTTTGAGAAGTTGGGAGTGTGGAAATTGGTAGATTTGCCTGATGGTCACAGGAAGATAAACACTAAGTGGGTGTTCAAGTGCAAGAGAGACGATCGAGGGGTTATTATTCGTAACAAAGCTCGACTCGTAGTCCAGGGCTTTAGTCAGCAGGAGGGTATAGATTTCACTGAAGTGTATGCTCCCGTTGCTAGACTTGAAGCGATCAGAATCTTCCGAGCATTTGCATCTTGGAAAGGTTTTTAAGTTTTTTAGCTAGATGTTAAATAGGCGTTTCTCTATGGGAAGGTAAAAGAGGATGTATATGTCGGACAACCACCGGGATTCACCGACCCAATCCATAAAGACAAGGTCTATTTACTGGATAAAGCGCTGTATGGTTTACAACAGGACCCGAGAGCTTGGTACGAGACATTGTCTCAATACCTGCTTGCCAACAGCTTCATCCGTGGAAAAGTGGATGCCACTCTCTTCACCAAAGAGGTCGATGGACATCTTCTGATTGTTCAGATATACGTGGACGACATCTTATTTGGGTCAATAAATGAAAATATGTGCAAAGATTTTGAAAGCGTTATGAAGCAAAAGTTTGAAATGTCATCGATGGGGGAGATGAAATTCTTCTTGGGACTTCAAGTTGATCAACTGCCCGAGGGAATTTTTATACACCAGACAAAGTATGTTCATGATATCTTAGAGAAATTTGGGATGTCAGGATCTACTTCAGCCTCTACCCTGTTAGCGACGAACCATGGGATAAACCCTGATCTCACCGGAGAGAAGGTAGATGAAACGTTGTATCGTTCTATGACCGGATCGCTGATGTACTTGACAGCTTCTAGACCCGATATTATGTATCCAACCTGTCTCGCAGCGCGATTTCAGTCAAGCCCCAGAGCTTCGCATATGGTGATTGTGAAACGGATATTACGCTACCTGAAAGGAACTCCATCGCTAGGGTTGTGGTATCCAAGAGAAGGCGATTTCATGCTCGAAGGGTATTCTGATTCTGATTTCGGATGCTGCAAAGTCAACGCCAAGTCAACAACAGCGGGGTGCCAGTTTTTCGGACCACGATTGGTCACCTGGCAATGCAAAAAACAGACCTCTGTCGCTTTATCCACATGTGAAGCCGAATATGTATATGTTAGCAGCTGCTGCTCTCAGATCTTCTGGATCCAGCAACAGATGAGAGACTACGGTTTGCAATTTCTTAACACCCCTATCTTTGTTGATAATGAGGTAGCGATAAACATAACGAAAAATCCTGTTCATCACGCTAAAACGAAACACATTGAAATTCGTCATCACTTCATCCGAGATTGCTTCGAGAAGAAGTTGATATGAATTGAGAAAATCCACACTGACGAACAAAAAGCTGATTTACATACCAAAGCTTTTGATAAAACTCGTTTTCAATATCTTTTAAAATTGAATGGTATGAAGCTTTTATCGGTGTCGGAGGAGATTCTTGGCGTAGATGAAGGTACCACTGTAGATGATGTTGGGAAGCAATCTGCAATGGTTTGTCGATTTTTTACTTGTTTTGGTATTTAGGGGGAGGTTGGTTATATTTTCAGAAAATACAAAAACAGTAAAAAATGTTCAAAAATCAAAAAAACATGAGATATTTCAAAATCCAAAAACAATAGAAAACAGGAAAAGAGCTTGTGCAAAAAGGGAAAATGATAGTACATCAGCTTGACAGTTACAGTATGCTAAAGAGATGTAAAGTTTAAATGTGTTAAGCAGTCTCGTTGATGATATGTCGATAGCTTTTTACACATTTAGTAGGTTTATTCGGGATATAAACCTAAATTCAAACTTGCTTATTTCGTGGGGAATACTACTTGGATATATAGGTGTTTTGGTCAAAAATTACCGAAGCAATTAAGTGATCAAATTAGTTAAGTGAGGTAGTGTGCTAGAAATATGTGTGAAAAATATGTTAACCAAGTTAGTTGTAAAAACAGTTTCAGGATATGGCTCAGTATATAGAGCTGTATCTATGATCAAACAATGAGCAATAAAGTAAAGGTTGACACGTGATGTATGAGGAAAACCCTTGATAAATCTAGATCACCGGCACAAAACTTCGGGAGCTAAAAATCGCAGCTGCCTTGTTCTTCTATTACTTCAAATATCAGGATACAGTGCAGGATGTGGAGAAGATCAACTAGGTGTTACAATGTAATTCAAATACAAGTGTTTGTGTGTAGTGTTTGCAGTAAGCTAGAGAGCAAAAGTGTTCAAGAGTGTGTGTGTCTAAGTTGTGTGCCTTAATCAAATCCGCCCCCATCTATTTATAGTAAAAGAAGTGTAACAAACTATCCTAATAAACCGGGATCCAGCTAATATTCCCCACTCGAACGTTGTAGACCTGGTCTTTCGGGTTCAACGTCTCTCACATAACAGATACGCCCGAGTCTTGAGGAGAAGAAGTCCATCTGACCGTTAGTAACCCACAGCCTCTAACCTGCACGTGGTTAATTCAATTAACCTCAGGATATCGCCCATGTTGTTAGCAATATCCTAATCCAGTATCCTGATCACAAGCAAACAACCAAAGGCAGGATATTAGTCAGGATATGTACGCTCAGAAAATGACCCATAACAATTGTCCCCAAATATATCTATTGGTATACCAATCCAACGGATATATTTTAAAAATTCTATCTCGTAAATCAAGACAATTAAAATGAAACGATGGTTGGGGTGACATTGTGCCATTTTCAATGCAATATTTACTCTTTACCCCCTATATTCAGCCTATAATTAGCTGAGATATTTTTCTTCTTGTTATCATTATTCTCCAAGCGATTCTCAGGTAATCATCCTTCTCTTCATTCTCTGTTCTTTTTCGAAAGTTTCTTTTAGTTTGCTCAATATATTTCATGTCATCTCGAACAAGATCTCGTTTGGATGAACCAGTCCCAACCCTCGTGAGTCAAAACCTCATACGAGAACCGGAAAAAGAAATCTGCTGCTTCAACAATGCCGATATCACTACCCTCAAGAATTCCGGCGCCTTTCCCACTGGAACAGTCATTCGCCCTTTTGATCGAGAGATCCGATCAGACATGTCATCGGACGAGTGGGTTTGTTTTTTCGCCTACCCCTTTTCTTTGGGGCTCCGGTACCCATTTCCACCCTTTATCTCTCGTTTCTTCAACCTTACCGGCCTTAGTTATGCTCAAACTATGCCAATAGTCTGGCGAGTTTTGATGGTGCTAGATCAAATCAGATCTCGCCATTGGCCTGACCTGTGCATTGAAGACCTCCCTATAGCATACCGATTGAGGTCTCATGGCGACAGCCATTTTCTTTTGTTTTCCACCTCCAAAAGCCCTTTAGTCCTTAAGGCCACCAAGACCGAAGACCGATGGCGGCAAAAGTTCTTTTTCGTGAAAAGAGACTCCATCGACAAGGGTTTCGACCTGCTGGTTAGATGGTTAACCAAGGGTAGGATCTAGGGTTTTAGGAATATCCCCAAGTATATCCTTAAACTATATCCTAAACTTATATCCTGATGTTTTTATGCAGCGAACTTCAGGTATTTAGCACCCCCAAGTGCGGAATCCAAGTCCAGGATCAAAGGAATCTACCAACTTCCTGCCAGTGAAAGAACTTTCTCCCTGTCTCTTACAGATTCAAGCCAAAAATCAAGTTCAGAGATGTCTAGTAAGCATATTCTCAGTAATTATCTTTATTTATCAACTCGATTATTTTTTCAGAGGTATTACGAGTTTTAAAAATATCTTCCCTTGTGAAGTACCAGTTGTCAACCTTGAAGGCTTCCAACTTGACGAGTTGGATAGTTACTCCAGCCTTGTATCTGTCAAACAAGAATCTAAGCCGAAGCCATCTGCCACACCAAAGCCTACCACTTCAAAGACTACTACCGCTCCTAAAGCTCCTCCGGCATCCAGGACCCGGGCCTCTAGCTCCCGGAAGAGGAAAGAAATGGATTCTCCAGCCGCCTCTGAGACATTCTCTCTCGAGAATCATGGGTTTAATGAAGCTACTTCATTCCTCAAGTAGGTAAGAATTCCCTTCCAATATCCTGAACATGCATGTTAATCATTATCCTGTTCATTTTACACTGATACTTGTATTTTTAACTGCAGGGCTTGGAACGTCTCATGCACTTGTATGAAGACGCATGTGGGCTTAACAAGATGCTGGAGATTAAGCTCGAAGAAGCTGTAGCCACCATAGCTGATCAAGGAACAATAGCATCTGCCAAGTTCCAGCATTATGAGGACAAATAAAAGGCAATGACCCAGGAACACCAAGCTGCCCTCCACAAAGCCAATGAAGATGCTCAAGCCAAACTAGATGCCGCTCTTCTTCAATACCAGCAGGATATGAGCTCATACCGGGACAGTCTCAAAGCATCCGTTGTTATCTCCCTTCTCCAAGCTAGGTTAAGGATGGCTTACGAGGCCAAAGCCTTGGGCTTCGAATGCCCCTCCTGGAATGTCAAAGCTTGGGAAGCGAAATTACAGGATCTTGGAGGCCATCCTGTTGCACATCCTGTAAAGCATGCTGGTGAAGAGCCTTCTAAGGCGGCAGAGGAGGTGGCCAATGCTGGTGATGATACTGAGAAGAATCCCGAGGGTGATGCCGGTGCAGATGCTGGGAAAGAAGTTGCCGATCAAGAAGGTGTTGCCCCTTGGGCGGCGAAGTGGGCGATGATGGATATACGTGCCAAGGCCGGAGCCCACTTTTTAAATTTCATGGTTGTGGTTTGTATAAACAATTTACGTTTCCTGTCGTTGAACAATTTATATTTCCTGCACTAGAACAATACGATGACCAAAGGTGGATGGGTCCTGGGTTTTCAGGATGAAGCCCTTGGTCATCGGTTAGTATAACCTGTTTTGAATGTCGTAACGGTTGAAGGTGGACAGGTGCTGTTTTGAGATAGAACCTTCAACCGTTACATAAGTATGGTAAAGACTAATTGTGCTTTTGGTGGATGGGCCTCGGTTTGAGGTGAATCCAAAAGCACAACTTTTGACATGTTAATAATATAACTTGCTTTTGACTTATTTGTTGATGGCTTTTAATTTCCGTTATGCATTCCTTAATGTAGATTTTAGCTTTGCAAAATTTTGTACAACTACCTTTTGAAAATATCATGATCAATATACTCAGTGGTATATTATGAAAACTTTTATTAAATAGAACTTCTAAAAATTCGATCAACTTTAGAGAAAACTTTTAAAGAATAAAAGATAGTTCACTTTCTAAAACCTGTTTTGACAATTCTTGTTTAATCAAGGCTTTAATTTCAAACTACTATTACTTCCAAATATTTTAATCAAATATCCTGATAAGCATACATTTTGAGAATATGACCCGAAAATTTATCCTAATCAGGATTCCTAAGCTTCAGTCAAACATGGTTTCAAAAACTCATATTATGTTTACAAAGGAAAGATCATACCAGGAATAGAGTGTAACCCTATTTTCAAACTTCAATCCTTTTGCAACTTTTCCAATGAAGATGTCCCCTGTCTGAGACACTTAGTGTACTAGGTCCGAGCTTTATCCTTTGAGCCTTACACAATTACCTCAGTAGGAATGTGCCCTGTGCATATTGTCTTCGAATATTTAGAAATTTTCTGGACATTAGTTCCAATTGTATAGACAATTTTTTGTGTTACAGGGGTAAAACCCAAAAATGTACTGGAGATAAATCCATCGTATCCTGGGGGGAAATCCCAAATTTTCGTGCGCTACAGGCGGGAGTGTATAAACTCCAAGACTTAGAAAGGTGAAAACCTTTAAACCTTAGAGAGTATGAAAATACCCTTTCGTGAGAGAGGGTGATCAATCCTCATATACCTTTAGGATTCAGAATATAGCCAATAGTAACGAAATTGTCTGCCACTTTTACATGGACTGGTCCCGCCACCTTGAACTATTCCCGAATAGCTTGTGCTCCAGGCGGGGTGTTTAAACCCAATTCGGAAGAAAGGTGAATACCTTTAAACATGTGAAGGGATCAGGATCCCTTATACGTGAGAGAGGGGGACAATCCTCTAATCTTCTGAAGTATCCTGAGTGTGTATCATGGTGCTATATCCCGAAGCATATACTGCAAAACATCTTCAAACTAAGGTGGGTGTTAGCTTGGCTAACACCCCTCCGATGCTTAAGTCAGTATTGGGTTTCAATAAATCAAATCAAATATATTTAAAAGAGATAGAATTCTTACCATCCTGAGTTAGAAATTAAATTCTAAACTCACTTGAAATAAAGCTTGAGATGTATAGCATTCCAAGATCTCGGCAGCATACCCCCCTCCATATTCTTGAGTCGGTATGCACCTTTTCCTGATTCTGATTCAACCTCATATGGTCCTTCCCATTTTGGAGCCAACTTTCCATCAGCAGGATTAGTAGTATTCTGAAAAGCCTTTCTTAACACCCAATCTCCAACTTTGAACCTTCTAGTCCTTATATTCTTGTTATATGCTCTGGATATCCTTTGTTGATATGATGCCATCCTTAGCCTTGCTGCATCTCTTGTCTCATCAATAGTATCCAGTTCCTGGCATAGGACTTCAGGATTCTGCTCAGGATTCCCAAGGTTGTATCTTGCTGTAGGTATCACCATTTCCGTCGGGATCACCGCTTCTGCTCCAAACACTAAGGAAAATGGGGTTTGACCAGTTGCATTTTTTACCTTCGTTCTATTAGCCCACAAAACAAAGGGTAGTTCTTCTGCCCATCTCCCTTTCTTGGCCCCTAATCTCTTCTTCAAGTTGTTGACAATTATCTTATTTGAGGATTCAGCTTGTCCATTTGATTGAGGATGTACTGGGGTGGACGTAATCATTTTGATTCCCCAACTCTTGCAGAAGTCAGTAGTCCTTTTACTTATAAATTGAGATCCGTTGTCACAGATTATCTCAGCCGGTACTCCAAACCTAGTCAGGATATTCCTTTTTATGAAGGATACCACTTCCTGATCTCTAACTTGAACAAATGCTTCTGCTTCAACCCATTTGGAGAAATAATCCGTTATTGCCAACATGAAAACCTTTCCTCCTGGAGCCTTTGGCAGTTTTCCTACTATATCCATACCCCATTTCATAAACGGCCAAGGGGAAACAATAGGATACAACGGTTCAGCAGGCTGATGTAATATGTTACTATGTCTTTGACATGCATCACATCTTCGAGCATATTCTGTGGCATCTTTCCTCATCGTCTGCCAATAATATCCTGTTCTTAATATTTTTGAGAATAAGGACCTGCCCCCAGTATGGTTACCACAATCCCCTTCATGTATATCCTGAAGTACTTCTTTGGTTTCAGGATCCTCCAAGCACCTCAGATATGGTCCTGCAAGAGATTTCTTATACAAAACATCATTTATAATAGTGAATCATGATACCTTCATCCTAAAGGCTTTAGGATTCTCATTCTTTGGGATGTATCCTTCCTTTAGATATCTCATGACTTAGGATCCTCCTCAAGATAGTCATCACCAGGATCCTAAATACTTATTACTTCCTTATCCTGAGGATTCGTCGCAGGATATAGGATATGTAATATTGGTATCCTGGTTCCTTTCGGTATCCTGACCGATAAACCCATATTTTCCAAGGCATTAGCTTCAGCATTATCTTCTCTTGGTACCTGTTCAAGTGTAAAAATATCGAAATATCCTGCTAATTTTTTGAGAATTTCGAGATACTCGATTAACTTCTCTCCCTTAACTGCATAGGTTCCATTAAAATTGTTTTGGTCAAAAATCAAGCAATGACAATGCAACCAAACTTTCTGTTGTGAGGTATGATGCTTGAATCAATGAACAACACTAAGGATCACTCAGAAATGAAATGAATAAGTGACACAAAGATTTATACGAGGAAAAAGCCCTTGATCAATGAATGATCTCCGGCATAAAAAACCTCGGGTGATGGAAACTACCGATCACCAACTCAAATTAAACAAGAAATGTATTACAACTTCGGATGACAGCGAGCTAATTACAAGGATCACTATAGTGTATTGTGTAAAAAAGTGTGTAATCGCCAAGTGAATTATCGAGAGCTGGTGAGAGCAGTTGCAAGAGTGTGTGTTAAGCTAAAAATCGCCAAGTGTTTCTATTTAGCTCGCTATCCCGTTTAAAAATGGAAAATATCTAAGCTAACAAACATTCCGCATTTGATGCAAGTCCCCCACGACCTCCATAACGTCCATTTTTCCCATGCACGTGCGGAATAAACATGGAATATGCTCCAGGAATATCGCCAAGACCAAGTCCAAGCTCGTACTCCTGCAAAAAAACATCATATTCAAAGTAGACAATCATTAGTATAAGGATCCTTAAGATGATCCATGATCCTGATCCTGCAATAATTCTGAGGATCACTGAAGAAATCAGAAGTGAGGATCACTAAGCCCAACAGTAATTGAGGATCACTGATCATTGAAAAATCCTCCCCTAACAATTGCCCCCAAAATATAAGGAGTAATTATGTAAATAGTCGAGTTATATTTTTTGTTCTTATCCGTAATGAATCAACGGATAACTAGCAGTTATAATCGGACTAGCCGTTACCATCCTGACGTCACTGAAGTGACTATCCTGCAAGACCATTATTATAAATTGAAGTTAGAGATAGGGATCAATTCGCATTTAAATTCAAGAGAAACCCCCTTTAAATCCACATCCGAAGATCAAGCAGGTATCTCTCTTCCTCTTCTCCCTTTACGTTTTCTTTCTCTGCTCATTTTCTTCTCTACCCTCATGACCAAGATGATGCTAAGATCCTCTCCGGCTAAGGATCACACAAAAGTCAGTCCTCTTAAAAGCCAGGGGATCATCAAAGATTCGGCGAAAGAAAGATGTTGCTTCACTGATCCACAAATAGACAGAATCCGCCATTGTTTTCCGGCAAACACCGACTTCAAACCATTTGATCCCACCGTTCTAAGTGATTATTTTTCTGAAACTTGGGTAGCTTTTCCGGTTACACCATTCACAATAGAATACTCGTATCCTTTCCCTGAATTCACCCAGTCTTTCTTCTCCCTCACCGGCATCTCCTACATTCAAGCTATGCCAATGATCTGGAGGGTCTTATATACCCTTGAGAGGATAATTGAGCAAGATGGCATTGATCTGGGAATATCGGAGCTGGCAGAGATGTATGACCTCGTAAGCCATGGATCTCATCGGTATCTACTCAAACAAAAAGCTAGTGAAGAACACCCCATCTTCAAAGCCACTAAGAATGACACCAACTGGAAACGACGATTCTTCTTTGTCAGAAGGGATTCTATCCCTGATAGAAAGGATCTGCCAAGGAAGTGGTCCACCCATGGTAGGATAGAGGATCCTTAGAAGGATCACCAAATAAGCTTGTCTCTGATGAGGTTTACTAATATGCTTTTGTTTCTTTTGTACAGCTATCTCTGTTTCACACATTACACCATCACCTGCCACCAAGGAGAGACTTGCTGCTTTCCAAAGACTTGATCCTACAAGAAGATCATTTAAAACAAATACCCAGGATTCTCAAGAAGTATCCTCAGGTTCTGTCCCTATGTCGAGTAAGTATCCTGTTTTTTTGCACAATTAAATGTTTAAATAAATAGTTAAATAGAAATAGGATAAGGATACTCATCTGCTTTGGGTGTGTAGGCGCTGGAAAACCTTCAAGATTTGCCTCCAAATTCAGTGTCACTGATCTTGACACTGTCCGATCCTCAAAGAAAAAGTCTGCTGCTAGCCCCTCCGTCATAGTCCCCAAGGCAACCGCTTCAAAGGGAAGAGGTGGAAAGAAAAGAAAGACCTCTGAAGCTGACAACCTACAAGGCTTGCCTCTGATCCGCCATCAGTTCCTCGAGTACTTTGCTGATGTAAGGATCACTGACTTAGCTTAGTTATCCTACCCACTTGAGGATCATGTGATCCTAAACTTTACATTGTCTTCTTTGCAGAAATTTGCTGAAATCGAGGACTATGTTGGGAACGTCGAAGAGCTTGAGGAGAAATACTCTGATCTCCAAAAAGTGGCGGTGCTCAAGGATCACAAGATTGCCTCCCTCGAAAAAGACCTCAGTGATGCCAAAACCCAGGCGGTTGCAGCTCAGATCAATGCTGACTATGAGAAGCACGAGATCACGGAGGATGCTAAAGTCTCCGCCGCTATTGCCATGTACAAGACCAAGTTGCAGATGGCCCAAGAAGCTCAGGATCCTAATTTTGACAGGAGCAACTGGGACATGGAGGGCTGGAAGGCTAGGCTGGCTGAGTTGGAGGACGAAGAAGAGGCTGATGAGATTCTGGCAATCGAGGCTGGTGGCAGTGGTAAGGATCATGTGAAGGATTCTGGAGCTGGAGGAGATGGTGATGCAGCGAAGGTGTAAGCTGCAGGATTGGGCGATGAAGGACATTTCTAGACGTAGCCGGAGCCCATTTTTTTAGAATTTGGTATTTTGGTTATGATGTTTTTGTTGAACAATGATGGGTTGTAATAACTTTAGACAATAGTTTCTAGGGTGAAGGATCATGGATCCTTGAACAATAGGCAGGATAATGGGTGGTGGATGGATCCTCTGTTTGGGGGATGAAGCCACTCGTTATCCTTCCGTCTTTTATTTCCTGCACTACAAAGACCCGTAAACAATGGACACCCTTTGCCAACCTATGTGGACGGGCCACGTTTTGCTGGTAGAAACGTGGGTTGGAAATTTTGACAACCTTAAAGGGTTTAATCTTTTGTGAATAAAATAACTTTAACTTTTTGGCTATCTCCCGTGTAACTATCCTTGTTAGTACTTTACTTTTCAATTGTTGTGATATTCATTTTGTCTAAACTTATCAAGTAAAGAAAAAATTTAATACATATCCTCAAAAAGTTTAGGATATGATCAAGGATCACATACCCTTTAGTTGATAATTTCTGAAAAGTAACATAGTTTAAGGATCATAAATTCAGTTGTCAAAGGATAAGGGTAACTCAGATGGATAATGAATAAAATCAAAATAGTTAAGGATCATACCTGAGAATCCAAGTTAGGATCCTAACCTTTAACACTTATAATCAGGATAGCCAAAAGACAAACCTTAGTAGAAGGTAAGGATCAAGGATCCTTGGTCATTTATCTCCAAAAACCTGAAATAGGATACAGCTTGGGACTAAGCCAATATAAGATAAGAGTTAGTAACTAGGGACAAGCCCAACAATTTTGGGGACAAGCCCAATATACTGGGGACAAGCCCAAAGGATAACTGGGGACAAGCCCAAAGGATAACTGGGGACAAGCCCATAGGATAACTAGGGACAAGCCCAAAGGATAACTGGGGACAAGCCCAAAGGATAACTGGGGACAAGCCCAAAGGATCGTGTGTAAACTGGAGTATGGCCCTCACTGGCGACTATCCAAACTTAGTGACATGAAAATGCCAAAACCTTAGCTAACGTGAAAACGTTAGAAACCTTAGGAACGGATGTATGGTACGTCTACCATTATACGTAGGATCCTGAATATAGCCAGTACAATGAAATTGTCAGCCCCTAAAGCGAGTACTGGTCCCATTGCCATGAACTATACCAGGATCATCGTGCGCTACTGGCGAAACTGGGGACAGGCCCAAACTGGGGACTAACCCAAATAACTAGGGTCAAGCCCAAATAACTGGATACTTCTGTGGATACTCAATCCTTAGTTAAGGATACCTGAACCTTCAAAACTCAGAATCAAGTGAAAGGAGGATAAAGGATACATGATCCATATCCTTATATAGGATAATTAAAAAATGAAATAGTTTGAGATTAGATCATTACCAAAATGAGGATCCTCTTCCCTGTAAGGATCCTTCAAGGATACTTGTCAGGTAAGGATCATGGATCCTGATCACATGAAATATTTCTTCAAATGGACAGCATTCCAAGCTCTTGGTAGCAAATCACCTTCCATTGTTAGCAATCGATATGCCCCCTTTCCTGCTTCAGCTTCAATCAAATAGGGGCCTTCCCACTTTGGTGCTAGCTTTCCATCAGCAGGATTGGTGGTATTTTTAAATGCTTTCCTTTATACCATATCACCAACTTGGAATTTCCTGATCCTGACATTTTTGTTGTAAGCTCCAGCCATTCTTTGTTGATAACTGGCCATCCTTATCCTTGCCAAATCCCTGATTTCTTCTATAGTATCCAAGTCTTGAACCAAGTTTTCAGCATTTTCTTCAGGATCACGAATGCTTGTTCTTGCAGTTGGAACCACCATCTTTGTAGGGATCACTGATTCTGCTCCAAATACCAAAGAGAATGGAGTTTGGCCAGTAGCATTCTTGGGAGTTGTCCTATCAGCCTAAAGCACATAAGGTAGTTCTTCTGCCCATTTTCCTTTCTTGGATCCAAGCTTCTTTTTAAAGTTGTTGATGATGATCTTGTTGGATGATTCTGCCTGACCATTAGCTTGTGGGTGGACTGGTGTTGATGTTATCATCTTAATCCCCCAGCTGTCACAAAAGTTAGTAGTTCTATTCCCAATAAATTGGGATCCATTATCACAAACAATTTCAGAAGGAATACCAAATCTAGTAATAATGTTCCTTTTAATAAAGGATATAACTTCCTTTTCTCTGACTTGAGCAAAGGCTTCAGCCTCTATCCACTTGGAGAAGTAATCAGTCATAGCAAGCAAGAATACTTTTCCACCAGGTGCCTTAAGAAGCTTACCAACTATATCCATTCCCCATCTCATAAATGGCCAAGAAGAGGATATAGGATGCAAAAGCTCTGCTGGTTGGTGAAGGATATTACTATGTCTCTGACAAGGATCACACTTCTTGGCATATTCCACAACATCCTTCTTCATAGTAGGCCAATAGTATCATGTTCTCAGGATCCTTGAGAATAATGCCCTGCCCCCAGTGTGGTTTCCACAATCTCCTTCATGGAAATCCTTTAGGACTTCCTGGATTTCAGGATCCTCAATGCATCTTAGATATGGTCCTGCAAGAGATCGTTTATACAACATATTATTCAATATTGTAAATTGAGATACCTTAATTTTGAAAGCCTTAGGGTTTTCTCCTGTAGGAATCTCTCCATGTTGTATGTATCTCATGATTGGGAGGATCCATGATCCTGAATGAGATTGAGTATCATCACTAGGGACGA
This sequence comes from Helianthus tuberosus, assembly GCA_030545235.1. Classification (NCBI taxonomy): domain Eukaryota; kingdom Viridiplantae; phylum Streptophyta; class Magnoliopsida; order Asterales; family Asteraceae; genus Helianthus; species Helianthus tuberosus. The sequence continues at coordinate 140,941,360 of CM060448.1, read as the reverse complement.
TTGCAGAATCTTCTCCTATCTCCATAGCTACGTGATCCTCAATAGCAGGGGGGCCAGGATGTGGATAATAGGGATCCTTATATCTTCCGGGATCTTCAAGGATGATCCTAGATTGGCTAATGCATCAGCCTCTGCATTCTCTTCCCTTGGTACCTGTGTCAAACTAAAGGAAACAAAAGAGAGTGCCAATTCTTTGACTATCTCTAAATATTTGATTAGCTTTTCACCTTTAACAGCATAGGATCCATTAAAGTGATTAGTGATTAATAATGAATCTACATGTACCTCAAGATACCTGATCCTCATATGCTTAGCAATTTGCAAACCAGCTATCAAGGCTTCATACTCAGCCTCATTGTTGGTAGTTTGAAATTCACAAGCTATGGAGTGGGGTATTATGTCCCCCTGTGGTGATTTTAGTAGTATTCCAAGCCCTGTTCCTTTTACATTAGAGGCTCCATCAGTGAAGAGAATCCAAGGATCCTTAGTCTCTTCAAGTTGTTGGACTTCTAACTCAGCTTCCTTTTGCAAGTCACTACTGAAATCTGCCACAAAGTCAGCTAAAGCTTGGGATTTGATGGCAGTTCTAGGCTCATATCTTATATTGTATGCACTAAGCTTCACTGCCCACTTAGCCATCCTTCCTGACATTTCAGGTTTCTGCTTTTGAGGATACTGCCAAGTATAAGGATAATATATCCCCTTTTTCTGGTTTCATCAAGGCTGGGGCTGAGGATAGGTAATCCTTAAGAGCTTTAAGGGCACTTTCATGCTTCTCAGTCCATTCAAATTTCTTGTTCTTTCTCAGGATGTCATAGAATTCCTTGCACTTTTCTGAGGATTTGGATATAAATCTGTTCAAGGCTGCAATCCTGCCTGTTAATCTTTGCACATCCTTAGCATTGGCAGGAGATTTGATATTCACAATAGCCTTGATTTGCTCTGGACTTGCTTCAATGCCCCTCTTTTTCACCATATAGCCTAAGAATTTACCTGCCTTAACACCAAAATGACACATGGAAGGATTTAGTTTCATATTAAATTTATCAAGGATATTGGATGCTTCCTCCAATTTTTTCTTGGACTTAACCAGTTGGGGTCATAAAGGCTGTATCCTCTTGATCAGATGGTTCCATCTGAATTTTTTGAAATCCAGATGAAGCATCCATAAAAGTCAACAACTCATGACCCGCGGTAGCATCCACCATGGAGTCAATGTGGGGTAATGGGAAAAGATCCTTGGGACATGCCTTGTTTAAATCAGTAAAATCGACACATACCCTCCACTTTCCATTCTTCTTTTGAACAACAACCACATTAGCTAACTGTTAGGGGAGGATTTTCTAACAATTAGTGATCCTTATTCGTTATCCTAACTAGTGATCCTTACTTCTGTGACAGGTGGTGATCCTCAGAAGAGCTTCAGGATCAGGATCATGGATCACTTTAAGGATCCTCTTACTGACGATTGTTTACTTGTGTTTTTGAAATGTCTCGCAGGTATATCAAGCTTGACCAAGTCTTAGCGACATTCCTGGAGAATATTCCTGAAGTATTCTGCACGTGCTAGATCAAAACTAGACGTTATGGAGAACGTGGAGGCTTGGCCCGAAATTCGGAGAGTTTGTTAACTAGATATTTTTCTTATTTGAAAGGGGTAACGAGCTAGTTAGTGACACTTAGTCATTTTTGGCAGTTTCACACACTCGAAAACGCTCTCATTCAAGCTCTCGTTCAAACACTTAGCAATTACTTACACTTTTTACACATTTCACCGTAGTGATCCTTGTACCTAGCTCGTTACTATCCGAAGTTGTAAACGCTTATTCATTTATTTGATCTTGGTGATCGGTAGTTTCCATCACCCGGGGTTTTTTGTGCCGGAGATCAACTCTTGATCAAGGGCTTTTTCCCCGTATAAATCCTTGCGTTGTTTGGGCATTCTACATTGAAGTGATCCTCATTGTTGTTACACATTTTAAGCATCATTCCCCTATACAAAGAGTTTGGTTGCATTATCATCATCAGATTTTCTGACCAAAACAGTTTGGCGCCCACCGTGGGGCAATTGGTGCTTTGCCTTAGAAGAATTCGCATTTCTGTGCTCATTCCGGTTCACTACAATCAAGCAAATGGCTTCCTCGGCGAAGAATGCTTCAAACTTGATGCCCTCATTCACTTCCTCACAAGGCGTTCCTCCTTTGCCTCCACCACCCTCTGGATCCCAGAAGAATACAGAAAATGCTGCGAAGAAACCGACTCCCATTTTCTCAAAACCACCTTCTCCTTCTGTTTCAACTAATCCTACTACTAATGATCTCTATACCTTGATTTTGCAGATGAGGAATCATGCACAAGAGCAGGATAAGACCAACGAAAGGATCCTCCGGGAGATTGATGAAATTAAGAAACAGAAGAAAACGGCAGAGGATCATTCTCCACTGATGCCCAGATCTTTGAATTTTGACACTCCGGTGGTTACTTCTCAGCCATCAGTGGTTCCAAACATTCAATATGCGGGTGGACCAAAGGGAGTGCACTACGGAACAACAGCTATGACCCAGGCACTAGGTTCATATTTCCAGCCAGCAGGATCCTATCCCCAGCATATGGGATCCCTCACGAGTACAGGAGGATATTCAGGAATGCAGCAGGATCAAGGATCCTCCTTCGTTTCAGGATCATCCCAGGTTCAAGGATCCTCCTTCGTTCCAGGATCATCCCAGGTTCAAGGATCCTCCTTCGTTCCAGGATCATCCCAGGTTCAAGGATCCTCCTTCGTTCCAGGATCATCCCAGGTTCAAGGATCCTCCTTTGTTCCAGGATCATCCCAGTTTCAGGGATCCTTCCAGATGCCAGGATCCTTGAGGAGTCTGCAAACAGGAAGTTCAGATGTTCATCAAGGAGATTTTATCCCAATGCAGACCAATGCCTCTGCTGGACCTTCGATCATTCCAGAATCTCAACAATATGGATTAACCTCCATATTTCCTAACTTGAATCCAATGGGAGGTAACACTTTTAATAATCCTCATACTATTAACCATGGTTTTATGCAGGATCCAGGTATCAATCATGCCATGGCCAGAGAATTGCAAAAGCTAAAGGATATGATCTCGAGTGTCCCGGGGGTAGTCAAACCTATTCCAGAGATTGCAGATGGGAGCCACAAGATATCTCGCTTCGCACCACCAATCTGTGATGCTGAGATACCCAAGAGGTTCCATGTGCCTACAATGAAATTGTATGATGGTTCGACGGATCCTGAAGAACACATAGCGCAATACAGGGAGAGGATGGAGATCAATCCAATCCCAGAAAAGTTGAAGGAAGCATGCCTATGCAAAGGATTCGGATCCACTCTTACTGGATCAGCACTCAAGTGGCTGCTAAGTCTTCCTCCCTATTCTATTACCTCATTTGCAAACCTAGTTAACTTGTTTAATACTCAGTTTTCTTGTAGTAGAAAATTTGAACGATTAACTAGTGATTTATATAGGATAACCCAGGGTCATAATGAATCATTAAGGGATTACATTACCAAATTTAGTAAAGAATCCTTAGACATTCCCAACTTAGATATAGCTACGGCTGTTGAGGCCTTCAAAATGGGATTACTTAGGGATTCCTTATTTTATGATGATCTTGTTATGACACCGTGCAGGAACCTAGATGAGGTAAGAACCCGGGCCCTCAGGTTCATCCGGCTAGAGGATGATAAGAGGATTCAGGAGAGGATAACAGGATCCTCAAAGCAGGATAAGCAAGGATCCTCATTCAGAAACAACAAGTTCAGATCCTACAACAAATCTGATAATCAGAACGTGCATTCTATTGATCAAGAAGAGGACGATGAGGATTATCCTCCAATCTCTGAATATTGCTTTAGTGTTGATAACAATGAACTAATCCTTGCCTTGCAGAACCTAGGTGATAAAGCTAGATGGCCAAGAAAGAATGAAAGGCCAGCTGCAAATAAGGATAAATCAAAGTGGTGTGCATATCATGAAGATTTTGGGCACCTCACAGAAGAATGCATTGCACTAAGAAAGGAGATTGGGTACTTGTTGAGCAAAGGGCATCTAAAAGAGTTGTTGGGTAGGAAAAAGTCAAGGACTCAGGATCCTGAAAGGATCCCTGAGAAGGCTCCAGCCCCTCCAGCAGACGCACAAGTGATAAACTTTATCTCTGGGGGATCCGACATTTGTGGCACATCCTTTTCAGCAGCTAAGAGGCATGCGAAGGAAACTAAAATGGATAACGGAGAAAGGCCAGTTCGAACATCGAGTGTCTCCGAAGGAAAAGTCATAACCTTTGATGAAGAGGATCGTACTGATATCCAGGATCCTCATCACGATGGTTTAGTTATTACTCTTTTTATATCTAACTGTTTTGTCCGCAGGATCCTAATAGACGGAGGAAGTTCAGTGAACATTATCCAACTTGACGTTCTAAAGAAGATGGGTATCCCCGAATCAGAGATCATACCAAGATCCTCCGTGCTCGTGGGATTTAGTGGCGAAACTAAGAACACCCTGGGGGACATTAAGCTCCCAATATATATTGAAGGCTTACACTCTTATCAAAAATTTTGTGTTATTGACTGTTTATCTTGTTGTAATGTTATCCTTGGCAGACCCTGGATACACGATATGAAAGCAGTCCCATCTACTTACCATCAATGTGTGAAGCTCCCTAGTCCTTGGGGAATAGTAAAGATCGATAGTGATCAGCAGGAAGCTAAGAATTGCTACACTTCATCGATGAAACCAGCTTCGAAATCAAGGGAGCAATAGCAATCAAGGTATCCTCCAAGGAATGTCCTGGAGGCCAGAGAGCAGGATGTGGTAGAAATCCTCATGGATCCTGATGATCCTGAATCCAAAATCTATATCGGATCAGGGATCCTTGGCGAAAGGAAAGAAGACCTCATATCCTTCCTCAAAAGGAAAAAGACTACCTTTGCATGGAAACATGAAGACATGACTGGTATATCCAAAGATGTTATCACCCATAAACTCGGCATCGACAGATCCTTCAAACCAATACATCAAAGAAGAAGGAAGTTTGCACCAGAAAGGAATGCCATTATCCAGGAAGAGGTAGAAAAATTGCTCCGGGCAGGTATGATTAGAGAGGTCAAGTATCCAAGATGGTTGGCCAATGTGGTTGTTGTTCAAAAGAAAAACGGAAAGTGGAGGGTATGTGTCGATTTTACCGATTTAAATAAGGCATGTCCCAAGGATCCTTTCCCTTTACCCCACATTGACTCCATGGTGGATGCAACTGCGGGTCATGAACTGTTAACTTTCATGGATGCTTCATCTGGATTTCAACAAATCCAAATGGAACCATCCGACCAAGAGGATACAGCCTTCATGACTCCAACTGGTATATATTGCTATATTGCTATGCCGTTTGGATTGAGAAATGCAGGTGCAACGTACCAAAGGCTGGTGAATATGATGTTCAAGGATCAGATTGGACAAACTATGGAGGTCTACATAGACGATATGGTGGTGAAATCCTTAAAAGCTGAGGATCACCTGCGAGACTTGGAGGAAGCATTTGATATCCTTGACAACTATAATATGAAGCTTAATCCTTCAAAATGTCATTTTGGTGTCAAAGCAGGTAAATTCTTAGGATACATGGTGACTAAGAGAGGCATCGAAGCTAGCCCGGAACAAATCAAAGCAATAATGAACATCAAATCTCCGGCCAATGCTAAGGATGTTCAAAGATTAACAGGAAGGATAGCAGCCTTGAACAGATTCATATCCAAGTCCTCCGAGAAATGTAAAGAATTCTATGATATCCTAAGGAAGAACAAGAAATTTGAGTGGACGGAGAAGCATGAAAATGCTTTAAAAGCCCTCAAAGATTACCTATCCTCGGCCCCGGCTTTAATGAAACCAGAAAAAGGTGAAGTGTTATCCTTGTATCTCGCAGTATCCTCAAAAGCAGTAAGTGCGGTCCTTGTTAAGGATCATCAAGGTACACAACATCCCGTTTATTATGTAAGTAAAAGTTTACTTGATGCCGAATCCAGGTACTCACACCTTGAAAAACTTATCCTTGCATTAATAATGGCATCTACCAAGTTAAGACATTATTTTGAAACTCATGTTATCATTGTCAAAACTAATTTTCCAATTAAGAATGTCCTCAGGAAACCAGAGATGTCCGGAAGGATGGCTAAGTGGGCAGTAAAGCTGAGTGCCTATGATATAAGATATGAGCCTAGGACAGCTATCAAATCCCAAGCATTAGCTGACTTTGTGGCTGATTTCAGTAGTGATTTACAAGAAGAAGCTGAGTTAGAAGTCCAGCAGCTAGAAGAGACCAAGGATCCTTGGATACTCCACACTGATGGATCCTCAAATGTCAAAGGCACAGGGCTTGGAATACTACTAAAATCGCCACAGGGGGACATAATACCCCATTCTATAGCTTGTGAGTTCCAAACCACTAATAATGAGGCTGAATATGAAGCCTTAATTGCTGGTTTGCAAATTGCAAAGCATATGGGGATCAGGTATCTTGAGGTACATGTAGATTCTTTGTTAATTACAAATCACTTTAATGGATCATATGCTGTTAAAGGTGAAAAGCTAACCAAATATTTGGAGATAGTCAAAAGTTTGGCACTCTCTTTTGTTTCCTTTAGTTTGTCACAGGTACCAAGGGAAGAAAATACAGAAGCTGATGCATTGGCTAACTTAGGATCATCTTTGAAGATCCCAGAGGATATCAAGATACCTATTATCCATATCCTAACCCCAGCTATTGAGGATCATGTGGCTATGGAGATAGGGAATAATTCTGCAATGATCCCCACTGAGGATACTCAATCCTATTCAGGATCCGGATCATGGATCTCACCAATTATGAGATACTTACAACATGGAGAGATTCCTACAGGAGAAAACCCTAGGGATTTCAAATCTAAGGTATCTCAATTCACAATTATGAATAATATGTTGTATAGACGATCTCTTGCAGGACCATACTTGAGATGCATTGAGGATCCTGAAGTTCAGGAAGTTTTAAAAGACTTCCATGAAGGAGATTGTGGAAACCACACTGGGGGCAGGGCTTTATTTTCAAGGATCCTGAGGACAGGATATTATTGGCCAACCATGAAGAAAGATGCTGTGGAGTATGCCAGAAGATGTGATCCTTGCCAGAGACACAGCAATATCCTTCATCAACCAGCTGAATTATTGCATCCTATATCCTCCTCTTGGCCATTTATGAGATGGGGTATGGATATAGTTGGTAAGCTCCCTAAGGCACCTGGTGGGAAAGTATTCATGTTAGCTATGACTGATTACTTCTCCAAGTGGATAGAGGCTGAAGCTTTTGCCCAAGTCAGAGAAAAGGAAGTTATATCCTTCATTAAAAGAAATATTATAACTAGATTTGGAATTCCTTCTGAGATTATATGTGATAATGGTTCCCAATTTATTGGGGGCAGAACCACTAACTTTTGTGACAGTTGGGGGATTAAGATGATAACATCAACACCAGTCCACCCACAAGCTAATGGTCAAGCAGAATCATCCAACAAGATCATCATCAACAACTTGAAGAAAAAGCTTGGATCCAAGAAAGGAAAATGGGCAGAAGAGCTACCCTATGTGCTCTGGGCTGACAGGACAACCCCTAAGAATGCTACTGGTCAAACACCATTCTCTTTGGTGTTTGGGGCAGAATCAGTGATCCCAACAGAAATGGTGGTTCCTACTGCTAGAACAAGTACCCGTGATCCTGAGGAAAATGATGAAAACCTGGCTCAAGACTTGGATACTATTGAAGAAATCAGGGATATGGCTAGGATCAGGATGGCCAGTTATCAACAAAGAATGGCTGGTGCTTACAACAAAAATGTCAGGATCAGGAGGTTTCAAGTTGGAGATATGGTATTAAGGAAAGCATTTCAGAATACCACCAATCCTGCTGATGGAAAATTGGCTCCAAAATGGGAAGGCCCTTATTTGATTGAAGCTGAAGCAGGAAAGGGGGCATATAGATTGCTAAACATGGAAGGTGATTTGCTACCAAGAGCTTGGAATGCTGTCCACTTGAAGAAATATTTCATGTGAGCAGGATCCTCATGGCACAGATGATCCTCAGGATAGGGATATCCTTAAAGGATCCTCAAAGTATCGGTGATCCTTACTTAGGTAATATCCTAAACTTGAACTATTTCATTTCTTTATTTTCTCATATAAGGATAAGGATCATGTATCCTTTATCCATCTCTCACGTGAGTTCAAGTTTTGAAAGCTCAGGTATCTTCAGCACAACATTGGTTATCCACAGAAGCAATCCGTCCTTTGGGTTTAACCCCAGTTATTTGGGCTTGTCCCCAGATTCCGCCTGCAGCGCACGATGATCCTGGTATAGTTCAAGGCTTTGGGACCAGTACTCATTATAGGGGCTGATAATTCCATTGTTCTGGCTATGCTTAGGATCCTACGTATAATGGTAGACGTACCATACATCCGTTCATAAGGTTTCTAACGTTTTCACGTTAGCTAAGGTTTTGGCATCTTCATGTCACTAAGTTTGGATAGTCGCCAGTTAGGGCCATACTCCAGTTTACATACGATCCTTGGGCTCGTCCCCAGTTATCCTTGGGCTTGTCCCCAGTTATCCTTGGGCTTGTCCCCAGTTGCTAACTCTTTTCTTATATTGGCTTAGTCCCAAGTTATGCTCTATTTCAGGTCCTTGAAGGTAGGCAGTTAGGGATCCTTCATCCTTATTTCACTCTAAGGTTTATCTTATAGTTATCCTTATTATGGTTAGAATTCTAACTTGGGTCCTCAGGTATGATCCTTAACTCTTTGGATTTTATTTATTATTCTTTTAAATGACCCTTATACTTGACAACTGAACTTATAAATTTTAAATCATGTCATTTTTTAAAACTTATCTGTTATGGGATATGTGATCCTTGTTCATATCCTAAACTTTTTGGATATCTTTCCTAGTTTTTCAAGGCTTGATAAGTATAAACAAATTGAACATTATAACAGTTGGAAAATAACATACTAAAAAGGATAACAACACAAGATAAGCGACAAAAGGTTAAGTTTTTATTTATTAACATAAGACTAACCCTTTAAAGGTTGTCAAAATTACCTACCCGAGCTTCTACCAGCAAAACGTGGCCCGTCCGCTGGGGTAGGTAAAGGGTGTCCATGATAATGAGTTCAAAAGTAGTGCAGGAATATAAAGGCAGCAGGATCACAATGGCTTCATCCCCCAAACAGAGGATCCCTCCACCAATTGCAGTCCTGCCTATTGTCCAAAGGATCATACATGATCCTTAATCCTAAAAACCTATTGTTCAGAGTACAACCCATGAAATTGTCTTAAACATCACAACCACAAAAACAACCATCAAACTAAAAATTGGGCTCCGGCCTCAGCACATATATCCATCATCGCCCAATTGTGCAGCCTACACCTTCGCTGCATCATCACCACCAGCCGCTGCATCCTCAGCTTTATCCTTCAACCCGCTGCCACTAGCCTCAATTGCCAGAATCTCCTCAGCCTCTTCTTCATCACCCAATTCAGCCAGCCTTGCCTTCCATTCTTCAATCTCCCAGTTGCCTTTGTCGAAGGCAGGATCCTGAGCTTCCAAGGCCATTTGGAGTTTGGTTTTGTACATTGCTATGGCGGCAGAAACTTTAGCATCATCCATGATCTCTTGCCTTTCATAATCAAAGTTAACCAGCACCTTGGCCATTTTCTGCTTAGTATCCTTGAGTTCCTTTTGAAGATCAGCAAGTGCAAGATCCTTAAGCACAGCAGTCTGCTGGAGGTCGGCAATCTTCTTATCTTGATCCTCAACATGGCCGACGTAATCCTCGATTTCAGCAAATTTCTGCAAAAGAAAAGGATAAAGCAGTTCAAGAGCAAGTGATCCTTAGATCAACAGGATATACAAGTGGAGATAGTGATCCTTACATCATTGAAGTACTCAAGGAACTGGTGGCGAATTAAGGGCAGGCCCTGCAAATCCTCAGCGTCGGAAGTCTTTCTCTTCTTGATTCCCTTCCCTTTGAGGGGTGCCTTAGGGATTGAGGCTGTCGGGCTAGTAGGGACCTTTCTTTTGGAGGATTTGACAGTGGTGAGATCGGTGACACTGAACCTTGAAGCAGCTTTGGCAGATTTTCCAGCGCCTACACAACCAAAATAAGATAAGTATCTTTTCTTAATATACATTTAACTATTTATTTAATTATAAACAAGGATACTTACTCGACATTGTGACAGAGCCTGAGGATACCTCCTGTGAGTCTTGGGTTGTTGTCTTGAAAGTTCTAGTTTCAGGGTCAAGTCCCCAGAAAGTAGCAAGTCTTTCCCTGGTCGCAGGTGTTGTGATGAAATGTGAAACAGAGATGGCTGCATGACACAAGACAAAAAAGGGGTTAGTGATCCTATTACAAAAACATGACCATCTGATGATCCTTCCCAGGATCCTCCGGCCTACCATGGGTGGACCATGTTCTTGGTAAATGCTCTCCATCTGAAATAGTATCCCTTCTTACAAAGAAGAAGCGACGTTTCCAATCTTTGTCGTTTTTGGTAACTTTGAGAAGAGGGTGATCTGCACCGGGTTTTCGCTTAAGCAAATAACGATGGGAACCAAAGGTAGTAAGATCATACAGCTTCGCCAATTCTGACATGCCCAAAGGAATGCCTTCCTGTTCGATGATCCTCTCCAGGGTATACAAGACCCTCCAAATCATCGGCATGGCTTGGATATAAGAGATGCCGGTAAGGGAAAAGAAGGATTGTGTGAACTCCGGGAAAGGATAGGTGTATCCTATGGTGAATGGAGTGGCTGGAAATGCAACCCATGTTTCTAAAACATAGTCGCTAAGGGTAGTAGGATCAAAGGGTCTGATAAAGGCATTCGCCGGAAAACAGCAACGGATTCTGTCTATCTGTGCATCGTTAAAGCAACACTTTTCATTTGCGGAGTCCTTGATGATTTTCTGACTTTTCAAAGGGCTATCTTTCTTGTGATCTTTGCCCGGAGAACTTCGGAGCAACATATTTGATGGAAAGATGAAAACAGAGCAAGAGAGGGAAAAGGATAGAGAGAGAGAATACCTGAACGTCTTCGGAATGTGGATTATAAAGGGAGTATCTCTGAAAATTTAAATGCATTTGATCCTATCTATATCTCTATTTATAATCATGATCTTGCAGGTTGTCACTTCCGTGACATCATCATCGCAACGGCTAGTTCAAAATTAACGGCTATATATCCGTTAGTTTGTTACGGATAAGATCAAGAAAATATAACTCGTTAAATGTTACAAATTACTCCTTATATTTTGGGGGCAATTGTTAGGGGAGGATTTTCTAACAATTAGTGATCCTTATTCGTTATCCTAACTAGTGATCCTTACTTCTGTGACAGGTGGTGATCCTCAGAAGAGCTTCAGGATCAGGATCATGGATCACTTTAAGGATCCTCTTACTGACGATTGTTTACTTGTGTTTTTGAAATGTCTCGCAGGTATATCAAGCTTGACCAAGTCTTAGCGACATTCCTGGAGAATATTCCTGAAGTATTCTGCACGTGCTAGATCAAAACTAGACGTTATGGAGAACGTGGAGGCTTGGCCCGAAAGTCGGAGAGTTTGTTAACTAGATATTTTTCTTATTTGAAAGGGGTAACGAGCTAGTTAGTGACACTTAGTCATTTTTGGCAGTTTCACACACTCGAAAACGCTCTCATTCAAGCTCTCGTTCAAACACTTAGCAATTACTTACACTTTTTACACATTTCACCGTAGTGATCCTTGTACCTAGCTCGTTACTATCCGAAGTTGTAAACGCTTATTCATTTATTTGATCTTGGTGATCGGTAGTTTCCATCACCCGGGGTTTTTTGTGCCGGAGATCAACTCTTGATCAAGGGCTTTTTCCCCGTATAAATCCTTGCGTTGTTTGGGCATTCTACATTGAAGTGATCCTCATTGTTGTTACACATTTTAAGCATCATTCCCCTATACAAAGAGTTTGGTTGCATTATCATCATCAGATTTTCTGACCAAAACACTAACCATCTTGGATACTTAACCTCTCTTATCATACCTGCCCGAAGTAGTTTATCTACCTCTTTCTGGATAATAGCATTCCTTTCAGGTGCAAACTTCCTCCTCTTTTGATGAATTGGTTTGAATGACCTGTCAATGCCAAGTTTATGAGTAATTATATCTTTAGATATACCTGTCATATCCTCATCCTTCCAGGAAAAGGTAGTTTTCCTTCTTTTAAGGAAGGATAGTAGCTCATGTTCAATATCGCTAAGGATCCCTGATCCTATGAAGATCTTGGATTCAGGATCATCAGGATCCATGAGGATTTCTTTCAAATCCTGTTCTCTTGCCTCCAAGATATCTCTTGAAGGATACTTTAATTGCTATTGCTCCCTCGGTCTTGAGGCTGGCTTCATTGATGATGTATAACAATTCTTAGCCTCTTGTTGATCACTTTCAATTTTCACCACTCCCCATGGACTTGGAAGCTTTACACACTGATGATAGGTGGATGAGACTGCCTTCGTATCATGTATCCATGGCCTGCCAAGGATAACATTGCAACAAGATAAGCAATCTATAACACAAAATTTTTGATAAGAATGCAATCCTTCAATATAGATTGGGAGTTTGATGTCCCCCAATGGGTTCTTGGTTTCCCCACGGAATCCCACAAGTACTGAGGATCTTGGGACAATATTAGACTCCGGTATATTCATCTTCTTGAGGACATCAAGCTGAATGATGTTCACATAACTTCCTCCATCTATAAGGATCCTGCGAACAAAGTGGTTAGAAATAAACAATGTGATTACAAGACCATCATGATGAGGATCCTGGACATCAACACGATCATCCTCATCAAAAGTTATGACTTTATCCTGGGTAACAACGGAGGTCCGGACGGGTCTGTCTCCATTGTCCATCTTGGTTTCTTTAGCATGTCTTTTTGCTGCTGAAAAGGAAGTACCACAAATGTCTGATCCACCGGATATGAAGTTTATAACTTGTGCATCTGCTGGGGGAGCAGGAGCCTTTTCCGGTATTCTTTCAGGATCCTGGATCCTTGACTTCTTCCGTCCCAAGAGTTCCTTCAAATGCCCCTTGCTCAACAAGTAACCAATTTCCTTTCTTAGTGCAATACACTCTTCAGTGAGATGCCTAAAATCCTCATGATATGCACACCACTTGGACTTATCCTTTGTAGCAGCTGGTTTATCACTTTTTCTTGGCCACCTAGCTTTCTCACCTAGATTCTGCATTGCAAGGATTAGTTCATTGTTATCAACAGAAAAACAGTATTCGGAAATAGGAGGATAATCCTCATCATCCTCTTCTTGTTCTACTGCATGCATATTCTGGTTATCAGATCTGTTGTAGGGCTTTGATTTGTTATTCCTGAAGTAGGATCCTTGTTTCTCCTGCTTTGAGGATCCTGTCAATCTATCCTGGATCCTTTTGTCATCCTCTAAGCGGATGAACCTAAGAGCCCTGGTTCTTACTTCATCAAGATTTCTGCAAGGTGTCATCACAAGATCATCATAGAATAATGAATCCCTAAGAAATCCCATTTTAAAGGCTTCTACAGCCGTAGGAATATCCAAATTAGGAATATCTAAGGATTCTTTACTAAACTTAGTGATGTAATCTCTAAGTGATTCATTTTGACCTTGTGTTACCCTATATAGATCACTAGTTAATCGTTCAAATTTTCTACTACAAGAGAATTGACTATTAAACAAATTAACTAGATTAGCAAATGAAGTAATAGAGTAAGGGGGAAGACTTAGCAGCTATTTAAGAGCAGATCCTATAAGTGTGGATCCAAACCCCTTGCATAGACATGCTTCTTTTAACCTCTCCGGGATTGGATTGATCTCCATCCTCTCCCTGTAGTGAGCTACATGCTCCTCTAGATCCGTTGAGCCATCATATAGCTTCATGGATGGTATCTGGAATCTTTTGGGTATCTCAGCATCACATAAGGGCGGTGCAAAACGAGATATCCTATGGCTACCATCTGCACTTTCAGGAATGGGTTTAACCACTCCTGGAACACTGGATATCATATCTTTGAGCTTCTGTAACTCCCTGGCCATAGCCTGATTGATACCTGTATCCTGGATTAAGCCATGGTTAGTGTTATATGAATTATTAAAAGTGTTACCTCCCACAGGATTTGTGTTTTGAATTCCAGATGTGAATCCATATTGACGAGATTCTGGTATGATCGAAGGACCAGATGAAGCAATGGTTTGCATCGGTATGAAGTCTCCTTGATGAACATCCGAGCTTTGAGGCTGCATACTTCTTAAGAATCCTTGATTCTGAAAGACGTTGGATCCTTGAAGTTGAGATGATCCTTGAACCTGAAAGGATCCTGGAACCAGAGAGGATCCTGGGACAAGGGAGGATCCTTGGACCGGGAAGGATCCTTGGACCTGGGAGGATACTTGGACCTGGGAGGATCCTTGAACTGCATGCATTCCCAAATATCCTCCTGACGTGAAGTATCCATGATGCTGAAAAGAGGATCCTGATGGTTGAGAAGAGGATCCTTGAGGCTGGAAGTGAGAGCCAAATGCCTGACTCATAGTTGCTGTTCCATAAGGCCTTCCTGGTAATTCACCCACGTATTGCACGTCCGGAGCTGCTGAGTGCTGGGAAGTTATGACTAGAGTTTCGAAGTTCAGCGACCTTGGCATCAGAGGAGAGTGATCCTCCACTGATTTCTTCTGTTTCTTGATCTCAGCGATCTCCCGGAGGATCCTTTTGTTGGTTTTGTCCTGCTCTTGTGCGTGATTCCTCATCTGCAAAATCAAAGCGTAAAGATCATTAGTAGTAGGATTAGAAGAAACAGAAGAGGTTGGTGGTTTTGTGAAAATGGGGGTTTGTCTCTTCGCGGCATTCTAGGCATTCTTCTGGGATCCAGAAGGTGGTGGAGGCAAAGGTGGAACGCCTTGTGAAGAACTAACTGCCGGCATAGAACTTGATGTATTCTTTGTTGAGGAAGCCATCTGCTTGGTTGTAATGAACCGAAATGACCACAAAAGTATGAATCTTCTTAGGAATGAAGCACCAATTGCCCCACGGTGGGCGCCAAACTGTTTTGCTCAAAAATCAAGCAATGACAATGCAACCAAACTTTCTGTTGTGAGGTATGATGCTTGAATCAATGAACAACACTAAGGATCACTCAGAAATGAAATGAATAAGTGACACAAAGATTTATACGAGGAAAAAGCGCTTGATCAATGAATGATCTCCGGCATAAAAAACATCAGGTGATGGAAACTACCGATCACCAACTCAAATTAAACAAGAAATGTATTACAACTTCGGATGATAGCGAGCTAATTACAAGGATCACTATAGTGTATTGTGTAAAAAAGTGTGTAATCGCCAAGTGAATTATCGAAAGCTGGTGAGAGCAGTTGCAAGAGTGTGTGTTACGCTAAAAATAGCCAAGTGTTTCTATTTAGCTCGCTATCCCGTTTAAAAATGGAAAATATCTAAGCTAACAAACATTCCGCATTTGATGCAAGTCCCCCACGACCTCCATAACGTCCATTTTTGCCATGCACGTGCGGAATAAACATGGAATATGCTCCAGGAATATCGCCAAGACCAAGTCCAAGCTCGTACTCCTGCAAAACAACATCATATTCAAAGTGGACAATCGTTAGTATAAGGATCCTTAAGATGATCCATGATCCTGATCCTGCAACACTTCTGAGGATCACTGAAGAAATCAGAAATGAGGATCACTAAGCCCAACAGTAATTGAGGATCACTGATCATTGAAAAATCTCCCCCTAACAAAAATGATTAGTGATTAACAAGGAGTCAACATATACTTGCAAATTCTTGATATTCATATTTTTAGCCAACTCTAATCCTGCAATTAAAGCCTCATATTCTGCCTCATTATTAGTAGCAGGAAAATCACACCTAATAGCCTGGGGTAATATGTCCCCCTGTGGCGATTTTAGTAGTATACCTAAACCTACACCTCTTACGTTAGATGCACCATCAGTATATTATGTCCAGCATTCTAAGTTTTCTCCTAGCTGTTGTACCTCTAAATCTACTTCATTTTGAATGTCACTACTGAAATCAGCCACAAAGTCAGCTAAAGCCTGAGACTTTATGGCATTTCTAGGCTCATATACTAAGTCATAAGCACTCAATTTTACCGACCACTTGGCCATCCTACCTGGCATCTCTGGTTTCCTAAGCATGTTTTTAACAGGATAATTGGTTTTTACATGAATCCTATGTGTCTTAAAATAATGTCTAAGTTTTGTTGATGCCATAACCAGTGCTAATACCAATTTCTCTAGATGAGAATATCTAGTTTCAGCATCTAGTAAACTTTTACTAACATAATAGACAGGATATTGCTGACCTTCATGGTCCTTTATAAGAACGGCACTTACAGCATTCCCTGATACAGCGAGGTATAGGGATAGTGGTTCACCATTTTCAGGCTTCATCAATAGAGGTGCAGTTGAGAGATATTGCTTCAAATCCTGCAAGGCTGCGTCATGCTTCTCTCCCCATTCGAACTTCTTATTCTTCTTGAGGATATCATAAAATTCCTTGCATTTTTCCAAGGATCTTGAGATAAATCTGTTCAATGCTGCTACTCGGCCTGTCAATCGTTGAACATCCTTCGTATTTGAAGGTGATTTGATATCCAAGATGGCTTTGATCTGGTCCTGGCTTGCCTCTATTCCTCTTTTGGTCACCATATATCCTAGAAACTTTCCTGCCCCCACTCCGAAATGGCACTTAGCAGGATTCGACTTCATGTTATATTGATCCAGGATATCAAATGCTCCCTTAATATCCTGGAGGTGATCCTCAGCCTTTTTAGATTTCACCACCATGTCATCGATATATACCTGCATTTTTCAAACCGAAAGGCATAGCAGTATAGCAATAAGTACCTGTTGGTGTCATGAAGGCAGTATCCTCCTGGTCCGAAGGCTCCATTTGAATCTGCTGAAATCCTGAGGATGCATCCATGAATGTTAACATTTCATGCCTGGCAGTAGCATCCACCATTGCATCAATATGAGGAAGAGGAAATGGGTCTTTAGGACAAGCCTTATTCAAGTCCGTGTAATCTACGCAGACTCTCCATTTCCCATTTTTCTTCTGTACCACGACTGCATTTGCCAGCCATCTTGGGAATTTGACTTCTTTGATCATTTTGGACTTCAACAATCTGTCAACTTCCTCTTGTATGATTGTATTTCGTTCAGGAGAAAACTTCCTTCTTTTTTGCTGAACAGGCTTGAACGACCTGTCAATTCCAAGCTTGTTAGTAATAATGTCTTTGGATATGCCTGTCATATCCTCATGCTTCCATGCAAATATTGACATCCTGCACTTCAAAAAGTCAGTTAATAGTTCTTCAATATCCTGAGGGATATTGGTTCCTATGAGCACCGAGATATCAGGATTATCCTGATCTAGGATAACTTTCTTCACATCCTACTCTGAAGCCTCCATGATATCCTGCGCCCGCATCTTTAATTGCTATGCTGGATTAGGGTTGGTTGAGGATTTCATTGAGGATGTATAGCATTCCTTTGCCTCCTGCTGATCACTATCAACTTTGACGACCCCCCAAGGGGTAGGGATCTTGATGCACTGGTGATAAGTCAATGGCACAGCCTTCATGTCATGGATCCACGGCCTGCCTAGTATGATATTATAGCAGGATAGGGAGTCCATGACACAAAAGCGTTGTATCGATTTGACCCCTTCAACATATACTGGTAACTTTATCTCTCCTACGGTGTTCCTAGCTTCTCCACTGAAACCAACGAGCACAGTGGACTTTGAACTAATATCCATCGGAGATACATTCATCCTTTTCAACGTTTCCAGCTGAATTATGTTGACAGAGCTACCATTGTCCACCAATATCCTGCGTACAAAATGGTTAGCAACATATAATGTTATTACTAGGGCGTCATGGTAAGGATCCTGGACAGTATCCCTGTCATCACTATCAAAAGTGATCACTTTATCAGTTGTAAGGGTAGTCATCCTAGCTGGTTTGTCCCCCGTTTCAGTCATAGCTTCTTTTGCATGTCTCTTGGCCGCAGAATACGAAGTGCCAAAAATGTCGGATCCTCCGGAAATAAAGTTAATTATTTTGGCATCTGCTGGGGGTGATGCTGCTCGTTCAGGATCCTTCTCATGATCCTGCCCTTTATTCTTCTTTCTTCCCAGCAAATCCTTCAGATACCCCTTGCTTAACAGGTAGCTTATTTCTTTCCTTAGAGCAATGCAATCCTCGGTCACATGTCCGAAATCTTCATGGAAGGCACACCATTTGGATTTATCCTTCCAATCAGCTTTCTGTTGATTCTTTTGAGGCCACCTGGCTTTGTCTCCAAAACCCTGCATAGCATACATTAACTCGGGTATATTAACAGAATAGCAGTATTCAGATAATTCAGGATATTCTTCAGGATCCTCGTCTTCAGCAGCATTCACTTTCTTGTTGTCATTTCTACCATATGGCTTGGAGCGATACGGTTTATACGAGGATTCTGATTTCCTGTTGGTCGATTCGTAGGTTGAGGTAGAATTCATCCTTTCTTGCATCTTTTTGTTATCTTCCAAGCGGATATATCTCAAAGCCCTGTTACGAGCTTTGTCGAGATTCCTGCAAGGATTCATTACAAGATCCTGATAAAATTGAGAATCCCTTTGTAACCCCATCTTAAAAGCCTGCACAGCTGTTGCAATATCAAGATGTGGGATATCCAAGGATTCTCGACTAAACTTGTTCACATAATCCCTCAAGGATTCCTGAGGTCCTTGAGTTATCCTGTAAAGATCACTGGTTAGTTTCTCAAAACTCCGACTGCAAGAAAATGGACTATTAAATAAATTAACCAAATGAGCAAACGAAGTAATTGAGTGAGGAGGAACATTTAACAGCCATTTTAAGGCTGATCCCGTCAAGGTAGAACCGAAACCCTTGCATAAGCATGCTTCCTTGAGTTCTGGAGGGATAGGGTTAATCTCCATTCTTTCTCTATACTGGGCAATATTCTCTTCAGGATCCGTAGTCCCATCATACAGTTTCATGTTGGGGGTCTGAAATCTTTTTGGGATTTCAGCATCACAGATAGGATATGCGAAGCGGGATATCTTGTGGCTGTCTTGAGATACTTCCGGAATTGGCTGGACCACTCCAGGTACACTGGATATCATGTCCTTCAATTTCTGAAGCTCCCTAGTAAATGTTGACATCATACCTGCATCCTGCAAAGACCCATTGTTGTTAGTAGCAAGAATATTATTATTTGACACATTACCGGGCTGAGGATTCTGGCCATATCCTGAAGCATATCCTGAAGTCCTCACAGTTGACATCCTGACCGAGGAGGGTATCTCAGGGGTATGATTCTGAGAATGGCTTGGGATGATATCCCCCCTGTTATCCTTAGTGTAAACTGCAGAACTGAAGTTCAAAGCCCTAGGCTGTATAGGAGTGACAGTTTCTTCAACAGGTCTACTTGGGCCAGATTTCAAGAGTTGTATTTCCCTCATCAGCATCAGGTTAGTTTCCTGCTGCTGCCTCATCTGTTCCTGTATACTACCAAACAAATTCAGAATTTCATCATTAGATGCCAAAACAGGACCGGATCCCTGGGTACTAGGAGCGGGGATAACATCCCGAGCTACATGACTTTTAGCTCCGTGTGATGAAGCTTGCATTCTTGGAGGAGGAGGTGGAAGCACCGAACCATGTTTGAGCTCGAGGTCATTGAAAACAATTTAGAAAAAAGTTTTAACAATAGAAAACCGAGTAATGATTTTACTAAAGTTTTTAACAAAAATAGCACCACTTGCCCCACGGTGGGCGCCAAATTGTTTTGGTCAAAAATTACCGAAGTAATTAAGTGATCAAATTAGTTAAGTGAGGTAGTGTGCTAGAAATATGTGTGAAAAATATGTTAACCAAGTTAGTTATAAAAACAGTTTCAGGATATGGCTCAGTATATAGAGCTGTATCTATGATCAAACAATGAGCAATAAAGTAAAGGTTGACACGTGATGTACGAGGAAAGCCCTTGATCAATCTAGATCGCCGGCACAAAACCTCGGGAGCTGACAATCGCAGCTGCCTTGTTCTTCTATTACTTCAAATATCAGGATACAGTGCAGGATGTGGAGCAGATCAACTAGGTGTTACAATGTAATTCGAATACAAGTGCTTGTGTGTAGTGTTTGCAGTAAGCTAGAGAGCAAAAGTGTTCAAGAGTGTGTGTCTAAGTTGCGTTCCTTAATCAGATCCGCCCCCATCTATTTATAGTAAAATAAGTGTAACAAACTATCCTAATAAATTGGGATCCAGCGAATATTCCCCACTCGAACGTTGTAGACCTGGTCTTTCGGGTTCAACCTCTCTCACATAACAGATACGCCCGAGTCTTGAGGAGAAGAAGTCCATCTGACCGTTAGTAACCCACAGCCTATAACCTGCACGTGGTTAATTCAATTAACCTCAGGATATCGCCCAGGATGTTAGCAATATCCTAATCCAGTATCCTGATCACAAGCAAACAACCAAAGGCAGGATATTAGTCAGGATATGTACGCTTAGAAAATGAGCCATAACAATAGGTAACCCCTGAAATCTTGTTTGAAGGACCCCTCTTTCTGAAATACTAGGTCTTTATACTTAGTGATATCTGGGGTATTATCCCGGGACTTCTGATAATGCGGAAGCAATGGCCTATTCCCCGTATAATACTTTACTGCTGCTTGAAATAAAAGCCTGCCCTCAGCATAAAAGATGATGAAACATTAAAAAATGCTAATCATGTGCTGTTGAAAAAAAGATCCTCTAAAGGGGACACACTAAAAGTCGAAGCCATCATCTCTCTGATTTTGCGGAAGCAATAGCCTGAGCTCTCATGGCCCTCGCATTTAACCCCTTATAGATATCATTTGTGGTATACTCACCTGTAAGACTGAATATTGGGATCTGGATACGGGAGTATATTCAAGAGGTGGGACACATGAATAAGTTTAAGTTCTTAATACACCTAATTCATATCCTGGACAGATTGAAATTTGTGTGAGAATTTAAGTGGATCGGTATATCGACAATCTAAGCGAATTGTTTAATTCTGAGTATGAAATCAAAGCTTAACGATACTTGTGACTTGTCGTTAGCTGATATGATTCCTTAACACGCTCACCAAAAATATGTTTGTAAATAGTTTACTTTTACTACATTTCATTTCTGTTTAGCTTTCTAGTTTAGAAACTTTATTCAAAATTCAAAAAGATTTTACATTTCTGCTTTATTTTTTTCTGACAAACCAAAGTGGAAAGCTGGTCTTCAGACTCGCAGTTTGAAGAAGATACAAGAAGTTTCTAAGTTGGACGATGGGTTGGGAGCTTATCATAATAAACCTGTGAAAATGAAAAGTTAAAACAAGTTCATTAAGTTGAAACTTGTAATTTTTAGAAAAATGTTTTGAAAAATGTTGAACAAAAATCAGTTTTTGTTTCTGTCTTGGATCAACCAAGGTCATTAAGTTTGACTTGGTAGACGAATTGAGTACTCAAGGTCATTAGTTTGGACCTGAATACTTAAGTGGATTATTAAAACTGATAAAAACAAGAAAAGATGTTAAAAGTCAATAGATTGTAATGTAAATTTCTTGGGAAACAGGAAACAAGATCCCCATGGCAAAGATAGTGTAAAGTTTGAACCAGAATCCGAGCTCCAGCATATTGAAAGGGGGAGTCTACATTCTGGATCAACATTCAAAGGGGAGTTTGAAGATAGAGATTGAAAGATGCTTACAGTGTCAGACAATTTGGGCAGAGTGAGAAGATAGATCAAGAATAAAGACTGAAGATTTGATGCTAAAGACTTCATCAACATCTAAGGGGGAGTCTGTTGGTGCATAGATGTCTGTTAACTTTGTCTTTATAGAGTCTTGTATCTAGATAGGATGAATCAGGGCACGTTGTACGAGAAAACAAGTTTATAGGTGAAAAGTTGATTTGGCACGAAATAACTTAGGTCATTTCGTACGAAATGAAGTTTTCTATTTCGCATGAAATGACTTAGGTCATTCCATATGAAATGACATTTCGCATGAAAGGTGTTTCGTGCGAAATGTTGCTGCCTATAAATACCAGTTGTGCCATTTCATTTGTAACTTTCCGATTTCAGAGCCGAGGTGCTGCCGATTTGTCAAATGATTTGTAAAAGCTTTGAAATCATTAATAAGAAGATAATTAGGGAGAATCAAGCTATATCAAGTTAGAATCATTGATTCCGCCTTTGATTCTGACTCAAAACTCTTCAGAACGACTCATTCGGGTCACACGACGATCCAACACTTTGACAGCGAGGTTTGATCAAGCTCAGAACGTTTTGCAGGTACAATCATCATGTGAGCACTGTTGAGTGTCACACGAGCAAGGTACTTATGAGCAGGGTGTTGTGTTTACAGGCCACGAAGTGGTGGACTATTCGGGCAATCAGATTAGGCCCCAAAATAACCCCTATAGCAACACGTACAATCCGGGATGGAGAAATCACCCAAACTTTGGGTGGAAATCTAACTAATAATCAAAACCCACTCGGATATGCTCAACATGCTCTCGCACCACAAGAGCCTCAGGGGCAATCCATTCAACCACGTTACAATAATCAGGGTTCAGGAAGCACTTCCCAGCCACAAACCTCTCAAAACAACTCAAAATTATAGGAGATGGCGGCGCAACTATTGAAAAACTCCAATAATGCAAATCAAATATTTGAAAAACAATCAGATAGGCAAATTCTCTCGCTGGCCTGCCAGGGAGTGCAGGTCTGATCTTTCCAAAGTTGGCAGAAATGGTCCCTACAGCTCAAAGACTTGTTTTTGACGCGTTTAACCCCCTTAACCCAATTTCAAGGCTCTACAAGGATGTTAAAGCATAGGGGAATTGAAATATTCTTGTAAATATCATGGATGTCGGTTTGTTTGGTCGTACGATCGCGTTTTTCGGTTAATTACGACGAAACTCGAACGGATGCAAAAACGATCCAAATTACGCGACGAATGGTATTTTTGCATTCCCATCACTAAAATACAATTTTTGAGTGTTTACAAAAACTTTTGGATGTCTGGATATGGTCAGAACGCAAGATATGCACGCATCTGCATACTTTCTCAGTTTTGACGCTTTTAGTCCCTGTGATCAAATAAGCGTATTTTCGCATACTGAACCCCTCAAAACTTATTTCTAATATATGTAAAGGGTATTTATGGTATGTTTATCTTATGACCTTGTTCCTGAGTGTACGTTGCTATACGAATTGGCAGACTTTTGTAGTTTGTCGCAAATAGTCCCTATGATCGAATAAACTTGTTTTTGCCATACCGAACCCTTCAAAACTTATTTCTAAGTTATGTAAAGGATATTTAGGGTATTTTTAGTTTGTGTCACTATTCCGGAGTGTACGTTGTGTTAAAATGATTACGTTTGCGTAATAGTTTATGTAAAACTTCCAGAAAAGTTTCTCGAGAGTTCGAAATCATACGAGATTTGATATGTGTAAATGTCATATGTAATTGTACAAATCCCGAGAATGAAACACAAGATTTCATTGGATTCGTGTTTGTATGATGGTCGTAGAGGCACAAATTTCACAATCTCCCCTACTTTAGGAAATTTCGTCCAGATATTTTAGCTAGAGGAAACTTGTAGGAACAGATGTGGATGATTCGCTTTCAAATAAATCCTCCGTTCCCTAAGTAAAACTCTGGGCCACGTCTGGATTTCCAGTGAACTTTGTTATTCGTACTCGTCTACTGTTTATAGGAAAGAGTTCAGATCCGAAGATTTAAACTCCATTCTAATAGGTTTGTGTATGATTGTACCGAACCTCTAGCGTGCCATGTAAATGTCAAAGTGATGTTCTTATTGTAGCAAAATACGAGGAAAGTATGAACTTTGGAGTTTTGAACAACGGATGGAAGAATGTTTCCTATGAAGACTATTATAGGAAACTTGTGTGTGCTTGAAATTGGAGTCGGAGAGATAAAACAACATTGGTCCAGGTCCAGAACTTCTAGTAACTTAAATAACGCTACGCTCGCAATGTAATAAGGAACACTTATATATAGGAAGTACCAGTGGCGTATCCACAATGTCCTTTTTACATTGTTCCCGTTTCGTTATTCTCATCAGTATAGGTCTTAACACATGATAAAGCTTGTTGTGGTTTCTATGCACTGAATTCCATAATTGCTTATGCATCCATAATTACGTAATTCCTTGCACAGTCCGCACAGTTCATTTTATAATGTGTAGGGGAAAAACCAATTGAACAAACATGTAATGACTTGACTAGACCATCAAGGGTCTCTTTAACTAGATCAACGAACGATCTCTTTAACAAGATCAACACATGATACCTTTAACTAGATCAACGTACGATCTCTTTAAATAGACCACCAAAGGGTCTCTTTAACTTTGAATCCTATAATAGTTTTGGAATAGCACTATGGAATCCAAGGGTCAGACTATTTGCATAGAAAAGCCCCTTAAGGATTTAAGATAGTACTTTTGATATCCTTCTGAGAATCTAACATATGAAAATATGGAAGATTCTACAAGGATTTGGACAGTGAGTATTTGAATTAACTTAAAAACATAATCACATAATCACATAATCGTCAACTTGGTCATTAGCTCGTTCATCAACTTTTATATATGCATTTAAAGTACACCAGGAATCCAATCAAGGACTTCAATTAGTACTTTAAACATCCATAAGAATCTAACTATGGAGATAGGAAGATCCTATAAGGATTTGGTTTTTGTGTAGCGAAAATGCTTTGATATCCATGTACTAGGTATGCTAAGTCAACATACGAAGTAAAGTGTTCATGAAATCAAGGTGCTAGATATGCTAAGTCAACATATGAAGCAAAAGGATCCTTGAGATTAATGTGCTAGGCATGTTAAGTTAACACACGAAGAAAAAATGTCCTTGTATAATGTTATGGAAAACCAGAATGTATTAACATGCACATAGACATATAGCATCAGACCAATTAAGGACTTATGAAAGTACCTTTAGATATCCAATCAAGGATTTGAAGTGGTACTTTGAGTATCAGTTTAAGAGTTTGTAACTTGTACCGTGTACTTTGTTTCTTAAAAGAAATGAGTACTTAGGATTTGTGTGGTGATCGCGAGCGATCATGGGTGAAACTACAAGAGTAGTTTGATTTACAAGGAATATGGTTCCTTTGTGCTGGTATTGTAGGGGTATGTCACACATACACGCAATCGCATTGGTTTCGTAAATAAAATTGAAATAACAAATTTATTTATATACCAACTGAAATGTTTCAAGTGTCATAGATAACAACAAAGAAAATATAAAAGTTTAATTGTTCACTGCTGCATTGTCATTTGCATGAGCCTCATTTATGTTAAATGCTCGTCCATGTGTTGGATTTGCATTAACAAGTTTTGGGCAATTTTTCCGATAGTGAGTAAGATCACCATAGTTGTAGCACGATCCAGGTGGATATGGTGCTTGAGCAGCAGTAGGATTTGCAACAGTTTGGTTTTGGGTAGCAAAACAGCATGCATTGACCAAATGTCCCAATCGTCCATAGTGGGTACATTTGTGACACGGTGTTTGATTCAGATGATGGCGGTTGGATTTGTTGCACAGAGGTGCGGTACCAGCATAGGTTTTCCTAGCACGAGGCTGTGCTGGTTGGTTGGGGGCAGTTTGATTGTTCTGAGCAACTACAGCGAAGTTTTGTGAAGCCTTACGCTTCTTTGACTTCTTGGAGGATTGAGTCTTGTTATCCTTTGGCATTTCTTGTGTAATCTTGTCCGATGGTTTCTTATCGCCTTTTCAGAAAAGTATACCCTGCCTGACTTGAGATTCAGTCAGGGTAGCGGATAGCTCAATGGCCTGTCTAACTGTGGTAGGGTTGCTACGAGTAACAATGTCCTGAACTGTGTCAGGGAGGCCATCAATGTACTTTTCTATCGCCTTATCCAAAGGCGTAACCATGGTAGGACATAACAGACTTAGTTCCTCATAACGGTCAGTGTAGGCTCGATGCTCACCGCTATCTTGTTTAAGATCATCGAATTCCCTTTCAAGTTCCATGAGTTCATAATGAGGACATAACTCCTTCATCATTAGAGCTCGAAGCTCTTCCCAGGTTTGAGCCATTGCCACATCAGCACCCCTGTCTCTCATCACACCATTCCACCATGTTAGTGCCCTTTACTCAAAGACACTAGATGCAAACTCAACCTTTCACTTGTTTTTGCATTGAACGTGTTGGAATATGCTTTCCAGACTCTCGAACCATTGTAGGAGCCCGGTAGCTCCTTCAGACCCAGAAAATTAAAGCGGTTTAGCCGAATTGAATGTCTTACAGTTGCACCGAGCGTTGTTATTGTTATTATTGTTGTTCGTTTGATTTATCTGAGTAATAAGGTTCGGGAGCACGACAGCGATTTGTTGAGCAACTAAGGCTGCTATTGCAGCATCTTGAGTTTGATCGCGTCTAGGAGGCATTCTAAAAGAACAAGGAAACATGAGAAATGTGTGAGATTGATATTTGGATAAACAAAAGAGGCATTGCAAATATCGACAAAACATGAGGATTGTGACCATTCGTTCGTTAACTAAAACAAACAAATGTCACGGTGACTAACCAAAGTAAGTGGGTCCTTATAATGTATCGCGAAGATATGCTTTAGCCTATAGGTGGACACTCACCCCAAGAGTTCCCAGGTAAGAGTGACTGGTCCGGTGATGCGGATTTATACGAACACTCTAGCCTTAGACAGAAAACTTAGAGTACAGGCACACACCCTTCCGGATTGCACATGTTCACATTATTAAAAACCAAACTTTGACGAGATTTTGAAAACACCAAAGGCTTAAAAGCCTAAAACAAGCCATCTAAGGATAGATGATTTCTTGTGAAGTTTTGGAAAAATTTTGACTCGAGAAAATAAATTGTGTTTTGTTTTTGTTAATCACCTAAGGATAGGTGATTGGTATTGTATTAAGAATCTAAACGCAAATTTTCTTGCGTTAGGGTCCTAGGATGGTTATAGACTAGGTCAAGAGCATTACTAATAACCTAATTCCCAATAACCAAGGGCTCTGATACTAACTCTTCTGTAACACCCCGACCGCGTAATACAACGAACCGCGACGGAAACGTCGGGGAGTCATGTCACAGAATCATTGTTACACAACACATGGTATTTGAAGTTTTGTTTTATTTCATTAGTGGACTCATTGTTTTGATATAAACCAAAAAGGTACAAACAATTGTCTTTCAAGTTTTAAAGTCACTAAGGCACGAGTCCATCCTATGTGTAGCATGCGTCAACAATCATCACATAGTAGAACCTGAAACATATGTGAAAATAAAACGTCAGCATAAAAATGTCTGTGAGTAACATAGGTTTTGTGAAATATATTCATGGCTTTAGATAACATAAGAAAAAAAAATTTATGTTTATAAAAATAGCTATGAATCCTTGTAAAAAGTTTTGTATCCAAAATGCTTTGTTTTGATAAAAAAAAGGTTTGTAGTATATACAAAATATACTTTGGTTTTGAAATAATAGGATAAGTAGTATATCAAAATATACTTTAGTTTTGAAATAATAGAGTAAGTAGTATATCAAAATATACTTTAGTTTTGAAATAATAGAGTAAGTGGTATATCAAAATATACTTTAGTTTTGAAATAATAGATTTGGTAGTATATCAAAAGTATACTTTGGTTTAGGAATGAAAGCATCGGTAGTATATCAAATTATACTTTGGTTTGAAAATAACATATTAAACTATGCTTTGGTTTTAGAAATAACATAATTGGTAGTATATCAAACTATACTTTGGATTGAAAATAGCATATCAAACTATGCCTTGGTTTGCAAATAGCGTATCAAATTATGCTTTAGTAGTACATCAAAATATACATTAGTTTAGGAAATAACAAACGGTAGTATATCAAACTATACTTTGGTAAACAATATCACATTGGGAGCATATCAAACTATGCTTTGGAAGTATACCAAAATATACTTAAATTGTGAGTTGGTAGTATATCAAACTATACTTCAGTAAAACAGTATCACGTTTGTTGCATATCAAAATATGCTTTGGTAGTATATCAAAATAAACCTTAATCGTGATTTGGCATTATATCAAACTATACTTTAGTAAACAAAAGCATATCAAACTATGCTTTGGTTTTGGCAATAACATAAGATAGGTTTTTATGGCTTAATTGGAAAACATTTGTAAAAGCACATTGTGGTCATTTGGCAATACATTTAAACCTTAGTGTATCAAAATACACTTTGGTGACTATTGTGACAACTCGTATTTCAGAACCTATCCTTGTGTTTAATGTAACGTATGCGAACTTTGTGGGACTATGTGATATAATGGTTTTAATGAATAATTATAAATTGTACGTTACGTATTTTGTGTGATTGTATTATTAGTAAGAATATTGAATAATTCTTGGTCGCGCAACACTAGCCAGTCGCACATCTCTTGAGCCGTACACTATGTCTTTACCCACACGGCCCACTATGATTGAACTCGAGACAAGAGGCAGCCCATACAAGGGTTCGGCCCAACATTCCATCTTTTGTGTATACGTAAAAACATGGTCATATACCACAATTCTTGCCATATTGCAAACCCTGAAACTTATTTCCCCTCACTTGATGTGCGACGGCAGTGGACACCCCCCCCCCTTCGAAGCAGCCTCTTTACGCATCAATGTGGTGGTTAGTGATTATCTTTAATTGTTAACTTTATTGATGCATAATCGAGATAGTGTATATGTTTAAAAGTAAGGATTAGTTGTGTATATACATGATCGAGTATTATAATCTGATGATACACTCGATTTTCCCTATGCTTGTCCATGTTTGATCTGATGATAGAATGATGAGGATTTAGAGTGATAGGGCTGTTATGCTCAAAGGTATTAGTATTAAATTGATGATTGACTTGCAACCCACCACAAGGAAAATAGGTCCTATAAGATCATATGATTTGATATAATTGTCTGCTAGTAACTTTTATGTGCATGTGTTGTGAAGTTTAATGTTGACAACTCATCATTCATGATTTCGATTTCCATGTGTAGATGTTAGACTTTTATGTGAATACATTTAGCATGTCGGTCACCAATATAAAATTCATGTATGTTGCCATGCGATGTGTTGTGGATGGTGTGATGATTTTGTATGCATGTTGATCACATTTGTAGGGTGTTGAAAGATTACATATCACTGTCATGATTGATCGAATTACTGTTGAAGTCATGGATAATTGTTTGTGATGTTGTTGTTGGATGATGAACCCCACGAAAACACTTGGGGATTTCGGCCCAGGTGTTTTCTCCAACAAGTGTTTTCGGCCCAATGATTATTTTCGGCTCAACTGTTAATCTCTTAAGTTGTTAGATCTGTTACAATGTTAACCTTGTTAAGCTACGTATATATATATATATATATATATATATATATATATATATATATATATATATATATATATATATATATATATATGTATGTATATAACCCTGTTAAGTATGTAACTACGTTTAAACTATTAACTGGGTTAAGTCATTAACTCAGTTAACCAAATTAACTTGGTTAGCTGATAAACTTGGTTATGTTGTAAACTCAGTTTAGTATGTGACTCCGTTGGTTATTACTTCATTAGTGGTTAACCTAGTTAAAAATAATTAACACTGTTAAGCCAGCTAACACCGTTAAGTATGTTATTTCTGTTATGGATGATTCTGTTATGCATGAGAGCTTTGCAAAATGTAATGATCCAGTTAATGCAATAACCACGTTGAACCCATTTAACACCATTAGTCCAGTATGAATAAACCGTGGATGACAAGTATGTGAAACATGAGTTGCTCGAACTTGGTTAACTGTTTACATGATACATGCTGCCAATTGCTAGACACTCTGTGATGTTACTGTGATACTTGTTACATGTGAAACATTACGAATGCTAACTGATTGAGTATACGTGCACACTATAGGACGTGGTTGTTTACTTTCAAGCACATAGTTAGCATACCGAGCAAACCTAAGGTGAGTTCATTGCTTTTTCTCAAGCATGGATCCCAGGGAAGGGATAACGGGTAACGTTCCGAGGAGGAATGCATGTGTAATTGGATGTTGGTTATCGTACTCAGTTTTCTATCATTGTAAGACCACAATATCTACCGGTACGTTGCTTGTAGGGCAACGGAGGTTATTAGTTGATAGCGCTATTAGGTTTGGCACCGTCACGACGTTCGAGGAGAACGGGCGTGAACTAATTACCTTAAAACATGACCAATTCTTTGATAGAGGCATTGGGGTTGGCAATCACATATCATATGGCCATTCGGTAATCGAGTAATAACAACATCAAAACATCAAACGTCATAACAACAAACGACATATCGTCTTGTAAACTGTTTTACTCACATGACTGGTAACACAACTTGGTAAACAAACACAAACCTTGAACTCACCAGCGTAGTCTGACACACTTATTTACATGCTTGTAGGTAATCACTGAAGGAACTTGGGAACTTGCCGTCTGATGCTGCTGGAGTGGTTGTGGTCATGATAAACAATTACATTAATTTGGTTTTGATACATTTATACACTTATACATTTATGCTTCCGCTCAATACTTTGGTTTTGGTTTAACTTACAAACGATACATTTCTTTCAATTGAGTATTTCCATACATTATTACTTGTGTTTGACATGATTGGTGGCTCTTTGTTGGATCGTTGCACCTCCATTAGGGACTTGCCCTAGGTGGTAATTTGGGGGTGTGACAGTTTGGTATCAGAGCCACTGGTTATAGAGAACTCGGTTTTAAATGTTTTCATAAAACCAGACTATAACTGATTTGATCCAAACGATGACCATGACACTCAGCTTCAGATTGCAAGGTTCGTTCCTCGTTAGTTTATGCATTACATGTCTGGTAAACGTATCTGTGTTTATAGCATGCACGACACGACATGGTAGATGTCATGACACATTGATAGTGTAACATAACTCTTGCACCTAGTAAATCCTAATCTTGTTGGTAGTGCATATTTTGTGGGTGGGAGAAACTTCAAACATGAGTTAAGAAGCATCGAGAGAAGCATGCAAACCGCCTTATTATCATGGGTGCACACATAATAATAACGCATGGTGCATGCAAATCCCAATGAGGCTTAACGAGTGTAAGAGGGGTTCTTCCCTGTTTGTGTATGTACATGGTGGTTAATCGTTCCTAACGTGATAAAACTGAACACATTTCTCGTTCTCGACTCCTAAATCTGTCCCCTTTCTTCTATTATAGAATCATGAATGGACGCGTTAACCTAACTCAAGCCCAGTTGGCGGCTTCGATCACTGAACAAGTTACTACAGCACTCGCAGCTACCCAGGCAGGAGGTATATCCTACAGTCGTAACTTACTCTAGGATTCTTTAGATGCTACTCTCGTCGACCAACGCTCGTGCTTAAGTATGTTTACTCCTACGTACACGACAGGTCAACACGCTCAGCCACCTGTGTGCACGTTCTAAACTTTCATGGACTGTCGTCCTACTACTTTTAGTGGCACTGAAGGGGCCGTTGGACTCCTCCACAGGTTCGAGAAGCTCGATTCGGTCTTCGAAATGTGTGAATGCTCTGAGGCTCGTAGGGTGAAGTGCGCCACTGTTACTCTCGAAGGCACTACGCTAACTTGGTGGAACGCGCAAGTTCAGATGCTGGGGCTGGCGGCTGCTAATGCCACCCCATGGAATGATTTTAAGGAAACTAATCAAACGTGAATATTGTAGTTGTGATGACATCCACAAGCTGGAAGTGGAGTTCTTTAACCTGAAGATGACGGGGTCAGAGATAGAAGCGTACACGAAACGATCCAACGAACTGGCAGTGCCATGTCCAACTATGGTGGATCCTCCCATCAAACACATTGAGTTGTACCTCAAAGGCGTAGTACTAGAGATTCAGAGTCATGTGACTTCTGCTATCCTTGCTACTATCCAGGATGTTAATCGTCTTGCTCATCGTCTCACAGACCAGGCAGTGGAGCAGAACAGGCTGCCTACGCGTATCGGTACTACTACTACTATTACTACCTCTGCTATTCCCAGTGATAACAAGCGAAAATGGGATGGAACCTCCAGCAAAGGTTCAACTTCGGTTCAGTCCCAGGCACAGCAGCGAAAGACAGATAACTACCAGACCCCCAGTCAGCAGTCGTCTGGTAGTCAAGGGCAGGGTGAACATCGAGGAAACCACCCAAAGTGCAACACATGCAACAGGCACCACAGTGGTCAGTGCAACAAGGGTCGTTGCCAAAGGTGTCTCAAGATGGGTCATGAAGCTAAGGATTGCAGGAGTTCGCGACCTGCGAATCAGAACCAACAACAACAACCAACAGCTCTACAGAACCAGCAATGACAGCGAGGTAACATGGGATGCTCTCAATGTGGTGCTGAAGGCCACTTTAAGCGAAACTGCCCTCAGATTAAACCAGAATCAGAACAACAACAACAATAATCAGGGCAACGGGAATAACAACGAGGGTAATAACGACGACAATGGTGCCAGGGGTCGAGTGTTCGTGATTGGTCAGGATGATGCTAGGAATGACCCTAACGTTGTGATGGTTTCGACATCGTTATTGGTATGGATTGGCTACCTCAACTTCGAGCAGAGATTCTTTGCAAAGAAAATATCGTCCGCATTCCTCGTGCTGGTTAAGAACCTTTGGTGATTCATGGCGACAAACTCCTAGAGCAGCACCTATAGCTTGAGCACCTTATCGCTTAGCTCCAATTGAACTGGAAGAACTGTCTAAGCAACTGCAAGAACTTTTAGAAAAAGGGTTTCATTCGCCCTAGCTTTTCACCCTGGGGAGCTCCAGTGCTATTTGTGAAGAAGAAAGACGGTACTTTTCGCATGTGTATTGACTACCGTGAACTGAACAAGGTGACTATGAAGAACCGCTATCCTCTTCCACGCATCCACGACTTATTCGACCAGTTGCAAGGGTCGAGCTACTATTCCAAGATAGACTTAAGGTCGGGTTACCATCAACTGAGAGTCCGGGATGAGGACGTTTCCAAAATAGCATTTAGAACACACTACGGCCATTACGAGTTTCTAGTCATGCCATTCGGGCTAACGAACGCGTCTGCGGTTTGCATGGATCTTATGAACAGGGTGTGCAAACCTTACCTTGACAAGTTCGTCATTATTTTCATCGATGACATCCTGATCTACTCGAAGAGTCAGGAGGAACACGAGCAGCATTTACGACTTATTTTGGAACTTCTTAGGACGGAACAACTGTACGCCAAGTTTTCAAAATGTGACTTCTGGCTTCGTGAAGTCCACTTCCTAGGCCACGTGGTAAACAAGGATGGGATTCGTGTTGATCCATCCAAGGTAGATTCGATCAAGAACTGGCCTGCACCTCGCACACCAACCGAAATACGCCAATTCTTGGGTTTGGCGGGTTACTACAGACGATTCATCAAAGACTTCTCAAAGATTGCACAGCCGCTTACACTACTGACACAGAAAGGTGTTGTTTATCGTTGGGGAAATACACAGGAAACAACGTTTCAGCACTTAAAGGATAGACTTTGTAGCGCACCTATCCTCTCATTGCCTGAAGGCACGGACGATTTTGTAGTCTACTGTGATGCATTTATCCAAGGTCTTGGATGTGTGTTGATGCAACGGGATAAAGTTATAGCTTATGCTTCGCGCCAACTTAAGATCCACGAACGGAATTACACTACACACGATTTAGAGCTGGGAGCCGTTGTTTTTGCGCTCAAGATATGGCGATATTACCTGTACGGTACTAAGTGCACTATATACATTGATCACAGGAATCTCGAACACATCTTCAAACAGAAGGAATTGATTATGCGACAACGACGATGGGTCGAACTGCTGAATGACTATGAACGCTCGATCAGGTACCACCCAGGTAAAGCCAATGTTGTGACTGACGCCCTCAGTCGAAAGGACACCGCGCCTAAGCGCGTGCGAGCTTCACAACTCACTATACAGACTAGTCTTCCTTCTCAGATACGAGATACTCAGGTAGAAGCATTGAAACCAGAAAACGTTAAGGCTGAAGCCCTACGCGGCTCAAGGCAACACTTAGAACAGCAGGAAGATGGTGCTTACTACATCGCAGGACGCATTTGGGTCCCACTTTATGGCAGCCTACGAGAGCTTGTGATGGATGAAGCACACAAGTCTCGCTACTCGGTACATCCTGGTTCGGATAAAATTTACCATGATATCAAAACTACATATTGGTGGCCTAGCATGAAAGCTCACATAGCAACTTACGTTAGCAAGTGTTTGACTTGTGCGAGAGTCAAAGCGGAATACCAGAAACCTTCAGGTCCACTTCAACAACCTGAGATACCACAATGGAAATGGGAGCAAATTTCCATGGATTTTGTTACTGGCCTACCTAGATCTCAGCATGGAAACGATACTATTTGGGTGATTGTGGATCGACTCACAAAGTCTGCTCACTTCTTGGCTATCAAGGAAACGGATAAGTTCTCCACACTAGCAGACATATATCTTAAGGAAGTTGTCTCGAGGCACGGAGTGCCAACCTCTATTATCTCTGATCGTGACGCACGTTTTACCTCAGAACTGTGGCAAGCAATGCATAAATCTTTTGGCTCTCGTTTAGACATGAGCACAGCTTATCACCCTCAGACGGATGGGCAATCTGAGCGCACTATTCAAAACTCTGGAAGACATGCTTCGTGCATGTGTAATCGATTTCGGTAACGGCTGGGAAAGACATCTCCCGTTAGTGGAGTTCTCGTACAACAACAGCTACCACACCAGCATTAGAGCTGCTCCATTCGAGGCATTGTACGGACGTAAATGCCGGTCACCTCTTTGTTGGGCAGAGGTGGGAGATAGTCAAATCACAGGTCCAGAAATGGTAGTTGATACTACAGAAAAGATTGCTCAGATACGACAACGCATGGCGGCAGCTCGCGACCGTCAGAAAGCATACACCGATAAAGACAGGAAACCACTCGAGTTCCAGGTTGGGGATCGAGTGCTACTCAAAGTTTCACCCTGGAAGGGTGTAGTTCGTTTTGGCAAACGAGGCAAGCTCAGTCCGCGATATGTCGGACCATTCGAAATTATTGAGAAGATAGGCAGGGTGGCCTACCGATTGAACTTACCAGCTGAACTCAGTACAGTTCACAACGTCTTTCACGTGTCGAATCCGAAGAAGTGTCTGTCAGATGAGACCCTCATAGTTCCTTTGAAGGAGCTCACTATCGACGAGCA
This sequence comes from Helianthus tuberosus, assembly GCA_030545235.1. Classification (NCBI taxonomy): domain Eukaryota; kingdom Viridiplantae; phylum Streptophyta; class Magnoliopsida; order Asterales; family Asteraceae; genus Helianthus; species Helianthus tuberosus. The sequence continues at coordinate 140,905,832 of CM060448.1, read as the reverse complement.
GTTGCGATTCGTCGAGGAACCAGTTGAACTCACGGACCGGGATGTTAAGGTCCTCAAGCACACCAGAATACCTCTTGTTCGAGTTCGTTGGAACTCCCGTCGTGGCCCAGAGTTCACCTGGGAACACGAAGATCAAATGAAACTCAAATATCCCCAGTTATTCGAAAACAGTGCAACCACTACTGAGGTAGAAGCTACTACAGAATTTTGGGACGAAATTCCAAATCAACGGGGGGATGATGTGACACCCCAGGAAGACCAGTAAACTACATAACACAATTAGCTTCCTCAGTAACCTCACACTAAATTTCGGCCTCACACTAAATTTCGGGACGAAATTTCTTTCAAGTTGGGGATAATGTGACAACTCGTATTTCAGAACCTATCCTTGTGTTTAATGTAACGTATGCGAACTTTGTGGGACTATGTGATATAATGGTTTTAATGAATAATTATAAATTGTACGTTACGTATTTTGTGTGATTGTATTATTAGTAAGAATATTGAATAATTCTTGGTCGCGCAACACTAGCCAGTCGCACATCTCTTGAGCCGTACACTATGTCTTTACCCACACGGCCCACTATGATTGAACTCGAGACAAGAGGCAGCCCATACAAGGGTTCGGCCCAACATTCCATCTTTTGTGTATACGTAAAAACATGGTCATATACCGCAATTCTTGCCATATTGCAAACCCTAAAACTTATTTCCCCTCACTTGATGTGCGACGGCAGTGGACACCCCCCCCCCTTTGAAGCAGCCTCTTTACGCATCAATGTGGTGGTTAGTGATTATCTTTAATTGTTAACTTTATTGATGCATAATCGAGATAGTGTATATGTTTAAAAGTAAGGATTAGTTGTGTATATACATGATCGAGTATTATAATCTGATGATACACTCGATTTTCCCTATGCTTGTCCATGTTTGATCTGATGATAGAATGATGAGGATTTAGAGTGATAGGGCTGTTATGCTCAAAGGTATTAGTATTAAATTGATGATTGACTTACAACCCGCCACAAGGAAAATAGGTCCTATAAGATCATATGATTTGATATAATTGTCTGCTAGTAACTTTTATGTGCATGTGTTGTGAAGTTTAATGTTGACAACTCATCATTCATGATTTCGATTTCCATGTGTAGATGTCAGACTTTTATGTGAATACATTTAGCATGTCGGTCACCAATATAAAATTCATGTATGTTGCCATGCGATGTGTTGTGGATGGTGTGATGATTTTGTATGCATGTTGATCACATTTGTAGGGTGTTGAAAGATTACATATCACTGTCATGATTGATCGAATTACTGTTGAAGTCACGGATAATTGTTTGTGATGTTGTTGTTGGATGATGAACCCCACGAAAACACTTGGGGATTTCGGCCCAGGTGTTTTCGCCAACAAGTGTTTTCGGCCCAATGATTATTTTCGGCTCAACTGTTAATCTCTTAAGTTGTTAGATCTGTTACAATGTTAACCTTGTTAAGCTACGTATATATATATATATATATATATATATATATATATATATATATATATATATATAACCCTGTTAAGTATGTAACTACGTTTAAACTATTAACTGGGTTAAGTCATTAACTCAGTTAACCAAATTAACTTGGTTAGCTGATAAACTTGGTTATGTTGTAAACTCAGTTTAGTATGTGACTCCGTTGGTTATTACTTCATTAGTGGTTAACCTAGTTAAAAATAATTAACACTGTTAAGCCAGCTAACACCGTTAAGTATGTTATTTCTGTTATGGATGATTCTGTTATGCATGAGAGCTTTGCAAAATGTAATGATCCAGTTAATGCAATAACCACGTTGAACCCATTTAACACCATTAGTCCAGTATGAATAAACCGTGGATGACAAGTATGTGAAACATGAGTTGCTCGAACTTGGTTAACTGTTTACATGATACATGCTGCCAATTGCTAGACACTCTGTGATGTTACTGTGATACTTGTTACATGTGAAACATTACGAATGCTAACTGATTGAGTATACGTGCACATTATAGGACGTGGTTGTTTACTTTCAAGCACATAGTTAGCATACCGAGCAAACCTAAGGTGAGTTCATTGCTTTTTCTCAAGCATGGATCCCAGGGAAGGGATAACGGGTAATGTTCCGAGGAGGAATGCATGTGTAATGGGATGTTGGTTATCGTACTCAGTTTTCTATCATTGTAAGACCACAATATCTACCGGTACGTTGCTTGTAGGGCAACGGAGGTTATTAGTTGATAGCGCTATTAGGTTTGGCACCCTCACGACGTTCGAGGAGAACGGGCATGAACTAATTACCTTAAAACATGACCAATGCTTTGATAGAGGCATTGGGGTTGGCAATCACATATCATATGGCCATTCGGTAATCGAGTAATAACAACATCAAAACATCAAACGTCATAACAACAAACGACATATCGTCTTGTAAACTGTTTTACTCACATGACTGGTAACACAACTTGGTAAACAAACACAAACCTTGAACTCACCAGCGTAGTCTGACACACTTGTTTACATGCTTGTAGGTAATCACTGAAGGAACTTGGGAACTTGCCGTCTGATGCTGCTGGAGTGGTTGTGGTCATGATAAACAATTACATTGATTTGGTTTTGATACATTTATACACTTATACATTTATGCTTCCGCTCAATACTTTGGTTTTGGTTTAACTTACAAACGATACATTTCTTTCAATTGAGTATTTCCATACATTATTACTTGTGTTTGACATGATTGGTGGCTCTTTGTTGGATCGTTGCACCTCCATTAGGGACATGCCCTAGGTGGTAATTTGGGGGTGTGACAACTATAGACTTACCACAAAGGCAAAATCTATTTGGTTTAAACTTTGGTTTCTGACATTCCATTCAACAGGAATAGGGTGTCAACCAATAGCGCTACATCGTACTACCAATCTGCTTGATTATTGTTAATTAATGTATGAGTATAAATACGAACCAACAAATAGTCTTACAAACATTGAACATCAGTATTTATGCCATAGATAACAGTTTCAGTTTGTCAAAGGATAAGTACTAAGCATGTGAAAACATATAGCTTCAAATCATGAAAATAGTGAATAGGCACATATGAATCACCCCAAAATAATTGAAAGCATAAAAGAGGGGACTATGTAATCACTTGGGATTGCAAAGAGTCCTCGAATCAAGTGATATAACAAAGCTTTGTACGTGTCCTTGTGTGTCCTAACATCGGGTAAGTATGTTAAAGCATCGGTACATAATCGGATAGAATGAGGTCTTGTAAACCAAATGAGTGTTGGGACTCATATAAAATGGTTTAAAAAAGTCTACATTCTGATTTGGAATGAATCCTAAGTGCCTTTGACCCGTTATGACCCGTTAAGGTAGTTTACGCTACTTTAACGTGTCATTTGTGCAAATGCACATTCGGATGGTCTAACTAGTCCTATGATACGTCTTATATGCCTAAATATGTTTAATAATGTTGCATAATTAGTTTAAGTGTCAAAATTTAGGTTACATATGCTTAAATTGAAAAAATGCGCAGCATTTTGGTCATTTTCCTAAGGCATATAAACTACCTATCATACAACTAATCAAACAAAGTGATCATAAAGTATAACCTCGGAAGGTTATTCCCTATACAACTATGGTCACAAAGTATGTTTAGTCTAATCCTATTGATCGACCAAACGGGTCAGGTTCGAAAGTCTAAGCGGTTGTCGAGACCACTTGACTTACGACCCTAAACAAGCACTAAACTAGAAGTGATGAGTTAAACATGTTAAAACATGTTTAACTAAGTTAGAAAACTCATTTGATATCAAAACAAAGTGTTTTGATACCCGAAAATAGTTTCGTCGCAAAATCCACATAATCGTGCATATTGACCGAAACTTTGACTCGTCACTTCGACTAGTCAACGTGGTAATCAGTAGGTATAGTTGCAAGGGACTATAACCATCGTGATTACGCTCACGTTGCAAAGTTCAATTGAACTTTGACTTGACCAAATCATGGTTAAAGTTGAAAGTCAAACACTGTTTGACTTTTAGCTTGAAATAAATAAACAAGCCAAGGAAGAACACTTACAAGTGCTCTAGGATGGAAAAATGACTAAGAAAGCTTAGGTATGAAGCCTCCAACAAAGTGTGGTAGCCTCAATTCAGAGCTAGAGTGAAGAAGAATGGAAATGAGCAAGGATTGAATGAAAGTTCATGGCTATTTATAGTTGTAGTGATGTCTTAGGATCTTGACAAGAGTAATAAGTTTTGCCCAAGGAATGATCCACACCCTACAAGTGTTAGGATCTGATTAGAAGGCTTGTAGAACACATTACTTGGTCCCCAAACAAGAAAATAAGCAACAAAAACCATTAGTTCAGCTGATTTCTATGAAAAAACAGCTTATGGTCTGAAGGCTCTCGCCCCCCCCACAATCCAGATAGGCAATTTCTCTCGCTGGCCGCCAGAGAGTGCAGGTCTGATCTTTCCAAAGTTGGCAGAAATGGTCCCTGCAGCTCTAAAACTTGTTTTTTGACGGGTTTAACCCCTGTTAACCCAATTTCAAGGCTCTACAAGGATGTTAAAGCGTAGGGGACTTGAAATATTCTTGGAAATATCATGGTTGTCAGTTTGTTTGGTCGTACGATCGCGTTTTTCGGTTAATTACGACGAAATTCGAACGGATGCGAAAACGATCCAAATTACGCGACGAATGGTATTTTTGCATTCCCATCACTAAAATACAATATTTTAGTGTTTAAAAAATATTTTGGATGTCTGGATATGGTCAGAACGCAAGATATGCACGCATCTGCATACTTCCACAGTTTTGACGCTTTTAGTCCATGTGATCAAATAAGCGTATTTTCACATACTGAACCCCTCAAAACTTATTTCTAAGCTATGTAAAGGGTATTTAGGGTATGTTTAGCTTATGAACTTGTTCCGGAGTGTACGTTGCTATACGAATTGGCAGACTTTTGCAAGTTGTCGCAAATAGTCCTTATGATCGAATAAACTTGTTTTTTCCATACCGAACCCTTCCAAAGTTATTTCTAAGTTATGTAAAGGATATTTAGGGTATGTTTAGCTTATGTCACTACTCCAGAGTGTACGTTGCATTAAACTGATTACATTTGCGTAATAGTTTACGTAAAACTTCCAGAAAAGTTTCTCGAGAGTTCGAAATCATACGAGATTTGATATGTGTAAATGTGATATGTAATTGTACAAATCCCGAGAATGAAAAAAAAATATTTCATTGGATTCGTATTTGTATGATGGTCGTAGAGGCATAAGTGTCACACTTCATCACAGATAACGGTACCAATTTTGCTTCTGACGATTTACAAAAATGGATGAAAGTGATGCGTATGGAGCACAGTTTTGCTTCTGTGGCGCATCCACAGGTAAATTCTCAAGTTGAGAGCATCAATAAGCAGATTGTTGATGGCATTAAGGCAAGATTGGGAACGGTAAAAAGGGGTTGGGTGGATGAGCTGCCAAGTATTTTGTTGGCTCATCGCACCATGCCAAAGACTAGCACGGGTGAAACACCGTCCAAACTTGTCTATGGAATTCTTAGGATCTGAGTTCGGTTTTGATTGTGTTTAACGTTTGAAATTAAGATGAACAATGAATGAGAAATGCAGCGGAATATTGATGGAAACAAACTTTTCACAATCAAACAGGAGAATTGCTTTCAACACACATTTTCAACAATGAACCGAATGATTGAATTTATTTCATCAACGATTACAATTGCATGTATACAACAAACTCCCCCTCAGCCTGAGCTCACAATGATTTGTTCGTACAGGAAGAAAGATGGTGAAGAGCCAATAGAACAGTACAGGGTACTGTTCTATTTATAGGCACGGACAAACCACTGTGGCATCTTTGCTGACGTCACCATGAAAGTGACATCTAACCTCCTAACAAACTCTAACCTCTGATCTATACAAGTACTTCTATGCTAACAACTGTTATTACAATTCATTACATAAAGACAAACTAAACTACTGTTGAATCCTTCCACTGATGTGAACCCAGCAGCACTTGATATAACCCAGCAGTGCTTGACTCAAGGCAGTAGATTGAACAACAGGGCTTTAGTCTTCATCAGTCTTTGACCTGATCAGCAGTTTAGGTCAGTAGTTGTACCGATCAGTAGATAGGAGGTCAGCAGATGTTGAAACCAGTTTCAAGGGGAGAGGCTTGTATACACAACATCTGCTTATTCTGGATCCACTGCTCTGATCCAGTTTTGGCTTTAATTATCTGTTCCTATGATAGGGTTCAATCCCAACAATCTCCCCCTGGAACAGATAATGCCAAAACCCTTCATTATTGGTAGATCTTTATTGCCTCATCAACAGTTCCCTTATTTGCCCTTTGAGTTGTAACTCAAAGGCTAAGACATTTGTGTCATCTTCATCCCTGCACAGTGAAAGATCAAGGAGATCCTGTAAATCTTCAAGACTTAGGCCAAGTGCTTGTTCCCTTGTTATTTTCTTCACTTCTCCACTTGACTTGAACACTGTCAGTACATGGGTCTTTTTGTCAGTTTTCCATTTTAGTACTTTTGAGTCTGGTGGGTTTCTTGGGAGATCTTTATTAGATGAGGTGTTTGGTGATGTTGGCCTTGTGATGACTGACTGAGCAGTGCTTGCAGGTTGATTTAGACCAAGAGTTTCTGCTATCATTATCTTAATGCCCTCTTTTACAAGGTCATCTCCTGCCATTAATTCTGCCACTGTTTCAGTGTCCAACTGTTGTTGTATTCTTTTATAGATGGCAGCACCAGCTGGAGCAGTGGATCTCTTGAGTTGCAGCTTTGGTGGTCTTGTTGAAACCTCTGCTTCAGGGTAGTCAGGTTTTTGTGGAACTTTAGGATCTTTCTTCCTTAATTCATCCAACCTTTTGTAGGTGGTCCTGACTTTGTCTTCTTTCCATCTCATCGCTTGATTTTTGGACCCATAATCAGCAGCAACTAATTCCTCTTTCATTCTCTTCAGCTCTAATGTCTTTTCAGGCACATTCTTCTTGTACTTTGACCAATCTGGAGGAGTGTGTTTGACCTTATTCTTAATCATTTCTTGAATCCTGGCTGCTTCTTTTTCAAGCTCAGGAATGGTCCACTCTTTGTACATATATTTTTCACCCTTATACTTCTTAAAAGCCATGATATTTTCAATGTAATCTTTTCTCAGGGTTTTATCTGCTCTTTCTGACAATTGCTTACAAACATTCTTTGCAAACTGCTCCAATGATCTAACTTGTGTGAGTAGAAATTGATAATGCCTTTGAATTTCTTTATCAGTTTTTCCTTGAGAGTTTCTTTTGGAGATATCCTCTGCCTGTAGAGCTTTAATTTTCAAGTACTCTTCAATGTTGTTAGGCCTAGGATATCCTTCAACTGATGGCAACTTCGTTTTAGCAGGATCATCCTCATAGTAGAAGGATTTGATCTCCTCTCTTACAGCAATGAGTTCAAGAGGATATTGGAAACCTGCAGGAGTGAAGGCAGTGATTGGTTGTTGTACATGAGCTGATGAGAGAGGAACATGGTTTGGGATATTAACAAGTGAAAGAGATTGTGAAGATGTTGGTGATGGTGATGGAGAATCATCAGGTATAAAAATCCTTCTCCTTTTTATTATAGAAGAAGCTGATGATGTTTTGGGTGGATCAGTGGTGGTGTTTTGAGTAGTAGAAGGTGGCTGACAAACAGTTGTTGAAACAACTGGTGTTTCAACCACTGTTGCCATTACAACAGATGTTGTAACATCTGATGTCTTCTGCTTTTTGGCAGGAGGTGATGGTGGTGAGATTGTTTTTAGTGGTGATGGTGGTTTTGGTGGTGAGATGATTTTTGGAGGTGGTGGTAAGGCAGTGGTTGTGGTGCGTGTTGAAGTAGTATGTGTTGAAGTGATAGCAGATGTTGAAACTACTGAAGTACCAGCAGTTGTTGATACAGCAGGAGTTACAACAGCTGTTTGAGTGGAAGATTGATGTTGGGGGCTTTTGGAAAGTGGTTTGGAAGTATGCTTTGTGAGTCTGGATGGTGTGGATTTGGGTTCCCTCACTTTTCTAGTGGGATTCTTTCTTTTTGGCTCAGGATTTTGAACATCCTTTGGCTCAGAACAACCCTGCGCATTTAGCTCCATATAAGCTCTTTTCTCCTCATTCCACCTGGACATATCCTTTGCCTCTCTGTCCCTTTTTACACTTGCTTTTGCTTCAGCAAGTGCATTTGTGGTAACATCAATCTTTTTGCTACCATCTGGCAAGGGAATCTTTTTAGTCATTGCCTCTTTTTCTGGTTCAATATACAGACCATCATCTATTCCCTTCTTCTTCTTCCACTCCTTAATTTTCTCCCCCTTTTTGGAATTATCTGGGGGTAGTTGATCAATGAAGAGAATAGTGGGAGGAGCAGTGCCAGTGGTGTTCGAGAGATGGGCCTTTATAGCCTTGATATCTGCTTGTGTGTTTCTAAACCTGGACTCCATTATGTTTCTCAGGTCTTATATATGTATTGCATGTTGCTGATCCGCCGTTTGTCTTTGTTGTTGGAGCAGGGGTTGAAATAAACTCCATAACTCATTTGCAGCAGGTGCTTGTGGTGGAGCAGATGCTTGAGTTGGAACAGCAGTGGGTTGCACCTTTTGAACTTTTAATAACTGTTGCAGCATTTCTTTGATTTCTGCAACAGAGGTATCCAGTTTTTCAACTCTATCCGTCAATTCTAGGTACTTTAAACCATCACCCAATTTAATGGGATCATCTGATTTCCCATTAACAGTGGTTTGAACAGTGGGGGGGGGGATATTCCACGGTCCTCCCAACCGCCGGAGTGTGACACTCCGCAGGTTAGCTTAGTCCCATAGCCACCTGGGGGTTAATACCCTATACCGAGTCGATCCGTTTCCCCGTGGAAGAGGTGGGTGGCTGGTGACCATCCCTGGAGTCGAACCCGGGTCTCTGGGGAAAGAAAGGGTGGGACTAGCCAACTGCGCTACCCCAGTTGGTTCAGTGGTTTGAACAGTGCTTGACTTAGGGAATGTATTCCAATAGTCATCCACTGATGCCCCCTTTTCTTGGTATTGGGGACTTCTTCCCTCAGCAATTGATAACCTTTTGATGGTACCAGTGGTCAAAACAAACTCACTAGTGGTTATCAGAGGTACTATAGAAGGAATTGCCTCCAAGGAAGTCTTATTGATGTAACCACTATCCAAATGCAAACCAGTGGGTTCAACACTTGTAGTGGCTGCTTCTCTTGGATTACCACCAAGAGTTACTTGTAACGCAAGGGGTGTAACCTCCTCAGGTCTTGTTGGTGGGTTAGCTATGATCGATACATCAGACCTAGTCGTTTGTTCAAGTATGTTCTCATTGATAGGTGAGTGAGAAGGACTGGTTTGTGCCTGGTTCAGATCAATAGCATCCAACAATAATTTAGTTGGGGGGGGGGGGATTATGGAGGTGAGGTTGGGTGTAGAAAGAGAATTTGCCCCGGGCATTGGGCTGTGGATGATGGAAGCAAGAGATTCCAGAGCATCATATTGTGGTGTCCCTATTTGTACAACCTGTTCTTTCTGAGAAGAAGCAGGAGGAGTTTCAGGCATGGGTTGAGATATTTCTACCAACTGCTGTGAGGAAGTAGCAGCAGTGGTTTCTTGTGACTTTTGTGCTGTCACAGGCAGTTGCTCTGGTATCTCATCCTCCAGAGTTGCCTTTTTGGTAGGTTTGGGGGGCTTTTGAGATTTTTGTTTTGGCCTTTTGGTGATTTTAGGTGTGGGTTTCAAAGCAGTTGTTTTGCTGCTATGATCACCTGGAGTAGTGGGATCAGCAGCAGATACCTGAGGAGCAATGGTAGCTGCTAAATTCTGCTTAGGCACCTCTGCTTGTGTTTTTCAAGGTGTTGACATTCTTGTAAAAGTTTCAGCAGTTAAGCTGTTTATTTGAAAAGATGCACCTTGTTTTATTGCAGCAGCATCATCCTTACCAAATTTCTTTTCAAAATAGTAACTTAAAAATCTTGGAAAAAGTAAGAATGGCTTCTTTTCAACATTTTTAACCAAATCATTAAAGATTTCCTGGGAGTAATTGAAATTTTCATCTTGAAGAATAGCATATCCCAGGTTTTGAATCTTTAATGGTATTTCATTAAAAGAAGTGGTTTTGTTTGAAATACACATAAGCAGAGTATGGAACAAAAATCTTGTTGCAGGTGGAAAATTACCTTTTTGTAAGGTATCCTTTTTAATTTGTTCTGTATACCCCCTTTCAAGGAAATCAGTTTTTAACTCATTTTTTGGAAAAGAAGTTTTACCTTGTTGATCATTGAGTTCAAAGACTTCTGAGATGGATTGTGGTGTGATTTTGACAGGTTTACCCATTAGATAAGAGTTGATGGCTATGACATCCTCGCCTTGTTTGTCAAGGGTAATATTCTTCCAAAACTCTCTTTGGGTGTCCAAGTAAATTGGAGCATCTGCTGTTAACAAAGTTTTGTACTTTGATGCAGACATGATGGCAATGATGGAATCGAAAGCATCGGTGGTGCCTGGTTTTGTAAGAAGACCCAGATAATTGTGTGGTGATTTGTATGGGATTTCAATAGGTGTAGCCTTTTGAACGGCCTTTTTATGAGAAGATTTTGAAGTGGGTGTTGCAGATGACTTCGATTTTGTCATTTTAGAGAAGACAATCGAAGAAGTTTGTGAAGAAATTTGAGGAAATGAGAACTGCTTTGAGAAAGGAATTTTTAAGAAAAAGTGAATGCTGACGTGGCATTGGTTACAAAAGATCTGACCACTATGTACTGTCCACGTGCCAACCCCTGATGAGATGAAGGACAAGTTGTCTTTTATGAAGACCACTGATGGAACAAGACCAGTGGTTATAAGGTAGAAATGAAAGCAGTGGTTGATTTTTACTATCAGTGGATAGCACATCAGTGGATAAAACATTGATTTTAAACAACAATGCTTATCAAGAAATGAGAGAACAGTGGTTGACTTTCAGCAGTGGACAGTGTTTTCAGTGGAACAGACCTTTGAACAAAGCAGTGGTTATGGCAGACTTTTAAGGATTTTAATGAAAATTCATTTTCAGCTATTCTTAAGGATGGATTTTTTATTTTCTGAAAACATTTTAATGCTTTTATTCATAGAAAAACAGGATTTTGCCTGTTATTCCATGTTTAGCATGCCAATCCTAAAGATCAAGGATGTGTCTAATGCTTTGGTTAGCACATCTGCCAGCTGATCCTTAGTTGGAACATGGTGCAGAGAAATCAAACATTTTTCATAGCAATCCCTCACAAAGTGATGTCTGATGTTGATATGCTTGGTGGTTGAGTGGGAAACTGGATTTTTGATGATATTTTCTGCTGCCTGGCTATCCAACATGAGTGGTGTCTTTAAGGCAGTGATACCAAAATCCAGCAACTGATTTTGAAGCCAAAGCAGTTGGGATGTACAGCTTGCAGCAGCTATATACTCTGCCTCAGTAGTGGATGTGGAAACAGCTGCTTGCTTTTTGCTTTGCCAAGACAGTAAACAACTGCCTAGGAATTGGCACCCTCCTGAAGTGGACTTCCTTGTCTTGTCACATCCAGCAAAGTCACTATCTGAGAAACTTGAAAGCTGAATTTTACCATCAGCTGGATACCAGATACCGAGTGTGGGAGCACCTTTTAGGTATCTGAATGTCCTTTTTACAGTAATAAGGTTTGACTTTCTAGGGGCTGATTGGGATCTTGCACAAACACATGTTGCAAACATGATGTCTGGCCTAGATACAGTTAGGTACAATAAAGACCCAATCATGCTTCTATATAAAGTTTGATCAACCAAATCATCCTTCGCATCAGACATGACTAATTTATTGGTTGCAATGGGTGTACTACAAGGCTTGCAATCATCCATCTCAAATTTCATTAAAAGTTCTTTGGCATATTCACCCATTGCACTCATTTCAAACTCAGCTGTCATGAGTTACCTAAACTCTTCACACATTTTATTACATGTGCTTCCAAAGATGATGTCATCCACATAAATCTGGTCAATCATCAAATCCTTTCCTCTCCATTTTAGAAACAATGTTTTGTCTATCTTACCTCTTGTGAAACCAATGGAAATTAGAAAGGTGGAAAGAGTTTCATACTAGGCCCTTGGTGCTTGTTTCAGGCCATACAAAGCTTTATTCAGCTTGTAGACATGATTTTGATTAAATGGATCCTCAAAGCCTGGAGGTTGACAAACATAAACCTCCTCTTGAATCTTACCATAGAGGAATGCACATTTGATATCCATTTGGTACACCTTGATGTTGTGGTTGACAGCAAAGGCCAGAAATAATCTGATAGCTTCAAGTCTTGCTACAGGGGCAAATGTTTCATCATAGTCAATGCCCTCTTCTTGTCTGAAACCTTGAACCACAAGCCTAGCTTTATTCTTGACAACAATACCCCTTTCATCAGTTTTATTTTTGAAGACCCATTTTGTGCCAGCAGGACTTATACCCTCTGGCAATGGTACAAGCTCCCAAACTTGTTGTCTTTTAAACTGTTGGAGCTCCTCTTGCATGGCCTCTACCCAGCTGTTGTCTTTCAGTGCCTCTTGGTACTTGACTGGCTGATGGAGAGATAGAAAGCCAACAAAAAGACAAATGTTTTGGGATTGACTTCTTGTGAGCACCCCTTCATTGATGTTGCCAATAATTTGGTCTGGTGGATGAGATTTCAAGAAGATAAGATCTCCTTGGTATGGAACAATGGCAATGAGTGGGGAGGGCTGCAGATGTGAATCATCTGAGCTAACCACTGCTGGTGACTTTGATGATCCAGCAGTGGCTTCAAAAGGTGGTGGAATAGGAGGTAATGGTGTGGACACATGCTAACTTTGGTCCACTATTTGAGGACTTTTGTCAACAGTGTTTGATGATGTGGAAGCAGGGGTTAATGGGCTACTTTGTTCAACAACTGTTGAGGTAGTAGTGGTTGAGCTTTGACAGCTGTTTTGAACATCTGCTGCTCTTCCCACTTGGACAGACTTTTGTTGAGGAATGATGATTTCATACCCATAGTCTGGTGATGAATCCTCTGATGGACCTGCACTGTTAGTCTTGACAGCAGTATTTTCAAAAGTGAATTTATCAAGATTAAACAAATATGCAGGGTTTGCTGGGATTTTTATTGATGAAAGTTCATTGAACTTTACATTCAAAGTCTCTTCCACTATTCTGGTCCTTGTGTTAAACACTTTGTAGGCCTTAGCAGTGGTTGAGTATCCCAGATGATAACCACAATCAATTTTGGCTGCAAACTTTGAGATGGAATCTTTTAAGTTTAAAATGAAGCATGGGCAACCAAAAACTTTGAAATATGAAATTAATGGCTTTATTTTATACAGCAATTCATAGGCAGTCTTTTGATGCCTGGGGTTGATTAAAACTCTGTTTTGGACATAGCAAGCAGTGTTTACTGCCTCTGCCCAAAAAGTTAATGGCAAACCTGAATCAGCAAGCATGGTTCTGGCAGCCTCAATCAAAGTTATGTTCTTTCTTTCAACAACCCCATTTTGTTCTGGTGTTCTTGTGTGACACCCCGAAATTTCCATGTCCAATATTATACCGACACGTGTCATGGGCTTAAAACGTGTAAAGGATTTCCTTAGAAGGACTAAAGTTGACAAACAAGGAAAGTATGTGAATATAAGGGTTTAAAATGTCAACAATTGAAAAATATACTTTACAATAACCCTACGTGATGTGACAACCCTCACCAAACCAGGTATCCGTACGAATTAATTAATATTTAATTAATGCTTAATTACTGTGCTTGCTTACCATTGTGGTTAAACTGCTTCTTGATTTCTGATACATACATATACATGCATCATACTTTATTACTGTCACTCCATTTCTTACACAGAACTATAGTGACAAACTTGTTGCACAAAAGCACAGTGAGCACACTATACGGAATACCCAGTAAACATGCTGACATAGCCAGCACTACACAGATATTGTCTCTGAGGCCAGTACGAGCGGGGAATAGATTACTACACTAGTAGGGAGTGTAGGGAGGTGAGGATTATAAAACTACGTCACTAGGTGATAGTTATAGTGACCGGATGTGCCTAAAACATGCTCTAACAACAAAATCCTGCACTTTATTACAAAATTCAGCATTTAATATAACTAGTAAAGTGCAAAAACATGGGAAAATAATACTAGACACTTTCCAAAGTGTCGGGAATTTATTGTGTCGCTAAAAACACTATAAAAGACACTCTAAATGCTTATTTAGCACTTTAACGGATTAATATCCAATCGAACAACCGGACTTTACCCGGAACATAAAAATATTGCCAATGACATTGTTTATCCTTTTCCGATCTAGTTAGGGTCCCCGAACACCCTAACACCCGTTATATTAAACAACACACATAAATGTGCTAACTAAGTCCTGTTAGATTTCAACTAAACACTAACCATTCAATTGAAATCAAACTATATAACCCCCCCCCCCCCCCATCCGATCGGTTTCCCCATGTGCGGACACCCTCCACCAATTCTTGATTATTCTGTTAAGCTATGTCAAATATCTAGACTACATGTTACACAATGGGTATTAAGGGAAGATGGGCTATAAGTATGCATAGAGGTTAATTATCATCTCATCACAAAACACTTAATAAAAATTTTGCTCTCTCTCCCTCCCTTTGATACCTACGGCCGAAACCATCATCCCACATCCACCCATCATTCAAGTCTTGTTCACTCATTCTACATACACACAAGGGTGAAAGGTGGCACACAAGGTGGCTCAGTGCTTTCGGAATCTCAAGAACCTCTCTATATTTATTTTATCCACCTTGTTTCTTCCCTAGCCTTGAGCTAGTAGTAAGTGCCTCTAAACATCCTCTTGATCTTGTTTAAAGTGGTTAATAAGAGATTTAACGGATAAAAATCAAGAACACTCAAGATCAAAACTAAAAGTCTTGAAAGAAAGATGAATATGTTGGATAAAAAGAAACTAGTGGTGTAAATCTTAAGAAACTTGTCTACTTGTGATTATTTTATGTTGTTTGTTGCTAGTAGTGGGATGGATCATCATCTAACCATACAAGATCATGTTCATGGAACATGAACTAGTAATATGTTAAGTGTAAAAGTTGTAAGATGATGAACCCTTCCACTCACAAAACATGAACTTGTGTAAAAGTGATTTTTCTTATGAAATAGAGTTCTAAACTAGTAGATCTAAAGATCTACAAGTGGTTTTTCAGAAGAACCAAGTAAAGGATGCATGTCTTGTTTAAAAGCCGGATCTTTCATAAACTAAAGGTATTTTAGTGACTAAACAAGTGTGTAAACACTTGTGTAATAAGAAGATTTAACAAAGAAACATTTTCGTAACTTTTGACTAGAAGTGGTAAAATTACATATTCTTTAAAAATAAAGTTTTCAAGAAACTAATTTTATTTTTAAAGATGGAAAGATCCACTAAACATGTTAGGAAATTACTACATATTTTTACACAACTTACAAGTTCATGAGTTTGTGATTTAGACTTATTTTGACAAGTTTGATGTTTAAATATTGTATATTGATGGTTGATAAATTGTTGATTGGATTTTGAAAAGAAAATGATACGCTTGTAAGCGTGGCCACCTCCAGTTACAGAGGAAACTCTGGCAAAAAAATTTCAGAAAATAACATTTAGAAATATTTTGGAACAAGTGTTTATAAATGTATATTTTTGACTTGTTTTTACAAATAAACCTCACTATGATTTTTATTACAAATTTTCCAAGTATTCGGAGGTGGATTTTCGTAAATAAAACTTGTTAAAAATATATTTAGAATTTATATATGTCATAGTAAAACGGTTGTGTGACTTTATGATTATTTTGAGAACTAGAGATATATTTTAATTTTAGGGCAAAAATAATATAACTTGAAAAATATCATGAAGTTACGACTCCCAAAATAATACCAACGCCCTCACGAATAAATATTTAAGTTACACCGGTATTATTATTACCACGTGAACTCTAAAATGTAACGCGCGTATTTTCGGGAAATACTCTTAATGGTGTATTTTGACAAAGTATTATTTTGGGAAATTGTATGAAGTAAAATATATTTTTTTTGGGAAAAATATGTATATTTTGGAATCAGAACATTTTAGACAAGTGATTTAAAATATATTTTCAAGTGAGACTTAAGAATATATTTTTCGGAATTATAACGTATACTCATATTTTGGTAAAATATTATTTTGGAAACTGTAGAAACAGAAATATGTTATTTTTTGGGATATATTAACATATTTTTATTTGGAACAATACATCGAAATACGACGCCATTACTTGGCAGGATATACAGGTACGTATATTATTTTAAGAATACGAGTATACAAGTATAAATTTCCCCCATCCTTGGGAAGGAAATGCGCATATAAAATAGTTGAGAAGTATAACTCTAAAATAGTTATCTAACTATTATTCCAAAACCTTAAAAACAGTTATAACTTGGAATAATACCAGAAACGTAACCCGAAAACACAAATACTAAGACAAGGCACTACCCGTTCGTCTAATAGACAATACACCATTGTAGGTAGTCGTGATTGCCGTGGAGATTTGGGTTACGAGTACGAAGACGCAATACTATGAGTTCATGTCCCCCTTTTCTCTTAACTGTTTTCAGTTTTTATACTTCGGGGGTGAAATACATGTTACTATGATTACGAATACTTTATACATGGTATGGTTAGCGTAAGGAGGGTTACTACTTAGATCATGTGAGTGAGTAGGCGGGAACTGGAGGCTATTAATCCTCATTATAGGACCTAGGGTCATTAGCGGTAGATCTATCTAGGTGTAGTGAGCCCAACCCCTGAGTCCGCTGAACGAACCAGGTGGTGACTTTGAGCCCGACGCAAAAATCAGTCTGAGAGACTGGGAGGATAGTCTGAGAGACTGAGAATTCAATATGAGAGATTGGGAGATTTTAGTCTGAGAGACCAGGAAGTCAGCCTGAGAGATTGAGAATTCAATCTGAGAGATTGGGAGATTTTAGTCTGAGAGACTAGGAAGTTCAGTCTGAGAGACTGAGAGGATAGTCTGGGGAAGACTAGGATGATTACATGCTTACATTGTTACTGCTTAATTGATGATTATTGATATACGTGCACACGTGGTGAATATTTGCATACACTAATTGTTAATAACTACTATGGGTATACGTACTATGACTATTATGAACCGGCACACACGTCGCACTACTTATAAGGCGAGTTATCAGACATTGATAACCCTACAGCCACCGCCACAGATAATGAGACTACATCTGCGCCAGAGACAAATACGTCAGATACTGAGAGTGATCCTGATATGCTAAGGACGAGGACAACTTCTAACAGTCCGTGCTACCAGATTTTGGTGATACTTCACCCTTGCTGATGGTTTCTGACAAGAACCTTTCTGTCACTTCTGTTTCAATACATGACCACTCCGTCACTGGTCATCCCGATGATGGACACACCATGGCTCCAATCCACGATGATGCGACTCCTGCGGACATTCCTACTGAAGGCTGGCTACTCGACAAACAATATATGACTACGTTGACATGCTTATCGATGGTCCTCCTGCCGACGCCCATAACGATAGAAAATTAGACGAGAACACTGTTACTAACTTCACTTCTTAAGACCCTGTTAACAAGCCATCCTATGATTCTAGCATGCATTCAGACTCCTTTGAGTCAGTGATACCTGCAACCTTACAAACAGCTGGATTACAGCATTCTACTACTGACACAAGACGACGATGACATGGCTGCTACTCTATCACCTGCTCGAGACACCACACCATTACACGACCCAGAGCCTGCTCTTGAGCTAGCTTCTACACCTTTTGGGTCAGCTTGATGTTGCGCCTACTGAACCTACACTTTTACGTGATCACGATCCTGTTTCTTTTTGGTCTGCCGAACATTGCACCCCTTATATCTACCTGCATCGGGCAATCTCCTCATTTGTTGAGATGTTTGTTTTTACACCCGCAACCACTGACATTGCTCCTTTCCCCTATGAAGACCGACTTCCATTGCGCCAAGGTGCCTATAGCTTTGTTTCAGAATATAACCGCACCCCGGGAAGGTACTTCAGGTTAGCACCTGCATAACGATTCATCGGCTACAACAGCATTTTCCCAACTGCACAGGTCGCACCATTTGCTACATTCACCTCTACAACGCCGGACGAGCCACTTTGATAGATCTTATAACACGCTATACTGATTTTAGACCCTTTTCATCCCTCTCATTATGGGGGCTGTATACAGGATAAGTGTCCCTGTAACATCAACTACAGTTGAGGATACGAGTCACAGAATGATGGAGCTTGAGCTGAGGCCACAATTGGCAACTAAAAATGCAAAGCATTACATAACCAAAAACATGATTTAAGTGACTACATCACAAGACAGCATATTGCTTGAAAAGTTTATGTGAGACACCCCGTCCTCCACCCTGTCTATTGCCAGCATACTTTGATTCGTCACATACATCAAGGTTCCTTTTGCGCTCTCGACCGTTGCTATTACGCCGTTCCCAGGATTCTGATACTTATTTCTTTACTATCGAGCAGCAGAGCAGATAATTACTTCAACGTATATACAAGCTCGAGGAGGGACTCACACATGTTAACAGTTTACTTTTCTTTCCTCCTCCTCCTCAGTCGCCAGTATAGTTGGTTTCTGGATTATGCGGATTGCTTTACGCTTGAGTAAAGACACTAATGATAAGCCGGGATTGCGGAGACTTTTGAGGACCACTTCTGACTACGTAATTTTGATGCACTAATATACTTGTTGGACAAGGGTAGGGTGACCCTGTATCCCTTCTGCTCTGATGCATTTTGTAAGACACCGTGATTGTGGCTGGAGGATAATGAAAGCCCGATCATCTTTAAACACGCGACAATACTTATGACTAATGACTAACAAAAAACTCCGTCACTATGTCCCCACTAAGCACACTGTTGATCTACATATTTGTGCTATAACTATAATGCTACATGCTTACTTGCTACATTCCTATTTACAAGCTGTGCAATACATGTGATAATATGTGATTGAATGTTATAACAACTGCGTATATGCATATATATAATACACCCCTGAGGTCTTATTCATTGAATAGAGACTTGTGTGCTCGCGTCCTTCACAAGACCTGACCTAACCGACTTTCTTCTAGAAAGATGTCAACTCAAGGGAACACCGATATCAACCACCCTCTACCTACAACAGAGGCGGAAATGCAAGAGCGCCTCTTACAGGCCATCGCACGGTACGAGGCCCGTCGCTCCGATTGCCGCGGAGGTACCTCAGGAAATAACCCCCCCCCCAACGGTAATGTCTAGTCTTTTAAGACACATTACAAAATATTTGGACATTTCCACGAGTGCCTTGCTAAGGCCTTACGCAAGTAATGTTGCTTACATCGCAGGATGCACCTACAAGCACTTCTTGGACCACAAACCTCGAGAGTTCGACGGCACTAGGGGTGCCTTAACCTTCGTGCGCTGGGTTGAAAAGACGGATTCTGTTGTACGATTGAGCAAATGTGACCCCGAACATCAGGTCACGTATATAGCTGCACTATTGGTGGATGAGGCTCTGTCATGGTGGAACCATCAAGTTCGAACAATAGGCGAGACCACTGTGTACGCTATGACATGGGACGAACTGAAAGATCTGATGCGTAAGAGATATTGCTCGAGGGCAGAAGTCCAGAAGTTTGAAACAGAACTGTGGAACTTGAAAATGGAAGGACCAAAGATAGCGGAGTATGTGCAGAGATTTAACAAATTATCACAGGTTGCTTTACTCCTGGGGGAACCAGAGTCTAAGAGAATTGAACAGTTCATAAGGGGATTGGCACCTCAGATTCTAAGCCTGGTAAGAACATCTAAACCTTCAACGATCACCGAGGCTATCAACATAAGCATGGCACTCACGGAAGAAGCAGTTAAACGAGGAGAATTTTCCACTGCTGAGGAGAAAAAGGAGACTGCTATAGAGGCATCTGGGGATAACAAGAGAAAGCTCGCAAATTTCAAGATGGTTACTCGGGGAAGTAGCAAGAAGAAGACCAAAAAGGGAAAAGACTACAAGGGTATCCTGCCTAAGAGCGACAATTGTTTACGTTATCATGTCGGACGATCTAAATATGGAAAATGTGCTAACTGTGGCAAGAGGGGGCATCCTAAAGAAACTTGTTGGCAAGATACTGAACGTGGTTATGGGGGCCAAGTCGGTAGTGAGAATCACGAAGGGGACAACGACAATGACAATTGTCAAGGCGGAATGAGTGATAAACGGAAATGTGCTCGAGGTTGTTTTAACTGTGGAAGCAAAAAGCATTTCATAAAATATTGCCCTAAAAACAATCAGGCATAAGGATGTAAGCTCCCCACCGGAGCTAGGGAGACACGCCAGGGATTCAAGTATGGATATCGGTACGTCCCGAATTACTTAATGTTATGCATCTGTATTGCCAAATACTGTTGCAAATTTTATGATTCGCACCTCTAGAGTTCGAGAGTATAATTGGTTTAAGTAGCGAATAAGTAGATATTTCAGTACCCATTAGAACTAGCTTAGGGAAAGCTAGTGGAAGCCAACGCAGTAACTGGGGGGCGACAAGATAAAAACCGGAGAGCGTAAGTTTACGATAGATCTACTGCCAGTTAAGCTGGGAAGCTTCGACGAGGTAATTGGGGTGTATTAGTTGCCAAGCGGTCGAACGGAGGTTGATATTCGCACCTCGATGACGAATGTAGGAATGATCGTGACTCAAAAAGTAGGATACGCCTCTACAAATCACGAATTGCTTGAGGGCACGAAAGTGGTTACGGAAAGGATGGGTTGTTTTATGGCTCATGTCGGGGACAAGGGAGCCGAAGAACTAAAACTTAAAGATACCCCCGTGATCGGGGAATATCCTGAAGTCTTCTTCGAAGACTAGCCAAAATTATCTCTCCAACGACAAGTCGAATTTTTGCATCGATTTGATTCCAGGCGTCGCGCCTGTAGTCAATGCACCCTGAGCGACTTACACCTTCGGTAATGCAAGGATTGACAGTGGAGTTTTAGCAGTGGATAGAGAAGGAAGATAACAGACCAAGATGTCCCTTTTGGGTAACCCCATTTCTGCTCGTCAAAAAGAAGGATGATGATTTTCAAATAAACATCAACTACCAGGAGCTGAACGAGCTAGCGCACGAGAGTCGGTGACTCTTACTAAGGGTTAACGAACCTCTTACATAACTGACTATGCGGACCCAACTACTACTACACGACTGGTCGATGATCGAGCGTCGTTAGCGGTGAAATTCAGGAAGAAAGTATACAAGAGCAAAATTGTGGGACAATGACTAGTTCTTAGACGTACACAAAAACGGTGCTTCCTACACAATGTACAAACCGGATCCACACGGGATACGAAATCTGGAGAATCTAGAAAATTTATATCTTGGACCTTTGGGAACCCAGGACCAAACTCGTAAGAATTTTTATTTAGGAACCATATCTGTCAACTCAATCAACCATCATTAACCTGGCGCATATGCCAGTTCCGTTGACCAAACAGAGAGTACTTGGATTTCTTTTACTTCTGGCGAGTAGATGTTTGCATCTCTACTCCCCTTAATGGTAGTTTCATCACAATAATTTTCTCGCTGAGAGCGAACACACATTTGCTTCGATATCTAGTCATTTCTTCACTTTAGCGGATACTCGTTGTTCCTTTTCTTGGAAAACTTACCTGACATACATGCATCATTTGCTACGCATGTGATTTCGTTTTGAACACACACTTCATTGGAATTTACATATTATTTTGCTAAACCTAATTACTGATTCCTGATTCGAGTAACCTACATTATCGTTATTGTTGGCTCTTTTGTTACCAAGCTAACACACTTCCTTGAAACCGCTTTCTTTCAAGTTACAGTCATGGTTTATTTTTACTACCATCCCGAGAACTCCTTGTTGATACATACATTGTCGGGTTACGTTGAAACCAAGTTCAATTACTTGAACTTAACCAGTTCACAGGTTTAACTTGAAACGCTATATGATGTATTGGGAGCATCATATTCAACTATTTTTGCAGATATTCTTTCATTTCGAGTCATAGTAGATTTGGTTGGTCTACGACTCCACTAAAACGTTTGATTTGTTTCGATACCTTGCGGTGATATTTTCACAAAATTGAAGCTTGCGCTAATTTGGTTACTCACTTCGTACACGGATTCAATTCCCTATTTAGTTGTTAACAATCCATTTTGGATCTTCACGATCAAAGCGGTCTCAACACAATTGTGTGTTAAGGCAATGGTACATATATATTTATTTCATAAGCACAATGTACCTCCTAATGATTCTTTCATTGTCAATCAAATGCCTTGTGAAACTTATTACTTTTCATCTTTGATTGGAAACAGTGGTCCTCTGATGTTCTGTATTTAATTGGAAACTCTATAACATGGTATAAATCAAATCTTCATATTGTCTCAGTACACTTTCATTTGATTTCAAACGCGGTGAACTTGTTCAGTCACCACTATTATTGGATAATGCCATTACGACACCTTGTGGTGTCATCATAAACTTGTAGCTTGTGCTAATCATGGTTAACCGTTTCACACGAGACCACACATACTTTTGTTTGATTTATCATTTAAACATTTCTGATGCAACTACGAATCAAGACAATGATACACCAGATTCGCTTGTATTCCATTCGGTGTATCTTCACCATTCAAAAATGTCAACACACTAAACCTTACCAGACATTTATTCAGGAGTTGACAGATCATTTTACTATTTCATTTGAGTTGTTGCTTTTGAGTTCATATAGCGGGTGCTATGGTTTGTGAAAACTCGTTTGCATATTGCAACCAATCGTTTAAATATCTTATAAGTCAAAACTCCACTTTTGTGGAACCCCTGCTAGCTGGATTACACTAGACTATACGTCAAATGCGTCTTGTACCTTTGACATCCAATGCTAGAAGCACACACCTTTCAACCCTAGGATTCGGGTTGTTATATATTCCTGGACTAACCTAATGTGAGTAATGTTTGTTTCGATTTGATGATTATCTACTTTGATATTATTTATATACATACGTGTGTGACTTAACCATAAGGAGTAAGGTAGTACAAATTTCGAGGACGAAATTTCTTTAACGGGGGGAGAATGTGACAACCCTAACTAAACCAGGTATCCATACGAATTAATTAATATTTAATTAATGCTTAATTTCTGTGCTTGCTTACCATTGTGGTTAAACTACTTCTTGATTTCTGATACATACATACACATGCATCATACTTTATTACTGTCACTCCATTTCTTACACAGAACTATAGTGACAAACTTGATGCACAAAAGCACAGTGAGCACACTATACAGAATACCCAGTAAACATGCTGACATAGCCAGCACTAGACAAATATTGTCTCTTAGGCCAATACGAGCCGGGAATAGATTACTACGCTAGTAGGGAGTGTAGGGAGGTGAGGATTATAAAACTACGTCACTAGGTGATAGTTATAGTGACCGGATGTGCCTAAAACATGCTCTAACAACAAAATCCTGCACTTTATTACAAAATTCAGCATTTAATATAACTAGTAAACTGCAAAAACATGGGAAAATAATACTAGACACTTTCCAAAGTGTCGGGAATTTATTGTGTCGCTAAAAGCACTATAAAAGACACTTTAAATGCTTATTTAGCACTTTAACGGATTAATATCCAATCGAACAACCGGACTTTACCCGGAACATAAAAATATTGCAAATGACATTGTTTATCCTTTTCCGAGCTAGTTAGGGTCCCCGAACACCCTAACACCCGTTATATTAAACAACACACATAAATGTGCTAACTAAGTCCTGTTAGATTTCAACTAAACACTAACCATTCAATTGAAATCAAACTATATAACCCCCCCCCCATCCGATCGGTTTCCCCATGTGGGGACACCCTCCACCAATTCTTGATTATTCTTTTAAGCTATGTCAAATATCTAGACTACATGTTACACAATGGGTATTAAGGGAACATGGGCTATAAGTATGCATAGAGGTTAATTATCATCTCATCACAAAACACTTAACAAAAATTTTGCTCTCTCTCCCTCCCTTCGATACCTACGGCCGAAACCATCATTTCACATCCACCCATCATTCAAGTCTTGTTCACTCATTCTACATACACACAAGGGTGAAAGGTGGCACACAAGGAGGCTCGGTGCTTTCGGAATCTCAAGAACCTCTCTATATTTCTTTTATCCACCTTGTTTACGCCTTGTTTCTTCCCTAGCCTCGAGCTAGTAGTAAGTGCCTCTAAACATCCTCTTGATCTTGTTTAAAGTGGTTAATAAGAGATTTAACGGATAAACATCAAGAACACTCAAGATCAAAACTAAAAGTCTTGAAAGAAAGATGAATATGTTGGATAAAAAGTAACTAGTGGTGTAAATCTTATGAAACTTGTCTAGTTGTGATTATTTTATGTTGTTTGTTGCTAGTAGTGGGATGGATCATCATCTAACCATGCTAGATCATGTTCATGGAACATCAACTAGTAATATGTTAAGGGTAAAAGTTGTAAGATGATGAACCCTTCCACTCACAAAACATGAACTTGTGTGAAAGTGATTTTTCTTATGAAATAGAGTTCTAAACTAGTACATCTAAAGATCTACAGGTGGTTTTTCGGAAGAACAAAGTAAAGGATTCAAGTCTTGTTTAAAAGCCGGATCTTTCATAAACTAAAGGTATTTTAGTGACTAAACAAGTGTGTAAACACTTGTGTAACAAGAAGATTTAACAAAGAAACATTTTCGTAACTTTTGACTAGAAGTTGTAAAATTACATATTCTTTAAAATTAAAGTTTTAAAGAAACTAATTTTATTTTTAAAGATGGAAAGATCCATTAAACATGTTAGGAAATTACTACATATTTTTACACAACTTACAAGTTCATGAGTTTGTGATTTAGACTTATTTTGACAAGTTTGATGTTTAAATATTGTATATTGATGGTTGATAAATTGTTGATTGGATTTTGAAAAGAAAACGATACGCTTGTAAGCGTGGCCACCTCCAGTTACAGAGGAAACTCTGGCAAAATTTTTCCAGAAAATAACACTTAGAAATATTTTGGGACAAGTGTTTATAAATGTATATTTTTGACTTGTTTTTACAAATAAACCTCGCTATGATTTTTATTACAAAATTTCCAAGTATTCGGAGATGGATTTTCGTAAATAAAACTTGTTAAAAATATATTTAGAATATATATTTCATAGTAAAACGGTTGTGTGACTTTATGATTATTTTGAGAACTAGAGATATATTATTTTTAGGGCAAATATAATATAACTTGAAAAATATCATAAAGTTACGACTCCCAAAATAATACCAACGCCCTCACGAATAAATATTTAAGTCACACCGGTATTATTATTACCACGCGAACTCTAAAATGTAACGTGCGTATTTTCGGGAAATACTCTTAATGGTGTCTTTTGACAAAGTATTATTTTGGGAAATTGTATGAAGTAAAATATAATATTTTTGGGAAGAATATGTATATTTTGGAATCAGAACATTTTAGACAAGTGATTTAAAATATATTTTCAAGTGAGACTTAAGAATATATTTTTCGGAATTATAACGTATACGTATATTTTGTTAAAATATTATTTTGGAAACTGTAGAAACAGAAATATGTTATTTTTGGGGATATATTAACATATTTTTATTTGGAACAATACAATGAAATACGACGCCATTACTTGGCAGGATATACAGGTACGTATATTATTTTAAGAATACGAGTATACAAGTATAAATTACCCCCATCCTTGGGAAGGAAATGCGCATATACAATACTTGAGAAGTATAACTCTAAAATAGTTGTCTAACTATTATTCCAAAACCTTAAAAACAGTTATAACTTGGAATAATACCAGAAACGTAACCCGAAAACACAAATACTAAGACAAGGCACTACCCGTTCGTCTAATAGACAATAGACCATTGTAGGTAGTCGTGATTGCCGTAGAGATTTGGGTTACGAGTACGAAGACGCAGTACTGTGAGTTTATGTCCCCATTTTCTCTTAACTGTTTTCAGTTTTTATACTTTGGGGGTGAAATACATGTTACTATGATTACGAATACTTTATACATGGTATGGTTAGCGTAAGGAGGGTTACTACTTAGATCATGTGAGTGAGTAGGCGGGAACTGGAGGCCATTAATCCTCATTATAGGACCGAGGGTCATTATGTAACACCTCGAAAATTCACGTCCTATAATGTGTTGACACGTGTCATAAGTTTGAACGTGTGAAAGAATGTTCTTGAAGGACTAAAGTTGACAAACCTGGAAAGTTTGTGAATATACGGGTTCTAAATGTCAACAGTGAATAAATATATTGTACATTAACCCTACATGATGCTCATACCTTCAAACGAATAAATCATGGATCATACGAAGCTAAATATGAAAGAAAGTGAGAGATTACAAACTACATGGGTTAAATGTGTCAACATGTTTAAGTTATACCTCTGAGTGATCTTTTAGCAAACCCGAAGCTTTGTAACGGTTAATTATCCTCACTAGAATGCACGATATAAATTTCATAAAGTTTCGTTATCATATGAGAAAGTTATGAACAAATTCGTATGCGAGGGGTTAAAAGCGTCAACATTGAAGTTTAGGACTTTTCGGGTGACAATAAAGTTAACCGAGGAAACGGTGACAACAAGAAGGGGTCTGAGTCAAAGAAGGATGGGCATCAGTCTGGTGATAAGCCCAAGTGCAAGATTTGCAAGAAACAGCACTTTGGGAAGTGCAGGTTAGAGTCGAACTCGCAGACTCAGTCAAGAACTTTTCTTGCGGGATATGCAAGTCAAAGGACCACAAGACCTTGGATTGCAAAAAGATGAAGGATGCAACCTGCTACAGTTGCAATGAGAAAGGGCACATAAATACGCCAAGAAGCCTGAAGAGGCCAAGAAGACCAATGCTAGGGTCTTTAGGATAGATGCGAAGGAGGCTGTGCAAGATGATAACGTGATCACAGGTACCTTTCTCATAAATGATGTCTATGCAAGAGTACTTTTCGATTCAGGCGCTGATAAGTATTTTGTAGATAACAAGTTTTGTGAATTGTTGAAATTGCCTGTTAGAACTTTAAGTGTAAAGTATGAGGTGGAATTGGCAGATGGCACCATAGAAACCGCCTCAACCATATTAGATGGATGCTTCATATCCATTAAGAACCACTCTTTTCCTTTGTCACTACTTCCTTTGAAGTTAGCCGGTTTTGACATCGTGTTAGGCATGGACTGGTTATCTCATAACCAGGCCCAAATTGTCTGCAATAAGAAGCAAGTGGTGATCAAGACTCCATCTGGTGAACCACTTACCATTCAAGGAGATACCCGGTATGGACTGCTTGAGCAAGTGACTATGCTCAAGGCCTCGAGATGTTTGAAGAAGGGTTGTGTCATCTACATGGAACAGGTTACTATTGATGAGCCGAAACCCGAGATGGAAGACATCCCTGTCATTTCTGAATACCCTGAAGTGTTTCCTGAAGAATTACCTGGTTTACCACCAGATAGACAAGTCGAATTCAGAATTGACATCATCCCTGGAGCAGCACCTATTGCTAGAGCGCCTTACAGGTTAGCACCAACAGAGATGAAGGAATTAAGAGCGCAATTAGATGAATTGCTAGCTAAAGGTTTCATTAAACCTAGTTCGTCTCCTTGGGGAGCGCCAGTCTTGTTTGTCAAGAAGAAGGATGGATCGATGCGTCTGTGCATCGATTACCGTGAACTTAATAAGGTCACAATAAAGAATAGGTATCCTTTGCCCAGGATCGACGATTTGTTCGATCAATTGCAAGTGGCAAGTTATTTCTCGAAGATTGACTTGAGGTCAGGCTACCACCAACTGAAGGTTAGAGAGGAAGACGTACACAAAACTGCATTTAGGACTCGTTATGGTCATTACGAGTTCCCAGTGATGCCTTTTGGGCTCACTAATGCACCTGCCGCGTTCATGGATCTCATGAATCGCGTTTGCAAGCCATACTTAGATAAATTCGTCATCGTTTTCATCGACGACATTCTCATTTACTCAAAGAACCAAGCTGACCATGAGAAACACCTTCGCTGTATTCTTAAACTTCTACATCACGAGAAACTCTACGCCAAATTTTCCAAGTGTGAATTTTGGCTTCGAGAAGTCCAATTCCTTGGACATGTGGTCAGTGAGCGTGGTATCCAAGTGGATCCCGCTAAAGTGGAAGCAGTTATGAACTGGCAAGAGCCGAAGACGCCTACGGAGATTCGTAGCTTCCTAGGCTTAGCAGGATATTATAGGCGTTTTATTGAAAAATTTTCAAGGATTGCTGCGCCCCTAACTTCGTTGACTAGGAAGAAAATAAAGTTTGATTGGGGCCCTAAGCAGCAAGAATCTTTCGATATCTTGAAGCGGAAGTTGAGCAACGCTCCTGTACTGACATTGCCTGAAGGTACCGAAGAATTCGTAGTTTACTGTGATGCATCACACACTGGCATGGGATGTGTGCTTATGCAGAAAGGCAATAGCCTATGCTTCAAGACAATTAAAGGTGCATGAAAAGAATTACACCACCCATGACTTGGAGTTGGGTGCTGTTGTATTTGCACTGAAGCTATGGAGGCATTATTTATATGGTATCAAGTGTGTGATCTATTCTGATCACAAGAGCCTCCAGCACCTGTTTAATCAGAGGGATTTAAACATGAGGCAGCGTCGATGGATGGAGACCTTGAATGACTATGATTGTGAAATCAGGTACCATCCCGGCAAGGCGAATGTAGTCACCGATGCCTTGAGTAGAAAGGAAAGGGTGAAACCCATCCGAATCAATGCCAAGAGCATTGAAATAAAGAACAGTTTGAATGAAAGGTTGTTAGCTGCACAGAAGGAAGCTGTGTTGGAAGCTAACTATCCTAACAAAAAGCTAGGAGTAACTGAGGAGCAGTTATCTCTTAGCAAGGACGGAATTCTAAGATTAAATGGACGAATTTGGGTTCCAATTTATGGAGGACTTCGAGATGTTATCCTCCAGGAAGCCCATAGTTCTAAATACTCCATTCATCCTGGAGCTGATAAGATGTACCAGGATCTAAGGGCAAATTATTGGTGGATAGGCTTGAAGAAGTCTGTAGCCACCTATGTAGCTAAATGCTTGACATGTGCGCAAGTCAAAGCCGAGCATCAGAAACCGTCAGGTGTGCTACAACAACCTGAACTTCCCACTTGGAAATGGGAAATGGTAACTATGGATTTTATCACCAAGTTACCTAAGACAAGGAAAGGAAACGATACCATTTGGGTGATCGTAGACAGACTGACTAAGTCAGCACATTTCCTGCCCATTAAGGAGACTTACAGCTCTGACATGTTAGCCCAGTTGTACGTCGATAAGGTTGTAGCTTTACATGGCATACCTATGTCTATTATCTCTGACAGAGATACTAGATACACGTCACATTTTTGGAAAAGTTTCCAACAATATTTGGGCACGCGTATGAATTTTAGTACGGCATACCAACCTCAGACGGACGGCCAGAGTGAGCATACTATTCATACATTGGAAGACATGCTTCGTGCATGTGTGATTGACCTGGGTGGTAGTTGGGATAAGCACCTACCGTTAATCGAATTCTCCTACAACAATAGCTACCATACTAGCATCAAGGTTGCGCCTTTCGAGGCCTTATACGGTAGAAAGTGTAGAACGCCCGTTTGTTGGGCAGAAGTTGGAGATGTCCAATTATCAGGACCAGAGATAGTCTTTGAAACGACGAACAAGATTGTCCAGATTCGTTACCGTCTCAAGGCTGCCCGAGATAGGCAGAAGAGTTACGCAGATCTAAAGCGTAAACCTATGAAATTTGAAGTAGGTGACAAAGTCTTACTTAAAGTATCACCCTGGAAGGGAGTGATGCGGTTTGGTAAGAAAGGTAAGTTAAGCCCGAGGTATATAGGACCATTCGAAATTATCGAATGTGTTGGGTCAGTGGCTTACAAGTTAAACTTACCTGAGGAGCTTAGTGGTATTCATAACGTATTCCACGTCTGCAATCTGAAGAAATGCCTAGCTGACGAGTCGCTAGTCATACCACATACAGATGTGCATATAGATGAGAGCTTGAAATTTGTGGAAAAACCATTGTCGATTGAAGATCGACAGGTTAAGAAGCTTCGAAGGAAGCATGTGCCTATTGTAAAGGTAAAATGGGATGCCCGTAGAGGTCCCGAATACACGTGGGAGGTTGAATCCACAATGAAAGAAAAATACCCTCTTTTGTTTCAATAAATCTCGAGGTCGAGATTTCTTTTAAGGGGGTGAGGATGTAACACCTCGAAAATTCACGTCCTATAATGTGTTGACACGTGTCATAAGGTTGAACGTGTGAAAGAATGTTCTTGAAGGACTAAAGTTGACAACCCTGGAAAGTATGTGAATATATGGGTTCTAAATGTCAACAGTGAATAAATATATTGTACATTAACCCTACATGATGCTCATACCTTCAAACGAATAAATCATGGATCATACGAAGCTAAATATGAAAGAAAGTGAGAGACTACAAACTACAGGGGTTAAATGTGTCAACATGTTTAAGTTATACCTCTGAGTGATCTTTTAGCAAACCCGAAGCTTTATAACGGTTAATTATCCTCACTAGAATGCACGATATAAATTTCATAAAGTTTCGTTATCATATGAGAAAGTTATGATCAAATTCGTATGCGAGGGGTTAAAAGCGTCAACGTTGAAGTTTAGGACTTTTCGGGTGACAATAAAGTTAACCGAGGACTAAACAAAGTGGGTATATGTCTTGAAGCCCTTAAACGTCAATTTGGAGGGTTCAAAGTGCAAGAAATAAAGTCGTAGCAAAGTTCCCAAGAGCCAAGGACCAATACATAAAAAATCAAAAATTCTGATTTGATCAGATGAGGCGTCGCGCCACGCGAAGCCCCAGGGGGGTCTACGCGTGCCGCGAGGGCCTGTCTGGTCCGAAAAATTTGGGTTCTTGTCTTCCATTTGCATGGTAACCGACTTATAATCGATTTTTCACATCTTGCACGACCCCTAGGTGACCCCTAGACACTTAGGGACATCTGGAAGTGATCCAAGGCCATTGATAGAGTTGTGTGTCAACAATCCATGAATATTTGAGCACTATATAAAGGGCCAAGGTTGCAACCAATTCTTCACACCTTTCTCTTGCATTCTTGATCATTTCTGGAGCTCCAAAGCAGGCTCAAGTGATCACATTTCGTGCATAGGACCTCAGTAAGTTTGCTTAACCTTTCTTAGTTAAGTTTTTTGCTTAGTTTTAGCTTAAAAGTCAAACCGTTGTAATTAACGGTTGACTTAACGATTAATCACTAATGGTCCAGTGATTAGTCGAATTGAAAGTAGTTATAAGTTGGTAATTATGTGGGCAATAAACCCTTAAAAGGGCACCCTCTGTTTCCCACTCTAACTAGGTCAAATATCGGGTCAAACTTGTTATTAAAAAGTCAACAGAATGCTTAATTTCTAATTTATGCATAATTAGCAATGTAGAACCCATACAACCTATTTGATCATTAATATAACTTGGTAATGAATGTAAGAACATGTCTAAACATGTTCAACCCGACAATTTTCAGTAGAGACCCGGTTCGGAACCGAAAGTCGCATAGTTTGACTTTTGCTTAGACTTTCAGTTCTGACCCGTTTAAGCATGTTTTAGAAATGCCTTAGAGCTCTAATAGGACCAGGTTACATGCTAGTATAACCCTCTGTGATTATACACCTTGGTTCATTAGTTAACCAATTAATATGCATGATTCCGTTAATTGTTCATATGTTGACCATTATGCCCTTTTCACCATAAAACGTGATTTTTGAAAATGTAAAAGAGTAGAAACCTTAGTTACTGATATATAAACTTGCACCCAAAATTTGACATCAGTTTGAGGTGTAGATTGAGAGTTATGCTCATTAGCGTAATTAGAAGCTTCTTTAGCGATTAAACGATGTAATTAGCGTATAGCCTATTTAAACTTACTTTTTGATATCAAACTTATTACCCACTGATGTAATATATTATTTTGGGATTTTTGATATCAAGCTTATGTGAAATTACCAAAATGCCCCTACGGTGCATCGTTTGGTTATAGTTGATAAATTTCACATATATACTTTACCCTACTGTTATAACTTATTAAATTGAGTATTTTTGCTGATTATATCAGACCTGTATCTCAGGTAAATACTTAAACTCTTTTATAACCTTTTAAATGACCAAACTACCCCTATGGGGCATAGTTTGTGTTTAAATTCATTCCGGGCATAATAAAAGACATCTTACTGATGTCACAACATATTTGAAGCATATTAACTTAGGAAACCTGTATATGGCTCTTACGGATACCCGTTACGCTTATTACGCGTTTGGTTCGGTTTATGTAACTAGTTTACATAAATTAGCCGAAACGGGTCAAACCTTATCGGTTTTATCTCAAAATCCAGAATGTGTATAATATACCCATATTAAGCAAGTCTTCAAACTTGACAGGTCTAAATCACATTCTATTCCGGTCTTCTCTTAATCGTGCGTACGAACCGTATCTTTGAAACTAACCTGTCTAAGCTTAAGCTTAATTAAACACCCGTTAGGATTCTAATAGGTTATTATAAACCTTCGTCCCAGATTAGGAGGACCAGTAAAAGCTACTTGCATTTACTTAATGTGATTATTACTTTGCTCAGGTAAATACTTTTAACTTATTTTCCCTATACGGGCTTGGGTTACGGTATATCAAATACCACTTGGTCGGGCATTAAATCTTCCATCATATGGTGGTTAATTAAATAATTTAATCGGCCCGTTTAAATATGTTTTGTTTGCTTAAAGCCTTTGGGGGGTTAATGAGCATGTCCCGGATATCCTTGGCATCATTTTACGAAATGGCCACGACCTAAGCGCGGAGTGTAGGCGTACACTCGTCAGTGCATAAATAGTTGATGTGGTGTGTCTATTGATCTTTAACCCGGCACGCTCCGGGCTACTGAACGCATAAGGAACATGTAATTCTTTTACTAGATTATATATTTAAATGATTATCCCAAGTTATAAAATGTTTATGCCACGTGCATCCAAATCAATTTTCAATCATTTTTAAAATGAGTCAGTTGATTGTATTTACCAGTGTAAACTGACGTATTTTCCCAAAAAGATTAAACGCAGGTACTAAGCGTAATAGGCTGGATTTCTCCTTAGCATCAATAGAAGTCTCACAAGCTTAAGATGCCTAAAGTCTGTTGAACTATTGTTTCCATTTTATTTTCAATCCGTCTGTGGATAAACAATCGACAGTTGTGATACTTGATATTACAATATTATATTCGGTTGAATTATATCTTTCAATTGCTTCCGCTGTGCATATTAAAAATTGTGTTGTTTGACTATTATGTTGCCAACCACGTCATGATACTCCCCCACCGGGCCCACCGGTGACACGTGGAATTCGGGGTGTGACACATTAGCGGTAGATCTATCTGGGTGTAGCTAGCCCAACCCCTGAGTCCGCTCAATGAACCAGGTGGTGACTTTGAGCCCGACGTAAAAATCTGCTAGGTTTGAGACTTCCTACTGCACTTCACACATATCATTGGCTTTGCAACCCAATGGTGATCTCTTTTTCCTTATTTGCTACATACCAGGGATTTTCATACATACTGACATTTTTACAAGGGTTTATACAAACTCACTTACACATGAACTCGCTCAACTTTATGTTGACTTTTCAAACTACATGTATTTCAGGAAACTAACGGATCTGGCACGGTATGCACGTATTTTCAAGTTGCGTTTGAATAAAGAAGTCATCCAGGGTTTAGAAGGTGTAACCTCTTCCTGGACGGGTTACATATCCCTAAATCTAGTATAGTTTAAAGTATTTTGCTAAGTCTTTATGAACTCAATTAAATCAAGTCAAGGTTTGTAACTTATTTTGTGATTGTTGTTTCAAGACGAGTATAAAAATGGGATTTTTCTAAACTTTATTAATAGACGAATATCTCATGTTTTTATTTATATAGCATTGTTATGATTGTTGCTATGGTATTAAGAAGTCACACCAAATGACCCACGTTTCCGCAAAGCCAGGGTGTGACACGTGATGTTTATACCCTTAAACGAATGAATCGTGGATCATACGAAGCTAATTGTGAAAGAAAGTGAGAGATTACAAACTACAGGGGTTAAATGTGTCAACATGTTTAAAGTGTACCTCTGAGTGCCTTTTAGCAAACCCGAAGCTTTGTAACGATTAATTATGCTCACTAGAATGCGTGATAAAAATTTCATCAAGTTTCGTTATCGTATGAGAAAGTTATGATAGAATTCGCATACGAGGGGTTAAAAGCGTCAACGTTGAAAGTTAAGACTTTTCGGTGATCGTGTGAATAACCGGGGACTTAACAAAGTTGGTTTATAAATTTGGGGTGCATAAAAATCAAGTTTGGAAGTTCAGGGGCCAAACTGTCAACTTTTGAAAGTTATGTCATGCTGGCCTGGTCCTTACGGACCGTATGCTGGGACCCTTATGGTCCGTAAGAGACTCCCAGATGCAGAAACTCGTCTGATGGCTGTTCAGCCCATGTAACCGTCATATATTGCCCTTTTTCACTACCAAGGGCTGCCTAAACTAATTCTTAGGCTTAGGGACACTTGTATTGATCTGGGATAACCTCTTAGGCTTGTTTGTCATGATCTAGTGAGATCAAGATCACTATATAAAGCCCCATTGTTTGCAAACTTGTTCATTCACTCATACCTTCACTTCTGATCATTTCTGGAGCTCAAGGCCTTTCCCCAAGCATCTCTAACCGTGCATTAGACCTTGGTAAGTATCCTTGACCTTCCTTAATTGAGTTTTGCTTAGTTATTAGCTTAAAAGTCAAACCGTCGTAATTAAGGTTTGACTTATCGATTAATCACTAATGGTCCAGTGATTAGTCAAACTTAAGGTAGTTATAAGTTGGTAATTATGTGGGCAATAAACCCTTAAAAGGGCACCCTCTGATTCCCACTCTAACTAGATCAATTGTCGGGTCAAAGTTTATTATAAAAAGTCAACAGGATCCTAATTTTTGAATTAACGCATAATTAGCAATGTAGAAGGCGTGTAACCTATTTTATCACTCATATAACTTGGTAATAAGTATAAGAACTGGTCTAAGCTTGTTTGATCCGACAATTTTCTGTTTAGGCTCGGTTCGGAACCGAAAGTCGCAAAACTTTGACTTTTTCTTTGACTTCAGTTCTGACCCGATTTAGCCGGGTTTAGAAATGCCTTAGAGCTTCATTAGGACCAGGTTATATAATGGTATAACCCTCTGTGATCGGCTATTTGATTGTCCGATCCGTTTACACGTTTCCGTTAATTGCTTAATGTTGACCATAATGCCCTTTTTACCTTAAAACGAGAATTTTGGAAATGTGAGAAGACAATAATCTTTGTTACTGATTTATAAACATGTCCCTAAAATTCCATATCAGTTAGAGGTCTAGATTAGGAGTTATGTTCAATAGCGCATTTAAAAAGCTTTTTGGTAATTAAACGGCGCAATTAGCATAAAGCCTATCTAAACCCAATTTTTGACACCAAATATTTTACCCACTGATGTTATATAATATTTTGAGATTTTTGAAGATTTTTAATTATTTCTAAACTGATCATAACATGGGGTTATCGCCTTGATTCAGTTATTACTGATTATACCCCTTTTTGTGTATAAAATGAGTTTTACATAGTATTTTGACACCAATCCAATTGCTACTGATTTTATATAATAAATGAAGTATTTTGAACTTTATAACCTGATCAGAAAACTCAGATTTCCTGTATAACCCGAAAATCGCTTAAAACGGCTTTTTACGCATATTAAACACCTAGTATGGGTTTAAAACCATTTTGGCATATAAGACTTATCACCAACTGATATAACCTATTAAGTTAAGTTGTTTTACTAATTATTTCAGACCCGAGTCCCAGAATTAAAATCTATCTCTTTTATAATCTTTTAAATGACCAAAATACCCCTACGGGGCTTAAATTGAGATTAAACTCGTTTTGGGCATAATGGAAGGTATCCTAGTGATATCCCAACATATTAAGGCATATTAACTTAGGAAACCTGTATATGACTCTTTTGGTTAACCATTACGCTTCTTGCGCGTTCGGTTCGGTTTATGTAACTAGTTTGCATAAATTAGCCGAAACAGGTCAAACCTTATCATTTTTATCTCAAAATCCAGAATGTGTTTAGATTACCCATATTATACAAGTCTTCAAACTTGTCGAGTCTAAATCACATTCTATTCCGGTCTTCGCTTAATCGTGCGTTTGAACCGTATCTTTCTTTAAAACTAACCGGTCTAAGTTTAGGCTTAATTAAAGACCCGTTAGGATTCTAATAGGTTATTATAAAACCTTCGTTCCAGATTAAGAGCCCCAGTAAAAGTACTTGTGCTTGCTGATTAGAATATACGACTGAATATAAATTGCATTGCTAGCTCAGGTAAATACTTTTAACTTATTTTCCCTATATGGGCTTGGGATACGGTATTATAATAATACTACTTGGTCGGGAATTGAATGTTTAGTCGTATTGTGATTAAATTATTGGGGTAACCCACTTTAATCTGTATTGTATTAAATAAAAGCCTTTAGGGGTTAATGACCATGTCCCGGATATGCTTGGCATCATTATTAGGAAATGGCCACGTCTTAAGCACGGGGTGTAGGCATACACCTGACAGTTGCTTAAGGGAAACGGTATCTCACTCTCTTGTGGGCCTATACTTGTGGTGTGTCTGTTAAACTTGATTCGGTTTCTACATCGGGCCCTGAACGTATAACGAGCATGTAAATCTGTATACAAGATTATTTTCATATAATTGTCCCAAGTTATAAAAGATATTTTTGTGCCTGGTGCATTCAAATAAATTTTCAAACTCTTTTTTTTAAATGAGTCGGTTAATTATATTTACCAGTGTAAACTGACGTATTTTCCAAAAAGGTTAAGTGACAGGTACTGAACGTAATTGGCTGGAAGCTCGGGGCGTTATTAAGGAATCTTGCAAGTTCTAGGCGTCTAAAGTCTGTTGAACAATTTTTTTTTCCTTTTATTTGATCCGCCCGTGGATCCTATACTTTCCGTTGTAATACTTTGATATTACTTTATATTCGGATTGTATTATATTTATCTTTTGCTTCCACTGTGCATTTATATATTGTGTTGTTTGACTATGATGATATCAACTACGTCACGATACTCCCCACCGGGGCCACCGGTAATACGTGGAAATATCGGGGTGTGACATCTTGGAATGTTGTATTGCCTCACAATTCCTTTTGACACACAGAAATCATCTAACTCCTTGTTCCTGAACTCTGTGCCATTGTCACTTCTGAAGATTTTTACTGGAAGGTCAAACTGCTTTTCAACCTGCTTCACAAAGTCTTGCAGAATGCCTGCAGCCTCATCTTTTGAATGTAAAAAGTAAGTCTATGTAAACCTAGAAAAGTCATCAACAATAACCAAACAATATCTCTTTTTCCTAAGACTCATGACTTTAACTGGGCCAAACAAATCCATATGAAGCATTTGCAAACATTTGGTTGTTTTGGACTCATCAATGGATTTGTAGGAGCTTTTATGTTGTTTTCCTTTTAGGCAGGAAACCTAATGCTTAGGACAGGTGAACAGTTTTTGAGGTAAACCTCTTACTAAACCCTGTTTTGAAATAGCAGTGATTGTCTTGAGATTTGTGTGCCCCAATCTCCTATGCCATAATCCTGTCTCTTTAGTTGATGCAGCTGAGAACAGACAGGCATCAGTTCTGGGGCTCTCTTTTGACATATCCACCACATAAACATTGCCACTTCTTTGAGCAATAAGTTTTGTTTTTCCAGTTTTTATTATTGCTTCAATCTTTTCAACCATTTCTGGTCCAACAATCCTACAACACTCCTTTGTGAAGAATGATCCATACCCCTTATCACTCATTTGTGAAACACTCAGAAGGTTGAATTTTAGATTGTCTATCAGATTGACATTTTCAAATTTTACATTACCAGACTGCACTGTACCAGACCCTAGAACTTTCCCTTTACTATTATTACCAAAGGATATATCACCCTCTCCATGGATTTTGAAATCTTTGAGAAGGGCTTTACATCCTGTCATGTGCCTGGAGCCTCCACTATCTACATACCAAAGGCTATCTAAGCATGCAGAAGCTCCCTGCACATGAAGTAAAAGGATTAGTTCATTAGGGTCTCCAAAGCCAATAAGGCTTTGGATGGGGTCTCAACAGTGTCTGGGATGAGTTCAGATGGATGGACAGTGGTTAGGTCAGGGGTTTGGACAGTTTTATGACTATTTTTCTCTAACCACTGTTGGGGTTCTTGACCAATCACCTGCTGATAACCAAAAGTATGCCTGTTCACTCTTGGTTTAGAGGGCCTTTTGTAGGTCTCATAAACATGTGGGATCCTTTGGTATGGTGGTTGTCCCTTGCCTCTTCTGTATTGGTTGGCAGGGGGTGCATTAGTCACTTGAACATCTCTTTGGACAGATGTTTGATTCGGCTGTTTTTTAACAGTTGTTTGGACTGGCACAAACAGTGGTTGATTCTTGGTGAATTTGACTGATGATGTTGATGGACTCAAGGATGTTTTAGCAGTGTACTCATTCTTTTTCACATCAAAGTTCTTGAGATACATACATTCTTGAGTTTTGTGGTTATTTTTACCACAGATGGTGCAGCTTTCAGCAGGTACAATGATATTTGTTTTGTTTAGATCATATGCTTTTAGATGAAAACAGTCTTTTGTTAGAAGTTTCCTCTTTTCACAAAAATCACAAAACATGTTTTTGATCTTTTCTCTTTTCTTCCTTTTCTCAGACTCCTTAGCAACAGAGTTTTGAACCACTGTTGGGATGTCTTTGATAGGAATGACCTTTGCTTTTGGAGTTGTGACACCATCAGTGGTTGTGAAATCCATGGGTTTGAAATTTTCAAGAATGTCACACTCATCAGACCATGTGGGTTTAAATTGGTATTTCTCAATTTCCTCAAAAGTTGAGGACCCCACAAATGATCTTTCCAGAGTGATTTTGTTACCAAGTTTTTCAGTAATCTTTACTTCTTGGCCATTCTTGTTGGTTGGTATTATTTCAGTTGAACCAGCTTGTTTGACAGCAGTGTTTTCAAGATCATCATATTTTCTATATCCTATACCAAACTTAACATTGCTTTCAAGCTGTTTCTCAAGCATAACCTCATAACCTTTGCAAGATTCCACCCATCTTTCACAAGTGATCTGGGTGGATTCCAACTCCTTTTTGCAAACTTGGTATTTTTCTACCATAGTTTGGAGTTGATTTTTGTTATGCTTTCTCTTCTTTGAGACTGCTGATTTCTTTGTCTTTTTCAGCCAATTTATTTTTAAGTTCTTTTAATGACTTTTCAAATTTGACTTCATCAATTAAGACTTTATCCCTAAGGTTTTCGTTTACCTCTTTAATCCTAGCAAATGCAATAATACATTTATCTGAACATAGTTTTTCAAGAACTTGAGGTGATACCTTAGCAGCAACCATCATGGTACAATCACATTGTTGATCACCTTCTTCATTAGCTCTAACTTCTTTCTCACATGCTTTCTTCTCTTCCTCTTCTTCTTTGTTTTCTTTGGACTAGGGGTCAAACAGTGGTTCAATCAGGGTTTCTGAATTTTCTCCCAGCAGTAGTTCACCAGCAACTGCATTAACCACTGCTTCAGCCACTTCATCCACTGTTTCATTACTTAGTTGTTCACCTTTAGTTTCTACCCCTTCTGGTATTGACTCTAATGCCATCAAACAAAATTCATCATTAAAAGTATCATTAGAAGCATAGAGTGCAAAATTTTCATCACCAAGCTCATCAGGCATGCTGCTCCAGTCAACAAAGCCTTGGGTGAAAAAGCTTTGCTGATCTGGTTGTACCACTGTTGGAGCAGCTTGTTGAGGTGCAAAAGGTTGCACTTGTGCCTGAGGGACAGGGGTTTGAACATACTGAATTTGTGGAACAGTGGTTTGAACATAATGCACAGGCACAAGGGTTGCAGCATAGTGAGCAGTGTTAACATGTGCTGCAGGGGTATATTGGGTATAGTGTACAGTGCTTTGGTTTTGTGGTCTAGCGTTTGAGCTGGGATGAGTTATTATTGGACCAGTGGTTTGACTCCTTCATTCCCTAGCAAAATGACCTAGCCTATTGCACTTGTAACACTTTAGTTTTGATTTATCCAACCCCACTCTTAAATTCCCATGTAACCCTGGGAATTTTCTCCCTGTTCTTTTATAGAATTTGCTTGTTCTTACACTAAGCAAAGCCAATTGATGCAAAATGTCCATCTCCTCTAAGTCAGTGGGATCAAAGTGTTGCAAATCATTTAGTTCAAAACACAAGTTATCTGACATCTGGTTTTCACAATTTGCAGTAAAAGCATAATTTGCAGAGTGAGAATCAGAGTTGTTAAAATTTCCACCGGCAGTTATATCAATAAAATGACCAAAACTCTGATCCTTACTACTGCTACCAGATTCTTCCTGACCAAAAAGAGCTGTGCGGCCAAATGCATAGTCATCAGCAACTTTGCCAGACTCTTGCAACTTCTTTTTCTAGTTTAACTCCCTTTCATAGGTCAGGAGTCTACCATGAAGTTGGGTCAGGGTCAGATCTTTGAACTCAACTGAATTTCTAGTTACAAAAGCAATTGTGTCCCATTTTTGAGGTAGTGATCTAAGAAACCTGCTATTTTGTGTTGAATTAGGAAATGTAACTTTAACAAGTCTTAGCTCACTAATGAGACAGCTAAATCGCTCAAACTCTTGGGTCAATGATTCACCCTTGATGTGACAAAAGGTTTCATACTACTGATTCAGAATTTCCCTATTATTTTCAATAACTTCTTCAGTTCCCCCAAACTGTTCCTTCAGTGCATCCCATAGCTCTTTGGCACTGTTACAATGTAACAGCCCAGCATAGATTTCATTGGGTAATGCAGATGCAATGATGCTAAATGCTTTGGCATCGAGTTCGAACTTTTGGAAATCAGTTTTAGTATAATTTTCAGGTTTTTTAGGTTCGAACTTCTTTGTATCCTCAGCACTTGGCACCATGGGAACGTGTGGTCTAAAAACAATAGATCTCCAACACCTGGTATTCTGTTGAGCAAGGATGTGACCCATCATTCTCTCCCAGATGTTGTATTCATTACGTTTATGCATGGGTGGTTTGAAAAGAGAGCCAATGTTATTTTTATCATCTTGTGATTGTGACGTCATCCTGGTTGTTTTACAGGAACTGATTAATCAACTTTGATGGTGATTAAACCTTACACTGTTTTTTAAGAAAACGAACAAACTATCAGTATCGATGATTGTGAGCTGAACTATTTATGTCAAAATGATTGTTAAATCAAATTTGACTGTCCAAGCTCTGATACCAATTGTTAGGATCTGAGTTTGGTTTTGATCGTGTTTAACGTTTGAAATTAAGATGAACAATGAATGAGAAATGCAGCGGAATATTGATGGAAACAAATTTTTCACAATCAAACAGGAGAATTGCTTTCAACACACATTTTCAACCATGAAACGAATGATTGAATTTATTTCATCAACGATTACAATTGCATGTATGCAACAAACTCCCCCTCAGCCTGAGCTCACAATGATTTGTTCGTACATGAA
Organism: Helianthus tuberosus; assembly: GCA_030545235.1. Taxonomy (NCBI): domain Eukaryota; kingdom Viridiplantae; phylum Streptophyta; class Magnoliopsida; order Asterales; family Asteraceae; genus Helianthus; species Helianthus tuberosus. The sequence continues at coordinate 140,863,820 of CM060448.1, read as the reverse complement.
GAAAGATGGTGAAGAGCCAATAGAACAGTACAGGGTACTATTCTATTTATAGGCACGGACAAACCACTGTGGCATCTTTGCTGACGTCACCATGAAAGTGACATCTAACCTCCTAACAAACTCTAACCTTTGATCTATACAAGTACTGCTATGCTAACAACTGTTATTACAATTCATTACATAAAGACAAACTAAACTACTTCTGAATCCTTCCACTGATGTGAACCCAACAGCACTTGATATAACCCAGCAGTGCTTGACTCAAGGTAGTAGATTGAACAACAGGGATTTAGTCTTCATCAGTCTTTGACTTGATCAACAGTTGTACTGATCAATAGATAGGAGGTCAGCAGATGTTGAAACCACTTTCAAGGGGATAGGCTTGTATACACAACATCTGCATATTCTGGATCCACTGCTCTGATCCAGTTTTGGCTTTAATTATCTGTTCCTCTGATAGGGTCCAATCCCAGCAGGAACGGAAGACGTAATCCCAACAGAGGTCAGTCTTCCATCACCCTGCATGCTAGCCATGGAGAAACAGAACAATGAACAAGAGCGAAGGCTTGACTTGGACCTCCTCGAATAAAGACGGGAGAATGCAGCCATTAACGAGGCCATGTATAAGTCAAAATTGGAGAAATATTATAATGCGCTGGTTCGCATATGCACCTTTCTACCTGGGGATTTTGTCTTGAGGGATAATGAAGCCTCGAATGTCGAGTGTCCCGAAAAACTAGTGCCTAAATGGGAAGGGTCTTATGTGATCAACGAGGTCCTGGGGAAAGGAGCATACACCCTGCGCAAGGTTGATGGAACTGATGTACCCCAAACGTGTGTAGGATCGGTTTTGACTCCGTAACGATTGCGAACCGAACGTGTGACGTGCGGAATCCATAGACGAACGTGACCGAACACACGAGACGTAATATAATCGGTGATTCTATTGATTGATGTGAAAACGTACAGCACCTGAATCACGTACACGACACTTTCTCTCTCTAGATCTTAAGCTCCAAGGTTCCAAAATGGCAAAAGTCTATAATCTAACACATTAGACTCCTATATATAGGCCAAGGGGCTTAATGAGAGTTCTCATTAATTACAGAAATGCCACCTTGCCTTTCTACTAAATATAACACTATAAGCTCAAGTATTAAACTATTTCTGCTACGAGCTGTCTTGACGGAGGCGATAGACATAAATGCACCAACAGACTCCCCCTTGGATATTGCCGTAGTCAATCTCGTAGCATCTTGTATTTCTCTCTCTCATAAGTCTTCTTGAATCTTTATCATCTCCAGCATTCACAGACTCCCTCTTTCTTGAACAGAATCCTCGTGGATCTGTCTTCAGCTTTAGCTTCCCCTTTCAGTAGACTGTTCAGGCTCCCCCTTTCGTCAAGCTTCCGTGCTTTGGGATCGACACCTGGCTTTCCGGTTACAAGCTCCTTCAAGATAGTTACCTAGCTCCTTGAAAGCATTCTCCCCCTTGTGTTGAGCTCGTCTTCAGACTCCCCCTAAGACTCGGCTATCGGGATCGTAATCTGGAACAACATCTGCATTGACTCAAACATTTATAAGTAACAATGTTTTGAACATCCAGGATTAAAATCCTGGCTCTCTTAGTATAAGCTAAAAACATTTCAACAGTGAAAGCACTTTTGGTTATCCAGGAATCGTGACCTAGCTTTTAAGAACTTTTAATCAAGATCCTGGCTCTAAGATATAATAATATGAATATGCGACAACTGTGTTCTGTAATCATCGTATAATGTAAAAAATGTTGATTATCAATAAAACAATGTGCTTTGGTGTTATTATGTGTGTAATTGTGTTTAATAATTTTACAATTTGATTCGATTCCGATTTCAAGCTTTAAATCGCTTTCTGGAAGGTTATACGCAAACTGGTACGTAAACGCAATCAGTTTAACGCAACGTACACTCCATGACTGTGACATAAGCCAAACATACCCTAAATATCCTTTACACAACTTAGACATAAGTTTTGAAGGATTCGGTATGGCAAAAACATGTTTATTTGAACTAAAGAACTATTTACGACAAAACTGCGAAACGAACGTTGGTGACTGCCCGGATAATATTTAAATCCTAAAAATATTTTGTTATGATTAAAACTTTATTTTTTTAATCAGGTTCGTGTTGTAAAAATAAATTAAAACACTTAAAAATGTTATATTTCAAGTTTAAGCGCGTACCTCGTGTTTCTGCGCGACACAGTGCTTCTACTGCAAAACACAGACAACGCAGCCAGTCTCGGCAACTGAAATTTATTTCAGTAATATTTTGGCGAGTTTATTTTTATAGAATAATAAAAATAATTTAGAACGCCATAAACCGGGATTTAAACGCCAGATAAAATACCCGGTATCCAGTTAAACACCCGCTTTAGCCTACATATAACATGTTATTATAAAAACTAGTATATTAAGGCCCCCGCGTTGCGGCGGGGGCGTAAAACCATGCAAAGTAGCACCAATGTCACACAACTGTCAACAATAAACACCGGAAAAACTCATAAAAACAAAATAAATAGAAAAGGAAAAAAATAAAACCAAATGAAAAGCATATGTAAAATCATTGAACGCACACCCATTGCGACGTCTTAATGCAAAAAAAATTAGGCTAAAACGTAAAACATAGAAAAATAACTAAGTCGATCTATGACTCGCACGTTGCGACAAACTTGTCAAATGGTAAAAAATAGACGAAAAACTTTGAACCCCACACGCACGTTGCAGCGTGTTAACTCGCAAAATTTTGAATGAACGCAAAACAAAAAACTTGCGAATGATATGGAGGTCAAAGTTGAAAGTAAAAAAGTGTTAGAGTTAAATTGCAAAAGATGAAAAACATTCTGTTAAAAGTAAAAAATACCAACGGAGCTAACATGCAAAAATGAGATGTTTTGGGTTAAAAGTGATTTTTTTTTTGAAATACCCCTAAATATAGGGTAGAACGAAACAAAAAATGTTGTTAGTTTAAAGTATCTTCTTGTTTATCTAGAAAACCCATTTATTATCATTCTCATTCTTGTGGAATATCAATATTTTTTTTTCAACTCATCAACAATTTGGTTTTAATTTTTTATTTCGGTAGGGATGCTGGATCAATAGCTATTCCAAAACAATCACCTATCATGACGGATCATCCAACTCCATCTTGTTCATCTGCAACCACACCAAACCCGACCGACCCGTTACATCCATTTTTTATTGTGCAAGGTTCTTCAATGGCGTCTTGCATAAAAATCTGTTACCATCTTCAATTCTTAACACCAACAATTTGTTTTGTACTTTTTTTGGCAACCCATTTCGATTCAGCAAAAACCCAGAAAAACTCATGAAGATCTTGGAACAAAATAAACGTAATTATAAGATTTTTGATTCTTTAAGGTTCTTCAATGGCTTCTTACATGAACAACTGGTACCAACCTTAATTCTAGACACCAACAAAGAATTTTGTAATTTTGCCAGCAACCCATTTTGATTTAGCAAAAAACCAAAAAATCTTGGAAAAAAATAAACACAAATCGGAGAATTTTGATTCTGAAGGAATTACTTATGGTGATGTTGGTGAAGAAGATGATGAAGAGTGGTGTATTTATAAATAATAATAATTTTTAGATGTCAACTATTGCCGTTAACGTTAAGTTACTGTTCTTCGGTTATGTTTCAAATTAATATAGTTATACAATTTTCATGTGTATGTAAGTGGGGGTAGAGATGGCGGCCTCCCCTTGCCACTTCTCACTCATCTTTGCCACTTGGTGATGCAAGTAATCCTTCATAGATCTCCATATCCCTTCATATATCTTCTATATCTTCTAAGATCTCAACATATCACAACAAGATCACACAATCCCTTCCTCTCTCTCCTCCCAAAACCGTAACCTCCACCTTCATCACCATCTTCATCTTTTGCAACCTTGTTCTTCATAATCAAGCTCCATTTTAAGCATATTTCAAGTTGGTGTGAAGATACAAAGGGGTTTCCAAGGTGCTTTCAAGTGATTTCAAGCTCCATATCATCAAAACCTCATCCAACAACCTACTTGAATCTTGAAGGTATAACATTTATGTTTAAATCATACTCTTGATTCTTGGTTGTTCTTGATGATTTGAAGTTTCTCTTGAATCTTGGAATTTTCACAAACTTGAAATCTAAAATGAAATGGGTCTTGATACAAATAAAAATGGTGATGTTTATGTGTGTATATAACCGTAAACATATATATATGGGTGTATGATTTTTGAAGTTTGATTTCTTGATAAGTACTTGTTTAAGTTGTTGCTTGTTCTTGAATGATAGTTAAAATGCAAGTGTTTAATGATCTATGCATGATATGATAAATTTTCAAATACATCAGCAAATAAACATGAATAAGTTGCATATTTGATGCATTTAGATTAATATGAAATGTTGATGATACGATAGTATGCTTTAGACCCTTGTACATGAGAATACATGTTGATTTAAAGCTCAAGAAGTGATAAAAATGGTTATATGGAAAAAAAATATTTTAGAACAGATTATAAACACCAAAAATAACATTATTTGGTATATTATAATGGCATGAAACTTTGACATAGGTTTGATAGCTTTGCATGTTGTACATATAGCTTAAAAAGTGGTAAAATATGTGAAATTTGCATGATTTATGTGCTTTATGTGAGACCTGAACTATCATGAGTATAACCACTATTTTATTCAGTAAATAACATGGGTTATGTTAAAATATCAAGTCGTTTCGATTTGGGATGGTTAGGGTAACGTTTGATGTAAAACTATGCGGTAAAACGGTTAAAAATCGGCTTTTCGGAGGATTTTTATAAAACTGTTTTAGATCGGTAAGTAAACTGATATTTTTGATATAAAAATAAGTATTTTAACTTATATCAAGTTTACTTGGTGTTTGGCTAGTCATACGTGACTTCCGACGCCCAAAAACGTTACTGAATCGCTAAAATAAGTGTTTTTCGACATACACTATAATGGGTTGTTCATGGGTAAATTTTATGTGTTACAATGTGTTATTTGTTTTATAATATGTGTATGATGACATGATAATACTTGACAAGATTATGTGTATTACGCTAACCCATAAATATAAATATACCAAAATAATCAAAAATAACAACTTTTCGAGAAATCTCAAAGTTATGTGAAAATTCTAAGTATCGGAGAAACTTATGTATTTTTGTGGGTTTTCGATTATTAAATCATTCTTATTTAATTTAGGACGAATAAACAATTGAGGGATTTTGTTAACAAATAAAAACGCACCCAAAGGTGAGTACATAGATCCCCTCTTTTACTATTTTCGATTATTTTGGGGTGATTCATATGTATCAAAACGATTTCGATGTTTTAACGATGGTTTCAAAACGAGTAATATGGTTTATACTAAACTAATAATGATTTCAACAATGTGAACGAACTTGTTGGTTGTAGTTACATAACGAATGACATTCATTAATTTTGGCCGAACCGACCAGTATTAGGTTATAGTACCATAGGATCTGACAAATCCCGTTATCAGACTGAATCTGTGATTGTTAACTTACCCTTTGGTGGTTTGTTAATACGAGTTGAACGATGGATGAGTTACGAAGGTTTGAATGTTATTAGCGAGACGACCAAAAATAGTTTTCACAATTAAAACGAGAACGATTGGAACGAGAACGATATTAAACGATTGAACGATGGAACGAGAACGATTTGAAACGATGTCACACAAACGAAGTTTACTAAAAGATATAAACCATACGAGTTTTATTACGAGAATGATTTACGATTTGGTTACTTAAACAAATGTTTTGAGTTAAGATTCATGGCATCGATCTTTTATAAACTATAACCATTCTGTTTTGACTCGGTTATTCATTTTACAATACAAACATTTTACAAAACAAGGTTTCTAATATCGATTAACGAAGTTGTATGAGATATTTCAACAAGTAAACGAGCCATGAATCTGACACTCACACAAAAACTTTGTGCTCGCCAGCATTTCTTTGTTGACTTTGTTTTTACATATGTTTCAGGTGATGTTGCTTAATGTTGATTGCTAGGATGCATAAGTCACATAAGATCTGGACGAGGCCTTAGTGACAATGATAGTCGATATATAACTTGCTTGTTTCATGTTAAAACAATGTAAATTACTTAATAAATAAATAAAACGAGACTCTTTTGTATCCATGGTTGTGAAACAATAATTCTGTTACAACACTCCCCAACGTTTCCGCCACGATTTGTTGTTTTACGTGGTCGGGGTGTGACAGAAGAGTTGGTATCAGAGCCAATGGTTATAGGGAATTAGGTTATTATTAATGTTTTGACCTAGACTATAACTTTCTAGGACCCCAACGCAAGTTGATTTGCGTTTAGATTTTTAAAAACAAAACCGTCACCTACCCTTAGGTGATAACCACAACGAGGACACAAAATCCGAATTTGCTTCGAAAATTAATCATCCGTTCTAGGATGATTGATTACTAGGTTTTGAACCCCCTGTTGTAAGGTTTTGAACCCTTCCAGTTTGACTCATTTTTGGCTTAGTGCCTTCTGAGTTTTCAAAATCTCGTCAAAGTTTTGGTCTAAATAATGTGAACACGTGCAAACTGGAAGAGTGAATGCATGTACCCTGAGTTTTCTGTCTAAGGCTAGAGTGTTCATACAAATCCACATAATCGGACCAGTCACTCTTACCTGGGAACTCTTGGGGTGAGTGTTCACTTATAGGCGAGCATGTCTTCGCGATACATTATTTTGATTCATTACTTTGATTAGTCACTGCGTGTCGTTTGTTTGTTCGAGGTAACGAACAAATGATCGCCTTCCTTATCTTTCATCTATATTTTCAATACCTCTTTTGTTTTTCCTAATTATCGACCTCACTCATTTCTCATATTTCCTTGTTAGACAATGCCTCCTCGACGTGATGCACAATCTTTCACTGCTGAAGAAGTCGCAGCCCTTGTCTCTCAGCAAATGGCTGCTGTGCTTCCAGGCGTTGTGACCCAAATCCACAAGCTATACAACAACAATAATAATAACAATGCACAATGTAATTTCAAGAATTTCAATTCTGCTAAGCCGCTAAAGTTTTATGGGTCGCAAGGAGCAACTGCGCTCCTTCAATGGTTCGAAAGTATCGAGAACACATTCAGACATGTGCAATGTCCGGATGGGCGTAAGGTTGAATTTGCATCAAGTGTGTTTGAGAAGCGTGCTCTTACATGGTGGAACGGAGTGATGCGCGATTGGGGTGCCGAAGTGGCATTGGCACAAACATGGGAAGAGCTTCGAGCTCTCATGATGAAAGAGTTTTGTCCCCGTCACGAAATTCGAGCTTTGGAACGAGAGTTTGATGACCTAAAACAAGATGGGGGGAGAACACCGTGCGTATACGGATCGATTTGAGGAACTCAGCCTTTTGTGTCCTACTATGGTTACCCCGTTGGAGAAAGCGATAGAGAGGTATATCGATGGGTTACCCGATTCCATACAGGATATTGTGACTGGCGTAAATCCTACTACTGTTCGTCACGCGATCGAGTTATCTGCTACCCTGACTGAGTCGCAAGTCAGGAAGGGTAAACTTACCTGCAAGGGTGATAAGAAGAAGTCGACCGAATCTGTCAAGGAAAAGGGAAAGGGTAAGAAAGGTGAGTCATCGAAGAAGTCGAGAAAGCGAAAGGGTGCTCAGAACTTTGCAGTTACTGCTCAGAACCCACCAGCTCAACCGCCTACGAAGAAAGCGTATGCTGGTACCGCACCTCATTGTGCTCGCTGCAACAGTCATCATGTTGCACAACAAGCTTATAGGCAATGCACAACGTGTGGTAAGTTTGGGCATCTGGCCAACATCTGTCGTTCGCGTCAGAATCAGATTGTTCAGAATCAAGTTCCAGTTCAGGGGAATGCTGCTAGATTCCCACCGGGATCATGTTTCAATTGTGGAGAGTTTGGTCACTTCCGCAACAACTGTCCGAGGTTGGCGAATGCAAATGCGAATCCGAACGTGAATGTCAACTCAAATACAAATCCCGCTCATGGACGAGCATTCAATCTGAATGCAAACGAGGCTCGAGCTGACAACCTCGTTGTCAATGGTACGTTTCTTGTTAACAATCGACCTGCATCTATTCTTTTTTATTCTGGTGCCTATTGAAGTTTTGTTTCATTATCTTTTGAACCTTTGCTTGCGATACCTAGAACTAAACTGAGGAAACCCTTATCTGTCGAAGTTGCTACTGGTAAACCTCTTGTTCTCGATTATGTTATTCGTGATTGTTAGTTAAACCTTGATAACCATCTTTTTCCCATTGACCTCACGCCGATGCAACTTGGGAGTTTCGATATTATCGTGGGGATGGATTGGTTAACCAAACATCATGCTGAGGTGGTTTGTTTCCATAAGATTGTTCGTATTCCTCTTCCGTCTAGCGATGTTCTGGAAGTTCGTGGCGAGAAGCCATCTGGTGATTTGAAGCTTATACCGTGTACAAAGGCCCAAAGTTATTTGCGAAAAGGATATGTTGCTTTCTTGGCACATGTCACCGAGGAGAAAGGCAAGAGCAAGAGTATTCAGGATATTCTGATTGTTCGGGATTATCCAGAGGTGTTTCCCGATGAACTGCCTGGTTTGCCTCCAGTTCGTCAAGTCGAGTTTCATATTGACCTTGTACCCAATGCCAACCCAATTGCGAAAGCACCTTATCGTCTTGCACCGTCGGAGATGCAAGAGTTATCAAAACAGCTTCAAGAGTTGTCTGATAAAGGATTCATACGTCCGAGCTTTTCGCCTTGGGGAGCTCCTATCCTCTTTGAGAAAAAGAAAGATGGATCTTTTCGAATGTGTATCGATTATCGTGAGCTTAATAAGCTTACCATCAAGAATCGAGATCCCCTACCTAGAATTGATGATCTCTTCAACCAGCTGAAGGTGCTTCATGCTTTTCCAAGATCGATCTGCGATCTAGGTATCATCAACTCCGTGTTCTCGAAGAAGATATTCCCAAAACTGCTTTCCGTACAAGATATAGGCATTACGAGTTCACTGTCATGCCTTTTGGTTTGACGAATGCCCCAGCTATCTTCATGGACTTAATGAATAGTGTTTGTAAACCTTATTTAGATAAGTTCATCATTGTGTTCATCGATGATATTCTCATTTATTCAAAGTCTCGAGCCGATCACGAGCAACACCTTCGTTTAACATTGGAACTCCTAAAGAAGGAACAACTTTTTGCTAAATTCTCCAAGTGTGAATTTTGGCTTAGAGAAGTTCAGTTTTTGGGTCATATAGTCAACAAGCAGGGTATTCATGTAGATCCATCCAAGATAGCTGTTATTAAGGATTGGAATACACCGACGACACCTACAGAGATTCGATCATTTCTTGGTCTTGCTGGTTATTATCGTCGATTCATTTCTAATTTCTCAAAGATCGCGGTTCCACTCACTGCTTTGACTCGGAAAAATAAGCCTTTTGAGTGGGGTGTAACCATCTTGGTTTTCACACATGTATTTGTTTATGGTATTGTAACACTCATCCTTTAATAAAGAGCAATTTGTTTGATACATGCTTAGTTTTATGCTTTTACATGATTTACCGGCTCAAACACGTGAATATTTGCAAATTTGATTGAGTTTCATACTTATAAACAAGGCTACATTAATTATAAGGGCCTAATGTGTCAATATAAGTTGAGGGACTAAATTGTCATTTTTGAAATCTTATAAGTTTGGGTTAAAAGTGTTATTTTTTTAAAACTATAAGTTTAGGGTCCTTTATGACATTTTTGAAACTCATTTTATAAATAAAATAAACTTTTAATTTTTCAATTAAAAGGGTCCAATTAGTCATTTTCTTAAACTATATTCCAGTGACTGAAATAGTCATTTTTGAAACCCATCTTAACTGAAAGCCCTAACCGAGTTATACTTTTAAATAAGAAATTCTTATTGGAAACTAACTCAGTTAACATGTTTTAACCGGATTAGAGGCCATTTTGTCATTTTAGAAACATGATATATAAGGGACTGTTTGCGTCAGTTTCAGAACCTCAGGGACTAAAGTGTAAATTATCAAACATTAAAACAAAAAATGGGTATCAAACCGGTCACTGGGGGGAATTGAACTCGCGATGCCTCATTCAACAAACGATGTCGTGACCGGTCGGGCTAAGCCCTCATCCGGTTATATCTTGGACTTATATTATATTTATATACACATTAAAATTTAAATAATATTATTCAAACCTGCAACCGCTGTGTTCACCGGATTTCGACCCAAACCACGTGATCTGTGGTTCCACTGCCCAAGATTCACGCATGATATTCCCTAACATGTTTCCACTTTCGCGCATGCTCGATATTCGATCACTTTGAACGCTTTTCCTCGTAATCGGTTTTTTTATATAAAAATTTGAAAGTGGAGTTTAATTCCACTGATCTGTGTCGAAATCGTATGAATTGAAGTGTTATAAAGATCCCCTGAACTCCTATGATACCTCTACACCCCTCTGAAACACGCTAACACTTCGTAAGTCGTCGGAAAACGAACCTGCAACTGTCGCCGGAGTCGGAGCTCGCCGAAGTTAATCGTTTCGCCGTTCAGATCGATACCGGTTCGTGTTTAATCGTTCAATCAGTTTGTTTATGCTTATACAATGTCTCCCTAGAATTAATTTGAATATAAACCTGTTTTGATCAAGAATCGCGATAGTTGACTTTCCGGTTGACCTTATTTGGGGTAGATGACTGACTTTTTTATATTTTTTAAACAGTTTTATTCTTTAAAAATTCATATAAAATCGATCTTAATTATTTAAAATCTAAAAATTTCAGTATAAATATTTTAATTACTGATCTTTCTGAAAATAATACTTTCACAGTTATTTTGTATAAATTCAGATTTTATATTACTTAAATCAGTTAAATCACTTATTTATATAGGTAAACTTAATTGATTTAAATTATGTAGCTATATAATTTTATTCCAAAAATATTTTTGTGACATTATATATATTTTTCTAAGTTTATAACAAATCAGTAACTGATTTACCTATTTACAAATTATTTTGACTTTATAAACTTATTTATTGTTATTTAACCTTTTTAATTCCATCTTATTTATATAAAATTATTCAAAGGCCCTAATAATTACTGTAAATCAGTAATGATTCATGTTCATAATTAAAAAGGTTATTTTTAAATATTCTGATTTAAACTAATTATTTAGACAATTATTAGATAATTATCATGTTATTTCATTTTGAAACTATATATAATTGTTTACCTTAAAAAATATATATTTTGCCATGATAACTAAGTTAAATCAGATATACATATGTTCAATAATTAAAAATGTTATTTTTAATTATCTCGTCTTAAATTAATTATTTAGATAATTAATTATATAATTGCAATTTTTGAGTTAAATATATATATATATTTGTTTGTTTTAAAATATCATTTCTATATCCATTATTTGTGTGACTTAATTATTTGTATAAAATATATATTTTTTTTAAATAATCCCTTTAAAATTATAGCCATGCTTCCTTGTCTTCACCAATTAGGATTGTTTAAACCCATAGTTACCGTCCTAGTCAAACCGTACCAACATGATAGACATAGTTTCCCGTTTATATAGTTGCACATTTTACCCATTTGTTGATGCCGTGTTCCATGTTGTCTTGTGCATGTTCAATTAGAGTGATGTGGAAATCTTGTTCCCGCAAAACTCTTACCTTTACTTGTTTGGAAATTATTCGCAAACAAGGTGAGTTCATAGTTCCCATTTTCTTTTTAAAATATTGTTGGTATGAAACATATGAAATAATGTGATACAAACAAATTTGCATTTTGTGGCCATCTTGATTATTTCCTGCAATTGCTTGATACTTGTTGCTTAACACCTACATTCATTAACTCCGTACAAGCCCAGCGGTAATATTATAGCGCTATAGGTGTGACGCCCCATCCTAACTTCCAGATCACTTGATGTTGTTGTTGTTGTTGTTGTTCACATTTTTGCAAATTCGGAAGTTTGGATGATAGATCCGTGTTTACGTCTACAAGGTTTGAATATTCCACCAAGTATACTTGTATTACTCATTTTGCTAAGATATATCAAATGCCATATTGTTAAACATTTCATTTCATTATCACATTATTTATTTATTTCCAAACTAACCAAAACCTATGAATTCACTCAACCGTTTGTTGACCCAATTTGTTTTTAACATATGTTTCAGGTGAAAATGTTTGAAGTTAGCTTTTGCAAGGATCACATAGGATTGCTCAAGACAAGTGCCTTAGCTTAAATAAAAACAAAGACTTTTGTGAACAATGTATTGTATTTGTTTTGTACTAGTTTGGATGTGAATGCAATCCTATTAACCAAACTTAATTATATTTCAACTTTAATTTAATCACCATGTGCTTATATGCATTCTACCAAGTTTCGTGATGCCCTCGACGTTTCCGCCTCCGGTCAGGGTGTCACAGGTTGGTATCAGAGCGCATGGTTATAGGGAATTAGGTTATTAGCAATGCTCGAACCTAGACTATAACTTACCTAGGACACCTATCCACTAGATACTCTGTCCGCATCCTTGTCCTTATCCCTATCCTTATCCTTTGTAACCAAAGCCTCGTCACCACGGATTTCCCTCATTAAACTGTTAGGATATACAGTTATTCATCATCTGGCCTCAGGTGAATTAAAAATCTTTTTCAAAACCTCCTCTGATTTTTAATTCTCGTCAAAGTCTTGGGCTCTAATAACGAACTCGTGCAATCTGGAAGGGTGGGTGCCTGTATTCTGAGTTTTTTGTCTAGGCAAGCACTTCGTATAAATCTCATCAGATGCGAGACCAGTTGTGCTTACCTGGGAATTCTCGGGATGAGTGTCCACTTATAGGCTAAAGCATGACTTCATTAAGTTATAAGAACCCAACTACTTTGATTAGTCACTGATATTGTTTATTCGTCGAATAAACGATGTCCATCTTGTTGTGTATTTTCTCTCGCCTTCATTGATTTTAAATGATTTTATTCAAAAGTATTCCGTTCTAATCTGATCTTTTTCCTTCTTATAGATGCCTCCTCGTCGTGAGCCTCAGAATAATGACCCAAATGCTGTGATGGCTGCCCTTATTGCTCAGCAGTTTGCTGCGGTACTACCTAATATCTTTGCCCAGGTCAACCAAGCTGCTCATAACAACAATCCCGATCCTCCCTGTACTTTCAAGCAATTTAATTCCTGCAACCCTACCAAATACTCTGGAAGTGAAGGTGCCACTGCTCTCCTACAGTGGTTTGAGAGTATTGAGAACACGTTTCGACACAGTCTGTGTACCGAGGCCCGAATGGTAGAATTCGCAACCAGTTGTTTTCAGAAGCGAGCTTTAACCTGGTGGAATGGTATTATGAGGGACCGAGGTGCTGATGATGCTATGGCCCTGACATCGGAAGAATTGAGGGCCCTTATGCCGAGAGAGTTCTGCCCTCGCAACGAAATGCGAGCGCTTGAAGATGAATTTCATGACCTGAAACAGAACATTGGGGAAAACCGAGCATATATCGATCATTTTGAGGAGCTGTGTATTCTCTGTCCCAACGCCTTGACAACCCCGGAATGCACCATCGAGAAGTTTATCAGTGGACTACCCAGCTGTATTAAACACATTGTGACTGGGAGCAAACCAGCCACAATTCGTGACGCGTTCAAACTTTCTGCTATTCTCAGTGATGCTCTTGTCAAGGAGGGAGTCTTGGCTCGTAAGGGGGATAATAAAACGTCATCAAAGGGTTCGTCTAGTTCGACCAAGGCAGTTAATGCTAGGGCTCAGTCTTCGAGGAACGCCAAGAAGCGAAAGTCAGCCCAAAATTTCGCTATCACTACACCTGCTCCTGTTAACCAGATTCCTCCTCCTCCGCCAACAAAACGACCCTATGATGGTAAAGCACCTCTATGAAACCACTGTAATTATCATCACTCTACCCGTTTTCCTTGCCAGAAGTGCACAAGTTGTGGAAGATCAGGTCACTTAGCAGCCACATGCCGTTCTCATCCTGCACCTAATCAAGCTGCTCCTCCTCCCGCTCAGGCTGCCGCTCCTCGTTTTCCTCTGGGTACTTGTTTTAATTGTGGGGACCCAAATCACTACAAGAAGGAATGCCCCAAGCTCGCCGATGCACCACCAGCTAGGGGTCGTGCATTTAACATCAACGTCAACGAAGCACGTGCCGCAAATTATGTGGCTAATGGTACGTTTCTAGTAAACAACCATTATGCATCTGTTTTATTTGACCCTGGTGCAAATAGGAGCTTTGTTTCATTAGAATTCGAACCTTTGCTTGCTATGCCGCGTACGAAGTAGCTGAACCGTTTGAAGTTATTGTTGCATCTGGAGCCCATTCTGCGTTGAATTCTGTTATTTCTAATTGTAAACTCGAGCTACTCGGTCATGTCTTCCCGATCGATCTAATTCCCATGAAACTTGGATGTTTCAATATTGTCGTGGACATGGATTGGCTGTCTCCTAATCATGCTGAAGTTGTGTGCTATGACAAATTCATTCGTGTGTCTCTACCGTCTGGTGAAGTTCTAGAAGTATGTGGGGAAAGACCATTCAAAGGTCTTAACCTCATATCTTGCATACAGGCTCAGAAATATTTACGCAAGAATTACGTGGCGTTTCAAGCCCACGTTGAAGAGAAGAAGGAGAAGACCAAGAACCTACAAGAGATTCCAGTTATTCGGGACTTTCCTGAAGTTTTTCCCGACGATCTGCCTGGTTTGCCTCCTGTACGTCAAGTTGAATTCCGCATTGATCTTGTTCCTGGTGCAAATCCTATTGCCAAATCTCCTTATCGTCTTGCACCTTCTAAGATGCAAGAACTCGCTAACCAACTCCAAGAGCTTTCAGATAAAGGTTTCATCCATCCAAGTTTCTCTCCTTGGGGAGCCCCAGTCTTATTTGTCAAGAATAAAGATGGTTCTTTTCGCATGTGCATTGATTATCGTGAGTTGAACAAACTCACAATAAAAAACCGTTACCCCTTGCATCGCATTGATGATCTATTCGATTAGTTACAAGGTGCTACCTGCTTCTCGAAGATCGACTTGCGCTCTGGTTATCATCAGTTATGTGTTCTTGAAGATGATATTCCGAAAACAGCTTTCCACACGCGCTATGGTCATTATGAATTCACAGTCATGCCTTTTGGTTTGACAAATGCTCCTGCTGTTTTCATGGATTTGATGAATCGTGTCTGCAAACCGTATTTGGATAAGTTCGTCATTGTCTTCATTGACGATATCCTTATATATTCTAAGACCAAAGCCGATCATAAGGAACACCTTCGTTTAATCTTAGAGCTCCTGAAAAGAGAACAACTTTATCCCAAATTCTCGAAATGTGAATTTTGGCTCAAGGAAGTTCAATTCTTGGGACATATCATTAACGACAAGGGGATTCATGTTGATCCTGCGAAGATAGAAGCTGTAAAGAATTGGAGTGTCCCTGCTACCCCAACTGAAATTCGTTCTTTCCTTGGTCTTGCTGGTTATTATCATCGATTCATTGCCAACTTTTCTAAGATTGCTGTTCCGCTCACGTCCTTAACTCAAAAGGGTAAACCTTTCGAGTGGGGACCTAAACAAGAGGAAGCCTTTCAGACTCTTAAGCAGCAGCTTTGCAACGCTCCTATTCTAGCTCTTCCTGATGGCAACGATGATTTTGTAGTATATTGCGACGCTTCTAATCTTGGCTTAGGCTGCGTTCTTATGCAACGGGGCAAAGTTATAGCCTACGCTTCACGTCAGCTGAAAATCCACGAAAAGAACTACACTACCCATGATCTCAAATTGGGTGCTGTGGTTTTTGCTCTTAAAATCTGGAGACACTATCTGTATGGCACGAAATGTGTGATCTTTACTGACCACAAAAGTCTCCAGCACATCTTCGATCAGAAGGATTTGAATATGCGACAGCGCAGATGGGTTGAACTTCTAAACGACTATGATTGTGAAATTCGCTACCATCCTAGAAAAACGAATGTTGTTGCTGACGCCTTAAATCGTAAGGAACGTATCAAACTCCATAGCATCCAAATCCATTCTGATATCCAAGCCCGTATTCTTCAAGCTCGACAAGATGTGGTATCTAGTGGTGATTTACTTGTTGAACTACCCCACACAATTGATCTTCTCCTCGAAATCAAAGATAATGGTTTGCGACACTTCAAGAACCGTTTGTGGGTTCCAAATCGTAACAACCTTCGTACTCTTTTGATGGACGAAGCCCACAAATTCCAATATTCTATTCATCCCAGTGCTGATAAAATGTATATGGATCTTCGAAACCTTTATTGGTGGCCAGGAATGAAGAAGGATATTGCGCTTTATGTGTCCAAGTGCCTCACGTGTTCGAAGGTGAAAGCTGAACACCAACGACCTTCTGGTTTATTGGTACAACCCGAGATCCCTGTATGGAAATGGGAGAACATTACCATGGATCTAGTTACCAAATTGCCACGCACTTCCCGAGGACACGACAGTATCTGGGTGATTGTTGACCGATTGACTAAGTCCGCACACATTTTGCCTATACGTGAGGATTACTCTATTGCCAAGATTTCCAAACTTTACCTTGATGAAATTGTTACTCATCATGGTGTGCCATTGAACATCATTTCTGATCGTGACAGTCGTTTCACTTCGCACTTTTGGAGGACTTTACAGTCTGCTTTGGGTACTCAACTCAATCTTAGCACCGCTTATCATCCTCAGACCGACGGTCAGTCTGAACGAACCATCCAAACACTTGAGGATATGCTATGAGCCTGTGTCATAGACTTTGGTGGTAATTGGGATTCTCATCTGCCTTTAATCGAATTCTCTTATAACAACAGTTACCACTCTAGTATTAAGATGGCGCCTTTCGAAGCCCTCTATGGTCGCAAGTGTCGTTCTCCTATCTGTTGGAACGAGATTGGTGGAGCTCAAATCACTGGTCCCGTATTAATTCAGGAAACGACAGACAAGATCTTAAAAATCCGTGACAACCTCACTGTAGCTAGGAGTCGTTAGAAGAGCTATGCTGATAAACGACGCAAACCCCTGGAATTCCAAGTCGGCGATATGGTTCTTCTTAACGTTTCTCCTTGGAAGGGTATCATACGCTTTGGGAAGAAAGGTAAACTAGCTCCTCGTTATGTTGGTCCTTTTAAGATCATCGAAAGGATTGGTAGAGTCGCTTACAAACTTGAGTTGCCTCCCAAACTCAGCAACATTCATCCCACTTTTCATGTCTCAAATCTCCAGAAGTGTCTTGCCGACGAAAACCTCCGCGTACCACTTGACGACATTTGCATCAATGATTCCCTGCACTTTGTTGAGAAACCAGTTGAAATCATGGATAGAGAAGTGAAAAAGCTCAGACGAAGCCGTATACCGATCGTTAAAGTATGTTGGGAATCCAAACGTGGCCCAGAGTACACTTGGGAACGTGAGAATGATATGAAGACCAAGTATCCGCATCTTTTTCCTAAAGTGTCTCCTACGCCAATTTCGGGACGAAATTCTCGAAAGAAGGGGAGACTGTAACCATCTTGGTTTTCACACATGTATTTGTTTATGGTATTGTAACACTCATCCTTTAATAAAGAGCAATTTGTTTGATACATGCTTAGTTTTATGCTTTTACATGATTTACCGGCTCAAACACGTGAATATTTGCAAATTTGATTGAGTTTCATACTTATAAACAAGGCTACATTAATTACAAGGGCCTAATGTGTCAATATAAGTTGAGGGACTAAATTGTCATTTTTGAAATCTTATAAGTTAGGGTTAAAAGTGTAAATTTTGGAAAACTATAAGTTTAGGGTCCTTTATGACATTTTTGAAACTCATTTTATAAATAAAATAAACTTTTAATTTTTGAATTAAAAGTCTAGGGTCCTATTAGTAATTTTCTTAAACTATATTCCAGGGACTGAAATAGTCATTTTTGAAACCCATCTTAACTGAAAGCCCTAACCGAGTTATACTTTTAAATAAGAAATTCTTATTGGAAACTAACTCACTTAACATGTTTTAACCGGATTAGGGGCCATTTTGTCATTTTAGAAACATGATATATAAGGGACTGTTTGCGTCAGTTTCAGAACCTCAGGGACTAAAGTGTAAATTATCAAACATTAAAACAAAAAATGGGTATCGAACCGGTCACTGGGGGGAATCGAACTCGCGACGCCTCATTCAACAAACGAAGTCGTGACCGGTCGGGCTAAGCCCTCATCCGGTTATATCTTGGACTTATATTATATTTATATACACATTAATATTTAAATAATATTATTCAAACCTGCAACCGCTGTGTTCACCGGATTTCGACCCAAACCACGTGATCTGTGGTTCCACTGCCCAAGATTCACGCATGATATTCCCTAACATGTTTCCACTTTCGCGCATGCTCGATATTCGATCACTTTGAACGCTTTTCCTCGTAATCGGTTTTTTTATATAAAAATTTGAAAGTGGAGTTTAATTCCACTGATCTGTGTCGAAATCGTATGAATTGAAGTGTTATAAAGATCCCCTGAACTCCTATGATACCTCTACACCCCTCTGAAACACACTAACACTTCGTAAGTCATCGGAAAATGAACCTGCAACTGTCGCCGGAGTTAACCGTTTCGCCGTTCAGATCGACACCGGTTCGTTTTTAATCGTTCAATCAGTTTGTTTATGCTTATACAATGTGTCCCTAGAATTAATTTGAATATTAACCTGTTTTGATCAAGAATCGCGATAGTTGACTTTCCGGTTGACCTTATTTGGGGAACATGACTGACCTTTTTTTTAAGTAGTTTTATTCTTTAAAAATTCATATAAAATCGATCTTAATTATTTAAAATCAAAAAATTTTAGTATAATTATTTTAATTACTGATCTTTCTGAAAATAATACTTTCACAGTTATTTTGTATAAATTCAGATTTTATATGACTTAAATCAGTTAAATCACTTATTTATATAGTTAAACTTAATTGAATTAAATTATGTAGCTATATAATTTTATTCCAAAAATATTTTTGTGACATTATATATATTTTTCTGAGTTTATAACAAATCAGTAACTGATTTACCTATTTACAGATTATTTTGACTTTATAAACTTATTTATTGTTATTTAACCTTTTTAATTCCATCTTATTTATATAAAATTATTCAAAGGCCCTAATAATTACTGTAAATCAGTAATATTTCATGTTCATAATTAAAAAGGTTATTTTTAAATATTCTGATTTAAACTAATTATTTAGAAAATTATTAGATAATTATCATGTTATTTCATTTTGAAACTATATATAATTGTTTACCTTAAAAAATATATATTTTGCCATGATAACTAAGTTAAATCAGATATATATATGTTCAATAATTAAAAATGTTATTTTTAATTATCTCGGCTTAAATTAATTATTTAGATAATTAATTATATAATTGCAATTTTTGAGTTAAATATATATATATATTTGTTTGTTTTAAAATATCATTTCTATATCCATTATTTGTGTGACTTAATTATTTGTATAAAATAATATTTTTTTAAATAATCCCTTTAAAATTATAGCCATGCTTCCTTGTCTTCACCAATTAGGATTGTTTAAACCCATAGTTACCGTCCTAGTCAAATCGTACAAACACGAGAGACATAGTTTCCCGTTTATACAGTTGCACATTTTACCCATTTGTTGATGTCGTGTTCCATGTTGTCTTGTGCATGTTCAATTAGAGTGACGTGGAAATCTTCTTCCCGCAAAACTCTTACCTTTACTTGTTTGGAAATTATTCACAAACAAGGTGAGTTCATAGTTCCCATTTTCTTTTTACAATATTTTTGGGATGAAACATATGAAATAATGTGATACAAACAAATTTGCATTTTGTGGCTATCTTGATTATTTCCTGCAATTGCTTGGTACTTGTTGCTTAACACCTACATTCATTAACTCCGTACAAGCCCAACGGTAATATTATAGCGCTATAGGTGTGACGCCCCATCCTAACTTCCAGATCACTTGTTGTTGTTGTTGTTGTTGTTGTTCACATTTTTGCAAATTCGGAAGTTTGGATGATAGATCCGTGTTTACGACTACAAGGTTTGAATGTTCCACCAAGTATACTTGTATTACTCATTTTGCTAAGATATATCAAATGCCATATTGTTAAACATTTCATTTCATTATCACATTATTTAATTATTTCCAAACTAACCAAAACCTATGAATTCACTCAACCGTTTGTTGACCCAAATTGTTTTAAACATATGTTTCAGGTGAAAATGTTTGAAGTTAGCTTTTGCAAGGATCACATAGGATTGCTCAAGACAAGTGCCTTAGCTTAAATAAAAACAAAGACTTTTGTGAACAAGGTGTTGTATTTGTTTTGTACTAGTTTGGATGTGAATGTAATCCTATTAACCAAACTTAATTATATTTCAACTTTAATTTAATCACCATGTGCTTATATGCATTCTACTAAGTTTCGTGATGCCCTCGACGTTTCCGCCTCCGGTCAGGGTGTCACATGGGGACCTAAGCAAGAAGAAGCGTTCCAAACGCTGAAACGGAAGCTCTGTGATGCTCCTGTTTTATCTCTACCTGAGGGAAACGATGATTTTCTTGTCTATTGTGACGCGTCGAATCTAGGACTTGGTTTCGTTCTTATGCAACAAGGTAAAGTCATAGCTTATGCGTCTAGACAGCTGAAAATTCACGAGAAGAACTATACGACTCATGATCTTGAATTAGGAGCTGTGGTTTTCGCACTTAAAATCTGGAGACACTACCTCTATGGAACGAAGTGTGTGGTTTTCACAGACCACAAAAGTCTCCAGCATATTCTCAATCAAACGGAGCTGAACATGAGGCAACGACGTTGGGTTAAACTCTTAAACGATTACGATTGCGAGATCCGCTACCATCCTGGTAAGGCGAATGTCGTAGCCGATGCGCTTAGTCGAAAGGAACGAGTCAAGCTTCATTCTGTTCAAACTCTATCTGATATTTAATCTCGTGTCCTTCAAGCTCAATGATCTTGTGTGATCAAAGACTTATTGAAATATGAGCTACCGCTTCAACTCGAACTTAAACTCGAAATGAAGGACGATGGGTTTCTATATTTCAAGGATCGTTTGTGGATTCCGAAAGAAGACGATCTTCGCACCTTGGTAATGGACGAATCTCACAAGTCTCGATATTCTATCCATCCTGGTGGTGATAAAATGTACAAGGATCTTCGTACTCAGTTCTGGTGGACTGGTATGAAGAAGGATGTTGCCTTGTATGTATCAAAATGCCTAACTTGTCTCAAAGTCAAGGCTGAACATCAACGACCTTCTGGTTTACTTGTACAACCAGAGATACCGGTTTGGAAGTGGGAGAACATTGCAATGGACCTCATCACTAAGTTACCGCATACATCTAAAGGTCACAATGCTATTTGGGTTGTTATCGATCGATTAACGAAATCAGCTCATTTTATACCAATTCACGAGGATCTATCTGCTGATAAACTTGCAAAGATTTATGTTGATGAGATTGTATCACGACATGGTGTTCCTTTGGATATCATTTCTGATCGTGATGCTCAGTTTTCATCTCATTTTTGGAAGACCATGCAATCTGCTTTGGGAACCCAACTAAATCTAAGCACTGCTTATCACCCCCAAACAGATGGTCAATCTGAGAGGACGATTCAAACTTTGGAGGATATGCTTAGAGCATGCGTGATAGACTTTGGTGGTAATTGGGATTCTCATCTTCCACTGATCGAGTTCTCTTACAACAACAGTTATCATGCTAGTATTAATATGGCACCATTCGAAGCTCTCTACGGTCGAAAATGTTGTTCACCTATCTGTTGGAATGAGATCGATGAAGCTCAGCTTACGAGACCTGAGCTCATTCTGGAAACAACAGACAAAATCAAGAAAATCCACGATAATCTTGTGACAGCTCGAAGCGTTCAAAAGAGTTATGCAGATATGCGACGCAAGCCCTTAGAATTTCAAATCGGAGACCGTGTCCTACTCAAGGTGTCACCTTGGAAGGGAGTGGCGAGATTTGGAAAGAAAGGAAAACTTGCACCCCGATATGTTGGACCATTTAAGATTGTTGAAAGAATTGGAAAGGTTGCCTATCGACTAGAGCTGCCTCCAGAGCTTGGAAATATTCATCCGACTTTTCATGTGTCCAATTTGCGAAAGTGTTTAGCTGATGCAGATCTTCACATTCCTCTCGACGAGATTCAAATCGATGAAACAATGCACTTTGTCGAGAAACCTGTGGAGATAGCGGACCGTATATTCAAACAGTTGAAGAACAAACAGATTCGATTGGTCAAAGTTCGCTGGGAATCCAAACGTGGCCCTGGGTTTACTTGGGAACGTGAGGACCAGATGAAGACGAAATATCCACATTTGTTTTCCCAAGTTTCCTCTAAATAAAATTTCGGGACGAAATTTCCTAAAGTAGGGGAGACTGTGACAACTATGTTCTGTAATCATCGTATAATGTAAAACAATGTTGATTATCAATAAAAAAATGTGCTTTGGTGTTATTATGTGTGTAATTTTGTTTAATAATTTTACAATTTGATTCGATTCTGATTTCAAGCTTTAAATCGCTTTCTGGAAGGCTATACGCAAACTGGTACGTAAACACAATCAGTTTAACGCGATGTACACTTCGTGATTGTGACATAAGCCAAACATACCCTAAATATCCTTTACACAAATTAGAAATAAGTTTCAAAGGATTCGGTATGGCAAAAACATGTTTATTTGAACTAAAGTACTATTTACGACAAAACTGCGAAACGAACGTTGGTGACCGCCCAGATAATATTTAAATCCTAAAAATATTCTGTTATGATTAAAACTTTATTTTTTAACCAGGTTCGTGTTGAAAAAATAAATTAAAACACTTAAAAACGTTATATTTCAAGGTTAAGCGCGTACCTCGTGTTTCTGCGCGACACAGTGCTTCTACTGCAAAACACAGACAACGCAGCCAGTCTCGGCAACTGAAATTTATTTCAGTAATATTTTGGTGAGTTTATTTTTATAGAATAATAAAAATAATTTAGAACGCCATAAACCGGGATTTAAACGCCAGATAAAATACCCGGTATCCAGTTAAACACCCGCTTTAGCCTACATATAACATGTTATTATAAAAATTTGCATGTGTATGTGAGTGGGGGTAGAGGTGGCGGCCTCCCCTTGCCACTTCTCACTCATCTTTGCTACTTGTTGATGCAAGTAATCCTTCATAAATCTCCATATCCCTTCATATATCTTCTATATCTTCTAAGATCTCAACATATCACAACAAGATCACACAATCCCTTCCTCTCTCTCCTCCCAAAACCGTAACCTCCACCTTCATCACCATCTTCATCTTTTGCAACCTTGTTCTTCATAATCAAGCTCCATTTTAAGCATATTTCAAGTTGGTGTGAAGATACAAAGGGGTTTCCAAGGTGCTTTCAAGTGATTTCAAGCTCCATATCATCAAAACCTCATCCAAAAACTTAATTGAATCTTGAAGGTATAACATTTATGTTTAAATCATACTCTTGATTCTTGGTTGTTCTTGATGATTTGAAGTTTCTCTTGAATCTTAAAATTTTCACAAACTTGAAATCTAAAATGAAATGGGTCTTGATACAAATAAAAATGGTGATATTTATGTGTGTATATAACCGTAAACATATATATATGGGTGTATGAGTTTTGAAGTTTGATTTCTTGATAAGTACTTATTTAAGTTGTTGCTTATTCTTGAATGATAGTTAAAATGCAAGTGTTTAATGATCTATGCAGGATATGATAAATTTTCAAATACATCAGCAAATAAACATGAATAAGTTGCATATTTGATGCATTTAGATTAATATGAAATGTTGATGATATGATAGTATGCTTTAGACACTTGTACATGAGAATACATGTTGATTTAAACCTTAAGAAGTGATAAAAAATGGTTATATGGCAAAAATGTTTTAGAACAGATTATAAACACTAAAAATAACATTATTTGGTATATTATAATGGCATGAAACTTTGACATAGGTTTGATAGCTTTGCATGTTGTACATATAGCTTAAAAAGTGGTAAAATATGTGAAATTTGCATGATTTATGTGCTTTATGTGAGACCTGCACTATCATGAGTATAACCACTATTTTATTCAGTAAATAACATGGGTTATGTTAAAATATCAAGTCGTTTCGATTTGGGATGGTTAGGGTAACGTTTGATGCAAAACTATGCGGTGAAACGGTCAAAAATCGGCTTTTCGGAGGATTTTTATAAAACTGTTTTAGATCAGTAAGTAAACTGATATTTTTGATATAAAAATAAGTATTTTAACTTATATCAAGTTTACTTGGTGTTTGGATAGTCATACGTGACTTCCGACGCCCAAAAACGTTACCGAATCGCTAAAATAAGTGTTTTTCGACATACACTATAATGGGTTGTTCATGGGTAAATTTTATGTGTTTTATAATATGTGTATGATGACATGATAATACTTGACAAGATTATGTGTATTACGCTAACCCATATATATAAATACACCAAAATAATCAAAAATAACAACTTTTCGAGAAATCTCAAAGTTATGTGAAAATTCTAAGTATCGGAGAAACTTATGTATTTTTGTGGGTTTTTGATTATTAAATCATTCTTATTTAATTTAGGACGAATAAACAATTGATGGATTTTGTTAACAAATAAAAACGCACTCAAAGGTGAGTACATGGATCCACTCCTTTACTATTTTCGATTGTTTTGGGGTGATTCATATGTATCAAAACGATTTCGATGTTTTAACGATGGTTTCAAAATGAATAAGATGGTTTATACTAAACTAATAACGATTTCGACAATGTGAAGGAACTTGTTGGTTGTAGTTACATAACGAATGGCATTCATTAATTTTGGCCGAACCGACCAGTATTAGGTTATGGTACCATAGGATCTGACAAATCCCGTTATCAGACTGCACCCATGGTTATGTGTGGGTTAGGTGGTTAACGACTGAATCTGTGATTGTTAACTTACCCTTTGGTGGTTTGTTAATACGAGTTGAATGATGGACGAGTTACGAAGGTTTGAATGTTATTAGCGAGACGACCAAAAATAGTTTTCACAATTAAAACGAGAACGATTGGAACAGGAACGATATTAAACGATTGAACGATTTTGAACGATGGAATGAGAACGATTTGAAACGATGTCACATAAACGAAGTTTACTAACGATATAAACCATACGAGTTTTATTACGAGAACGATTTACGTTTTGGTTACTTAAACAAATGTTTTGAGTTAAGATTCATGGCATCGATGTTTTATAAACTATAACCAATCTGTTTTGACTTGGTTATTCATTTTACAATACAAACATTTTACAAAACAAGGTTTCTAATATCGATTAAGGAAGTTGTACGAGATATTTCAACATTTAAACGAGCCATGAATCTGACACTCACACAAAAACTATGTGCTCGCCAGCATTTCTTTGCTGACTTTGTTTTTACATATTATTCAGGTGATGCTGCTTAATGTTGATTGCTAGGATGCATATGTCACATGGATCTGGACGAGGCCTTAGTGACAATGATAGTCGATATATAACTTGCTTGTTTCATGTTAAAATAAAGTAAATTACTTAATAAATAAATAAAACGAGACTCTTTTGTATCCATGGTTGTGAAACAATAATTCTGTTACAACACTCCCCGACGTTTCCGCCACGATTCGTTGTTTTACGTGGTCGGGGTGTGACAGAATATATCCAGGAATACTTGATTTTCTCTTCTACAATCAATTTGCTATCAAGAGTTTAACAGTTTCAGCGACTAAGATCGAACACTGGCTCTATTTACAAAAGATTTTAACATTTTAGCATCCAAATCCCTCACAATCAATCATCCAAGTCCAACTTAATGACCTTGGAGATTTCACAAACTGTTTTTGATTTTAGATTTAAAAATTTTCAAGTTTCAAGTTAATGAACTTGTTTATTTTCAGAAACACAATCAGCATACTTAGATTTTGAAACTCAGCTCTCAGACATCGGTTGTCGAAAATAAAGTAGAATCAAAATCTTTTTGTATTTTTCTGAAACATAAAGCAGTAAAGAAATATATACAAACATATTTACAGACAATATTTTTGATTGAGTTTGCGTCAGAGGATCATATCAGTTTATGACAAATCACTAGTACCGTTGAGCTTTAAACACTTTAAGTTCTAAACGATTCACTTAGATTGTCAGTATACTGATCCACTTAAATTTTCACACAAAGTTCAATCGGTTCAAGATACGAGATTAGTTTTTAAAGACTTAACTTATTCGCGTGTCCCACCTCAGAATATACTCTTGTATCAAAATTCCCTAGATTTAGTCTTACAGGTGAGTATACCAATCTGATATCTGTATCTAGGTTAGTGCGAGACCTTGAGAGCTCAGGTATGAACTTCCGTTCAATCAAAGAGATGAAGGCTCGACTTTAGGTGTGTTCCCTTTAGGGAATCTTTTCTTCAACTGCAATTGATTCATATCTTTCGATATTTACTCAATTTTTATGCATAGGGTAATCTTTAAAAGCGCGTAAAGTATTATACGAGGTCTAGGCCATTGCTTCCGCAATATCAGAAAACCAAGTATAATACCCCAGATATCAAACAGTATAAGGACCTAGTATCTCAGAATCAGGCAATCTCTCAAAAAAGATTTCGGGGGTTACCCATATATCCGAGAGATGTTCCCCACAAGATAAGTAAGTATTGATATTTAGGTTTATATCTCGAAAACAATCTACTAAGCGAGTAAAAACCTACTGGCATATCATCAGTGAGACCAATTATCACATTAAAACTTTCCATTTCTTTAGCGTACTGTGTTTATCTACTTATGTACTATCATTTCCTCTTTTTACACAAAAACTCATTTTTGAATTTTATCATGTTTTTTGCTTTTTCAAATTTTCTAATGTTTTTGGATTTTCTAACAATTTCTTACTCCCCCTAAAATTCAAAACCATTTAAAGAAAAATTTGACAACATGATACTGATAGCTTCGTCTCGCTATCCATTTTCTGCTTCTCATGCACTGATTTGCAGAAAATATAATGTACCCCCATGATTTACAACACATTGATATTTTACAGTTTTAAAACTGTTTTTCAATCTTGTGAAATTAATCATGTTTGTTCAGCCGTGAGGGTTTCAGCGTATTCAAGTAACATATTTTTGAATTTTTTTTTTATTTTTTACAAAATTTAAAAAACAAACATATTTTTGATTTTTCAAATTCTTGACAAAATAAAAACATATTTTTGGTTTTTAAATTTTTCAATATTTAGGGTTTTTGAAATATGGTTTATTTATATACAGAAATCAAGCAAACTCCCTGATTCAGTTACAGGGTTCAGCAGCCTTCTTCTCTTGTGCCAGGCTGCTTCCTTCGTTGATTTGACTTTCATCGTCTTTCTGAAGCACCTGCACATTCAAATTACTCAATCACTTGAACAATTTAGCCCAGGTCTGTTTGACCTTAGGCATTTCAACACAATATGATTGGTTTAACTTTGGAATATCTTTGTCATTTTTCACAAATGAATTTTCATTCCGATTATCACTCATAGTAACCTTTTGTTTCTTTTCCACCCAAGTTTGTCCTTTTGACGCACTTCTTTTGTAAAAATGAGAATCATTTTGAACATTTTGATTTTGAACAACAACTTTTGGTTTCCACAACTGGTTTGGTTTTGTTGCATCAACAGTTGTTTTCCAATTTTGTGTTGTTCTAAGTTTGGGCGTCACTAGTTTCAATGTTTGTTGTAAGTCAGTCTTTGACATTTTCGGCTTCCAAGTTTGCTTTGAATCAAACTTGGTTGACTTCTGATTCACAACATCAGACTTCTTTTTTGTCTCAACACAAACAGGTTTCAGATTTGGACACTTGCGAGCAAGATGTCCAATTTGATCACATTTGAAACATGTTCTCTTGGACACATCTTTGACCTGATGTTGTTGCTTTTTCTGAGCATAGAACTCTTCACTAGACTGTCGTCTAAATTTGAGTTCTTTCTCTTCTTCTGAACTCGTTCCGTAAACAAAATTCATCTTTGTCTGATAATTTGGCTTTTCATTTTTATTTCAACTTTGTTTCTTCCTATAACCCAACCCAGCCTTCATGTTTTTCTTTTTGTAACCAGGTTTGTTATAAAAAGTTTTGTGACCTTTTCCAGCAAACTTTGGAATTTCAGATTTTTCAATTTCAACCATTTTGAAAACTTTATCAATCTTTTCTGAAATCACATTCTGAATCGGGAATACAATATCTAAGAATAATTTGTCCGATCCAATCATGGTATAAACCAATCCTTTTGAATCATCATTTAAATTTTTCTCAGATTTTGATTTTTTCAGATATTCTTCATGAAAACTACCTTCATTTTCATCCTGTGATCCAGATTTACCTGTTTCAACCGATTCTTCTTTCAACACACTTTCAACGACCTTACCTACCACCTCTGAATCACTTGAATCATCATATTTGGAATAGGTTATGTCAATGTTATCTGGCTATTGATCGACCATGTTGAAAGCTTTTCGACTTTCTCATCATCATAAAATACAAACTTTTCCGATGGAGGAACTTGATGATACTCTGAGCCAATGCCCTTTTTGTTTTTCTCAGAATCATCATCACCCGGTTTTATGTTGAAAATTCTTTCAAGCACATATGATGATGCATGATAACTTTTTAACTTGTTGTTATCCTGTTCTAAATCAGCAATCTGACGCTTTAGCTTAGCAACATCTTCAATGTAAGAATAACTTGTTGCTTTATTGAACACTGTCGCTTAAGCGTATCAGTTGTTTCAGAACAGTATCTCAATCTTGATTGAACAAGTCTCATTTGACTCTTCACATCTTCATATGATTGTTTTGTAATGTGGTAAGCCAATTTTATTGAATCATACTCCTTTTTCACTTCCTGACATGCATTTTCTTTTTGAACACATTCTTCTGTCATTTTTGAAACATTTTCTTTTAAATTTTCATTTTCTTTTTCAAAATTTTTACATTTTTGAGAAAGTTTTTCATCATTTTCTTTTAAAACTTTTTTCATTTTCTAGCATTTCTTTGCATTTTTCTTTGAAAACATTTTCGATTTTAGTGAATTCAAGATCTCTTGTTCTGAATTTTTCATCATTTTCAGTACAAGCTCTACATGTTTCCATGCATTTCTTGCACTGTTCAAAAGTTTTTAAGATTTCAGATTCAGTTTTTACCTCAGTGATTGGCACCTCGGTGTTTGCTGTAGTTTCTGTCTGATCATCATTTTTCTTCTGTTCTTCACCAACACTAGAATCATCACCAACATTACCAGCAACTTCCAAACTCTCATTTTTCACTTCTTCTTCTTCTTTCTTCTTCATTTCTTCTTCTTTTACTTCTTCAGCCACTTTCTTCAATTCATCCACCATACACTCAACGTTTTTCTTCATTCTTTCTTCATCCCTCTTTTTCAAACTCGCGGTCATCACGTCACGAATTATCTTATCCAGCCTTTTCAGATAAGTTTTATCTTTTGCTACGTTTGAGTAGTATTCGCCAGACAAAGGGATTACTGCAAGAACATCATCATGGACTATGTCTTTCTTGTGGACAACAGGTTCACCATTTTTGTTAACATAACATTCTCGCTTCTTGTCCCATCTTTTATTTCTTACAGAATCTTCATACTCTTCCTGCATTTTCTCAGTTCTGCACCCAGTAAAGAATCTTTCTCTTTCAGTCTTCTCTTTCAAAATCTCTTCTCGGGTTCTCATTTTTATTCCAGCCATGACGTTTCTCGTTGTTTCACTTTGAATTACAAGCACCTTTTAATCACCTGAATCAACCAAACAAACAAACACAATCAGTTCAAACAATATCAAACAACTGAATCGGACGGGTATCCGATCAAGTGAGTCAACAAAAGTCAATTGTAACAACAATCGGGTGACAACGCTGTCCGATCGGGTGGGATGTTGTCCGATCGGGTGACAGTGCTTTGGATAGGGTGGCAACTTGATAGGGTGGGAGTGTGCCTCGATCGGGTGACACCTGAAAACAAACAAACCAATGTGATTAGGATCGGGTGGCAACTCGCTCGGATTGCCACTCGATTCGTCGCACTTTTAAACATGAACAAACAAAAACCTATGAATCAAATTGTGATCCGATCGGGTGATTCAACAAAAATCAAACTTTGAAGAAATAAAATAAATCGGGTGGAATGTCTTTGAATCGGATTACCGCCCGATCGGGTAGTACTCCGATTGAATAACAGTCAATAATCACTAAACTAAAAGTGACGAGCTAAGCATGTTAAAACATGCTTACCTAAGTTTAGAAAACAGGTTTGGTATCAAAACAAACAGTTTTGATACCTATAAGTAGTTTGGTTACAAAATACGCAATAATACGCATTTTGGCCGAAACTACGACTTGTCACTGAGCCTAGATAACATGGTAATCAGTAGGTATAGTCACTAGGGACTATAACCATCGTGATTATGCTCACGTTATGAAGTTCAAACGAACTTCGCATTGACCATAAACTGGTCAACGCAGAAAGTCAAACAAAGTTTAACTTTTTAACGCTAAAAGAATGAAAGAACACTTACAAAGGGTCCCCGAAAGCAAATCTTGATCCAAGTAGCTCAGGTATGAAGCAATGGCTTCAATTTAGAGCATTGTTAGATCAGATTTATGAGGAAGAATTGAAATGGATGGTGGGGATTTATAGTAAATAGACCACCCATTAGGATCGTTCCTCATAAACCGTGATTTAATCACATCCCTACACTTGTTGCAACCCTATGGTAACTCAAAATCGCCCCTCATGATCAGGAAAGGGCAAGTGGAATTGAGTTGGGAGTGCTAAACAGCTGTTAACAACTGTTTAAAACATTGAATCTGGTCTGGGAGGGCCTCGCGGCCCGCGTAATATGTTGAAGATACTTACGCGGCCCGCCTGGGCATGTCTGATCAGAATCAAGTTTGCTGAAATGACTGTTTCAGTCCCTGTTGGTGTTTAAGGCTCATTTCGACATGTTTAAGGCCCGTTAAGCAAAAATTAAGGCTCTAAAATGATGCCTAAACATTGTGGACATGAAACATGCTCAAAAATATGCCGGATGTTGGTTCGTTTGGTCGTACGATCGCGATGTTCGCTTAATTACGACGGAATGCGCATAAGCGCGAAAAACGATCCAAATTGCGCGACGAATGGATTTTTCTTATGACAAACACTAAAATAAAATATTTTAGTGCTTACATAAATTTTTGGATGTCCGGATGTATTCAGAACGTAAGTTATGCGCGAAAGTGCAAACTTGTGCACTTTTTGACGCTTTTACTCCCTGAATGACCCAAAAAGTTTATTTTAGCACACCGAACCCCTCAAAGCCTATTTCAAAGCTATGTAAAGGATATTTATGGTATGTTTATCTTATGGCCATGTTCCGGAATGTCTGTTACAGTTCAAATTGCCATACTTTCGCAGTTTGTCAACTTTAGTCCCTGTAAGCGATTTAACTTGATTTTGCCATACCAAAGCCTTCGAAACTTATCTCTAAGTTATGTAAAGGTTATCTAAGGTATGTTAAGCCTATTTCACTATTCCGGAGTGTTCGTTGCATTAAAGTGGTTATATTTACGCATCAGTGCGCGTATAACCTTCCAGAAAGTGATTTAAAGGTTGAAATCGAACAAAAATTGATATGTGCAAAAGGTACACATATTTATACAGATCCCAAGTATGAAATACAATATTTCATTGGCTTGGTATTTGTTTGATGGTCGCAGTGACCCAGGTGTCACAGCGCCGTAGCCCCACCCTCAGGCTTTTTCCTTTAACTGCTTTAGTCCTCACCAATGGCTCAGGGCTAGACTCTACATCAATTGGATCGTCTGCGTTTGATTCCGGGATGTCCGCAGTGTCTCTAGGCTCCGCCTTTGGTTGTTTCACAGCTACAAATGCAAGACCCTCTAATGAGTCAGACACCACTATGTAACCATACCAAGAATCAGACGCAAGGCTCATACCTTTCTTCTTTTCTATCTTCGGAACGTCCGCCTTCGGCATGTCAGTTTTCTTGAGTGCAGTAGAGGCAATAGGCCCGCGCTTCTTATTCTTGGTTTCAGGGCCTATGCCTAAATTGATCAACTCACCTATCTAAAAGAAGATAAGTCATATTGCAATATTACCCAAAGCGCAGCATCAGCAAAGAGTAATATTGCAATATTACGTCAAGAGTATAAAGGAGGAACTTACCAACATCAGCAAAAGGTTGCGCCTCCATATCTGCATCCTTGGGAAGTGTGAAGTTCTTCACCATCTGGTGATACGACGGTTCCTCACCAGCATCCAACTGAACAGTCGTCATCTTTCCTTTCTCCCTTTGATATGCCACTACATACAAGGCGACATCTGCAAAATGAAAACCGGTAACAAACAGTTTCATATAATAGAAGCAAAGGTTTTTACAACTTACTAGTTTTGTCTTCTACATACAACGGCTTGTCGCGACTGTCGGCTCTCCAAAACAAGCTCATTTTCACAGCAACCAAAGCCCTTTCGGGCATGTCACACCCCGATATTTCCACATATTACCGATGGGCCCGGCGGGGAGTATCGTGACGTAGTTGATATCATCATAGTCAATAAACACAATATAATAGCACAGCGGAAGTCTTGGTGAATAAACTATTACAAACCATATTGTCTAAGTGTTCGAGTAACAGAATATACAAACTGGAATGTAATAAGATCCACAGGCGGATCATAAATAAATACAAGAAACAGAATAACAGACTGCAGGTATCTACGGATTTGCAAGATCCTCTTATGAAACATAATAGCTCCAGCCTATTACGAGAGGTATCTGTCAAATCAGTCTTTAAGAAAATACGTCAGTTTACACTGGTAAAAAAAATTAACTGACTCATTTGAAAACATTTATGAAAATTGATTTAAGAGCACATGGCACAAATCATTTATAACCTGGGACAATTACTTAAATATAATCTTGTATACAGATTTATATGTTTGTCATACAATTGGGGCCGGTTGGAAGCCGGTCGTGATTAACCGACTCACCACTTATAGAACCCACAAAGGAGTTATCCCCAATATGTGGGTTTATATTTTAGCATTTGCATCTTTCAGGTGTATGCCTACACCCCGTGCATAGGTCGTGGCCATTTTCAAATGAAATGAGCCGAGGATATCGAGGACACGGTCGTATTAACACCCAAATGCTGATGTTATCAAACAAGACAGATTAAAACGGGTTTTGTAAATTTATTAATCACAATCCGATTAAATGATTTCATACCCGACCAAGTAGTATTATTATAATACCATATCCCAAGCCTGTATAAGGGAAAATAAGTTAAAAGTATTTACCTGATGCTAGCAGTATAATCCTAAAGCTCTTGATGGCACCTTCTACTGGAAGCTATTTAATCTGTATAGAAGGTTTATTATCTATTAGGATGCTAACGGGTCATTGATTTAGTTAAGGACTTAGACCGGCTAGCTAGAAGGAAACCTTACGGTTCTAAACGCTAGATTAAGCGGAGACAGGAATAGAATGTGGTTTAGACCCGAGAAGCTTGGATACTTGTATAATATGGGTAAACTGAACACATTCTGGAAATTAAGGATTTAATGATAAGGTTAAGTCCGTTTCGACTATTTTATGTAAACTAGTCACATAAGCCGATCCGAACGCGTAAACGCATAACGGGTAACCAAATAAATTATATACAGGTCTTAATCATTATTATTCTCAAAATATGTTAATACATCAGTATGATGTTAACACATATGCCCAAAAAGTAATTTAAACCAAAATAAGTCCCATAAGGGTATTTTGTTAATTTTAATATCCATAAAAGAGTTTAAATATTTAAC
The DNA here is from genome assembly GCA_030545235.1 of Helianthus tuberosus. Lineage (NCBI taxonomy): Eukaryota > Viridiplantae > Streptophyta > Magnoliopsida > Asterales > Asteraceae > Helianthus > Helianthus tuberosus. The sequence continues at coordinate 140,829,708 of CM060448.1, read as the reverse complement.
TGAGTTTCAGGTCTGATGTAATCAGTAAAAATATGTATTTTTATAAGTTATAAAAGTAGGATATTTTATATATGTGAAAATTATCTTATATAACCAAACTATGTCCCGTAAGGGCATTTTGGTAATTTTACATAGGCTTTAAAGGTCAAAATAGACTTCTGAGTTTAAAAAATTTGGCTTACAGTTTAATTATATAAATTATCTTAAAACATCAGTGGGTAATAAGTTTTATATGTTAAAAAATAGTTTTGACCCATACTAGGTGCTAAAAACGCTTAAAAGTCGGTTTAAATGGGTATTCGGGGTTAAAATAGGAAATCTGAGTTTTTGATCAGTTTATAAAGTTCAAAATACTTTATTTATCATATGAAATCAGTAGCAAAAGGTTTGGCACTAAAAAGTTATGTAAAACTCATTTTATGCATGAAAAGGGTAAAACCAACATTTACCGAAATCAAGCTATAATCCTATGTTATGCTCAGCCTAAAAATAATTAAAAATCTTTAAAAATCCCAAAATAATATCTTACATCAGTAGGTAAGAAGTTTGGTGTTAAAAATCGGGTTTAGATAGGCTTTATGTTAATTACGCCATTTAACTAACATAAATCTCCTTAATTACGCTATTGAGCATAACTCTTATTCTAGACCTCAAACTGAATTCAAATTTTTGTGACATGTCTAAATATCAGTAGCAAAGGTTTTAGTCCAATCACATTTTTAAACATCTCCGTTGTATGTAAAAAGGGCGTTTATGGCATTATTGAGCATAATTACGATCAAGTGCATATAATTCAAACCATTGGGTACCATGCAATATAACTCCAGAGGGTTATACTACTAAGTAATGTGGTCCTAATGGAAGCTTAAAACTTGGAAGAATTAAGCTTGAAGGGGTCAGAACTGAAAGTCAAAGCAAAAGTCAAGCTTTTGCGACTTTCGGTTATAAACTGACCTTAGACTATTAATTGTCGGGTTAGGACTGATAAAACATGTTTTAATATTGATTACCAAGTCATTAGAATGTTAAAATATAATTTAGAACTTCTGTTTTATTAATTAGAATTATTTTTGTAATTTCTGTCCAGTTTGACTTTTTGTCAAACTACTTTGACCCGACAATTGACCAGTCAAACAAGATAATTTGGAGGTGCCCTTTTAAGGGTTAATCGCCTATACTAATGTGGTTCTATAACCACTTTCAATTTGATCAGTGTTTAAGCCACATGTAATTAAAACGAAAGTCAAACTAAATTTATGATAAGTTTGACTTTAGAGTAATTAATCTAAATTAAATAACTAAACAAGAAATTAGAGGCTTACTTAAGGTCCTAGCACACTTTTCTACACTTGATAATCCTCTTCTTACTGATGGAAGCTCCAGAACAAGTCCCACAAGTGAATTGTTTGCAAATGTGTTTATGAACACAAGAGTGAACTCCTTAATATAGCAAAATTCATGAATCTAGATCATCTCCAGGTGTTATTGGAGGCCCTGGGATCACCTCAGGTGTCCTAGCTAGTGTAATAAACCGACTCACAGCTCCCTAGGTCGATAACTTTGAGGTTAAGGTGGTGGAACAGGCCAAACCCGCACCTGGCAATGTTTTTCTGTTACTGGCACTCTCTGGCAGGCCGTGTAAGCCATAGGGGGGGGGGGGGCTTACGCGGGCCGCGTGACCTGTCTGGATGGGTAAAACAAGTTTCGATGTTGGCAGATTCAGTACCTGGTGCTTTTAAACCCTTTTTAACTTTATTTTTGGCAATCAAGGCCTTTGTAGTTAGTTTGTTGAAGTCCAATGATGTGTAAACAAACTTCGTTAGGCTCGGGTTCGTTAATTATCTCTATGAAAGCAAGTTTCGTCAAGTTGACACTTATAGCCCAAAGTTTGGAAAAAATGCTTAACGATATCGAAACCATGTGAAATTTATACCACTTATTCTTGAGAGTATATTTGAATATTTTGAAGCCTCGGTTTCGTTAAAAGGTCACTCAGAGGTCAGAATTGACATGTTGACACGTTTAACCCTTGTAATTTAATAATCTTTCGATTGTATTCATAAACGGCTTCTTATATTCAATCAATCACTCGTTTAAGAATATATTCATCATGTAAGGTCATTCAGAGGCACAAGTTTGGCATATTGACACTTTTTGTCCCTGTGGTTTCATAGTTTCACTGTTCGACAACTTTGGTCCTTCAAACTCAATCTTTCGTACCTTTAGAGTTTAGGACACGTGTCTATGCATAATTGGACACGTTTTTACGTGGTGTTACATCCTCACTCCCTTAAAAGAAATCTCGACCCTGAGATTTACTGGAATAAGTGAGGGTACTTCTGTCTCATAGTGGACTCGACTTTCCACGTATATTCGGGACCTCTACGGGCGTCCCATTTGACCTTTACTATAGGTACGTGCTTTCTTCGGAGCTTCTTAACCTGTCGATCCTCGATCGATATAGGTCTTTCAACGAATCTCAAGCTTTCATCAATCTGTACGTCCTTATGAGAAATAGCTAGCGATTCGTCAGCTAGGCATTTCTTGACATTACAAATGTGAAACACATTATGAATCCCACTTAGCTCCTCAGGTAAGTTTAGCTTATAAGCTACACTACCAACACATTCAATAATCTCGAATGGTCCAATATACCTAGGGCTTAACTTGCCCTTTTTACCAAAACGCATCACACCTTTCCAGGGTGATACTTTCAACAGAACTTTATCGCCTACCTCAAACTTTAGAGGTTTTCGCCTCTTATCAGCATAACTTTTCTGCCTATCCCTGGTAGCTTTCAGGCGATCTCGAATCTGAAAAATCTTGTCTGTTGTTTCAAGGAATATATATCAGGTCCTGATAATTGAGCTTATCCTACTTCTGCCCAACAGACAGGCGTTCTGCATTTCCTACCGTATAATGCCTCAAAAGGCACAGCCTTAATGCTTGTATGGTAGCTATTGTTATAGGAGAACTCTATCAATGGTACGTGGTCATCCCAATTGCCACCTAAATCAATTACACATGCACGAAGCATGTCTTCCAGAGTTTGAATTGTACGCTCACTCTGTCCATCAGTCTGAGGATGGTAGGCAGTACTAAAATTTAAATGTGTACCCAAAGATTGTTGGAAACTTTTCCAAAAATGAGAGGTGTATCTAGTATCTCTATCAGAGATAATAGATACTGGTACACCGTGAAGAGCTACAATCTTATCTACATACAACTGGGCTAATTTATCGGAGCTATGAGTCTCCTTGATGGGTAAGAAATGTGCTGATTTGGTCAGTCAATCAACTATAACCCATATGGTGTCATTTCCGTGCCTTGTCTTAGGTAACTTGGTTATAAAATCCATAGTTACCATTTTCCACTTCCATGTGGGAAGTTCTGGCTGTTGTAACATGCCCGATGGCTTTTGATGTTCAGCTTTAATCTGAGCACAGGTCAAGCACTTAGCTACATGGGTGGCAATAGATTTCTTCAACCCTATCCACCAATAATTAGCTTTCAAATCTTGATACATCTTGTCACCTCCATGGTGAACTGAGTATTTGGAGTTGTGGGCCTCCTGGAGGATTACATCTCGAAGTCCTCCTTGAATAGGAACCCAAATTCTTCCGTTCATTCGGAGAATTCCATCCTTCCGAGGTGCTAACTGTTCTGCAGTTATACCTAACTTTTCATTTGGAAGGTTATCTTCCAAAACAGCATCCTTCTGTGCAGCTAATAGTCTTTCATTCAGACTATTCTTCAACTCAATGCTCTTGGCATTGATCCTAATTGGTTTAACTCTTTCCTTTCGTCTTAGAGCATCTGCGACTACATTCACTTTACCAGGATGGTAGTGAATTTCGCAATCATAGTCATTTAAGGTTTCCATCCAACAGCGCTGTCTCATATTGAGCTCTTTTTGATTGAACAAATGTTGGAGACTTTTGTGATCAGAAAAGATCACACATTTAGCTCCATATAAATAATGTCTCCATAGTTTTAGTGCGAATACAACGGCACCCAACTCCAAATCGTGGGTGGTGTAATTCTTCTCATGCACTTTTAGCTGTCATGATGCATAGGCAATCACCTAGCCTCGTTGCACAAGCACACAACCCATACCGGTGTGTGAAGCATCACAGTATACAACAAACTCTTCAATTCCAACAGGTAAAGTTAGCACCGGAGCATTGCTCAATTTCTTCTTAAGAATCTCAAAGGATTCTTATTGTTTTGGACCCCAATCAAACTTAACATTCTTACGGGTCAAAGAAGTTAATGGTGCAGCTATTCTTGAGAAGTTCTCAATGAATATTCTATAATATCCAGCTAAACCCAGAAAGCTACGTATTTCGGTTGGAGTCGTGGGTGCTTCCCAATTCATTACGGCTTCTACCTTAGCGGGATCTACTTGGATACCTCGCTCACTGACAACATGTCCAAGGAATTGAACTTCACGAAGCCAGAACTCGCACTTGGAGAATTTAGTATACAACTTCTCCTGTTGAAGCAATCCTAAGATACATCGAAGGTGCTTCTCATGATCGTCTTGATTACGAGAATAGATAAGTATGTCATCTATGAAGACGATGACAAACTTATCTAAGTATGGTTTGCAGACTCTATTCATGTTGTCCATGAATGCTGCTGGTGCATTAGTGAGCCCAAAAGGCATCACTAAAAACTCGTAATGTCCATACCTTGTTCTGAATGCCGTCTTAGGCACATCTTCAGTCCTAACTTTGAGTTGATGACACCCAGATCTCAAATCGATCTTTGAGAAGAAGCTCGCTCCTTGGAGCTGATCAAATAAGTCGTCGATCCTGGGTAAAGGATAACGATTCTTGATCGTTACCTTATTCAATTCACGATAATCAATGCATAAGCGCATTGATCCGTCCTTCTTTTTCACAAACAGTATTGGAGCTCCCCAAGGCGAAGAGATAGGTTGTATAAAACCTTTTTCCAATATATCGTCTAATTGAGTCCTGAGTTCCTTCATTTCAGTAGGTGCTAGACGATAAGGAGCTCGTGTAATAGGTGCAGCTCCTGGAAGAATGTCTATCCTGAATTCTACTTGCCTCTCAGGAGGTAATCCAGGTAACTCATCAGGAAAGACATCAGGATACTCATAGATGATTTGGATGTCTTCAATCTTAGGTTTCAGATCATTCACGGTCACTTGTGCCATGTAAATGACACGTCCACTCTTTAAACACGGTGATACCTTGAGAATAGACACATTGCTGGGCAATCCGTATTGTGTATCCCCCTGAATGGTGACTGATTCACCAGAAGGGGTTTTGATAATAACTAGCTTTTTATCACAGGTAATTTGGGCTTGGTTATGCAACAACCAATCCATGCCTAAAACTATATCAAACCCAGCCAATTTCATTGGCAAGAGAGATAGCGGGATAGAATGATTCTTAATGGATATAGAACATCCATCAAGAAGAGTGGAAGCTGTTTCTAAGGTACCATCAACAAGCTCTACCTCGTATTTTATGTCTAGAGTCTTAATAGGCAGATTCAATAACTTACAGAACTTATGGTCTACGAAAGACTTATCAGCACCGGAATCAAATAAGACTCTAGCATAATTATTATTGATGAGGAAGGTACCTGTTATGACATTATCGTCATTCACTGCTTCCTTCGCGTTCATCTGGAAAACTCTTGCATTGTTCTTCTTTGCCTCCTCAGGCTTCTTTGCATTCTTAGGGCAATTGGTTTTAATGTGCCCCTTTTCATTGCAACCGTAGCAGGTTGCATCCTTAATATTCTGGCACTCCACAGATTTGTGCCCTTTCTTTTTACAGATCCCACATGGTATGGCTTGTGGGTCCTGGTTGCACTTCCCAAAGTGCCTTTTATTGCAGGTCTTGCATCTGGGCTTATCACTTGATTGCCCCTTCTTGGAATTAAAATTCCATTTTCCCTTCTTGTTTGACTGAGGAGACTTATCTTCCTCTCTCTTCCTCTTCCCATCATCAGTGGTTTTCTTTGCCCTATTCCTCACAACATCTAGAGTGAGGGACAAAGATAGATCCACAGCAGATCTATAAGTGGTTGGCTTAGAGGCCTTAACGTTCCCTTTTACTTCAGGGGCCAAACCACCGATGAAATGCGCAATGCGTTTGGGTTCAGGAGTGACTAAATACGGTACCAGCCTTGACATCGAATTGACACTAGTCACATAGGATCTACAATCCAGATCCTTCATCACTAAAGTGATGAAATCAGTCTCTATCCGCTCGACCTCATGCTGAGGGCAATAAGTTTCCTTAACCAAGTTAACAAACTTGTTCCATGACAGATTGTACAAAGGAACCTTCCCAGTGGCCTGCACTAATGCTTTCCACCAAGTGAGGGCATCACCCTTGAAGGATTGTGATACAAACTTCACTATATCCTCTTTAGCACATCCGCTAATGTCTATCACCGTCTCCATCTCATCTAACCATTTCATACAATCAATTGCACCTTTTTCTCCTGTAAAATACCTCGGTTTACAGGAGACAAAGTATTTGTAGGTACAACCCTTGGTGTACCGGGGAGTCGGCTCGAGGACAACTTGCCTCTTTGGCTCACTACCCTGATTAGATGAGTGCTGAGACTCACTTTTCTTATGAGAATGGGGTTGAGAATGGGATCTCGAATGAGTTTGAGACCTAACAATACTAGGCTCTTTAAACTTAGCATCCATAGCCTGAGCGACTGCTGCGGTTATCATTTCTTGCAGCTCGGCACCAGTGATATTAATCCTGGTGTTGTTGCCTTCTGTAGGATGACTGTTTGCTTCATCTGAGCCATCCATTTTCGGATACTATACCAAACAGTAATTTTATATTTAAATTATGTAATAAATCATCATATTGATGACTAGATGGTCATGGTATTATTAAACCATATAGACCATATAAAAATGATAATATTCAAAGAGATAATATTCTTTATATTTTTATTAGACAGAGAAATATAAATCATACTGTCAATGTCATGAAGACATATTCATATTGCACAAAGCTCGTCTCGAAGGACATTTAGATGGCATAAAGCCTTGTCACAAGGACGATTATAATCATTGATCTCTTTTAAGGGTCGAACAAAGTTCATCACCTTCTTGACAGGAAGTCTATCAAAACTTACATTGTCATTATTACACCTTTGCTTGTAAGCATACATCTTAATGGATGTTGTGGTGTGTACATCATGTTGATGTTTATTAGCCATGATTCATGATGATCAGATAGGCTATAATAGTGACTTGGAAAAATCCAAGTACATTAGGAAGATTGTGTGATTTCTCGTACCGCACAAATTCAGGATTGTTAACATGTTTTCAGATGTTAACAGAGAGTCATTATCTTAAAAAGGTTATACCATCATAGCCATTTAATATTCTGGCTAGGTTATACCTCTAAGAGTTTCTTTGGCGGATTGAATAAAATTTGAAGTGAAGTAGCATGATATAATAAATTACATATTAAAAACAAAATAACTTCATTAAACTATGAAACGAATACAACCTTGCCCAAAAAGGGACTTGGAGAAAACAACACAAATTGGCCATGCAGGGGCTACTTAAAACACTGCCCACGCAGGGGCTACTGAAACAGAAATAAGTCCACGCAGGGACTTGATACATGAAAACAAAATAAACGTCCTCGCAGGGACTTATTGGAATACAACATGAAACAACAGTTTCCTACATCTTCTTTCCCTTAAGAAGGTTCATAAGACCTTTAACAAAACCATTGTGCTTCTTCTTGGTTTCGTGGGCCTCATGTTCAACCCTGTCTAACCTCTCTAGGATCTCTTGAGTTTGCTGCTGAGGAGGAGGAGGTTGCTGGTAAGGCGGGTATTGATAATCCTGTGTCGGGTATCCAGTGGGATAAACTGGAGGGTAAGAAGAAGGGTAAAGATGATGGTATTGTGCAGCTGTAAGGTACGGATCATGAGTCCCATAGTCAGATGGGTATCCAGACGGATTATACCCAGATGATCCTGGGTATGTTGGGATCGGGTTGTCAAAACCCAATGGTGGCTGAAGTGGTACGTGTGAAACTGGCGGAAGGTTGACTTCCGGCACCGTGTGTGAGGGTCCACCCAACTGCGGGTCTTCTGGGATAGGAGGATACGAACTTGTGCCACGAGGAGATGCAAACCGTGGTCCCCCACGTACGGACATTCTAGCATTTCTCCTTCGCCTTGGCGGCTCGGAAGGCTATTGAGGTGGCTCCTCAAATGGCAAGGGTGGTGGGGTAGCAGCTCGAAGTTGTGGTTCATCTAAGGGAGGTTGGACTGGTGAGTTATGGTATGATGGTGTAAAGAACCAGTCATACTGAGCCATCCTCTCTTGAAATGAATCAGGCCCATGGTACGGTGATCCCTGAAATGGGGAACCGCTTGAGATACTTATTGGGTGGCCTGGTGTTCCTGTTTGCAAATCCGGGTCCGGGTCGTCATCCATCTCCATTTCCTGAGAAAAGTGATCCTCAGGTCCCAAAGGGTTGTAGCCCAAAAAGTCGTTAACATGAAATGAATCAGGCCCATGGTACGGTGATCCCTGAAATGGGGAACCGCTTGAGATACTTATTGGGTGGCCTGGTGTTCCTGTTTGCAAATCCGGGTCCGGGTCGTCATCCATCTCCATTTCCTGAGAAAAGTGATCCTCAGGTCCCAAAGGGTTGTAGCCCAAAAAGTCGTTAACATAAGCGTTCAGATTAAATTATGCAGGAGAGTAAGTGGAATCTGAATGATGAAAAGGATGAGATTGAAAAGAGTGATGCGATTGGTTTGAATGATGAGTTCCCTGGGAAAGAGGGGAATGATGGGGTTCGATAGGAATGGGCAACCTAAAATAAGGAGGGTCAGACGGTGAGGATCCCAGCGAGACAGAATATCTTGCTGGTTCAAAGCTGTGGCTCAAATTATCCTTTGAGTCTGAGCCGGAAATCGAGTCGGATGGTGTACGTCTGTGGGAGGGTCCCGTGCTGCTAGACGGTCCTCCACGCATGGGTCCTTTGCCTCGTCCTCTTAGTCTTGCTGGCATTCTTCCCAGTGGTAATCTGTCAAAACAAATAATTATAATAAAACAATAAAAGGAAGGTTAAGAATAAAATCCTAGGTCATTTGCCTAGACTCGAGAGTCTAAGGAATGTGCTTATTGTGTCATTGAGATTAAACACAAAAGGTTAGTGTTTAATTCACTCAATGTTGGCTCTGATACCAACCTGTCACACCCCGATATTTCCACATATTACCGGTGGGCCCGGCGGGGATTATCATGACGTAGTTGATATCATCATAGTCAATACACACAATATAATAGCACAGCGGAAGTCTTGGTGAATAAACTATTACAAACCATATTGTCTGAGTGTTCGAGTAACAGAATATACAGACTGGAATGTAATAAGATCCAGAGGCGGATCATAAATAAATACAAGAAACAAAATAACAGACTGCAGGTATCTACGGATTTGCAAGATCCTCTTATGACACCTATTATGAGAGGTACCTGTTAAATCAGTCTTTAAGAAAATACGTCAGTTTACACTGGTAAATACAATTAACTGACTCATTTGAAAACATTTATGAAAATTGATTTAAGAGCACATGGCACAAATCATTTATAACCTGGGACAATTATTTAAATATAATCTTGTATACAGATTTATATGTTTGTCATACAATTGGGGCCGGTTGGAAGCCGGTCGTGATTAACCGACTCACCACTTATAGAACCCACAAAGGAGTTATCCCCAACATGTGGGTTTATATTTTAGCATTTGCATTTGTCAGGTGTATGCCTACACCCCGTGCATAGGTCGTGGCCATTTTCAAATGAAATGAGCCAAGGATATCTAGGACATGGTCGTATTTGTCACACCCTGGCTTTTGCGGAAGCGTGGTTAATTTGGTGTGACTTCTTAATACCATAGCTTAATCATAACAAAGCTATATGAGTTAAAAACATGCAAGATCATCCATTAAGTTTTGAAAACCAAATACAGTACCATTGTTTTAACGGGAACATACCCTAACAACCATAACTTTGTTCAACAGACATTACAAACTTGAAACATAACATAAACATGATTTAAGGGTTGTGTCTTGTCCAGGAAAGAGACACATCCCCAAAACCCCGGATGACCTCGGAAACTAGTGCAGCGGAAAACATGCCATACCGTGCCAGATCTCGTTAATTTCCTGAAATACATGTAAGTTGAAAAATCAACAATAATGTTGAGCGAGTTCATGTGTAAGTGAGTATGTAAAACACTTGTGAGTATAGAAATAATCGTGGTATGTAGCCAATAAGGGGACTTGTGATCACCAATGGTTTGCAAGGCCACTGATATATATGTGAAGTGCAAATAGGGAGACTCAAACCTAGCAGATTTCGCCACGGCATTTGTATGTGGACAAAGTCACCCCAAGGTCCGTTTCTAGTTTGGCCTGGGGCTGGGCTCGCTACACCCAGATAGATCTACCGCTCCTGTCCCTCGGTCCCGACATGAGGACTAATGGCCTCATATTGCTCCTACCCACTCACATGATCGGAATAAAACACCTCCTTACGCTAACCATACCGTATGTAAAGTACTTGTAAACAAAGTAACATGTATTTCACCCCCGCAGTTAAGAAAACTGAAAACAGTTAGAGAAAAGGGGGACATGAACTCACAGTGAAGCGTCTCTACCAAGTATCTCCAAATCAGAAAGTTGTGCGACGACCTACAAGTGCTAATTCTATTAGACGGACGGCCGTGCCTTAGCTTTATAGTTTAAGTTTTTGGGAAATAGTTAGACAACTATTTCGTGTTTACATTCTGTATATACTTGGTAGTTAATTTCCTTCCCAAGGATGGGGGATTCAATACATGTGCGTAAGTTACGTTTTAATAATCGAGTGGTAATATAATTACCGGTGTAACTTATATATTCATGTGAAAGCGTTTGTATTATTTTGGAATCGTTAACGTTTGTAAATATTATTTTTACTCTAAAAATAATATTTATGTATTCTCACAAAAATAATCATAAACAGTGTTGTGACAATATATATTTATCACGTTCAATTTTGTGAAAATCCCACCTCCGAATATTTAGTAAATAAAGTCATGGCGAAATTTATATTTCGAAAACATGTCAAAAATAATTCTAACACTTGTTGTGCAAATATTTCTAAGTGTTAGGTATTTAGAAAAATTTCGCCAGAGTTTCCTCTGTAACTGGAGGTGGCCACGCTTTCAAGCGTATCATTTTCTTTTAACAAATCAATCAATCAATGTTCTCAACATTATCAAACAACTTTCCAACATTTTAACTAGTCAAAGATTGACATAATCGCAAAAATATACGAATTTGTGGTTTGTCTAAAATATGTAGTAAATCTCTTTACTTTTACTGGATCTTTTGTGTAAATAATCCGATTTCGTAAAAACCTCGTTTTTAGAGAAAATCCATCTTTACAACTTCTAGTAACTTTTGACAAAACTAGTTCTTTGTCGGATCTTTTCATTTCACAAGTGTTTACACACTTGTGGTTTATAAAATATGCTTATTATTGTAAGATCCATCTTTCAAAATACATGGTTCCCTTGATATGTGGTCCTTTGAAAATACCGGGTGTAGATACATAGATCTACTAGTTTTAAACACCTTTGTACAAGTTAAAACATGTTTACACAAGTAAAGCATTTTTACACAAGTTCATGCTTCGTGTGTGGTAGAGTTTCACCTTTTAACCCTTGTGTCATTCAAAAACGAGCTTATGTTAAGATCCATGATCTTACTAAACCGGGTTAAATGATGATCCGAGCTACCACATCGTAGATCGGGTCTAGATAAGCACATATTTCCAATACTACAACTTTTACACCACTTGTATGCTATTAACCACCATTTTTAGAGTTTTTAGTGAACTTTAATGCTTCAACATATAAGATTCCGAGTTTTAACCGACAAAAATCCTTTTAACCACCTTAGATAAGTTCAAAAACGAGTTTTAAGTGTTATACCTCTAGCTCAAGGCTAGGGAAGATTCTTGATGAAAAACGCGTGGATAAAAGCTAAGTAACGAGGTCCTTCGTGTTCCGCTTGCTCCAAGGCTCCTAATACGTGACCCGTAACACTTGTATAACCTTGCAATGTGATGATGGAAGTCGAATGATGGTGGTGGTGTCCCAAGGGGGTTCGGCCGAGAATGAGTAAGGGAGGGAGAGAGTGATTTTTGTGAAGTTGTTAAGTGGTAAGATCTTATGTGTTTAGGATGATACTTATAGATAAAACTTAGTGTGATTAACCAATGGTCATAATGTCACTTAGATATTAGGCAAAAGAATTAAAATAATCAACAAAGGACTAGTGTGTGTCCCCCTCTAATGGGGACGGTTAGCAAGGGGGGGGGGGGGTTCTTGGTTGGTTTGTAACTAAGTACCAAGTATTAGTTAGGTTAAATTGGTATTTGACTTGGTTACTTTTATGTTATGCGTTATGGCGGGTGTTAGGGTAATCAGGGACCCTAACTGGCTCAGAAAAATATAAATAGTGAAAATAATAATATTTTCATGTTCCGGGTAAAGTCCGGTTGTTCGGTTGGATAGTAATCCGTTAAAGCGTTACTAAAGCTTTAAAGTGTCGTTATATTATTTTTAGTGACACATCTTGTTTCCAACACTTTAGAAAGTGTCTAGTAGTATTTTCCCCATGTTTTGGCAGTTTACTAGTCAGCTAGAAGCTGGATTATTTATTAAAGTGCTGTGTTTTGTACTTAGAGTACGTTTTAGGCACATCCAATCAGTGTATCTTATTCCTAGAGACGCAGTTCCACAACCCTTATATCCCTACACTCACTGCTAGTGTAGCAAAACATTTCAGTCTCTAAAGGCCTTAGAGGCAGTGTTTGCCTGATGCTGGCTTTATCAGCATGTTTAATAGGTTATCCGTGTATCGTGCTACTGTGCTTTTTGTGCATCATGTTTGTCACTAAGGTGCCGTATGTAATTAATGTAGTGACAGCAAGCAAGTATGATGCAAGTAAGTACATGTATCAGTGTTTAAGTAGCAGTTCATCAGCTAGTTCAAGCAAGCACAGTAATTAAGCAGTAATTAATCATTAATTAAGTCGTACGGATACCTGGTTTAGTGCGGGTTGTCACATTCTCCCCCCGTTAAATAAATTTCGTCCCGAAATTTAAGTTCTGCTTATAGAAGCAGGGTTCTTAGGAAAAAGGTGGGGGTATTTCTCTTTCATCCGGTCCTCACGCTCCCAGGTGAACTCAGGACCATGTCTGGCATTCCAACGAACCTTGACGAGCTCGACACTGCTCCGGCGGGTCTTGTTAACTTTCCAATCCGTGACCTCGACAGGTTCTTCAACGAAGTGGAGCGTGTCGTCAATATGAATCTCGTCGATGGGAATGGCAACGTCAACTTGAGTTGGACTTTTCTTTAGATTGGATACATGAAATGTATCGTGAACACCATTCAGTTCAGCAGGTAGGTCCAACTTGTATGCTACTAGTCCTATTCTTTCCAGAATTCTGAAAGGACCAATGTAGCGTGGATTTAACTTCCCACGCTTTCCAAAGCGTGCCACCCCCTTCCAGGGTGAAACTTTCAATAATACCATCTCTCCAACTTGAAAATCCACATGTTTCCGGTTTGGATCCGCATAGGCCTTTTGTCTGTGGCGAGCTGCTTCGATGCGTTTAAGAATTTGCGCGATCTTGTCTGTCGTCTCTTGGACGATCTCGGGACCAGCAAGCTGCCTATCACCCGCGTCAGACCAACATAGGGGTGATCGGCACTTGCGTCCGTAAAGGGCTTCAAATGGCGCGACACCAATACTGGTGTGGTAGCTGTTGTTGTATGAGAATTCAACCATAGGTAAATGTTTATCCCAGCTACCGCCCAAATCCATAACACATGCTCTCAGCATGTCTTCCAAAGTCTGTATCGTTCGCTCGCTCTGGCCGTCAGTTTGCGGATGAAACGCAGTGCTCAGATTCAACTGTGAGCCGAAGGCTTCTTGGAAGGATTGCCATATCCTTGACACAAACCTTCCGTCTCTATCAGAGATGATTGAGAGAGGCACTCCATGACGTGCGACGATCTCTCTCATGTAAATTTCCGCGAGTTTACTAGTGCTGTCTTTCTCTTTGATTGGAAGAAAGTGTGCGGATTTTGTTAGGCGGTCAACTATCACCCAAATCATATCATGGCCTCTTGGCGTTCTTGGCAATTTTGTAACAAAATCCATTGAGATTTGTTCCCATTTCCACTTGGGAATCTCAGGTTGTTGCAGTAGCCCCGAGGGCTTCTGGTATTCCGCCTTAACCTTCGCGCAAGTTAAACATTTGCTCACATAGACAGCAACGTCGCCTTTCATCCTAGGCCACCAATAGTAATCCTTGAGATCTTGGTACATCTTATCCGCTCCAGGATGGATAGAGTACCGTGATTTGTGAGCTTCATCGAAAATAACCTTCCTTAAATCACCAAACAGAGGAACCCAAATCCTTTTCTCAAAACATAATGTTCCTTCCTCGTTTGGTACCAAAAGCTTCTCCATCCCACGGAGATATTCCTCTTCAAGATTCCTTTCCTTGAGAGCCTCCTTTTGTGTTGCACGAATGCGTAAGGAAAGATCGGTTCGTATGATCATTTCCAAAGCCCTAACCCTTATGGGCTTGATTCTCTCTTTACGACTTAGGTCATCGGCGACTACATTCGCCTTCCCTGGGTGATACTTTATCTCGCAGTCTTAGTCATTTAGCAACTCAACCCATCGTCTTTGCCTCATATTCAACTCCTTCTGGTTGAATATATGCTGTAGGCTCTTGTGATCTGTGAAGATTGTACATTTCGTACCATACAGGTAGTGTCTCCAGATCTTTAAGGCAAAAATCACTGCGCCGAGCTCCAAATCGTGTGTGGTATAGTTCTTTTCGTGCACCTTCAACTGACGCGATGCGTAAGCAATAACCTTTTGGCGTTGCATTAACACACAACCCAGTCCTTGACGCGACGCGTCGCAGTATACCACAAAATCATCTGTACCTTCTGGTAGAGCTAAGATAGGCGCATTGCAAAGCTTATCCTTCAGTACCTGAAATGCTTCATCCTGTTTGATTCCCCAATCAAACGCCTTATCTTTCTGGGTGAGGAGCGTCAAAGGTTGAGCGATTTTTGAAAAATCCTCAATGAACCTTCGGTAGTAGCCAGCCAAACCCAAGAATTGCCGAATCTCGGTTGGCGTCTTTGGCGTTTCCCAATCCTTGATCGCTTCGATCTTGGTTGGATCCATGTGGATTCCATCTCCATTTACCACATGTCCAAGAAATTGGACTTCACGTAGCCAAAATTCGCACTTGGAGAATTTGGCATACAGCTGTTCCTTCTTCAGCAGCTCTAGAATGGCTCTAAGATGCTGCTCGTGTTCAGCCTTTGTCCTTGAATAAATCAAGATGTCGTCGATGAACACAATCACGAACTTGTCCAAGTACGGCTTGCAAACTCTATTCATCAAGTCCATAAAGACTGCAGGTGCGTTCGTCAAACCAAACGGCATAACAAGGAACTCGTAGTGCCCATAGCGAGTTCGGAAGGCTGTCTTTGGGATACTCTCCTCTTGTATCCTTAACTGATGGTATCCAGATCGAAGATCGATCTTTGAATAAAAGCTTGAACCTTGAAGTTGGTCAAACAGATCATCAATTCTTGGCAGAGGATATCTATTCTTGATCGTCTGCTTGTTTAACTCCCGGTAGTCAATGCACATACGAAAACTACCGTCCTTCTTCTTGACAAACAGGACCGGAGCTCCCCAAGGTGAGAAGCTTGGTCGGATAAAACCCTTGTCTAACAACTCTTGAAGTTGCGTCGACAGTCCCTGCATCTCAGACGGAGAAAGTCTATAAGGTGCCTTAGCCACAGGCGCGGCGCCCGGAACTAAGTCGATGCGAAACTCTACTTGCCTCTGAGGTGGCAGTCCAGGCAAGTCTTCTGGGAAGACTTCTGGATACTCCCTCACGACAGGGATGTCTTCGATTCTCGGCTCAGCAGCCTTCTTATCCACAATGTGTGCCAGGAAGGCAACACATCCTTTCTGCAAACACTTCCTTGCTTTCAAGCAACTGATAATCCTCAACGGCGTCTCACGCTTTTCTCCATGAACCACAATGGTCTCACCATCATCGGTTGGGATACGAACAACTTTCTCGTGACATACTATCTCAGCCTTGTTTCCTGATAACCAATCCATTCCTACCACCACGTCGAAGCTTCCCAACTGGACTGGTAGTAGATCTAGAGTGAACTCACGTTCTCCCAATTCAATCACACAACCTCTGATAACTTCGTTGGCTTCTACTAACTTCCCATTGGCCAATTCGATCGAGTAGGGAATATCTAGCTTATTAGCGGCTAACCCAAGCATATTCTTAAATTCTAATGACACGAAGCTATAATCGGCACCAGCATCAAACAAAATAGATGCAAAAGTTTTGGTTGTTAGAGAACGTACCAGAAATCACACCTGGATCCTGGCATGCCTCACAAGCTCCGATGTTGGATCTTCTTTCACGGTCTTGTTTCAACTTCGGGCATTCCCTCTTAAAATGTCCAACGTCCCTACAATGGAAGCATCCTAGCATTCGGCCATTTCCTTTCCCATTTCCACCTAGAGCGTTGTTACTGTTTTCTCCTTGTATGGGACTCTTCATCCCACAACCTCCTTTGCCGTGTCCTCTCCTCCCGTTCCTAGGCTTCTGACATTCACAATCATGGTGATACTTGCACCCAGCACATCTTGGTTTAGTTTCTAAGTAAATCTTATCATTGGCCTGTTTGTTGTTAGGGCAATCTTTCTTGAAATGCCCTTTATCCCCGCAGTCAAAACAACCTCGAATAGATCTTTGTTCATCATTATTCGTTTGGGTATCTTCGGTAAGCTTCATTTTGTTCTTTCCAGACGACTCTACCTGAGTTTCCTTGTCAGGGTTTGCAAGTTTCTCTAGTCTAATTGCTTCCGTAACGAGTGCCAAACCCATCTTACTTGCAACAATAGTTGTTGGTGGCGTGGATGCTGTCATCAAGCTCAAGACTTGTGGCGCCAGTTCCCAAATGAATTGTTCCAATTTCTTCAGTTCTGGTTTTACCAGGTACGGAACAATTCGTGACAGATCATGAAGTCGTTGCACGTACTCCAACACCTTCGGACCTTCCATCATTAGGCTCCGAAATTCATCTTCCCACTTCTGGGTTTCCGTTTGGGGGCAATACTTCTTATGCATCATTCCTTTCAACTCATCCCAAGTTAACGCGTATGCTGTAGTTAGGCCCATTATTCGAACCTGAAGATTCCACCATAATCGAGCTCCATCTTGAAACAACTCAAAAACGTATGGGACTTGTTGTTCTGGCGTACAGCCACTCGTTCGAAAGATGGATTCCATACTTTCACTCCATTTTACAAAAGTTATGGCACCCCCAGTGCCGTCGAACTTCGGAGGCTTGTAGTTGAGGAAGTGCCAGTAGGAACAACCGTTATTTTCTGAGGTACCTCTGATAGGTTCGGAGCGTAGGGCCTCGTGCTGTGCTATAGCTGCAGCAATTATTTCTTTAAGTTCTGCCTCAGAGGTGGGCATGCGCATTTCGCGTCTTGGCGGCATCTTCTAAAAGATGTTTCACATAGGTTAGGTCATAGCAAGTGAAGCGTACGTATGCATTCAACATTACCAACACATAACATCTCATGCTATCAACAAATCAATCACATAACATCTTATGTTATAGGACATAAACAATAGATTGAATCATCACAAGTGATGAGAATACTGCGATTGTATTGCCACAATTCGAGACCACAAAGTAAAGCTTACAAGTACACCACTATATCATACAACATCAATGACTTAGTAGGGGACGACCCTAGACAAGTCGTGCGATCGCTGGACATGTTCAGGGGTCTCTGGTTCGTCCATTCTCAAATTCCAGGACTCCACGTCAAGCTTCTGAATTTCAGTCCTAAAACAACATTTCTTCTCAATCGTTTCCTTGAGCTCGTCCCAGCTCAGTGTATAAGCAGCGTCTGTGCCAAGGGTCTGAACCTGGAGGTTCCATTAAGAGAGTGTGCCATCTAGAAATATCCCCGAGATGTAGGTAACACTCTGTTGGGGCGATCAGTTACTCATCCTTAGAATAGAGTCGGTCTTTTCGGACCAACGAACAAATGCAACGGTGCCTCCTGTTTTATCGAAGTCCAAAGGCTTGCAGTTCAGGAACTGTTTATAGGTGCAGCCAGTTGGATGGTTATTTCAAGTAATGCCATCGTTGTACTTAGAGCGGAGGGCTTCACGTCGTGCATTTATCGGTGAGATGCGTTCTTGCAGCTCGGCTTCTGTCCTTGGCAACGTACTGGTGTTTGTGTCATGTCTAGGTGACATTCCCTTTTGTCGAAGTGGTGTGAAGCGGGTTAGACAACGTTTCAATTGTCTATGAGGTGTATATAGCAACATAAGCCATCATGTAATCACCCAATTTCACACGCAAATATACTCACTGTATGAGTGGGGGAGTAAATTTATGAGCCTACACATAGGCCTGCCAATTTGGCTTGTGGCTCGTGATAGAATGAACTCGAGGTTGCATCGCCCTGGGTCATTCGTGTTTAAGTTATTTCCTGCTGCATTGGTTATCATTAGCTTGACCTGCAGAGTCCACCAGGATTCCTGTGCACTACAAATCGTTATTACGTGGGCCCCCGTAATAATAAATTGTCTTGCACAGTTACCCCAAATTTTCTCTCATCCAAGCAGATGATCAATCAAGGAGCAACAGCAGGTGCATCGGCATGAACAGGGTCATGCTCCAATGCGGGGTCAGGAGCAACGCCTGGCTCAGGGGCCACGGCTAGCTCCGAATAAAAAAAAAACTCCATCTCAAAATCAGCTGGATCAACAAACACAGGGGTCGACAGGGCTACAGGATCCCCCAAGGGCTGGTCTAAGTGCATGAACTCAATGTCATGGTCTGGATCAACACCAGGCGGAAAAAACAGAATTGTCCTCATTATCGCGATCAAACTCAAATCTGTGTGCGGGATCCGGTGCAGCTGATGATGCCATATCAGGGTCGGCGTCGTGTAAGTGGTGCTGCGTTCCCTGTATGTGCGAAGATGCGGATGTTAGAAACTCAAATGAGTCTGGGATAGGGGAATGGACATGAGTTTCCCCTACAGGAGCGTCCGCATGCAGTAGTCTAATACCAGCAGTAATAGGGCCTTGCCCTCAAGTGGGTCCTCCTCTTAATAGTTCGACATCGTCTTCAGAGACAACGTCGGGGGCATATCAACAACGAGATAAGCGGCAAGGGGCACAGGAGCAGGGATCACCGCGAGTGGCAAGTTCCCATCAAGATGGCCATCAGTAGGCTCTGCTACGACTTCAGGCAGCGCAAAAGGGCTGAAAGTCGTCATTGTCTGTGCCGGTAGTATCGGAAATGTACACCTCGTGCTTTGATGAAACTATGTCGTCTGACACTATGGCCATGGGATTCGTAGTGTCCACCTTTCTAGTACTTGATGAAAGCATGACGTTTGTAACACAAACACATATACGTATAATAATCAGTCATATAGTCATACAAACATGTAGTCACCACGTAAACATTCAAATCATTCTCCTAGTCTCACTAGCCACTTCTCCTAGTCTCACTAGCCAACTACCTCGATCTCTCAGACCGAGCCTCGGCCTCTCAGACCGAGCCTCAGCCTCTCAGACTAAGCCTATAATAATGAATAAAATGTGCTCAACATTTGTTTGTAAAAAGTTGTGGATCTGGACTTAAGTGGTATGCAGTAAAATGTTTTCGTGAGAGCCCTAGTGATCATAGTCTAGACTCGAGAAAGAATCCTAGTTCGCTATGATCAGAGCTCTGATACCAAGCTGTCACACCCTGGCTTTTGCGGAAGCGTGGTTAATTTGGTGTGACTTTTTAATACCATAGCTTAATCATAACAAAGCTATATGAGTTAAAAACATGCAAGATCATCCATTAAGTTTTGAAAACCAAATACAGTACCATTGTTTTAACGGGAACATACCCTAACAACCATAACTTTGTTCAACAGACATTACAAACTTGAAACATAACATAAACATGATTTAAGGGTTGTGTCTTGTCCAGGAAAGAGACACATCCCCTAAACCCCGGATGACCTCGGAAACTAGTGCAGCGGAAAACATGCCATACCGTGCCAGATCTCGTTAATTTCCTGAAATACATGTAAGTTGAAAAATCAACAATAATGTTGAGCGAGTTCATGTGTAAGTGAGTATGTAAAACACTTGTGAGTATAGAAATAATCGTGGTATGTAGCCAATAAGGGGACTTGTGATCACCAATGGTTTGCAAGGCCACTGATATATATGTGAAGTGCAAATAGGGAGACTCAAACCTAGCAGATTTCGCCACGGCATTTGTATGTGGACAAAGTCACCCCAAGGTCCGTTTCTAGTTTGGCCTGGGGCTGGGCTCGCTACACCCAGATAGATCTACCGCTCCTGTCCCTCGGTCCCGACATGAGGACTAATGGCCTCATATTGCTCCTACCCACTCACATGATCGGAATAAAACACCTCCTTACGCTAACCATACCGTATGTAAAGTACTTGTAAACAAAGTAACATGTATTTCACCCCCGCAGTTAAGAAAACTGAAAACAGTTAGAGAAAAGGGGGACATGAACTCACAGTGAAGCGTCTCTACCAAGTATCTCCAAATCAGAAAGCTGTGCGACGACCTACAAGTGCTAATTCTATTAGACGGACGGCCGTGCCTTAGCTTTATAGTTTAAGTTTTTGGGAAATAGTTAGACAACTATTTCGTGTTTACATTCTGTATATACTTGGTAGTTAATTTCCTTCCCAAGGATGGGGGATTCAATACATGTGCGTAAGTTACGTTTTAATAATCGAGTGGTAATATAATTACCGGTGTAACTTATATATTCATGTGAAAGCGTTTGTATTATTTTGGAATCGTTAACGTTTGTAAATATTATTTTTACTCTAAAAATAATATTTATGTATTCTCACAAAAATAATCATAAACAGTGTTGTGACAATATATATTTATCACGTTCAATTTTGTGAAAATCCCACCTCCGAATATTTAGTAAATAAAGTCATGGCGAAATTTATATTTCGAAAACATGTCAAAAATAATTCTAACACTTGTTGTGCAAATATTTCTAAGTGTTAGGTATTTAGAAAAATTTCGCCAGAGTTTCCTCTGTAACTGGAGGTGGCCACGCTTTCAAGCGTATCATTTTCTTTTAACAAATCAATCAATCAATGTTCTCAACATTATCAAACAACTTTCCAACATTTTAACTAGTCAAAGATTGACATAATCGCAAAAATATACGAATTTGTGGTTTGTCTAAAATATGTAGTAAATCTCTTTACTTTTACTGGATCTTTTGTGTAAATAATCCGATTTCGTAAAAACCTCGTTTTTAGAGAAAATCCATCTTTACAACTTCTAGTAACTTTTGACAAAACTAGTTCTTTGTCAGATCTTTTCATTTCACAAGTGTTTACACACTTGTGGTTTATAAAATATGCTTATTATTGTAAGATCCATCTTTCAAAATACATGGTTCCCTTGATATGTGGTCCTTTGAAAATACCGGGTGTAGATACGTAGATCTACTAGTTTTAAACACCTTTGTACAAGTTAAAACATGTTTACACAAGTAAAGCATTTTTACACAAGTTCATGCTTCGTGTGTGGTAGAGTTTCACCTTTTAACCCTTGTGTCATTCAAAAACGAGCTTATGTTAAGATCCATGATCTTACTAAACCGGGTTAAATGATGATCCGAGCTACCACATCGTAGATCGGGTCTAGATAAGCACATATTTCCAATACTACAACTTTTACACCACTTGTATGCTATTAACCACCATTTTTAGAGTTTTTAGTGAACTTTAATGCTTCAACATATAAGATTCCGAGTTTTAACCGACAAAAATCCTTTTAACCACCTTAGATAAGTTCAAAAACGAGTTTTAAGTGTTATACCTCTAGCTCAAGGCTAGGGAAGATTCTTGATGAAAAACGCGTGGATAAAAGCTAAGTAACGAGGTCCTTCGTGTTCCGCTTGCTCCAAGGCTCCTAATACGTGACCCGTAACACTTGTATAACCTTGCAATGTGATGATGGAAGTCGAATGATGGTGGTGGTGTCCCAAGGGGGTTCGGCCGAGAATGAGTAAGGGACCCTAACTGGCTCAGAAAAATATAAATAGTGATAATAATAATATTTTCATGTTCCGGGTAAAGTCCGGTTGTTCGGTTGGATAGTAATCCGTTAAAGCGTTACTAAAGCTTTAAAGTGTCGTTATATTATTTTTAGTGACACATCTTGTTTCCAACACTTTAGAAAGTGTCTAGTAGTATTTTCCCCATGTTTTGGCACTTTACTAGTCAGCTAGAAGCTGGATTATTTATTAAAGTGCTGTGTTTTGTACTTAGAGTACGTTTTAGGCACATCCAATCAGTGTATCTTATTCCTAGAGACGCAGTTCCACAACCCTTATATCCCTACACTCACTGCTAGTGTAGCAAAACATTTCAGGCTCTTAAGGCCTTAGAGGCAGTGTTTGCCTGATGCTGGCTTTATCAGCATGTTTAATAGGTTATCCGTGTATCGTGCTACTGTGCTTTTTGTGCATCATGTTTGTCACTAAGGTGCCGTATGTAATTAATGTAGTGACAGCAAGCAAGTATGATGCAAGTAAGTACATGTATCAGTGTTTAAGTAGCAGTTCATCAGCTAGTTCAAGCAAGCACAATAATTAAGCAGTAATTAATCATTAATTAAGTCGTACGGATACCTGGTTTAGTGCGGGTTGTCACAGTATTAACCCCCAAATGCTGATGTTATCAAACAAGACAGATTAAAATGGGTTATGTAAATTTATTAATCACAATCCGATTAAATGATTTCATACCCGACCAAGTGGTATTATTATAATACCATATCCTAAGCTCGTATAAGGGAAAATAAGTTAAAAGTATTTACCTGATGCTAGCAGTATAATTCTAAAGCTCTTGATGGCACCTTCTACTCGAAGCTATTTAATCTGTATAGAAGGTTTACTATCTATTAGGATGCTAACGGGTCTTTGATTTAGTCAAGGACTTAGACCGGCTAGCTAGAAGGAAACCTTACGGTTCTAAACACTAGATTAAGCGGAGATAGGAATAGAATGTGGTTTAGACCCGACAAGCTTGGATACTTGTATAATATGGGTAAACTAAACACATTCGGGAAATTGAGGATTTAATGATAAGGTTAAGTCCATTTCGACTATTTTATGTAAACTAGTCACATAAGCCGATCCGAACGCGTAAACGTGTAACGGGTAACCAAATAAATTATATACAGGTCTTAATCATTATTATGCTCAAAATATGTTAATACATCAGTATGATGTTAACACATATGCCCAAAAAGTAATTTAAACCAAAATAAGTCCCATAAGTGTATTTTGGTAATTTTAATATCCATAAAAGAGTATAAATATTTAACCGAGTTTCAGGTCTGATCGAATCAGTAAAAATATGTATTTTTATAAGTTATAACAGTAGGATATTTTATATATGTGAAAATTATCTTATATAACCAAACTATGTCCTGTAGGGGCATTTTGGTAATTTTACATACGCTTTAAAGGTCAAAATAGACTTCTGAGTTTAAAAACTTTGGCTTACTGTTTAATTATATAAATTATCTTAAAACATCAGTGGGTAATAAGTTTGATATGTCAAAAAATACTTTTGACCCATACTAGGTGCTAAAAACGCTTAAAAGTCGGTTTAAAGGGGTATTCTGGATAAAATAGGAAATCTGAGTTTTTGATCAGTTTATAAAGTTCAAAATACTTTATTTATCATATGAAATCAGTAGCAAAAGGTTTGGCACTAAAAAGTTATGTAAAACTCATTTTATGCATGAAAAGGGTAAAACCGACATTTACCGAAATCAAGCTATAATCCTATGTTATGCTCAGCCTAAAAATAATTAAAAATCTTTAAAATCCCAAAATATTATCTTACATCAGTAGGTAAGAAGTTTGGTGTTAAAAATCGGGTTTAGATAGGCTTTATGTTAATTAGGCCATTTAACTAACATAAATCTCCTTAATTACGCTATTGAGCATAACTCTTATTATACACCTCAAACTGAATTCAAATTTTCGTGACATGTCTAAATATCAGTAGCAAAGGTTTTAGTCCTATCACATTGTTAAAAATCTCCGTTGCATGTAAAAAGGGCGTTTATGGCATTATTGAGCATACTTACGATCAAGTGCATATAATTCAAACCATTAGGCACCATACAATATAACTCCAGAGGGTTATACTACTAAGTAATGTGGTCCTAATGGAAGCTTAAAACTTGGAAGAATTAAACTTGAACGGGTCAGAACTTAAAGTCAAAGCAAAAGTCAAGCTTTTGCGACTTTCGGTTATAAACTGACCTTAGACTATTAATTGTCGGGTTAGGACTGATAAAACATGTTTTAATATTGATTACCAAGTCATTAGAATGTTAAAATATAATTTAGAACTTCTGTTTTATTAATTAGAATTATTTTTGTAATTTCTGTCCAGTTTGACTTTTTGTCAAACTACTTTGACCCGACAATTGACCAGTCAAACGAGATAATTTGCAGGTGCCCTTTTAAGGGTTAATCGCCTATACTAATGTGGTTCTATGACCACTTTCAATTTGATCAGTGGTTAAGCCACATGTAATTAAAACGAAAGTCAAACTAAATTTATGATAAGTTTGACTTTAGAGGAATTAATCTAAATTAAATAACTAAACAAGAAATTAGAGACTTACTTAAGGTCCTAGCAAACTTTTCTACACTTGATAATCCTCTTCTTACTGATGGAAGCTCCAGAACAAGTCCCACAAGTGAATTGTTTGCAAATGTGTTTATGAACACAATAGTGAACTCCTTTATATAGCAAAATTCATGAATCTAGATCATCTCTAGGTGTTATTGGAGGCCCTGGGATCACCCCAGGTGTCCTAGCTAGTGTAATAAATCGACTTACAGCTCCCTAGGTCGATAACTTTGAGGTTAAGGCGGTGGAACAGGCCAAACCTGCACCTGGAAATGTTTTTCTGTTACTAGCACTCTCTGGCGGACCGAGTAAGCCATAGGGGGGCTTACGCGGGCCGCGTGACCTGTCTGAATGGGTAAAACAAGTTTTGATGTTGGCAGATTCAGTCCCTGGTGCTTTTAAACCCTTTTTAACTTTATTTTTGGCAATCAAGGCCCTTGTAGTTAGTTTGTTGAAGTCCAATGATGTGTAAACAAACTTCGTTAGGCTCGGGTTCGTTAATTATCTCTATGAAAGCAAGTTTCGTCAAGTTGACACTTATAGCCCAAAGTTTGGAAAACACGCTTAACGATATCGAAACCATGTGAAATTTATACCACTCATTCTTGAGAGTATATTTGAATATTTTGAAGCCTCGGTTTCGTTAAAAGGTCACTCAGAGGTCAGAATTGACATGTTGACATGTTTAACCCTTGTAATTTAATAATCTTTCGATTATATTCATAAACGGCTTCTTATATTCAATCAATCACTCGTTTAAGAATATATTCATCATGTAAGGTCATACAGAGGCACAAGTTTGGCATATTGACACTTTTTGTCCCTGTGGTTTCATAGTTTCACTCTTCGAAAACTTTGGTCCTTCAAACACGATCTTTCGTACCTTTAGAGTTTAGGACACGTGTCTATACATCATTGGAGACGTTTTTACGTGGTGTTACAGGGCAGTTGGATAGAAGTAATCTCCTTGATGTTTTGGTACCAGATTTCAGTCACCGGAGCGTCCAAGTTTTCCGGTAGAATTTCCTCTACACCTCGGAATTCCATCTTCACCGGTATTACTCCTGATTTAATAAAAAGGAATCTCCTTGATGTTTTGGTACCAGATTTCACACCCCCAAAATCCACACGCTGTAGGATCGTGAAACGACCTAATGAGTCGATCAGAAGAGTGCTCAGACAGAATCAGAGGCGGAATTCATTGATTCTGTCTTTGTTTAGCTTGTAACACACTAGAAATACTATTTACTGTCTCTTGTATTGATTTCTGAAAGATTACAGCCTTGGAGACACCTCGACAGCACTTCTGTTTCGGAAACTGACAACTGAACTGAACTTTTTCTTCTTGATTACGCTTCAGGCTTCAGGGTATTTATAGACATTGAGGTTTCGCTTGAGCACTGTTCAAGCGAAATCAAGTCATGTAGATTTCGCTTGAACTTGCTTGAAGCGAAATCATCTATTAATAACCCTTGAAGCGAAATCATCACTTAAACACACTAAAACATGATATTTTCTCATATAACAAGCCCTAATCAATCAGTTCTAATCTAAGACTCGAACTAAGATGAAGTCGACAGACAACTGCACCAACAGACTCCCCCTTGAATGTTGACGGAATCTTCAGTGAGAGTCTTCAAAGTGACGACTCTTCAATCTTGATCGATTTTCTTCAGGACTTTCTCCTGGAATCAAGTACCCGGATCTTTTCTCTAGCTCTAACTTCGTCAGACTCCCCCTTTCACCAAGCTGGGATTTTCAGTCTGGGATTAGCTATCACCTTTGAAATTAAATCCTGGCTTTTCCTCAGATTAAGCTCTCCACAGGTTCTGATGCATCTCCTGGCTTTTCATAGCAACAGGATCAGAAACCTTCATTTCTCCTACACACATCTCTCTACCAAAACATAAGTTTTTTTTTTTTTTAATATTTCCTACATGAGTAAATAGTAAAAAAAAATAAAAAATTGTAGGATCGGATTCCGACCCGAACGAGTCGTTTGGAAGAGTTCTAGTCCGTTTCAGAGGCGGAAACTAAGAAACGGATCTGTAAACAGCTTGTTTCACACTTTAAACCTTTTGTATATTGATATTACAGCGATTACAGTCAAAAGGTATACCGGCAGCACTTCGGTATCACTCTGAGAAAAACTGTTACAAATGACAATCCAACTAACCTATATATAGTATGTTAGATTTCGCTTGAAGCTTGATACATATGTTCAAGCGAAATCTTCAATTACAATTCAAGCGAAATCTTCATGACATTTTGTCTTCAAGCGTAATCTTCACCAATCTGTTTCCTATTTGCATTTTGTCTTCACGTGTATTAGTAATGTGATGTCACTAGTGATGTCACATGATGATGTCACTAGTGATGTCATGCTTGATCAGATTAGTAACGAAAACCGAGACTCGACATAAGACGAAGACGACAGATGAATGCACCAACAGACTCCCCCTCAGATGTTGACGAGTCTTAAATGTCGAGTATTCTCAATCTTCAGTCTTTATCAGTCTTTGGACTTCCTTCAGGATCTCTACCTGGCTCTATGCTGTCTCCAATTCTCTCTCTCTCTAACAGACTCCCCATCAAAACATGCTGGGATCGTAGTCTGGCTTTTACAGAATTTCAGAATCCTCAGGTATCGGAACCTGGCACTCTATTTGCTATCCTGCACATCCTCTACCCAAAAATAAGATTCACAAGAATAAAATATTTAACAATTTGTCAAATATCAAACACCAACACTGAGCCTTCTCCAATCAATATACAATCAAACATTAACAATGATCATTTAACGAAATTTTTATCTCTGAAAAACTTTTCAATCAAATTTTCCCAAACCTGTTCGTCATGTTCAGCACTTGAAATTTTGAAAATCAGCTATTCAACATCAGTTGTCTAAAAACTTTTTGGATTTTTCAAAATTTATGCTAAAACACCCCGAAAATCTTTTTGTATTTTGAAATAACAGAAATAAAATGCAGTAAAGAACTATTTACAAACAATATTTTTGTGAGTTCGTGTAAGAGGATCATATCAGTTTTTGAGACAAGTCATCAACACCGTTAAGCTTCATTTCATATTAAGTTCTAAACAATTCATTTAGATTGTCAGTATATTTGTCCACTTAAATTCTCACACAAAGTTCAATTGCTTCGAGATACGAGATTAATGTCTTAAGAGACTTAAACTTATCCGTGTGTCCCACTACTTGAATATACTCCCGTATCCAGATCCCAATATTCAGTCTTACAGGTGAGTATACCACAGATTTCAAGCAAAACAAGATCAATATCAATCAGACAAACAGTATCTCAACGTAGCAGATTGAAGCGAAATCTTAGTTTTCAAGCAAAGTACACAGTTTCAAGCGAAATCTAGCAAAAATTTGAACTTTCAAGCGAGATCTAACAAAAATCTCAAGCGAAATCTGATATACAACGTGATTTCAAGCGAAATCAGACCCAAAGTGTTGCTGATGTCATCTTTTGTTCGAACAATTGAAGCGAAATTCCACAAAAATACAAGATTTAGACTGATTTTAAACTTGAAACTTTCAAGGATTGATTAAACCATGTTTGCGCACAATATATGTGAATTTTGTTCGATTTTGACAGTAAAAAGTTTTAATTTTCGAAAAAGAAAGGTGTAGAAACAGATTTTACGGCTGAATCAACAAGAACTCTTCTTCACTGGCTCTGATACCAATTGTAGGATCGGATTCCGACCCGAACGAGTCGTTTGGAAGAGTTCTAGTCCGTTTCAGAGGCGGAAACTAAGAAACGGATCTGTAAACAGCTTGTTTCACACTTTAAACCTTTTGTATATTGATATTACAGCGATTACAGTCAAAAGGTATACCGGCAGCACTTCGGTATCACTCTGAGAAAAACTGTTACAAATGACAATCCAACTAACCTATATATAGTATGTTAGATTTCGCTTGAAGCTTGATACATATGTTCAAGCGAAATCTTCAATTACAATTCAAGCGAAATCTTCATGACATTTTGTCTTCAAGCGTAATCTTCACCAATCTGTTTCCTATTTGCATTTTGTCTTCACGTGTATTAGTAATGTGATGTCACTAGTGATGTCACATGATGATGTCACTAGTGATGTCATGCTTGATCAGATTAGTAACGAAAACCGAGACTCGACATAAGACGAAGACGACAGATAAATGCACCAACACACGCGGAGTACCACCGCTTGGAGGCGTGACTGACCAGGATCAAGCCACCAATCATGTTGAACATATAAGTAAATAGTAAATGTCATTCATCAATACGATAGGTGTTTTCAAAACCAAACATAAACAAGTGTGTAGCGGAAGCAAAAATATAAAAACCCAACATAAGTATTAAGTTGAAGTGTCACAAAAGAGTGTATCATAACATCCAAAATCCATGCCCACAACGACCGCGCCTCCCGTGCAAGCTCCAAGAGTACCTATGGTCCTGCAAGGCATGTAACAGAGAGTCAACAACTAGTTGAGCGAGTTCACAGTTAATAGTTCAGTAATTGTAACAGTATAGTAAGCCTTATGTTCGTTCATTTAGTCATGTATCGTATTAGTTCGTATCGCGGCCCTCTAGGCATGTATGCGAAGTTTAGGGAATGTTTCCCGAGTATTCTAGACTAGGTATATTTGTATCGCAGCCACCCGGCATGTGTGCGAAGTTTAGTGTATAGTTCGCAGCCTTCCTAGGCATGTGTGCGAAGATTAGTCATATTATCGCAACCAACCCCGGCGTGTGTGCGAAGATCAGTTCTATTAGTATCACTAGTCTAGTCGTGTCTTATCCATAATCCTTCCTCACCCGAGGACCATATAACTAACTTCCATAAGCTAGGTATGTACAAGTAAATAATCCAAACCCATTCCCACCCTGGGAATCCCCTGCCTTGGCTGTGTGAACTCACTTTGGTTTGCTCGGTATGCTAAGTATGTCCTCACAGTTAATCAATCACGTCCTAAAGTACGCACGTGTACATAATCAGTTTATATTTACGAAGTTGGCACGTAGGTATAACCATAGTGGACAACGCATCAATAATCACCAAGTAGCACATTGCACGTATTCATGATCATACAAGTCAGGCATAGCATCTAACATCAGTTAGTTAACTCAGTTAAGTTTTAACATAATCAAATTACCAAACAGTTTACCCAGTCGGCGAAACACCCCTGTTTCGCCGTAAAACCCTTTGACGAAACACTTACGTTTCGTCGTACCTGCCCAAGACGAAACACATTTGTTTCGTCGTGAATTACGTTTCGTCGGACATGTCAGTTACGTCGTGAATCAGTTACGTGCAGGAACCCTAATCGCCGATTCAACAGTTTACAACAATCATTCAAACATCGTTCAACATAATGAGTCTTATGTTACTAATCATTAATCTATGCATCACAACCGAACCATCAATGAAACAAGGATCATATCACCATCACAAACAAATCAAATGTGACACCTGTGTCACTTCAACCATCAAACAAATGCCAAACCAATGAAATATTGTATTTCATACTTGGGATTTGTAAAAATATGTGTATCGATTGCACATATCAACTCTTGTTCGATTTCAAGCTCTAAATCGCTTTCTGGAAGGTTATACATGCACTGATGCGTAAATATAACCAGTTTAATGCAACGAACACTCCGGAATAGTGAAATAGGCTTAACATACCTTAAATAACCTTTACTTAACTTAGAAATAAGTTTTTAAGGCTTTAGTATGGCAAAATCAAGTTAAATCGCTTACAGGGACTAAAGTTGACAAACTGCGAAAGTATGCCAATTTGAACTGTAACAGACATTCCGGAACATGACCATAAGTTAAAAATACCCTAAATATCCTTTACATATCTTAGAAATAGGCTTTAATGGGTTCGGTGTGCTAAAATAAACTTCTGGGTCATTCAGGGACTAAAAGTGTCAAAAAGTGCACAAGTTTGCATTTTCGCGCATAACTTACGTTCTGAATACATCCGGACATCCAAAAATTTATGTAAGCACTAAAATATTTTATTTTAGTGTTTGGCATAAGAAAAATCCATTCGTTTCGTCATTTGGATCGTTTTTCGCGCTTATGCGCATTCCGTCGTAATTAAGCGAACATCGCGTTCGTACGACCAAACGAACTGACATCCGACATATTTTTGAGCATGTTTCATGTACACAATGTTTAGGCATCATTTTAGGGCCTTAAAGTTGGCTTTACGGGCCTTATAAGTGTCGGGAATGGCCTTAAACACGTGCAGGGGCTGAAACTGTCATTTTTGAAAGTTATATGCTGATCAGAAGGGCCATGCGGCCCGCATTAGATTTGTCTAATCCTGAAGCGGGCCGCCTCAGCCTCCCAGAACAGATAAGTTCGAACAGTCAGCAGTTTCCAGTTGTTTTAACCACAACCACATACTCACAACTACACATTCAGCTCATTTAGACCCATTTTTAGTCACCTTGAGTTTCCGACAAGTGTACGCATGGGATTCGAGCACGGTTTCCATGAAATAATCCTAACGGTTCGGGTATTCCTATAAATACCCATCCACCCCAACCTCATTTCTCACAAGAATCTGGATTTGAGAGCTCTAAGTTGAAACCATTGTTTCATACCTGAGTTCTTGGATCGAGATTAGCATTCGGGGACCCTTCGTAAGTATTCTTTCGTTCTTTTATTGCTTTTCGAGTCTTTTCGAGTCTGAAAGTCAAACTTTGTTTGACTTTTTGCGTTGACCAGTTTATGGTCAATGCGAAATTCGTTTGAACTTCGCAACGTGAGTGTAATCACGTTGGTTATAGTCCCTTGGGACTATGCCTACTGATTACCACGTTGTCTAGGGTCGTAGGGTAAGCGATCTAATAAATCACTTATACCTTCGAACCCGACCCAGTTTGGTCGATCATTAGGATCCGACCAAATACATTAGGTGACCATAGTATATAGGGAATAACCTTCCGAGGTTATACCTTATGGTCACATCGTTTAAGTAGTTGTATGATAGGTAGTTTAGATACCTTAGGTAAATTACCAGAATACCCTTTTCATGTATAATTGGTAATTAAGCATATGTAACCTAAACTTTTGTCACATAACTGATTATGTAACATGTTTAGGCATATAACACTTGTCATAGGGCTAGTTAGGCGGTCCGAACGCGTTTCACGCGAACGACGCGTTAAAGTAGCATAAGCTACCTAAACGGGTCGTAATGGGTCGTAAGCTTAGATTAAGGTTTCATTTAGTATGTAGGCTTTGTTAAACCATATGACACGAGTCTCTATACTCGTTTGGTTTACGAACCCTCATTCTATCAGATCTTCCGATTTAGGTCTGGTTTATTAACATAGTTACCTATATTAGGTGTCGTTTGATATCCGTGATCTCTAGCATTGTTTGGTTGTCACTCAAGGACTACTGAGCATTCTCAAGTGATTACATAGAACCCTCTTTTACTGTTTTCCAAACGTTTTGGGGTGAAACACATGTGCCTACTTGTTACTTTCAAGCTTTTCTGTTTTCACATCATATACCTGCTATGTTCGTTAGTACATTATAGTACATGATTTCATTACATTTCATGCTACGTATGTCTATTGTTGCATACTTAGTACAAGTCACATGCTACGTATATCTATTGTTGCATACTTAGTACAGGTTACATGCTACGTATGTCTATTGTTGCATACTTAGTACAGGTCACATGCTACGTATGTCTATTGTTGCATACTTAGTACAGGTCATATGCTACGTATGTCTATTTGTTGCATACTTAGTACATTTGTTATTCATCACATGCTTACATTTTGGATACATATTACATGATTTACATTTGACATGAACATTTTACTTTGGTAGTTTTGTTTGAGTAAGTGATTAAGTAACGAAGCGTGTGTAATATGATACAAGCATGGTGGATACGCCGCTGGTACTTCCTATATATAAGTGTTTGTATGGTATTACATATCGTAGCGTTATTTGAATCATTTCAGTTTGAGACATAGAACATTTTATACAAATAACATACATTTCACAAGACATTGATTTATAAACAACTTATCTTATACAAACACATTTTACATGGTTTTTCCTTTAACCATACATTATTCACTTATTTATACATATCATCTGATCTTATCGTTTTTCAAATGATTTACAAAACAAAGCAAATTACAAGGTTCATGACTAAATATTTTCTCAATCATAAGTCATGAAACCTATTTTCACAAAACCTATGTATCTCACATGCATTTTTATGCTGACGTACCTATTTTCACATGTGTTTTCAGGAGCTGTTGCATAAGATGATCAAGATACACATAGGCAGACTTGGGCTTTAGTGACAATAAAAGATGCAAGACTAGTTAATTATGTTGTATTTCTTTGTTTGTTAAGACATTGTAACACTTTTAATCAATAAAACGAAACTTCAATTGCCATGGATTTGAAACAATTAATTCTGTTACAATACTCCCCGACGTTTCCGCCACGTTTTGTATGTTCCACGTTGTCGGGGTGTGACATCAAAACAGCCATGAGACAATATCATCAAACATATACGAACAAAGACAAATCACGAAACTAATCACACTAACCGATTTGGGATGAACAAGGGAGGATTAGAGAGAGAAAGATGATGGTGGGAGATGGTTATCGCCGTCAACAGGGAAAAGGGAGCTCTAGGGTTTCTTGTTTGCTAAAGTTGTGATAAATAACCCGTAGAACTGATTAAATATCCGGTGTAACGTATTGGGCCGTTACTGGGCCTCGGCGAATCACTGGGCCGGCGAAACACATCCGTTTCGTCGAGATGTGGATGGCGAATCACTGGTGTTTCGTCAAGACGGGAGTGACGAAACAGACTTCTGTTTCGGTGGGTTGTTTCATGTGTTTAACAGTTTTAGTTTTTCAACAGGTTTCATGTTATACAACCAAACACAAAATCATGCAAACACAATGCTTTTCATTATAATATAACATGTACAGTTACAAGTTAAACAAGTCAAACAACTACACAGTCAAAGTCAACATGCATTTAATGCGAAAGTGAAAGTCGGAAACTCGAGTTGTCACATTATCCCTAACTTGAAAGAAATTTCGTCCCGAAATTTAGCATGCGGTTACTGAGGAAGCTAGGTGAGTTGTGTCGTTTACTGGTTTTCCTGGGGTGTCACATCATCCCCCCGTTGAGTTGGAATTTCGTCCCGAAATTCTGTAGTAGCTTCAGCCTCAGTAGTAGTTGCATTGTTTTCGAACAACTGGGGATATTTGAGTTTCATTTGGTCTTCTCGTTCCCAGGTATACTCTGGGCCACGATGGGAGTTACAACGAACTCGAACAAGAGGTATTCTAGTGTTCTTGAGGACCTTAACATCCCGGTCCGTGATTTCAACTGGTTCCTCGATGAAATGCAACCGTTCGTCGATAGTGAGCTCCTTCAAAGGAACTATGAGGGTCTCATCTGACAGACACTTCTTCAGATTCGACACGTGGAAAACGTTGTGAACCGCACTGAGTTCAGCTGGTAAGTTCAGTCTGTAGGCCACTTTGCCTATTTTCTCTATGACTTCGAATGGTCCAACGTATCGTGGATTGAGCTTGCCTCATTTGCCAAAACGAACAACACCCTTCCAGGGTGAAACCTTGAGTAGCACTCGATCCCCAACCTGGAACTCGAGTTGTTTCCTGTCTTTATCTGCGTATGCTTTCTGGCGGTCACGAGCTGCCGCCATGTGTTGTCGTATTTGAGCAATCTTTTTAGTAGTATCAACTACCATTTCTGGACCTGTGATCTGACAGTCACCCACCTCTGCCCAACAAAGAGGTGATCGGCATTTACGCCCGTACAATGCCTCAAACGGAGCAGCTTTTATGCTGGTGTGGTAGCTGTTGTTGTACGAAAATTCCACAAGTGGCAGATGTTTTTCCCAGCCATTGCCAAAGTCAATTACGCACGCCCGAAGCATGTCTTCTAGAGTTTGAATAGTGCGCTCAGATTGCCCATCTGTCTGAGGGTGATAGGTTGTGCTCATGTCTAATCGAGAGCCAAAATATTTGTGCATTGCTTGCCACAGTTCTGAAGTAAAACGTGCATCACGATCGGAGATAATAGAGGTGGGGACCCCGTGCCTCGAGACAACTTCCTTAAGGTATACGTCTGCTAGAGTGGAGAACTTATCCGTTTCCTTGATAGCCAAGAAGTGAGCAGACTTTGTGAGTCGATCCACGATCACCCAAATAGTATCATTCCCACGTTGAGATCTAGGTAGGCCAGTAACAAAATCCATGGAAATTTGTTCCCATTTCCATTGTGGTATCTCAGGCTGTTGGAGTGGGACTGAAGGTTTCTGATATTCCGCTTTGACTCTCGCACAAGTCAAACATTTGCTAACGTAAGTGGCTATGTGAGCTTTCATGCTAGGCCACCAATATGTAGTTCTGAGGTCGTGGTACATCTTATCCGAACCAGGATGTAGTGACTAGCGAGACTTATGAGCTTCATCCAATACAAGCTCGCGTAAGTTGCCATAGAGTGGGACCCAGATGCGTCCTATTACATAGTAGGCTCCGTCTGCCTTTTGTTCTAACCGTTGCCTTGAGCCGCGCAGGGCTTCAGCCCTGATGTTCTCTGGTTTCAATGCTTCTACCTGAGCATCTCGTATCTGTGAAGGAAGACTAGACTAAATAGTGAGTTGCAATGCTCGTACACGCCTAGGTGTAGTATCCTTTCGACTGAGGGCGTCGGCTACCACATTGGCTTTGCCCGGATGGTACTTTATAGCACATTCATAATCGTTCAGTAGTTCAACCCATCTACGTTATCGCATGTTCAATTCTTTCTGCTTGAAGATATGTTCGAGACTCCTGTGATCGGTGTAGATGGTGCACTTAGTGCCATACAGGTAATGTCGCCATATCTTGAACGCAAAAACAACAGCTCCCAGCTCTAGATCATGTGTAGTGTAATTCCGCTCGTGAATCTTAAGTTGGCGTGAAGCATAAGCAATGACTTTATCCCGCTGCATCAACACGCATCCAAGACCCTGGATAGACGCGTCGCAGTAGACTACAAAATCGTCCGTGCCTTCAGGCAATGAGAGGATAGGTGCGCTACAAAGTCTGTCCTTTAAGTGCTGAAACGCTGTTTCCTGTGTATTATCCCAACGGTAAGCAACACCTTTCTGTGTCAGTAATGTAAGCGACTGTGCAATCTTTGAGAAGTCTTTGATGAACCGTCTGTAATAACCTGCCAAACCCAAGAATTGGCGTATTTCGGTTGGTGTGCGAGGTGCAGGCCAGTTCTTGATCGAATCTACCTTGGATGGATCGACATGAATCCCATCCTTGTTTACCACGTGGCCTAAGAAGTGGACTTCACGAAGCCAGAAGTCGCATTTTGAAAACTTAGCGTACAGCTGTTCCGTTCGAAGGAGTTCCAGAATAAGTCGTAAATGTTGCTCATGTTCCTCCCGATTCTTCGAATAAATCAGGATGTCGTCGATGAAAACAATAACAAACTTGTCAAGATAAGGTTTGCACACCCTGTTCATAAGATCCATGAAAACCGCAGGCGCGTTCGTTAGCCCGAATGGCATGACCAAAAACTCGTAATGGCCGTAGAGAGTTCTGAATGCTGTTTTGGAGACGTCCTCATCCCGGACTCTCAATTGATGATAGCCTGACCTCAGGTCAATCTTCGAGTAATAGCTCGACCCTTGCAACTGGTCGAATAAGTCGTCGATGCGTGGAAGAGGATAGCGATTCTTCATGGTCACCTTGTTCAGTTCGCGGTAATCTATGCACATGCGGAAAGTGCCGTCTTTCTTCTTCACAAATAATACTGGCGCTCCCCAGGGCGAAGAGCTAGGACGTATGAAACCCTTTTCCAAGAGTTCTTGCAATTGCTTAGACAGTTCTTCCAGTTCATTTGGAGCTAAGCGATACGGTGTTCGAGCTATAGGTGCTGCTCCTGGAGCTACCTCGATCTGAAATTCGACCTGACGATGAGGCGGTAGCCCAGGTAACTCTTCAGGAAACACTTGAGGAAAGTCGCGCACGACTGGAATATCCTCTAACTTCTTCTCTTTCGTCGATGTATCAGTAACGAGTGCTAATATAGCTATGTGGCCCTTTCGCAAACACTTCTGTGCCTTCAAGAAGGAGATGATGCCACTCACGACAACACTCTTGTCGCCTTGAACTTCGAGAGGTTCTTTTCCAGTACGGGAAATGCGAATGATCTTCTCCTTGCATAGGATCTCTGCTTGTTGTTGGGATAACCAATCCATACCAATGACGATATCAAAACTACTCAGAGTTATAGGAATGAGATCGATAGAGAAAGTCTGACCAGCGAGGATAAGATTACAACCCTGAACTATGTGTGTGGCCTCTAGACTTTTTCCGTTAGCTAACTCTATGACATGTTTGGTGTTCAAAAGTGTTGGTGCGCGTTTAAGCATTTGACTAACTTTCAGAGACATATAACCGGTATCCGCACCCGAATCAAATAATATAGTAACATAAAAGTCGTCGAGAAGAAACTTACCCATAACCACATTAGGATCGTTCCTTGCATCACCCTGACCTATCACAAATGCACGACCCCTAGCACCATTGTCGTTGTTGTTTCCCCCATTGTTGTTCCTATTGCCCTGATTATTGTTGTTGTTATTCTGATTCTGGTTTAACTGGGGGCAGTCCCGCTTGAAATGGCCTTCAGCCCCACATTGAAAGCATCCCCTATTGTCTCGCTATTGTTGTTGTTGTTGCTGGTTTCGTGGAGCTAGTGGCTGTTGTTGCTGGTTCTGATTCGCAGGCCTTGAGCTCCTGCAATCTTTAGCTTCATGACCCATCTTGAGACATCTCTGACAGCGGCCCTTGCGACATTGACCACTGTGGTGTCTGTTGCACCTGTTACACAGTGGGAGAATTCCCCGATATCTACTCTGCCCCTGACCACCAGACGATTGCTGACTCGGACTCTGGTAATCACTAGTCTTGCGCTGCTGCTGTGCTTGAGACTGTACGGTAGCTGAACCCCTGCTGGAATCCCCTTCCCATTTCCGCTTGTTGTCACTGGGAGTAGCAGGAGTAGCTGGAGTGGTAGCGGTAGTGGTAGCGCTGATACGTTTAGGCAGCCTGTTCTGTTCCACTGCCTGATCGGTGAGGCGATGAGCTAACTTGACGATCTGTTGAATGGTGCCAAGATTCGCTGAGGTTACGTGACTTTGAATCTCCGGCACCAGACCCTTGAGATACAGTTCGATACGCTTAATTGGAGGGTCTACCATAGTAGGACACAGAATAGCCAACTCATTCGATCTTTTGGTGTACGCTTCAATTTCTGACCCCGTCATTTTCAAGTGGTAAAACTCTACCTCCAGTTTATGAATGTCATCACGGCTACAGTATTCCTCTTTGATCAACTCCTTGAAATCATTCCAGGGTGTGGCGTTAGCAACAACCAACCCTAACATCTGAACTTGCGCATTCCACCAAGTCAGCGCAATGCCTTCTAGAGTACCAGTGGCGTACTTCACCCTGCGAGCCTCAGGGCATTCACACATCTCAAAAACGGACTCGAGCTTTTCAAACCAACGGAGAAGTCCAACCGCTCCTTCCGTGCCACTAAAAGTAGTAGGACGACAGTCCATGAAAGTTTTGAAGGTGCAAACAGGTGGTTGACCTATTGTGTATAAGAATCAGAACAAAGTTATACACAAGAGTTGGTTTAGGAGTGTAGGATCTAAAGATCCTAGTGTGAGTTACAACTGCAGGGTATACCTCCTGCTTGTGCGGCTGCAAGTGTCGCAGCAACTCGTTCGTTAATGAGAGCCGTTAACTGGGCTTGTGTCATGTTAATGCGTCCAGCCATGATCTTCATAGCAAATGAAACATTGGTGAGAGAGGTTCGCAAAAGTGCGATGACAGAAGAGAGTAAGCACACAAGTGTTCTCATGCAATAGTGTTACGTTAATCTAAGCATACCCTGAGCAAAGTTCTATGCAATTCTAGCAAGTAGGCAATAAAACATGTACCATATTACCTAGGATGTTGAGTCTTGCACGTGGAGCGAGGCGTCGTTGTGGATCGTTAAGCACTGTTCAGGTTATAGTCTGGTTTTAACAAAAAGTTTTCCCTTATTAAAACCTAGTTCACTATAACCAGTGGCTCTGATACCAATCTGTCACACCCCCAAAATCCACACGCGGAGTACCACCGCTTGGAGGCGTGACTGACCAGGATCAAGCCACCAATCATATTGAACATATAAGTAAATAGTAAATGTCATTCATCAATACGATAGGTGTTTTCAAAACCAAACATAAACAAGTGTGTAGCGGAAGCAAAAATATAAAAACCCAACATAAGTATTAAGTTGAAGTGTCACAAAAGAGTGTATCATAACATCCAAAATCCGTGCCCACAACGACCACGCCTCCCGTGCAAGCTCCAAGAGTACCTATGGTCCTGTAAGGCATGTAACAGAGAGTCAACAACTAGTTGAGCGAGTTCACAGTTAATAGTTCAGTAATTGTAACAGTATAGTAAGCCTTATGTTCGTTCATTTAGTCATGTATCGTATTAGTTCGTATCGCGACCCTCTAGGCATGTATGCGAAGATTAGGGAATGTTTCCCGAGTATTCTAGACTAGGTATATTTGTATCGCAGCCACCCGGCATATGTGCGAAGTTTAGTGTATAGTTCGCAGCCTTCCTACGCATGTGTGCGAAGATTAGTCATATTATCCAGCCAACCCCGGCGTGTGTGCGAAGATCAGTTCTATTAGTATCACTAGTCTAGTCGTGTCTTATCCATAATCCTTCCTCACCCGAGGACCGTATAACTAAGTGTCACACCCCGACCACGTATAACATACAAGACGTGGCGGAAAACGTCGGGGAGTGTTGTAACAGAATTAATTGTTTCAAATCCATGGCAAACAAAGTTGTATTTTATTTATTAAACAAGAGTTACATTGTCTTAACACAGGAAATACAGAGTTTATAACATAATTAAACAAAGTCTATCATCGTTTTTAGTCTCTAAGGCACAGGTCCGCCCTAGTGTCATGATCGTCATCCTATGGAAAAGCTCCTGAAAACACATGTGAAAATAGGTACGTCAGCATAAAAATGCCTGTGAGATACATAGGTTTGTGAAAATAAGATTCATGACTTATGTTTGAGAAAATGTTTAGTCGTGAACCTTGTAATTTGATTTGTTTTGTAAATCGCTTGAAAAATAATAAGTTCAGTTGATGTGTATAAATAAGAGAATAATGTATGGTTAAATGAATAACCATATAAAATGAGTTGTATAAAATAAACTGTATCGTAAACCAAAGTCTTGTGAAAACATGTTACTTGTATAAAATGTATAAGCCCAACATGAATGATTTAAATAACGCTATGATATGTAATATGTAATATAATACAAACATTTATATATAGGAAGTACCAGCGGCGTATCCACCATGCTTGTATCATATTACTCACATATCGTCATTTAAGTCACTTAAACAAACCACCAATGTATAAAGTCTATGTTTAAACCAATAGTCAAAAGTCCTTGTATAAACCATATCAAATGTTTATAAGTCCAAAAGTAGTCAAGTAATGTGTATCAAATGTTATGTATTGTAAGTAAAGTATTGTCACATAGTCCAAATGTAGAAATGTACAAAACAAAGTATTTTGAATATATCAAAAAGTTATGTTTTGCAAAGTAATGCAGGTTACATTGATACAAACATTTATGTGGTAAGTTAACGCATACATTCAAGCCTTGAGACAGTCGGATAACCCTTTCAGACAAGGTTATCAAAAGAATTGTATTCGGATTCAGTCATTCCTTACATCCAAACAAACTCGGGATGTCAGGAATGGGATTTGTCAAGTCCTATGGTACCACTACTTACTCCCGAGGAGCGTAGCAAATGTTAATGAACGTAATAAAGACCCGTTTGTGCAAACCAAATGTTATAGCAGTTGTATACATGTCATATGAAAACAATGTACTAAGTATGCTAAGTTAACATACAAAGCAGAAAAGTCATGTAAATCAATGTGCTAGCATGTTATCAGTCAACATACATGGCAGAAATGTAATGTAAAACAATGTACTAAGTATGCACACAATGGACATACATAGCATGAAATGTAATGAAATCATGTACTATAATGTACTAACAAACATAGCCGGTATATGATGAGAAAACAGGAAAGCATGAAAGTAACAAGTAGGCACATGTGTTTCACCCCAAAACAGTTTGGAAAACAGTAAAAGAGGGGTCTATGTACTCACTTGTGATTACTCAGTAGTCCTGGAGTGATAATCAAACAATGATAGTGATCACGGAATCAAACGGCACCTAATATAGGTAACTATGTTAATAAACCGGACCTAAATCGGAAGATCGGATAGAATGAGGGTTTGTAAACCAAACGAGTATGGAAACTCGTGTAATATGGTTTAACAAAGCCTACATACTAATTGAAACCTATCATAAGTGCTTCCGACCCATTACGACCCGTTTAGGTAGCTTGTGCTACTTTAACGCGTCGTTCGCGTGAAACGCGTTCGGACCGCCTAACTAGCCCTATGACAAGTGTTATATGCCTAAACATGTTACATAATCAGTTATGTGACAAAAGTTTAGGTTACATATGCTTAATTACCAATTATACATGAAAAGGGTATTCTGGTAATTTACCTAAGGCATATAAACTACCTATCACACAACTACTTAAACGTCGTGACCATAAGGTATAACCTCGGAAGGTTATTCCCTACCTACTATGGTCACCTAATGTATTTGGTCGGATCCTAATGATCGACCAAAAAGGGTCGGGTTCGAAGGTATAGGCGATTTATCAGATCGCCTACCCTACGACCCTAGACAACATGGTAATCAGTGGGCATAGTCCCAAGGGACTATAACCAACGTGATTACACTCACGTTGCGAAGTTCAAACGAACTTCGCATTAACCATAAACTGGTCAACGCAGAAAGTCAAACAAAGTTTGACTTTCAGACTCTAAAAGACTCGAAAAGCAATAAAAGAACGAAAGAATACTTACGAAGGGTCCCCGGATGCTAATTTCGATTCAAAAATCTCAGGTATGAAACAATAGTTTCAACTTAGAGTTTCTCAATTCAAAATTCTTGTAAGTTTTGCAATGGATGGCATGGGGTATTTATAGTGTTTCCCGAACCGTTAGGATCGTTTCTTGGAAAACGTGATTCGATCTTGGCCATACACATCAAGATGGTGGTTTTTGAAAACCATTGGAGCCCCTAGTATTACCCAATACCATGTGCACATGAGGAAAGGACTTGATTCAATGTTTCTGCCATTCTGCTGATCTGCAGACCCCTTGCGCACCGTAACAAATAATTGTTGCGGTGCGCAAGCATGTAACTTTGGCAGATTTACATATTTGGTCCCTGTTGTGTATTCAGCCCATTTCCGACGCGTTTAAGGCCCGTTAACCCCATTTCAAAGCTCTAAAATGAAGTTAAAGTATAGGGAACTTAAAATGTGCTCAAAAATATCTTGGATGTCGGTTCGTTTAGCCGTACGGTTGCGTTGTTCGGTTAATTACGACGGAATGCGCATAAGCGCGAAAAACGATCCAAATGACGCGACGAATGGATTTTTGGCAAGCCAAACACTAAAGTATAATATAGTCATGCTTACATAAATTTTTGGACATCCGGATGTATTCAGAACGTGAGTTATGCGCGAAAATGCAAACTTGTGCACTTTTTGACACTTTTAGTCCCTGAATGACCCAAAAGTTTATTTTAGCATACCGAACCCCTCAAAGCCTATTTCTAAGCTATGTAAAGGATATTTATGGTATGTTTAACTTATGGTCATGTTTCGGAATGTTTGTTAAAGTTCAAATTGGCATACTTTCGCAGTTTGTCAAGTTTAGTCCCTGTAAGCGAGTTAACTTGTT
The DNA here is from genome assembly GCA_030545235.1 of Helianthus tuberosus. Lineage (NCBI taxonomy): Eukaryota > Viridiplantae > Streptophyta > Magnoliopsida > Asterales > Asteraceae > Helianthus > Helianthus tuberosus. The sequence goes on along the minus strand of CM060448.1, from coordinate 140,786,781 downwards.
TTTGCCATACCAAAGCCTTTAAAACTTATTTCTAAGTTATGTAAAGGTTATTTAAGGTATGTTAAGTATATGTTGATGTTCCGGAGTATTTGACGCATTAAACTGATTACGTTTACGCATCAGTTTGCGTATAACTCTCCAGAAAGCGATGTAAAGTTTGAAATTGAATAAAAGTCAAAACATGAAAAATGTAAAACACAACCAAAAAAACATTGGGATCAAATGACATTGTTTTATTGATAACTGAACTGTTCACAATGATTACAAGCACAGATGTTACACTAAGTTCCATAAGCTAGGTATGTACAAGTAAATAATCCAAACCCATTCCCACCCTGGGAACCCCCTACCATGGCTGTGTGAACTCACCTTGGTTTGCTCGGTATGCTAAGTATGTCCTCACAGTTAATCAATCACGTCCTAAAGTACGCACATGTACATAATCAGTTTATATTTACGAAGTTGGCACGTAGGTATAACCATAGTGGACAACGCATCAATAATCACCAAGTAGCACATTGCACGTATTCATGATCATACAAGTCAGGCATAGCATCTAACAGCAGTTAGTTAACTCAGTTAAGTTTTAACAGAATCAAATTACCAAACAGTTTACCCAGTCGGCGAAACACCCCTGTTTCGCCGTAAAACCCTTTGACGAAACACTTACGTTTCGTCGTACCTGCCCATGACGAACCACATTTGTTTCATCGTGAATTACGTTTCGTTGGACATGTCAGTTACGTCGTGAATCAGTTACGTGCAGGAACCCTAATCGCCGATTCAACAGTTTACAGCAATCATTCAAACATCGTTCAACATAATGAGTCTTATGTTACTAATCATTAATCTATGCATCACAACCGAACCATCAATGAAACAAGGATCATATCACCATCACAAACAAATCAAAACAGCCATGAGACAATATCATCAAACATATACGAACAAAGACAAATCACGGAACTAATCACACTAACCGATTTGGGATGAACAAGGGAGGATTAGAGAGAGAAAGATGATGGTGGGAGATGGTTATCGCCGTCAATAGGGAAAAGGGAGCTCTAGGGTTTCTTGTTTGCTAAAGTTGTGATAAATAACCCGTAGAACTGATTAAATATCCGGTGTAACGTATTGGGCCGTTACTGGGCATCGGCGAATCACTGGGCCGGCGAAACACATCCGTTTCGTCGAGATGTGGATGGCGAATCACTGGTGTTTCGTCAAGACGGGAGTGACGAAACAGACTTCTGTTTCGTCGGGTTGTTTCATGTGTTTAACAGTTTTAGTTTTTCAACAAGTTTCATGTTATACAACCAAACACAAAATCATGCAAACACAATGCTTTTCATTATAATATAACGTGTACAGTTACAAGTTAAACAAGTCAAACAACTACACAGTCAAAGTCAACATGCATTTAATGCGAAAGTGAAAGTCGGAAACTCGAGTTGTCACAAAAGTTTCCGTCAATGAAATAATCCGAAAACAAGGTGATGTAGCCGGCCAGAGCTTGTGCCGCCTTCTGCCCTTCTTTTGGACAAATGGCAGCCCAACTTTCAGGAAACTTGAAGCTTTTTACAAGATCATTGAAGATCTCTTCCGACCACTTCAAGGGATGTAAAGAGGAAGACATCTCATCTACAGTATCTTCTGGTTGATCACCAGTGGACATAAGGATTATGAAAAACAAGATACAGTTGCAGACCCTTTTTAAGGAAAGAGAACTAGAGGAAGATAAAAAGTTTTGAAGATAAGTGCTTAAACAAGATACACCCCCTTTTTTCAGGAAAACATGATATCCAAGGTAGTAAGGGCGAGTGGCGAAACGACTAGGGCTTCACGCGCGCGCGGGCACCACGACTGATGACGCCCAATTAATGTTTGACGCCTGACATGGGTTACAGCCTATCACACAACCGTCAAACGTCAACCCGGTACCTTTTACCAACTTGCCTACCACAAATCAAGCATTTTCAAAATTCAAACCATGAAAACCTCATCTTGAAGAAAAAGAAATATCTTCTGGAAGAAGTTTGTTCATACCCTCCGCTGAGAAACTTGTTTACCTCTCAACAACAAAAGCGCACACTTCATTTTTTATATAGTCTAGTGCTCCACCTACATGCCATTTACGCATAGGAGCACCACTGGACTGGGGGACTTGAAGGGGTATGGTCCCAAAAAGCTTGCGCAAGCGTAGATGACCATACCATAATTACACTCCAAATTCATCTCGAACAGACCTTGTGCAGCCACGCAACAAGTCTTAGTAAGATTTGGAAAGATCAGTGCTCAATGACCATGCGCCGAAAAAAGGAAAGATAAAATGTTCAATTAACACCCTTGCGTGGGCCCGTGCAAGGGTACAGTTAAGCTTGAAGATTTAACAACAAAAGACAAGTCTTGAACACAGCCGTGCGTATGAAGTAAGGACTTAAGCAAAAGGAATCTTTTCTGTTATAATAGAATAGACACGTGGCAAGGGATAAATGGTTTACAACTGTAGATCTTCTAGAAGGCATTAAATATCCATCGTGCACAACCTCATTCGATTATAACTTATATGCGTTTCACATTGGGGACAATGTGAAGTTCAAGTGTGGGGAAGGGTTTAAAGGTTTAACTTTGTTTGTCCTTAATCGTCCTCATTTTTTGTATATTTATTCCAGAAAATAAAACAAAAATGGTCATGTGTGTTCTTTAGAAAGCATCAGATTTGATCAAAACCGATAGGCCAAATTAATTTTGAAAAAGATAAGTAAAAGCATGACAAAACAAAAAGAAAGACTTGCATATTTATCTTTACATTCATACCTGTTCCTTCCGTTTACATGAGCATATTTTTTAGCCTTTACTGCTTTCTTAACAATGCTTCTTTGTTTTTGCGGAAAATGAGTGAGCCGATGTTTCATGTAATTTAGAACTTGTCATTTGTATACTTTTCAAGATCATGGATATGTGAAACTGCATAGAAATGATAGAGGCACTTAGGATACCCTTTTTTGTGAGCCTTTTTCTTTGTTTATATCCCGCAACATTATCCATTAGTTCGCCATGTTGACCCTGTTTTCCATATTTTTCAAATTTTACCCAAATATTTAGCCTACTTAACCAAATTTAGCCTTTTTATATTTACCCTTTGTGTTAAGATTCGGCCATAGCTATCTAGGTTGTTATGCATTTTTCATCTTTGTAAAAAAACACACACACACACACAATGTTTGTTGAACTCTCTTTAGAGATTATGGAAAAATAATTAGAAAGAAGAAAATAGAGAGTAGAAGTGTAAAAAGCATAAACTCTGAACGCATACACAAGTAGCTTAGCAACGTGTTCAGAAACCTTGAAAATAACCGCCGAGTTTTAACGTCTTTAGCCACTCTCAAATACCCATTCCATATCCTTAACTATAGCCGATCATTACAACCCATCAAAGACCTCTTGATTTATGCTTTTCACATGTTAATTGGTGGATATTAGATCTTTTGACAAGTCTATAATATTGCATGATTCATTGACTAGGCATCGAGTGTTTTACATACACATTACATGTATGATTCATAAATATAACCGAGTGTGTGTGAACATTGTGAGAAATGTAAAGATTTGCATGTTAAAGTCAATCAAATGTTAAGTTGTTGCTTATTTGTTTAGCTTTTCATATATTAACATATGCTTGTTCGATTTTAAATCTTTGATGATGACTTTTTGGAAAACCAATTTGACCACCAAACAAATTAGTAACTTCGTAAAAATTTAGAATTATTTCCTTTGTCTATTTTAAGTTTGCTTGAGGACAAGCAAAGTTCAAGTGTGGGGATGTTTGATATACGTTAAATTATACATGTTTTTACCCCGCAAATTACTTCCGTTTTAAGCGTTTTCAACCAAAACTGTGATGTTTAGGTACCAAATCAGGTACTTTTCTATTTTCAGGTCTTAAACAAAGTGTGAACGAAAAATTTGGTGAAAAAGGGACAATTCTGATACGATTCTGATGAAATTGGCAAAATTCTGGTGAACTGCCAGAACATGCATGGCCGTGCAAGGCCTGCGACCCCGGAAGTACTGCCATTGGAAATGGGAGTGTCGCTGTTTACTCGGAATGCACTACCGTGCGACACAGTGCACGGCCGTGCACCACCTGGACCACAAAATCTGATGGCACTTCTGATGACCTCGCACGACCGTGCGACCAGAGGTACGGCCGAGCCGATATCCTGACCGAGACAACTTGTCCACTAGTCCACTTGTCTGGACCCGAATCCATTAAATGCCGTCACCCGACAAGTGCCAGTGCAAGACCGTGTGGCGAACTACATGGCCGCGCGGATCAAAATTTTCACTAAAAATAGCAGCATTCGCTACTGGTTAGAGTGTTTGGTTTTTCTCTATGTTTCTGGGCGATTTCTGGGTTCTGAAACTTTCCTGATGAGACCAATTTGAAGCCTAAAGATCGAGTGGAAGCTAAACTGATCCATCCCATCAATTCCTTGCTTGTTTATGGTTCGATTACGTGTTCTTATACATATATTCTAATCATTATTCAAGTATTGAGCTGATGTTAGTTTATGTTTAATGTAGTATTGTGTAATAAGTAGTAATGAGCTTGTTTTATGAATGATCTTTATGTTGTAATCTTATTTGTATGAATATTTAGTACTTTTTCATGTTTGAATCTTCATGATTATATGATGAATGTTTCACTGATGTTGAGTTCTTAATTATGTATGATTGTTTTGGATAATGAATCTGTGGTCAGTGAAGATTGTTAACAATTCCTTGATTAATTACTTGTTTGTAAACTTGTTTACACCATGAGACTCGAGAGGGGTATTGGTTTTATCTAAGATATATCTGATTTTGATTGAGAATGCTTTCTTGAACGTAAGGGCTCTAACGAATTATGCTGTTACATGTTCTTGACGCGGTTTATGATCTTTGTTTAGTAGTTTTGGTCTGAAATTGCTATCTTGGTAGATTTGTGGTCAAGACTTGTAAGATGAAATATTTTGTTATATGATCTACTTAAATGCTTATCCTCGTGGCTGTATTGTGACCATCGGTATTGCTTTCTTTGATAAGTGAGGTTAGAAAACTCCTAGCGGATGACTAATCTATCTTTAAAGGTTCACATGAATGAATATCAATAGCTCGTTAAAGAATGATTTTAGGTGGTTAACGTGTGTTTATCGCGTTAACTTTCTGAAGAATCATCATGTTAGAATAATCCTAACGGATGACTAACTGTCTTGAAATTGAAAAATTGATTAAGTGCTTTTGTGACATATCTGATGTAGATAACATGTTTAGGTTGTTTGTGAAACAAGATAATAATATATTTTTCATATTTGTAGGCTATTATGTTTTAAATATAATTTTAGATAATTTTAGTTAAAAACCAATTCACATATCTTCTTATCGGGTAAATTAATGACAGAGATTTAGTACTCAATTCCGCCCGTGTTCCATGGATCGATATCTGGTTCTTACCAATACTTTGCTACATATATGACAGGATACACTTGTCCTTTTGTGTGTCTTTCAATGTTAAGGTATAAATCATTTTTATAAATATTAAAACAAAGTTCGTGTGTAAATTCACTGTAAAAACCTATGTATATAGACACACAACAAAATTCTGTCCCGAAATTTATCTGTAGGAGACTGTTGGATGAACGTTCCCATGTTTGGGAGGTAGTTCGAGTTTGTCCAATTGTTTGAGGATGGTTAGTAGTGCTCAGATTTAATTTGGTTCCCATGGCAGATTGCATGGTTTTCCAAAAACGAGATGAGAAACGAGTGTCATGATCTGTTATGATGTTCAAAGGAACACCATGACTAGATACAAGATCGCTGATATAAATCTTAGCAAGTTTGTCAGTAGAGAAATCCTCACGAATCGGCAAAAAGTCGGTCAATGATTACCCAAATGACATCATGACTTCTAGAAGTGCGTGGTCATTTATTGATGAGATACAAAGCGAGGCTCTCCCACTTCCACACCGGTACTTCTAGTTGCTCAAGCAAATTAGAGGGACGTTGATGTTCTGCCTTTAAAGCTTATGAATTGGAAGGGTGTGAATTTGAACAAGGGCATTAGAGTTTTGAATAATGGGTGGATGGATGTTTATAGAGGTTTCCTAATAACCAATGTAGACTATTCTTATAAGAAACTTATGTGTGTGTTCAAAGTTGATGATGGATAATGTAAGATAAAATTTTGGTTGGAAGGTTTGGTGAGCATCATCAATGTATGGTTAGTTTCCGATGATGAGGGCATCATTTGGTATAAGAATTATGTTGAATGGGCATCAATTGGTAATAGATTCTAATAACATTGGTCAAGATCAAGAACTTCAAGTGACTTAAATAATGCCACGTTTGCTATGTAAGAAGGAACACTTATATATAGGAAGTACCAGCGGCGTATCCATCATGCCCTTATTATATTGTACTCGTTTCGTTATCCTTATCACTATAGCTTCTATATAATCAAACATGACAAAACATGCTATGCTTTTCCATGCACCGAATTTTATAATTATGTGTACACCCATAATTACTCAATTCTTTGCATAGTCCGCATAGTTCATCTTGTGATGTGTGGGGGAAATCAAACAAACAAGTTTACAGAAAGCATTTAAACATTTAACATATGAATCAACTAATGATTTAGGATAGTAATTTTGGGATCCAAGGGTCTAACTATTTGCATAGAAAGGCCCCATAAGGATTTAGGATAGTACTTTTGTGACAACTCGTACGTTCACCTCGTATTGTTATACATGTATTTGTAACTAGTTTAAGGACTTGATATTAATATAGAGTGTTGGATGGTTGACTGTATGTAAGATATATATATATATATATATATATAGGGTCAGGATTTAGAGAGAACGGTGAAAAGTGTGAGAACGATGAGAACGATTTTGGAGTTGACATGTGGCATTGATGCTAAATTACACTAAGGGGTAATATTGTCAAAAAAACACACACATGAACTGGGTGTTCAGATAAAACGCCATAAAAACACCAAATTCAGAAAAACGCCATGAAAATACCCAGTTAAAACGCCATAAAACACTCAGTTCAGAAAAAACGCCATGAAAAACTCAGTTTAAAACGCCATAAAACACTCAGTTCAGAAAAACGCCATGAAAATACCTATTTAAAATGCCATAAAAACACATAGTTCAGAAAAACGCTAGAAAAATAACTAGTCTAAAACGCCATAAAACACCCAGTTCAGTAAAACGCCATAAAACCCATTTCATTTTTTTCGAAAAGTATATCAATAGTATACTCGTTGGAAAGATAAAAAAACGCTGAGTTTATGGTGTAATTTTTTTAGAAAAATAATCACGTATAAAAAAGTTATTGGCGTTTAAATATGATGGGGAAAATGGCATGTGATTAGCATGTGCACCCTTGTTTTGATCTTCCAATTTTACCCCTCCTGTTAGTTATATGGTTCCCATTATTTACAAAAATTCCACCGCATCATCTTAGCCATAAATCACAAAGATCCTATGGCTGAAAATCGTTCTTACATATATATATATATATATCTCCCCCCTAAATTTGTGCATAAATTTTATGCTCAAATTTACCATTTACCAAAGAAATGACGCTTTATGTACAAAGTAATGAACTAAGAAAAAGAAAATAAAAAATTTTGCATAACCGTAATGTCATCAGATTGAAGACTAATCATTTTCAAATTAAAGTACTGAATTTAAATTCTACCTTTTGCTTTAATCTTATCTTACTTCTCTTAACTCCTCCAAAGGAAACATATTATTTGTAAAAGAAATTTGAACTTTTTACAACAATGAAATGTTACCCGTTTTATCTTTGGAACAACCGTTATCAACATTCCAATGATTGTCAACAACTCCTCCTTGGTTGTTCCTGAAAAATAAGGAGATTAGTTAAACATTGGTACCCAGGCCATCGTGGTCCTGAGATTTCCTGAAGCATCAAAATAAGACACTTCCTTCAAACACATGTCCCCTTTAGTTTCAAGGATTGGTGATGTTGCTACTTTTTGTTTTTCTCTCCAAATTTGTTTAGGCTTTTCTAATTTCTTAGATGCCTTTGGCAAAATAGTTGGCTTTTCAACCTTGTTACTTTTCGAAACTTATGTAGGCTTCAAAGCTTGTTTTCTTTTGGCTTTAGAAGCATTCCAATCCCCATCAGATTGTTTAACCTTGGGATGCTTATCCATCATTGCCTTAGGCCTTTCAACTTCATTGGCTTAGAATAAGGTTTATCCCTTGGTGTAACCCACTGATTTTGCATATAATATGGGCACATAGGGACGATGTGTGAAATTTCTAGCAATATGACCCGCAATGCCATGGTTGTAGCAAGTTTGTCTTTTCACCGGAAAGACATTTTGAGTTGCTTGATTTTCTATTGGAGGTCCTGAAGGAAAAACCGATCCTTTTTGCATTAGAAGCATCTGCACATTACTTTCAGACAAAGACGAATTTGGGTGCTTGTATTTGCTGTTTGCAGAAGTCTTGTTGCTCTGAGCACCATTTTTCATCTTTTCTCCGCGATTGGAGCTTTCATTCACCTTGTCACGAGCCTTATGAGGACTATTGCTGCCTGGTTAATGATTTGTTTGCAGACTGTTCAAACTTTCTGCCCTGCTTCTTACGCCCCAGTTTACAACAGTTAGAACATTTACTGTTAGATTTAGCAATTTTCATCTGGAACTGTTGGTTTTGGAGGAACATATTTATCGGACGGGCCCCTCAAAACTGGCTCAGAAGCAGCCTTTTTCAGATATGGAGGAGCATGAATAGATAAATTTGATGTTTTTAAACAAACATCAGCAGTTTCTTAGCAAACAATATCATCCCCCTCAACCCAATCCTCTACGTTTACTTCATCTGCTCACGAAGTAGAAGCATCAGTATCGTTCACACATTTAAACTCAGAGCTTGAGTTACATTCATTTTGTTCTAGCTCTGCCAAATTCTCTACTGTCGATTTAGCTGCTCCGGAAGACTCACAGCTGAATTCACTAGATTCAACTGATTCCAATTTCTTAGAATCAGATGCTTTAGGTGATTCACATTTGGAATCAGATGGTTCAACTGGCTCATTCGTTCCATTTGCTGATTCAGTCTCAATTACTTTTGAATTAGAATCATCACACTCATTGTTAAATGACAAAGAGCCATCATCACGCAAAGAGTTTAAATGTTCACCACAAGCATAAACGTTTTCGCCCAAAACATCAGGCCTAAAATTAAACACGGAGTTAAACACAGAGTTATAAATTTCAACAAGCAAAGTAGTGTCTGAATTAGGTATATTTGAGAAGTCATCAGAATTCACTGCTTGTTCATCACCAACTACATCTTCAATGAGTACTTCATCTGCAAGGGAAGAAGAAGCATTAGTATTATTTGCAGACTTACAAACAAACTTAATCAGCTGATCTGTTCGTTTTTCAATAGTTTCACTGTTGATTGATGTCTCATTGGTCCTTGGACCATAAGACATACTATCAGTTCTTAATACTTCCTCCACAGTTATTGGCAAATAGGTGTAGTTGTGGTTAAATGGTGGAGGCACTTTATTATAACCTAAACCACACCCTTTTTTGTTTGTACTCTAACTGTATATCACATAAGTCTTTGACCAATTTACTAGAAGTATCATATTTCTTAATATTTATCTCCTTTATTTGATATTTTTGTTTCATCTCTTCTAGTTCCTTGGTCAAAACACGTATGGTTTCTTTAGCATGCTCGTATACACAACACTTTACACTCAGATCTTCTTAAAGTTTAGCAATGTCTTTTCATTGAGCTTCAATTTTTTCTTTGTAAAGTCTTTCGTTAGATAAGAATTGTGCCTTTTTGTGTCATGAAAAATCTAAGATCAGTTCTGAGTTGTGTAAACGAGAAGCTGCTACTTAACCTCTACATTCAGGAGTACATAAGTAGGAATTTATCTCTTCTACAATAAATCCTTGAGCCTGAGCCACCTGAGCCATGAATGCCATATTGTTAGTAGATGGTTGATTCTTTTGTTCTTTTCCTCAAAACACAAGCCAAAACGAGAACCCGCGTACTCGCTAACTCAAACCCTTTGCAACACGCACGAACCAGCTTCCTGTACCGCACCTCAAAACCTGTTAAAACTCACAAAGAAACTTCTGTTGTATTTTATTTAGTATATTATAAACCCTCTTTTAATGGATTTTTATATATTATTAAAATAGGGGAAAAATCAAATAAAAAGTTTATTTTGCCTAAGTAGGATGAGAATAAATCTTAATCATTCATTTTTCAAATCAGTGGTTAATATGAAAGTGTAGAAGAAATGAGGAGTGCAAAGGTATCTTGGGAAAATCCTATTTATATGGACTTTCTCTCTCCACATGCAACGCACATGCATATTCCACCCCCATTTTTTAAACGTTTATAACTTTTTTATACGACATTATTTTTTCATAAAATTTTCACCGTATAATCGAGCGTCTTTTTATCTTTAATTTAAGTACCATATTGTTATATAAAATATGAAGACTAAAAAAACCCACTAAAATGTGTTGTATTTTTATGTTGTATAACATTTTTTTTGTGCTGAATTTTTGTACTATATTTTTGTGCTAAATTTTTTTTCTTAAATTTGTTTTCTCAATTTGTTGTGCTGGATTTTTTTGCTGAATTTTTTCGTGCTAGATTTTTTTTGTACTATATTTTTTTGTGCTATCTTTTTTTGTGCTATATTTTTTGTACTAGATTTTTTGTGCAAGATTTTTTTGTATTGTATTTTTTTGTTGTATTTTTAAGAAAAAAATGGGTGACACATGTCATTTTCACTCCTATTTTATTTATAAGAGCATCCCCAATATGGGTGTTTTTTTTATGTTTTTATGATGCCAAGGTGGCATTGCCCACCAATCACAAACATTCTCTCTCTTGCCCCATTCCTATCACCTAAAAACAACACTCTCTCTCCTCTCTCCTCCCTCCCTCTCACAACACCTTTTTCTCTCTTTAAGTACATGTTTTTCACTACATACATCACCACACATTCTCTCCTCCACCTCACACTCTCTCTCATCCACCTCACCTTTCTCTCTCCTTAAAAACACTCAAATACACATTATTGGTGATGCTCTAAGGACCAAAATGCCCTTCATTCCTACTTATTAGGAGTGCCACATGTAATCATCACAATCCTTCTTAGGCTACTTAGGCAAAATCCACCTTTTAGTGAATCCTTCCCCTGTTAAAATAAACTATTATTATAATTATGAATGATTATTATTATATAATAAAACTTAACCTAAAAGAAATACTAAACGTCACTATCAAATTGTATCCTTAATCAAATCCCGACAAACCATCTATCTTTCCTGACGAAACAAATGTCACAAAAGTTTTCTTCTTCTTTGTTTTATCACCTCAAACCAAAACTTCAAAAGACAAACCATCCGTTAAAACTATAACTGTTCTCCTCTTCTCCGTTTTATGTCAACCCAAAACAGAACTTTAACACATCAGCTGCAATGAACGATGATGATGAAAGGAAGTGAGTGGTGATGCGATGAGTGGTGTATGGTGGACGAGGTGGTGACCGGAGATCTTAGGTGATGATTCGGTGACGATGGTTGTGATGGTGTGGTTGTTAGAGATGACGAAGAAGCTTCTATAATGGTGATGATGATTCAAAACGATGAACGGTGAAAGTGGTGATTAACGATAGTGCACGGCGGTGATGATGGCCGGAGGTGAACGTTGGTTGGACATCGGTGTCGTGGTGAATATGTTGTTGACGGAGATGAAGGATCACGATGATGAAGTTGATCCGAGATGGTGGTTCACGGTGGTGACAGGAAGGAAGTTGCAGGGTGTCGTGAAAGATCGCCGGAGGTGGTTGGGTGATCAGAGGTACAAGAATGATCAGAAGATGGTGGTTGCATAAATCATTTTTTCCTTTTTCCTGGGCCAATCCGAATTTTCTTGGAATCTTGTTTTCATGCTCTCTCGATGATCCCGAATGGGGATTTTCATCCAAGGCCATAATTGCAACCAAACCTCCTTCGCTACCGGGCAATGGATAACAATATGGTTTGCCGTTTCCGAGGCTATATATCCCGTAAACTTTGCATGTATCCATTCCGACTTGCAACCCCCTCTTCTTTAGAGACACAATTGTCGGAATTATTTCTTCGGCTACTCTCCAAACAAACAGGTTTACTTTGGCCGTTGCGATTTTTCTCCATTCAAGACTGTTTGGTTCAGTGTTTACATCAACGATCCAATCCAAATCTTTCCTTAAGTCCTTTACCGAGAAGCCGGTCGTATTGTTTTCCTTCCAACTCCACACATCTCCGTTTTGACTCAATGTTTGCTGTAAAAGTTGTCACACCCCCAAAATACCACATGTGGAAAACCCCACTAGGCGTGTGACGTATCAGGATCTAGCCACCAATCACATTGAACTATTCACAAGGTATTAAAATAAACTCCCATATATTGAATCAAACATTCTAAATCGTATCACAAGTTTAACAGGTTCAGCGGAAGCAAATAGTGAATCATTGTTCAAATGTTACAAAACCAAATGTATGTAAAAACGGTAAGCCCATCATGCGTATCCAAGCAGTAAAACCCATGACCACTCCAGCAATCCCAAATAGCAAGTTCCTTGTCACACCCGACCGCGTAAAACAACAAATCACGGCGGAATCGTCGGGGAGTGTTGTAACAGAATCATTGTTTCAAAACGCACGGAAATTTGAAGTTTCATTTTATTAAACATTAAATATTTACATCGTCTGGAAATTTAAATAAACAATTAAACATAGTCTATCATTGTTATTAAGTCACTATGGCCTCGTCCAGTCCTATGTGAGCATGCATCCTAGCAATCAACATCATTCAACAACACCTGAAACATATGTGAAAACAAAGTCAGCAAAGAAATGCTGGCGAGTACATAGGTTTTTGAGAGTTTCGGATTCATGGCTAGTTTACATGTTGCAATACTTATTAAAAAACCCTGTTTTGAAAAGTATTGTATTGCGACATAGTTAACCAACTCAAATCAAGTTAGTTATAATTTATAAAATCTCGTAGCCATGATTCTTAACCCAAAACATTTATTTAACTAAACAAAATTGTAAAACATCTCGTAAAAACTTGTTAATAAATCTCGTTAATAAAACTCGTATGGTTTATATCATTTCAAAAACCTCGTTTGTGTGACATCATTTCAAAATCGTTTACCCAAGTGAACTAAATAACGCCACGGTATGTAATACGATGAAAACACTTATATATAGAAAGTACCAGCGGCGTATCCACCATGCTTTCATCACATTACACCTGTTCCGTTATCTAAACACTAACCAAAAACCAATCGTTTACCCAAATCGTTTAACTCATCGAAAATCGCTCCAGTTGTTTAAATCATTCTCGTTTTAATTGTGAAAAACTACTTTTGATTGTCTCGCTAATAACATCTAAACCTTCGCAACTCGCCTATCGCTTCTCGCATTAATAAACCACCAAAGGGTAAATTAACAATCACAGATTCAGTCGTTACCCACCTAACCCACACATAACCATGGGTGCAGTGTGATAACGGGATTTGTCAGATCCTATGGTACCATAACCTAATACTGGTCGGTTCGGCCAAAACTAATGGATATTATTCGTTATGTAAATACAACCAACAAGTTTGTTTACTTTATCAAAATCGTTATAAATTTTGTATAAACCATATCATTTATTTTTTTGAAATCGTCGTTAAAACCTCGAAAACATTTAGCACATATGAATCACCCTAAACAATTTGAAAGCAGTAAAATAGGGGAACTAAGTACTCACCTAAGAATGCTTCGAAGTCTTGAACAACAACTAAGCAAAGCTAGAGGGAGCAAGGAATCAATTGGCAACCTAATAACTATATAAATAAACCGGACCTAATTCGGAAGATCGGATAGGATGAGGTTTTGTAAACCAAATGAGTATTGGAACTCATATGACATGGTTTAACAAAGCCTATATTCTAAATCGAAACCTAAACTAAGTGCTTTCGACCCATTGCGACCCATTAAGGTAGCTTACGCTACTTTAACGTTTCGTTCACGCAAAGTGAGTTCGAGACGTCTAACTAGTCCTATGACAAGTATTATATGCCTAAACATGTTGCATAATCAATTAAGTGACAAAAGTTTGTGTTACATATGCTTAATTACCAATTATGCATGAAAAGGGCATTTTGGTCATTTACCTAAGGCATATAAACTACCTATCATACAACTAATTAAACCGAAGTGACCATAATGTATAACCTCGGAAGGTTAATCCCTATACAACTATGGTCACTAAACATGTTTGGTCGGATCCTAATGATCGACCAAACGTGTCGAGTTCGAAAGTCTAAGCGGGTGTTTAGTCCGCTTGACTTACGACTCTACACAAGCACTAAACTAAAAGTGACGAGTTAAACATGTTAAAACATGTTTAACTAATTTAGAAAACAGATTTGGTATCAAAACAAACGGTTTTGATACCCAAAAGTAGTTTGGTTACAAAATACGCGGGAATGGGCATTTTGGCCGAAACTACGACTCATCAGTGAGCCTAGATAACGTGGTAATCAGTAGGTATAGTCACTAGGGACTATAACCGTCGTGATTACGCTCACGTTATGAAGTTCAAACGAACTTCGTATTGACCATAAACTGGTCAATGTAGAAAGTAAAACGCTGTTTGACTTTTAAGCTAAAAACGAATAAAAAGAACGGAGGAATACTTACAAAGGGTCCCCGCAAATTTGATTTCCCAAGTATTTCTCAGGTATGATGTGGTTAACACTTCAACTTAGAGAAAATCTTAGAAAATCAAGTGGGTTTTGAGCTAAAGAGGTGGGGGTATTTATAGATATGGCACAACCATTAGGATCGTTCATCGTAAGACGTGCTTTGATCTGGATCGTACACCTCGTGCCCATAGATTTGCAATACAAGGGGTGCCTCAAAACAAGCCAACGGTATTGAAAAAGTTACAAAATAGCCCCCCCCCCCCCCCCCCGAGTTCAACCCCGTTGCTGAAAAATGCAGAAAATAAACTTTCTATCTAGATTAGGTGTTGGCGTCGCGCCAGGAGGTGGTGGCGTAGCGCCACAGGGTGCCATTTCCAGCAAAGTTTCAAAAATGTCAGTTTTGGTCCCTGCACATGTTTAAGGCCTTTTTGATGCGTTTAAGTCCCGTTAACCTCATTTCAAGGCTCTAAAATGAAGTTAAAGTAAAGGGAACTCAAAAAATGCTCAAAAATATCCCGGATGTCGGTTCGTTTGGTCGTACGGTTGCGTTGTTTGGTTAATTACGACGGAAGTCGTAACGAACGCAAAAACGATCCAAATTAAGCGACGAATGGAATTTTATCAAGTCAATCACTAAAATAAAATATTTTAATGATTACATAAATTTTTCGATGTCCAGATATATTCAGAATGTAAGATATGCGCGAAAATGCAAACTTGTGCACTTTTTGACGCTTTTAGTCCCTTTTGATCAATAAAGTTTATTTTAGCATACCGAACCTCTAAAAGCCTATTTCTAAGCTATGTAAAGGATATTTAGGGTAGGTTTAACTTATGATCAAGTTCCGGAATGTTCGTTACTATACAAATTGGAATAGTTTCGCAGTTTGACACAAATTGTCCCTGCGTTCGAACAAACTTGATTTCAACACACCAAACCATCCAAAACTTATTTCTAAGTTACGTAAAGGTTATTTAAGGTATGTTAAGCCTATGTCACTATTCCGGAGTGTTCTCGCATTAAACTGATTACGTTTATGCACCAGTTCACGTATAACTTTCTAGAAAGCGATTTAGAGCTCGAAATCGAACAAGAATTGATATGTGCAAATGATACACATATTTATACAAATCCCAAGTATGAAATACAATATTTCATTGATTTGGTATTTGTTCGATGGCCGTGGAGGCACAGATGTCACAGTCTCCCCTACTTCAGGAAATTTCGTCCCGAAATTTAATTAGAGGAAACTTGTGAGAGCTTAAAACATGAAGTCGAAAAGATAAAACAAAACTGGTTAGAGTTCTGAACTTCTAGTAACTTTAAATAACATCATGCTTGCAATGTAAGAGGGACACCTATATACAAGTATATGAAGCGCCATTGGTGCATCCACCGTACCTGCATTACATTGTTCACGTTTCGTTATTGTTGTCACTATCGGTTCTTACACATTATCGGTCTTAACTACCACGTAGAAGCCCATTAAGGATTTAGGGTAGTACCTTTTGAATATCCTACTATGAATCCCTCATATGAAGATATGGAAGATTCTATGAGGATTTTGATAACGAAAATCAGATCACACAAAAACATAAAGGAGAACACATAATCACATAATTGCATAATTTTTTAATTTGACCTTTAATTTGTTATCTTTGGACACGGGTATTTAAAGCACACCAGGAATCTAATCCGTTGATTTCATTTGGCACTTTAAACATTTTCAAGAATCTAACTATGAAGATAGGAAGATCTTAATAGGAATTCGGTTTTGTCCTTATTGAATCGTAATGTATGTATTAAAGCATACAATGAATTCAATTAAGGACTCCGATTTGAGCGATAATCATCCACAAGGATCCTTAAAATAGGGCAACCCATCACCTTTCGTTTCGAGTTTAAGATCGAGTTGAAGTGGTAGCTCATATTTCAATAAGCCTTCGTTTACACAAGATCGTTGTGCTTGAAGGACACGAGATTGAATATCAGATAGAGTTTGAACGAAATGAAGCTTGACTCGCTCCTTTCGACTAAGCGCATCGGCTATGATATTCGCCTTACCAGGAAGGTAGCGAATCACGCAATCGTAATCGTTCAAGAGCTCAACCCATTGTCGTTGCCTCATGTTCAGCTCCTTTTGATTAAGAATGTACTGGAACTTTTGTGGTCTTGCGAAAACCACACACTTCATTCCATAGAGGTAGTGTCTCCAGATTTTGAGAGCAAATACCACAACATCTAACTCAAGATCATGAGTTGTGTAGTTCTTTTCGTGAACTTTTAACTGTCTTGACGTATGTGCTATGACTTTACCTCATTGCATAAGAACATAACCAAGGCCTAGATTCGATGCGTCATAAAAGACAACGAAATCATCGTTTCCATTGGGCAAGGACAAAACAGGAGCATCACATAGCTTCCGTTTCAGCGTTGGGAACGCTTTTTCTTGCTTAGATCCCCACTCTAAAGGCTTATTCTTCTGAGTCAAAGCAGTGAGTGGCACCGCGATCTTCGAGAAGTTCGAAATAAGACGACGATAATAACCAGCGAGACCAAGAAAAGAACGAATTTCTGTAGGTGTCGTTGGTGTATTCCAATGCTTAATTGCAGCGAACTTGGATGGATCCACATGAATACCTTGTTCGTTGACTATATGACCCAAAAACTGAACTTCTTTAAGCCAGAATTCATACTTGGAGAATTTAGCAAAAAGTTGTTCCTTCTTTAGGAGTTCCAATGTCAAACGAAGGTGTTGCTCATGATCGGCTCGAGACTTCGAATAAACAAGAATATCGTCTATGAACACAATGATGAATTTGTCTAAATAAGGTTTACAGACCCTATTCATTAAACCCATGAAAATGGCTGGAACATTTGTCATACCAAATGGCATGATGGTGAACTCGTAGTGTCCATATCTCGTGTAGAATGCAGTTTTGGGAATATCTTCTTCGAGAACACGAAGTTGATGATACCCAGAATGCAGATCGATCTTGGAAAAACAGGTAGCACCTTGTAGTTGATCAAAGAGAACATCGATTCAAGGTAGGGGATATCGATTCTTGATTGTAAGCTTATTAAGCTCACGATAATTGACACACATTCGAAAAGACCCATCTTTCTTCTTCACAAAGAGGACAGGAGCTCCTCAGGGCGAAAAGCTCGGTCGGATGAATCCTTTATCAGATAACTCTTGAAGTTGAGGTGCTAGATATGCCAAGGCGACATATGAAGCAGGATTTGAAGGTTGTATAATATGAGCATAATGCTTTTCGAAAATTATGCATGGGGTTCTTTTCAAAATATGTTTAATGTTGTTGAAATCTTACATAATACTTTTGAAATCATAAAGTAGGCGTATTAGGTAAGTATATTTATAAAACGTTTTAAAATCATGCGAGGTAAATTTTGAAATTATGCATAAGGATTTTGAAAATATGGATAAAGCCTTTGAAATTATGCATTTGATACATTAAGTAAATATACTGTGTTAAAAATCGTTTTCAAACTATATGAAATATTTTGAAATCATGAGGGTCGTTTTGAAAACCTATACTATGTATGTTGTTATGAAAAAATCAGAATGAAATAATATGAGATTGAAGAAAGGTATCCTTAGTTATCTAACCAAGGAATTAAAGTGATAACTCAAATTGTCACTTCGTTTCTTAGAATGAAACGAGCACTTAGAATTTTCGAGGAAATCATGAGCGATCATATGAACGAGAGAACTACAAATACGGTTCTTTGGTGTAGGTATCGTAGGGGTATGCCATACACACATGCAACTATATTTGTACATCAGAATTGCGAATAAAGATTTATTTATAAACAAAATCGATTGTCTCCGAGTTCAAAGGAAAACACTAGAAACATAAACATAAGATTCGGATTATTCAAAGCCGCAGCTTCTTCTAATCGGACAAATGCTCATTCGTGGGTCAGATTTGCATTGAAAATCTTTGGGTATCTGTCCCTGACATAACCCGTCTCGCCATAGGTGTAGCAAGTACCATGAGCCTGTGTTGGATCTGCTTGAAATTGAACGGGGTTCTGAAAAGCTTGGTTTAGCACAGTGACTGAACGACAGTCTCGTGCCAAATGACCGATGAGTCCACAGTTGAAACATTTCCGACATTTGACACTGGCATAGTGGTGGAGGTTACACTGATTGAACAAAGGAGCAGTTCCTAAGTACGGCTTCTTGGCTGGTGGTGCTGCCACCTGGCTAGGTTTTGCTTGATTTGGTGTAACGGCTACGGGATCCTTTGGAGCTTTACGCTTCTTTGACTTTTTCGAAGGCTCGGCTTCTGCTTCTTTCGATGCTTCTTGGGTGGCTTAATTATTGAGACGAGACATGGCGACGGCTAATTCAGCAGTCTTCAGGATTACTTCGCCTATTCGCTAGGCAAATTTGGCAGTTTGCTCGGACATTTGAGTTTTGTTGCGATGAAGAGACATTCTAGAGGAAATGAAAGACATAGGAGAAAACAAGTGAAATGTTATCGGATAATTAAAACAGAATGACAACGCATAGAAATTGCGATCATTTGTTTGTTACCTAAGGAAAACAAATGAGACATTGATTAATCAAAGTAAACGGGTCATATTAATGTATCACTAAAGATATGCTCGCCTATAAGTGAACACTCACCCCAAGAGTTCCCAGGTAAGAGTGACTGGTCCGATACTGCGGATTTGTACGAACACTCTAGCCTTAGACAGAAAACTCAGGGTACAGGCATTCACCCTTCCAGTTTGCACGTGTTCACATTATAAGACCCTAACTTTGATGAGATTTTGAAAACTTAAAGGGTTCAAAACCTTACAATAAATCATCCTAGAATAGATAATTGGTTTTCAAAGCAGATTCGAAACTTGTTATCTTGTTGTGGTTGTCGCCTAAGGATAGGTGACGGTATTGTTTTATGACTAAACGCAAGTAAACTCGCGTTAGGGTCCTAGGAAGGTTATAGACTAGGTCGATGCATTACTAATAACCTAATTCCCTATAACCATGAGCTCTGATACCAACTTTTCTGTCACACCCCGACCTCGTAAAACGACAAATCGCGGCGGAATCGTCGGGGAATGTTGTAACAGAATCATTGTTTAAAAACACACGGAAATTTGAAGTTTCGTTTTATTAAACTTTAAATATTTACATCGTCTGGAAATTTAAATAAACAAGTTAAACATAGTCTATCATTGTTATTAAGTCACTAAGGCCTGAAACAACACCTGAAACATATGTGAAAACAAAGTCAGCAAAGAAATGCTGGCGAGTACATAGGTTTTTCAGAGTGTCGGATTCATGGCTAGTTTACATGTTGCAATAATTAATTAAAAACCTTGTTTTGAAAAGTATTGTATTGCGACATAATTAACCAACTCAAATCAAGTTAGTTATAATTTATAAAATCTCATAGCCATGATTCTTAACCCAAAACATTTATTTAATTAAACCAAATTGTAAAACATCTCGTAAAAACTTGTTAATAAATCTCGTTAATAAAACTCGTATGATTTATATCATTTCGAAAACCTCGTTTGTGAGACAGCGTTTCAAAATCATTTACCCAAGTGAACTAAATAACGCCACGGTATATAATACGATGAAAACACTTATATATAGGAAGTACCAGTGGCGTATCCACCATGCTTTCATCACATTACACCCGTTTCGTTATCTAAACACTAACCAAAAACCAATCGTTTAACTCATCGAAAATCGCTCCAGTCGTTTAAATTATTCTCGTTTTAATTGTGAAAAACTACTTTTGATTGTCTCGCTAATAACATCCAAACCTTCGCAACTCGTCTATCGCTTCTCGCATTAATAAACCACCAAAGGGTAAATTAACAATCACAAATTCAGTCGTTACCCACCTAACCCACACATAACCATGGGTGCAGTGTGATAACGGGATTTGTCAGATCCTATGGTACCATAACCTAATACTGGTCGGTTCGGCCAAAACTAATGGATATTATTCGTTATGTAAATACAACCAACAAGTTTGTTTACTTTATCAAAATCGTTATAAATTTTGTATAAACCATATCATTTATTTTTTTGAAATCGTCGTTAAAACGTCGAAAGCATTTAGCACATATGAATCACCCTAAACAATTTGAAAGCAGTAAAATAGGGGAACTAAGTACTCACCTGAGAATGCTTCGAAGTCTTGAACAACAACTAAGCAAAGCTAGAGGGAGCAAGGAATCAATCGGCAACCTAAGAACTATATAAATAAACCGGACCTAAGTCAGAAGATCGTATAGGATGAGGTTTTGTAAACCAAATGAGTATTGGAACTCATATGACATGGTTTAACAAAGCCTACATTCTAAATCGAAACCTAACCTAAGTGCTTTCGACCAATTGCGACACATTAAGGTAGCTTATGCTACTTTAACGTGTCGTTCGCGCAAAGTGCATTCGAGACGTCTAACTAGTCCTATGACAAGTATTATATGCCTAAACATGTTGCATAATCAATTAAGTGACAAAAGTTTGTGTTACATATGCTTAATTACCAATTATGCATGAAAAGGGCATTTTGGTCATTTACCTAAGGCATATAAACTACCTATCATACAACTAATTAAACCTAAGTGACCATAATGTATAACCTCGGAAGGTTATTCCCTATACAACTATGGTCACTAAACATGTTTGGTCGGATCCTAATGATCGACCAAACGGGCCCAGTTAGAAAGTCTAAGCGGGTGTTTAGTCCGCTTGACTTACGACTCTACACAAGCACTAAAATAAAAAGTGACGAGTTAAACATGTTAAAACATGTTTAACCAATTTAGAAAACAGATTTGGTATCAAAACAAACGGTTTTGATACCCAAAAGTAGTTTGGTTACAAAATACGCGGGAATGCGCATTTTGGGCGAAACTACGACTCATCACTGAGCCTAGATAACGTGGTAATCAGTAGGTATAGTCACTAGGGACTATAACCATCGTGATTCCGCTCACGTTATGAAGTTCAAACGAACTTCATATTGACCATAAACTGGTCAATGAAGAAAGTCAAAATCAGTTTGACTTTTAAGCTAAAAACGAATAAAAAGAATGAAGGAATACTTACAAAGGGTCCCCGCAAGTTTGATTTCCCAAGTATTTCTCAGGTATGAAGTGGTTAACACTTCAACTTAGAGAAAATCTCAGAAAATCAAGTGGGTTTTGAGCTAAAGAGGTGGGGGTATTTATAGATATGGCACAACTGTTAGGATCGTTCATCGTAAGACGTTCTTTGATCTGGATCGTACACCTCGTGCCCATAGATATGCAATACAAGGGGTGCCTCAAAACAAGCCAACGGTATTGAAAAAGTTACAAAATAGCCCCCCCCCCCCCCCCCCGAGTTCAACCCCTTGCTGAAAAATGTAGAAAATAAACTTTCTCTCCAGATCAGGTGCTGGCGTCGCGCCAGGAGGTGGTGGCGCAGCGCCACAGGGTGCCAGTTCCAGCAAAGTTTCAAAAATGACAGATTTGGTCCCTACACATGTTTAAGGCCTTTTTCGATGCGTTTAAGCCCCGTTAACCTCATTTCAAGGCTCTAAAATGAAGTTAAACTATAGGGAACTCAAAACATGCTCAAAAATATCTCGGATGTCGGTTCGTTTGGTCGTACGATTGCGTTGTTTGGTTAATTACGACGAAAGTCATAACGAACGCAAAAACGATCCAAATTAAGCGACGAATGGAATTTTATCAAGTCAATCACTAAAATAAAATATTTTAATAATTACATAAATTTTTGGATGTTCGGATATATTCAGAACATAAGATATGCGCGAAAATGCAAACTTGTGCACTTTTTGACACTTTTAGTCCCTTTTGATCAATAAAGTTTATTTTAGCATACCGGACCTCTCAAAGCCTATTTCTAAGCTATGTAAAGGATATTTAGGGTAGGTTTAACTTATGATCAAGTTCCGGAATGTTCGTTACTATACAAATTGGTATAGTTTCGCAGTTTGATACAAATAGTCCCTGCGATCGAACAAACTTGATTTCAACACACCAAACCATCCAAAACTTATTTATAAGTTATGTAAAGGTTATTTAAGTTATGTTAAGACTATGTCACTATTCCGGAGTGTACGTCGCATTAAACGGATTACGTTTACGCACCAGTTCGCGTATAACTTTCCAGAAAGTGATTTAGAGCTCGAAATCGAACAAGAATTTATATGTGCAAATGATACACATATTTATACAAATCCCAATTATGAAATACAATATTTCATCGATTTGGTATTTGTTCGATGGTCGTGGAAGCACAGATGTCACATTCCTTGTCCATAATATCTAGCGACCTGCGAGCATGCAACAAGTGTATCAGACAACGCTGGTGAGTTCATAGTTTTATGAAAATGTTAATTGCCAAGTGTTTAGTTCAGTTTATTGATAATGTTGATAACAACTCGAGTACTATACAAGATGGCTCTAGATTGTTTTGCCCGTCCACAATGCCCCCTATCTAAGCATTGGTCATTAGTTCACGCCCGTCCTCTCAGGTACGGTGTGAGGTTGCCAAGCCTAATAGCGCTATCAACTAATACCCCATTACCTCTCAGGTAACAATTCAGTATAAGATGGGACTTAAGGTGATAGGAAATGAGTGTATTATCTAACATCCCAGTTTTACCCAAAAGATTTATTCCTCCCAGGAATACCCATTTGATTGTCCCACCCATCGGGACGCATGCTCAAGAGAAGTGAACTCACCTTAGTTTTGCTCGGCATGTTAAGTTACCCATTCCAAGTTGATCAACCAAACCCTTGAGCTAAGATAAATCAGTGGTGTTTAGGATTAAAGAGTTTTGAATGAGGGTGGAGGAGCTGCCGTTGATCGCTAGGGTTTGCAATAGTGTGAGTTCTGAGGGATAATAGAACCCTATGCATGTATACGCTCGAATAAGTGAACCGGGCCCCTCTTGGGCTTCGAAGAGATTTGGGCTGAGAGCCCTTTCTGGCGAACAACCTTCTTGGTGAAGGACCCTTCTTCGTCAAAGAGGGGTTGTGACGAAGAACCCTAGTTCTTCGTCAAGGACAGTTCAACGAAGACCCAGTCCTTCGTCGACTTGAGTTCTTCGTTGATATGAGTGTGGTATGCACATGTTATAACTAAACATTACACATCAAACAATTCCTAACTTTTCATGCAACAACCAAACATAACAATACCTTAATCATTCTTATACAAGGCACATGATACAACATAAAAAGATTTGCGAAAACAGGATTGGGAAACAAGTGATGTGTGACACCTATGTCACTTCAACCATCATACAAATACCAAACCAATGAAATATTGTATTTCATACTTGGGATTTGTATAAATATGTGTATCGTTTTCACATATCGATTCTTGTTCAATTTCGAGCTCTAAATCGCTTTCTGGGAAGTTATACGCGAAATGATGCCTAAATGTAATCATTTTAATGCGACAAACACCACGGAATAGTGACATAGGCTTAACATACCTTAAACAACCATCAGATAACTTAGAAATAAGTTTTGGATGGTTTGGTGTGTTGAAAACATGTTTGTTCGATCGCAGGGACTATTTGTGTCAAACTGTGAAACTATGCCGATTTGCATAGTAACAAACATTTCGGAACTTGATCAGAAGTTAAACATACCTTAAATATCCTTTACATAACTTAGAAATAGGCTTCGATGGGTTCGGTATGCTAAAATAAACTTTTGAGCTTTCTATCTAAGGCTAGAGTCTTCGCGATACATTAATATGACCCACTTACTTTGATTAGTTACCATCTCATTTGTTTGCCTTAGGTAACAAACAAATGATCGCAATTTTTATGTGTTGTTATTCTTTTTTCATTTCCCTTGTTTCCTCCCATGTCTTCCATTTTGTTCATAATGCCTCTTCATCGCAACAACACTCGAGTGTCCGGACCATGTGCTACAATTGCCCAACAAATAGGCGTCGTACTCCAGAGGACCGTTGATTTAGCTTTGCTATCACCATGACTCGCCTCAAGGATGAAGTTGTACAAGGGAACTGCTCTTTGGTGCAATCGATGCCACCGTCATCATCCGAATCAAATACCCTGTTTTAAATGAACCCACCGTGGACGATGGAGACATTTGGTTAACATGTGTCGCTTTGCTATCCAAAACAAAGTTGTTGCAAATCCTGTGGCTACTCAAACTCCAAATCCTGCTTCATATGTCGCCTTGGCATATCTAGTACCTCAACCTCATGAACTTTCTACCTTGTGTATCGACTTAAGCATGTTTGGTGCAAGGTTTCGAAACACCTCTCGTTACACAAATTCCAAAATCCAAAATAGGATCTTTCTATCCTCATAATTAGATCCTTATGGATAAATATCGCTCAAATCAGGAGCCCTTAATTGAATTATTCGTATGCCTTAATACGTACATTACGATTCAATAAGGATAAAGCCGAATTTAAGATCTTCCTATCTTCATAGTTAGATTCTTATGTTTAAAGTGCCAAATGAAATCCACAGATTGGATTCCTGATGTGCTTCAAATACCTGTGTCCAAAGATAACAAATTAAAGATCAAATTAAACAATTATGTGATTATGTGTTTTCTTATATGTTTCATGTTTTTATGTGATCCATCCAAATCCTCATAGAATCTTCCATATCTCATATGAGGGATTCATAGTAGGATATCCAAAGGTACTATCTTAAATCCTTAATAGACTTCTACGTTGTAGTTAAGTCCCTTGGGATTATGAATTACTATTCTATAATTGGAACCCTTGAGTGGTCTAGTTAAACAGATTGATCCAAAAATATGGTTAGAAATATCAAGTGATGATATAATTGAAAAGATCCCTTAAGTGGTCTATTTAAGGAGATCGTACGACGGTCTAGTTAAGAAGATCATGTGTTGATCTAGTTAAAAAGATCGTTCATTGATCTAGTTAAAAAGATCCTTTGGTGGTCTAGTCAAGTCGCTTCATGTTTATTCAATTGATTTTTCCCCTACGCATTATGAAATGAATTGTGCGGACTATGCAAGGAATTACGTAATTATGGATGCATACATAATTATGGAATTCAGTGCACAGAAACCACAGCAAGTTTTGTCATGTGTTAAGACCTATAGTGACAAGAATAATGATACGGGAACAATGTAAAAAAAAGGGCCATGGTGGATACGCCGCTTGTACTTTCTATATATAAGTGTTCCTTATTACATTGCGAATGTAGCATTATTTAAGTTACTAAAAGTCCTGGACCTTGACCAATGTCATTTTATCTTACACTCTCCAACTGTGATTTCGAGCATACACAAGTTTCCTATGATAATCTTCATAAGAAACGTTCTTCTGTCCGTAGTTCGAAACTCCATGTTTTGTTACTACAAGGACTTCACTTTGATAGTTCACAATTTCGCTAAGAATCCAAACATGGCCCAGAGTTTTACTTAGGGTTCAAGGGATTCATTCGAAAGCGAAACCATCACAGTTGTCTTCACAAGTTTCCTCTAAAATTAAATTTCGGGACGAAATTTCCTAAAGTAGGGGAGACTGTGACACCTGTGTCACTTCAACCATCATACAAATACTAAACCAATGAAATATTGTATTTCATACTTGGGATTTGTATAAATATGTGTATCATTTGCACATATCGATTCTTGTTCAATTTCGAGCTCTAAATCGCTTTCTTGGAAGTTATACGCGAACTGATGTGTAAACGTAATCAGTTTAATGCGACAAACACCCCGTAATAGTGACATAGGCTTAAAATACCTTAAAAAACCTTCACATAACTTAGAAATAAGTTTTGGATGGTTTGGTGTGTTGAAAACAAGTTTGTTCGATCGCAGGGACTATTTGTGTCAAACTGCGAAACTATGCCGATTTTCATAGTAACAAACATTCCGTAACTTGATCATAAGTTAAACATACCTTAAATATCCTTTACATAGCTTAGAAATAGGCTTTGAGGGGTTCGGTATGCTAAAATAAACTTTATTGATCAATATGAACTAAAAGCGTCAAAAAGTGCATAAGTTTGCATTTTCGCGCATATCTTACGTTCTGTATATATCCGGACATCCAAAAATTTATGTAATCATTAAAATATTTTATTTTAGTGATTGACATGATAAAATTCCATTCGTCGCTTAATTTGGACCGTCTTTGAGTTCGTTGCGACTTCCGTCGTAATTAACCGAACAACGCAACCGTACGGCCAAACGAACCGACATCCGAGATATTTATGAGCATGTTTTATGTTCCCTATACTTTATCATCATTTTAGAGCCTTGAAATGAGGTTAACGGGGCTTAAACGTGCCGAAAACTGACTTTTTAAACATGTAGGGACCATTTTTGACATTTCTGGAAACTCAGTTCAGATTCAATGAATCTGGTCCATTTTTGAAGTTTTGATGGGTTTTAATGGCTGATTTTGGATACTATGGGCTGTTATTTGATGGTTTTTAACATTCCCATAGTTTTGAAAACCATGTGCCCACATGGAAGGCCATGATTTAAGCTCGGTTTACGAGAAACGATCCTAACGGTTCTATGAAAACTATATAAACCCCACCCCACCCCACTTCATTTCATTTCACTCATGATCTGAATAATTCTCTATGTTGAAGCTCAAATGCTTCATACCTGAGAATTTATAGATCATATCTTCCATTTCTTGGACCTTTTGTAAGTATTATTTCGTTCTTTTACGCGTTTTAAGCACGAAAGTCAAACTGTGTTTGACTTTCAGCTTTGACCAGTTTATGGTCAACACAAAGTTCGTTTAAACTTCGTAACGTGAGCGTAATGACGATGGTCATAGTCCTTTGTGACTATACCTACTGATTACCACGTTGATTAGGTGTAGTGACGAGTCGTAGTTTCGGCCAAAATGCGTGTTCATGCGTATTTTGTAACCAAACTACTTTTTGGGTATCAAGACCCTTTATCTTGATATCAAACTTGTTTTCAAACTTCGTTAAACATGTTTTAACATGTTTAACTCGTCACTTTTAGTTTAGTGCTTGTATAGAGTCGTAAATCAAGCGGTTTTAACAACCGCTTAGACTTTCGAACTAGACCCGTTTGGTCGATCATTAGGATCCAACCAAACATGTTATGTGACCATAGTTGTATAGGGAATAACCTTCCGAGGTTATACCTTATGGTCACTTCGTTTAAGTAGTTGTATGATAGTTAGTTTATATGCCTTTGGAAAATAACCAAAATGCCCTTTTTACGCATAAATTCATTTTAAGCATATGTAACCTAAATTTTCACATCTAAACTGATTAGGTAACATTATTAGACATATTAAGGCATATAATACTTGTCATAGGACTAGTTAGGCGGTCCGAACGCGTTTTACGCGAATGACGCGTTAAAGTAGCGTAAGCTACCTAAACGGGTCGTAATGGGTCGTAAGCACATAGGTTAGGTTTCGATTTAGTATGTAGGCTTTGTTAAACTATATCATATGAGTTTCAATACTCATTTTGTTTACGAAACCTTATCCTATCCGATCTTCCGATTTAGGTCCGGTTTATTTACGTAGTCACTTATATTAGGTGCCGATTGATTTCCGTGATCCCTCTAGCTTTGCTTGGTTGTTGTTCAAGACTTCTAAGCATTCTCATGTGAGTACATAGTCCCCTCTTTTACTGTTTTCAAATGTTTTGGGGTGAAATATGTGTACCTAATTGTTATGTTCATGATTTCAAAAGTATAATTGATTATACATATTAGTACTTATCTTTTGATAAACTGAATGATTATTAATGGTTTAAACTCTAATTTTTCCAAAGATTATAAAATTAAATTGTTGGATAGTACTTATTTTATGTTCACCAGACCGGTTGGTAGTATGATATAGCGCTATAGAATTTGACACCCCATTCCTGTTGTCATGGAATGTCAGAAACCGATATTTTATCCAAATAGGGATTGCCTTTGTGGTATTTCTATAGTCTCAAAGGTGTATTTTGATACACTCAGGTCTAAATGAATTCTTACATCACATTTTTATTGTATATTTTGTTATACTCCCAAAAGTATAGTTTGATATGCTCTCATGTGTGATATTGTACAAAACCAACATATATATATTGTTAATTATTAAAACATAGTTTGATATGTTATTTATAAATCCAAAACATAGTTTGATATGTTATTTATAAAACCAAAACATAGTTTAATATGTTATTTATAAAACCAAAACATAGTTTAATATGTTATTTATAAAACCAAAACATAGTTTAATATGTTATTGACATCCGATCGAATGGTCAACTGTTCGGATAACCATCCGATCGGATTACCATCCGACAGTTATCCACTTTTCACCGCTTTACGAATCGCTCATCGCTTATGCTACGTTAACTGTTCAGGCTAATCTCTCAGCGCTCCCTTCAATCCAAGACAGTGTTTATTAATTTAAACGTTATATGTGAGTATACTCGAACCCTTTTCGCTTTACGCCATTTTGGGTGTTACATACATTACTTATTCAAATCACAATCGACACGCAACATGAACACTATTTATACGCTGACCGTTATTGCATGCTACGTGTTATTCGATGGATGCTTGTATGTTATGTTAACACAGTGATTGTTGCCTGACACCTTAGCAACGATAGTACTATAGTTTGGACTCAGCACCTGTCGTGGACAGGGGTTGTTAAGGGCTTTAATTCACGTGTCCCGGTGGGGATATGTGTTGTGCATTCTACAACTCGCATTCACGTCTGTGCATATTTCTCTGTCGATAACCTACTTGCCTTCACTTTGTACATGTTACATGTTGGTTATGCGTAAACGATTTCGAACTCTTTTATTACTATTAAACTTGTATGCTCACCTTTACACTATGTGTATTGACCTCTATTTTAACGTATGTGACAGGTGCTTAGGATGCTTGCGTGTAACTTGCTGGAATTGAGCTTGGATGGAATCTAGAAACAAACAAAAACAATTTATATTTGAGTTGTCGAAACAGAACTATTTGTCTTTGAATTGTCTATAATAACTATGCTATTTATTATGTCATGGTATGGGACGTGATGTTTAAATAATTGGTAATCGTAGTTGTTATGGAAACTCCTGGACAATCTGTTTCGCTCAGTGTCGCGCCCCGATGTTTCCGCCATCGGTTGGGGTGTGACAGATTGGTATCATAGCCATAACTATAGGGAATTAGGCAAGACTCGACCTAGTCTGGGCCGATGTCTTAGAAACGACCTAGTCTATAGTCTAAGTACCAACAGACCGCCTAGTACGAACCCGTTAGGGGTTACGCACGAGCTTATTGCTATTTCTCGATCGACTCGCAATCACGCTATACCATCACACTGCCTTTCCTAAGGCAGCCACACTGCACCCTTTCCGAAAATGATCAAGTGATTAGATCGAGATTAGGTGTGAAAACCGCAAACTCTCGATCAGATCGCTTGTTCGACCCGCATTTTTACAATAAACAAGAGAATTTGCGTTGAATCAGGAGTGAAATCCGTACTTTGACGCAAATTCCTCTCTCAATCTCGTGATTCTATCACACAAACAGGAATGTAGCTGCTAAGTTAGGGGTGAAACCCGAATTTTGATGACCCATTCCACTCTCTATTTTGAATTTACAAAACTCTCACCAAAGTCTCAATGGGTTCCAACGACTTGAGTTGCGTAAGTAACCAAAAGGATGCATGCCATTCACCGCGTGTCGGTGATAGAGCACAGTCTATTAGGCTAAAACGTATACTTGTAGTCATTGAGAACAGTCGAATCACTTTGGGTAGTCAATGTCTATCAAGCCTTAGACAATCTATCTTCGATTTCAAGCTCGCAATCGCTGATTTTATGTGTTTCAATTCTGAGCCCGCAACTGCTGACTCTGATATTTGTCGCTTTATTTGAATTTTAGGTGTTTTATGTGGTTTTACATATTTTGGCGGATAGCGAAAACGTGGAAGTCACCAACGCATCTTACTATTCGCTTTGATCGACACACACAATTCGCACTACACATCTATCTCAAATCGCTAACAAATCGCTACTACTTGTGGATGATCATATGTTATGTTACTCGCTTATGTCATGCTATACGCTGTATACTCGCTAACCGCAATCGTTATTCTCGAACTCATGGACTTTGAATGATAGGTGAATACGTGCTGTATATGTAGGTGAATACGTGCAAAATATAGTGTGGTTTATGTGTTCTATGTGCCTTACGTGTTTTATGTGCTTCTGTGTTTCTGTGAATACGTGCCTATGTGACTATGTGTTTGTATGGTTGATCGCGTTCCTGAGCTTTAGTAGTAGTACGTGTGAGGTGAGATTCGATTATATAGCATTTTAAATCCTATGACGATGTCTATTACAGACAATGTCGTCATTTGGATCATTTCATTCCCGCTCCGCTCGCCGCAATCATGATGACAAACGCATCGCCACTCACGTCGCTAAGCAAATGGCGAAAGTTATCCCCCAGATTGTTAGTGAGCTGAATGAAAACACTAGCAAATCTTCAGAGGAATCTAGGACTGATTCACCTAAGTCTGCTTTTAGCTTCAAGCAGTTCAAAGCTTGCGGTCCTAAAGACTTTACCAGAGAAGATGGTCCTACGGCCATGTTTCAATGGTTTGATTCTATTGAAGTCACCCTGCGTCAAAGCAATTTTCCTGATAATCTCTGTACTGTTAACGCTACCGGCGTTGTCCAGTCCACGGCAGTGGACTGGTGGACTGCCAAGAGAAATAAGTGCGGAAATGATGCAGCTTACGGGCTTACGTGGGACGAGTTGAAGTACTTGATGATGAAAGAGTTCTGCCCTCCTCACGAGCTTCAAAAGTTGGAAGATGAGTTTTGGCATATCAAGCAGAAGGATGGCGACAACGCTGGTTTGAATGCTCACTTCAAGCAGCTACGCATAATTTGTCCAGGCCAAGTCTCTATGCCCGAAATCACCATCAAGAAGTATATCCGTGCTCTTCCGGATTGAGTGGCTGATTTCATTCAAGCAGCAAAGACGTCAACCATTGAGGAAACTTTCTTACTCGCTACTGAGATAAACAACAAGTGAATCAAGGCTGGATACTGGGATAAAGCCTCTAAGAATCTACACCAAGTCACCGCTGCTTCAACCGCTGAAAGCGCCGTCGCACTGCAGTCTTCAAAGTCCTCTCGTCGCAAGAGGAAGAACAACAACAATAGTAGCAAAAATTGCGCTGTCACCGCTGCTGCTCCACTTCAAGCCATACCAGCTCAACCGCAGCCTGAACACCGCCAAGTAGTGGCACCGGTTACCCATGCACCGCTGGCCAAGCGTGCATACACTGGTCCTCACCCGGCTTGCCCTACTTGTACCTATCACCATCCAGTGGGAATCGCTTGCAGATACTGTGTGCATTGCAACATGTACGACCATTTCACCGCTAATTGTCGTTCATGTCCACGTCAAGCTCCAGCTCCAGCTCAAGGTCAAGCTCCTGCTCAACAAGCTCTACTTCCTGCTCCTCAATGCCAACAAGCGGCTTCTGCACCCGCGATCAACGCTAGAGCTTGCTTTACGTGTGGTGATCCCAACCACTTCGAAAATATGTGCCCGAATCGAGTGGTGAAGCAAGAGCCACAACAGCAGCAGCCCCTGCAATAGCAACAGCAGCAGCCAGCAGCCCGCGGACGTACTTTCAACATCAATGTCCGCCAAGCTCAAGCCAATAACAATGTGGTCAATGGTATGTTCCTTGTGAATGGTATATATGCTTCGTGTTTATTTGATACTGGAGCCGATAACTGTGTTGTGTCATTAGAATTTGAAAAGCTCCTTAATCGTAAGCGCGCCCATCTTCCCTCGACGTTCGATGTTGAAGTTGCCACTAGAAGAACCGTCGCTGTCAATTCTGTTCTTCGTGATTGTACTCTTGAACTCAACAATCACATCTTTCCTATCGATCTTATTCCGATGCAGCTTGCTAGCTTTGATATCATAGTAGGCATGGATTTTCTTCGTGAAAATCGTGCTAAAGTTGTTTGCTTTGATAAGATGATTCGCTTCTCGCTCGCTAATGGTGATCTACTGTGTGTCTACGGTGAAGTCACGTCAAAG
This sequence comes from Helianthus tuberosus, assembly GCA_030545235.1. NCBI lineage: Eukaryota > Viridiplantae > Streptophyta > Magnoliopsida > Asterales > Asteraceae > Helianthus > Helianthus tuberosus. Next base: position 140,753,849 of record CM060448.1, on the reverse strand, counting down.
AAACTCCAACTCCTGTCGTGTGTCCAGGCTAGCAAGTATCTCCACAAGGAATACCAATCTTTCTTGGCACACATTGTAGTAGCGGAGAAAAAGGAAGTTAAGGCAATCAATAAGGTGGCCGTGGTTCGTGAATTTCCAAACGTCTTTCCTGATGATCTATCTGGTTTACCCCCGAGTCGTAATATTGATTTCCGTATTGACCTCATTCCTGGAGCCAACCCTGTTGCTAAATCTCCTTATCGCCTCGCTCTGTCCAAAATGCGCAAACTCTCGAGTCAACTCCAGGAATTACTTGACAAAGGCTTTATTCGCCATAGCACCTCTCCTTGGGGAGCACCTATCCTTTTCGTCAAAAAGAAGGATGGGTCGTTCCAGATGTGCATAGACTATAGGGAGTTGAATAAGCTGACAATCAAGAATCGTTATCCTCTGCCCCAAATCGATGATTTGTTTGATCAATTGCAAGGTGCTACATGTTTCTCGAAGATCGATTTATGCTCAGGTTATCACCAGTTACGCATTCAGGAGGAAGATATACCGAAAACCACCTTTTGAACCCGCTATGACCATTATAAATTCATCGCAATGCCCTTTGGTTTAACCAATGCACCTGCGGTTTTCATGGATTTGATGAACCGTGTGTGCAAACCATTTCTTGACCATTTCGTCATCGTGTTCATCGATGATATCCTTATCTATTCAAAGTCGAAAACCGAACACGTGCAACATCTACGTTTGGTTCTTGAGTTACTCCAGGGGAATCGACTCTATGCCAAGTTCTCCAAGTGTGAATTCTGGCTAGAGGAGGTTCAATTCCTCGGTCACATCATCAATAGTCAAGGTATTCACGTCGACCCCAAGAAGATCGAAGCTGTCAAGAGTTGGGTTACTCCAAAATCACCATCCGATGTACGTTCGTTTCTCGGATTGGCGGGCTATTACCGTCGATTCATCGTTGACTTCTCGAAAATCATTGTCCCTCTTACTTCCTTGACGCATAAAGACAAGCCTTTTGTCTGGGGAACTGAACAAAAGACTGCCTTTCAAACCCTCAAGCACATGCTCTGCAATGCTCCCGTTCTCGCTTTACCCGACGGAAACGATGACTTCACTGTCTATTGTGATGCCTCGAACCTTGGTCTTGGTTGTGTTCTCATGCAACGGGATAAGGTTATCGCCTACGCATCTCGTCAGCTCAAGATCCACGAGAAGAACTTTACAACCCACGACCTCGAGCTAGGCGTAGTTATTTTTGCGTTGAAAATTTGGCGACACTACCTTTACGGTACCAAGTGTACGGTCTTCACCGACATAGGATCCTACAACACATCTTCAGCCAAAAAGACCTGAATATGCGTCAACGCCGATGGGTAGAACTTCTCAACGATCACGACTGTGAGATTCGTTATCATCATGGCAAATCAAATGTCGTTGCCGACGCCCTCAGCAGACAAAGCTATTTGCATAGCGTTCGTAATGTTCACGCCCAGCATCATCTCGAAACTCTCATCCGTGACGCTCAGCATGCTTGTTTTACCGAACGCACTTTGAAGAAGTAAAGGATTCACCATAATGGCGAGCAGTTGGTGAATAAATCGAATGGGATATTCCATTATTTGGACTGAATTTGGATTCCCAAACGCACCAACTTGCGACAAATCCTGTTGGATGAAGCCCACAAGTCACGATATTCCATTCATCCTGGTGCCGACAAGATGTATCATGACCTTCGTCTACGATACTGGTGGCCTGGAATGAAGAAGGATATCGCAATCTATGTTTCGAAGTTCCTGACTTGCTCGAAAGTCAAGGCCGAACAACAAAGACCATCTGGCTTGCTTATGCAACTTGAGATCCCGATGTGGAAATGGAAAGCATAGCCATGGACTTTATCACAACACTTCCACGTACGACTTCATGTCATGATAGCATCTGGGTCATCGTTGACCGCTTGACTAAATCTGCTCATTTCCTGCCAATACGAGAAGACTTCAAGGTAGAAAAATTAGCCCGAATCTACACCGACGAAGTTATCTGTCGACATGGTACACCTCGTGACATCATCTCTGACCGCGATGGTCGGTTTAACTCGCATCTTTGGGAAACGTTTCAATCTGCTTTCGTACTCACTTACCTTTAGTCGAATTCTCGTACAATAACACTTATCACTCTAGCATACAAATGGCACCATTTGAGACATTATACCGAAGAAAATGTCGATCACCAATTGTGTGGCATGAGATCGGAGATGCGCAACTAACTGGTCCCGAGCTACTTCAAGAAACGACTGACAAGATCCTCCAAATTCAAGACAACCTGCTGAAAGCTCAGAGTCGTTAGAAAAGTTACGCCGATAGACGCCGCTGTTGGTGCATACATCTGTCGACTTCGTCTTATATCGAGTCTTAGACTAGGATTGTTAGATCAGGGTACGTTGTACGAGAAAATGTCAAAGTTTAAGTTGTAAAGAAGCTGATTTCGCTCAAGAGGCTAATTCCGTCCGAAATGACATGTAGTCAATTTCGAGCGGAATCACTTGTTTCTAATTCCGCTCCTAATGATGATATGCCATTCTGAGGGAAATCAAGATGGCTATAAATAGTCCTTGAGCGAAATCAGTTTAGGGAGTGAGTGAGTTCTTGTTACGGATACCGAGGTGCTGCCAGTTTTCCATTTGATTGTACAAGCTGTAATATCAATCAAATTAGTGATTTAAGTGAATTGCTAGCTGTTTCTTCATCGGTTACTTGTTTTCCGCACCTGTAACTGATTAAAACTCCTCTGAACGACTCGTTTGGGTCAGTAAACGATCCTACAAGTGGTATCAGAGCACAGGAGGAGGAGTTCTGCAGAGATTAGCTGGTTTTCATCGAGATTTCTTGTTTCTACACCTTCTTTCATCAGTTCAGCAAGTTTTAACGGTCAAAATCGAACAAATTTTTCACAGACTGTGTATAATTGCCTATTAACAAATCCCTGAAAGTTTGAGACCAAAATTCGCAGTAAAAAGGACAAAAATGAACCCCCAAACTGATTCCGCTCGAATGGACCTTTTTCTGATTTCGCTCGAAATATTGGACTGATTCCGCTCCAGAATACTGATTCTGAGTGATTCCGCTCGAAATTTTTTTCTGATTTCGCTCCAGGCTGCCACACTGCTGATTTCACTCCTACAAAACTTCTGATTTCGCTCCAGATTGCTGAATTTTTAATTCCCCTCCAAAAATATCTTGTGATTTCGCTCCAAACAGCATATTTGTGATTTCGCTCGAGAGTGTGGTGTTTGCTATATCGCTCGAAACTGCATTTGAGTTAATTCCGCTCTAAAGATATTGTTTTTGAAAAACGTGATAAGTAAACATGGATTCTGAATTTTACAACGCATTTGCAACAACTCCGACTACTCCGGCTGATATTGCTAAGAACATGAACACGGAGAATGAAACCGGAACAATGCAAAAACCCCCGAAACTTATGGGAATTGAAGATTATCATGGATGGAAGAAACGTTTCGAGAATTGGGTTCAGGCAAATCAATTAAAAGCTTGGGAAAGCATTGAAACTGAATATGAGAGGCCACAAAACTCAGTGGGAGTTGGTAAAATCATTTCAGAATTCACAGAGCAAGAGAGAGAAAGTTATAAAGGAGAGAAAATGATGATCAATCTATTACAACAAGCTGTTAAAGAGGATATATTTGTGTTGCTTCAACATGATGACAGTGCTTATTCTATCTGGGAAGCTCTTAAAAAGAAATTTGAAGGAAGTACAGAAATGTTACAGAGTAAAGCTGCTTTGTTGAAAAAGGAGTTTGAATTGTTTACTTGTATGCCTGGTGAGACAACAAAGACTCTCATTGAGAGATATTGTCATCTTGTACGCCCCATGTCACGGTTGAAGATTACAAAAACTCCAGCAGAATGGGTAGAAAAGCTTGCTGATGCATTACCACAAAAGGAATGGGGTACATATCTGATGATTTTAAAAAATTCTGGACAGTTTAGCAGATTATCAATTGCTCAGTTTATTGAAAAGCTGGAGGCACAGGATCTTGAACAGCAGAAAATTGCCAGAATGAACAGTTCAAGCAATCAGCAAGATATCAAACTGTACTATAAAGGAAATGTTCAGACAGTTGAAGCGAGTCCCAAAATCCAAACAGCATTTAGTGCAGGAAATTCATTTGGAACAAGCAGTCAAAGCTCAATCAATACTAGTGGATTTTCAAATGTGGATCCTCCAAGTGTTCAAAGTGCATCTGTTGGAAATGGGCATCTGATTCAGTGTAATGTGGCTTTACATCTTCAAAATGGACAAAATTATTCTGAAGAAGTTGTGAAAAGTCATATGGGATTACTGGTCACTGCATTAGAATCTTATGAAGGGTTGATTGCCGGAAAAATTGGTAATCCGATGCTCACAAAGGAAGATTATGACCAGATCGATGTAGAGGAGTTGGAACTGATGGACATTAAATGGGCATTAGCTAGTGCTTTGAGGAGAGCAGAAAAATTTAGAATGATTACAGGAAGAAGTGATTTCTTGGATGCAAATCTTTCTAATTTAGGTTTTGATAAATCTAAAGTTGTCTGTTTTCGTTGCAGGGAGAAAGGCCATTTTAAAAGAGAGTGCATGAATCAGGAGCCAAGAGGAGTAAAGGATTCTTTTGGAAAAGATGATTATTATAAGAAGTCCATATATCAACAAATCACTCATCTACCACATCAACAAAAAGATTCACAAACGGCACATGGGAAAATGATCGAAGATGCAAACAAGAAAGCTTACTATGGCATCATTGATCAAGATGACGAGAAAGTGGCTGATGGTTTTAGCTGGGACAAGTTTATTCCAGCTGATCCAAATGTTAAAGCTTTTATTACTCAGATTGTGCAAAAGCCAGAGTTGATGAAGGAGTGGATGGATGTGATGTCGGATAATGAGGAGAGTCAAGATGGAAAATTTGTTTCTTCTGAAAGCAATGATGATGATGAGGAAGTTGAACATATAAACATTGGAAAATCTTATTTATCTTCTGACAGTTTTGAATTTTATTTTGCAGATAAATTGTAGAAACTCAAAGAGAGAAAAGCAATAAAAGAATTGAAGGAAGTCAAAGTGATTGAGAAATTAGTGGAAGTGGAAAAGATAGTTGAAGTTGAAAAGATGGTTGAGATAGAAAAGATAGTTGAAATCACAAAACCTTGTCTTACTTGTTTAGAGTCATGTAAACAATGTATAGAAAAAGATGAGATGTTTAGTGAGTTAGAAAAGTTGAAAGAAAAGTTGTTGTTTGATGTAAAACATTTGAAAGAGTCATATGATGTATTGAACAGAACTGTGAATAGTCTGGAAAAGACTAATTCTGAAAGAGAGAAAGCTTTGAAGATGTTGAATGCTACCATGATGTCAAAGCAGAAAGAGATAAACTTTTACATTGAAGAATGTGCAAAATGGAAGCAAGAGTTGGAAACTGAGAAAGCTTAAAATGAAAGAATCAGAAGATTGCTGCGAAGTTATACAAGTTGTGATTACATAATTGATAGAATTTATCCAACGGTTGAAGGTTTTGAAGCGTTTAACGAAGATCAAAAGAAGTCGAAGAAAAAGGATACTGGTAAGAAACAGAGTGTTAGTTATAACAAGTGTCCGCCTCCAATTTGGGAAGGGTATTCGTCTAGAAAACCAAATGAGGAGCAAGTAAAAAAGGCAGTCAATATAAAGTTAGAGTCCAGATAACCGACGTATTACCAGACAATATTGATATCATGTTCACAGCGTCAGACATAGATCATGAGTCTGAGTTAATAAAAAGGATGGTCGATCAGGTGTTAGATAAGGATGAGGAGTCCGAGTCAATGTCTGAGTCTAGGAGTTTGAGTTCGTCTGTCAAGAGTTCAAAGTCGTCGGGAAAATGGGTGTATAGTAAAGAATTTTTGTTGTCAAAATGTAATTTGAATGATGAAACATTTGAAGTTGCATATACTTTGAATGATTCTGACAAATTATATTTTGATAAAGAATTTCCAATAAGAAGTGTTCAATTTGAAAAGATCAAAAAGGATTTCAAAATGACATAAATTAATTTTTCTGAAATAAAAGATTTAAATTTTACTGGAAAATCTAAAAAATACACTTCAAGAGTACAACAACGATTAAAAAAGAAAAAAAGGGTTACAATTCTGGTTCTCGTTTTCAAAAGAAACCAAACCATAATAGTAAGTTCAAAAAGAAAGGTTTTGGTTTTATTCCACCTGAAAACTATAAAAATGAAAAATATGTTCGAGATTTTAAATCAAAAATGACATATGTTGCAGGAACTAGCCATGAAGAAGAAGCAAAGAGTTCATTCTGGAAATAGTCAAACCAGGAGTTTCTTGCTAAAAAGATGAAGTATGGAGTTTTTCAAAGGAAAGAGACAAGAATCTGTTACAAATGCAATGAAGTTGGTAATATTGCATGGAACTGTCCTCAAGCAACAAAAACAAAACAGGGAGTCTCAAAAAAAATGAAAGAAGTTGTTGTTGATACAACCGAACCACCAACAGAAAAATTTTAAGTGTTTAAAAACTCTACATATGAAGTTGGTGAGTGTTCGAAAAGGTTTTACAAGAAAAGGGGAAATCTTGACAACCAAACTTGGGTTGTTAAGAAATCAGAGGTAAAATCTGGCGATGAATATGATTCCACAAAGTCAGAGGAGCCACAAGTTGTTAAAAAGGTTGAAAACTTAGTGCCTGTAAAGGATGATGTTCATTTTCCACCATTGAGAGCTGAGAATTTTAAATCAAAGGTTGGAAAGGTTGAAATTTCGAATCAATTCTATTCTGAGAAGAAAGAATTTGATATCGAGAAAGCTTTTAATGAGAATGTAAAGAAAATTTTCGGAAAGATGGTCGATGGGAAGGTTAAAGGAGTTAAAGATTTTTATGCTACAAAGAAGGCAACTTATACTCCAACTGAATCTGAACTGAAAACACCCAAGGCTGGTCAGTCTTGGGTGGATATTTTCTTTCATTGAAAAACCTGACTTGCCGGAGATCCCAAGTTTGTAATTGCGGATCAGGAATCGGCATCATTCTTGTTATTTTAGATTTTGAAAAAAGATTTTTAAATGTGTTTAGTTTTTACAGATTAAGTGTGACTTGCCGGAGCTTCCAGGTTGGTAAGTGTGAAGCAGGAATCGGCATTTTTATTGGTAAAATGGTTTGTGTAGATGAGGTATTCCTACAAGTGGTTGATGGAAATTTTCACTTTCAAATGGTAAATCAATGACATTAAGTTGTATCTGATTTTCTAAAAATGAGTGAGGAAAATGTGATGAACCAAACCCCTAACTTTACAAGTGGTAAATTTAACAAAACTTATTTTCCGGAAAAATCATTTTGGTTAAAACAAACTTAAGTGTTTTGAAATCACAATGAGAAAATAGTTTTGTGTAAGGGGGAGTTCTGATTGTTTATGCCAAGAGGATGGCGAATTGAAGTGATTCGATATCGGTTGTCAATTTTTCTTGTATAGTTTGTTTTCAAATTTCCTTTAATGTGTTTGCATTTTAGGGGGAGTAGAAAAATTCAGAAAATCCAAAAACATTAGAAAATTTGAAAAAGACAAAAACATGATAAAATCAAAAATGAGTTTTGTTGTGAAATAGAGGAAATGATAGTAAATCAGTGGACTGTCACAACATGCTAAAGAAATGGAAAGTAAAAATGTGATAAATGGTCTCACTAAAGATGTGACGATAGGCTCAGCTAGACTAGTAGGTTTGCAATAACGATACAAACCTAAAATAAAAAAGCCTAGTTCTAGTGGGAAACATGATTAAAAGCATAGTACTTAGTTTTGTCCTTCTTGATTGTGTGCCTACTCGGTAATCGCTGATTGTCGAAAGACATAAAACTGGTTAAGTTTGTGAACTTTCACAACTTTGCTGAAAAATCGCTGTGATTGTGCATTTCATTTTGCAAAGATTTAAACTTGTTTTATTTCTTTATTTTGTTTAAGCATTGGACATCCTCTGTGTATACGCGAGTATCGACCTGGATTTTATTGCCTAAACGTTCTGCTTTATTTTCTTTGGTGTTTCGTTTAAGCTTTGGACCTCCTCTGCGTATACGGGAGTATCGACCTGGTGGTTAAAGCCTAAACAACTTCAACTTATTTTTATTTTCTTATTTTATTTAAACATTGGACTTTCTCTGCGTATACAGAAGTATCGACCTGATTGTTAATGTTTAAACATTCTGCTTTGTTTTCGCACAAATCACAGTTGATAAAAGTTTAAAGGCATTACTTGGGTCAGTGTATTGCATGATGAGGGGATATGCTGAGATCATGGGGTCCATAAGAATTTAGTGCAAATTAATATACCTTAACGTATCGGTAAGCATTTCGAAAGTTTTTAGTTTGAGTTTAAGTGGACAACAATATTGTCAATCAATGTGAATCGTTTAGAGCTGAAAATGTTTAAAGCTTAACGGTGCTTGTGATTGGTCACATAAACTGATATGATCCTCTTACACAAACTCACAAAAATATTGTATGTAAATATTTCTTTACTGCATTTCTTAATATCTCAAAATCTAAAAAGATTTTCAGTGTGTTTTAGCATAAAATTTTGAAAAAATCAAAAAGATTTTCGACAACTGGTGTTGGAGAGCTGATTTTCAAAATTCCAAGTGCTAGACATGATGACCATGTTGTGAGGGGGAGTTTATGGTTTTAATCAAATGTGTTTTAATCTAATTTACAAGTGGTTCATCAGGATTATCATTGATAAAATTTTCTGTTTGATTTGAGGAAGAGTTTGAGTTGATGTATACATGTTAATGTTTAAAATTGTAAAATTTACTTTGAGGTAGAGATGGTGCAGGTTTGAGAAAAGGCTTGATGTGAGACAGGTTGATCGATTCTGAGAAGCTTATGTTTGAAAAGCCAGGTTTCAATATTTGAGGACTCTGTAGACAAAGCATAAGCCAGGCAAAGATTGAACCTGTGAAAGCCAGACTACGATTCTGAAGCAAATGATGCTGAAGAACTGAAGGAATGCCAGCACATTGTTAAGGGTGTTGTTGCTGATAGAGAAAGTGAAGCCCAGAGACTGATCAAGACTGAAGATGCGAAGACTCGACACTGAAGACCCGTCAACATCTGAGGGGGAGTCTGTTGGTGCATACATCTGTCGACTTCGTCTTATAACGAGTCTTAGACTAGGATTGTTAGATCAGGGCACGTTGTACGAGAAAATGTCAAAGTTTAAGTTGTAAAGAAGCTGATTTCGCTCCAGAGGCTAATTCCGCCCGAAATGACATGTAGTCAATTTCGAGCGGAATCACTTGTTTCTAATTCCGCTCCTAATGATGATATGCCATTCCGAGCGAAATCAAGATGGCTATAAATAGTCCTTGAGCGAAATCAGTTTAGGGAGTGAGTGAGTTCTTGTTTACAGATACCGAGGTGCTGCCGGTTTTCCATTTGATTGTACAAGCTGTAATATCAATCAAATCAGTGATTTAAGTGAATTGCTAGCTGTTTCTTCATCAGTTACTTGTTTTCCGCACCTGTAACTGATTAAAACTCCTCTGAACGACTCGTTTGGGTCAGTAAACGATCCTACAACCGCAAGCCCCTTGAATTTGACGTTGGTGATCACGTACTCCTAAAGGTATCACCTTGGAAGGGTGTGATCAGATTCGGCAAGAAAGGAAAGATCGCGCCTCGATATGTTGGACCCTTTAAGATTCTGGAAAGGATTTGAAAAGTGGCCTAGAGACTCGAACTACTGGAGGAACTTAACAACGTCCACCCGACTTTCCATGTATCGAACCTTAGGAAGTGCCTAGCCGAGCAGGATTTATAAGTGCCGCTAGAGGATCTCCAAGTGGACGACACATTACACTTTGTGGAGAAGCCTGTCGAGATCATGGACCAAGAAACCAAGAAGCTCAGGCGCTCACTTCCCATTGTGAAAGTTCGCTGGGAAGGAAAACGAGGCGCGGAGTTCACCTGGGAGCTCGAAAGCGACATGAAGGCGAAGTACCCACAGTTGTTTGTTACGGCTTCAGCCTAATTTCGGGACGAAGTTCCCTTAAGAGGGGGAGGCTGTAACACCCCGTGTTACAAAAGTCAAAGTCAAAGTCAAGATTGAAGTCAAAGGAAGAAAAGATTGCTAATTGCGATCTGTCACTCCTTGCTTAATTACTGATTTGACTTCTTTGATTTGTAATCGAATCTTTTTTGTTTAATCGCTTTAGTTGTATTATGTGGAGTATCTATTAATAACCGAGATTTAATCGATGTTTATCGCATGTTTTATCGCTTCATCGCTAAACGCATCGCGATCGCGATCGCACCTTGATTAGTAGATTCTGAATATTGGTTTACGTGTGTGTGCTACTTATGTGTTACTTGTGCATGTTTACGTTATGTTTGTGGTGATTAATTAAAACACAATCGCAACTCTATCGTAACGCAATTTAATCGCAAACGCTACACGCAAGTTATTTATAATGATTGTATGTTAGATATAGTATATGTGTGTTTATTAATAATCTATCGCATCGCTTAATCGAAACTCGCTTAATCGCATCACAACGTCCAGCACGCGAAACGAAATGCCAAAACTCAAACTTGTCGGACACTTCATTCGAATGGCCAACCAATCGAATGGCCATCTGATCAGATAGCCATCCGATCAGTGCCATCCTATTCGACACTCGCCATCCTATTCGACACTTATGCACCTTTCCCTTTTTAGCAACCTATAAATACCCTCCTGTCACATAATTTGTGATGTGACAGCTCTCTCACTCGACCAGCTCGCTCAAGGCCTTCTTTCTCTCGATTTCTCGTGATTCTTGTAAGTTTCCAACCTAAATCTTGTACTTCTATGATCTACACACACTTCTTCATCATTTTCACCTTTGAATCTTAACTTTTAACCGTGAAATCAGCGGATTTGAGGTGTTCTAGGGTGATGTCATCATGGAGTTCTTATAAACTTCAAGTTTTGACCTCATTCCACCAAGAATAACTCAGATCTGAAGGATTTCCACATGATTAAACATGATTTTAGCATAGATCTAAACATGTCGCTGATTAAAAGGATTGAAAGATGGTTTTCTAACTTTCTTTCAAGTCTTTTACACTCAATGCACTTAGAACCGATAGAATCGGAGCTCGTTCTGGTCTTCTACTCATTTCTTAGTGAAGCATCGGTTTAAGATCTGGATCCTATCAACGAGACAACCGATTTCGGGATGAACATGAACAACCGTCAAGGAACAGTCAACTGGCCTGATCGGATAGCCATCTGATCGGATTGCCATCCGACCAAACTGCTATCCGATCAGATTGCACTTGGTTCCACACTTTAACATTTTTCTTCCAACATGCAAAGCTCTGAACGTCGAACGGAATACCGCCCAATCGAATAGCCATCCGATCTAACGACCATCCGATCATCTGACCTTTGGAACTTCGATACTTAAACATTTTCACGATTTTCAAAGATCATCAGTAACTAACGGATTGCCATCCGATTGAATTACTATCCGATCGAGTGACAATCCTGCTGTGAACTTGTTCTCACTAAGCGTCCTACCAATCGGATCGTTATCCGATCGAACGACCGTTCGATCGATCGAACTGAAGGGTAGAGATACTTCTCTGTTTTTAAAATGCAACAACAAAAACTTCAAAGCCATCATACACAAACACATCCTTACCAAACGAATGTCAATCCAATCGAATGGCCATCCGATCGGATGACCATCCGAACGGATTGACATCCGATCGAATGGTCAACGGATCGGATAGCCATCCGATCGGATTACCATCAGACACTTATCCACTTTTCACCGTTTTACGCATCGCTCATCGCTTATGCTATCGTTAACTGTTCAGGCTAATCTCTCAGCGCTCCCTTCAATTCAAGACAGTGTTTATTAATTTAAACGCTATCTGTGAGTATACTCGAACCCTTTTCACTTTATGCACTTTTGGGTGTTACATATGTTACTTATTCAAATCACAATCGACACACAACGCAAACACTATTTATACGCTGACCGTTATTGCATGCTACGTGTTATTCGATGAATGCTTGTGTGCTATGTTAACACAGTGATTGTTGCCTGACACCTTAGCAACGATATTACTATAGTTTGGACTCAGCACCTGTCATGGACAGGGGTTGTTAAGGGCTTTACTTCACGTGTCCCAGTGGGGATATGTGTTGCGCATTCTACAACTCGCATTCACGTCTATGCATATTTCTCTGTCAATAACCTTCTTGCCTTCACTTTGTACATGTTACATGTTGCGCATTCTACAACTGTCATGGACAGGGGTTGTTAAGGGCTTTACTTCACGTGTCCCAGTGGGGATATGTGTTGCGCATTCTACAACTCGCATTCACGTCTATGCATATTTCTCTGTCGATAACCTACTTGCCTTCACTTTGTACATGTTACATGTTGGTTTTGCGTAAACGATTTTGAACTCTATTATTACTATTAAACTTGTATGCTCACCTTTACGCTATGTGTATTGACCTCTATTTTAACGTATGTGACAGGTGCTTAGGATGCTTGGGTGTTACTTGCTGGAATTGAGCTAGGATGGAGTCTAGAAACAAACAAAAACAATTTATATTTGAGTTGTCGAAACAGAACTATTTGTCTTTGAATTTTATGTAATAACTATGCTACTTATTATGTCATGGTATAGGACGTGATGTTTAAATAATTGGTAATCGTAGTTATTATGGAAACTCCTGGACAATCTGTTTCACTCAGTGCCGCGCCCTGATGTTTCCGCCATCGGTTGGGGTGTGACACTTGGTTGGATAAAGCCTCCATCCAACAGTTCTTGGAGTTAATTAGACAGTTCTTGCAACTCTCCTGGTGCAAGACGATAAGGGGCACAGGCAATCGGGGCTGCTCCTGGTGTAAGGTAAATTTGAAACTCCACCTGACGGTGTGGAGGTAAACCAGGAAGTTATTCAGGGAATACATCAGGAAATTCACGGTCAACAGGCAGATCGATGATTTTCCTTTCTACAGGCTGAGTATCAGTAACAAGTGCTAAAATAGCAGGGTAGCCCTTTCGTAGACACTTCTGGGTATTCATGGCTGAGATGATGCCGACCACTACACCACTACGATGACCTTGAACCGACATAGATTCTCCACTAGGGAGAGGGATACGTACGATTTTCTGCTTCCAAAGAATTTCCGCTTGGTGCTTAGACAACCATTCCATACCAACGACTACATCGATGCTTCCAAGAGTAACGGGAAGTAGGTCAATGTCGACCACTTGACCCATAAGATCGAGTTTACACCCAAAAAGAACATGTGAAGCTTCAATCGATTTGCCATCAGCTAATTCTACTACGTGTTTGTTTGCAAGAGGTGTAGGAGTCAACCCTAACTGACGACTGAACCCCAAAGACACATAACTCCAATCGGCACTAGAGTCGAATAAAACAGACGCAAATAGATTTTTCACAGAAAACGTGTCGGTCACCACGTTGGCATCATTCCTAGCTTCCCCAGCACCAATAGTAAACACTTTCCCACGTGCACCATTCCCACCATTGTTCCCATTGTTGTTGTTCCCAGTGTTGTTATTATTACAAGCATTCTGATTCAGTTAAGGGCAATCCCGCCTAAAATGACCCTCGTCTCCACACTGAAAACACCCCTTGCGATTTCCCTGGTTCTGTTGAGGTTGCTGCCTTTCCTGCTGTTGTGGCTGCTGCTGTGGGGGTTGTTGATGCTGCTTAGGGAGTGGGGCCATGCAATCTCTAGCCATATAGCCCACCTTGTTGCACCTGTGACAGACCCGGGTGCATGGCTCACGATGGTGGAAGTTGCACTTGTTACACTTTGGTTGTTTCCTGCGTAAGAATCCTGATTCGAGTTGTTGCTCTGATTCTGATTAACTGAGGACGACTGACTGAAACTGCGGTTGCTGCCGTTGTCTAGCTTCTTCTGTGACTGATTCGAGGTGGACACCTTGTCCACATCATTCCATTTACGTTTGCTGTCAGTAGTAGAAGTAATAGCTGTAGCAGTAGTAGCAGCAGTAGCAGAAACACGTGGCGGTAGCGAGCCACGCTCCACCTCCTGATCGGTAATCTTGTAAGCTAGACGTGTGATTCAAGGCAAGTTGTCAAGATTCACCGCAGTGACCAGACCCTTGACTTGCAGTGCTAAACCATTGATGTACAGCTCAATCCTACAGTGGGGTGGTCGTGATAAGTTAGGGCACATATTCGCGAGTTCATGTGACCGTTTCGTGTACGCTTCAATCTCGGACCCTGCCATCTTCAAATTATAATACCCATTCTCCAACTTTTGAATCTCATCCCGAGGACAGTACTCTTCACGCATCAGCTCCTTGAAATCGTCCCAAGTAGTCACGTTCGTCATTTCAATACCCAGCATTTGGACTTGGGAATTCCACCAAGTCAAGGCACCATCCTCAAGTGTGCCTGAAGCATACTTCACTCTGTCCCCAGCAGGACAGTTAGGTGCTGTTTGTTTTTTCAGACATAAACTGTCTGCAATCTGATTTCATCTGTTTTCATGTCTGCAACTGAAGATGTGGTCTGAAGCTCTGCAAGCTGAAAATATAAGACTGTTTGTTTTTATAAATTAATAATATCTGCACAAACTTTGTTCAAATCAAAGCAACACATCCACATATCTAGCATCCATACCACTCACATATTCACAGATCTGAAGAAAAAAAAAACCTAAATAAAAAAATTAGAGATCAAATCAAAGCTGTTTGTTGAAGATCCAAAACAAAAAATTAGATCAAATCAAAGCAAATCACATCAGCAATTACAACTGATGAACGATGAAATCAAAGCACACTTTGAACATACATGCTGCTCGGACTTCTCTTGCCGTCACGACTCTCATCGCCGGCGCCGGTTTATCATTGCTGCCACCTCCCTGCCGTCAGCATCTCATCTCCGTTAATCTCCGACCAGAACCATTGCTGCCACCTCCCCGCCGAAAGCCACAACTCATGGTGCCTCCCTGACAAGTGGTCGGCCGGTCACCATGACTCCGCCACTCCTGAACCCCCATCATTATCAGCCTCCGTCGTCCTTATCCACCACAATATTCAGAAAAAAAAAACGGCTCTGAAACCAGAGATCGGGTTGGGTGTATGTAATGGAGGGGAGTTAGGGGTGTGCGGTAGCCGGAGATTGGACCTGAAACCGGCCGGACTTTTACTCCGGTCATTGGAGTTTAGAGAGAGGAAACAGAGAAGTTTTTGTGGTGTGCAGTGTTTGGATTAGGGTTTTATGTATTCCTGAATAGAAAAGAGAAGAAGAAAGGGTTTGTGAAGATGTTAGAAGCAAAGGTTCGTAGCTTTTTTTTAAGATGAAAGAAGCCACCTTTAGATCTGTTTAAAAAAAACAAACAGTCTTCAAGGTCTTATGTCTGCCCGCCTGCCTGCAGACATAGGCTCTTTGCAGACGTTTTAAGCAAAAACAAACAGCACCTTATAGATCGCGAACACCGAATCTGCCTTCCCAAACCAACGTAGGATTCCCACAACTCCTTCAGTCCCACTAAACGTCTGTGGCTTACAATCCATGAACGTCTTAAACGTGCAAATAGGCGGATTTTTCTGATTCCGATTCACTTGTTGACCTAACAACGAAAGAAAACACAGCACACGGGTAAGAGTCGAGTACGCGACACAACGATAAAGATTATTTGCACATATCGTACCAGCCTGTTGAGCCGCTAGGGCTTCAGCCACATGAGTAATGATCAAATCGGTTAATTCAGCCTAAGACATAACAATGTTGCCATGTCCACCGCCGCGGCCTCCACCACGTCCACCATTTCGTCCGCTCATGATTCTATATATAAAAAGCGGAAAAGGTTAGAGGTCGGGATTGGGTAGGAGTCAGATATCTCTATAACCTCTACAGATTACTGAGTTCTATCATTACGTCAGGCAACAGAGCAGAACCCCTTTCACACTCGTTAAGCCTCACTGGGACTCACATGCACCCCACATTATTATTATGTGTGCACCCATAATAACAATGCAATTTGCATATTTATCTCAGCTCCTCCCAACTCGTGCTAAAAGGTTCCTCAAATTCGAGTAGCAAGACAAAAGACACCATAACATAGATCATGAAGGTTTAGAGGAGTGTCACACTATCAAACACATAACGTAGGCTAGTAACACAGGAACTCATGATGTAGTGCTAAGTGTGCATTCACATGCAATGTCATACATAAGTGTACACTAGATATACTGTACAATAAGTAAACGATAGACGAACATTGCAATCTGGAGCTGAGTGTCATGGTCGATTTCTGATTTGTTCGGTTATAGTTTGGTTTTATAAAAACGTTTTAAAACCTAGTTCACTATAACCAGTGGCTCTGATACCAAACTGTCACACCCCCAAAATACCACATGTAGAAAACCCCGCTAGGCGTGTGACGTATCAGGATCTAGCCACCAATCACATTGAACTATTCACAAGGTATTAAAATAAACTCCCATTTATTGAATCAAACATTCTAAATCGTATCACAAGTTTAATAGGTTCAGCGGAAGCAAATAGTGAATCATTGTTCAAATGTTTCAAAACCAAATGTATGTAAAAACAGTAAGCCCATCATGCATATCCAAGCAGTACGACCCATGACCACTCCAGCAATCCCAGATAGCAAGTTCCTTGTCCATAACATCTAGTGACCTGCGCGCATGCAACAAGTGTATCAGACAATGCTGGTGAGTTCATAGTTTTACGAAAACGTTAATTGCCAAGTGTTTAGTTCAGTTAATTGATAATGTTGATAATAACTCGAGTACCGTACAAGATGGCTCCAGATTATTTTGTCCGTCCACAATGCCCCCTATCAAAGCATTGGTCATGATTAAGGTCATTAGTTCACGCCCGTCCTCTCAGGTACGGTGTGAGGTTGCCAAGCCTAATAGCGCTATCAACTAATACCCCGTTACCTCTCAGGTAACTATTCGGTAGAAGATGGAACTTTAGGTGATAGGAAATGAGTGTATTATCTAACATCCCAGTTTTACCCAAAAGATTTATTCCTCTCAGGAATACCCATTTGATTGTCCCACCCACCGGGACGCATGCTCAAGAGAAGTGAACTCACCTTAGTTTTGCTCGGTATGTTAAGTTACCCATTCCAAGTTGATCAATCAAACCCTTGAGGTAAGATACATCAGTGGTGTTTAGGATTAAAGAGTTTCGAATCAGGGTGGAGGAGCTGCCATCGATCGCTAAGGTTTGCAATAGGGTGAGTTTTGGGGGATAATAGAACCCTATATATGTATACGCTCGAATAAGTGAACCGGGCCCCTCTTGGGCTTCGAAGAGATTTGGGCCGAGAGCCCTTTCCAGCGAACAACCTTCTTGGCGAAGGACCCTTCTTCGTCAAAGAGGGGTTGTGATGAAGAACCCTGGTTCTTCGTCAAGGACAGTTCAACGAAGACCCAGTCCGTCGTCGACTTGAGTTCTTCGTTGATATGAGTGTGGTATGCACACGTTATGACTAAACATTACACCTCAAACAATTCCTAACTTTTCATGCAACAACCAAACATAACAATACCTTAATCATTCATATACAAGGCACATGATACAACGTAAAACGATTTGCGAAAACAAGATTGTGAAACAAGTGATGCGTAGAGGAAAGACCTTGAAATCTCGGGTTGTCACATCATCCCCAACTTGAAAGAAATTTCGTCCCAAAATTTGATAAGTAATCCAAAGCAGCGAGGTGTTAGATCGAGATGACGTGGATTTTCCCCGGGTGCCACAACAGTAGTGCCCTCAACACTTCTCACTTGTTTTTTTCTTCGACGCAATTAGGCAGCCTGCTCCACTTCCAATCCCATAGAACTCCACCCTGATTCCTTATGTAGTTTTGCTGCACCTTGTTCATTTTGTTTTTATCCAATCCGAACATAAGTGGAAATTCCTCCTTTAGTGGTCGGTTAGTCACCCACAAGTCCAACCAAAATAACATTTTATCTCTAATTCCAACCCTTCTTCTTAGGCATCCGTCCGCTTCAATGCCTACCTTTCTAAATTCTTCTTCCACCCCCCCCCCCCACAATTGCTTTCCATACTCCTGATGATGACTTTTTTATCAGGATGTTTTTAGTGATCATCCTGTTTCGGTGTACTACTTCTATAACCTTGACCCAAAGCTGCTCCGGTTCTACTTTGAATCTCCACCTCCACTTCAACAAGAGTGTCATGTTCATTTCTCTGATCCCCCCTACCCCGAGTCCGCCCATATTTTTTGTCCTCACTATTCTTTCAACTTAAACTCAAAACCTTGAAAGAGATGGGACTCGAAACAAAAAATGGACTCAAAAACACTGACTCGAAAACAGTTGATAACTCGAAAACAGATTATGAAAGTTCAACTCGAAAACTCTAAAAACGTGAACAAAATCCCGATATTTTTGGATTTTTGTGAAAAACATTTTTGTTTTTGAAAACCTTTTAAATGTAAACCAAACAATCCTGATATTTTTGGGATTTGGATAATATTTGGAAATGTTAAAATTAACATTTAACGGTGAATATTTTAATATTTTTGAAAAACTTAATTTATTTTGTAAAAACTTTCATCAAAATCAGCCTAGCAAGTTATCACAATTTCTTTTAGTTCTTGATGAACAGTGACTTGAATCCCGAAAAACACAATGAACTTCTTGATGATTACGGAAAATTTTCACCTAACAATCTGCAAACACAAATCAAGTCAGCAAACTATATGTATAAAAGATCAACAACACATCTTTTTCACTTCCGAAAAAAGCAAATCCGAGCAAAAACTTCTTTTCTTCGAAGATCTTAAATCTTGATATCAAACCGAGCCTAGAAAAAGGTTCTATAGGCTCTAATTCCAAATGTATGTCTCGAAACCAGATCTTTCAATGATATCAAATAACCTATTGTTTGTGTGAAATCCAATCAATAGGTGATTCAAGAAAAACACGAAGAACACACCAGATTCACTTTCAAACTTGCACACGTTCTATTACTATCAAAGCAAAACGTCTAGTACAAGCTCTTCTCTTCTAAATCGCCTCCCACACTCTGTCTCTCTAGAATTTTCTATATCTTCTATAAAGAGGTCTAACCCTAAAACTGTGACAACTATGTTCTGTAATCGACGTACAATGTAAAACAATGTTAATTATTAATAAAACAATGTTCTTTGGTGTTATTATATGTGCTTTGGTGTTATTATATGTGCTTTGGTGTTATTATATGTGTTTTGGTGTTATTATGTGTGTATTTATGTTTGAGGATTTTTCAAATTTGATTCGATTCCGATTTCAAGCTTTAAATCGCTTTCTGGAAGGTTATACGCAAACTGGTACAACGCAATTAGTTTAACGCGACAAACACTCCAGAATAGTGAAATAGGCTTAACATACCTTAAATAACCTCCACATAACTTAGAAAAAAGTTTTTGATGGTTTGGTGTGTTGAAATCAAGTTTGTTCGAACGCAGGGACTATTTGTGTCAAACTGCGAAACTATACCGATTTTTTTAGTATCGAACATTCCGAAACTTGATCATAAGTTGAACATACCCTAAATATCCTTTACATAGCTTAGAAATAGGCGTCGAGGGATTCGGTATGCTAAAATAAACTTTATTGATCAATAGGGACTAAAAGCGTCAAAAAGTGCATAAGTTTGCATTTTTGCGCATATCTTTCATTCTGAATATATCCGGACATCCAAAAATTTATGTAATTATTAAAATATTTTATTTTAGTGTTTGGCATAATAAAAATCCATTCGTCGCGCAATTTGGATCGTTTTTCGCGTTCGTGTGTATTTCATCGTAATTAAGCGAATATCGCGATCGTACGACCAAACGAACCGACATCCGTCATATTTTTTGAGCATGTTTCATGTCCACAATGTTAGGGCATCATTTTAGGGCCTTAAAGTTGGCTTAACGGGCCTTAAATGGGTCAAAATGAGCTTAAAACACATGCAGGGACTGAACTATAATATCAGAAAGTTGTTGCTGAACTGTGCAGTCCAGGCGGGCCGCGTAGGTTGCTACTGGGACTTACGTGGGCCGCGAGGATCCCCCAGATCTACACAGATTTGATTTTCTTGCTGTTTCCAGCTGTTCCAGCCATATTTTCCACTTGCAAATGGTTTTTACAATACCATGTGCTCATACTAGGGGCTCCCATGGTATTAGAAAACAAGGGGCACACTTAGACGGCTTAGATAGAAGCACGTTTTACGACGAACGATCTTAACGGTTGCAAGAAATCTATAAATACCCCCCACCCCATTTGCTCAAACCCACTTGAATTTTCTGAGATTTCTCTAAGTTGAAGTGTTAACCACTTCATACCTGAGAATACTTGGAAATTCAAACTTGCTTGGACCCGTTGTAAGTATTCCTTCATTCTTTTTATGCGTTTTTAGCTTAAAAGTCAAACTGTGTTTGACTTTATGCATTGACCAGTTTATGGTTAATGCAAAGTTCGTTTGAACTTCATAACGTGAGCGTAATCACGATGGTTATAGTCCCTAGTGACTATACCTACTGATTACCACGTTATCTAGGCTTAGTGACGAGTAGTTTCGGCCAAAATACGTATTCTTGCGTATTTTGTAACCAAACTAATTTTAGGTATCAAAATTGTTTGTTTTGATACCGAACCTGTTTTCAAAATTCGTTAAACATGTTTTAACATGTTTAACTCGTCACTTTTTAGTTAGTGCTTGTGTAGAGTCGTAAGTCAAGCGGACTAAACACCCGCTTAGACTTTCGAACACGACCCGTTTGGTCGATCATTAGGATCCAACCAAACATGTTTAGTGACCATAGTTGCATAGGGAATAACCTCCCGAGGTTATACCTTATGGTCACATAGGTTTAATTAGTTATATGATAAGTAGTTTATATGCCTTTGGAAAATGACCAAAATGCCCTTTTCATGCATAATTGGTAAATAAGCACATGTAACATAAATTTTGTCACGTAACTGGTTATGCAACATATTTAAACATGTATAGGCATATAATACTTGTCATAGGACTAGTTAGACGTCTCGAACGCGCATTTCACGCACGACGTGTTAAAGTAGCGTAAGCAACCTTAATGGATCGCAATGGGTCGAAAGCACTTAGGTTAGGTTCCGATTTAGGATGTAGGCTATGTTAAACCATATCACATGAGTTCCAACACTCATTTGGTTTACAAGACCTCATTCTATCCGATCTTCCGATTTTGGCGTCTATTGTTTGACTAGTGATTCAATTACTAGGTGCTGCTTGATTTCTCTGGTTTACTTGAGTTTGTTGAAGTTCTTTTGATCGAGGATACTTTGCACTTCATGTGAGTACATAGTTCCCCTATTTTACTGTTTTCAATTGTTTTGGGGTGATTCATATGTACAAAATGATTTCAAGGTTTAAACGATGATTTCAAAAACGATTAAGATGGTTTATACTAAACTAATAACGATTTCGATAAAGTGAACAAACTTTTTGGTTGTAGTTACATAATGAATGAAATTCATTAGCATTGATCAAGCCGACCAGTATAAGGTTATGGTACCATAGGATCTGACAAATCCCGTTATCGACTGCACCCATGGTTATGTGTGGGGGTTGTGGGTAACGACTGAATCTGATGATAGTTAACTTACCCTTTGGTGGTTTGTTAATGCGAGAAGCGAGATAGTCGAGTCACGAAGGTTTGAATGTTGTTAGCAAGACGACTAAAAATAGTTTTCACAATTAAAACAAGGATGATTTTAATGATTTTAACGAGTTAACGATTTGGAAACGATTTGAACAAGATAAGTGAATTGGATAAACGATTGGTTTTTGGTTAGTGTTTAGATAATGGGACGGATGTAATGTGATGAAAGCATGGTGGATACGCCGCTGGTACTTCCTATATATAAGTGTTTTCAACATATTACATACTTTGGCGTTATTTAGTTCACTTGGGTAAACGATTTTGAAACGATGTCACGCAACGATGTTTTCTAAAAGATATAAGCCATACGAGTTTTATTAACAAGTTTTTACGGGATGTTTTACGAGTTGCTTTACTAAAACAAATGTTTTTGGGGTTAAGAATCATGGCTACGAGATTTTATAAACTATAACCATCTTAATTTGAGTCGATTAAGTTATGTTGCAATACACTTTTCAAAACGAGGTTGGTATTTTTGACTCTTGTAGTCTAATAAAGTACTGCAACATACAAACGAGCCATGATTCCAACACTCTTATAAAACCTATGTACTCGCCTGCATTTCTTTTCTGACTTTGTTTTTACATATGTTTCAGGTGTTGTTGCTTGATTGATTTCTAGGATGCATGTGTCACATAGGATCTGGACGAGGCCTTAGTGACATAATAACAGTGATAGTCGATATGTAACTCGTTTGTTTTGTGTTAAGACAATGTAAATTACTCAATGAATGAATAAAACAAAACTATTTTTGTATCCATGGTTGTGAAACAATAATTCTGTTACAACACTCCCCGACGTTTCCGCCATGATTTGTTGTTTTACATGGTCGGGGTGTGACAGAAGAGTTGGTATCAGAGCCAATGGTTATCGGAAATTAGGTTATTAGTAATGCTTTGTCCTAGACTATAACTTTCTAGGACCCTAACGCAAGTTTCTTGCGTTTAGATTTTAAAATAAAATCGTCACCTATCCTTAGGTGATAACCACAATGAGAACACAAATTTCGAATCCGCTTTAAAAACCTTATAACAAATCATCTAAGGTTTTGAACCCTTTAAGTTTCCAAAATCTCGTCAAACTTTAGGTCTAAATAGTGTGAACACGTGCAAACTGGAAGAGTGAGTGCCTGTACTCTAAGTTTTCTGTCTAAGGCTAGAGTGTTCGTACAAATCCACATAATCGGACCAGTCACTCTTACCTAGGAACTCTTGGGGTGAGTGTTCACTTATAGGCGAGCATCTCTTCGCGATACATTATTTTGGCCCATTTACTTTGATTAGTCATTGCGTGTCGTTTGTTTGTTTGAGGTAACGAACAAATGATCGCCTTCCTTGTGTTTTGTCGATATTTTCAATACCTCTTTTGTTTTTCCAATTTTCAACCTCACTTGTTTCCCCTGTTTCCTTGTTAGACAATGCCTCCTCGACGTGATGCTCAATCTTTTACTGCTGAAGAAGTCGCAGCCATTGTCTCTCTGCAAATGGCTGCTGTGCTTCCAGGCGTTGTGACCCAAATCCATGAGTTATACAACAACAACAATAATGCACCGTGTAATTTCAAGAATTTTAATTCTGCTAAGCCACTAAAGTTTTTTGGGTCACAAGGAGCAACTGCGCTCCTGGAGTGGTTCGAGAGTATCGAGAGCACATTCAGACATGTGTAGTGTCTAAATGCGCGTAAGGTTGAATTTGCATCAGGTGTGTTTAAGAAGCGAGCTCTTACGTGGTGGAATGGTATTATGCGCGATTGGGGTGCCGAAGTGGCATTAGCACAAACATGGGAAGAGCTTCAAGCTCTCATGATGAAAGAGTTTTATCCCCGTCACGAAATCCGAGCTTTGGAACAAGAGTTTAACGATTTAAACAAGATGGGGGTGAACACCGTGCGTATACGGATTGTTTTGAGGAACTCAGTCTGTTGTGTCCCACTATGGTTACCCCTCTGGGGAAAGCAATCGAGAGATATATCGATGGTTTACCCGATTCCATACAGGATATTGAACCCGCCATTAATCCTACTACTGTACGTCACGCAATCGAGTTGTCTGCTACCCTGACTGAGTCTCAAGTTAGGAAGGGTAAACTCACCCGTAAGGGTGATAAAAAGAAGTCGACCGATTCGGACAAGGAAAAAGGTAAGGGTAAGAAAGGTGAGTCGTCGAAGAAGTCGAGGAAGTGAAAGGGTGCTCAGAATTTTGTTGTTACAGCACAGACTGTTCAGAACCCACCGACTCCTGCAAAGAAAGCGTATGCTGGTATCGCACCTCATTGTGCTCGCTGCAACGGTCATCATGTTGCATAACAAGCTTGCAAGCAATGCACAACGTGTGGTAAACTTGGGCATTTGGCCAATATTTTTCGTTTGGGACAGAATCAGGTTGCCCAGGTTCAAGCTCCGGTTCAGGGGAATGCTGCGAGATTACCATCGGGTTCATGTTTCAATTGTGGAGAGTTTGGTTACTTCCGCAACAATTGTCCGAGGTTGGTGAACGCGAATGCAAATGCAAACCCGAATGCGAATGCGAATGTCAACGCAAATGTGAATCCCACTCATGGACGAGCGTACAATTTGAATGCAAACGAAGCGAGGGCTGACAACGAGGTTGTCAATGGTACGTTTCTTGTTAACAATCGACCTGCATCTATTATTTTTTATTCTAGTGCCGATATAAGTTTTGTTTCATTATCTTTTGAACCTTTGCTTGCGATACCTAGAACTAAACTGAGGAAACCCTTATCTGTCGAAGTTGCTACTAGTAAACCTCTTGTTCTCGATTCTGTTATTCGCGATTATCAGTTGAACCTTGATAACCATCTTTTTCCTATTGACCTCACACCGATGCAACTTGGGAGTTTCAATATTATCGTGGGAATGGATTGGTTAACCAAACAACATGCTGAGGTGGTTTGTTTTGATAAGATTGTTCGTATTCCTTTGTCTTCTGGCGATGTTCAGGAAGTTCGTGGTGAGAAACCTTCAGGTGGATTGAAGCTTGTGTCGTGTACAAAAGCCCAAAGTTATTTGAGAAAAGGATATGTTGCTTTTCTGGAGCAGGTCACCAAGGAGAAAGACAAGAGTAAGCATATTCAAGATATTCCGATTGTTCGGGATTATCCAGAGGTGTTTCCTGATGAACTGCCTGATTTGCCTCCGGTTCGTCAAGTCGAGTTTCATATTGACCTTATACCCAATGCCAACCCGATTGCGAAAGCACCTTATCGTCTTGCACCGTCTGAGATGCAAGAGTTATCAAAACAGCTTCAAGAGTTATCTGATAAAGGATTCATACGTCTGAGTCATTCACCTTGGGGAGCTCCTGTCCTCCTTGTGAAAAAGAAAGATGGATCTTTTCGAATGTGTATCGATTATCGTGAGCTTAACAAGCTTACCATCAAGAATCGATATCCCCTACCTCGAATTGATGATCTCTTCGACCAGCTGCAAGGTGCTTCATGCTTTTCCAAGATCGATCTGTGTTCTGGGTATCATCAACTTCGTGTTCTCGAAGAAGATATTCCCAAAACTGCTTTCCGCACGAGATATGGGCATTACGAGTTCACTGTCATGCCTTTTGGTTTGACAAATACCCCGGCTATCTTTATGGACTTAATGAATAGGGTCTGTAAACCTTATTTAGACAAGTTCATCATTGTGTTAATTGACGATATTCTTATTTATTCGAAGTCTCGAGCCGAGCACGAGCAACACCTTCGCTTAACATTGGAACTCCTGAAGAAGGAACAACTTTTTGCTAAATTCTCCAAGTGTGAATTCTGGCTTAAAGAAGTTCAATTCTTGGGTCATATAGTCAATGAGTAGGGTATTCATGTAGACCCATCCAAAATTGCTGCTATCAAGGATTGGAATACACCGACAACACCTACAGAGATTCGATCTTTTCTTGGTCTTGCTGGTTATTATCGTCGATTCATTTCAAATTTCTCAAAGATTGCGGTTCCACTCACTGCTTTAACTCAGAAGAATAAGCCTTTTGAGTGGGGACCCAAGTAAGAAGAAGCGTTCCAAACGCTAAAACAGAAGTTATGTAATGCTCCTGTTCTATCTTTGCCCGATGGAAACGATGATTTCGTTGTCTATTGCGATGCGTCCAACTTAGGCCTTGGTTGCGTTCTCATGCAACGAGGTAAAGTTATTGCATATGCATCTAGACAGCTGAAAATTCACGAGAAGAACTACACGACTCATGATCTTGAGTTGGGAGCTGTGGTTTTCGCGCTCAAAATCTGGAGACACTACCTCTATGGAACGAAATGTGTGGTTTTCACAGACCACAAGAGCGTCCAGCATATTCTTAATCAGAAGGAGTTGAACATGAGGCAACGACGTTGGGTTGAACTCTTGAGCGATTACGATTGCGAGATTCGTTACCATCCTGGTAAGGCGAATGTCGTAGCCGATGCGCTTAGTCGAAAGGAGAGAGTCAAGCTTCATTCTGTTCAAACTCTATCTCATATTCAAACTCGTGTCCTTCAAGCTCAACAATTTTGTGTTTCACAAAATTTGATAGGTAAGGAATTGCCATGCCAACTTGAGCTTAAACTCGAAAGGAAAGACGATGGTTTGCTCTACTTCAAGGATCGTTTGTGGATTCCTAAACAAGACGATCTTCGCACCTTGGTAATGGACGAATCTCACAAGTCTCGATATTCTATCCATCCTAGTGCTGATAAAATGTAAAAGGATCTTCGTACTCAGTGCTGGTGGCCTGGTATGAAGAAGGATGTGGCCTTGTATGTATCGAAATGCCTAACTTGTCTCAAAGTCAAGGCTGAACATCAACGACCTTCTGGTTTGCTTGTACAACCAGAGATACCGGTTTGGAAGTGGGAGAACATTGCGATGGATCTCATCACTAAGTTACTGCGTACGTCTAAAGGTCATGATGCTTTTTGGGTTGTTATCGATCGATTAACGAAATCAGCTCCTTTTATTCCGATTCGCGAGGATCTATCTATTGATAAACTAGCAAAGATTTATGTTGATGAGATTGTATCATGACATGGTGTTCCTTTGGATATCATTTTCGATCGTGATGCTCGATTTTCATCTCATTTTTGGAAGACCATGCAATCTGCTTTGGGAACCCAACTAAATCTAAGCACTGCTTATCATCCCCAAACAGATGGTCAATCTGAGAGAACAATTCAAACTTTGGAGGATATGCTTAAAGCAAGCGTGATAGACTTTGGTGGTAATTGGGATTCTCATCTTCCATTGATCGTGTTCTCTTACAACAATAGTTATCATGCTAGTATTAATATGGCACCATTCGAAGCTCTCTACGGTCGAAAATGCCGTTCACCTGTCTATTGGAATGAGATCGGTGAAGCTCAGCTTATTGGACCTGAGCTCATTCTGGAAACAACAGACAAAATCCAGAAAATCCGCGATAATCTTGTGACAGCTCGAAGCCGTCAAAAGATTTATGCGGATATGCGACACAAGCCCTTAGAATTTCAAGTCGGAGACCGTTTCCTACTCAAGGTTTCACCTTGGTAGGGAGTGGTGAGATTTGGAAAGAAAGGAAAACTTACACCTCGATATGTGGGACCATTTAAGATTGTGGAAAAAATTGGGAAGGTTGCCTATCGACTAGAGCTACCTCCAGAGCTTGGTAATATTCATCCGACTTTTCACGAGTCTAATTTGCGAAAGTGTTTAGCTGATGCTGATCTTCACATTCCACTCCACGAGATTCGAATCGATGAAACGATGCACTTTGTCGAGAAACCCGTGGAGATCATGGACCGTGCTTTCAAATAGTTGAAGAACAAACGGATTCGATTGGTCAAAGATCGTTGGGAGTCCAAACGTAGCCCAGAGTTTACTTGGGAATGTGAGGACCAGATGAAGACGAAATATCCACATTTGTTTTCACAAGTTTCCTCTAAATAAAATTTCGGGACGAAATTTCCTAAAGTAGGGGAGACTGTGACAATTGTGTTCTGTAATCGATGTACAATGTAAAACAATGTTAAATATCAATAAAACAATGTGCTTTGGTGTTATTATATGTGCTTTGGTGTTATTATATGTGTTTTAGTGTTATTATGTGTGTATTTATGTTTGAGGATTTTTCAAATTTGATTCGATTCCGATTTCAAGCTTTAAATCGCTTTCTAGAAGGTTATACGTAAACAGGTGCGTAAACGCAGTTAGTTTAATGCGAAAAACACTCCGGAATAGTGGCATAGGCTTAACATACCTTAAATAACCTCCACATAACTTAGAAATAAGTTTTGGATGGTTTGGTGTGTTGAAATCAAGTTTGTTCGATGGCAGGGACTATTTGTGTCAAACTACGAAACTATACCGATTTGTATAGTATCGAACATTCTGGAACTTGATCATAAGTTGAACATACCCTAAATATCCTTTACATAGCTTAGAAATAGGCTTTGAGGGATTCGGTATGCTAAAATAAACTTTATTGATCAATAGGGACTAAAAGCGTCAAAAAGTGCATAAGTTTGCATTTTTGCGCATATCTTTCGTTCTGAATATATCCGGACATCCAAAAATTTATGTAAGCATTAAAATATTTTATTTTAGTGTTTGGCATAATAAAAATCCATTCCTCGCGCAATTTGGATCGTTTTTAGCGTTCGTGCGTATTTCGTCGTAATAACGCGAATATCGCGATCGTACGACCAAACGAACCGACATCCGGCATATTTTTTGAGCATTTTTCATGTCCACAATGTTAGGGCATCAATTTAGGGCCTTAAAGTTGGCTTAACGGGCCTTAAATGGGTCAAAATGAGCTTAAAACACATGCAGGGACTAAAACTGTAATATTAGAAAGTTGTTGCTGAACTGTGCAGCCCAGGCGGGCCGCGTAGGCTGCTACTGGGACTTGCGCGGGCCGCGAGGATCCCCCAGATCTGCACAGATTTGATCTTCTTGCTGTTTCCAGTTGTTCCAGCCATATTTTCCACTTGCAAATGGTTTTTACAATACCATGGGCTCATACTAGGGGCTCCCATGGTATTAGAAAACAAGGGGCACACTTGGACGGCTTAGATCGAAGCACGTTTTACTACGAATGATCTTAACGGTTGCAAGAAATCAATAAATACCCCCCACCCCATTTGCTCAAACCCACTTGAATTTTCTGAGATTTCTCTAAGTTGAAGTGTTAACCACTTCATATCTGAGAATACTTGGAAAATCAAACTTGCTTGGACCCGTTGTAAGTATTACTTCGTTCTTTTTATGCGTTTTTAGCTTAAAAGTGAAACTGTGTTTGACTTTCTGCATTGACCAGTTTTTGGTCAATGCGAAGTTCGTTTGAACTTCATAACGTGAGAGTAATCACGATGGTTATAGTCCCTAGTGACTATACCTACTTATTACCACATTATCTAGGCTTAGTGACGAGTCGTAGTTTTGGCCAAAATACGTATTCTTGCGTATTTTGTAACCAAACTACTTTTAGGTATCAAAACCGTTTGTTTTGATACCAAAACTGTTTTCTAAATTCGTTAAACATGTTTTCACATGTTTAACTCGTCACTTTTTAGTTAGTGCTTGTGTAGAGTCGTAAGTCAAGTGGACTAAACACCCGTTTAGACTTTCGAACACGACCCGTTTGGTCGATCATTAGCATCCGACCAAACACGTTTAGTGACCATAGTTGCATAGGGAATAACCTCCCGAGGTTATACCTTATGGTCACTTAGGTTTAATTAGTTATATGATAGGTAGTTTATATGCCTTTGGTAAATGACCAAAATGCCCTTTTCATGCATAATTGGTAAATAAGCATATGTAACATAAACTTTTGTCACGTAACTAATTATGCAACATATTTAAACATGTATAGGCATATAATAATTGTCATAGGACTAGCTAGACGTCTCGAACGCGCATTTACGCGCACGACGCGTTAAAGTAGCGTAAGTTACCTTAATGGATCGCAATGGGTCGAAAGCACTTAGGTTAGGTTCCGATTTAGGATGTAGGCTATGTTAAACCATATCACATGAATTCCAACACTCATTTGGTTTACAAGACCTCATTCTTTCCGATCTTCCGATTTAGGCGTCTATTGTTTGACTAGTGATTCGATTACTAGGTGCTGCTTGATTTCTCTGGTTTACTTGAGTTTGTTGAAGTTCTTTTGATCGAGGATACTTTGCACTTCATGTGAGTACATAGTTCCCCTATTTTACTGTTTTCAATTGTTTTGTGGTGATTCATATATACAAAATTATTTCAAGGTTTAAACGCTGATTTCAAAAACGATTAAGATGGTTTATACTAAACTAATAACGATTTCGATAAAGTGAACAAACTTGTTGGTTGTAGTTACATAACGAATGACTTTCATTAGCATTGATCAAGCCGACCAGTATTAGGTTATGGTACCATAGGATCTGACAAATCCCGTTATCGACTGCACCCATGGTTATGTGTGGGGGTTGTGGGTAACGACTGAATCTGATGATAGTTAACTTACCCTTTGGTGGTTTGTTAATGCGAGAAGCGAGAAGCGAGATAGTCGAGTCACGAAGGTTTGAATGTTATTAGCGAGACGACCAAAAATAGTTTTCACAATTAAAACAAGGATGATTTAAACGATTTTAACGAGTTAACGATTTGGAAACGATTTGAACAAGATAAACGAATTGGATAAACGATTGGTTTTTGGTTAGTGTTTAGATAACGGGACGGGTGTAATGTGATGAAAGCATGGTGGATACGCCACTCGTACTTCCTATATATAAGTGTTTTCAACATATTACATACCGTGGCATTATTTAGTTCACTTGGGTAAACGATTTTGAAATGATGTCACACAACGATGTTTTCTAAAAGATATAAACCATACGAGTTTTATTAACAAGTTTTTATGGGATGTTTTACGAGTTGGTTTACTAAAACAAATGTTTTTGGGGTTAAGAATCATGGCTACGAGATTTTATAAACTATAACCAACTTGATTTGAGTCGATTTGCAATACACTTTTCAAAACGAGGTTGGTATTTTTGACACTTGTAGTCTAATAAAGTTCTGCAACATACAAACGAGCCATGATTCCAACACTCTTATAAAACCTATGTAATCGCCAGGATTTCTTTGCTGACTTTGTTTTTACATATGTTTCAGGTGTTGTTGCTTGATTGATTTCTAGGATGCGTGCGTCACATAGGATCTGGACGAGGCCTTAGTGACATAATAACAGTGATAGTCGATATGTAACTCGTTTTTTTTTGTGTTAAGACAATGTAAATTACTTAATGAATGAATAAAACAAAACTCTTTTGTATCCATGGTTGTGAAACAATAATTCTGTTACAACACTCCCCGACGTTTCCGCCACGATTTGTTGTTTTACGTGGTCGGGGTGTGACAAAAACAAGTTAAAAACTTGTTTATATACCTAGTCAAGCCCACTTCCCTACATGGGCTCCCCTTAGGCCTGTTTGGCCCACATGGCCTAAAGCTTGGCCCAAATGACCTATAAAGGTCCAAAACCTAATATAAACTAACCCGGTAAGGCCCAGTTCATAACCATAGCCCGTTGTGTTAATTTGATACACCAGTCTCACATTTTAGGGCCTAACAAGGACGAAGGGAGTGATGGGTACTTCTCAGACATTATCCCATCCGATGAAGACTTTCAGTTGTTCTCTTTTATTTTTCTATAATGTTTTATCTGATTGTTTTCCCATGATATTATTTTAGTAATGTCTTAAGTATTATAATTAACGCCATTATAAATGAATGTTCTAATATTAAAAAATTCCAATATGTTAAATAAAAATGATTAAAAGACAGTTGATGAAAATAAAACACCAAAAATTGTAATTTAACATAAAATGCCATAAGTGGTAAAAGGAAAGGTAAACACCATAAATTGTTGTATAAAAAACGCCATTCTATAAATAAAAAAAACGTCACCAAAGTGTAATATAATAGTAAAACACCATGGCTATTATTCACTACAGCCGCTCTAGAAGCCCGTGTCGATCTTCTTTTGATTACTGGTTCTTTGCATGTGGATGCATAGTGACCAAATTTTTTACTATTCTTGCACTGTCGTTCTTTCGCCCCGTCTTCGCTTTTTTGTTGTTTTTTCAGTTTCTTCCTCGGGTTTTGATTTCAACCGCTTGCGAGATCCAGAACCTTTCAACTTATACACTTATAACCAACAGGAACTCTTATGGGATTCTTGTCGTTTTGATATTGCCCCATTATCTAGGCAAATCGATCCCTAGTACTAGGAGCGGGGGCGATAATCTATGTATCCTGAACTTTTTTCATGTAGGAGTGGACATGATCCTTGTATAACGAAAGCTCATCCCTGTTATTTGATAAACGATACAGAGTATACTTGGTCGCAAAAATGATTTCTCGCATCATTCCTTGGACATCGGCTTCAAGTTCGGTTATAAAATCACGGTTCATTGAGTAATTTGTAGAATAATTTGGTGCAGCTTCTTTACGCCATCTATCTAAAATGTACTGTTTTGGTAATTCCCTAATGTCCAAACTTCTCAAAACATAGAAGACATCTCTACATAACTGTTGGTGCATATGTCTGTCAACTTCGTCTTGTATCGAGTCGTGTGTCTAGATAGGATTGAATGGAGCTCGAAATACGAGAAAATAGGTTTTTGTATGGTGTGTGTGCATTTCGCACGAAATGAGTCTTGACCATTTCGTACGAAATGGCTCCTCTATAAATACCTGAGTCTTCAATTCATTTGTAACCGTTCCTGATTCCGGTACCGAAGTGCTGCCGACATGTCATTTGATCTGTAATAGTGTTATATCAATAAATAAGACAGTTAAAGAGTGAATTAAGCTGTAATCAAGTCTGTATCATTGAATTCCGCCTTTGATATGGATTAGAACTCTTCTGATAGACTCGTTTAGATCGAATCTCGATCCTACAAGTGGTATCAGAGCTCAGGAGGAAGATTTCTTACCGAATTCAGCTTGTTTTCATCAATATTCTAACTTCTACACCTTCTTTTTCAAAATTAACAAGATTTCACGGATAAAATGGCTTGATTTTCTCACATAATAAGCAAAACACTGTTTTAATCAATCCTTGAAAGAATTAGACCTAAAATTGATCTAAAAGTTGATCAATTTGACAAAAATCTGATCGACAGTGTGACATCAGCAGCATTTCGAACGAAATGGTCCGTTTCGTTTGAAACAGACACTCCATTTCGCACGAAATCATTGCATTTCGCTTGAAAGATATTCATTTCGCGCGAATTGGACAAGTATTGGGTCATTTCGTACGAAATAGATCTTCCATTCCGCTTGAAAAGGCCATTTCGCACCAAAGTTCATTTCGCATCAAAAGTCATTTCGTTTGAACTTTGTGAATTTGTGAAACAGGTTACTAAAACATGAAAATGAAACGGGAATGTCTCAAAAGCCTCCAAAGCTTATGTACATCGAGGATTTTAAAGGATGGCAAAATCGTTTTGAAACATGGGTGCAAGCTTATAAGTTTGATGCATGGTGTGCGTTGGACAAAGATTATGAAAAACCTATAGATGACTGTGGAAACGAAAAATCTTTAAGTGATTTTTCAGTGGCTGAGAAGTTAAAATACACCAGTGAGAAATTGATGATTAGTATTCTCCAACAAGCAGTAAAAGAAGATATATTTGTTTTGCTTCAACATGAAGACACTGCTAGATCAATTTGGTTGGCGTTGATTCAAAAGTTTAAAGGAAGTGCTGATATGATAAAAAATAAACGTGCATTACTAAAGAAATCATTTGATATGTTTGTAGCTTTTGAAGGTGAAACAACAAAAACGACTATCGATAGATATTGTCACCTTGTTCAGGAAATGAGAAGATTGGAAATCAAGAAAGATGACGATGAATGGGTTGATAAGCTTTCTGATGCACTACCACAGAACAAATGGGGAACATATTTGTTGATCTTGAAACATATGAGAAAATCTGAAAATATGAATTTGAGTAAGTTCATTCAAAAGATTTAGGAACATGAATTGGATGTTCAGAAAACTGCTATCATGAATAATCCAAATGCTCAACAGGATGTTAGTCTATATTACAGAGGAAACAAATTTGAGACTACTCCGAGTCCAAATATTAAGACTGCTTTCAGTGCTGATGGTTCTTCTGGAACAAATGTAAGCACTACAACTCAGAGTGGTAGATATTCATCATCGTATTCAACTTTTGACCCAAATTTCAAAACACCAAGTTCTTAAAGACAGAGTTCAACAAATCTGCAATGCAATGTTACGTTGAACATTCAAAATGGTCAAAATCTTTCTCCAGAAATTGCAAAACAACATATGGCATCACTAGTCACTATGTTAGAGTCATATGAAAGCTTGGTTGCTGGTAGAATCGGAAATCCGATGCACACCAAAGAGGATTATGACCAGATTGATGCTGAAGAACTTGAGTTGATGGACATCAAGTGGTGTTTAGCAAGTGCTGTAAGAAGAGCAGAAAAATTCACACAAATCATTGGTAGAGATGATCTTCGTGATGTTGCTACATCTCCATTAGGTTTTGACAAATCAAAGGTTACTTGTTTTCGTTGTAGAGAAAAGGAGAATTTTAAACAAGAATGTAAAAATAAAGAAGCAACCAGAAGACAAGATCCGTTTGGAAACAACGATTATCATCGAAAATCAATTTATCATCAGATTGCTCAACAATCGTCATCATCCCGTGCTATTGAAGATGGAAAGAAGAGAGCTTATCTTGTAAATCAAGATCATGAAAGACTTCCAGAGGGATTTAGCTGGGATAAATATTGTCCAAATAAAGAATACTTAGAAAAATCAGCTTTTGTTGCTCAAATCTTGGAAAAAGATTCAGTCAAATCTAAGCCGAAAAGAACACAAATTTTTAGTGAATTAGGAAGTGATGTAGACACCGATGATGAAGAAGAGTATATCAGCAAAGCTAGAAAAGGTCTGGATACTTATAGTTTTAATTTGTTTTTTTACAGATAAACTCGAGATGTTGAAAGAGAAGAAGGTTGCTCGACTAAAGAGAAAATTGGAAGCGAGAAGAATTGCTGAAGAAAAGGTGAAATTGGAAGCTGAGAAAATAAAAGTTGAAGAGAATTCGACAGAGAAAGTCGAAGATGAAGAGTGTGAAGTAAATGTAGAATTTGATGAAGAACCAGATGTGTTTGAAAAGGTAGTAGAGAAAGAGATGGAGAAGATCGTTGAAGTCGAAAAAATAGTTGAGGTTGAGAAAATAGTTGAAAAAATCGTCGAAGTTGAAAAAGTTGTTGAAGTTGAAAAGATCGTTGAGATCATAAAACCGTGTCTGAAGTGTTCAGCTCCTTGCAAAGATTGTGAAGAAAAAGACAAGAAATTTAAGGAGCTAGAAGAGTTAAAAGAAAAATTGTTGTTCGATGTTAAGTATGTGAAAGAATCATATGATGTGCTGAACAGAACAGTTGATAATTTGAACAAGACAAACCTAGAAATGGGAGCTGCTCAGACGATGATGAGTTCAACATTAAGCAGAGGGTCATAAATGAGTATAATGAAGATTGTGCAAAGCTAAAGCAGGATTTGGAACTCAAAAAGATTGAAAATGAGAGAATCAAGCGATTGCTGATGAGTTATAAAGCTTGTGATTATTTGATTGATAGAGTTTATCCTACTGTTGCAGGTCTTGAAGCCTTTCAAGATAAAAAGACGGAAGAGGATACTGGTAAGAAACAAATTGTCAAGTATAACAAGTGTCCGCCTCCGATCTGGGAAAGTTATTCTCCCAGAAAACCAAATGAGGAACGTCTAAAAAAGGCTGTCAACATATAGTTAAAGTCTGAAACCATTGATGAGTTACCAGACAACATTGACGTCACATTCACAGCGTCTGACACTGATCATGAGTCTGAGTTATTAAAGAAAGTGGCCGATCAGGTGTTGTATATTGATGAAGAGTCAAAGTCGGCGTCTAAATCTGAAAGTTCGAGTTCGTCAGACAAGAGTCCGAGTTCACCGGTCAAACTGGTTTACAATAAAAAATTTCTGATGTCGAAAAATAATTTGAATGATGAACCAATCAAAGTGGCATATACTTTGAATGATTCGGAAAAATTATATTCTGATGAGGAATTTTCAATAAGAAGTGTCAAAACTGAAATGATCAAACATGTTTTCAAATTAACGGAAATTAATATTTCTGAAATAAAAGATTTGAATCTTGCTGAAAAACCTAAAAAATACACTTCAAGAGTTCAACAGAGATTGAACAAGAAAAAAGGTTACAGTTCTGGTTCAGGTTATAGAAAGAAACCAAACCATCACAGTAATTTCAAAAAGCAGGGATTAGGTTTCATTCCCCCAGAAAATTATAAAAATGAGAAAACTTATAAATCAAAAACTAAATTTGTTTCATGTACAAGTTCAGAAGAAGAAGAGAAGAAATCATTCTGGAAACAGTCAAACCAAGAGTTTCTTGCGGAGAGAAAAAAGATTGTGCAAGAAAAGTTTGTATGAAGAGTTGACAGAAGAACTTGTTTCAAATGTCAAAAAGTTGGACATATTGCTTGGAATTGCCCAACCAACACAAAACATGAAGTTTCTTCAAACTCAGATTTGAATAAGAAATGTGTTGATAAAACAGAACAACAAGTAGAAAAGTTTAAAGAGTTCAAAAATTCGACTTTCAAAACTGGTGAAAGTTCGAAACAGTTTTACAAAAGAAAAGTCGATTTGAAAAACCAAAAATGGATTGTTAAATCTGATTCAAGTTCTGACAATGAATCTGACTCGTCAAAGTCAGAGGAGTCATCTGTTGTGAAAAGTGCTGAGAATTCCGTTCCAGAAATGAACGATGAAAACTTTCCGCCATTGTCAAAAGAAAACTTGAAGTTAAAAGTTGGAAAGATCGAGATCTCAGATCAATTCTTCCCTGGAAAAGAAAAATTTGATGCTGAAAAAGCTTTTAATGGAAAAGTCAAACATATTTTTGGGAAGATGGTTGATGGTAAGGTTAAAGGTGTTAAAGGTGTTAAAGATTTTTACAAATCAAAAAGATGGTGGGATAGAGATTAATCACAATCACCCAAGGCTGTTCAGGCTTGGGTGAAAGATTTTTCTGTTTAAAAACCTGACTTGCCGGAGCTCCCAAGTGGGTAATCGTGGAGCATGAATCGGCATCTTTCTTGAGAAATATCACCGAAGTGGTTGTTGGTTATTTGTTTATTGATCTTTCGAATTTCAAAAGATTAATCAAGGACATTAAGTTGTACTTGATTTAACTTTGATACAAGTGGTGTTGTTGATAGAACCGAAAAAATGTTAAATTTTTCAAGAGGTTAAAGGAAAATAATGTGATGAAACCCCAATAAAACTAAGTTTCCAGAAAAAGCATTTGATTAAAACAAACTTAAGTGTTTTGAAATCATAATGGGAAAATAGTTTGTTGACAAGGGGAGTTATGATTGTTTATGCCAAGTGGATGGCGAATTGAAGCAATTCGTATCAGTTTGTCACTTTACTTTGTACAGTTTATTGAGTTCACATTTCAAATTTTCCCCGGAAAATCAAAAATTGAGACGTATTTTTAATTTTAGGGGGAGTAATTTTGAAAATTTGAAAAATCCAAAAACATGATAAAATTTGAAAAAGTCAAAAATATCGAAAAATGAAAAATGAGTTTTGTTGAGAAAAAGAGGAAATGATAGTACATCAGTTAGATAGTTACGGTATGCTAAAGAAATGTAATGATTAAATAGCATTAAACAGTCTCACTGATGATATGCCGATAGATATTTACACATTTAGTAAATTTGTTCGGGATATAAACTTAAATTCAAACTTGCTTGTTTCGTGGGGAACACTACTTGGATATATAGGTAACCCCTGAAATCTTGTTTGAAGGACCCCTCTTTCTGAAATACTAGGTCTTTATGCTCAGTGATATCTGGGGTATTATCCCGGGACTTCTGATAATGCGGAAGCAATGGCCTAGTCCCCGTATAATACTTTACGCTTGCTTGAAATAATAGCACCCCCCTCAGCATAAAAAATGATAAATCATTGAAAAAAAAAAGTAAATCATGTGTTGTTATAAAAAAGATCCTCTAAAGGGGCACACCAAAAGTCGAGCCTTCAACTTAACAAAAAATATGAGCTCTCAAGGTTTCGCAATAAACCCCTTACAGATATCATCTGTGGTATACTCACCTGTAAGACTGAATATTGGGATCTAGATACGGGAGTATATTCAAGAGGTGGGACACATGAATGAGTTTAAGTTCTTAATACACCTAATTCGTATCCTGAATCAGTTGAAATTTGTGTGAGAATTTAAGTGGATCAGTATATCGACAATCTAAGTGAACTGTTTAATTCTTAATATGTAACTAAGCTCAACGGTACTTGTGACTTGTCAAAAAATGATATGATCCTCTTACACAAACTCAAAAAAAATATTGTTTGTATATATTTCTTTATTGTTTTTCATTAAAAACAAAAAAACCCAAAAAGATTGTGTTTTAGTTTAAGTTTTGAAAAATTCAAAAAGATTTTCGACAACTGATATTGAAAAGCTGATTTTCAAAATTCTAAGTGCTAAACATGATGAACAGGTTTGGAGAGAAGTTGTTTTAGAAACAAGAAAAATGATATTCTTACAAGTGGTCATCAAAGACTAAAATTGTAAAACAACTTTTTAGCACTTAGAATTGTAAAACAAAGACTAAAATTGTAAAACAACATTTTTCTTGTTTCTAAAACAACTTCTCTCCAAACCTGTTCATCATGTTTAGCACTTAGAATTTTGAAAATCAGCTTTTCAATATCAGTTGTCGAAAATCTTTTTGAATTTTTCAAAACTTAAACTAAAACACAATCTTTTTGGGTTTTTTTGTTTTTAATGAAAAACAATAAAGAAATATATACAAACAATATTTTTTTTGAGTTTGTGTAAGAGGATCATATCATTTTTTGACAAGTCACAAGTACCGTTGAGCTTAGTTACATATTAAGAATTAAACAGTTCACTTAGATTGTCGATATACTGATCCACTTAAATTCTCACACAAATTTCAACTGATTCAGGATACGAATTAGGTGTATTAAGAACTTAAACTCATTCATGTGTCCCACCTCTTGAATATACTCCCGTATCTAGATCCCAATATTCAGTCTTACAGGTGAGTATACCACAGATGATATCTGTAAGGGGTTTATTGCGAAACCTTGAGAGCTCATATTTTTTGTTAAGTTGAAGGCTCGACTTTTGGTGTGCCCCTTTAGAGGATCTTTTTTATAACAACACATGATTTACTTTTTTTTTTCAATGATTTATCATTTTTTATGCTGAGGGGGGTGCTATTATTTCAAGCAAGCGTAAAGTATTATACGGGGACTAGGCCATTGCTTCCGCATTATCAGAAGTCCCGGGATAATACCCCAGATATCACTGAGCATAAAGACCTAGTATTTCAGAAAGAGGGGTCCTTCAAACAAGATTTCAGGGGTTACCTATATATCCAAGTAGTGTTCCCCACGAAACAAGCAAGTTTGAATTTAAGTTTATATCCCGAACAAATTTACTAAATGTGTAAATATCTATCGGCATATCATCAGTGAGACTGTTTAATGCTATTTAATCATTACATTTCTTTAGCATACCGTAACTATCTAACTGATGTACTATCATTTCCTCTTTTTCTCAACAAAACTCATTTTTCATTTTTCGATATTTTTTACTTTTTCAAATTTTATCATGTTTTTGGATTTTTCAAATTTTCAAAATTTGTATGGTGTGTGTGCATTTCACACGAAATGGAAGAGACCATTTCGTACGAAATGGACTTTGTCCATTTCGCACGGAATGAGTCTTGACCATTTCGTACAAAATGGCTCCTGTTGGTGCATCTAATGTCTGTTAACTACGTCTTATCGAGTCTTATGTCTAGATAGGTTAAATGAGTGCACAACAGTGATTGAATTAGGGTTTAAACATGTTTTAGGTAACCTGTCCGTTTGAATAGGTCCAGTCCGTTTGAACATGTCCTGTTCGTTTGAACCTGGCAGTCCGTTTGAACATGGTCATCTGTTTGAAGAAGGTTCCGTTTGAAGCAATAGTGTCACCTTCAAACGGAATGGGATTAGCCTATAAATATGTGTTGTGCATGTTCATTTCAAACGGACTAGTGTGTGTATGAGAGACAAGGTGCTGCCAAAATTTCATCATAAATCTTTGTAAAGTCTCGGAATAGCATTAATAGAAAAGAATTGAAAGGAACAAGCTGTTGTGACTTTGTTTACTCTGATTCCGCCGTTGTAAATGAAGATGAACTGCCTTTACTGACTGTTTAGGGTCACGAAACCAATCTAACAAGTGGTATCAGAGCTCAGGACGAGGAGTTCATACCATTCCAGCTTGATTTTATCGGATTTACTTCGAATTCTCTCACTTCTACCTTTCTTTTCTGATTGGAACAAGTGTTTACGGTTAAAATGGTCTAAAACTCTCTTATAACAAGCGAAACACATTGATAACGAATCCTTGAAAGTTTTGAATCATAATTCGACTTAAAACTGATATAAAATTGGTATACCGTTTGAAAATGTTCGAAAAATGCTGACGTCATAGGCCATCCCGTTTGAAATTGGCTGGTATTCTGTTTGAAAACTGACTCTCGTTTGAAAGTGATCCGTTTGAAAGGGTTCCGTTTGAAAGTGGGTTCGTTTGAAACTTGATTATTGTTGTCTCAAACGGAATAACTCATTTCGTTTGAGAAGGACAATTTCATTTGAAAGACTATACCGTTTGTACAATTCCATTTCAACAGATTCCGTTTGAATCTGTCATTTTTCAAAATCAAAAATATTTCTAAGTATTTGCTGATTTTTCAGGTGCGTACAAGATGGATGATTTCAATCTGTTTTATGATGTCTTTGCATTTGCTGGAAATTATGGAGACGATACTTCTTCTAATAATACCAATGAGAACACGCTAAACACAAAGAAAAAGTTATCGGATGCTTTGGAGGTTGAAAGTGCTTTTGGAACCTATAATAAACCCCCGAAGTTGATGGCTATCGAAGAATACAGTCGGTGGGCCAAGAAGTTTGAAGATTGGTTGAGAGCCTTTGCTTTTCCCAGCTGGAAGAGTCTAAAAAATGGTTACAATGATGGAGGCAAAAGTGGCGAAAGCTTAACATCACCTGAAGAAATAGAGGGATTTGTCACTGAGCAAAAATGCGTTGCACTGCTATTCCAGTCTGTTCGAGAAGATATAATATCTTTGATCGAGTACAGCAGTTCTAAAGATCTCTGGAAAAAGTTAGAAACTAAATGTTTAGGAAGTACAGAAATAGTGAAGAACAAAAAGAAACTACTTAGAAAAGAGTTTGATTTGTTTGGGTGTTTAAAGAATGAATCAGTTTGTAAAATGATGGAGAGGTTTGGGCACCTGAATCTGGAACTGGCGAGACATGGAATTTCTTATACTCAAGATGAGCTAGTCGACAAATTGTTTGATTCGTTGCCAGATGAGATGGATTGGCAATATTATGCGTTGATGCTAAAGAATACTATCAAGCCGCCAGAAGTGTTGACAGTAGACTTGCTGATTGAGAGACTAGAGAGTCACGAGCTGGAGTTAAAGAAAACACACAAAGTCAATCACTCGTCTTATCAACAGAATTTGGATTTGTATTATCCAAAAAGCATGATGCCAAAGAATACACCTCCCAAGACAGCTTTTTCCGCTCAGAATTCCAATACTTCTAGTAAAGAAAGTCAAAGCAGTGGATTTCACAGTGGTTCTTCTTCAAATTCAAGTTAATCAGATGCAAAGAATTTATTTCAATACAACATCGCTGTAGACTTAAAGAACGCTCAAAACTTCAGTGAGGAGTCAGCAAAGGAACAGATGGTTTTCTTAGCATCTGTGCTAGAATCTTATGAAAGTCTTGTAGCAGGGAAGATAGGCAACACCAACCTGACAAAGGAAGATTATGATCAGATTGATCCTGAGGAGATGGAACTGATCAACATAAGGTGGTGTATGGCCAGTGCAGTTCGTCGAGCACAGCGTTTTATGGAGATCACAGGGAGGAAGTCTATTGGTGGACCTTCTACCAAGTTAGGATTTGACAAGTCTAAAGTGACGTGCTTTAAGTGCAAACAGAAAGGTCACTTTAAGCGTGAATGCCGAAATGCGTATGCTGATAAATCTGAGAACCCGTTCAGAGAAGATTACTACAAGAAAGCGATTTATCATCAAAATAGATTGGAGCCACCAAGAATGAAGCAGCTTGAGGATAACAAAGAGAAATCTAGAGCTCTTGCTGTAATTCACGACGATGAAGGTTACGACTGGAGTGAGTTGTTACCTGAGGAGGATGCGGTTGGATATGCATTCATGGCAAAATCTGAACCTGTTCCTTGGAAAGACAACAGAACTGAAGAACAGAAGTATGGTCACAGAAAGATGTTGGCCATGAACAGATTGATCAGAATAGCTGGTATTTTTTCTGAGGCAAAAAGAGCAAATAGATGGGATCCAGACAGGGAATGTTATCTTGACCCCCAGGGAAACATTGCTATTGATCATAACACTCTTGATTTGGAAACCATAATCAAAGAGTTTAAAGAAGAAGATGATTATTGACAGAGGAAATGGTGGGGAAGCGGAGAAGAGAAAGAGAAAGAAGAGAAAGAGAAAACAAAGAAGATTGACAATGGAATCATTGACACAACACAGGAGTTGAATGCTGAAAACATGGGAAAGATGGCTGACAAGGTGCTGGCTGCTAAGGCACTTGAGGTAGATTCTAAATCTGTCTCTAAGTCTAAAAGGCAGGTCTGTTCAAACGCGTCAACAACTGAGTCAGGTAAGAAAGACAGTGGTAATGTTGACTGCAAAAATTGCATCAAAGAATGCAAAGTTTGTAGTACAAACACTTACCTCAAAGGTAAGAAGATTGATGATCTGACTACTAGAGTCAGAAGTGTTGAGGATCAAATCCTTTATCGTGATAAAATGGTGAAAGCTTCAAATGAACGATTAAAAGAATTAATTAACAAAATTGAAAATGATAAAATTGATCAGGAAAAGGTTAGGAAAGAAAATGAGAGGTTAGTTCTTGAAAATCGTCAGATTACTGAAAAATTTGAGAAGCTTAAAAGCACGGTTAAAGATAATGATGATAGAAAC
This sequence comes from Helianthus tuberosus, assembly GCA_030545235.1. Lineage (NCBI taxonomy): Eukaryota > Viridiplantae > Streptophyta > Magnoliopsida > Asterales > Asteraceae > Helianthus > Helianthus tuberosus. The sequence continues at coordinate 140,710,869 of CM060448.1, read as the reverse complement.
GGTAAAACATACAAAGAAAATTGCCAATTGCAATGTGTTTTGAGAATCAAAAAAGAATTAATCAACAAACAATTGGATGAGATTGCTAAGTTGAAGCTTCAATTTGAAGAAGCTAAGATTGAGAATGAGAGAATCAATTTGAAATTGAATAGTTACAACTCTGCAAGCTTTGTTTTGCAACACATTGTTCCTAAACCCATCGGGAAAAACAAAGCAGGCGAAGATGTATACTGTGATGGAACCGAGGTGGGTTTTCATCAAGTTCCACCACCAGTTCTAGACAATTATTCGAAAAAGCAATCTGGGTTGGTTAATCTTGAAGATGAGAATGAAGTTAAACTTCCTGATTCAATTGATGTGACATTTTCTTCTTCATCATCTGATGATAGTGTTCAGACAGAGATTGTTAAAAGCACAGTTGAAAGTGTTTTGATGTCTGATTCAGCCGAAGATGATGAATGTTTCTTGGACAAATACATTCCAAAACAAGAGTCCAAACACAACTTAAATGATGAACCTACTCTTGTCATGTACAAGATGTTGGGATCTGATAAGTTGTTTTCGGAGTCTGAGTTTCCCATTGAGAATGTTAATGAGAACAAGTTAACAAATGTTTTCAAATTGGTTGAAGTTGAGTTGTCAAAAGTGAACAGCTTGAGTCAAACAAAGAGACAAATGAATTTTGAGAAAGATAAAGCTTACTACAAAAAACCTGTTGTTCCACCACATTTTTATAATAACAATCGAAACAATTGGTCGGGTGGTTATCAGGGTGGTAAGAGTTATCAAAAGAGAAATGTTCAAAACAAGAAGTTTGCTACGAAGAAAGTGTTTGTGAACAGTTCGAGTTCACTTTCTGATGAAGAGAAAAAGATTTTTTCAAAATCAAATGAAGAGTTTTTTGAGGAGAGGGCCTCAAAACCTCAGTCTGAAGGCACAAGTCGAGTAGTTGATACTCATACATCTTTTAGATGCAACACAGTTGGTCACATTGCAAGAAATTGCACCAACTTCAAGCCTAAGACTGAAGTTGTTGAAAGTCAAAAGAAGAAGGTTGATGTGAAAGGAAAACCTCCATTGGTTGTTGAGAAAAAGGTTTTGAAAAATGACAACACCAAAGTTAAAATTGAACCTATTAAGAAGTTGGTAATTAAAAATGACACGTTTTACAAACGGGTTGCTTCGTCTCAACAAACATGGAAACCAAAATCAGAGAAACAAATTTCAACTCCACAAGAGAAGAAGTTTGTTCCTAAAAAGATTCTTCAAAATAAAACATTCCAATTTCTTATGAAAATTTTGTGAAAAAGAATGTTTTATTGGAAAATGAGGTTAAAGTTGACATTAAAGAGGTTGTTGATAACAAATTGGAAATGAATGATAAAAACTTTCCACCTTTTAAATCGGTCGTAAAGTGCATTGATGAGATTAAATTACCTGAGTCTGATGAGGCTTGCCGGAGCTTCCTAGTTGGTAATTGTGAAGCATGAATCGGCATCTTTATTGAAATTTTTTTAAAAATCAATTTGTGATATGTGCAGGAACTTCTGAGAGTTGTCTCACGATGGATTATGGATAGTGGAGCGTCTCGACATATGACAGGAAAGACTGCATTGTTGTACGATGTTAGAAATTTCAATGGTGGTTATGTGGGATTCGCAGGAAACCAAGGTGGTAGAATTGTTGGTGAGGGAATGTTATCCAATGGGACTGTTACGTTTGAAAGAGTTAACTACATTGCTGAGCTGGAGAATAATCTGCTGAGTATCTCGCAGATTTGTGACAGGATGTATACCACTCACTTCACAGACAAAGAATGTTTGATCTTGAAACCAGGATTTGTTATCCCTAATGAATGGATTATCATGAGGGCACCTAGAGTGAATGATCTGTATGTTTTGGATATGAGTGTAGCAACTACAACAACGGGTCAGGCACATTGTTTTATGTCTAGAGCAACGGAGAAAGAATCAAGATTGTGGCACCGAAGGATGGGTCATATACATCTTAGAAAAATGAATCACTTGGTGCATAATGATTTAGTTCTTGGAGTTCATATTAAAGGTTTTCATCTGGAAGAGGAGTGCATTAGTTGCATCAAAGGAAAGCAAAAGAAAAGGTCACACCCTAAAAAGCAAGTCAATTCAGTTTCCAGACCGTTAGAGAGACTATATATGGATCTGTTTGGTCCAGTAAATGTCAAAAGTATCACAGGGGATCTCTACTGTCTTGTGGTTACTGATGATTATTCCAGATTTTCGTGGGTATCATTCTTGAAATCGAAAGATGAAACGTTTGATAGTTTGATGGCGTTGTTCAGAAAAATTGAAAATCTGTACCAAAGGCATATCAAAAGAATCAGAAGTGATAATGGTACCGAATTCAAGAACAACAAGATGGAATAATTTTGTGATGAAAGAGGTATCTTGCATGAGTTTAGTGCTCCGTACACTCCGCAGCAGAATGGAGTTGTAGAATGTAAAAACAGGACGCTAATCGAAATGGCCAGAACAATGCTTGCTGATTCAAAGCTACCGATAAATTTTTGGGCAGAAGCAGTTTCAGCCACATGCTATACACTCAACAGAGTTCTCACTGTCAAGAAATTCAATAAAACATACTTTGAGTTAATCAATAACCGCAAACCGAATCTGAAGTATCTTGAACCGTTTGGGTCACCCTGTACTGTTCTAGAGCCTTTTGGAAAGTTTGGTCCGAAGAGTATTGAAGGGATATTCATAGGTTATGCAAGTCCATTACGACGTGTCTTCGTTCCAAGTCTGAAGCGGATTATTGAAGCTCCAAATGTTGAATGTCAAGGTTTTACAATGCCGCCGCAAAATCCTGGAGATTCATGGCGTTTTAATTACGACAAGTTGTGGGATTCGTTTGACATGATGGAAGAACCAGAAGAAGAAGATTTCTTTGACGAGTTGGATATCCTGAGAGAGTATGAAGAATCGCAGGAAAGGTTTCCAGCTGAGTATTCAAGACGACCACGACAAGCTTTGAACGATGATGAAGCAGGTCCAAGAAATGCTGGTGAACATAATGATGTCCAAAAAAATGAAGTTGCTCAAGATAATCAGACGGCACAGAATGATAATCTAGAATCTGAGAACATGCCAGTATTTGATCATGATGATTCAGATTCTGAGGGGGAGCAAATTCAGATTTTAGGTCAAATGAACCCAGTCAGTGAACAAGGGGCAAATCAGAATGTTACTAATCTGGAAGGTGATGTGGATGTTCCAGGCGAAGTGATGCCATGAACTCTTTCATACCATCCAGAGGAGTTGATCATTGGAGAATTGCAAACAGGCGTCCGCACTCGAAGACAGTCTGATAAAGGGCATACATGTTTTTATACAAAAGTTGCTCCTTTACAAAATGAATTCTCATTGAGTTGTTTTATTTCGCAGATTGAGCCAAGAACTTACAAAGAGGCGCTTACTAAAGATTCTTGGGTCAATGCGATGCAGGAGGAACTTAGCCAATTCGAGAAGTTTGGTGTGTGGAAGTTAGTGGATTTACCTGATGGTCAGAGGAAGATAAACACCAAGTGGGTGTTCAAGTGTAAGAGAGACGATAGAGGAGTTGTGGTTCATAACAAAGCTCGACTCGTAGTCTAGGGTTTTAGTCAGCAGGAGGGAATAGATTTCACTGAAGTGTATGCTCCTGTAGCTCGACTAGAAGCGATCAGAATCTTCCTAGCATTTGCATCTTGGAAAAACTTCAAAGTTTATCAACTAGATGTGAAATCGGTGATTCTTTATGGGAAGGTAAAAGAGGAGGTTTATGTCGGTCAGCCACCGGGCTTCACCGGTCCACACCACAAAGATAAGGTCTACTTGCTAGATAAAGCGTTGTATGGTTTACACCAGGCCCCGAGAGCTTGGTATGAGACATTGTCTCAACATCTGCTAGCCAATAGCTTCATTCGTGGAAAAGTGGATGCCACTCTCTTCCCCAAAGAGGTCGACGGACATCTTCTAATAGTTAAATTTACGTGGACGACATCATATTTGGGTCAACAAATGAGAATCTATGCAAAGATTTTGAAAGAGTTATGAAGCAGAAATTCGAAAGGTCATCAATGGGTGAGATGAAATTCTTTTTGGGATTACAGGTTGATCAACTATCCAAAGGAATTTTCATACATCAAACGAAGTACGTTCATGATATCTTGGAGAAATTTGGGATGTCAGGTTCTACTTCAGCTTCCACCCCATTAGCAACGAATCATGGGATAAACCCTGATCTCACTGGAGAGAAGGTAGATGAAACGATGTATCGTTCCATGATCGGATTGCTGATGTATTTGACAGCTTCAAGACCCGATATCATGTACCCAACCTGCCTCGCAGCAAGATTTCAATCTAACCCGAGAGCTTTGCATATGGTGATTGTGAAAAGGATATTACGCTACCTGAAAGGAACTCCATCATTGGGGTTGTGGTATCCAAGAAAAGGCGATTTTATGCTCGAAGGGTATTCCGATTCGGATTTCGGATGTTGCAAAGTTAATGCTAAATCAACAACAGCAGGGTGTCAGTTTTTCGGATCACGATTGGTCACCGGGCAATGCAAAAAGCAAACCTCTGTGGCTTTATCCACATGTGAAGCGGAGTATGTATCTGCTAGCAGTTGCTGCTCTCAGATCTTGTGGATCCAGCAACAGATGCGTGACTACGGTTTGCAATTTCTAAACACCCCTATCTTTGTTGATAATGAGGCAGCGATTAACATTACTAAAAATCCAGTTCATCACGCTAAAACCAAACATATTGAAATTCGTCATCACTTCATTCGCGATTGTTTCGAGAAGAAGTTGATACGAATTGAGAAAATCCACACTGACGAACAAAAAGCTGATTTACATACCAAAGCATTTGATAAAACACGTTTTCAATATTTGCTAAAACTGAATGGTATGAAGCTTTTATCGGTGTTGGAGGAGATTATTGGCGTTGATGAAGGAAACATTGTAGATGATGTTGAGAAGCAATCTGTAATGGTTTGTCGAATTTTTACATGTTTTGGTATTTAGGGGGAGGTATAGGGTAATATTTCAGAAAATACAAAAACATTAAAAAATGACAAAAATACAAAAACATGAGATATTTTCAAAATCCAAAAACAATAGAAAACCAGAAAAGAGCTTGTGTAAAAAGGGGAAATAATAGTACATCAGCTTGACAGTCACGGTATGCTAAAGAAATGGAATGTTTAAATGCGTTAAACAGTCTCGCTGATGATGTGCCGATAGGTTTTTGCACATTTAGTAGGTTTGTTCGGGATATAAACCTAAATCTTTACTTGCTTATTTCGTGGGGAACACTACTTGGATATATAGGTAACCCCTGAAATCTTGTTTGAAAGATTCCTTTTTCTGATATACTAGGTCTTTATACTCAGTGATATCTGGGGTATTATTCCAGGACTTCTGCTGAATGGAAGTTCTGACCTAGTCCTCGAAAAATACTTTCCGCAATGCTTGAGAAATAGCATCACCCTCAGCATATATGATAAGACAATAAAATTGCTTAGCAATGCTGTTGTAAAAAAAGATCCTCTAAAGGGGACACACCCACAAGTTGAGTCATGATCTCTCTGCTGAACGATGGTTCTGACCTGAGCTCTCATGATTCTTCATAATTTATTGTCCCTTTACAGATATCATTTGTGGTATACTCACCTGTAAGACTGAATATTGGGATCTGGATACGGGAGTATATTCAAGAGGTGGGACACACGTATAAGTTTAAGTCTCTAAAACACTAAATTCATATCCTGAACAGATTGAAAATTGTGTGAGAATTTAAGTGAATCAATATATCGACAATCTACGCGAATTGTTTAATTCTGAGTATGAAATTGAAGCTTAACGGTACTTGTGACTTGTCAAATAGCTGATATGATTCCCTAACACGCTCACCAAAAATATGTTTGTATATAGTTTATTTTCATTGCATTTTAGTTCTGTATTTCATTTTCTAGTTTAGAAGCTTTATTCAAAATCCAAAAAGATTTTATATTTCTGCTTTATTTTTGACAAACCAAAGTGGAGAGTTGATCTTCGGATTCAAAAGTTGAAAGCAGATGCAGGAAGTTTCTGGGCTGAATGATGAGTTTGGAGCTAAACATGATAAGTTTGTGAATATTGGAAAGTTAAAGCAAGTTCATTAACTTGAAACTTGTAATTTTCAGAAAAAGTTGAACAAAATGTCAGTGTGTATTGTCTAAGATCAACCAAGGTCATTAAATTGGACTTGGTAGTTTAATTGAGTAATCAGGTTCATTAATTTGGACTTGAATACTTAAGTGGATTTCTAAACACTAAAAGTTAAAAGATAAAGTTTAAAGTTTGATACTGTTATTGTCATATATCTTATATTTGGGTAGAGTATATGCAGGTAACAAGTGTTAGTTTGAGTAGACAGCAAAGCAAAATCCTAGCCTACTGATAGGGGGAGTCTGAAGACTTAAAGTCAGAAGCAGTTCCTGAATCTATATTCAAGGGGGAGCTTGAAGGTTGTTAAAGATTCAGAGTCTGTACTTTATGCTAGTTGTTGATGGAAGATGAAAGATTGAAGGACGCTTTTGCATGTCAAGACAATTTGGAAAGAGACAAAGACTAAAGACTCGAAGCCAAAGACTTCGTCAACATCCAAGGGGGAGTCTGTTGGTGCATCTAATGTCTGTTAACTATGTCTTATCGAGTCTTATGTCTAGATAGGTTAAATGAGTGCACAATAGTGATTGAATTAGGGTTTAAACATGTTTTAGGTAACCTGTCCGTTTGAATAGGTCCAGTCCGTTTGAACATGTCCTGTTCGTTTGAACATGGCAGTCCGTTTGAACATGGTCATCCGTTTGAAGAAGGTTCCGTTTGAAGCAATAGTGTCACCTTCAAACGGAATGGGCTTAGCCTATAAATATGTGTTGTGCATGTTCATTTCAAACGGACTAGTGTGTGTGTGAGAGACAAGGTGCTGCCAAAATTTCATCAGAAATCTTTGTAAAGTCTCGGAATAGCATTAATAGAAAAGAATTGAAAGGAACAAGCTGTTGTGACTTTGTTTACTCTGATTCCGCCATTGTAAACGAATATGAACTGCGTTTACTGACTGTTTAGGGTCACGAAATCGATCCAACCTGAGTCTTCAATTCATTTGTAACCATTCCTGATTCCAGTACCGAAGTGCTGCCGACGTGTCATTTGATCTGTAACAGTGTTATATCAATAAACAAGACAGTTAAAGAGTGAATCAAGCTGTAATCAAGTCTGTATCATTGAATTCCGCCTTTGATATGGATTAGAACTCTTCTGATAGACTCGTTTAGATCGAATAACAACCCAAACTACTTAAAACGCCTGCATGGGCAAAAGCTAGTGCAATCAGACATCTGGTACATCACCTGCAAAAAAGACATAATAAATTAAAGCTAACCACTGGAAAAAGCACAAAACTATAGACGTTATACTTAAAAACGCCATAACATATACTTAAAAATGCCATCATAATGAATGTTCATTATACACAGGTATTAAATACATTATGTGATAAAAAACGACAGGATAATAAAAACGTCAAGTACCTCAAAATGTGATAAACATGGCTGCTGAAAATCTTTTATATAAAACTTAACAAACCCGTCGGGCTGCTTTTCATAACAAGCATTTATACAGTCCCCAATCCCAATTAGTTCAGCTTATATATCTTGAAAAATGTTTTTGGTGTATATCTTAGAGGCTTGGCTCTCCAACAATCTATAATTACTTTTCAGCTCAGCATGTTTATACCGACTTTCGTGGTTGCTTTTCAGATGCGTATGACGCTGTGATTCTATTGCAGTTTCATAATGCGTCATGAACTCAACAAGAGTTGATTTTGCATTACATACTTGACCAAAGAAATGGTTTTCAATCTCAGACCTCGATGTTGTACACATAAGACCCGACAGAAACTCCATCCTGTAGTATGCAAGGATCCATGATTCTCTAAGAGAAAAAAATATCAGATAACCATTCGTTATCGGTTAGATTGAACTCTTCAATAACCTCTTCCCCACACGATTTAAAATCTTCAGGTGTAAGTATATACGTCCATACAACACCACAAATATGTTCCTTGAAGTCGGTGGAACGACATAATGTCACACCCCGACCACGTAAAACAACAAATCGTGGCGGAAACGTCGGGGAGTGTCGTAACAGAATCATTGTTTCACAACCATTGATTAAGTAGTTTTGTATTATTGAATTATTGAACTCATTGTTTTATTACAAATCAGATAAATACAAATATTGTCTTTCAAGTTTTAAAGTCGCTAAGGCACGAGTCCATCCTATGTATAGCATGCATCCACAATCATCACATAGTAGCACCTGAAACATATGTAAAAATAGGTACGTCAGCATAAAAATGCATGTGAGATACATAGGTTTTATTAATATAGGATTCATGACTTGTAAGTTTAAAGAAAAATGTTTAACAAAAATAGTCATGAACCTTGAAATATTTTCTTTTAGATATTATACGAAAATTTATAAGAAAACAGATGATATAAAAGAATAATGCATGATTGAATAAATAATCAAGTAAAAATGAGTTTGTATAAAATATGATGTTTGTAAAACAATGTAAAGATATGATAATTGAGTAAAATGTAATATGTCAAAATTGAAATGGTTTAAATAACACTACGATATGTAATATCATAAAAGCACTTATATATAGGAAGTACCAGCGGCGTATTGTCACGACCCCCGACCACACCCTGGACAGGAGCCGCGAGCAGTCAAGTGGTACCGGTGGTTATTTTAAAAACATTGCAGCGGAAATGTTCATTAGGACCGTGAGTTAGGAAAAATATCAGAGTTTAGAAACACTGGATTTTATTTATTAAATAGACGGGATAAAACCCATGTTTTACAAAGGTAGCTTCAATAAGGGATACACCCGAATATATGAAACCATGTTTGCTTAATTTAATTCAATTGATAAAATAAGCCACTTCTTTAAGCCTTTCGGTGCCGTATCATCACTCTTATTCCAATATACTGTAATTACCTGAAACGCGTTTTAAAAAAGTTTGGTCAGCAGGAAATACTGGTGAGTTCATTCATTTTTGTACAAAATGACACATTGTTATAAATTACAGCATAAGAGCGATTACAATGGCTACTATATTATTTTTATATTGCGTCGTGTCACACCCTGGTGACGATGGTCATACCACTATTGGGTCCTTTCACCCAACTAATGATGATTATCACTGTTAGGTTGATGAACCAAACAGTGAGAATTTAGTAATGTGCACAATACCCCACTTGCCAGTGATTCAAGATAACCACGACTTTGTCACACCCCTTTCTGCGGCGGAAGCATGAGGTGTGATCATGAAAGGTTCTCATTGCATACGAAAGGTAAACATACTACATGCTCATGAAAATAACTTCAAATACCATAATTTGAAAACATAAGATAGCGTTTACATCGTGAGATAGCACAAAACATTGTCTTAAAAAGTTTACAACTTTATTTAAAGATAAACATAAGCGACATCCACAAGCATGAGTAAGACCGCGCCCACATCCACTTCTAGTTACCTGAAATACATGTAAGTTTTGGAAAAACGTCAACATAATGTTGGTGTGAATTCATGCAGTTGTGATATTTCACGTTTGTATACTTTGTATGAAAACATAGTTTGTGTCATGTATAAATCAAGTTTTCATATATAAATCGAGTTTTCATGTGTACCCCACGTACTCATGTATAATTCAAGTTTACTTGAGTACCCCACGTACTCAAGTTTAATTCAAGTTTACTTGTGTACCCCACGTACTCAAGTATAAATCAAGTTTTAGTATGGTATGAATTTTTAAGTAAATAAGGTATTCCTGTAAGTATCAGGATTGTTAATAGGTTGCAAAGCCATTAACATGTGACACGACATAGGAAGTCACCAAACCTTAGGCATTTTCTAGTTGGCATATTCTGAGACACAAAAGCACTACTCGGTACTCGCCCTCACCGAGAGTGTGGCTGCCCGACACCCGTTAGATCTAACCTTTTATTCTGCGGTCTAGGTATATAGTTGATTAATGGTGCTTATGTACCCTATTCGTGACACGATTTCTCGTATCATTTCTCATATCGCATCATACTTGGTTCTCGTCCTCACCAAATGTGTTTCTTATATTCTTATATCTCATCACACTTAGTACTCGTCCTCACTAAGTGTGCTTCTTGTTATCATACCATTTGTAAACATAATAATATTTGTACATGTATTTCACCCCCGAAGTTATAAAATTGAAAACAGTTAAAAGAAAAGGGGGAGCATGAACTCACAATTTTGCGATCCTTGCGTCGTAAACTTCACTGGACTTGCTTAATTAACGTCGTGACCTATACGCGTTTTCTTAACGTTAGTCACTAGACTTGCGTCGCACAAGTACAGTCACTCTCTTTTGTATTTGTATTGTTGTGTTAAAAATATTTTATATTTTTAACTAAGTATCTTACTTATATTATTTTCTCAAAAATTAATATAAGTATCTCGTGTTTTGCACTTTGCACCCGAATTATGTATCTTGTATGTTGCATGTGTATTTTTATGTTTATACTTCTCATGAGTATTTAGTGTATTTTTAAGTCTTAATACACTAGCACGTATAACACATACTATATACACTTAGCACAAAAGTTGGTGATCAAATAATATATTTTTTTTTCTCAAAAATATATACATACTTAATATCCATTTTTATTCTTGAAGAAATCCTCATTTCTTATCACCAAAAATTAGGGAAACCTTGGTAATATTTTTAAATACATTTTTAGGGAATAAGTTTCTCAAAAACTTATATTTTTCTAATTGTCAAAATTTATAAAAATTTTGACAGAGTTTCCCCAAAAAATGGAGGTTTCCCATGTCTTCAAAACATGTGTTTATTTTCTTTTAAAATCAACAACAATATCAACAACACAATCTTTATTTATCAAACTTGTCAAAACAAGCATATACCACAAACTTATGAACTTGAAAGTTTGTAAAAATATGTAGTAAGTTACTAACATGTTTTGTAAGTCTTGTTATCTTTAAAAATAAGTTTAGTTTCTTAAAAACTTTATTTTTAAAGAATATGTATTTTCACAACTTCTCGTCATGAATTTCAAAATATTTCTTTGTGAAATTTTCTTTCTACACAAGTGTTTATACACTTGTTTACTTTCTAAAAATGATTTTAGTTTATACAAGATCCGGGTTTTTAACAATCTAGTATTTTCCACTTGGTTCTTTCGAAAAACCACTTGTAGATCTTTAGATCTACAAGTTTACAACTTCATTTTACAAGAAAACTCATGTTTATTCAAGTTCAAGTTCATGTATGGATGGTTTCATCATCCTTTAAAACTCTAACATTTACATCTTACTAGTTCATGTTCTTAAACATGAACTAGTATGTCTAGATGATGATCCATCCTACTTCTACCAACAAACATCATCAAATAATTATAACAACACAAGATCTACATGATTTACACACATATCTACTCTTTATCCACCATTAATCACTTATGTTCAAGACTTTATGTTATGTTCTTTAGTGTTCTTAATTTTTAACCATTAAATCACCTATTAACCACCATAAACAAGATCAAGATGATGATTAGAAGCACTTACTACTAGCTCAAGGCTAGGGAAGAAACAAGGTATAAAAGTGGTGGATAAAAGCACATGGAGAAGGTCCTTCAAGATCCGCTTGCACCGAGCTTCGTTAGTGACCTTCTTACACCTCAAGATAACCTTGGAATGCTTGAATGATGATCGAAAATGAAAGTGTGTGTGTGTGTAGTTGAGGCCGTAGCCAAGGAAGGAGGAAGGGAGTGTGCTTGTTGAATGTTGAAGGTGATTTGAAGATGTGAAGAACTTGTGGTTAGTTATATAATCTTTCCAACACTCTATTGCCCATTAGTTATTATGCTACCCAAGTACATGGCAATTATATTAAATAAACCAAGAAAATCAAGGGGTGGGATACCCCTTGTAACCGTATGGTTTGGGGGGGAGGGGGGTCTTGGTTACATTTCAACTTCCAAGTTACTTAACCTAGTTACATGTTAAGTGTTAATTTTAGTGTTAATTGTGTTTAGTAATATATAGTGTGTTAGGGTGTTCGGGGACCCTAACTAGCTTGGAAAAATAAAAACAATGCTTCTAGCATTATTTTGGTGTTCCGGTTAATATCCGGTTGTTCGGTTATATACCGGTTCGTTAAAGTGCTAAATTACACTTTTTAGTGTCTTTTAAGTATCCTTTTGTAGCACTTTCGATTCCCGACACTTAGGGAAATATTCTGGATGTTAAAACGAAATTTCTGCATGATATTTATATGTCTAAAAGCTGATTAGAGCTGAATTATATGAAATTTTGGACTTAAAGTGCGTTTCGGGTGCTTTTTAGTGCTTATTTTTGCTTCCGGAGAGTTTATATATTAAACCCTTGTATGTACTCTTGGTTTTTAACGTATTCTTGTCGTTGGACCTACACCTACGCTCCAATTTTATTGTCTGACTGCTTTCTGCAGTATTGTTGACACATTGTGTCTTACCGGTGAGTTTACTAGTATTTCTGACTCAACGCTCTAGTTTATGCATAAAGAAATATTTTGTAGTATACAACGTGCAAGAATTCACTTGTTTAGCATGTGTTCAAACATTGCTGACAATTAAGCACATAATTGTAGTCATTAAACAATAATTAAAGTGTACGGAAATTACCGGTTTGGTGCCAGTTGTCACAGACTTAATCCCTGTAATTATAACTTTGAAAAGAATTGGAGTATTGTAAAACATTTGGTAATAAAAAGAGAATGACTCACCTTATTAGCATATAGTCTTGATTAAACAAGCATCTTGATTCTAAGCATCTACTTTATAATTCTGAATCTTCTGATGATTGAGCATCTATTTTGATTGTAAGTGTATAGTGCAGAGTTTTCGGGTAGTTAAACATTTAGTTTAACAGAGTGGAATACGTATTAGGGGCTGTTTGGCAACATCTGAACCAATAAGTACTGAATGAATAAGAGGTCTGAATGGGTAAGAGGGTCTGAATGGGTAAGTGCTGAACCAGTAAAGTATTGTTTGGTTCCATATCTGAATGACAGTGTAAAATGACATTTTTACCCCTCCCCACAAAAGTAAATACCTACCTCCTAAAATGACATTTTTCTATAAAACCCAATATCTATTCACTGAATTCAGTCATCACCCCCCCCCCTTTCTCTCCCTACCTGCAACACCGTCACCGCCATCATCATCATCTCCACCACCAACCACCCACCACTTCTTCATCACCATCATCATCTAACATCTGAACCATCATCATCATCATCTAACACCGCCGCCATCATCAACTCCACCACCGCCCTCAACTCCACCACCACCGTCAACTCCACCGCCACCATCAACTCCACCGTCAACTCCACCGCCACCATCAACTCCACCACCACCGTCAACTCCACCGCCACCGCCATCATCAACTCCACCGCCACCATCGGTCGCCGTAACCACAGCCTCGTTGAAACTGTGAGCAGAGTTTGATTTTGTGGGGTTTTTGGTTTGGTGATGGTTCTGATAATCGAGGGCGTTTGGGGATGTGGTGGTTTTCGGTGTGGAATCTTGTTGTGGGTTTTGGTGAATGATTGTTTCTAGGGTTTATGTTGTTTTTGGTGAATGATTGTTTTTGGTGAATGATTGTTTCTAGGCGTTTGGGGATATGTTGTTGATGATGATGATGGGGCTGTGGAAGAAGATGCAAAGCTTACAATTAAGGCACAAGGGGCAGGCTTGTCAAAAGTTCCATTCAGAGATGAGAAGTAGCTTAACCATTCAGAGCAAAATGGTTCAGTTCAGAGGTGAAGTTTTTGTGAACCAAACAAGGATACCTCTGTCCGATTCAGAGGTTTACCTCTGAATGAAGCCATTCAGAGGCAACCAAACAGGCCCTTAGTGTTATACCAAATCAAACCTAACGATGGTCACGAGATCAGAACCTTAACGAAATTCACAAAGTATAGTCTTGTTTAGACAGCACTTTGGCATTCGTTTAACGAAATTCATAAAGTACAGCACTTTGGTATTCGTTTAACGAAATTCACAAAGTACAGCACTTTGGCATTCGTTAGTTGGTTCCCGAATCGATCGGACAGAATATCGCATTGGTGATTATTGGTTAGAACACCAATGTATAGAGAGAAGAAGAAAAGAAATGAGCAAAGAAAAATGAATCCTAAGCTTCCTATTTATAGCCAAGGGATAAGTCTTACCCCTATATAGAATTTCCCTAGGTGTTATCTTCCTTAGTTGAACCTTCCCTAGATAAAACCTTCCCTAGATAAAACTTTCCCTAGATAAAACTTTCCTTAGATAAAACCTATCCCATATTTATCTATTTTTCATGTATATCTATTTAGGTGTTTAATAAATCTTACTTAGCTGATTAATTAATCTTACTTAGCTTAATTAATCTTGATTAGCTTAATTAATCTTGCTTAGCTTAATTAATCTTGTTTAACTGATTAATTAATCATACTTAACTTAATTAATCTTACTTAACTGATTAATTAATCTTACTTAACTAATTAATTTTCCTTAACGGTTTAATTAAGTAATTTACTTAGCCGATTAATTAAATAACGTATTTAGCTGATTAATTACTGCTAAGTTTCCTTTCCTGTTAAGTTTCCTTAGCTATTAAGTTTGCTTAATCATTAAGTTTACTTAATTGCTAAGTATTCTAGTTTAACAGCTTCCTGATTATGAGTTCTAATATCTAATGGAACTCGTATTAGTGTATTAACTCAATTCAACTTTAACGATAATCACGAGATCAAAACCCTCACGACGAATGACAAAGTATAGCCAAGTACTGGTAGCACTTAAACATCCATTGGATCGGTTTCAATCGATCGGATAAAGTATCGTACCAGTGATTAGAGTTATTACCCTAATAACGGGCATAGTTTCGGGGTTTAGGGTATAATATCGAGCTACTATTTTGCTATAATAGAAGCTAAGAGAAAGAAAAGAATTGAGCAGTTTGAAATGCCCAAACTTCGTCCAATTTATAGCTGAATTTTAGGTCTCTCGTGGCCAGCGTAAATTTGAAGGGGGATCCTTCGCGGCCCGCGAGGCCATAAAGGCGGCAGTAGGGTTTGCTGAGTCATCGGTGGTCTTGACACGTGGACGACACGTGTCCCTTAAGCTTATCCGGAGAAATTTTAAGTTTTCGCGGCCCGCGTAGACTTACCTTATGGCTTACGCGGCCCACATGGAAACCAATTTTCTTAATTTCTTGATTTTTCATGAATATTAGGGTTTCAGGGGTCCGGGTTTTCACTTACGGGTCGTTTATGGACATTTTTGCAGGTCCTTACACGTATCCACCATGCTTTTATCATATTACACACGCTTCGTTATTTAAATCACTTACCCAAACAAATCACCAATGTAAAATGTTCATGTATAATCAATTTATACTTTGATTTTGTAAATAACATAACAAACTATGCTTAGGTTTTGAAAATAACATATCAACTATGTTTTGGTTTGAAAATAACATATCAACTATGTTTTGGTTTTGAAAATAACATATCAACTATGCTTTAGTAAATAATAAGGCCAATTAAAATATATGTTGGTTTTGTACGTAGTATATCAAATTATACTTTGGTCAATAATATCACATATGGGAGCATATCAAACTATACTTTGGAAGTATATCAAAATATACAAAAGAAAATGTGATTTAGTATTCATTCAAACCTTAGTGTATCAAACTACACCTTAGAGACTATAGAAATACCACAAAGGCAATCTCTATTTGGATAAAATTTGGTTTCTGACATTCCATACAACAGGAATGGGGTGTCTAGTCCTATAGCGCTATATCGTACTACCAATCGGTTTGGTGAATGTATAAAATAAGTACAATCCAACAATTAATTTTATAATCTTTGAAAAATTAGTGTTTAACCATAAATAATCATTCAGTTTGACAAAAGATAAGTACTAGCATGTATAATCAATTTATACTTTGAAATCATGAAAATAACAATTAAGCACACATGTTTCACCCCAAAACATTTGAAAACAGTAAAAGAGGGGACTATGTACTCACTTGAGGATGCTTAGAAGTCTTTAATAACAACCAAGCAAAGCTAGAGGGATCACGGAATCAAACGGCACCTAATATAGGTAACTATATTAATAAACCGGACCTAAATCGGAAGATCGGATAGGATGAGGTTTTGTAAACCAAATGAGTATTGGAACTCATACGATATGGTTTAACAAAGCCTACATACTAAATCGAAACCTAACCTAAGTGCTTACTACCCATTACGACCCGTTTGGGTAGCGTACGCTACTTTAACGCGGCGTTCGCGTAAAACGCGTTCGGATCGCCTAACTAGTCCTATGATAAGTATTATATGCCTTAACATGTCTAATAATGTTACCTAATCAGTTTAGATGTAAAAATTTAGGTTACATATGCTTAAAATGAATTTATGCGTAAAAAGGGCATTTTGGTCATTTCCTAAGGCTTATAAACTACCTATCATACAACTAACTAAACGATTTGACCATAAGGTAAAACCTTGGAAGGTTATTCCCTATACAACTATGATCAAAAAATATGTTTGGTCGGATCCTAATGATCGACCAAACGGGTCGGGTTCGAAAGTCTAAGCAGTTGTTTAGACCGCTTATCTTACGACCCTATATAAGCACTAAACTAAAAGTGACGAGTTAAACATGTTAGAACATGTTTAACAAGGTTTGAAAACAAGTTTGATATCAAAACAAAGGGTTTTGATACCTAAGAATAGTTTGGTTGCAAAATACGCATAAACGCGTATTTTGACAGAAACTATAACTCGTCACTACACCTAATCAACATGGTAATTAGTAGGTATAGTCAAATGGGACTATAACCATCGTGATTACGCTCATGTTGCGAAGTTCAAACGAAATTCGTGTTGACCAACTCGTGGTCAAAGTAGAAAGTCAAACACTATTTGACTTTTACGCTTGAAAAACGATTAAAAGCACGAAAGAAACTTACAAAGGGTCTAAGCTTGAAGATTTGAACTCAAAAATTCTCAGGTATGAAGCTTCACAAGGAGAGCTTCAACTTAGAGAAAGAATTTGAGATCAAATGTGTGGGTTTGGAATGAATAGATGTGGGTTTATATAGAGTTTGAAGAACCGTTAGGATCGTTCCTCGATAATTGAGCTTCGATCTGGACCTTACACATAAGGCACATGGTTTTGGAATACTAGGGGTGCCCAAAACCATCACACGGTATTGAGAAAAGTTACACAAAAGACCCCCATGTTCAACCTGGTTGTCAAAATGAAGTTGTTGCCCAGATGAGGCCGTGGCGTCGTGCCACAGCAAAATCATATAGTGGTGGCGCAGCGCCACCACCTACCAGTGACCAGCAACTTTGCTAAATTGTCAAGTTTGCTCCCTGCAAAACTTTTGAGCTATTTTCGATGCGTTTAAACCCCGTTAACTCTATTTCAAGGAGCTAAAATGAATTTAAAGTATAGGGAACATGAAATATTCTCAAAAAAATCTCGGATGTCGGTTCGTATGGTCGTACGGTTGCGTTGTTTGGTTAATTACGACGAAACACGAACGGACGCGAAAAACGATCCAAATTACGCGACGAATGGAATTTTATCATGCCAATCACTAAAATAAAATATTTTAATGATTATATAAATTTTTGGATGTCCGGATATATTCAGAACGTAAGATATGCGCGAAAATGCAAACTTATGCGCTTTTTGACGCTTTTAGTCCCTGTTTGACCAAATAAGTTTATTTTTGCACACCGAACCCCTCAAAGCCTATTTCTAAGCTATGTAAAGGATATTTATGGCATGTTTAACTTATGGTCAAGTTTCAGAATGTTCGTTACAGTACGAATCGGCATACTTTCGCAGTTTGTCGAAATTAGACCCTGTAAACGAATAAACTTGATTTCGACATACCAAACCTTCCAAAACTTATTTCTAAGTTATGTAAAGGTTATTTAAGGTATGTTAAGACTATGTCACTATTCCAGAGTGTTTGTCGTGTTAAATTGATTACGTTTACGCATCAATTCGCTTATAACTTTCCAGAAAGCGATTTAGAGCTCGAAATCGAACAAGAATTGATATGTAAAATGATACACATATTTATACAAATCCCAAGTATGAAATACAATATTTCATTGATTAGGTATTTGTTTGATGGCCATGGAGGCACAAATGTCACACATAACCTTACCCCAACCTACATAAACACGAAAACGTCAAAAAGGTAAAAAATAATGATAAATTATGTAAATTTGTCCCCTACACATAAACTAAATAAAAAATTATTAAAAAAACTAAGAAATGCCAAGCATCTAAAAAACGCCACTACAGAAAAAAAAAAAAGAACTCTACCTTTAGAGAAAGTTTGTGCATCACGTGCCACATGCATAACCTATGACGGGTATTATCAAATAAAACAGAAATAGCCTTCTTCATTGTTGGATCTTGATCAGTTATTACAACTTTTGGTTGGTCACCAACGGATTTTAATAAAACTTTCAACAACCAAATATATGTATTAGCAGTTTCTGATGCCAATAATGCAGCAGCAAATGTAACATTGCAGTGATGATTATATATTCTAGTAAAAGGTACAAACACCATAGTGTATATGAAAATCAAAATAGTAAACATAAATGGTTAATCCTGAAAATGCCACTAAAAATAAAAAAACGCCAAACAGAAAAATTGAATTCTGGTTCATACTTATTTGACCAATAAGTGGCGTCAAATGAAATCACATCACCAAACACATGATAATTACGTTTGCTTGATCATCACACCAAAACAGACCCTTCAACTGATTGTCATCGTCTGTGAAGTAATTGTACGAAAAATAGGCTGGTAAAATTTCTTTTCATGCAAATGTCTCACAACCATCTCGGCGTCATATTCCCCGATAAACAGATTAATTTAACTCTTGTAGTTCATAAAATCAACTTTGCTTGACCCCACCTCTTCAAACCCACCAAAGATAGTCTTCATGATACTAAATGCCTTAACCGGAACCATATTCAACTTAGCCATGCTATTTATAACACGTTTCTAAAGCTGAGTGAGGTGTCGTTCCGACGGTAGAAAATGCTTATCAAACTGCCCAACAAACTTATAGATCTTCCATGATCCAGACTTAAACTCTACACATATTTATATTTCACAACTAGTCCTCTGCGAAAAAATTAGACCGCACATTCCTTTCTTTCTGATTAAGGTACAATGTATCAACCTTCTTCTCCTTGTAATGACCAGCTCTCGTACACATATATGGTTTTCTCCTTTGGCGTTTATCTTTTCAGTCCCTTTCCTTACACTAAACCCCGCAGCCGTCGCATACTTAAGATATAGAGAATAACAATCATCAAGGCTTCAGAAAATCATTCCTGACTTTGGTTTTAGATCGTCTCTAACGACAGGAATCTTAAATATAGAACCAGTTTTCGGGTAAATCCTTTCATTCGATGCAACACTCTCTTCTAAAACAACAACAAAAAACGTCATGAACAGTAATGAGATGTAACAATAACCTTCACACTGGAAAAATACACGCCATGCATAAAATAAAGGCAACATTATCATTAATCATACATGATTCAATATCCATTGAAAAATGGAAAAATACACGCCATGCCTAAAAATAAAGCCACCCTAATCATTTAATCATATATGATATATACGCAATTAATCATAGATAATCAAAAATTAATTAAGTTTTATATATAAATGGAAACACCATGTAAGTGTGAGAACGCCATTTGTTAAATCATTAACGATTCAAAAAGAGTTGACGTTTGACGCATTCAAAAATAAAATAAAAACGCCAAGTTTAATATATAAGATTGAAATATAGCCACATTCAAAAATAAAAAAACGCCATAGCATTTACATGATTAGCTGGACAAAAACACAAAATAAAACGCCATCATTTTTTATGTTGGAATTGAAACACCATTTAACATATCAACACCTAAATAAGAGAAAATAGAATAAATGCCATTGCTATTTTTTTATGATGTGTATTGTATTTTACACTTTTCCTCTCTCTCTCTCTCGATCTCTCTCTCTCTCTATATATATATATATATATATATATATAAACGAGATCAGGAGAAAACGCCCAAAAGTGTGAGAACGGTGAGAACGCATCCCGGCCCAACACGTGTCACGCGACATAGAGAAGGGCTGAGGGGCTTTTTTGTCATTTTATCTTCCGCTTTTCCAATTCCGCTTTTCACAATATTGATTTATTTTTGGGGTATAAAATTTTTGGCGTTAACCAAATTCAATAATTATATGGCGTTTTAATAGTTTCATTGTATTAACATTTTGGCGTTTATGGCGTTTTTTTCAAATCTCTCTGAATGGCGTTTTTCAAGGCGTTTTAGACAAGATGGCCCATTGTTCTATTATTTTTTTATATACATTTTGGCGTTTGTGGTATCTTGGCGTTTTACAATTCTTAAATTATATTACAACCATAGGGAAAAAAATAGAAGCGAAAAAAATAAATTAAAAATCCTAATCGGATCTCTCTTCACAATCTTCACTGTCATCAGTCTCTCTCTTCTTTAATACTACAAGAACTGTCACCAAATATATGGCGTTTTATGTAAAACTTAACAAACCCATCGGTTTGATTATTTGCCTGCTCGTCTGTTGAATTGGCTTTTTGTGGATGTTTGGGGACATAGATGTATGACGTGTGGGTGGGTTTTTTCGCTTTGTTCTTCAACTTGATCTTCATCTTTATAATCATCCCACTCTTCAGTTTCATTGATCTCTTCTCATCATCCAATCCTTCTTCAAGAATAAAGAACACAAAATGACATATGACTGTCATCAGTATCTTTTTCTTGAATATTTGTCCATCTCATGCAGCAAAATCTTACTTAGTTACTCCCCTCAGCTAACAATCCATTCAGTGAAACTTCACGAAGAACAATACTGAATATCCTAGAAAGCATATTACTCATCTTTGATTTTTTTTAATTTTTTGGTGTTTTACAGTGAGTGGTATTTAGTAGTATTGGCGTTTGTTTTTTTGGTTTGATCAAATGGAAGTTGCTGAGACGTATCATTTTATAATGATGTCTTTTTGGCGCGTAGGTTAGGCGGTGCATTATTATAATAAAGTATTCGTCGTTTCAGTTACTGTTTGTAATTATTGTTTTTATAAGCTTTTATCTCTGAAGTCTGTAACACGTCCCATCTTTCAAGTTTGGCGTTTTAGATTCTAATATAATAAATTTTCCGTCTCTTCAGTTTTACTGTTTTGTAGTTACTGTTTCTAGTTACATTTTCAAGTTTGGTTTTTTTTTTTTATAATACTTGTCCAAAGTAATTTTATTATGGTTTGGTAGTTTTTGGGGCGTTTTATGGCATGTTGGCGTTTTGACAAGCATTTGGCTGTGTGGCGTTTTTATTACATATGGGGTTGTTATTATATAACAATCAACTGAAAAAGAAGATTAAAATATATATATATATATATATAAACAATTGATCTTCCAAATCTTCATTGTCACCAGTCACTTTCTTCTTTTGAATCATTTTCACTGGCTGTTTCGACTTTCGTATGATTTTTTTTATTTTTGTTTTTTGAAGTAGTTTTTTTTGTCGTCGTGTAGAAGCACAAAGTCTGAAATCAGCCTTTTTTCTTGAATATTTATCCATCTCATGCAGTAAAATGTTATTGAGTTTACACCCTTCAGCCAACAATCTTTGAATTTCCAATGAACGATGTTTGATTTTTTAACTTTTTGGCGTTTTACCGAGAAAAAGAACGCCACTAAATAAAAGCACCTTAAAACTCTAAATTTGATTGTGCTAAATCAATAATGTTTTGATGTATGGTGATGGACAACATTGTTAATCCTCAGTTAAGAAAGATGTCTGACAATGTTGTCTATCCCATATAGCTAAACTTTATTGACAACAAACCTCAATAATGTTTTTGTATATTTTGGCGTTATAAATTGGATGGAAGTTGAGGATAAAGTCAATAAGATTTTACTCAATGAAATGGACAATATCCTTACTTAAGGATTTTGTCCATTACATTGAGCGAAACCTTACCGCCAACCAAACTGAATTTCAAATAAACGTTTTGGTTTAGAGGATATTTCATGTTTGGTTTTTTTGGCGTTTCTAAGACGAATGGTATATATTAAATATGGCGTTTGGGTTTTTGTGTGTTTTAATGAAAGGTCTGAGATGTTGTATATATAGGATGTTTATTGGTGGTTTTTTAGGTGAGATTTTATTATAATAAATTTTGGTGTTTTATATCTAATGGCATTTTTTAGATTATGATGGTGTGTGCTATTGTAGGTTAAGGTGGTGATTTAATGGCGTTTTATTTTATGTGGTGGCGTTTTGTGTAGAGAAGTCAAAAGACGTTTTTACCCTTAATGAAGCGCGCCACAACAATAAAAGTTATGTTATTTACGAAAACGCCACCACGTCATCTAGTCCATAGATTGTTTTGATCGGACGATCCATAACCGTTCTCTCCGTTCTCACACTTTTCACCGTTTTCTTCTCGGGACCTTTTACTATTTTTCATCATGTGTGAATTAGAATTGATTCCAGTTTATCTACTTCTATCCATGTGGGGAGGAAAGAAACGTCTCTACTCAGCCACAAAATTTATTCTGTACACGGCGGAGGGGGGGGTTCCATTTTTTCTCTTAATGGGAGTTCTGGGTGTCGGTTTATATGGTTCGAATGAACCAACATTAAATTTTGAAACATCAGTTAATCAGTCGTATCCTGTGGCTTTGGAAATCATATTCTATATTGGATTTTTAATTGCTTTTGCTGTCAAATTGCCGATTCTACCCCTACATACATGGTTACCAGATACCCACGGAGAGGCACATTACAGTACTTGTATGCTTCTAGCCGGAATTTTATTAAAAATGGGAGCGTATGGATTGATTCGGATTAATATGGAATTATTACCACACGCTCATTCTATATTTTCTCCTTGGTTGATGGTAGTAGGCACAATACAAATAATCTATGCAGCTTCAACATCTCCCGGCCAACGTAATTTAAAAAAAAAAAGAATAGCCTATTCCTTCGTATCTCATATGGGTTTCATACTTATAGGAATTGCTTCGATAATCGATATGGGACTCAATGGAGCTATTTTACAAATAATCTCTCACGGCTTTATTGGTGCTGCATTTTTTTTCTTGGCGGGAACGAGCTATGATAGAATACGTCTTGTTTATCTCAATGAAATGGGTGGAGTAGCTATCCCCATGCCAAAAATCTTTACAATGTTCAGTAGTTTTTCCATGGCTTCCTTGCATTACTGGGTATGAGTGGTTTTGTTGCAGAAGTGCTAGTATTTTTAGGAATAATTACCAGCCAAAAATATCTTTTAATGCCCAAAATTGCCATCACTTTTGAAATGGCAATTGGAATGATATTAACTCCTATTTATTTATTATCTATGTCACGCCAGATATTCTATGGATACAAGTTATTTAATACTCCAAACGACGTCGAGCCAAGAGCACCTTCATTCCTATATAAAATGGTGGATGTAAGAATAAGAATCCACACTGGATCGTGTCCTTCAAGTCGCACGTTGCTTTCTACCACATCGTTTTAAACGAAGTTTTACCATAACATTCCTCTAATTTGGAACCGGTATGGAATTGATTCAATTGTGGAATCATGAATAGTCATTGGTTCAGTTGATACAGAGACACAGTCATTTCTATTTTTTCTTATCTACATAGATAATAAAATAGATAATAAAGATCAAAAAATAATTTTCTGAATAAATATTAGCAAGACCCCAGTTTTTTGTATGAATGGAACTTTTTCTATAAATCTCTATCTCAAAAAAAATGTCTAACAGAAATATCCAGAAATCTAAATATAGAAATAAAATAACTAACAGAAATTACAGTAAAGACTCCATTTGGAATTGTCAATGATGTAAAGCAAATAATCTAAATAGATCGAACAATAAAAAGAAATATCATTGTTAAATATTTCAATTTTAATCTTTTAGGAATGCAAATTCTTTTTCACAAAAATGGAAAGTCTTTTTATCACTGAAATAGGATAACAATACATACCTATAAGCTAAGCACTTCCTCTTTTATATGTATTTTCATATTCATATTTTGTTTAACCTGAGGTTAAGTAATCCTTCTACAGATCTATGCCCCATCTTATCTTTATCTGGATCATAAAAGGGTTTAGTTCCTTTTGCATGTAATTTGAACTCGATTTAGTTCAGTTTGTAAAAAATTAAGATATGATTTCGAAAAGAATCATTCATCAAGATATGATTTCAAAAAGAATCATTCAAAATCAAAAAAGAAAGAGGAATCATATTCTATCCAATATTAGACCTTGAAACAGAACCTTGTTGAACAAAAAAGAAGTATTCGGATACAAGGGATATGCTCTGGGACGGAAGGATTCGAACCTCCGAATAGCGGGACCAAAACCCGTTGCCTTACCGCTTGGCTACGCCCCATTTCTATTTTTATTGGACACTAATACTAATAAAGAATAATATTGGTATTAAGTGTTCGTCAATTCCAGTCCAACTATCTATAGAAAATATTTCTCCTTTATAGAATTGATTATAGATTCGTTGCTAGAATTTTGACATGTGTATATCTAGAATTCAACTGAATTTATTGATCATTATATATAATTCAATTAAGATATTGTATGAAAGTATGATTTTTTTCTATTCTCCTTTGAGAATTGGAGGATTTTTTATTGAGTGGAAAAAGAAGGATTTTTTTGTCTACCTTACTTTCTTCATTTTTCCTTATATCAATAACTCAATCAAAATGCAATTATCTCGACCAAACTCTTATGTTTTCTTTCTTCCCCATAAAGGAAATAGGGTAATTCGGTGGTATACTATATGTATATGCATGTTAGAACTTCTTCTAACAACCTATGCATT
Source organism: Helianthus tuberosus (assembly GCA_030545235.1). Taxonomy (NCBI): domain Eukaryota; kingdom Viridiplantae; phylum Streptophyta; class Magnoliopsida; order Asterales; family Asteraceae; genus Helianthus; species Helianthus tuberosus. The sequence continues at coordinate 140,685,747 of CM060448.1, read as the reverse complement.
CTGTTATCATTTCCAATTGGACGATCCATTAATCCAACTAGTAGAGGACTATAAATGGATCAATTTTTTTGATTTCCATTGGAAATTAGGAATAGATGGACTGTCTCTAGGACCCGTTTTATTAACAGGATTTATCACTACTTTAGCGGCCTGGCCCGTTACTCGGGATTCTCGATTATTCCATTTCTTGATGTTAGCAATGTACAGTGGTCAAATAGGATCATTTTCTTCTCGGGACCTTTTTCTATTTTTCATCATGTGGGAATTAGAATTAATTCCAGTTTATCTACTTCTATCCATGTGGGGAGGAAAGAAACGTCTCTACTCAGCCACAAAATTTATTTTGTACACGGCGGGGGGGTTCCATTTTTCTCTTAATGGGAGTTCTGGGTGTCAGTTTATATGGTTCGAATGAACCAACATTAAATTTTGAAACATCAGTTAATCAGTCGTATCCTGTGGCTTTGGAAATCATATTCTATATTGGATTTTTAATTGCTTTTGCTGTCAAATTGCCGATTCTACCCCTACATACATGGTTACCAGATACCCACGAAGAGGCACATTACAGTACTTGTATGCTTCTAGCCGGAATTTTATTAAAAATGGGAGCGTATGGATTGATTCGGATTAATATGGAATTATTACCACACGCTCATTCTATATTTTCTCCTTGGTTGATGGTAGTAGGCACAATACAAATAATCTATGTAGCTTCAAAATCTCCCGGCCAACGTAATTTAAAAAAAAAAAGAATAGCCTATTCCTCCGTATCTAATATGGGTTTCATACTTATAGGAATTGCTTCGATAACCGATACGGGACTCAATGGAGCTATTTTATGTGGTGGCGTTTTGTGTAGAGAAGTCAAAAGACGTTTTTACCCTTAATGAAGCGCGCCACAACAATAAAAGTTATGTTATTTACGAAAACGCCACCGCGTCATCTAGTCCATATATTGTTTTGATCGGACGATCCATAACCGTTCTCTCCGTTCTCACACTTTTCACCGTTTTCTCTAAATCTTGATCCTATATATAAGAAGATTAATATGAATTAATTTAAATAGATGGCAATATAAACAACCATGATATAAATTTAAAATATACCTGAATTTATTGATTGATAATCTTGATTACAATTGATTTCCTTACAATCGGGAGGAGCAACTATAATTTGAAAATCTAAAGATCTTGAACATAGAGAAGTTGATAATACAATTTTGGGATTTGAGGGTTTTTTCATACATAAGAGAAGTAATAAGAAAAGGTGTGTAGAAAAGTGTGTCTTTCTTCCTTGATCATCCTCCCTTTTATAGATAGAATAAAAGGGTCTTCATAATTGAATCTTGAAAAAGCTTCCGTATGAAATGGCTTTTGTTGAAAAGTTGTTTGTCCATTTTGAGAATTACTTGCACCATATTGGAAAGTATCTTGTCTCTTTGTAGAATGATTGCACCACTTTTAGAAAATAAGAAAAGTAGATTGTCCATTTGTAGAATTATTGGTCACCACCTTTTGAAAATAAGAAAAGTAGATTGTCCATTTGTAAAATTATATGGACCTTCTTTTCTTTCACCATCATTTGTCCGGCAAAGAACAATAATTATTATTATTATTATTATTATTATTATTATTATTTTTACATCAAATCATATGGGTCTTGAGAATCTTGAAAAACTTCAGTCCCCGGGGATGAGTGTTTTGAAGGGGATGGAGACTGTCTAATTTCATTGACTAATTTTAAAATGTCTTCTGGAGACTTGCAATCTGAGAATCTTTTAATATACTCTTGGTCTTCATCACTGGCCTTGATATCTCGAATTGGAGACTTTAAACTACTTTCATATTGAATAGCTAGTTCCTTATAATACTTGGTAACTGCTTGAGAATTTGCTTTTGTAATAATGAACTTATTCCACCATTTACACCTGTATTGTCTAAAGAGTAATGGAGGAGAAAGTTCTGTAGGACTTTCTTCTTGAAAATTGTAAGTCCATAAACAGATCCATGGAATTCTGAAAACGCTCATGAATTGTAAAGTATATTAAAAAATTGGTGTTCCATCATGTTGGAAATACTCAACGAATTTTGAAAATGCCTCTGAAACTTCTTTAGGAAAAGCATCTGGAATAATTCCCATATATTTGAACCATTTAACAAACCATCTTGGATAAATATTTGAAAAATCTTCATCAAATTGGAAAAACCAAGAATGATCAAAGTTTCTTAGGAAAAATGCATATTCCCATGCATCTTGATAATCATAGTAGTTATATTGAGGATAAGCACTAAAGTTTGAAAGGGTTTTTGGATTATAGGGCTTAGAATTCCAGTCTTCTAAAGATAAGACTTTCAAAATCTTTACTTGACTATAAGCAATCTTGGAAGAATCTCCACTATTAAAATTGTGTCGAATAATAACTGATTCAGAATCTTCTAAAATTGCTTGATAATAATCTTTGTTTTTTGTATTCATCTTTGAAAAAATGACATCCTCTTGGAAAAATGAAGTCGATCAGAGAAAAGAAGGTTTTATTAACCTTTTCAACTTCCAAAGGTTCTAGAATTTTGATAATCTTTTTGTTTGGGTTGATAATGTAGGGAATAGTGGCTGGTGAAGAGGTTGAAGGAGAAGCTGGTTTAGAGAGTTTTGTAAAATAAGGAGATTGAATAATGGGTTTTGATTCTAAATTTTGAATAATAGATGAGAATGGAGGTCTAGGTCTTGGACTTGGGGTTAAAGGGGCAAATCTGTTTTGAATATTAGGTAATAAGGGAAATTGTTGCATATGGGTTGGTCTTGAAGGAGAATTTGGAGAGCTTGATAATTGAGATTTTGAGAATTGTTGTTTTGAGAATACAATCTTTTTTGAAGAATCGGAGTTGCTCATATTCCCTGTAAAAATTCTCTTGATAAAAAATCTGGTAAAGAATTATTTTCTCCTTTTATAAATTCTATTTGAAAATCAAAGTTGCTTAATAATGCTTGCCATCTTGCAAAAACTTGTTTTGAAATCAAATTCTTAATGTCCTTTTCTAAAATATATTTTGCAGATAAACAATCTATTCTTAATAAAAATGGTTTCATATATAAATCATCTTCAAACTTTTTTATACATAAAACTATACTTAAAATTTCCTTTTTGATTGTAGAATAATTTTTCTGAGTATCATTCCAAGCACCTGAATAATATCTAACTAAACTTTCTTTATTATCTAATTCTTGTTTTAATATTCCTCCAAATCCTAGATCACTTGCATCGGTTTCTACAATTAATTTTGCATTGGGATGGGGAATATGTAAACATGGTAGACATTTTATTTTATCTTTAATATATTTTACTATATCTGTATGTTCTTGAGTCCATGGTTTTGGATTCTTTTTTAATCTATCATATAAAGGTTTGCATATAATTCCTAAGTCTTTGAAAAAATCATGAATATAATTTAAACATCCTAAAAATCTTTGCAATTGCTTTTTATCTTTAATTTCATTTGAAAATTTATTTGAAAATTCTAAACTTCTATTGATAGGTTTTATTGTTCCTTGAATAATATTATGTCCTAAAAATCTTATTTCTGTTTGAAAAAGACTTATTTTAGAAGGTGATACAACTAATCCATTTTTATGAATAATATTGTAAAAAGAATTTAAATGTTTAAAATGTTGGTCTAAAGAATTTGAGAATATTAATACATCATCAATGTAAACAATAGCATAATTTCCTAATGGTAAAATAATGTCATTCATTATATTTTGAAATTCTGAAGGAGCATTTTTTAATCCAAAAGGCATAACGTTCCATTCATAGTGTCCGAATGGTACATTGAATCCAGTTTTATATCTATCTTTTTCAGCAATTTGAACTTGCCAAAATCCAGACTTCATATCAAATTTAGAAAATATTTTTGAATCATATATCTTTTTTAATAAATCTCTTTTATTTGGTATAGGGTATCTAATCCATTCTAAAACTTTATTTAATGGCTTATAATTTATAACTAATCTAGGAGCTCCTCTTTCGATTTCTGCACTATTTTGAACATAAAAGGCAGAGCAGGACCAAGGGGATTTAGATGGCCTTATTAGTTTTTTATCTAATAATTCTTGTATTTCCTTTTTACAATAGTTTTCTAACTCTTGAGACATATGTATAGCTTTAGATTTTGTTGGAATATTTTTCTCATTAAAATCTTTAATATAAGGTAACTTTACAACATGTTGTTTTCTTTCCCAAAAAGCATTTGGAATATTTGCACAGACATTTTCTTTAAATTTATTTTCAATTTCTTGTATTCTTTTTATAATTATTTTGTCTTGCAATTGATTCTTTATTCTAACATAATCAATCTCTTCTATTAAAAATTCCTTTTGTTTTTCTTTTAAGCTTAAAATATTTATTTGTTTTCAAGTAATTGGATGAGCAAATTCAAAACAGATCTTTTTATTTAATACTTTAATACTTATACCCTTTTCTTCAACTGTAAATGGATATAATTGAGTTATGAATGGGAGTCCTAATATAATTTGAGATGTTAAATCTTTTACTAGAACTAATTGAGTTTTGTAACAATAGTTTTCTTTGCAAATATGAACATTTGATAATTTGTATTGAATATTTAATGGGTTTCCATTAGCTCCAGATAATCTATACGTAGTCTTTCATAGTATTTTGTGGGTATTAATCCTTCTTGAATACAATTCATGTCAGCTCCACTATCAATCATGGCAACTAAGGATAAACAAAATTCATTATTGACTATTATATTTAACTTAGTATACCATTTTTTAGAAGTTAATCCTTTTAAACGATTTATTATTCCTGTATTTTCAGTATCAATTTTAGTATTGCTATTATTTTCTTCATCCTCTTTATTTTTTCCTCTTTCTAATTCTTTAATTTGTAATTTTATTTCTCGAATTTCTTCTTTTATATTTTTTAATTCTATTTGTAAATCGGTTATTGTAACAGGATTTTCTTTTATTTGTTTTGTTTGAAATCTTTGGCATATTTCGTTAAAATTATATACTTTTGTTTCCTTTTCTATTGGTTGTTTATACTTTTCTTTTAATTGTTTTAAATATACTTGTTTTACTTCTTTATCTTCAATTTTTTCTAATAATTCAAATAAGTCTTTATTATCTGATGTTAAAGAATTTATTGTACCATTAATTTCACAGATACAAGGACCAACGCATTCACATGCATTATCTTCTGAACTACTTTCTGAATTAGAATCTTCAATATAATTTAAATCATTATCACTATAATCTGAAATACTATCTTCACTTGAATTATCATAAATAAGTATCTTGTTTATCTGTTCTTTTAATTCATCAGAAATATTTAACTCATTTATCTTTTTTCTAGTATAACAATCTTTTGAATAATGTCCTTGTCTTCCACACTTATAACAAATAACAATATCTTGTTTACCTTGTTTTTTCTTTTGAAAATCATTCTTATCTTTATAATATTTTTGTTTGTTTTTAATATATGGTTTTCTTTTATAGTTCTTTTTAATAAATTGTTTAGGAATTTTCTTTTTTGTTTTAGAAGGAGTTTTAAATGGTTCAAATCCATATTGTTGACAAAAACTTCCTAATTCTTTATGGCCTTGAATTCCATCATTTTTAATCTTTTCTTTTAATCTTAAATCGTTACATATTTTTAATCCTTCTTGATTTATATAATTTATTATTTGACCATAGGCTAAATCTCTATAAGGAATATTATTATTAAAGTCTTTTTTTAATTTTTTCTCTAATTCTTTCTGCAAATAATTTTGGTAATCCAGCTATAAATCTTTCTTTCCAATAAGCCTCTTTACAATCATCTCTAGTCATAACTTTTGAAAGGAAAACGTCTTTATACCATCTAAAATCTTGTAATTTTCTACATGTTAAATTTAATAATATTAAAGAATTTCTTTCTTGATAATCTGTTGGGTTTCCAATAAAATGTTGGATTATAGCAAATATTAGAGTATTAATTATATCGGGAATTTCAGTTGGTGTTTGAACATTATTTTTTGTTTTAATAACTATCTTTTTAGCATTTATAATTATATGTTTTTCTTCTTCTGTGAGATACTTATCCCACCAGCCCTTTAAAATTCCAGTAAAACCAGAAACTATCATATTAAGAATTGCATTATCATCATTTCCATTTGCTTTATATGCATTAGCTGCCATTATCATTTCTTGCATTAAACTAAGAATTTGATGTTCTGTTTGGCCTTCTATACTCCATTCATATAAAGAACTTCCATCATATTTAGCTTGAACTAAAGTATGTCGTTCTTCAAATTGTAAATCAGGTGGAGTAGGTCTAGGGTAATAATTTCTTGTTTCAGGTCTAGTAGTATAAGTATTATTTTTTGAAAAATGGTAATTTCTTTTAATTTTATTTATAGAATCTTCTAATTGAAAATCATTAAATTGTTCTTCAATATTTTGAATTTTCTGTTCTGAAATAACATTTATATTTAATTTTGAAAGTTTTGAATTAATATCTTTTAACATGTCTTGTTGTTTATTTAGACGTATTGGGATATCTATATTGTATGGTTTAAATATTGGGTTTTCTATAGTTTCAGTTATTGTTTTAGTATTTGAAGTACTAGGTTGATCTAAAGTTTTATTAGTTTCTATTCTTTCTAATTGTTCTCCTATAGTATTTAATTTCTCATTAGTGTAATTATTTTGAAAAATAATTGCCTTTACATTTTTATCTATATCTTCCTTAAGATTTGCTAAAGGTTTTGCAATATATTCATTATTTTCAGTTTCTATCTTTATATCCATATGTGGGGGATGTATACTAGTAATATTTTTATTTTTATCTATAATTGTATAGGTTTTGGTTATAGTGTTATTAACAGATATATTTTCAAAGAATGGATACTCAATTTTATTTTCTATACAATAAAGAGAAAACCAGGAGAAAAATGGAATATTTTCATCATTTTCACACATATATAATTGCCAATCAATTTCATGTAAAAATCTTTCATCTTCATTAAATTTAGAAAAATACCATATTAAATTTTTATTATTATAATTATTGAACATTTCATTTTTTAAATATTCTAACATTTCTTTATTCATCTTTAACAAGTTGTTCTAGAAATTTTTCTCATAAGCTTTATTCTATGATTATATTCTTCTCTTAATTTTTCTTCTAAAAATGATCGATATTCACTTTTATAATTCATATAATTAGAGGGATGATATGGGTCAGATCGAGGCATGTTACATGGAATATATTCAGATGGACATATCATATATGGAATTTTATTATATTCTTCTAATCTTTTATTCAAATCTTCTATTCTTCTATTGCAACATTTTAAAAGAAATATATAGCAATTTCTATGAGCTTGGACCTTAGAATCACTCATTGTTGTAACTCTTCATAATTTTCCATATCAGACTTAGTTGGAACATAAGTATTATTATCACTATCATTTTCTTCATATAGTGGTCTTGGAATTGTATTTGAAAAATCCACACCTTTCATTTTCATTGATAAACTTCTTCTAAATAGACTTTCATCTAAAGTATTTCTAGAAGTACTTGCTCCCATAGAATGCCTTGGTGGTATATTACTGAAAGAAATATCTATTGAACCATCAGTATGTTCTATTATGCTAGATGTTTGATTATCTATTTCTATAGATTTTGGCGGGTTTATATCTTGCAAATTCCATGTTAATGATTGAGTTATTTCATTCCATTTTAATTTTTTAGGTGTTTTTATTTTTGTATGCATAGTATTAGCTTCAAAAATAATAGTTTCATCTTTTGGGGATACTAATTTTGTTTTAGGTTCTATAGTGGTGGTCATAGTCTTATAATATATTCTATATATAACTACTGCAGCATTAGTTTTTTCTTTAAATTCTAAATTTTTAGTTTTAATTGTTAATGTTAAAGTATCTAAAATATGTGGATCAAATAAACCAATTGAAAAGTTTGGATAACAATTAAAATAAATAGGACCATTTGAAATATTAGACTCAGCCATAGCTAGCAAAGAATTATTAAAATTTGTATGTCTTGCATCTCTTAGAATTAATAAAACAGGAGCATCGATTCCTAATCTGAACATAGGTTTAATGGCGACTTGAACTAATCCTATGTGTAGAAATTTATATAATTTTCTATGTCTTTTAATAGCTTCTACTGATAATAGTTGCATGTTTTGATACTCTTTATTAATAGGTATAGTTTGTTCATGAGTTTTTATAGAATAATCTTGTAAAAAATCAAAAGTATCAATTTTGTAAATAGTTCTAACATCTTGTTTTGGTATATTCCAATTCAGAAGATTGTTTTCAATTTGAGAAATATTAATTTCAACAGAATTCATATGTAAAGAGTTCATGTTTGAATCTTCTTCTTCATCATAATTAGTATTTGAGCTATAATCTCGTTTAGAAAAGAATTTTGATAACTGATTCATTACAATTATTAGTCTTTAAAATTCTAAAGTAGAGCTTATACTGAGGGAACACCCCCATATCGTCGTGGTCCGGCTACCCATTCTTATCTTTTTGGGCATAATGCTAATCCAACCGACAATCGACAGAGCTTACCAACACAGTCTTACCCCCCTTTAAAAAATAAAGGCTAATATTCATAATAAATTAGTTATGAAAACGGTTTCTAAACAGAGACATATGGCTCAAATACTAATTATGATGAAGAAGAAGATTCAAACATGAACTCTTTACATATATATTGGGGAAGGATCCACTAAAGAGTGGATTTTGCCTAAGTAGCCTAAGAAGGATTGTGATGATGACATGTGGCACTCCTAATAAGTATGAATGAAGGCCATTTTGGTCCTTATAAATAGGAGTAAAAATGACATGTGACACCCCTTTTGTTTTTTTAAAAATACAACAAAAAAATCTAGTACAAAAAAATTTAGCACAAAAAATGTAGTACAAAAAATATAGTACAAAAAAATAGAGCACAAAAAAATCTAGTACAAAAAAATATAGCTCAAAAAAATATAGTACAACAAAATATAGCACAAAAAAATTCAGCAAAAAATGTAGTACAAAAAAATCCAGCACAAAAAATTGAGAAAAAAAATTAAGACAAAAAAATTCAGCACAAAAAATTTAGCACAAAAATATAGTACAAAAATCCAGCACAACAAAATGTTATACAACGTAGAAATACAACACATTTTAGTGGGGTTTTTTAGTTTTCATATTTTATATACAATATGGTACTCAAATTAAAGATAAAAAGACGCTCGATTTTACGGTGAAATTTTTATGAAAAAATAATGTCGTATAAAAAAGTTATGAAAGTTTAAAAAACGGAGGTGGAATATGCATGTGCCTTGCATGTGGAGAGAGAAAGTCCATAAATAGGATTTTCCCAATATACCCTTGCACTCCTCCTTTCTCCTATACTTGCATCTTAACCACTGATTTAAAAAATGAAGAGTAAACTGCCATTTTGGTCCCTGTGGTTTAGGCACTTTTGCCACTTTAGTCCAAATCTCAAACTTTTTAAATCTGGGTTCCTGTGGTTTCACTTTTATTGTCATTTTAGTCCAAAATTAAGAGTAAACTGCCATTTTGGTCCCTGTGGTTTCACTTTTATTGCCATTTTAGTCCAAATTTCAAACTTTTTGGAACAGTAAAAAAAAGGGGGATTTTGAATTTTGGACTAAAATGGCAATAAAGATGAAACCACAGGGACCCAGATTTAAAAAGTTTGAGATTTGGACTAAAATGGCAAAAATGCCCAAACCACGGGGACCAAAATGGCAGTTTACTCAAAAATGAATGGTTAAGATTCCTTCTCATCCTACTTAGGCAAAATAAACTTTTTATTTGATCTTACCATATATATATATATATATATATATATATATATATATATATATATATATATATATATATATATATATATATATATATAGGATAATGCTCTACAAGAAACCCCATTTTTTTAGAAAACTTAGCAAACTCAATGCATGGTCTAGATTTTGCCATGTGTCCATAGTAAATATCATATTCTTTTTATCCTTGAGGGCATTATGGTATTTTCACCTCTATCTTAGATATTTCCCCTTTTTGATTTGACAATAATTAATACCCCATCACATCCAAATTTACTTTCAAAACCCAAGATCCACCATTCAAAACCTCCATTTTTTCATTAACTTACTTCATCTCTGTGTTTCAAGATCCACTCTTTCAAAACCTCCATTTTCCATTAACTTCATATCTGTTTCAAGTTCTACCCAAGATCCATTTCCATGAACTTCATTTCGGTTTCAAGATCCACCATTTCAAAACATCCATTTCAAGATCCCCACTGACGGGAACGTCATTCACAACGAGTTCCCTACTGATGAGGACAAGAATGATCAAGGTTTTTCATCCTTTTTTTTATGGGTTCGAGTTTTTTTTTTTTCTTTTTTACACCCCAAATTCAACTTTACATGTTAATTTCTTAAAAGAAATCGAAGAACCAAGATACTGTCGAAGAATCAAGATCCTGTCAATAATAAGTTGGTTTTCATTTTTTAATTGTCATTTACTTTGATTTTCGTTCTTCACAATTGGTTTTATTTTTTTCCAGAATTAAGAATGTTGCCAAAAGATTAATTATTTTTCAATACCATTGATTATTGTTTCAAAAAAAAAAGAATGACGTTTATAGGTAATAAATTTCAATACTATTGATCTTAGTTTGGTTTTCATTCTTCTGGTGTTTATAAATTTTGATTTTGATTCATGGATTACTTGTTTTGGTTTCAAACTCGTTTGATTTTGATTCATGGATTAGTTATTTTTGTGTTAAAAAAATGTGTTTGATGGTTTGGGGATTTTGATCTGAATAGTAACTGTTTTTTTTGTTGGTTTGGTTGCCTTGTTTGGTGCTTTTTGATCTGAATAGTAACTGTTTTTTGTTGGTTAGGTTGCTTTGTTTTGGGCTTTTGATCTGAATAGTAACTGTTTTTGTGCGTTATAGTACAGAAACAGACCCATAACATGTGTTAATCCCCTGTTAGAATGATATATAACGTGTGTTGATTTACAGAAACAGACCAATAAAGATATTCAATCGACAAGCTGGATGGATGTAGGCGACGTTAATGCGGGGACATGTGTTAAAAAAAAGATATTCAATAGGTCACATTTTTTGGGAAGGAACTATTCGTTCATTTATAACATGTGTTAGTGGTTCATGCTGTAACAGAACTCCATGATGTAACCTGACATGTGTTCATGTATAACATGTGTTAAGCCCCTGATAGAATGATATATAACGTGTGTTAACCTTTGCTAATTTAAAAAGTATGTACAAAGGACAAAAAGAACATGATTACTTCTTTGACCATGTGGATAAATGTAGACCATGTATTTTATTTCATTTGACTAGATTGACATTCGAAACCATTGTGAAATTCTATGAAGCCAAACATCAACCATTGATTATGTTCTATTAACTACATCTATGGTTGTCATTTAATTGGTATATTTTTATAACATTTAAATAAAACAGTAGTTCAAAAGCAAACATCCCGAACCATGGCGCCAACACAAAACATTTTTGTTGGTGAGTTTACAATAAAACAGTACTTCAAAAGCAAACATCCTGAACCAGGGGATATTTGGTGGTTCATGTGTTACTGGTACGTGTGTATAAAATCTTAGGTGGTTCATGTGTTACTGGTACGTGTTGTTGAATCCAAAAAATATCATTTTTGTTTCTCTAAGGCCGAATGGATCGCACAATGGAAAAATGACTGCCCTCAATAGTTGGTCAGATACTAACATGTGTTAGTGTACATGTAAGGTCACATTTGTTTTCATTAACATGTGTTACGTTTATGTCAGCGTTTGTTTTCACATTTGTTTTCATTAACATCCGGAACATATGATATATAACGTTTGTTAACATGTTAGCATGCGTCAAAAACGGGTGACTCCAACACAAAACATTTTTGTTGGTGAGTTTACAACAAAAATGGATGCATAGAGCCCAATAGTAACACAAATATCCTTTTTTGCTTGTTGGTGAGTCTCATGGCGGACTAAGAAGGGATGGATCTTTCGTTGACGGTCTGCTTTGCTGTTTATCTGCTAAATTTGCTGACTCGTCCTTTGCATGAAATTGTTATACATTCCAAAGTGTGCAAAACAAATTGTAACACATGTTAGATCAGTATATACATATCATGGTGTTTTGTAAACCACTAGCTTATACATGAATACATGTCAGGTTACAAAAAGATTATAACAGAGTCTTAACACATGTTATACATTTACAAGATGTGCAAAACAAATGACCCGTTTCATATTACATATTCCAAAATTACCGGTACATGTGTTACCATAAATGGCTCGTTTCATATTGCACGTTACATACTAACTTGTACTTTTATTACTTGTACATGACACCATGTTGGGTTAAACCAAGATTATACAAGTTAATATTGTTTTGGAAACCACTAGCTTATACATGACACCATGTTGGGTTAAACCAAGATTATAGCAGAGGCTTAACACATGTTAAGCAATTACATGTTCCAAACAGAAAAATTGTAACACATGTTAGATCAGTATATACACATCATGGTGTTTTGTAAACCACTAGCTTAAACATGAATACATGTCAGGTTACAAAAAGATTATAACAGAGGCTTAACACATGTTATACTTCCAAAATTTTGCAAAACAAATGACCCGTTTCATATTATATATTCCAAAATTACCGATACACGTGTTACCATAAATGGCTCGTTTCATATTACACGTTACATACTATCCACATTACCGGTACATGTGTTACTATAAATGACTCGTCTCCAGAACCCGTGACCATGTAAAACCGTTAAGTCGTTGCCTCCAATGGCATTCTGCCCAAAACCGATACCACAGTCTGCAAGGCGCATGCGGTTCTTTTGGCAGTTCGGGGCACACGTCCAGCAGTCATCAATGGGATTACCAGTTCCACATGAGAAGAATCCTAGTTTCCTTTCTTTCAGTGCTGTTTTCTCAAGCTCCTGCTCATCACAACAAACTAATATGTTGAATATGCAATCCCAATTTACCGAAAAAGTAACATTGCCTCTAATAAACAAAATGAGTAATTGTTATCATAATCAACATATTATGATTAACACGCGTTATATATCATTCTAACAGGTGCTTAACACATGTTATGGGTCTGTCTTTGTAAATCAAGCAACCCAACAAAAAAAACAATTATTGTTAACAAAAAAAAAACACTTACTGTTCAGATCAAAAACCCAAACAAGCAACCCAAACAAGCAACCTAAACCTTTATGGGTTTGTTTTTGTAAATCAACACACGTTACATAACATTCTAACAGGGGGCTTAACACATGTTATGGGTCTGAGTCTGTGAATCAAGCAACCAAACAAAAAAACATTTATTGTTCAGATCAAAAACCCAAACAAGGAACCCAAACCAACAAAAAAACAGCTACTATTAAGATCAAAAGCATCTAACAAGCAACCAAACCAACAAAAAAAACTCGTTCAAAATCTCATCCTAAAGTTTTTGATTTATTTAAAATACAAAATCATATTAACAACCATTACTAAAACATTTTCAGCACACAAAAACATATTAATAACCATTTCAACAAAAAATCAAGTGTGAAATGATATTTCAAGAACACTTACTGGATCTATAACCGTCCGATGAACATGAAGAAGATCTTCAAACCTTCTTCTCACACACACACTCGTGCGTGTGTCATCATTCTCTCTCTAAAACAACATACTTCAAACTTCTTCTCTCTCACACACTTGTATGTGTGTTCTTGGCTGGAAACATACCAGTTTTCTATCTCTCTTTCGATTTCTCTGGACATCTCTTTCTCTTTCGATTTCTCTGGTACTCTCTCTCACGGCTCTCACTCTCTCTCTAGGCTTGCAGGTTGTAAGTGTTGTGTAGAGAGAAGGGAAAGTCATGGGGGCTAGGGTTTTGATTCGGGGGAGGAGAAGATGAGATCTGTGATTTTTAGAGAGAGGGATTGTGATTTTGAATTGGATATGAAGAGAGAGAAAGATGATTGCATTAAAGAGAGATGATAAGACTAGCCAGTGGAGAGAGAAGGAAATGTTCTACCCAAAATGCCCTTTTCAGTTGACTAATGTGTATTATTACATTTCTTTTAAATCTAATTGTTACCAAAATTATGAGAGCCATTGATCAAGTGTGATGAGAGACAATCAATGGCTCACATTGGGTTTCCAATGTTTCTTAAAAAAGATGGGGTTTCTTGTATAGCCAAGCCCTATATATATATATATATATATATATATATATATATATATATATATATATATATATATATATATATATATATAGTGTGAGGTTCATTGGGGAACACTAAAAAAGTGGGGAACAGCGGGGAACCGACTCAAACGAACTCCGATTGGACTCATTCCAGCGGCGTTGGAACCGTCTCGTCGAACCCTAACTAGGATCTCTTAACCCTAAATCATAACCCCTAAACCCTAAATATATTAGGGTTTGGCTTTAGGGTTTAGCCTTAGGGTTTAGAGTTTAGCTTTAGGGTTTAGGGTTTAGCTTTAGGGTTTAACTATAGGGTTTAGCTTTAGGTTTAGCCTTTAGGGTTTAGCTTTTAGGGTTTATAGTTTAGATTTTACGGATTAGCTTAGGTTTTAGCCTTATTTTTTAACTTTAGGGTTTAGAGTTTAGGAGTTAGGATTTAGGGTTAAGAGATCTTAGTTAGGGTTCGACGATCCGGTTCCAACGCCGCTGGAATGAGTCCAATCGGAGTTCGTTTGAGCCGGTTCCCCGTCGTTTCTCATTTTTTTAGTGTTCACCAATGAACCTTCCCCTATATATATATATAGGGTAAGGTTCATGCGAGAACCACCCTTATTGCGAGAACCGCAAGAACCAAAGTGAACACAACCTAAAATAGCTAAAAAAACCTACCCCCCCCCCCCCCAAAAAAAAAAAAACCTAAACCCCCCCCCCCCCCCTCCCTCCCACAAGCTAAATGCTAAAAACTAAAACCCCCAAAAAACCTAAAAAAAAACCTAACCCCCACCCCCCCCCCCCCCAAAAAAAAAACCTAAACCCCCCTCCCCCACCCCCCCAAAACCTAAACCCCCCCACCCCTCAAAGCTAAAATGCTAAAAACTAAACCCCCAAAAAACCTAAAAAAAATCTAAAAAAATCTAAATTTTTTTTTTAATATTTTTTATGTTAAAATCGCTACTTTTCGAAGCCAAAAATTTTTTTTTTTGGCTTCGAAAAGTAACGATTTTTGTATAAAAAAAATTGTGTGATTTTTAGCTATTTTTAGGCATTTTTGGTTGTGTTCACATTGGTTCTCGCGGTTCTCGCAATAAGAGGTGGTTCCTAACGGATCTTTGTCCTATATATATATATATACCTATAGGATTAGGTTCAAGAGTGAACACTAGTGTAGTTTGCGAACTGAGCGAACTAATCCTGGCCATACATGTGTGTAGATCAATGGCCATGATTTGATGATGAAATACACTAGAGTATTTTACAATTTGATGATGAAATCCTAACCATCCACGTGTGTAAATCAATGGCCAAGATTTGTTCACTCAGTTCACAAATACATTAGTGTTCACTATAGAACCCCACCCCCTATACCTATATATATATATATATATATATATATATATATATATATATATATATATTCTTTTTTGGTTAAATTTTATGGACTGACTTAGTTAAATGATTTGCTTACACCTTCTAACTCGGTTTATTTCTTTATACAAACCCTATTAAATGATTTATTTTATGACTCCCAACGGATATAACCGAATAGATTTTCGAAATCAACGAAAGTTGTTCATCATTTCTATTATTAACATTTTAAAATCCAAAATTAATTATGTCACGATGCAAGATATTAAAATAAAGAAATAGAGAAAAGAATTCCATTCTCATTAATTACGTATAGAATCGGTTTACATAAGGAGTCGGGTAATTATGAGATTCGTTTTAGCTCATTAATTACGTATAGAATCGGGTTTACATAACGAGTTGGGTATTTTTGAGATCCGTTTTAGCGGATGTTACATGGTACACCGCCTTCCTTTCCAAACTATGGTAGTTCACATAGTTTAACCCATGACAACCATGATCCTTTTTCAATTAATGAGAGGATTTTGATTGGTGAGGATGTTAGTAGGGGGTCATGATCCACACCATATATGGTGATGTTTAGGTTGGTGGATGAGGGTAGGTTAACATGACGTTGACGTGGAGGATGATGGCGGTCATTTGGATCATGACCACACCAATAGCTTTATAAAGTTAACTTCTTTTATTTATTTACAAATTATTTGAGTTTCGTTTATCAAAATATATTAATTTTTTTTTTAACGGTAAAATTCTATGATTATAGAATAGGGCATACGTATTTTTGGATAGCTTTTATTCCTTTATGTTGTTACTTGCTATTGGAATCAAAATAGATTAATATGTAACGAACGATTACATACTTTTTTCTTTTATTAAAATTGGATGTTTAATTACCATTATATTTATGGGAGTTTAGACAATAGAGATGAAAGTGTGTAGTACACTTATTTACTTATTGTTTGAAAGAAGACAAACCGGCCATTTTCCATTTTCATATCCCCATCTCCTACTTTCCTAATGTTATTATTGATATTATTTTGTCCTTTATATAAGTTTTTAATTCATTATTGGAAAAGAATAATGTGTATGGATGTTAGTTATATATTTATATTTTTGTTAGTAAGGTCTATTAATTTCTTTTCGTAATCTCTCTGAAAATTCGGTTTAATTGTTTTGAAAAGACAAGAATAAAGTTGTATTGTTTGTAAGGGTGAAGGGAGTGGTTAAACATGTGAAAGTGGTAAACTTTAAAATGGACCAATCAGAGAGTGCCACGTCAGAGAGGAGAAAAAGTTTAAACTTTGGTGAAAAGTGTTGGCATTGGTTAGACACTTGGTTAAAGTGGTAAACTTTTTATAAAAAAAAAAGGAAAAAGGTGTGATTGGTTAAAGATGGCATGGACCCCACTCCCCACACACACTTCTCCCTTCACCGAACGGTGATCCATCACCGATTTGGCAACTTTGCCGCACGTCAAACAAGTGAGGGGTGGTGTTTGCCGATCGGTGAAGTCTTCACCGCTTGGGTTTAGACACCCACACCGAACACCCTAAAACAAATCAGAATTTAAGGTAGAATAAAGCTAACTACTTGTCATTTTTTATTATTCCCGCATGGTTCTAGTTGGATTTTGCATTAACAAAACCAAATACATACTTATGAGCCACATAAATTAGCTTTAATAGTTAAGGAGTTATCATTTACAATTATAAATCTATGGTTTAATATGCAACCTAAATAAATCTTATATAGTTGGATGGTGAAGGGGTATGGTCCCAGATCTCGCGTCAGCACGACCGCGAATGGATATTACCCTTATCAAAAAACCCCACCAGCAGGAACTTACCTGTGTCCGTGCGGGCACGCGTGAACACAGCGGTCCAATCTGTCCAGTGATAAGAAGACTTACCTTAAGTACGAAAACGAATGTTACGCATAGCGATGCGGCCTGACACCGCATCCTATGAACATTTTCGTCACGACAAGGGATCTGGACAACAGTAACAGTCACTAAGCGGCGATGTGGCATGGCACCGCATCCTGCATACATCTTGGATAGAACAAAGAACGCGAGAACAACATCAGTGACCGCAAGCAGCGATGCGGCCTGGCACCGCATCCTGCCTACAAGGCAAGTGGGTCTGACACCACAGTGCAAGTGGCACTGGGAACAGTCGCCTATCAGCCCACATGTGTGCAACAGTCTGACACCACAGCAGGACGTGGCATCACCACCGTAACCGACAGGTCTGACACACCTGCAAGTAGCTGTGCGATGTCAGACTAGCTACTCAACTACCCTCCTTCACTCCTCGGCTATAAATACCCATCCCAAACCAGGTTTGAGGTATCTATTCTCAACTCTCTCACTACTACTACTATCATACTTTGCTTCCCAAGCAAATTACTGATTCTCACGCAGGAGAGTGGTAACAAGGAGCACCCCCACCCCATCCTCCTTGTTACAAGTCACGGCTTGTTTCCTTGTGCAGGAAACCAACCAGCGGACGATCCAGCCAGCGATCCTCGGAAAGAAGGGATTAACCCTACTTGACGAGATCAGTGAGTTAACCCCACCCGGTTAACCATTGTTTCATCATTGGCGCCCACCGCTACTCTTAGCATTTTTTTCACCATCCCTCTCTCCAAAGATTATGTCTGGTCGTCAAAACAACACTATCGGGGATAACCTAAACCCCGCAAACCAAGGGCCTACGGGGACCATTCCCCTAGCCCAAAATTCTAAACATATTGGCACATCTATGCAAGGGGGCGCATCCCTTACGTTCGGACACGATCTATCACAGTACGCTTCTGTGATACCTCCAGGCATGAACCTTCATACTTGGTACGATCAACAACAAGCACTGCTGGCCGCAACATACAACAGAGCTTGCGCAGAAGCGCAAGTACCTGCGGGGCCTACCCCGGCACCGCATACACCTCCGGGTCGTATTTTACAATACGACGGCAGGACTCCCACAAATCTAGCCTCTCAGAGTAGGCACGAATACCGCGGTTCCTCTTACTACGACGTCCGCACACTGGATGAGGACGATTCCTCATATGGGTCCCGCTGCAGGGGCCCTATATATAGCCGCCTAGGCCCCCATGGCGAAACTAGGCGACAGTCTACAGCCCACCACGGCCCCGGCATCCATAGCCAGCTGGGACCTCAGTCCCACCGTGAAGGGCAGGGCCATACCGATCCGGACGACGGTACATATTACGGGGAGTCTCATGCTACTAGTAGTGGACCGGGAGGACGCAATTATGTTCCTCCCACTCAACCCCGCACCACATACCTCCGCGCCGCAAAGTGCCACCAGAGCCAACCCTACAGGCCGAAATCTGCGGCCGAAAACTCCAAGTTTGTCCTAGAGATTGCCAACGCCGATGTCACCACCACCAAATTCCCATTAAACATTGAGAAATACAACGGTTCGGCCGACCCAGATGACCACATGAACATCTTCGTCGGCGCCGGGTGCAATGGCAGGTGGGATGAGCCCACTTGGTGTCAATTTTTCCCGCAGACCCTAACAGGTCTGGCCAGGGCATGGTTCGATTCTTTACCAGTGGGGTCACTGACCTCATTCGAGGACTTGCAAGCAAAGTTCCTCGCGCATTTTTGCTAGCAGCGACGTCATGAACGTGATTCTATGGACGTCATGAACATCTGGCGCAAAGACAACGAATCGCTTGAGGCGTTCGTTGTCCGTTACAATAAAGAGTGCCTGGAGATAGGCGATGTTGCAGACCAAATGGCACGTAACCATTTCATTGTTGTCATTAAAGACGAACAAATGGTTATGACTATCTCCGGCAAGGAAGGCTTGCCGAAAAAATGGGAAGATGTCATGGCTGCAGTCAAGACATACGCCCAGACTCAGCGGTCCCTCAAACCGCACGTCTTAAAGGCACAACCACAAATGGAAGGCCAGTCCTCCCACCAAGAGCATAAGCGCAACCGGGACACATGGAATCGCGACAGCGATCCCAGACCATATGTCCCGCGTAATAACCAGCCCGACGCAAGGGCTACAATCAACGCCCAGCGTGAAAACCGAGCGTCGAAGAAGGAGTCTCGGGACCGTAACTGGACCGAGATCAACCAGTCGCCAAGCAACGTCCTCCTTACGGACGCGCAATTCCTGCGGCTGGCCCAACCGATGAAGTCCAAGAAGAACCAGGATCCCGCACTCTATTGCGAGTATCACAAGGACTCAGGCCACACAACAAACAACTGCATCAGTCTCCGACTGGAGATTGAGCGAGCCCTAAAAGAGGGGAAACTGCAACACATGTTGCCAAGCGCACAAAAACCTACCAAGCGCATCACTCCACACAATAAGGGCCCCTCCACGGGTAAAAGGGCCATGTACGTGGCCTCAACCCACATGATTAATGGAGGGCGAGGAAGGCCGCGCAAGGCGGTAAGAAGACCGGACAATGACTGGAAAGACGAGCAAGTTGTCTTTCCAAAAATCCGAGGCGGACAACGCGACAGGCGCGCCATGGTTATCACAGGCCACCTGGCTCACTACTGCACCGAGCGATTATTCATCGACCCGGGCAGTACATCTGATATTATATATGAGCAATGCTTCAACCAATTCGATCAAGAAGACAAAGATCGGTTTCAGCCGGTAGACTACTCGTTGGCCGGGTTTGCAGGGGAAACCATATTCCCCCTGGGCCAGATTGCTTTCCCTGTGCGCCTCACCAACGGAAGGCACACAAGAACGGAGGAGGTAAACTTCATGGTTTTACCTCACACCTCCAAATATGACGTATTTCTCGGGAGGGAGTCCCAGGGCGACTTCAACATGATAACATCCGTCCCCCACTCTGCCATCGGCTTCCCAACCGAGACGGGGATCGCGATAATATACGCCCAAAGAGAAGTTATGTCTACGGACAAGCTGCGTCCGGCCAAGGTAGCAAGGCCTACCCCCAACACTCAACCAGAAAAATGGGTTCTTAACTTAAGACACCCAGAGCAAACAGTTACGTTGGGCCACGCCTTGTCCCCTACTATTAAAGCGCACCTGAAGCAGCTCCTCTTCAGGAACCATGATATTTTTGCGTGGACACCCGCAGATATGACAGGGGTACCACGTGAAATCGTACAACATTTCTTGAATAACATGCCAGGTATCAAGCCGGTGATCCAAGGCCAACGCCACCTTGGATCAGCAAATAACGAGGCGATGCATGAGTAGGTCCAAGAGCTACTCTTCGCAGGCATCCTGCGGGAAGTCAAATACCAGACTTGGTTATCAAACCCAGTCATGGTAGAAAAACCATCCGGGGGCTGGCGCATGTGCGTCGATTATAAAGATCTCAACAAAGCTTGCCCCAAGGATTGTTACGCACTTCCGGAGATCGACGAGAAAGTCGATAACCTCGCGCCATTTCGATGGAAGTGTTTCCTCGATTATTACAAGGGCTACCACCAGGTACAGATGGCAATCGAGGATGAAGATAAAACGGCATTCCGCACGCCTACCGGAAATTACTGCTATACAAAAATGTCGTTTGGGTTGCGAAACGCAGGTGCAACCTATCAAAAGTTGATGAACGACACTTTTCGCGGTCAGATCAGTAAAAGTGTCGAAATCTATATGGACGACCTGGTCGTCATGAGCATGGAGGAAGACACCATGCTCAACGATATTGAAAGAACATTCCAAACTCTGCGAAGCGTCAATATGAAGTTGAACCCAGGGAAATGCTCGTTTGGAATGGAAGAATGCAAGTTCCTTGGATTCATCGTAACCAAAGATGGATTCAAGGTGAACCCGGAAAAAGTTCAGGCGATCGAGTGCATGCCATCGCCTTCTACGATGAAAGAAATGCAACGACTAGCTGGCAGGCTAGCCGCACTAAATAGATTCTTAGCCAACCATGCAGCTAAGTCTTACCCTTTCATCAAGACCCTGCGGAGCTGCTTAAAAAAGGAGCAATTCCAATGGACCGCAGAAGCGGAGAAAGCGTTCCGGGAAATGAAAGAGTGTTTGATTCAACTCACAACTCTAACCGCACCACGCAAAGATGAACCACTTATCTTGTACTTATCTGCCGCAGACAATGTGATGTGCGTGAAGTGTGTTATGGTTTTAATGTTTATTTTAAGCCCTTTTACACTTTCTTTAGCCAAGTTTTAAATTTATAAAACACGATATTTACTAACACTAAACACACATATTGGCAAGTGCACCCATCGTGAGCGTAGTATAGTGTTGGTAAGATACCGAGGTCGTCCAAGGACACAAGAGCTTTTAGTACCGGTTTATCCTCAACGTCTAATCAAATCAAAAAGTTTAGAAAAATGTTTTAAACTAAGAAAAATAAAAACTAACTAAAATGCTGAAATAAAAATAAAAGAAAAACAGATAGACAAGATGAATCACTTGGTTCTGACTCGTGTATAGTGTAACCTTTGATTATTTCCGCACTTTTGCACTTATTTAAGAGATTATCTTAGTTATTGTAGTAGGCCCCTCTTTTGGAGGTGACGTTACCCTCAACCCAGTAGTTTGAGTCAGCAAGGATACAATCCTAAAGGGTCGGATTATTGAAAGATAATTAATTAAGTTACTAATGCAAATTATGGTAGGCCCCTCTTTTGGAGGTGACGTTACCCTTGCCTAAGTAGTCTGAGTTAGCAGGGATACAGTCCTAAATAGCCGGGTTATAGTATTAATAGTAGTTAACTTATGAGGGGATCAAAAAGTTTTGACCCCCGCCATCCAATACTGTTAAGTATTGAAGGAGGTCCTACTAAATTTGACCCAGGTCCATTGCAGGACCTCTAAACGCTGTACAATGGACAGACTCTTACCAAAACGTTCCCTTAACCCCCGACCAGGTAGCCAACATGCCTCCATATAGACCGTGGAGATATGAATGGTGAAAATCTTTTATTTTATATAGACAGTAAAATAATGTCAAGACACCACGGACAAACGATAAGGAAGAATCACCTTCAACATAAGAAACTAGTTATTAAAGTCATTAATACAAAACCAAGTAAAAAGTGCGAAAAGATTGAAAATAAAAAGTATTACACTAGACACTTGTCTTCACCAAGTGATGTAAGAGACTTAGGAAAACATGTCCTTGATTGTCAAAAACTCTTACGATCAATCTTGGATACCGAGACGACTCACACACTCTACGATGGACAATGGATGATGGTGGTGGATGATGGTGTTATGGTGGTGGTGGGTGGTGGGTGAAGTGTGAGAGAGGTGGTGTGCCAAGGGATGGTTTGAGCTTGAGCACGGCCCCGTGTTCAAGTGCCAGTAACAAAAATTAAACAAAAGAAACAGAAGCCTGGACACGGGGGCGTGTTGGGTGAACACGGCCCGTGTCCAGTTTACCTGAACTGGGTATTTCTGCAGACTGTGCAGCACGGGGCCGTGTTGGGCGGACACGACCCGTGCCAAACTTACTGTAAACGAAGAATTTTGTCGGATGGTCCTGTTTTTCTGCATGGGGTACTGGTTCAAGCTTCCCTTGTATCCTTTTCCATCTCAAGTGTGTTTTATTCATTTCAACACCATCCAAACACCAAATTAACTAAAACCATCATTTATTACGTCATAGAGAAAATTACATAGTAGTCCTAAAAATGAAAAATAAAGCAGAAAATAAAAGTTAAAAATCCTAAATTAGATAGGTCAAGTGATACGTAAAATCATTTTTAGGAGCTCTACTTCCTCAATAAGAACCAAAATTCCGGAAATAGTTTTCCGGTTTCTAAAAGTCTTGTAGAACTCCAAGCCGAGCGGTGTCCCCTAGATGTTGCTAGAGCCATTCTTCTATCTCCCTCGGGAGAATGGGCGGCTTCATGTTCCTCAACATCTTGTGGAGGAGGAGCGACACCAATCGGAACCCCTTGTAGTATGTCTCGAGGGGGCTCCAGATGTAAGGCGTACCATTCGGCCGGAATGATGACTTCCGGTACCACATTCCATGCCCTTTGGGTGATAATCGGCACCAAAGGAGGAGATGCGAGAATGTTCAACCATTGGTGCAAAAGGTTGACTTCCTGGAGACATCCTTCTAGTCCCACCGTCAAATGATTAATACGGTCAACCAATGCCTCTTCCACACTTGTCACTTCATCAAGGGCTTCTCTTAAGGCGTAAACATAGTTCACAAGAGAATCTTCAACCGTTGATGATCTTCTCCCCTGCCGGTTGTGTCTGGAATGCGACGAAGAGTTTCCGCTTGTTCTGCTTGCCATTCTGAGAAAACATACCGAAAAGAGTTCAATTTTATGGGACCAGTACTTCGGACATGGCCCCGTGTTCAGCGAACACGGCCCCGTGTTCAGATATCTGCAGGATTTAGGAACAAGGAATCTTGGGGTTTCAAATTGTTTTCATGATTTTTAAAGCATTTTTGAAAATAAACAACTTAAAACATTGTTGTAGAACTTATTTTTAACAAGATTCCATGATCAAAAATCTAACAAACATCTCAATAAGGCTTGAAATCATGGAAGGTTCAAGCTTTAATGGAAGTGTGAGAAAAATTGAAGAAGATGAAAGTGGATAAAAGAGGAAAGGACAAGAAGATAGTTGAGAAACTTCTTTTAGAAAATACCTAGGATGGTATTTGAGAATATTCCCCAAATCTCTGTCCCTGGAATGGTTCAAATGTGCAGGATTCTTGGCTGCATTTATAGAAAACGACAGTACGTTGCGCACGGCCCCGTGTTGGCTGGACACGGCCCCGTGTGCAGATGGAATCCTGACACATTTTTGTCCGCATTCTGATAAAATAAAATCATAAGGGAATCTTTGGGTGGACACGGGGGCGTGCTGACCTGGACACGGCCCCGTGTCTAGAGGCTGTTTTATGAATTGTGTCTATTCTTAAGGAACTTTTCCGGATCGGGTGGTTCCTTACTGGATGGAACAACCCCAAAGTGCCTAAGATACCTAAATTTCTCTAGATTAAGACGAGAACGCAAGAGGTTGTCGGTGAGGGTGATTCCTATGCTATATGTAGGTGGACAAGTCCAACCCTTTTCCGGGCTCTCGTTAAAGAAGGTGAATGTCGAATCGCTCAGGTCTATGTATGCATCAAACGAAGTTGATGGGGAGTCCTTCACGGCACAATGGACACAGGGATGACTATCGTTCGAGTCCTCACTAGAGTTAGAAGTATCGTCGGAAACAACGAAGTTGTTTGAATGCGGTTCCGACACTTCTTCTTGGCTATTGTCCTGGAAGAGATCATTGAAATCTTTCCTAAGTTCTTTTAACCAATTAATAATTAGATCTTCTAATTGAAATAATTCATCGAGAAGCATTTCTCCTAGAAAATCTGGTTGGGAGCATTCGAGGGAGAGATAGGGATTATTTTTACTTTCGCCCCTCTTAAGGATACTAGGAAACGATGGGTCTATATAGTGGGGCTTATAGTTTAGAAAATAGCATTCTAATTCCTTATGGTTACCACCACATAATTGACACCACGTAGTACCATAAGAGTGCCGAAAGTAAAAAGTATAAGTATCACTCATGTTTGTGTCAGAAATTACCAACCGTCGGGATCTTACGGTTCTGTTTTCAGTAACTGAAACTTGGGCACGGGGGCGTGTTGGGTGGGCACGGCCCCGTGTTCAGCTACTGTCTGACTTAAAACAGGATTGCCAGTTCCAATGATGGGGCACGGGGCGTGTTCAGCGGGCACGGCCCGTGCTGAGTTCTGCAGAAGCTGAAAAATTAAGAAAAATCCTAAAAAAATGAAAAAAAAGAAAAAAAACGATTAGGCCGTTGATTCCTAACTTTCTTAAAATCCTTGTGTCCCCGGCAGCGGCGCCAAAAACTTGATGTGCGTGAAGTGTGTTATGGTTTTAATGTTTATTTTAAGCCCTTTAACACTTTCTTTAGCCAAGTTTTAAATTTATAAAACACGATATTTACTAACACTAAACACACATATGGGCAAGTGCACCCATCGTGAGCGTAGTATAGTGTTGGTAAGATACCGAGGTCGTCCAATGACACAAGAGCTTTTAGTACCGGTTTATCCTCAACGTCTAATCAAATCAAAAAGTTTAGAAAAATGTTTTAAACTAAGAAAAATAAAAACTAACTAAAATGCTGAAAATAAAAATAAAAGAAAAACAGATAGACAAGATGAATCACTTGGTTCCGACTCGTGTATAGTGTAACCTTTGATTATTTCCACACTTTTGCACTTATTTAAGAGATTATCTTAGTAATTGTAGTAGGCCCCTCTTTTGGAGGTGACGTTACCCTCAACCCAGTAGTTTGAGTCAGCAAGGATACAATCCTTGTCACACCCTGTCTTTTGCGGAAGCGTATGATGTGTGACTAGCTTGTTATCATTGCATTCAATCGTAATAAACAACTACATGATCAAAACGATGTTCATCCATTCATGAAAATTTGAGTACTACAACACTTGTTATTTAAGTTTTCAAAACACGACCTTTGACAAGGTTTCGATTTAACAAAAGTGGATGACATCTAGACTTGTAGTCTACTTCTAGTTATGACACTTGCGCCCAAGATCCATCCTGTCACCTGAAATACATGTAATTTTGGAAAACATCAACATAAAGTTGAGCGAGTTCATGCGTTTTTGTATTTCACACTTTTATACTTTGTATGAAAACATAGTATGTGTCATGTATAATTCAAGTCTTTCTTGAGTACCCCACGTACTCAAGTGTAATTCCCGTTTTCTTGAGTACCCCACGTACTCAAGTATCATTCAAGTTTTCTTGTGTACCTCACGTTTTAAATGATTGTTTATACAAGGACATTAAGGCATGTGAGGACATATGGAGCATTAGTGTTGGCTCCCTTAAGGCATGTGAGCATATGGAGTATTAGTATATTCTCCCTTTAACTATGTCGATTTCCCTCGACTGTGTCGATTAACCTCGACTGTGTCGATTTCCCTTGACTGTGTCGATTACCCTCGACTGTGTCGATTAACCTCGACTGTGTCGATTTCCCTCGACTGGGACACCGAAGCACTCAAGTGGTCACATAAGGACCATGAGCGGGGCTCGGCCGTACCCGTTAGATCTAACCCTCGTCCCTAATTAAGTATTAATGGCATCTCAATATTTAGTTTAAGCTCACATGATCTAGTATTTTCTAGGCTTTCCTTAAAGCTCATCATATTGCACTCACCACGAGTGCTTCTCGTATTCTTTTGTATTCTCAAATCATATTGCACTCGGTTCTCGTTCTCACCAAGAGTGCTTCTTGTATTTTTACCCTTTGTAAAAATTATAATATTTGTAACATGTATTTCACCCCCGAGAGTTATAAAAACTGAAAACAGTTAAAGAAAAGGGGGAGCATGAACTCACAACTTTGCGTTCCTGTGCGTCGTAAACTTCACCGGATTTGCTTAATTAACGTCGTAACCTATACGCGTTTTCTTAACGTTAGTCACTAGACTTGCGTCGCACAAGTACAGTCACTATCTCTTGTATACGTATTCTTGTGTTAAAAATATTCTATATTTTTAACTACGTATCTTACTTATATTATTTCTCTAAAATTAATATAAGTATCTCGTGTTTTGCACTTTGCACCAGAATTATGTATCTTGTATGTTGTATGTGTATTTTTATGTTTATACTTCTCATGAGTATTTAGTGTATTTTTAAGTCTTAATACACTAGCACGTATAACACATACTATACACACTTAGCACAAAAGTTGGTGACAAAATAATATATATTTTTCCCTCAAAAATATACATATTTATATCTATTTTCATTCTTGAAGAAATCCTCATTTCTTATCACCAAAAATTAGGGAAACCTTCGTAATACTTTTAAACACATTTTTAGGGAATAAGTTTCTCAAAAACTTATATTTTTCTAAGTGTCAAAATTTATAAAAATTTTGACAGAGTTTCCCCTAAAAATGGAGGTTTCCCATGTTTTCAAAACATGTGTTTATTTTCTTTTTAAATCGTCAACAATCTCCTCATTCAACAATAAACAATATGCAACTAGTTAAAATAGACATAATCGCAGAAATACATGAACTTGTGGTTTTTCCAAAATAGGTAGCATCCTTCCCTTATTTTTAGTGGATCTTTGTATAGATCAACTTTGTTTCTTGAAAGTTTCGCTTTTAAAGAAGTTATATCTTTTACAACTTCCGGTAAACATTTACAAAAATAGTTATTTTGTCGAAACTTTACGTTACACAAGTGTTTACATACTCGTGTGTTTACTAAAATCATTCTTTTTCATGTAAGATCCGTCTTTAGAAAATATGATTTCTTGGACACTTGGTCCTTTGAAGGTACCGCTTGTAGATCCGTAGATCTGCTAGTTTTAATCACTATTGTACAAGTTAAAACACTTTTACACAAGTTCATGATTCGCGTGTGGTAGAGTTTCACCCTTTTAACCCTCGTATCATTCAAAACAAGCTTATGTTAAGATCCATGACCTTACCAAACCGGGTTAAACGATGATTCGAGCTACCACATCATAGATCGGGCTTAAATAACCATACATTTTAATTACTACATGCTTTACACAACTCGTAAGCTATTAACCACCAATATTAGCATTTTAAGTAGACTTTTATGTTTCAAAATGCAAGATTTAGAATTTTAACCATCATACATCTTATTAACCGCTTTAGAATAGTTCAAGAACAAGTTTTAAGCATTATACCTCTAGCTCGAGGCTAGGGAAGATTCTTGACGAAAGTGGCGTGGGTAAAAACAAAGTGGAGAGGTCCTTCGCGTTCCGTTTGCTCCAAACCTCCTAATATGTGACCTTGAAGCTTGTATGATGTTGGAATGGCTTGAACTAAACTCGAAAATGGTGGTGTGATCAAGGGGGGTGTTCGGCCGTAGCTCTTAGAGAGAGAGAGAGAGAGAGGAGTGTGTGAAGTTGAGAAATGTGGTGAATGATTATAATGTGTAATACTTGGATCTTATAGACAAATTACAAGTGTATTATCCAAGAGTCCATATGCTATCTAGATATTAAACATACTAGATTTTTATAATCAAAAGGACACAAGGATGTCCCCTCTAGTTTGGGGCCGGTTAGCAAAAGGGGGGGGGGGGGTCTTGGTCCATTTCCAACCAATAGTTAGATAATTAGTTAGGTTAAGCAAGTTAGTTAAGTGCTAACTTGGTTAGTTATGCTTAGTGCTTTAAAGCGGGTGTTAGGGTATACGGGGACCCTAACTGGCTCAGAAAAAGAGAAGTAATGAAAATAACAATATTTTCATGTTCCGGGTAAAGTCCGGTTGTTCGGTTGGATAGTAATCCGTTAAAGTGCTAAATTACACTTTTTAGTGTCTAATAAGCACCTTTTTGTATCCTTTCGATTCCCAACACTTGGGGAAGTGTTCTGGATACTAAAACATAATTTCTGCATAATATTTATAAGTCTAAAAGCTGATTAGAGCTGAATTCATTAAAATTCTGCACTTAAAGTGCGTTTCGGGTGCTTTTTAGTGCTTATTTTTGCTTTCGCAATGTCTATAAATTAAACCCTTGCATGTACTCTTGGGTTTTAATGTACTTTTGTCGTCGGACCTACACCTAGGCCTCAATTCTAATGTCTGACTGCTTTCTGCATTTCTGTTGACACGATGTGTCTTACCGGTGAGTTTACTAATATTTTTGACGCAATGCTAACATAACGTAATTCTTGTAGCATATATCATGCATGAATTCACTTGCATGGAATTCAGAAATTTATCTGTCTGGTAAACCAGATCATGCACAGTCATTTAAGCACAAATTACTGTTCATTTCGTGTACGGAATGTACGGAAAAGTGACGGTTGTCACAGTCTCCCCCCGTTAAAAGAATTTCGTCCCGAAATTCAGGCGATGCCATCGGTCGCAGGGGAGTTGTGAAACCAATATGGTCACTTAGATTCATGATTTGTCTTTATGTTCCCATGAAATCTCTGGGTCATGTCATGAATTCTATCGTACTCAAGTAAGTCGATCATGACTTTTCTGTGTCTTGTGGACTCTTGGTCCCTAACCTCAACAGGTTTCTATAGTATTGCGGACTCTTGGTCCAAAACCTCAACAGGTTTCTATAGTATCACGGACCCTTGGTCCAAAACCTCAACAGGTTTCTATAGTATTGCGGACTCTTGGTCCAAAACCTCAACAGGTTTCTATAGTATCACGGACCCTTGGTCCAAAACCTCAACAGGTTTCTATAATATCACGGACTCTTGGTCCAAAACCTTAACAGGTTTCTATAGTAATTCTTGTCGTTTGTCATTGACGTGAATCTTATTTGTGGGAACAACGACTGTTCCTTAAGTCAGACTCCTCTACAGACTAGTCACATGATTGTGTCGCGATCACTACTGATCTTTTTCTGGGAGCTTCATTTTGTGAGCAATGGTTCTGATCCCTACACCGGGGATTCAACCTTTTCGTTTTCCAAAACACACTACGCCTTCTCTAGGCGAAGCTCTCATTTTAGTCATACTTCTTGTCTCAAATTCTTACGATCTCTGCCGCTCATCGGCGTAATCTTTCTGTGTTCTGTGGGCTGTCTCGATATGATCGCATATCTGAACGATCTGGCCTATAGTTTTCCTGGGCCATCTCGGGCCAGTTGATTGTTTATTTCTCGTCTCCGTTCAACATGACGGGAATTTACTCATTATGTTCCGTCTAAAGCTTTACACGAAGCGGTTTAGACGACGGTGTGATAGATACCGTTGTAGGAAAAATCCACTAAGGGCAAGTGAGTGTTCCGACTTTTCATCAAAGTTTATCACACAAGAACATATTGTGTTCATACAGTCTGCATCGTCAAACAACTCCGTTCAAATACGAGTTCTTACGATCATCGGTGTGCTGCAACCCTTGTGATCAGTAAAGATCGTGTAGCGTTTTCTTTCAGGTAATGACGTCCAGTTCGCGACGCGCAATTACTGTATCTATCTCAAGGTCTTTTCTCATGATTCCTTAATCAATATGCCGCGTACGCAATGTTGTGGTCTCGTTGCATCGACGTACAATCGAGACTTTCTCGAGAGACGTCACATAATTGCAACTCTAGCTCATTAGCTCTTGGTCGCAGGGTTGGCATGAATGTCGTTCTTATGCACCATGCATCTTAAAGTTCTCACATCGCGAATTCGAAATCCGCTTTTCGTCATCATCGCACATAACTGTGCTTTCTCTAAGAGTTGCAAGGTAAATTGCAGCTGTTGCTCACGACCTTCCTTGGTCGTTGGCCAAATAAGAATGTAGTCAATAAATACATTCATGATCTATTCAGGTGTGGCTTACACGTTTGTTTCATGAGGTCCATGAATACTGTCGATGCATGTGTTAAGCCAGATGGTACGACAAGGATCTCGTAATGCTCGAAGCAAGTCCTAAAGGTCGTTTTAGGTATATATCCTCTTGTATTCACAGTGGAGGACCTCTTGTCCTCAAGTTGATCTTTGAGTGGTAACTGGAACCTTACGATTGGCTCATTTGTGTCACCAGCCCCTGGCAACGGATTCTGATTCTCAATTTTCTGAAGTTTATGTAAAGTGGAGACTACCAACTTTCTCTTTGTCTCCTTAACTAAGGATGCTACGTCCTTAATTTCCTCTGTCTAGCAGCTCTTGCAGTTATATCAGAAGTTCATGCTTCGCTGGTGAAGCTAGTCGGTATGGCGTCATTCGTCACTGGTGCTGCTCCTGGCACACGATTTATCCCAAACTCCTCTCGTCGCTACAGAGAGGCGTTCCTGGCAGTCTTCTGAAAAGGCTACTGGGACTTCTTCCATCACGGGGATATTCTCAGGCTCTGCAGTCTACTCGGAGGCGTTTCCATGCTTCTTCGACCAATGAGGGATGTCGTAGATCTGCCGCCTTATGGGGTCTAGCATCCTTGCACCTATTGCAGGAAAGTTAGGTTTCACCATCCGCAAGAGGGATGCGTCTGATTTTCTCATATTGAACGACTCCTAGCTCTATACTTGGATTTCTGATCCATGCTGACTGTCATCTCATGACTTCGCAAGTCAATGGTAACAGAAGGTTCCGGCCTTCTGAGTCCCTAAATGCAATCCTTAATTGCTTCGACTGTTTAAACTAGCCTCCTATATGCCCATTTCTAAAGAATACGGGGCGTCTATTTTATTTGAAACTAGGCCCGGCAGTTTCTTAAGTTCTAAGCATGTAAGGTTAAAGTTGATGCCAGTATTAATTAATAGTAGATGCATTAGGTTGGTTAATAGGGATCGTACCCGTAACCGCATCTGGATCCTGGCGTGCTTCACGAGTTTCAATCGTGAAAACCCTTCCTTGCTTGTTTCTTCCTAGGGCAATCTTTCCTAAAGTGCCCTGCGTCACCACATTTGTAGCAACCTGGTATTCTCTTATTTCTTCCATCTGGGTCCTTCGCCCAACAGGCATCCTTGTTGTGCCCTTCTTTTCCACACTTTCCGCACTTAGGCTTCATACATCGACCTTCATGGTGAAAATTGCATTCTCCGCACTTCGGCTTACTTCCCGAGTAGATCTTACCACCGGCCTTATAAGTGGCTCCATCAGTTTTCCTGTCATGCGGCGGTTTTACCTTCTTTCTTTTGCCTGTTCTAGAGCTTCCATAGTTGACTTGGGTGCTCATCTTTAGGTTTGAGGACTTCCTCTTCTTGTTGCTTGACGACTCCACATGAGTCTCTTTCTTGTTATCCTCAGATTCTGAAAATTTTCCCGCACGTAGAGCTTCTTCAGTAAGGGTGACACTCATATCGATAGCCTCTGCAATGGTTGAGGGCTTTGAGGTAGTAACCATGCTCCTGATCTGAGGTGCAAGTCCCCAAATGAATCGTTCAACCCTTTTGAATTCCGGTTTGACTAAGTAGGGGACGACCCTAGACAAGTCGTGAAATCGCTGGACGTATTCGGAAATCTTTGGTCCGTCCATTTTCAAGTTCCAGAACTCCACCTCAATCTTCTGGATTTCGGCTCTAGAACAGTATTTCTTTTCCATCATTTCCTTGAGCTCGTCCCAGCTTAGTGCATAAGCAGCATCTGCACCAAGGGTTTGAACCTGAAGGTTCCACCAGGAGAGTGCGCCATCTACGAATAACCCTGAGATATAAGTAACACTCTGTCGGGGCGAACAGTTACTCATTCTTAGAATGGAGTCAGTCTTTTCTGCCCAACGAACAAATGCAACGGCACCTCCTGTGCCATCAAAATTTAATGGCTTGCAGTCCAGGAACTGTTTATAGGTGCAGCCAGTTGGAGGGTTATTTCCAGTAGTGCCATTGCTGTGCTCAGAGCGGAGGGCTTCATGTCGTGCAATTGCCTGCGAGATGCGTTCTTGCAGCTCGGCTTCTATCCTTGGCAACGTACTGGTGTTTGTGTCTCGCCTGGGCGGCATTTTCTTCTGCCAAAATGGTATGGAGTAGGTTAGACAACATTCCAATTGTCTATGAGATACATAGCACCATAAGCCATTATGTAATTACCCAATTTCACACGTATATATAATCAGTGTATAAGCGAGGAAACATTTATTGAGCCTTCACATAGGCTTGCCAACTTGTCTTATTGTTTGAAATGAACTCGAGGCTACATCGCCTTGGTCATTCAAGTTTTAGTTATTTCCCGCTATATTGATTTTCTTAGGTCTTTAGCTTTACTGGTGTGTATATTTCCCCTTTGATGGGATTGTTTGTGTAGAGGTGATAGGGAGTGTATCGTCGCTGACTCTTTCTGAATGTCATTCCACCTCTCTTGCTTAAACATCGTCTTCACAAACGTCTCGTATGCAAGTAGAAGTGTCAGTCACGAAGTAGGCTAAGACAGGCTTCCTACTTTCTAACGTGCTAAAGCACTGATCTATGTGTTGTTCTACCAGATGAAGGTGAGGACACCTATAGATTAATTTTGTATGGTTTTCATTAGCTCGACCCGCAGAGTCCACCAGGATTTCTGTGCACTACAAGTCGTTATTACGTGGGCCCCCGTAATAATAAATTGTCTTGCACAGTTACCCCAATTTTCTCTCGTCCAAGCAGATGATCAGTCAAGGAGGGGACACTATTGTCCTTATACCTCTTGTCATGGAAAGGACCATTGCAGTGGTCCACGCGCTAACACCCGTTATCGTTACGCGCGTATAGGCACGATGATTAGATGGAATAGGAATAGAAAGAATTCCTAGTAGTTGGAGGGGCACCTTCGAGATGAATACTTCATCTCCCTTTTCTGGTTAAGCATATCGTCAATCTTGCTTCACATAAGCCACAGGGATCTCATCCCGTTGATTGAGAATTCGTTCAAGGTTGTCGCCTCTGTCTCGTCATCATCACCGTAGTTAGGCACCTTCACGATCGAGAGGGAAGAGCAGCCATCTCCTACGGAAGCAAGCTCAGCATCTTGTTTGGTAATCACTCCCAGCCATGAGCTTTGCAAAGGACGCGAGGTCGGTAGCTTCATCGTGCGAGTTACGCATAGTAATAGGAGTCGGAGTCGAAAGTATCTCATTCACGTCAATAATCATTCCGTACACTTATTTGTATGTATGTATATCAATAACATATATGCTACTTAGCATAATCAAGCAATTTAATGCATTATATCACGTATAACTCTCATTTTTGGGGGGCATTTTGTTTTTGGCTAGTCTAACTCGTGTAGACTATGCTTTGGTTGGCACCTTATTCTAAAGGTATTCCTCACTAATGTCCTTGCCTTGTATTTTCTTTGTAAGGTGTCTGACTCGTGGATCTTGGCGCTTTTGTGAATGCAATGAAAACCTTTTTGAAAAATGTTTTCGTGAGAGAACTCTAGTGATTGTAGTCTAGACTCGAGAAAGAATCCTAGTTCACTACAATCGAAGCTCTGATACCAAACTGTCACACCCTGTCTTTTGCGGAAGCGTATGATGTGTGACTAGCTTGTTATCATTGCATTCAATCGTAATAAACAACTACATGATCAAAACGATGTTCATCCATTCATGAAAATTTGAGTACTACAACACTTGTTATTTAAGTTTTCAAAACACGACCTTTGACAAGGTTTCGATTTAACAAAAGTGGATGACATCTAGACTTGTAGTCTACTTCTAGTTATGACACTTGCGCCCAAGATCCATCCTGTCACCTGAAATACATGTAATTTTGGAAAACATCAACATAAAGTTGAGCGAGTTCATGCGTTTTTGTATTTCACACTTTTATACTTTGTATGAAAACATAGTATGTGTCATGTATAATTCAAGTCTTTCTTGAGTACCCCACGTACTCAAGTGTAATTCTCGTTTTCTTGAGTACCCCACGTACTCAAGTATCATTCAAGTTTTCTTGTGTACCTCACGTTTTAAATGATTGTTTATACAAGGACATTAAGGCATGTGAGGACATATGGAGCATTAGTGTTGGCTCCCTTAAGGCATGTGAGCATATGGAGTATTAGTATATTCTCCCTTTAACTATGTCGATTTCCCTCGACTGTGTCGATTAACCTCGACTGTGTCAATTTCCCTTGACTGTGTCGATTACCCTCGACTGTGTCGATTAACCTCGACTGTGTCGATTTCCCTCGACTGGGACACCGAAGCACTCAAGTGGTCACATAAGGACCATGAGCGGGGCTCGGCCGTACCCGTTAGATCTAACCCTCGTCCCTAATTAAGTATTAATGGCATCTCAATATTTAGTTTAAGCTCACATGATCTAGTATTTTCTAGGCTTTCCTTAAAGCTCATCATATTGCACTCACCACGAGTGCTTCTCGTATTCTTTTGTATTCTCAAATCATATTGCACTCGGTTCTCGTTCTCACCAAGAGTGCTTCTTGTATTTTTACCCTTTGTAAAAATTATAATATTTGTAACATGTATTTCACCCCCGAGAGTTATAAAAACTGAAAACAGTTAAAGAAAAGGGGGAGCATGAACTCACAACTTTGCGTTCCTGTGCGTCGTAAACTTCACCGGATTTGCTTAATTAACGTCGTAACCTATACGCGTTTTCTTAACGTTAGTCACTAGACTTGCGTCGCACAAGTACAGTCACTATCTCTTGTATACGTATTCTTGTGTTAAAAATATTCTATATTTTTAACTACGTATCTTACTTATATTATTTCTCTAAAATTAATATAAGTATCTCGTGTTTTGCACTTTGCACCAGAATTATGTATCTTGTATGTTGTATGTGTATTTTTATGTTTATACTTCTCATGAGTATTTAGTGTATTTTTAAGTCTTAATACACTAGCACGTATAACACATACTATACACACTTAGCACAAAAGTTGGTGACAAAATAATATATATTTTTCCCTCAAAAATATACATATTTATATCTATTTTCATTCTTGAAGAAATCCTCATTTCTTATCACCAAAAATTAGGGAAACCTTCGTAATACTTTTAAACACATTTTTAGGGAATAAGTTTCTCAAAAACTTATATTTTTCTAAGTGTCAAAATTTATAAAAATTTTGACAGAGTTTCCCCTAAAAATGGAGGTTTCCCATGTTTTCAAAACATGTGTTTATTTTCTTTTTAAATCGTCAACAATCTCCTCATTCAACAATAAACAATATGCAACTAGTTAAAATAGACATAATCGCAGAAATACATGAACTTGTGGTTTTTCCAAAATAGGTAGTATCCTTCCCTTATTTTTAGTGGATCTTTGTATAGATCAACTTTGTTTCTTGAAAGTTTCACTTTTAAAGAAGTTATATCTTTTACAACTTCCGGTAAACATTTACAAAAATAGTTATTTTGTCGAAACTTTACGTTACACAAGTGTTTACATACTCGTGTGTTTACTAAAATCATTCTTTTTCATGTAAGATCCGTCTTTAGAAAATATGATTTCTTTGACACTTGGTCCTTTGAAGGTACCGCTTGTAGATCCGTAGATCTGCTAGTTTTAATCACTATTGTACAAGTTAAAACACTTTTACACAAGTTCATGATTCGCGTGTGGTAGAGTTTCACCCTTTTAACCCTCGTATCATTCAAAACAAGCTTATGTTAAGATCCATGACCTTACCAAACCGGGTTAAACGATGATTCGAGCTACCACATCATAGATCGGGCTTAAATAACCATACATTTTAATTACTACATGCTTTACACAACTCGTAAGCTATTAACCACCAATATTAGCATTTTAAGTAGACTTTTATGTTTCAAAATGCAAGATTTAGAATTTTAACCATCATACATCTTATTAACCGCTTTAGAATAGTTCAAGAACAAGTTTTAAGCATTATACCTCTAGCTCGAGGCTAGGGAAGATTCTTGACGAAAGTGGCGTGGGTAAAAGCAAAGTGGAGAGGTCCTTCGCGTTCCGTTTGCTCCAAACCTCCTAATATGTGACCTTGAAGCTTGTATGATGTTGGAATGGCTTGAACTAAACTCAAAAATGGTGGTGTGATCAAGGGGGGTGTTCGGCCGTAGCTCTTAGAGAGAGAGAGAGGAGTGTGTGAAGTTGAGAAATGTGGTGAATGATTATAATGTGTAATACTTGGATCTTATAGACAAATTACAAGTGTATTATCCAAGAGTCCATATGCTATCTAGATATTAAACATACTAGATTTTTATAATCAAAAGGACACAAGGATGTCCCCTCTAGTTTGGGGCCGGTTAGCAAAAGGGGGGGGGGGGGGTCTTGGTCCATTTCCAACCAATAGTTAGATAATTAGTTAGGTTAAGCAAGTTAGTTAAGTGCTAACTTGGTTAGTTATGCTTAGTGCTTTAAAGCGGGTGTTAGGGTATACGGGGACCCTAACTGGCTCAGAAAAAGAGAAGTAATGAAAATAACAATATTTTCATGTTCTGGGTAAAGTCCGGTTGTTCGGTTGGATAGTAATCCGTTAAAGTGCTAAATTACACTTTTTAGTGTCTAATAAGCACCTTTTTGTATCCTTTCGATTCCCAACACTTGGGGAAGTGTTCTGGATACTAAAACATAATTTCTGCATAATATTTATAAGTCTAAAAGCTGATTAGAGCTGAATTCATTAAAATTCTGCACTTAAAGTGCGTTTCGGGTGCTTTTTAGTGCTTATTTTTGCTTTCGCAATGTCTATAAATTAAACCCTTGCATGTACTCTTGGGTTTTAATGTACTTTTGTCGTCGGACCTACACCTAGGCCTCAATTCTAATGTCTGACTGCTTTCTGCAGTTCTGTTGACACGATGTGTCTTACCGGTGAGTTTACTAATATTTTTGACGCAATGCTAACATAACGTAATTCTTGTAGCATATATCATGCATGAATTCACTTGCATGGAATTCAGAAATTTATCTGTCTGGTAAACCAGATCATGCACAGTCATTTAAGCACAAATTACTGTTCATTTCGTGTACGGAATGTATGGAAAAGTGACGGTTGTCACAATCCTAAAGGGTCGGATTATTGAAAGATAATTAATTAAGTTTTTAATGCAAATTATGGTAGGCCCCTCTTTTGGAGGTGACGTTACCCTCGGCTAAGTAGTCTGAGTCAGCAGGGATACAGTCCTAAATAGTCGGGTTATAGTATTAATAGTAGTTAACTTATGAGGGGATCAAAGAGTTTGGACCCCCGCCATCCAATACCGTTAAGTATTGAAGGAGGTCCTACTAAATTTGACCCAGGTCCATTGCAGGACCTCTAAACGCTGAACAATGGCAAGACTCTTACCAAACCGTTCCCTTAACCCCCGACCAGGTAGCCAACATACCTCCATATAGACCTTGGAGATATGAATGGTGAAAATCTTTTATTTTATATAGACAGTAAAATAATGTCAAGACACCACGGACAAACGATAAGGAAGAATCACCTTCAACATAAGAAACTAGTTATTAAAGTCATTAATACAAAACCAAGTAAAAAGTGCGAAAAGATTGAAAATAAAAAGTATTACACTAGACACTTGTCTTCACCAAGTGATGTAAGAGACTTAGGCAAACATGGCCTTGATTGTCAAGAACTCTTACGATCAATCTTGGATCCCGAGACGGCTCACACACTCTACGATGGACAATGGATGATGGTGGTGGATGATGGTGTTATGGTGGTGGTGGGTGGTGGGTGAAGTGTGAGAGAGCTGGTGTGCCAAGGGATGGTTTGAGCTTGAGCCAAGCACTCCTATTTATAGGTTGAACAGAAGCTCGGGCACGGCCCCGTGTCCAGTGGGCACGGCCCGTGTCCACATCCTCTCTTTCTTCATTTAATGCAACTTGTCTTTATTAGTTGACCACGCCCCCGTGTCCGCTGAGCACGACCCCGTGTGCAGAAGAATCTTTGTACTATGAAGATTTGCCTGGATTGTGTGAATCTTATAGTTGACCATGGCCCCGTGTCCACTGAGCACGGCCCCGTGGTGGGCAATAGAAGCTTCTACCACTTTGTCTTTTCTGCTGACACTTGGGCACGCCCCCGTGCTGGCTGAGCACGGGGCATGTTCAGTCTTCTGTCTTCTTGTTTTGCTTGGGAAGATGCTGTCGTGGGGTCGGGCATGTCACGTTTGTTCCTTTTCTTGTATTTATGTTAGATTTTGCTGTCTTTTTGCTTCTTTTGTTAATTTGAGCTCATTTAATCCTGAAAATACAAAAGGAAGACAAAAGCACACTTTTTCCAACATTAGTACTAAAAAAGGGTTAGTTTTATGCCACAATTGATGTAATTTATATGTTTCATTTTGCACACATCACAATGAGATAGGCGCGGTACTCATAGTGGAGCGAGAAGGAGTTCAAACACCCATCTACTATATCAGCAAAATGCTCAACGACCCAGAGACGAGATACTCCATCATGGAGAAGTTAGTATTGGCACTAGTACACGCGTCAAGACGGTTACGACGATACTTTGCAAACCACGTCATCACG
Organism: Helianthus tuberosus; assembly: GCA_030545235.1. NCBI lineage: Eukaryota > Viridiplantae > Streptophyta > Magnoliopsida > Asterales > Asteraceae > Helianthus > Helianthus tuberosus. The sequence goes on along the minus strand of CM060448.1, from coordinate 140,646,183 downwards.
GTGCTAACCAACTACAGGATCGGCCCGATCCTATCAAAACCCGACATCTCTGGTAGATTAGCAAAATGGGCAATTGAGCTGGGCGCACTTTCACTGAACTATAAGCCGCGCCCCGCAATCAAAGGCCAGGTCTTGGCTGATTTCGTTGCTGAAGTACCAGCAAATCTCATTCAAGAATGCGAAGAAGAGCAAAACCCTACATCGCCACCATCCTCCGCAGAAACATGGGCACTATATACAGATGGTGCATCCAACGAAGATGGTGCAGGTCTGTGACTCGTCAGCCCCGATGGCCAAGAGCTTACCTATGCAATCCGCCTCGATTTCAAAAGCACGAATAACGAGGCAGAGTATGAGGCTCTACTGGCAGGGCTACGTCTAGCAGTCAAACTCGGCGTCCAACATTTGGAAGCACACGTCGACTCGCTATTAGTTGCAGGGCAGATGCGCGGCGACTATGCCGCAAAAGGGGATATCATGATCCTCTACCTCGAGCAAGCCTTGCAACTGAGATCAAAATTCACTTCCTTCAATATCTGCCATATCAACAGAAGTGAAAACAAACCCGTAGATGCACTGTCAAAACTCGCATCCACCAGCTTCCAACACCTGGCAAAGGAGGTACGCATCGAAATCCTGCAAAATCCTTCGGTACCCCTGCGCCAAGTCAATGTCATCCAGTACGGTACAACATCCTGGATGACGCCAATAATTGCATACTTGCAATCAGGTGTTACTCCCGAAAGCAAGGCAGAGGCACGTAAGTTACAATACAAAGCGTGTCATTACCAAATGGGAGACGGTATCTTATACCGTAAATCATACTTGGGGCCACTCCTACGATGCGTCGACCACCAAGATGTCACATACCTTATCAGAGAAATACACGAGAGAATATGTGGCATACACGCAGGCCCACGCATGGTGGTGGCCAAAATCATGAACGCCGGGTACTACTGGCCCGGCATGCACCTGGATGCAGTCAAAGTCTTGCGCAAGTGTTTCAATTGTCAGCGGCATGCTCCCAAGACCTTGCGCCCCAAGAATAACCTGATCCCCGTCACCACTGCGTGGACATTCCAAAAATGGGCAATCGATGTGGTGGGACCATTTCCAGACGCACCAGGTGCAGTGAAGTTTATCATAGTGGCTGTTGATTACTTTACAAAATGGGTAGAGGCAAAATCGCTCGCCTCAACCACCGCTATGATAACAAGGAAATTCGTCTGGAAACATATCATCTGCCGTTTCGGTCTACCAATGTGCATCGTTACCGACAACGGTACCAACTTCGCTGCCGATGACTTTCAAAAATGGCTAAAGGAACTAAACATTGAACACATATTCTCCTTAGTGGCGCATCCGCAAGGGAATGGCCAAGTCGAGAGTATCAATAAAAGTTTAGTCGAAGGCATCAAAGCACGGTTGGGAACAGCCAGACGCGGCTGGGTGGATGAACTCTCAAGTATCTTATGGGCCCAAAGGACAAGCCCAAAGACAAGTAACGGTGAGACACCCTTCAGCCTGGTCTATGGCACTGAAGCGGTGATCCCCGCGGAAGTAGGCCTACCCTCACCTAGAATGTTGGCTATCAACAAGATATACAACAATGAGGAACGCAGGGTTGACTTAGACCTCCTGGAAGAAAGGCGTGAAAATGCTGCCATCAACGAGGCCAAGTACAAAACAAAACTTGAAAAGTACTACAATGCACGCGTCCGCATTTGTACTTTCAACCCGGTAGACTACGTCCTTCGTGACAATGAAGCATCTAACGCGGAACGCCCAGGGAAACTCGCCCCCAAGTGCGAAGGACCCTACCTCATCCAAGAGGTCCTGGGCAAAGGCGCGTATAAACTGCAAACATTAGAGGGCGAAACTATCGCACACACATGGAATGCACAACAGCTTCGACACTGTTACATGTAAGCCGTGCTTTTTACATTCACCATGTAACCTATCGGGCCGCAGGCCATTTGCAAATAAATAAATAAACGATTCAATGCAATATTGTTTATTTACTTCTATTACAAATGCGTGTTCCACTCTGTGGTATCTACAAAAATAGATTGGCAAAATCTTCATTCGCGATACCCACACAGAGTGGCGACCACACGCAACTATTGTAATAGGCCAGCAATGGCAAAACATCAACTGTCTAAACCCTAACGGGATAAAAACAGGAATTGACTAATACTCATACGACAAAGGTATAGAGTATACTTAACCGTGCTTTACAGCGGGTAGAGTTCTTCATACTTGCATATCACCAACATATGCAAAAGGTAAATACAGACTGTGTTATATACAATAACATCAATTCATACAAGTTCAAACATGCAAGTAATAAAAACACTTGTACAACTTGAACAAAACGGTTCTTTATATTCAAAAAATTTCTACACCTACGCGGTGCCCAAAAGATTTACATAAGGTTTCTAACATGTACAATGAGGAAACAAAAAAGGGCACGTCGGCCATCTTAGTCTTTCTTTGTACCGCTGGAACCCGCACCATCCTTGCCATCACCAGCAGGCTTTTCCTCATCTTCCTCATCAGCATATAACACCCGCAAGCGGTCTACATAGTCTTCCGCATCCAGGCATTTCTCAAGTTCCTCAAGAGCAGCAATGGACGTGCCGTTGTACGCCGCAAGATTGGCAGCAAGAAGCGCTTCAGTGTCCACACCATGGAACCCGGACCTTTCATCAGTATATTTGCCCTGGGCCAAAACATTCATATGAGAAATGCAACGGTTGTAGCCAGCTTTAAAACCAGCATCCCGAGCGTGCAGCCTAATCTCATTAACACCTGCCACATTCTCAGGTGCGTCAATGATGGAGATAACAATCTGCGAAACAAAAATACTACGGTTATCAAAGGCAAACCTAAAAAAGATAGCAAAGGAAACGGATACTTAAATGACCGATACCGTGCATACGCATCCATTCGCGATCTTCCTTGAGCAGATCAAGTGAAGAAGCAAGGCTATCTCTAGCCTCTGCAACCTCCCTCGCCCGCGCTTCAGCATCGGCAGCACGGGCACTGACCTCCTCAATAACGGCTACCCGGCTCCGCACTTCAACCTTTTAACAAGGAGAACACAAGTATACAAAGATAATCAACATACTTGTGATATATATATAGAAATTCAAGAGCAAAAGAAATTCATACCTAGAGGCCCTGAACAGTTTTGTCTAAGTTGGTGCGATTAGCATTTGCCCTTTCAAGAGCCTTCGCAGCACGGGCCTCCGCCTCCTTGGCCTCTTCAAGAGCCTTGGCAAGGCGAGCTTCTGCCTCCTTGGCCTCGTTGGCAACCGCATCAGCTGCGGCTTTCTCCTTAACCAAAGCAGCATTCGCTGCCTTGGCGTTGGTAAGCTCCTGACGAACACGAAAGAGAGTTTCATTCTGTTTGGCCCAAGATTCTTTCCAAGTCTTGCGCTCATCAGAAAGTGTCTTGCGCTCATGAGAAAGAGATTCTTTCCAACTCTTGCGCTCATCAGAAAGCAGTTTTGCAAGGGTACGAACCTGTTTAAGCTCAGCAGTTGCAGCCCACTCCTCAGTCTGCTTATGCTTCTCAAAAGCAACCTTGTGCCTTTCAAGCTGCTCTGCACCCTCACGAGCAGCCTTCACCAACTTTTCGGCCTCAGCCCGCAAGCGCGCATTTTCCTCCTCCTTGCGCCCCAGCACCTTGTACTTTTCCATAATGGCATTTGCCATTATGGAACCCCCCCACAAGCATGGAGGAGGGTTGATTAATCTGGAGCTCACTTGGCAAAGAACGGACCCGATTGACTTCAAATGGGGTGCCCAAATCACCCAAAATCTCCTTACACGCGGAGGAGTCAGCAGCAATATCATCCCCTTGCGTTACATTCCACGGGGGGCGGTGATAGGTCAGGGCCCGGTCTTCAGTATAGGTGCGGTAATAGAACTCCAATTCAGACTCTTCAGGCTAAATAGGAGTCCCTTTAAAACCCGCACCCCCAGAAGCGAAACCAGAAGTTTTCTCAGCAACGGGAGATTTCTTCCTCTCAGTATAAGCAAACTTCAAGTTCAGATCATCAGTGTCCTGCGGGGAGATCAGATTATCATGGGAGTCCACCGTATCATAGATCTGAGCCGTAGGCCCCTTCCCAGTATCCTCCGCCCGCACAGAGGGCTCATGCACCACTTTAATCGAAGGGCTTCTGATAAATTCTTTATTAACCCCCGCATCCGCAGCTGTGTCATGCGGGGGAGAAGGAGGAGCATCAAACATAGAAAACCCCTCATCTTGCGGTTCTGCAAACAAAGCAAAAACACTTTAACAATTACAAGTACAAAAGCAAAATACTTGTAAAAGTTATGAATCACTTACCAGAAGCAACCACAGGTTTCACAACAGCTGTCTGTTTGGTCTGTATTTTCGGACGCTTCTTCTCACCGGCATCAACAGCCTTCTCTGCCTTTCTTTTCTTCTTCTCATCAGCAGGCTTGGAACCCGCAGAGGTCCCACCTGCAGCCGCACCACCACCTGAAACACCCAAACCCTCAAGGGTGTCAGAGACTACCACGTAATGGGTATATCTGCGGAAACAAGAACGAGAGATACCTGCCACCTGCGGCACCAACGGAGGAACAACGACAGCCTCAGGCTTTTTCTTGCCGCAACCCCGCACAACCTTCTCTGCATGTTTTTTGGGGGCACCCTTCACCTCAAATTTACCCAGGGCCCCAAGAATACCTGCGTTTACATCATCAAACAAGCAAGTAAGAAAGATGAACTTCTTTACAAAGTAAGAAGATTATAGAATGTACCTTGGCCTTGCGGCAGGGGTGCGTTCAGCACCTCGCGTACAGGAACGCAGAAGTTGTTGACAATAGTCACATTAAAACCTTTTTCACCTTCCGCAAGCGGAACTAACTCAACCTTGCCCGTGAAGGACGGATCAAACATCCTCCACAAAGCAGCATCCGCTAATAGTACAATTGCAAATCAGTATCGGATAAGGAAACAAGGAAACCGCATAAGAGTAAGAATACTTACCATCACTCTTTTCCCGCAAAACGGGCCTTGACTTCCTATCGGGCCTAGTCAACATCATCCGCAACACCCATAGCTGCGTGTTATCCTGCTTCTTATGCTCAATGGCCCTCAACCTTGGGAACCACTCCACCGTCTCCGCACTGGGAATATCAATATCCTCCACAGGGATCGCCTCGTTCACGTTGCGAAAAGTCATCCTCGCAACAATCGTGGTTGCCTTAATGTAGAAGAACTTTGCCTTCCACTTTGTGATACCCTTTGGTGGGGTCATCAACTTAGTACTTCCGTACCGTTGGCTAAACGAGAAAAACCCAGTATTCACCGTCAACTGGTAGAACCGCCGGAAATTTTCAACGGTAATCGGCAGACCAAGAACACGGAAAGTATACTCGAAATTTCTAATCCGAATCATCCCAAACGGACTCATTTGGGAGATATGGAGCTTGTAATACTCCAAAACCTCAGCAACAAAAACGGTTAATGGTAAACGAGGGTTACCATCAATGAAGGAATCGGCCCACAGGGTGACATAACCGGCCGGAGCATCGGCACCGGTGTCACCCTCCTGGGGATAAACAGCCCCAAACTCCTGAGGCATTTGAATGCCAGTCATCAAGTTCTTAAACTGACTCTGTGGCCACTTCAGCACCGGTAGGCCCCCCCGGGGGCACTACCACCGTCTTCCTCTTCTTCCGCCGCCACCGGCGAAGAATGTTCAGGGTTTTCACCCTCAGCATGGTGTGGATCGGATGGTTCAGCCATCAAAGAAGGTAGTAAAGAAGATAGCAGAATGAGTTTACAAGAAAACTCAGAAACTTGACCGGAATTTCAAACAGTTTATCGGAGAAGACAAAGGAAACACCCTCTTTTTCACCGGAAAAAATTTCAAAAATTTTGAACAAGTGAGGAAACCACAAACGGTTTCCCCTTATATACTCATCGCAATTAATGCGATGCACTAAACCGACTCATCACGTTCAAAACAGACGAATTACGCGGCGACACGTATTCAGCGACGGTTCCGCTGACGGTTATCACGCGCGCGTGACCGTCTACATGCCTGACAAAAGAGACTTCCGCTGATGGCTTCCATGTGTTCATAATAACAAAAGAGAATGTACTAGTTTGAGATACATTTTCAATGAAAAAAAAACTTGCAAATTCAAAAGACAGATGGCAAAATGATTAAAAAAAAAAATCTTATGACTAGAAGATTTCCATACATCCGCGTACCAACTTCGAAAGTCAAGTAACAACATATATTTTCAAACGATTATAACTTCAAGTGTTGTGGTACCGCAATTGATAATCAAAAAATCAATTTTGTTTAATGAATAAAAAATTACATAAAAATCCAACCTAAAGATTTACATTAAATACTTAGGGGTTGTTTGGTAACTTTTGAATGGTTAAATGCTGAACCAGTAAGAACTCTAAACCATTAAATGCTGAATCATTAAGAGGTCTAAACCATTAAGAGACAGTATAATGCTTAACCGTTTAGAGGCAAATGTCTGACCAATCCAGATTAGAGGTCTTAACCATTCAGACATGTACTCTCGAAAAAAACAATCTGAACCATTAAGTGCTGAACTAGTAAGAGGTCTGAACCATTAAGAGCCTCGTTAAGACATATGCCCACACTTAGCGCCGTATGGCGCCCATCAACACTGCCACGAAGGGTGGTATGTTTCAAAAATTTTGAATAGCGTGATATGCATAGCGGCGTTTTGATTGAATTTGTTTGTTTTTGACCGTTGGTAAACAGTCATTTATATAAAAAAAATTCAATTTTTTTCAATCTTTCCTTTAAATAATACCCCCTTTCCTATATTTTTACCACACACACTCAAACACTCTTTATCTCTTCCAATTTTTTAGAAATCATTAAATATTTTATACAATTCATCCATTCAACCGTGGCTTCATTCCTCCCCGATCAAGTGCGGACCCAAACCAAAGTGGTAATCCTACTCGCCCCGTGTCGCCGGTTCCCACTCGACCCAACCCTTTCGGCTCCGGTTTTCTCGATTACAATCAACAAAATCCCGGGTTCATGAATCTTTTGAACCAACCGCTATCATGGGACCCGAATCTCTACTGGTAGAACCCGAATCAAAACACCGATGGAATGGGGCCGTCTCAAGCGTTCGGGTCGGCTCAAGCTTTCGGCTCCCCACTACACGAACCCGATGTTGTTCCGGAAACACAACCCGAAGTAGCAGAGACGCAAAAAGGAAAAGGAAAACGGCCACATAAAAAGAAAGCGGAAACCTCCACCCGAGTGAAAAAAAATGTGATAACGTGGGAGCCCGATGAGGAGTATGCGTTAACCCGCGCTTTCATCGATATGTCGGAGGACCCGGTTATATGTATATTTTCTTAAATTTCTTTATTTTTTCTGTTTTTTCCTTTTTTTTCTGTTTTTTCCATTTTTTTTTTTTTGTGTTTTTTTTTTTTGAGTTTTTTCCTTTTTTTCTGTTTTTTTGCAGTTTTTTTTATTTTCTGTTATTATTTATTTTCCGGTTTATATATTCTGTTTTTTAATTATTTTCAGTTTTTTTAATTTATTTTCTGTTTTTATTTTTTTAAATTTTAGACTAACATTATATCTTTTATTTAGCAAACAATCAAAGTAAATCGGTTTTTTGGTTCCGAATACGAGAACTTTTTTTCGATCTCATGGGTAAAGGAGACGAATACCGCCCACCGGACTATATATCGGGCAAGTGGACCGATATAAACAAAAAATGCACGAACTTTCAAACTTTGTACCAACGCACGTTTGCCGGATGAAAAAGTGGAAGCAAGGACGAAGACATTACGCAAGCGGCATTGGTCGAGTATACGGATGTTAATGGCCATTTCCCGTACATGAGGTGTTGGCAAATCCTTCGCCATAGCCCCAAATGGGCCAACATCTCTACTCCGAGTGGTCGGTCGGGAAATAAACGGTCGTCAAAGAGGTCCAAAACAAACGAGTCGGGTGAACCCGAAACGCCAACCTCCGTCGCTCGAAACACCGAGGTGAACGAGGATATTCCGGATGACGAGCTTGTGGAGGAGCTACCAAGACCGCCCGGAAGAAGTAGGCGGGCGAAAAAGCCCGAGTCTTCATCGATGTCTATGGGAACGGATATGAGAAACACATTTTCGGAGATAAACAAGCGACTTCAAGACATACACGAACTCGGTACTAAACGTATCGAGGAGAACCGCGAAGTTACGAAGATTATGCGGGATAGACAATGGGCTCACGACTTTGAGTTCTACTCGAAACCGCACGACCACTTAACGAGAAAAGCTTTGAAAATGGCGTTGGCACAAAAGGAGCAGATTGAAAAAAAAATATAACCTTTCATTGTGTAATTTTTTTTATTCTAGTTTAATGTTTTTTTTTTTATTTTATTGTACTCTTTTTTTATTTAATGAAATGAATTTTAATTTTAAAAAAGTTAGAAATGAATTAAAAAAATGAAAATTAAAATAATGAGTATTGTTGGGATCGGACCCTACCAGAGGAACAGATAATGTAAAGCCAAAACCAGGTCACAACAGTGGATTCACAATAAGCAGCGGTTTACACTTTGCTCTCCCCTTGAAAGTGATTTATAACAACTGATGGTCTCTATCTGCTGCTCATATTCAACTGCTGCTGTCCTTTCAACTGCTGATGAAAACCCTGAAGTATTCAACACTGCTGGTCCTATCTACTGATGTTAAAGCACTGCCCAGTCAAGGACTGATCAACCTTGAGGAAAGCACTGACATAAAGGGAGAGCAGCTGTTTAGTAAATTGTTTGTCTTATGTATAGTCAGTGGTTAGGTTAGCAGTGTTTGTGTAAGGTCAGTAGATACAGGTTGTTAGGCTGTTAGAAGTCGCTTTCATGGTGACGTCAGCTGAGATACCTCAGTGGTTTGGATTGCCTATAAATGTATCAGTACCCTGTACTGTTACATTTGATTGACTGAGTGGGTTCTTCTCCTCATGTCTAATCCTTTCATCTTGTGTGAAACCATCCTTGGGGTATCAGGCTGAGGGGGAGTTTAGTTTGTAAGCTTATCTGTAATCTTTTGCTTTGATTTGTAAATCCTTTGACTCTATGAGAAGCAATTGTTTATCAAACTATTTTCTCCTTTGATTGTGTTTACAAAGTTTGTTTTCATTTCCGCTGCACTTTACATGTTTTCATATTCACAAATTGTTCAAAACATACAAACAAACACAATCATGAGAGCCTCCGATCTTAACAATTGGTATCAGAGCTTGGACAGTCAAATTCGATCTAACAATCAATTTGGCATAACAGTTCGGCTCAAAATTCATTGATACTAAGGTTGGTTGCATTTAGTTGAAAAACAGAGTACTGTGTAAATCATGTTCAAAATGGTTATTCAAAAAAAAAAACTCTGTAAATCAACCAAGATGTCATATGACACACAAATTTCATACAACAAGTGATATCATGCACAAGTCACTCATAGTTTTCAGATCTGTAAACATATCTGATAAATTATGGGATTGGTCTATATTCTCAAAATTGATTTCAACTGTTGTCTTGATATTTGTGATGATTTCATTAAATACTAAAGTATGATCCTCAGAATAACAAAACCTATGATTCATAAGACATTAGTGTTTTGATTTTCTATAAAGAGGGAATTAAGACTTTAGTTATTTAGATCTTATGTGTAGAAAAACAGGTTGAGATCCTCAAAAGGAACAAATCAACTTTGTCTAAATACACTAAGAAAAACAGGGGTCAACATAGTCCGTATCATATGTAATGTGAGATTGGGTGAAAAACTTGTGAAAACCTGACCAAGTCTCTCAAAACATTACTGCAAAATGATTTTGGACTAATATTCACAAAAACTCAGAAGTGTGTCTATCTCAAAACTTTTGAAATCAAAAGAAAAGAGTATAAACATAAAACACTTATGAGTCAAAGTTTAGGTTAATAATGGTCATTAAAGCAACTATGTGCATTCATCTGTTCAGGAAAAGGTTTTGATTCCAGTGAATGAACTCCAAAGAGGACTAGACAAATGTTTAAAAATATATCCATGTGTCCTCAGGTTTGCAATCAACTGACAAAGAAAATGGTACCAAACAGTGGTCAAAATGTATCCTAAAAGTTTTCTACCACTGTTGTCAAACCACTGACCATTTTCAAAAACCTGTGAGTAATGTGATTACATTCTCTATTGAAATTATACCAGATCTTTTTGACACTATTCTTAGAAAATCCTTTAACCATGTTTTTGTTGTGTTCAAAGGATTCTCTCGAATAACCAGGATATATTATTCATTTTTTATAATATATTTGGAACTTTTGCTTGTTTTTGTTGGCAATAGTTTCAGCTCCTGTCAGGATGTAATACCTTTTTTTTTTTTGCATGGTATTTGTGTCCTCAGAAATGGGTCAAAAGGAAATGGTACATATGTCATGATCATGTCATACTCAGGTTTGCTCCTAAATTTTTATCAAAGGTTGATTGCAAACTGTGATTAAATTACTAGGGTACTCATGTGTTAATTGAGTATTAAACGAAAATGAGTTGCCTTAGTAAAAAGTTTTCATCATCTGGGGTACTAAACCACTGTCTTTCAAAATTCACATGTGGCAAAACCTTGAATGAAAATCCTCAAAACTGTTGCTGAAACACCTGTTCTTCAGATTTGCACCATTTACCCTAACCACTGTTTTGTTCCAACGTCTGATCTCTAAACACTGTCCACTGCTGAAAGTTAATCACTGATCCCTCATTTTCTTGAAAAGCACTGATGCTCAAAATCAGTGTCTTATCCACTGATATGCTATCCACTGATAGTAAAAATCATTCACTGCCCATAATTTTTACCGTTGTAACTACTGATGCTTGATACGTCAGTGGCCCTTAAAACAACTGTTCTCCATACTTCATCCACTCCATCAGTGTTTGACACGTGGTCAGTTTTTAGCCCTCAGATCGTAATAACCGCTACCACATCAGCGATTATTTTTAAATAAAACCCTGCCCTAAACCCCAAACAGGGTTTTACAATGTCGAATTGAATTCCAAAAATTCTCTTCTCATAACAGTTTTCAACCCTTCTTCTCAAAACCCTCAAAATCATTCTCCGATTCTTCTTCATCAAAATGACGAAGTCAAAAGGAAAATCAAAATCAAAACCTACATCACCACCACCTTCAACGGAGGCCGCTCAAACGGCTGAAGAAACCATCGAAATACCATTCAAACAATCTCACAACTATCTGGGGTTACTCACAAAACCTACTGATAATCACACCTTTGACACCATCATTGATACATTATCTGCATCAAAGTACAAAACTTTGTTGACAGTAAATGCTCCCATCTATCTGCAAACCCAGAGAGAGTTTTGGAAAAAGGCGTCGCTTGAAAAACAAGATGGAAAAGTCATAGCCATTAACTCCTCGATACAGGGAAAAGCGATCAAAATCACACCAAAATCGATATCAGAAGTCTTCATACTCGACGATCAGAACGGTAAAACCTCTTTTGACAAAAACGAGTTAAAAGCTGATTTTCTGAAAAGGGGTTATGCAGAAGAACCAAAGGTAGATACCCTACAAAAGGGTTATTTTCCATCTGCACCCAGGTTTTTATTTCACACACTCTTGATGTGTGCTTCAAATAAAACAACATCTTTCAACGAAATACCATTGAAAATTCAAAGCCTGGGTTACGCTATTTTGAATAATAAAGACTATAACTACTCCCAGGAGATTTTCAATGACATGGTGAAAAACGTTGAAAGTAAAGCATTTTTACTTTTTCCAAGATTTTTGAGTTATTATTTTGAACAAAAATTTGAAAAGAAAAATGTAAATTTGCTCAAACAAGGTGTTCATTGTCAAATAAAAAGCATAACAAAAGAAACATTTTCAAGGATGATGGCACCAATAAAAACAAAAGCAGGGGTACCTGAGCAGACTTTAGCGGTTACAACTGCTCCTCAGGTATCAGCTGCTGAGCCCACTGCTCCAGGTGATCATAGCAGCACTCCCACTGCTTTGAAACCCACACCTGCCACCACTAAAAAGACCAAAAAGAAAACATCCAGAAAACCCACCAATCCCAAAACAAAGGCAACTCTGGAAGATGAGATCCCAGAGGAAATGCCTGTGACAACACAAAAGTCACCACAAACCACTGCTGCTACTTCCTCACAGCAGTTGGTTGAAAGATCTCAACCCATGCCTAAAACTCCTCCTGCATCCTCACAAAAGGATCAGGTTGTAAGCACAGGGACACCACACTATGAAGCTCTGAATCCACTTGGATCCATCTTCCTCAGTCCTGATCCCAAGGACATGTCTCTTTCAACTCCCATCCCCTCACCAATCATATTACCACAAACCATGCTACCTTTGTTGCATGCAGCTGATATAGCTCAGACACAAACCAGTTCCTCTCTAACACCTATCACTGAGAGCATACTTCCACAAGTGACTGGGTCTGATGCTACTACTTCTGCTATCCCAGCAATAATTGAGGAGGTTACACCCCCTGAGTTACATATAACTCTTGGTGGTAGTTCAAGTGGAGCAGCAACTGCAACTGGTGGATCAACAGGTCTCCAGTTGGCCAGTTGTTTCATAAATCAGACTCCCTTGAAGGCAATTTCTTCAATAGCACCAATGTTAACCACTAGTGAGCCTATTTTGACCACTAGTAACATCAAAGGTTTATCAAGTGCTGAAGAAAGAAGTCCCCAGTACCAAGAACAAGGGGCATCAATGGGTGACTTTTGGGACTCTGTCCCTAAGACACACATTGATATAACCACTGCTGGTGGGGATTCAGATGATCCTACTAAAGTAGGTGATGATTCAAGATATCAGGAATTGACGGGCAGAGTTGACAAACTTGAAGAATCAGTTGTTGAAATAAAGGAAATGGTGCAAGAGATTTTAAAAGCTCAGAAAGCACAAGCCACTGCTATTCCTGCTCAAGCACCTGCACAACATGCATTTGCTGCAAATGAGCTATGGAATATATTTCAACCCATGCTTGAAGCACAGCAACAAATGGCTGATAAAAAGCATGCTATTCAAGTACAAATGCTGACCAACATGGTGGAATCAAGATTCAAAGACACTCAAGCAGATATAAAGGCTATAAAGGCTAGCATACAACAGACTGCCCATGGTGGAAAAGTTCCATCTTTTATCCTCTTCATGGATACACCCCTGGCAGATAATGCCAAAAAGGGGGAGAAAATCAAGTTGAAGAAAAAGGGATTAGAGGATGGTGTCTTCATTGAAACTGAAAAAGAAAAACAGGTCTCAAAACCTGTTAGCCAAACAGCTGATACAGCAGTAGTTACAAAAACTGTTGTCTGTAGCCAAACAGCTGCCATGTCATCAACATACACCACTCTACCACACACCACTACAACTACTGCTCCATCACCATCATCTACAATCACACCATTACCACTGCCTCCTGTCATAAAACAGAAGACAACAGATGTTATAACATCTGTTGTAATGACAGCAGCAGTTGAAGCATCAGTTGTTTGTCAGACACTCCCCATCATTCAAACCACTGATTCATCCAAAACATCATCTGCTTCTTCTTCATTAAAAAGGAGAAGAAATCTCATATCAGATGATGATTCACCACCATCACCACCAACATCACCACTTCCATCCCCTGCTCAAAAGCAGAAGACAACTGCTGACATATCAGCAGTTGTAATGACAACAGATGTTGAGACACCAGTTGTTTCAACAGCTGTTAGTCAGGCATCCATCACTGCTCTCATCCTTTCTACATCACAACCAAAGCTCTTCAACAGAATAAGAAAGCCAATCTCTGTCGATGAGGGTGCACATGATCCTAATGCTGCAAAATATCCACTGGAACTTGAAGCTATCAAAAATGAAATGAGGCAATTCTATATAGAAGAAGATCCTTCAAAAAGGAGATTCTCCTCACTCATAGGCTACATGCCACCAGAGGATATGGATGATTACCTCAAAATCAAGGCAAGACAGGCTAAAGCAAGAGCTAAATTTGAAAGTGAACGTGAACGTCTAAGCGAAGAAGGCATTGCTAAAAGACTGGATTTCTTCCTTGAAAAGGTAAAGCAGATGGAAGATTTCGCACAGGAACTAATCAAAGAAAAGGTTGAACAACGCAAAGAGCTTAGAAAACAATATCTTGCCTACATTATGAAAGAAAAATTCTATCCTGCTGAAGAAAAACAGTTTGAAGAATGGCCAATAATCGCTCTAAAGCATGAGGCTGAGAGGATTGACAGAATTAAGAAAGATCCTACAAAGAAGAAGAATGCTCCAAACTGGAACAAATTCAAAAAGCTCATTGCTGACTTCACTGCTGAGTATAAAAGAAAGAAAAAGGAGCTAGTGGATGCAAAAATGGATACTGCTGAAGCCATATCAAAATGGTCTAAACAGCAGACTGATGAAGCCTATGAAAGGCTGAAGAAAAGAAAGATAACTGTTTCAGGCACTTCTAAGAAGAAAGAACAAATGATGAAGCTTGAACAGAAGATGGGAAACCTCGACACACTGTTCCGGTCTACTTTTGTATCAAATCAAGAAGAGGGGGAACAGTTGACTGAAGAAGAGGTAATAGAAAAAGAAGCAGAGTACTTCAAAGATACCATCACGAAAATGGGTCTAAAAGAAGAAACTTCAACAAAGCTTCAAAGCCTTTTTAAGGCATTAAACAAACCTGCATCTCCAAACACTGCTAAAGACAAGACAGAAGCTGAAAGACAAGAACTTATTGAACAAGAAGCTGCAGAAGATATAGCTGCAGCTGACAAAGTCTTTGAAGAAACTTTCAAAAGAATGTCTGAAAGTCTGCAGTTGTTTTCAAGGCCATTATCCCTCAACTCATCTTCAAATAAGTCTCTCCCAAGAAACCCACTTGGCTTAAAAATACTAAAGTGGATGTCTGATCAAAAGACTCACGTATTGACCATTGGTCAGAGCCAATGGCGATGTGAAACACATATCAAGGAAAGAAGCACTAGGCCTTAGTGTTCAAGATTTGCAGGATCTCCTTGGGCTTTCACTGTGTAGGGATGAGGATGACCAGAGTGCAAAGGAATTTGAAGCTGAATTCAAAGAACAAGCTAAGGCACTCTTGATGAGTAATAAAGATCCTGAATAATGAAAGGTTTTGGCATTATCTGTTCCAGGGGGAGATTGTTGGGATCGGACCCTACCAGAGGAACAGATAATGTAAAGCCAAAACCAGGTCACAACAGTGGATTCACAATAAGCAGCGGTTTACACTTTGCTCTCCCCTTGAAAGTGATTTATAACAACTGATGGTCTCTATCTGCTGCTCATATTCAACTGCTGCTGTCCTTTCAACTGCTGATGAAAACCCTGAAGTATTCAACACTGCTGGTCCTATCTACTGATGTTAAAGCACTGCCCAGTCAAGGACTGATCAACCTTGAGGAAAGCACTGACATAAAGGGAGAGCAGTTGTTTAGTAAATTGTTTGTCTTATGTATAGTCAGTGGTTAGGTTAGCAGTGTTTGTGTAAGGTCAGTAGATACAGGTTGTTAGGCTGTTAGACGTCGCTTTCATGGTGACGTCAGCTGAGATACCTCAGTGGTTTGGATTGCCTATAAATGTATCAGTACCCTGTACTGTTACATTTGATTGACTGAGTGGGTTCTTCTCCTCATGTCTAATCCTTTCATCTTGTGTGCAACCATCCTTGGGGTATCAGGCTGAGGGGGAGTTTAGTTTGTAAGCTTATCTGTAATCTTTTGCTTTGATTTGTAAATCCTTTGACTCTATGAGAAGCAATTGTTTATCAAACTATTTTCTCCTTTGATTGTGTTTACAAAGTTTGTTTTCATTTCCGCTGCACTTTACATGTTTTCATATTCACAAATTGTTCAAAACATACAAACAAACACAATCATGAGAGCCTCCGATCTTAACAAGTATTGATGACAAATGGGCTTTATGACTACGGCCCCAACTTGCATAACGCCCCATAAAGCCCCGTAGTGACGTGGCATGCCACATGTCGCATAACTCCCCCAAAAGGGTCTTATGACTACGGATGGCCTTACAACTTAAAATTTGAAAGTTCTAAAGGAGAAAAAGTGACACCGCTAATCGATATAAATCATATGGATAGGAGTTGGCCAGAAAGTCCAAATTTCCTAAAAAGTGTAAAAAGTCATAAAACACCATAATGTCAACCATAAAACACACCAAAAACCCACAAATAATATGATGAAGATTACTAAAACATCATGTATGTGGGTTTTGTGTTGTGTTTTAGATGTTAAGGCTCTGATTGTGGAATGACAAATATTATTGTGTTTTATGTTGTTTAGCATTGTGTGTTTTATATTCATAGTTCTACGATAGTGTGTTTGAAGTTTTTATGGACTATTAGAGTTTGAATATGGTGTTTTAGTAATATTCATTCTATTATTTGTGAGTTTTAGGTGTGTTTTATGCCTGAAATTATTGTGTTTTATGACTTTTTACACTTTTTAGAAAAAACACACTTTTCGTAGGATCCCCACTCTCATATAATATACTTTCAAAACCAAAACAGCGTGAAACCGCTAAAAATAATTTTGGTCTATCACTGAATCCATGTTATAATTTTATTTTATATAATGTTGGTTACTTGTCATGCCTTTTTAGAGAGAAAATATCATAATGCAACTATATAGGGGTAGAATGGGAATTAAGACTTTTAGGTCATCCTCATACCTTAAGAAGCCAAAATGACTCATAAAGCACTACCAATGGTCTCAATTCACCCATTCCCACTTACCAAGTTTGATGATGTTTGTATCGTTTTAAACATCCTTTTTAACATATATAGCATAAAAGCTTATACTTATATATTGTCACTTACTCTTGTACGAATTATTTATAAAGGGTTTTGGGAGCAAGTATAATCATATCATAAGTTATACAAACACTTTTACTAGTAACGTGTTTTAATCATGTCTAATATCAGAAAATTGATAGGATCGGATGGCTTAATTAACCGAGTTCTTGTTTGTTAAGAATTAAAATACGAACTTGGTGATAATATATGCTCGTTTTATGGTTTCATATATGAAAATACTCTTAAAAGACCATTTTGATAGTCATCATCTAGATATAATAGAAGTTTAATTGTTAAATTTTATGGTGAATAAAATTTCACTAATATAAAAATATCGAAACCAAAGTTACATGCTTTTAAGAAAGCAATCTACCTTATACAAACTAATTGGCTTTAAATACATATTGCACAACATATAGGAATACTAGTAATAGATTAATTTACACGAATGCATAACATAAAAAGCAAGTAGACATGTTCACATATTTCATGTGATTAAAACATGTTAAACCCAAATATCATTGTATGTACTAATAGGTAACTTTTTTACACAAATATATAATACTAGTTCATTATAACCATAAACAGTCCGGTACTTTCACAACTTTCACCTTCAACTCACCAATAAGGACGGTTAACAGTTTCATCTATCTTCTATCATTTACTCTACTGTTCACTCTCTTTGTTTCCTCAAATCCTGTCGGAAGATCACCACCACCGCTTCATCCATCTTAAACATCGATTGTGACGGGGGAAATTAAGGATGAAGGATACTTGTACTGTTTTCTCAATTTTTAAACTAATGGACCGTGATGGTTATTTTTAACAACCTACAGGGACGAAAAACGTAACTAACTCTTTATTTATTTTAATTTTAATAACATGGGCATTATGGTCATTTCAAATAAACTAACAGAATAATTGGGTGGCATTAGTGTGGATGGACCGTAATAGTTACGAAAGTGAAACCACATGGACTGTTTTGGCCATTTTAAAACTAATGGATTGAAAAAGTGTTTTTTTGACAAACCACGAGGATGAAAAAAGTAATTAACTCATTTATTTATTTAGTTTAGTTTTTATGTAATAGGAGATGTGTTTATAATTTATATTTTTTAAAATTTTTATTTATTGATGGTACGGGTATTTTGTCATTTACTTAGACTTGACTAGAAAATTTAATCTCTATCTATGTTAGGGACTAGTGTAAAATCATAGGAAACATGAATAAAATTTTTAAAAGTTGAGGACTATATGTGTTATTTTAACAAAACACATGGACTATTCAAACATTTAACTCTTTTATTAATATTACATAATTCACACAAAAAGATAAAACAATTTAAACTTTTGTTTTAAACTATTTGTGACATATTTTGATTGTAAAAACTGGACTAACCAGTTGTACATCGGTAAGGTGGCTGATTCGATTATTTATTTGGTTTTGAAAACATTATTGTTGATAAGTTAAATGGTTGTTCTTATGTGATTACACTCATGTGATCACACATATGAACATCATCCAAAAAATATTAGGTAAATGATTAAATGAATTAGAAATAATATTAGTCTTTTTTTCCTTATTCCTCCATGGTTTTTTTTAATTCCATTCTCTTTATCTCATACATTTCACTATTGTTCTCCCTTAGTATTCCTTAAATATTCACCTCATCTATCTCATTTACTTTCTCACAACAAATAGCAACCTCACCATATAACTTCACTTTCATCTCCAAATATATAGCCATCAAACCTCCTTTAACCATTGCCAACTTGATCGCAACCGCGGTTGAACCATGTCCGAACCAAACAGTTTCGAGCCACAAAAGCGTCGATCTTCAAGAACACAACCACACACAAACCAACCCGACCCCTTAAAATGCCCACGGTGTGACTCAACCAACACAAAATTCTGTTACTACAACAATTACAACAAAACTCAACCTCGGTACTTTTGCAAAGCTTGCAAGAGACACTGGACCAGCGGCGGCATCCTCCGCAATGTTCCCGTCGGTGGTGGCCGGAAAAACAAGCGCCTCCGGTGGCCGGTCATGACTGCCACCACAGATGATCAAGAAACATATGATGATCATAAATCATCGTTTTTTAGACCGGTTTTCAGTGAAAAGAAAGATGAAGAATCATACATAGATATTGAAGAGTTAAAGGGTTTGGTTTCATGGGATTTTAAAGAGTTTGATCATGAAGATTTTACATTTTCAAGACTTTTGAGCTCTTTTGATGCAAACCTTAATTCAAGTGTTTCAAGATCTTTGATTAAAGTGGTTGAAGATGGTGAGGGTTCAACAAGCATGATGAATTGGAATGACCTTGATAGTATGGTTCTTGAAGATCTGAATAAACCATGGGAGGATCCAACATTCAAAACCTAATTATTTGTGGCATCATTTTAGTGTATGTTATGATCTTAATTAATGTTTTTGTAATTAGACCACCATTTGGTTATCATCAAATCTTCAACTAGAAATGTATACTAAGATTGGTAATAATTTTGTGAGTCAGTTTTTGAAGATTAATGTTTAGAAAACTGGTTCTGATTTGATGGGCATAGTGACTTGTATTATTATCATTATTAAACACTGTTTTAAACTTATGCATGGGAATTTTTTTTTTTTTTATAAAGGATGCATGGTATTTTCTACTTTGGATTGTTATATATTTCTTTTCTAAAATTGTTTGATTTTAACATTTACTATTTGTGTATGAACACGATCTTTTATGCACCAAAACATCCCCAATCATGCACCAAATTTCTTTTAATCCTTGTAACACGGCCCGTAGTGAGGGAAGTCCTCTCTTTTTAGGTTTACGGTCTACTTTACCATGACGAGAAAAATTCCAGTGTACGAGTAAGGGTTGTAGAAAACGAAATAAAAATACAAGAAAGCATTTACTGAGCAAGGAAACCAAAAAAAAGTATCATGATACGTTGTTCTTCCCTTGTTTTCAGTAAACATGATTTGGCTCATGATACTATACATTTTTTATTAATTCTAAGGTTTCTCCGAATTTGAAAGTTATCACTTAGTAAGTTTCCGTGCCTTGTCCAATTAAGTCCATATATAGTGTCTACCAATTTCGCATTATCCCCCTTTTTCATCTGAGATGAAATCTCATTGCGATCTCGGTTTGGCTTTGTTAAACAAGTTAAAATAAAATGGAAATTGTAATAAACCATTAGACATCAAATGCGTGATAACTTAGGGGTTGTTTGCCAACATCTGAATGGTTAAGTGCTAAATCAGTAAGAGGTCTGAACCATTAAGTGTTGAATCAGTAAAATGTCTGATCATTAAGAATCTGTATAATGGTTAACCGATCAGAGACAACCATTCAGACTATGTATAATGCTTAACTATTCAGATACAAATGTTTGAACTATTCAGACATCTGCTCATGAAACAAACAATCTAAACCATTAAGTGTTGAATCAGTAAGAGATCTGAACCATTAAGAGACTCATTAAAAGGTAAACAAATAGCCCCTTAGCTCTAAACACATTTTCAATGTATGAATCATATATTTAGAGCAGAGCTTCAATCCATCTTATATATTTCATAATAATTTGTTAAATTTAAGTTATTTAACTAATAAAACTAAATATATAATTATATACATACATACTATTATACATAAGTAGTTTCACTTTACATATAAATTTATAGTAATGCTTAGAAAAACACATTACTTATATTATGCACCTTCGCATTTATGTTTACTAAATCGAAACAAAAAAAAAATTAATAATTAGATATTTGTTAATAGAATTATAAACACAAAGTTGATTTTTGTAAATAATACAATAACAAAAATATTAGAATAAAACATATGAAATTTGATAAATTAATATAGAAAATGTATTAAATAGTTTTATGTATAAACTGATATTAAATTTAAGGGTGAAGGGAGTGGTTACCTATTTGGAATAGGTAAATTCCCCATTCAGTCAATGAGATGGTGCCACGTCAATTCACCTAAATTGTTTACCTAAGGGGAGTGGAGGTGGTCTGTGATGGCCACCCCATCACTCGTTATTTTTTACGGAACATCGCCGCCACCACCTTGGTAACGCGTGATAGGATTAACGCGTTGTTTATATCACGCGTTGAACATTGATGATTTCGACCGTTGTTTGATTCCTTTTTGACCGTTTTGTAACGGCAAACTTATTAAAAAAAAAAAAAAAACCTTCAAACCTTTTATCTATATATATCTCCATTTTAAACCATTTCACACACACCAAAACATAAACCCATTTCACACAATCTACATCTTTCTCAAATGGAATTCCCTACGGATTCGACGTTTCCGATGTCTAGCGATAGCGATACCGAGTCGTCTTCCGAAAATGAGACGCTAAAATATTTGTGTCGGTGTATAACGAACTTGATACTAGTTCGTCCCGCCCAAAGAACAAGATGGTAGACCGTGATCGTATACGTGCCAATGAAGTGTTAATGAACGATTATTTTGTTGGAAATCCGCTCTACAATGCCGAAACGTTTAGAGATCGGTTTCGTTTAACCAAAGAATTATTTTAAAAGATTGTTGGAGACATCGAAGCAAGCGAGGAATGGTTTCAAGAAGGTTACTGTCACACCCTGCTAGTAGCAGAAGCGTATTGTGTGTCACGTAAGAAAGGTAATCATTGCATCCAAATGTATTAACAACATGAACCAACAACGATGCCATAGGTATATAGTCTTCAACAAAAGATC
This sequence comes from Helianthus tuberosus, assembly GCA_030545235.1. Classification (NCBI taxonomy): domain Eukaryota; kingdom Viridiplantae; phylum Streptophyta; class Magnoliopsida; order Asterales; family Asteraceae; genus Helianthus; species Helianthus tuberosus. Next base: position 140,624,529 of record CM060448.1, on the reverse strand, counting down.
ACAAGTTTTTAACATAGTTTCCAAGTTCAACAACGTTTGACATAGCATAGTTCTAAGTTATTTTACACATAACAAAAGATAGTTTTTGACACAACACATAGTGAGGTTTTGTCCCCTATATACCCATACGAAGTTGGGATATAAAAGACAAACCCTCCCAAAAGTGGCCATCGTTGTCATTTGTTTTCCCGAATCCCATAGTGAATCACCGGCTCAAGACCTGTTTCCTGAAATACATGTAGTTTTAAAAAGTCAACAAAAAGTTGAGCGAGTTCATGCAGTATTTGATATCATTTGAAATCTAGTAATTGTTATCTTGTATTCATGGTATGTTCTGATTCATTCATGGAGTCTGTTAAAGATCTATCAGTGGGTAGCGAGCCCCCTGACATAATGCACCATAAGCAAAATAACCAAACCGAGAACACTTTGTTATCATTTGGGATCACAAAAGCACTCCACGGTTAACAACTAGGAGTGGGGCGTGCCTCAAGCCCAATAGATCTACACATTTTGCACCTTGGTCACTAAGTGATTAATGGTTATTAATGTAGTTTCCCTACTTATGCACATTGATCATGCCATCTACTCCGTAACTAACATACCAATAGTTTTAGCATGTATTTCCCCTCGATGTTTTTGAAAACAAAACAGTGAAAACAGTGAAAGGAGGGACATGAACTCACAAGTTTGCGTTCCGTGAAATATGATATCGAAATAAGCGTCCGTACGTGTCAATAACCTACATGTGTACTAATCTCGTTAGACACTAGGTCTCTTGGACCTCGTACAAGTTGTTCATCTTGAATTCTTTATTATGTTATTGGGCCTAGCCCTAGTTTTCTTGTTATTGGGCCTAGCCCTAGTTTTCTTGTTATTGGGCCTAGCCCTAGTTTTCTTGTTATTGGGCCTAGCCCTAGTTTTCTAGTGAGTCCATTAAATATACTCTTGCAATTTTTACCAAAAATTTACCAAGCATGTAACTTAATAAGTTCGTTTTTCACATGGAAATACTTGGTAATTTTTATAGTTTTCGACTTTCCGGATTCTTGTTTTTGACCACTTAGTTATGCGTTCGCTTTAGTGTCTAAAAATATGTTATTTTTAGACTCGACATTGTAGTAACTTGTTCACGATGTCGATACGTCCAAATTGTCGTCACCAAGTGTTATGTATTTCCATTTCGGCCATTTTATTTAACTGTCCGATTTTACTAGCATTTCTTGGACCATGTAGGAACATGTATGTATATTTATTTTGATCACCTTATAGGTATCTAATACATACACATATATAGCACACATCACATGCACTTAGCAAGTTCCCAAAAATGTATAATTTTTCTTACTAAAAATTATATTTACACATAGTTATATTTTTACCCATTTGTTTTTGTAAAATATATAAGTTTAAGTTCATAAGAACTTCTTGAATATTTAAACCTTAAATATTCTCATCAAAGTTTCCATAATGACATTTAAGACCACTAATCGCGTTTAACCTTGTTAATCACCCTTTAATCCCATCTTTAATCGCGATTAGATTTTTAGAAAAATTCGCCATAGTTTCCCCTAAACTATGACGTTTCCCACGTTAAAAAAAACGCGTTTAAATCAATAATCCATTTCCAAACATCACTAATTATACCTATCTATTCAAAGATTCTTATGAGCATTATTTTTCTTAAACTTTCAAGTCTTCAAAGTTAACCATTTATTAAGTTTATTTCTTACATAAACTTGATTGTAAATTGTTTTTCACTTTTAAAGATTCACACATCTTTATGTAGAAATTTCCAAGACTTTTACATAACACTTTTGATAATTAATATCACATAAACTTATTTTATGTCAAAAACCAAGTTCATTAGTGTTGTTAAAAGCCTTTCACATGATTATTCTTGGTTTAATCCTTCAAGAATCACTAAATCAAGTTTATATATAAATGCTCATAATCTTTGAAGTTGATGATCTTTCTTGATTTAAACATAACTATGTTTAAATCACATATTTATGTTCATCATAATAATATGAACACAAATATAAAATACTACATAAAACTAACAACAAGATCATCATAATTATACACTTTAAGCTACTAATCACAACAAAATTAACATAATCAACAAGATCACATGAACATATTAACACTAAACAACATAAATTAACACATAATATATTCATATTTAGTGTTTATTAGCTTTATGTTTAGGGTTTTTGATTATGTTTATCTTAGATTTCAAGAACAACAACTTGTACTTCTATGATTAACTAGTATTAAGAAGCATAAAAATTGTGTTTAGAAGACTCACAAAGTGCACAAGCTAAATAAGAAGATTAGAAGAAAGATAAGCCCCAAAGAAAGCTCCTAATGCTTCTTCATGTATAAGCCATGTGTTTATGGTCTTGTAGGGTTTAGATTATGTGAAAATGGAGTGTTTTAGAAGTGAATAAGAAGGTGATATTGGGTGATGTTGTGGCTGCCGAAAATGAAGGTAAAAGCAAAGGGATTTTTGTTGCAAGTGTGATAAGAATGAAGATAAGTTTAAGTTATATCATCCATATTTCTTTTAGTCAATACTTCTTATCACAAGTCCATACTCAAGACCATACTTGCTTTGAAAATGTAGGACAATTTGGTGAGGCTACATGGGCTCACCATGACCGAATTTAGAGAGGGGGGGGGGGGGGGGTAAATGTAAATTTTTTTATAAAAAAAAATACTTAAAAACTAGATATTTTGGTCATTAAACTAATTATAGTGATTAGAGATTTAAGTACATCATTAGTAGGGTAATTAGGGATTGGGACTTTATTTATCATTAACTAGTTCACTAGACTAGTTAAAATAGTGTTTAACTAGTTTAGACGGTTCCCGGTTAAGAGCCGGTTCACCTACGATGTTTTTATGTCGTACCGACAAGGATTTTCCGTAAGTTGTTTTCTTGCATCCGAAAGTTGTATGAAGTGATTCCGAGTTCCAAATTTAGCTTCACTAGTTCGCTAGATTCTTCGTTTGCTTGCTTCATGACCAAAAATGTCGCCTACTAGTTCGTCGAATCGCTAACGGACTAGTTTAGTGCATAGCGACGTAACGCCGGAAACTTGTGATTATGAACATTCCGTTGATATCATCTTATTGTTTTAGGATGTTTTTCATCAATTGACATTATTCCGAAGTCCGGGAAATGCTTTGTTATAAGCTCGGACGCATTAAAATACCATATTTTAAGCCGAAACGGACATTTTTGAGATTAGGACGTTATACCGGAAAGTCTTGTTTCTTGGCAAGACATGTTTTCACAATAATATTTTCTTATATAAATGGACTCAGTTATGTTATCCGAGTGTCGTTTTTCAGTGTTTTGGTCTAGTTTCACGGTTTGCTGGCATGAATAGTGTAACCGTGAATAGTGCACACAGGACTTTCTACCAACACTTTTAGGACATTGTTTGTTTGGTTTCGCCTTACGACTAAAACCAAAATATGTTTTAGCTTTGTTTTCTTGTCCTAACACTGTTATCCGGTATACGACACAGTTACGTAATTAAATTACGCTAAATGCATGAGATTTAGAAATATAAATAGTGATTAGATTGTACGGAATTACCAGTTATTTGCCAGTTGTCACAGTTACGATGCGAGGGGCAAACCAAGTTTCACGGCGATACAAAAATGCACGTCCGCCATTCGCCAACTAGCGACAGGTAACCATCCCGATCAATATGATGAATACCTAGCTATGGCGTCCAAAACTTCCCGTGAATGTTTGCAATTTTTTTTGCAACGCGGTCATTAAGTTGTATGGTAAAGAGTTTTTACGTAAACCGACGAGCCACGACATCTCACGTATTTACACCGCACATGAGGCTTTCCCGGGATGCTCGGTAGCATCGATTGTACACATATCGAGTGGAAAAATTGTCCAAGAGAGTTGCAAGGGGCGTATGTTAGGGGTGACATCAAAAGACCAACCATCATACTAGAAGCGGTGGCATCGAATGATTTATGGATTTGGCATTCATATTTCGGTGTTCCAGGTTCAAACAACGACATCAATGTGTTGCATACGTCGCCTTTGTTTCAAACCGTAACGGATGGTACCGTACCTTCCTCTCCTTTCTATGTTAATGGACGATATTACAGACGAGGCTTTTTTCTTGTGGATGGTATCTACCCGTCATGGTCTGTTTTTGTGAAAACTCCCTCATTTCCTGTCGAGGCTAAAGAAATCGTGTTCAAAAAATTGCAAGAATCGGCAAGAAAAGATGTTGAGAGGGCTTTTGGTGTTTTAAATGGTAGATGGGGTATACTACACCGACCAGTTCGTGCGATGAACAAGAAACCAATACATAGAATAGTATATGCATGTATCATATTGCACAATATGCTAATCAAAGACGGACGTGCAATATCTCCGGATTGGGTGCCGGATCCTCCTACACAAGTTCAAGTTCCACAAAATATCCAACAAGAATTGCGTAATGAAGAAACTCACTATCGGTTGAGATACAATTTAATCGAACTAGTAGGTTCTTTAGGTTTGGAGTTTCATGAGTCGGACGAAGAGTAGAGTTTTTTAGTATTTTTTTTAGTTTGTAGCCTAAAATATTTCTAGTATGTTAAATTGAACTAGTATGTTTTAATTTTAATGAAATTTATAATTTTACTGTTTTATTGTTAATTTCTAATTTTAAAATAAAAAATTAAAAAAATTGTGAGTGATGAAATTCTATCACTAGTGACCACCGCCACTACAAAATTCTTGTAAGTGATAGAATAGTGGCTGATGACATGGCAGGAGTTGATTGGATACTTGCGAGTGATGGAATTCTATCACTAGTGACCACCCCAACTCCCCTAATGCTCAAAAACATTGGCACTGGTTTACCTAATGGGGTTTAAGTAAACTATTTAAAAAAAATGTGTGATTGTTTGAGAAGGAATAGAGCCCACCAAACACTCATCTCTCTCCCCCCCTTCCCTCCATCTCCCCCAATCAGTAAAGCTTCACCGAAAATCCCCCCCCCCCCCCCCCCCATCGGTAAAGTTGGCTCGGTAAAACGTTGGCGGTGGAGTGGGATTCGGTACCGACCACTTTACCGAACCCACTCCGTTCACCCTAATGTTGTGATTGAAGAAATATAATGAAGTACGATAATATAATGTTTTAACAAGAAGATGCTATAAAAAGAATGAAGTAAACGCTAGCAAAAGTACGGTGTACCTAGGATTAGGTTTACTATAGATGATTGAAAAAATAAAATTGAAGGACATGCATGTGAGAGACACAAGGGTCTATGATGCAGTTCAATTGTTTTGAGTTGATGCAAGATTCTCTTGCATTTCTCTCTTGATTGTGACAAATTAAAGATTTGTATTAGATAAGGGATGTAACTTTTTGTTTAGGCTTGTTTTGAGCTGATGCAAGATTCCCTTACATTTCTCTTGTTTGTGACAAATTAAGGATTTGTATAAGATAAGGGATGTAACTTTTTGTTTAGGCTTGTTTTTAGTTGACGCAAGATTCCCTTGCATTTCTCTCTTGTTTGTGACAAATTAAGGATTTGTATTAGACAAATTAAGGAATGTAACTTTTTGTTTAGGCAGGGTGTTATACCATGTCACCTCTTCGTTTCCCGCTCTCTTTGTGGTGTTCTCTGTCATCCCTCACCTCCACACCAGCTTTCTTCCTCGCATCATCCCAAACACTTCTAGTTTTTCAGGTGACGAACGAGATGGTCATCCTCGTAACACCGCAATTTTGTGAGACGCGGGGACGACATGGCATTCCACGCGACCTTGCACCTTCCACGCCGCAACCCAGGCACCTCCCCGCAACCATAATGCTTCGCCTAATGGTTTGTTTAAGGGTGATCTTAGGCACATCATTATGCAAATCTTATCTTAACTAGTGGGACTACCAATGCTCCGCAACGAGCTTTCGGTCGGTATCAGTTCACTTTGCTACGCTAACAACACTCAATGTAGCAAACGAAAACGTTATGCCCAAGAGGATATCGCCAAACATCAATCCAAAACCATAAAAACGAATACTGATACCGATGTTCGTCCGGCGTTGGTTTGGATCATCACAGTACTGTTACCGTACCAACACTTGCTATAGCTTAAGATTCCAAAATATACTCTATTGCAATTTTATACCGCCACGCCGAAAAAACAATAAAAATGAAAACGGCACCTGTGCTGGTACCGATGTTGTTAAGAAGACGATAGAAGTTCGGTTCCTGATGGTTAAAAAATGAACTATGTTTGACCATTTCGAGTAAAACTTTTTGTCACACCATAAAAACGTTGCAGCGGAAATACAAATGTGGCGGGACAGAGGTTGGTACCCATAAATGTCTTAGCGGTCGATGCAATATTTATTTTAAACATTTAGCTTATTTAAAACATTTGTTTCAGACATACACCACAACCACAACATAGTTGTTTGACCCTTATAGGTCTTAGTACACACGGTCCCAGAATTAGTTTTAAAAGTATCCAAACATTATTTATTTAACAATCGCATCAAACAACCACATGAAAACACAAGCCAAAATTCCTGAAGCCAAACTCATGTACCTAAAGAACACGTAAAAATCAAGTATCAACACAATGGAAGGAGAGTTCACATATTCTAATTTGTAACAAATTGGTTAAGGAAATCTTTCTTATAATAAATTTTTAATGGGAACAAGCATCCATATAAAATTAATAAAGTAAGTTTTATTTCCTTTATAAAAATCCGAGGGTAAATCGTTGTGAGTTGTTTATTTGAAAAGCCTCCGATGAGATTTTCTACCCATGGTTTGAATATTAAATATTAGTCATTCGTTCAGTTTCGTAAGTTTACAAGACGTTACGAGCTATATATCCTAACTGAGGTTCTAATCAATACTAGACAATTTATAGAATAAAATCCGGCGCTATGTGGACCGGAGCTACCGGTCACGACGGGGTAGTCAACCCGATAGATCTATCAACAATTCCACGTGTTCCATACTTAATGATTAAAAATGGCTAAGATCGCGCCAGGAAAGTTCCGTAATTAGGACACCCTGTTGCCCTCCCCAATTGATCAATATATATACCTACTAGAAAACAAATTTAATATTTGGCGTTGCATGAATTCCTGAAGTTCCCGACGTAATGTAAGCAGCCTATAACACTACTTACACTCTTGAGATCAGGCAAATTTGTCACAACTTAGATTTGAAGATTTTTAGATCTTTACGATCGTTTTACCCAAAACACCGTAATCCTCCCCGTTTCTCCCCGAAACATATTTATAATCAATCATATATTTCCGAAACCATGTTTTCTTCAAAAACATATCATATCATTTAAAAATCATATTTTCCACGATAATATATTTTAGATTATACAAAGGCATACTTTATACAAAAAACGTATATTTATCCTTTTAAATGCGTGTTCTTTCCCCAAAACAGTATATAAAACAGTAAAAATGAGGTTTAGTGACACGAACCTTTGGGTGCGTTTATATTATCGCAATCTCTCAAATTGAATCTACATGTCCTAATATAAATAGGAATGATATAATAACCAATTATTCTACAAACAATTACGTTTCTCAAATACTCAGAAAACTTAGTTATGTTTATCTTTGTTTTCTTATTCGTTTCTTCATCCTCATCAATCATGAACTCTATACAACAATGCGTGCCGGTCGTTCAAGACGAAGAGGGGGTTGGATTTTCATTTGCTTTCTAATTTATTTTTTATTTGTTAAAATTATGTGATGACCAAAATGCTCTGATATTAACTTACCACATGTTGGATAATGTTGAATCATGTAATGATGGTACTTACTGTCATTCATATATAGCCAGCCGTTAACTTACTTTTCATTTTTTTTAAGAAATTAACTAACAAACACGAACAAGAAATTTCACTCCTTTAAATGTTCGTGTAAGTTCATTTGTTCGGTTATAGTTAAATGAAGAGTGAAGTACACGGATGGTCCATGTGATTTACCAAAATTTTGGATTTAGTCCCTATTTTTCCAAAAGTACACAAATGGTCCCTGTGATTTGCACTTTGTAACGCATTAAGTCCCCAACTTTTTCAGAGGTAAATGGATGGTCCATGTGGCTTGCACTTTGTAACGCATTAATCCCTAACTTGGACATTCTGAAACCTTTAGATTTGTTGGCTGGGGACTAAATGCGTTACAAAGTGCAAACTACAGGGTCCATCCGTGTACTTTTTGGAAAGCTAGGGACCAATCCAAAATTCTGGTAAACCACAAGGACCATCTGTGTCCTTTTGGAAAGCTAGGGACCAAATCCAAAATTCTTGTAAACCACATGGACCATCGGTGTACTTTACTCTTAAATGAATAAAAAAACAATTAGTAGTCAACTTGTTTCAACATCGGCAGTGTGTGAACGATTCTTTCTCTCATGTTTGACTTTTAAGGTCAAAATAAAGCAGTTCCATTTACATGACTTTGTATGTTATGATGAAAATTAATTAAGATAGCTCTCTTAGATTTTACAAGTATTACAAAGACCTAGAGAATATTTGACCTTAAATCATGCATAATTGCATATGGATGGATTTTCTACATGCCAAAAGTACTATAGTTTCAACTTCTACGAAAAAGAAAACCAATTATGAACCCGAATTACAGTAAAAACACATAGAGATCATCACATAATTTCTCATATAAACGACATCCACAACACTAATTACACAACGTTTAATGGGCCAGGGATTGTTATCGTCAAATATTCCCACTTTGATCCGTCCTTAAGTTTGAAAACAAAAATATACCCATAAAAGGACATTAACAAAGTGATTCAGTTGAATGCTCCCATTCTTATGCCAGTATCTTTTGTAGGGATGACACCTTCATCTGATTTCGAATAGAAAACGTAGTCAAGCTCAGAAACTGTTGGAGTTCATTCGAATTTGCAGCGGATAAACAAGAATGTTGCATATCAGAATTCATGATTATGATCGATTTGGGAACTTGAATGTGATAAGTGAGAACGATTGAATACAAGATAATGGACAGAAAACTTATGGAAATGATCTGTCTTGGTACCGGACTTGATTACCGGACAAGTCATATATATACATTTGATTATGGCGGTTTATTTTGGCGGCAATAACTGTCAAATGACAGTTTAAATATTACCCGCTCATGTTCTTGATCCGCACATAATACTTGACCCATACATAATACATAATATGAACGTAACATACTTATTACATAACCATAATAATAATAAAGTTTAATTAACTTGACTAACACCCTCCCGTAAACTTGATTATGGTTTCATCATGACACTCTTGTTGGCTTCATCGACTGCTTTTCGTGCTTCACTGAAGTTGAATCTGCGTCTTTTCTTGTGAATATTCCATGATCCATTCCAACTGTTACTCGTGAACAAAGCATAATGCTCAGTTGCACTATCATCCGGTGATAAATCAGCATCAGCACTTTTGTTTCTTCTTGATCTTTCGTTTCCAGCCATGGTGGTTCCTTCTTGTTCCAGCATTTCCTTGTCTTGTGCCTTCTTTTGTACCGATTTGAACTTGTAATAGAACACTAGAACATCTAAATACATTGCATAGATAATTCTAATAAAATCCCCATCTTGATATTCGAAACCAAGATCTTTTGCTATAGCCGGCCATAAATTATCCATAGTGACACTTTGATAGCCTCCATCCTTTTCGGCCATAATGTACAGACTAAGCAAATCTATCTTCCTTCCATCATCCAACTGTGGTGGTATTGTCCGTGAAGTTATTTCCATCTTTTCTTTTAAGAACCAACCCACCATAGTTTCAAATTTTATCTCTAAATCATGTTTGTACTTAAACACGAAATCCCGATCATCAATCATATCTAACAGGACTTGACAGTCAGAGAATTCTTTGAATTCTAACGCCCGTATGATCATAAGACTCCAATCAAAATCATGTTCATTCGAAACATTTAATGTTTCGAAATATGAATTTAAGTAGTCTTGTTTATATTTTTTCATTCACATCGTTCAGATTTAATACTTTCTGTCTTTCTTTCAGCCCCAATTCTTCTTCTTTTGACAAACCAGAAACATCACTTATTGTGTTTAACACGGGTGTAGTGAACATCGGGTAGATTCTACAAGTATCACCACTTTTCTTGACAGTGAAACCTTGTAACGTTAGTTGATTCATGCTTAGAACATTTCTATTCAATTCGGGGGTATAAAAAACACTTTGTATCTTTACAGTTTCGTTGTTAGATTTAACATCTACATTTCCTATACCCCGGATGAACAAGAAATCATTTTCACCGGTTTTCGAATCAACACCAATTAAATGCTTAATCCTTTTAAAGACATTAATATTACCGGCGTAATGATGAGAGAACGAGTAACTGACATACCATATGTCATTCCACTGGCTACCATCCGTGCCAGTAACGATCATTTCACCCCGATCTCCTGCATCCATCCCTTGTTTTTGGATTCCGACATTAACCGCTTGATTAACTAATTGTGTTGCTTCGTCGTTTTCTTTTGATTTGCAGCAATAAATCTGATGCCCTGGCCGGTGACAATAGAAACATAATTTCACCCTTCGTTTTTTTTTCACCCCTTCATGTTGTTCGTCATTACAGTGTTGGCATGGTAATGTTGTAGATGATATTCTGATTTCTGCAGGGATTCTTGAAGTGGCTCTGATACCACTTTGTTGGAGTTCATTCGAATTTGCAGCGGATAAACAAGAATGTTGCATATCAGAATTCATGATTATGATCGATTTGGGAACTTGAATGTGATAAGTGAGAACGATTGAATACAAGATAATGGACAGAAAACTTATGGAAATGATCTGTCTTGGTACCGGACTTGATTACCGGACAAGTCATATATATACATTTGATTATGGCGGTTTATTTTGGCGGCAATAACTGTCAAATGACAGTTTAAATATTACCCGCTCATGTTCTTGATCCGCACATAATACTTGACCCATACATAATACATAATATGAACGTAACATACTTATTACATAACCATAATAATAATAAAGTTTAATTAACTTGACTAACAGAAACGATACCAGTGAAAACCACAAATGCAGCCCCGGCACCGAACACCCCTTTCCTCAAGGTCTCGCATGAAGGAGGGTTAGCAGGCAGTACCGTCCTGTACTTTGTGTGATACGCGTTTCTGACAGACCCCGCAAGCAAGCATGCCTCAGCAATGATGAATGTCATCCTGATGAAGATCGATACAAAAAAGAACGATCAAAACTGGAAAATGGAAAATGGATGATGATGGATAGAGCTGCAAACCAACCAAACGACCTTGTTCGTGTTCGTTTGTTAAGAAATATATGTGTTCACGAACTCTGCATGAACACATACCGAACGAAACTTTATGCTCGTGTTCGTTTGTTAAGGAAATGAACGTGTTCATGTTCGTTTGTTAATTTTTGGCAACGGATGAAAACGAACATTGATAAACACAAACTAATGTTCATAAGCACAAATGGAAACAAACGAATACAAACAAACGTTTATGAACATAATATATTATACACCGGCACTTATTAAATATTTTATTTGTTGGAATTTTGAAGTATTTTTAATAAAATATAAAAACTAAAAACACTAATGAACATTCATGTTCGCTGAACGTTTGGTTCGTTTACAGCCCTAATGATGTATATATATGGTAGTGGTTGTGGTATATATAAGGTTAAGAATGTAATTTACCAGCATGTAATGAATAAGAAGATGGCTAATGTTCTGGAACGACCAGGGCACAGGACTGGTCCACAACACAGGCAACGGGTTGCAACCATTACAAGTAGTTGGCTCACAAGAAGGAACAATAGCGCACCCACACCCAAACCCGTTGCTATATCAGATTCAAAAACACAATATCTTGAACTTGCATCTTGAACAATCCGAGCCTGTCATACAACTAACCGCAATAAAATGTTATGATCTGTTTGAATAAAAAAAGCGAGCAAGCTCGAATTGGACTTTTAAAATGTTATGATCTGTTTGAATAACAAAGCGAGCCGCAATAAATTCTAATTTTGAATTTTAAAAGTCAACAACTCAGATTTTAGCTTTCAAATTGACATTAAAGCCGAAAAGAGTACTAAACTACTCCATAGATTTTGACCTAGAATATACAAATGGATTAATTCCGGTTTCGAACTAGAAATTAAGCAAAATAACACTAAATAATCTTTAAAAAAAACATGAAAGTAATCACAAATTAGATCAAACAAAACCTACATAGTTGAAGATGAAATTGGGGGAAATTGAAAGAGCAAGTGTGAAAGCAACAAGATCGAACATAAACGAGCGGACCCGCTCATGAGTTGCTTGAGATCGGTTTGCTAAAAGCTCGAATTGAGCTTAGCTTAAACGAGATCAAGCCAAAACTTGATCCTAAATGAAGCTTATTTAATAAACAAACTCAAGCCTGACGTTCATATATGGAGTTTGATTAGACTCACAAACCTAAATGAGTCCATATATGAATTTAATAATTCTTATCTAATATAATTTATATAATTACATGGCAAATATTATTATTATTATATGTAATTACGATAAAAATAACTACATAATATATTTTGTTAATACATAAAGCTAAAATTATAAATCAACATAAAAGTAGTTATATATGTATACAAATAGAGTAATTAAATAATTATTTGACAAGAGCATGTAAAAATACCCATGAGTCGAGCTCGAGCTCTCCGATGTTAAATGAGTGGAGTTCGAGCTGTCAAGCTAGGGCTCTGCTTGACACGTTTACACCTTAATATATATACTAATAGCACTGATATGGGACCACAATATTCCTTTATTCGTCAAGCGTATTCTAGGTATTTAAAATGAGTGAGGGAGTTATATTTACCAGTTATTTACCAGTTACCACTAAATGCTTGTATACTTTATAAAATAATACATTTACACCGTGTTAAACGCATTTATACATCTTCATTTCAAAGAGGTGATTCGTTCGAAGATGTGTTAGACGATTACATTAATCCACAAACACAAGCTTCCACACAAAGACGCTTTCAAGAAGAATAAAACTAAAAGGTCCTCGGTATATTTTGACTTTCAAAAGTCTTAGACCATGGGCGATATTTTTTCAAAATTTGCCACCAAACACGCCCCCTTCCCACCCCCCTGGCATTATTGAGCGTTATTGTTCAAAAAAGCCCCCCAGGCGTTTTTTAAATCATGTTTTGTGCAAAAGTGAAGGGCCAATCACATTTAATCTTCCTTTTTCTTGGCTAGTAGCTTTTTTCGTTGGGTTTTTTATTTTTATTTAATTCTCTACACCCTTTTAACATAATGCCCACATCCCCACTACACCCATTTTAGAAAAACGCCCAATAATGCCTCTTGCTGACTGTACTGCAGCATGGCCGAAAACGCCCAAGGGTGAGGGCATTATTCACCCTTACCACTACTACGGATGTTCTTACTATGATTCTTTTTTAGCCATTGAAAAGCAACGTGTATCAAACAAGAAATCTAGCAAGTGTGTTCCAAGACATTAAACTAAGCACCCCCTTATGAGACTTCAAATATACATATAATGCATATAGCTATCCAACTATGATACAGGCATATATTTCCTCTTTCCAAAAACTAGAGTCAAACTTTGACTTTTACTAGTCAAATGAATTGGTTTCAATGTTTCAGGTTTTCTTAGAATCGTCTCTTGTATTTGATAAAGAACACGTTATTTCATCAATACATTTTGCAAACATTTTGAACTAAAAAATCTCAAAGGACCACCACACATTTTGAATCTGAACTGTTTTTTTTAGTTAACTTCCGTTTTGCTCCCTGTGGTTTGGTCACTTTAACGGTTTTGCCCCAATCATTTAAAAACGGCCATTTTCCTCCTTGATGTTTCGATCTTGTCGGCATTTTGCTCCCCGGCTCTAACTCCATCCATATTGTATGTTAATTGGAAGGGTATTTTTGTAATTTCAAGTATAACACAAGGGTACTTGGATCTTGTATGTTAACTTGAAATTACAAAAATACCCTCTCAGTTAACATACAATATGGATAGAGTTAGAGCCGTGGAGCAAACTGGCGACAAGATCGAAACATCAAGGAGGAAAATGGTCGTTTTTAAATGATTGGGGCAAAACCGTTAAAGTGACCAAACCACAGGGAGTAAAACGGAAGTTAACTCTTTTTTTTAAGCTTTAAAAAAAATTGTGAAGAACTACATATATCAAACAAGAGATGGCACAAAAGCAATATAATAGGTCAATTGTGAGGAGACGAGCATACGCTTCATGTCTAATTTCTACAAGTCAAATAAACAGGCTTCTAACCTTAAAGATGATTCAAAGAAAAACACACCGGTCATCAACTATTCTTCTAAACGATTAACTTAAGCATCAAATGAAAAATCCAGGGATACCACCCACATGAAGTATTTACTGAATGCAGTTGTGAGAAACACATATACTTTGACCTTTACAAAATTAGAGTCTACATTCTAATTTTGACTTTTAAAAGTCAGATTTTCACCTAAACGGACTAATTCCTGTTTCGAACAAGAAATTAAGCAAACTAACACTTGAAATTAACAAAACATACAGAGTTTAAAATGAAATTGAAGACAAGAACTCACAGAAGCTCTCCTCTGCTCAGCGGCAACATCATTTTGGAGCTTATGACTTTTCAAAAAGCCAATAACTTAATAAGTTGTTTCAAAAAGCTTAGCCAAACATGACTTTAGTGGAAGGCAGTGAAGACTCTTGGGTTTGAGATTCTAGTATAATTTAGTTCATGTGACCCACTGTAGTGAAGTGTTGGTGAAGTATTGGGATGGTACGAGTTTATGTATCACTGGAAGAAGTGAACCAACTTCCAATAAGTAAAGTCTTGGCTTGTTGAATCGGGTAGAGCTAATTGGATTCATTTGACAAATACGAATACTAGAGCCACATAGATGTCAACTCGAGCATATTTGGAGGTTTAAACCTGGACGAGGAGTTCTGAATGAAAATTCTCTCCTGGGTGCTCGTTGTTTTATGTAGAGTGTTCTATCCTCTAGAAGTCTCTGGAGCTGAAAGTGCGAATAAGTGGGAGCCGGTTGAGATTGATGACGAGTCATTGGTTGGTTTTACTATGGCTGGGTCTGTGATGACCGTATTGAAGCTGACAGGAGCTTCAATGGACCGTTCAGGGTAACTGATGAGAAGGGTCGCTAGAACTAGGTGGATTATTGAAATCATATCTTGTTCCTGGGGAACTTGAGGCTTGGAGAACTTCTGTTGTTGAAGTTTTAGATTGTTCTTGGAACTTAAGACTTGGAGGATTTCTGTTGTTTGAGATTATTCGAGTTACTAGACATGGGGTTTGGCTTGGATGACTATTTGTGGATTGCAAAGTCTTGAAGTGGGAGATTGTTGGGCTAGTGAAGACTTTATTGGGCCATTTGTTTAATTAAATGAGGCCCATTATGGTTTCTTATTAACCCGGGTTTCATATCTATAAATACCCCTAATCGTAATTGTAATCTTGTGCCTTGAGCTTAATGAAATAACCTAGTTGCAGCACGTGGACGTAGGTCCCCCACTGGGACCAAACCATGTAAAATTCCTGTGTCGTGTATTATTTTATGTTTTGCATGTTTATATCGTTTGTGCTTGTGTGTTGGTTCCTCGGCACACCTTGATGCCTAACAAAAACATCAAAACTAAGATTTCTTACTCTACCTCAAATCACAAGCTAATCACACACTCATTAAGGGGTTGTTTGTTTCAGCTCTTAATGGGCTCTTAATGGTTCAGACCTATTACGGGTTCAACACTTAATGGTTCAGACTGTTTGTTTTGCGAGCATATGTCTGAATAGTTCAACGCTGAATGGTTAAGCATTATACTGATTCAGAATGGTTAAGACCTCTTATCTGGATTAGTCAGACATTTGCCTCTAGTTGGTTAAGCATTATATTGGCTCTTAATGGTTCAGAATTTTTCTTACTGGTTCAACACTTCCCATTCAAAAATTGCCAAATAGCCCCTAAATTAAAAATAGATTATCGATTCATATTTATTACTTATAAAATAAATATTCTTTTGACACTTGCTATAGTTTGACGTAGGACCCGCATTGTGTATTACTCCTATAGTCTCATGCTAAACACCAATAGCTAAAGATTTTGTCGTTATAAAGCGGGTTTTCACAAAAATAATAGTGTACTAGTCGCGCATAGGCGGCCTTGCGATCTCGTTGCAACGGAGCACGTCTTGTTAAAGGTTCAGACGTGTCCTCTTCATCTTATAAAAGATCCACACCCGCTTGAACCGTCGCAATGATTAAAATCTTCTTCCGTATTTCGAATATCCATTTGGAAGTGGGGTGTAGAAATTTGAAGTTTATAAGTGATTTGTGTGAGATATGGTATCGAGAGAGAAGGGAAAATTTCACAGACTAGTAATCAAGTTTTAAAAGTGGTCTAATTAGGTCACTGGTGTCGTTTTTGTCACAATTAGATAACTTAATATTCAAATCGAGCCATATCTTTTTTCCCACGTGTCAAGAAAAAAATGGAGCATAAGATGCTGGGGTCGAATTATTTTAATATATGAAATTATATTTATTAAAAATAAAAACCATTTAATTACATTAAAAATTAAAAAAATAAGTTACAATCCACGTCATCACTCGACGTTAGCATCAAATAAAAGAGAAAAAAGAAACAAAAATCCACATCACCACGGTTATCTATGAAATGGATGAAAAACCCCTTAATTTTAATGAATAATGAATGTTGAGTGACCTGATTGAAACACTTTTGAAACTTGTGTGACCTAATTGGTTACTATCGAGAATGGGGGTATATGTATAGAATATGTATAAATATTTAAATATTTTTTTAAATATACCCAACCGCACCAACAGCTACATTTGACCAAAAGGGCCCCCCACCAACGTTTACCTCCTTTCTTCCATATCCACCGACACGTTCACGAGATTGCTGTTAACATTGTCTTCTAACAAGCC
The DNA here is from genome assembly GCA_030545235.1 of Helianthus tuberosus. NCBI lineage: Eukaryota > Viridiplantae > Streptophyta > Magnoliopsida > Asterales > Asteraceae > Helianthus > Helianthus tuberosus. The sequence continues at coordinate 140,607,479 of CM060448.1, read as the reverse complement.
GGCGCGGGGTTCCGGACGTTAACTATCCGACGTGGCACGTTAAAGGGCTCTTAGTTATCGGACAATGCTTAGTCTAAACACCAATAGCTAAATTGAGGCATTTATGGATTGATCTTTTTTTTAATGAAGATCCAAAAATCAATTAGGGCGGAGCCTGTAAATGGTGGTTTGGACCTTGTAAGAGATGAGAACTTTCACCTGCAAAACAATAAACCGTTAGGCTCGCCGCAGAGATGGGAGGGCCCCTCTGTGACCACCCTCCGGCGTGAGGATAAGTATTTGTAGAGAGAGAAAATAGATAGAGAAAATAAGGACGAAGGTTCAGAAAATCATACTTGGCAGTGTACTTGAACTGGGTATTTATAATGGTCAACTGTGATGACGTCATTCGTCCAGACGCACTTAAACGGATGTCTGTCCTCGGCAACATGGGGTACGGATGTCTTCAGAGTGTTCGTCCACGTGTGGTTCGGTCCGTCCCTATGGATGAGGTCCGGATTCAGATATGTATCTTCAAGTCCCCCAGTTTGTTAAGTTCTGTGAAGGACTTAATAAAATGTTTGCATAAAGTTTTTCTGGCCGAATGACGTGGCGATGCTTGTGTGGAGTCAACGTGGCGTAGGTGAGCTATCTGATTTGTCCGTCTGTCACCGGTGGGTGACGGTTAGAAATCCTCTCTTTGGGAATCGTGACCGTCGCCCAGATGTGACGGTTGATTTGATGGCCCCTTAACCGACTCAAGAGCCCTTATATAAACCCTTTTTCACATTTTATTTTTACCTTTTTACTCTCTTATCTTCTTTTCCACTGTTACCCTCTAGTTCGTCTTTCTTCTTCTTCTTCTACAAAGGTGCGTCCCTTTTTCCTGGTTTAATATTATGGCTCCCGGTAAAGATAATCTTGCCGAGAGTGTGAGTGTTCTTACCCAACGCCAGTTGGATAAGTTTGTTCGGGAGTATAGGATTCCCTTAGATCTTAATCCAGTCCTTCCTTCTAAAAATGAGGTCATATATCCTTTCTGTACCGGAAAGTTCCCTCTCTACACTCGCGTGTGTAATTTCGCCAATTACAGGGTTCCTTTCTCAAGGTTTTTTATTAGGGTTCTTGGGTTTTTCCGGGTTCACATTAGCCAGGTTAACCCGTTCGGACTAAGCCGCATAAACCATTTTGAAATTTCTTGTGGGGCTCTGAACCAGAGACCTGACTTAGATGTTTTTAGATATTTTTATGATTTCATAACTGCCGGTGATTGGTACACCTTCGCCCATCGGAAGGGTATTCCCCCTCCTTCCGGAGATGAACGGTCCAGCCTGAAAAATTGGAAGGACAACTTTTTCTTGCTGGACGACCGTTGCCTTCCGGTGGAGATGGTGTGGAGGTTCAAGGACCAAACTATGTCCTTTGAGCTGGGCGAGGATTTTGTTTTTAATCAGGAACTGGCCCGGGCCCTAATTGAGAATAAGTCCCCTATCCGTCCCCTTCCGGAACATTTTCTTTTACTGGGACGGCTTTGCTTTACCTGGGGCCGAGGGGATAGGGATTGGCCGGTTATTCGCACGAAGCGTGAAAGTAAATTCCCAGCCTCTTACCCTCCATTCGGCATCTTTTCTTTGCTTTTTCTTTTTTAACTTTGTTTTTCTTTTAATATACAGGAAACGAGATGTCGCTTAGGGACGCTTTGAAGGTTCTGAACTTTAGCGTTTTGGACTTTGATTTTGATGAGCAGGCTAAAGGTGAGATTCCCTTGATGAAGTAGGTTTCTTCCTCGGCCCAAGAGATCCGTCCACCAGTCCAAGAGCCCATTGCTCCGGTTGTGGAGACAACCTCCGTTGGCTCGGGATCGAAGGGAGAGGCTGCTGGGTCATCAGCGGTTCAAGCCCGGACTGATCCAGATGGTGAAGGAACTGATAGTGACCCGGATGTTAGGGCACTGGATCAAGCTTTGTTATACCATCCTTCTAGGGCCTCCCTCAAAGGTAAAGGCATTTCTCTAAACATTGAGCCAAAAGGGCTTGTTCACCGGAAGCGGAAGGTGGAAGATCCGCAGATTCGTTCATCCGTTTCTTTGCCTATGCCCAAGTTGAAGAAGACAAAAAGTTCTTCTCACTCGAGCGACAATGTTATAACGGAGTTAGATTAACACCTTTCTGGTGGAAAGTCGTCTTGGGAAGAAGCTGCACTGGCCCGCTCGGCCCCAACGCCTGCTTTCTCCGGTGGTTATCTTCCAGTAAACGAAGCTGAGAATATGGAGATTGAAAACCCTATTGTTTCAGGTAAGGGAGAAGGAGAAGGTGAAGGTGAAGCTCAGGGTGGAGCGAAGATGGTAACATTTTCAGGTACGATTTTGGACTCTTCTTTGGGTTCGGACTGCTTTATTGATGATGAGGAAGATCAAGTGTCTTCTCTTCCTCCATCTTGGTTCGGACCTAAGTTGATGTCCTTTTTTCGATATGCAGATGTGTTTGCGGATGATATGGAGGTTGATCCAAATATTGCTGATGACAAGTTTGTTTCGAAGTGGGATATTCGAAACAAAGATTCAGTGATGAACTATCTCACAGCCAGGATGTTTTTATTTAACATCAGTACTCCGTTGGATCATACTCGGAGTAGGAAGATGAAAAATCAGGATCTGGGGGCGGCGGTACTGCTGAATCAGGCTCAGTCCAATGTTTATGTGACATAACTGTACTGCCGATGGGTTGAAGCGAAATCGGTGAAGGAGGATCTGGAAAAGGAAACTATAGCTCTAAAACGCAAAATTCACCGGACTCCGGATACCGAGAAAAAACTCACCCAACTCTCCCAGGATCTCCAGACTCAGAAGGAGAAAGTAAAGTCTTTGGTTACCCAGAACCAATCTTCCCAAGCCGCAGCTGCATCCGCTTCGGAGGAGCGAGAGAAGATAGCAGCAGAGTTGAAGACTTTTGCTGAGTCTTCAAAGAAGAAGGATGATGAGCATAAGGAGGTTTTGGCCAAGATGGAAGAGGTAGTTTCCAATGCTCGTGCGACGTACGAGAAAATGCTTGCAGGTCCGCTCCTTGCTTTTTACTTCTTATATCTTCTTTTTTAAATTTGCTAACACTTTTATCAGAACGTGATGCCCTAAAAACAGGAGAAGCCGATCTGAAGGCTTGGATCGACAAGATGAAAGGTCATCACAAGGCTGAGATTGAAGAGCTTAAATTAGAGAATGCTAATTTGGCGGCGAAGGTGGAGGATCTTCAGGCACCAAGGCATGGCTTTTATCGGAGGGAGCGCAGCTGCTGGCGAAGAACGTTCATAAAGGGCCGGAAATGACAGTGGCCGTTGCCGCAGTGAACAACGCCATGAGTGCTATCGGAATTAATTCCGGTCTGCAAAATGGATATATCCATGCACTCAAAAAGAAAACTTCATATTCCGAAGTTCCTCTGCTTAATTGGAATGCGGAAGCTGAGCTAAATACAGCTATTGCTTGCTTCGATTCCTTGACCTTCCCGGTGGTGAATGACCTGCCGAAGTTTGTGAATGAACCGCTCTCAAAAATTAAAGATGCTCTTTTCTTCGCTGGAGGGGAGTCCTCGAAAGAATGAGGTGGACATACCCGGTTCCTTGGGGTATGCACCTCGGAAAATTTTAGTTGTTTAAAGTTTTGGAAGGTGGACATATCCGGCAATTTGGGATAAACACCTTGTTTAATTCGTAACTTTGTAATGACTTCTGTTTTTACCGTTTGTATGTTTTGACAATTATCCTTAATTTTGTGAATGATTAGAATGATTTTCGGATGTACTAATCCGGTTACTTTTGATGTGATCATTTTATTTACATGCGTCCGTGTTTTTTATGATTACATTTTTTCTTTTCCTTAGAACGTTCTTATTGATGTGCGGATCTGTCTTATTTATACACTTAGGATAATTTTAAATGAAAGCAAAGGTGTGAACAGTTGCCAGTCCGTCCTTACTTTTTAGGGTTAATATCCCCTGATTCAGCCGATGACAATTTTACGTTGCAACTTCTTAGTGATAGAAAATTCATGCATTCTATTTAAAATATTCCGGAGTATATTCTCCGGATAATATAAACTGGTAAAAACGTTTAATAGGTGCAGGTAATACCCTCCGCAATACATGAAAAATAAAAGGATGCAGGTAATACCCTCCACAGTACATGAAAGATAGAAAGGTGCGGGCTATAGCCTCCGCATTACAAACTTGTTTAAAAAAAACTTTTCAAGATTTTGCTTCAAAGGAAGCATCTTTTGAGGTGCACCCCGTTCCATGTGCGAGGAACGGGAGTTCCATCCATCTTGACAAGTGTGTAAGAACCATTTTTCTGGAGGTTTTGACTATGTAGGGTCCTTCCCACTTTGGAGCCATCTTTCCAGTACCCTCGGCCAGACTAGCATCGTTTCTCCGCATGAAATAGTCTCTTTCTTTGAATCGGACCTCTTTGATCTTTGAGTTGTAATGTTTTTCCAACTCTATTTTATACTTTGCTTCTCGGATGGCTGCGAGTTGTCTTCGCTCCTCGGCTAGGTCGAGGTTCAGACGGAGTTGTTGCTCGTTCTCTTCTTGACTTTGTCGCATGCGAGGGGTAGGGATGCCAACTTCGGCGGGAATGACCGCCTCCGAGCCATATGTTAAGCTGAAGGGGGTTTCCCTTGTGCTTGTCTTTGGCATCGTCCGGTGTGCCCATAGGACGTGCGAAAGTTCATCTGCCCAGGAGACTCCTTCTTTCCCCAGGCGCTTTTTGATGCCTTCCACGATGCTGCGGTTGGCTCTTTCCACCTGTCTGTTAGCCTGGGGATGGGCGACCGAAGCGAAGTTCTATTTAATGTGCATTTTTTCGCACCATGTTTTGAATGGCTTTTCAGCGAACTGCTTCCCATTGTCACTTATAATGCACAGCGGCATTCCGTATCTGCACACAATGTTTTCCCATACGAATCGGAGTATTTGATCCCCAGTGATGGTTCGGAGGGGCTTAGCTTCGATCCATTTGGTGAAATAATCAATTGCAACCAGTAGGAACCTTACACCCCTGGTGGAGACAGGAAATGGACCGACGATGTCAATTCCCCACTTTTGAAAGGGCCAGGCCGAAGTTACAGGTACGAGGTCATTTTTTGCACGATGACTGATCGGAGCATGCCGCTGACAATATTTGCATGCCTGTAATTCACTAATTTGATGCATACCCGACGTTCATCGCTTTGGCCACGACCATCCTCGGTCCAGAGTGTATGCCACAAATTCCCCAATGAATTTGTCAGATAACATAACTGGCTTCTTCCGGCGTTAAACACCTCAGGTGCGGACCCAAGAATGTCTTTCGGTAAATATTTCCATCATGAACTTGGTACTGAAGCGCTTTGACCTTCATCTTTCGTGCCTGGGCTTTATCCTCCGGAAGCGTGTCGTTTTTCAAATAATCTAGGATTGGAGTCATCCACGATTTTTCCTGTATGGCGATCTACATTACGGCTCCCGCTTGGTTGATGGCCGGAGTACGCAGAGTTTCGACTAGCACTTCTTTAGACAAGTGATAGAATGTGACGGACGCTAGTTTACTCAGAGCATCAGCTTTTTTGTTCTTGCTTCTCGGAATATGAACTATTTTGCATGAATCAAACGTGGACATCAAACTATTGACTTGGTCTAGATACCGAATCATGCCTTGTATTCTCCGTTGACTTGATTAGCGACTAGTAATGAATCAACATGAGCTAGGACGGAGTTTGCTCCAGCTTTGGCTGCTGTTTGGAGTCCGGCTAAGAGAGCTTCATACTCTGCTTCATTGTTTGAAGTCTTGAACTCAAAACGCAGAGTGTAAGTATACTCTATCCCTTCTGGATCTATTAAGATTAAACCGGCTCCAGATCCTTCTTTACTAGAAGCTCCGTCCGTGTATAAATTCCAAACTTTAGGTAGGACGGGTTTTTCCTTAGCGCTTTCTCCGGTGGGGACTTCAGTAAGGAAATCCACCACCGCTTGACCTTTTACCTGGCCTCGAGTTCGATAGGTGATGTCGAAGGCGCTAAGCTCTATAGTCCACTTCTTAAGTCGTCCAGAGACCTCCAATTTTCTTAGGATTTGCTGGATTTGGAGATTGGTTTGTACCTCTATATTGAAGGCCTGAAAGTACCTTCGGAGTCGTCTTGATGCATGAACCAAAGCGAGTGCCAGCTTCTCGATCATCGGATATCTGGTCTCGTAATCTTTTAAGACGCGGCTCACATAGTAGACCGGTATTTGTGCTTGGTTTCGATGTACCACGAGTCCTGCACTGATGGCGAAATGGGAGGCGGAGAGATATACGGTGACGGTTTCTCCGGTTACTGGTGCGGTCAATGTAGGTAAGGACCCAAGACAAATTTTTAATTCCTAAAAAGCCGAATCAGCTACCGTCGTCCATTCTATCTGACCCTTACCAGTACGCTTTTTTAACACGTTCATGAAGGGAATGGTGCAGTCGGCTACTTTGGAAATAAAACGATGCAGTGCTACGAGCTTGCCATTTAAAGATTGAATTTCTTTTACTGTTTTCGGAGGCTGCATGGAAACAACGGCTTGAATTTTGTCCGGATGAGCTTGAATTCCGGACTGAGTTATCCATACTCCCAAAAATTTACCTTCCTCTTGGCCGGAGGAACATTTTTTCGGATTCAACTTGAGATTGATACTCCGAAGCCTAGCAAAGGTTTCGAGTATGTCATCGATCATGTTATCTTCAGCTTCACTCTTAATAACCAGATCATCCACATAAATTTCCAAGTTTCTTCCGATTTGTCCCTTAAACGCTTTATCCATCAAGCTCTGATAAGTAGCTCCGGCATTCTTTAATTTGAACGACATTTTAGTGTAACAAAAGAGACCCTCATTTGTTATGAATGCCGTTTTATCCTCGTCTTCCAGAGCCATTTGTATCTGATGGTAGCCTTTATATGCATCCAGGAAGCATTTAAGACGGAAGCTTGCCAAGGAATCGATTTTTAGATCAATCTCTGGAAGGGGGTAACAATCTTTCGGACATGCATTATTAAGGTCGGAGAAATCAACACACATCCTCCATGTGTTGTCTTTTTTGGTGACCATTACCGGGTTGGAAACCCAGGTTTGATATCGCACCTCCCTGAAAATACCGGCATTTAACAATTTTCGTACATCTTCGGCAATAGCTTTATGACGAGCCGGAGCCATGTTTCTTTTCCTCTAAGCTATCGGCTTTACCGAATGCGACACTTTTAACTTGTGCTCAGCCAAGGAGCGAGGGACTCCAACTATGTCGGAAGTTTGCCAAGCAAATACGTCAAGGGATCTGGATAACAGTTTCCACAGTCGCTTCTTGGTTCGTTCAGGGAGTTGAGCTCCGATAGCAATCTTTTGCTTCGGAAAATGTGGATGGATAGCCCATTCCTCCGTAAGGAGAGATGGGGGCTTTTCACTACTCCCCTCGCTTTGCCGTATTTCTGTTACGCACATGGTGGATTCGGAATGCAAGGTTGCTACACCAGCTACGGTGGGAAACTTTAATGATCCATGAATGGTGGAGCTGATAATGCCGAAAGCACACATCCCTGGTTTCCCCAATATAACGTTATGAACGGACCTTGCTCCAACCACCAGGTATGGTAAGTTGACAGTTCTAGCCAAACTTCCGGTACCCAACGTAGTTGGTAACGTGATTTGCCCGATCGGTTGAACCACTTCTCCGGAGAAGCTTACTAACGGTATAGATACTTGTATTAGCTTTGCCTTGGTTTGTGGAGCCAGCTGTAGGAAGCACTACTGGTACATGATTTCAGAAGCACTTCCGCTGTCAACATAAATTCTCCGGACCTTGTGTCCTGCTATAACCGCAGACACAATGAATGGTCCGTCTTTGATTTCTCCCGGAGTAATTGGAGGAAAGGCAATTGGCTGGTGCATCCATGCGGCCATATGATGATTGGTCCGTTTGATGCCTTGGTTATTCATTTTTCTTATCATGCAAATTACTGACTGGTTATTTGGATTATCCACCGAATTACCAGAAGATTTTCCTTCCTTTACTTCTTTCACCTGATGCGAAAGCTTGCCGGATCGGACTGCTTTCTTAATTTCCTGCTTCAAGGACCAGCAGTCGTCCGTATTGTGGCCTCGTGCGTGATGATAGCCACAATATTTCTTGGAGTTTTTATATCTTGGATTCCGAAGCTTCGGAGGTGTGGGAAAGTTTGCTCCTTCGGCGCTGAAGATCTCACTAGGAGCTTTGGAAAGATCTGATAGGTTATAGAACCTTGACCCAGAACTTCTTCTGCGCTGAGATCGATCATTTCTGCTGTACAGGTGTGATCGTCCCCTATTTCCGGATGGAGCTTTATCGAATACGGACCCACCATTCTTTTTCCAAGAAGACATTTTCTGATTTGTCTCTGGTGCCGGATTATAGGCATTTTTTCCACGAGCGAAGGCTCGGGCTCGCTCCATGAGCACTTCCATTGTTTTTGGGAGATTCTTGTGCAGCTTTTCCACCAACTGATTATTCCGGACGCCATGACAGAAGCCAGATATCCTCAGTTGGTCTACCACTCCACTGATCTGCATACTTTCCCGATTGAAATGATCGACGAAACTGTCTAGACTCGCCATCTTTCCTTTGGATATTGTGTACTTCGGTTATTTCCTTTGAGTAGTGCCTTTGTTGACTGAAGTTCTGGAGGAATAACCTCCGGAATTCTTTGAAATCATTGATTTCTCCTTCATTCAGCGCATCAAAACATACACGCGCGGCTCCGGTTAACGTCTGTGCGAACATAAAACACCAGGCTGGCATCGGCCATTGTTTAACTCGTGCGGCCCCATCGAAGTCAAACATATGATCATCCGGATCTGTGGTGCCGTCATATTTCTTTACTGTGGTTGGCATTTTGAGCTTCGGAGGGACCTTGGCGTGAGTGATGCGGGCACTGAATTTGGACTTAGCCGTCATGGATACCGGATGATAAGGTTTGGTGAGCTCCGGATCATTAACCCCTTCCATTTGGGAATCGTTTCGCACCGTCATTGCTGGAGATGGTCCGAAGGAACCCTGCACATATCCATTATAAGTTTCCGAAGTAACAACTGTGGAGAAAATAGGAGAGGCGAAAATTGTAGGACCCATAGTCCTTACCGGAGTTTCGTCATGAAAGAGCCTGGTTCGTAAACCGAGGATCTGTTCATCTCTAGCCTGTTGGGCTTTTAGTCGTCGTAAGAGACTTGCATTTTTGGAGAGAAACTCTGCATCGAATTCTGATGCTTGCGAAGTTGGCATCAATATGAACGGTAGAGTTGTTCCTGGTCATGAGCTCAAAGGAGCTGAAACCATAGAAGTGAGACTCGTCGGAGCTGTAGTTTGTACATTAGCGGCAATGGATCCCTAATTCAAAGAACCCGAGGCCGCCATAGATCAGTTATTTCGTTGCTCAAGAAATTCACTAAAGTGAAGGACTGTGAGCTGTGAAATCGGATGGCGCCAATTAAAGATCCAAAAATCAATTAGGGTCGGAGCCTGTAAATGGTGGTTTGGACCTTGTAAGAGATGAGAACTTTCACCTGCAAAACAATAAACCGTTAGGCTCGCCGCAGAGATGGGAGGGCCCCTCTGCGCAGCACCCTCCAGCGTGAGGATAAGTATTGGTAGAGAGAGAAAATAGAGAGAGAAAATAAGGATGAAGGTTCAGAAAATCGTACTTGGCAGTGTACTTGAACTGGGTATTTATAATGGTCATCTGTGATGACGTCTGTCTACATCCCACCCTCCCCAGACCCTATAAGTAGCGTTGCTATTTATGGGATTTACTGGGTATGGTTGTTGTTGTATCTGTGATGACGTCATTCGTCCAGACGCACTTAAACGGATATCCGTCCTCGGCGACATGGGGTACGGATGTCTTCAGAGTGTTCGTCCACGTATGGTTCGGTCCGTCCCTATGGATGAGGTCCGGATTCGGATATGTATCTTCATTTAATAAATTGTATTTCTTTTTCTATATATTGTGTCAGCTTGCAAATGCAGGAATGGCTTAAGCATTTCATTTTCACCGATTGGTGAACAGCTGCCTCAAATTGTCGATCGTTCACAGCTTTTTCTTTGATATGTGCTTACATCTTCACGTCACCATCAAGAAGTCGAAGCACTAATTCCATTAATTATGCATGCATTATAGTTAGAAGTTACTCATGTAGTCACGCTTACAATTGCACGTTTACATGTTCTCTATGTTTCAAGTTCATGTTTTGTTTACTTGTTGCATTTCTATATGTATTTAAAATAGCTTTAGAATGAATGAAAAAGGGAGCATAAAATTGAAGCAAAAAATAGTCTCTTCTTTATCTTATAAGCTTGGAGCTTGACCCCCTCTAAGGGTTATCTATCTTGGGAGATTAATCCACTCTACGGATCACTATCATTTTTGCTCAAATGATACCACAAGATCCTTTTTTAAGAATTAATTTATTAAATGTAGCTTTTAATGTGTATTGTAACGACCCGAGTCGGGTTGACCCGAAATACCATTTTCATTGTGACAATCATTAAAAATAAACTTCACAGCCATTTAACACTTTTGACCCGTTTCATTTTTGGCTTTTTTTTAACCCATGAAGCGTCCACAAAGGAGTAAAACCATCAAACATTGATCACAAAGGAGTGACCTCACTTCATGACTGATCAACCAAAACATTACAATAACAGAATTAATAACATAATGTTTAAATCACTTTACTTTGTCCAAACTCTCATCCCACTTCATATTTCTTTAAATCTATATTCTTAAATGCATAAAAAACCCTATAAATAGCAACAGACGCCTAACAAGATTCAACGCATAACCAAGAGAGATTTCTGCCATCTGTAGTCCGATAAGTCTGATTCATAAATAAAAACCTTCTTTCGGAAATGTGAAATCATACCAAACACATTAAAACAAAGTGTGAGAGTTTTATATAACATAAACGACATCTAAACTCGAGCGCTTCTAACAATTCGGATGAGCAATTGAACTGTAATCAGCAACATTAAACTCTTACAATAAGTCAATAACAACTAAAACCTAACATTATAACAACTATATTTTAACAATAATAACCTATCAGTTCAGTATATGCAAATCAATATGTACTGAAATACAAATAATATTCGGTACCTTTCAAATTGTAATACTGATTTTCAATATCCACATCTTGCTCTTCAGCCTCAGGTTCCTACCCGGAATACTCAAAACCATATTCCTCCATATCTGCGTCTAAATATGAACATGTAAAGGCATTGGATCAACAATGAAGATATTAGAATTGAAAGGCGTAAGTAAGAGTATGTGAAGGTTAACTGACTGGAATTGAAAGGTGCAAGTAAGAGATTGCGAAGGTTAACCTTACCTAAAGTCCTGAACCCATGGTTGCTTGATGATGAGTCAAAGATGGTGAATTACAGGAGCGATGAGTGACCTAGGGTTTGGTTTTGGAAACGTAACAGCAGTGGAAATAGTGATTTCCGGAGGCATGGCCCCGTGCCACTCTATATGAAGAGCGTCGCCGGAACCTAAAACCGGGCTATCTGGCGCCTAATCGAACCACTACTTTCAAAGTCCCTTCCTCTCCTTTCCTGTTCTCGTTGCCCCATTCTGTTTCTGGCGATTTATTCCCGATTCTCTCTCTATATCTATTAACTGAGCATGAATTGAAGCAGGGTTGAAAAAATTGAATCGATTAGAAACCAATGCATTCAATCGCCGATATAGGAGTCTGAAATCCCACAATTACCCCTTTAGCATCTTAGAACTTTAGGTGAAATACAGATCTAACCCCTTTAAAATGGCTTACACATCCTTATACATGGTGCTTCACAACGTGTAAGCACGGTAAAATTACTATCTTGTCCATCACATTTGCTTTATATAGTATTATAGATTATAGATATGGCATGTGAACAAAAGTATTAATTGTTTAATTGTTAATTCAAAATCAGTTAGACAGATTTGCCTTAAAAAACAATAGATTTTGCGATAAGTGTAACTACTTTATTTACATAGTATTCTTTTATTTTAATGGCAAGTTTTTTGGTCTCTGTTAACGTTCCCCTTCTAAATCCAAGTGTTTGTAGACTTTGTCTTTAATTTACAAGTTTTCTTATACATAGGCCTTGTCTTTAATTTACAAGTTTTCTTATACATAATGGTGTCATATCTCTTTTTTTTTAAATGCTACTTTTTCTAAAACTGGCAAAGCCGAAGAACAATTACATATACATGATACTAATTAGAATTTTTTTAACCGAAGACACATACATGATACTAATTAGAATGAGAATCTACACCAATCATTCCATTCTAATGGAACAATTTTAGAACGATTTTTTAACCAAAGAAATCCTAACGCCTTAATCTCTAGTACCATGAGTATGTGCTCCGCTTTCCCATTCGAGAACATCACACCGTTCCTATGCTTCCAAATAACCCATGCTGCTAATATAATTATCACTTGGATAATTTCCTTTCTACAATCTGAGCCTTGCACCGTTTCATGAATCTTAGGTAAGTCCTTGACAGAAAAAGCGAAGATTGGGGGTAAACTACACCACAATGAGATAGCTTGCCAAATAACAGAAGATATGTAATAGGAGGTTAGTAAGTGTTCCTATGTTTCTTCATTGTCCCCTCATAAAACACATACATTTGATGGAATGGCCATATGTCGACGACAAGTTCTACTCTTGTTGGTAATCTATTCATACGCACCCTCCAACCGAATATATTTACCTCGCGTGGTAATCACTTTGACCATTTAAGTCCCTTTCTCCACAGCCCATTCCCATCATGCTTAGTGTTTAAAAAAACTATCTTTTCCTCTTAACCCAAAAATTTTCATCTTTTTGAATTTAACATCACAAAAATTTGATTTTTTTGCTATTTACTAGGGGTGTAAACATTCCGAGCTACTCTTGAGCTACTCAAGCTCGCCTTGAAAAAAATCTCAAATGAGCCAAGTTTAAACGAGCTCGAGCCTACAAACGAGCTCGTTTAGTAAACGAGTCCGAGCTTCGCTTATCGAGCTTGTTTAGGCTCGGGAGCTGACTCGACTCGATATATGAAGTTCGGGCACGTTTACTAAACAAGCTTATTTTTAAGATCAGATTCGAGCTCAAGTTCGTTTAAGCTCAGCTCATTTCTAAGTTTTTTTTTTTCAAAACTCATCTCAAATAGCTCGCGAGTAAGTCAACTTATATACTTCCTACCTTCATCATTAAAAATATTTGACATTAGGTCTAGTTTGACGTAGGACCCACATTGTGTATTACTCCTATAGTCTCATGTAGGGTTGCAAACGAACCGAACGAACACGAACAAGACCTTGTTCGTGTTCGTTTGTTAAAAAATATATGTGTTCGCGAACCGTTCACGAACACTTATCGAACGTGATTTTGTGTTTGTGTTCGTTTGTTAAAGAAATGAACTTGTTCATGTTCGTTTGTTAATTTTAGACAACGAACGTTGACGAACACAAATGAGCACAAACTAATGTTCATGAACACAAATGGAAACAAACGAACACAAACAATCGTTCATGAATAGAATATACAATACACTGACACTTATTAGATAATCAATTTGTCAGAGAATATTGATATATTTAAATAAATATAAAAACTAAAAACACTAATGAACTATCGAACACAAGCCAACACGTTACCGAACGTTCACGAACATAAACGAACGAACGTGACCTCTGTTCATGTTTGTTCATTTAACTAAACGAACAAAATTTCTTGTTCGTGTTCGTTTGTTTAATAAACGAATGAACACAAACGAACTTCCCGCCGAACGGTTCACGAACTGTTCGTCGAACGTTTGGTTTGTTTACAGCCCTAGTCTCATGCTAAACAACAATAGCTAAATAGAGGCCATTATGGATTGATTTATTTTTTTATTAATTGGTATTTCTTTTTTTATATATTGTGTCATTTTAGTAGGTGCTTTCAAATGCAGTAATTAGGGTTGTAAACGAATCAAGCGAACACGAACAAGACCTTGTTCGTATTCGTTTGTTAAGAAATATATGTGTTCGCAAACTGTTCACGAACACTTATCGAACGAGATTTTATTTTCGTGTTCGTTTGTTAAGGAAATGAACTTGTTCGTGTTCGTTTATGTTTGTTTGTTAATTTTAGACAATGGACAAAAAACAAACGTTGACGAACATAAATGAGCACAAAATAATGTTCATGAACACAAATAGAAACAGACGAACACAAACAATAGTTCATAATCAAAATATATAATACACTGACACTTATTAGATATATTTAATTTATCAGAATTTTGAAGCATTTAAGTAAATACAAAAATTAAAAACACTAATGAACTATCGAACACAAACGAACACGTTACCGAACGTTCACGAACATAAACGAACCAACACGACCTCTGTTCATGTTTGTTCATTTAACTAAACGAACGAAATTTCTTGCTCGTGTTCATTTGTTTAATAAACGAACGAACACAAACAAACTTCATGCCGAACGGTTCACAAAATGTTCGCCGAATGTTTGGTTCGTTTGCAGCCCTAGTAGTAATGGTTTAAGCATTTCATTTTCACCCGTTGGTAAACAGCTGCCGCAAATTGTCGATCGTTCACAGCTTTTTCTTTGATATTTTCCCTCAAATGATTCCAAAAGATCCTTTTCTTAAAGAATTAATTTATTATAATTATATGGCATTTGAACAAAACTATTAATTGTTTAGTTACACAAATTTTCAAAATCACCTTAAAAAACAATAGATTTTCCGAGAAGTATAAACTACTTTATTTACGTAATATTAATTTGCAAGTTTTCTATACATAAATAAATAATAAATACTGTTGTATATAATGTTTAGTGTTTAAAAAAAAGTAATTATTTTTTTTACCTTTAACTTAAAACTTTTCATCTTTTACAATTTAACCTCATAAAATTTGACTTTTTAATTTTTTATATGGTTATAAACATGCCAAGCTACTCGAGCTCGGTCGAAAAAAAGCTCGAACAAGCTGAGCTTAAATGAGCTTGAGCCCAAGCCTACAAACAAGCCCGTTTAGTAAACAAGCCTGAGCCCAAGCTTCGCTTATCAAGCTCTTTATGCTCGCAAGCCGACTCGAGCTCGATAAATGAAACCCGAGCACGTTTGCTAAACAAGCTTATATTTTTTAGGATCAGACTTGAGCTCGAGCTTGAGCTCGTTTAAGCTCGACTCGTTACAAGCTTTTTTTTATCAAGCAGATCTCGAATAGCTTGCAAGTAACTCGACTCGTTTACGGTTTACCCTCTTCCTACCCTTCATAATTTACATATTCACTTTTTTTCTCGATAGAAAATATGTCAACTAAGGGTCTAAAAAGTAAAGGGTGTCTTTCCAATTTTGTAGAGCTTTCCCTTTAATCTTTTGCAAGTATTTTTGGCGTCGTGCGTCGCGACGAAACCAAGTAAATAATAATGAAAAACAAACACGATTTGAAAATAAAACATGTTTAGAAAGTCAAACCATTAGAACGGTTTAGTTTATTATCGTACCGTTTTATGATAACAAATAAATAATTTATTTTGAGTACAAATTCAGTTTTAACAAAACTTATAACAGAATGTCGAGGGAAAAAAATCAAGCACAACTACGTACTTAATCTTTTAGAAAAAAATTAAAAACGTAAATTATTAAAGAAGTGTCAAATTAATCGATAAATTAATATATGTTCTAAAAAAGAAAAAAAAAATATTAAAAATAGTAAAGGAAATATATGATTTTAAAAAAAGAAAAAAATGGTCAGCATTTAGCATTTGAAGTTCACCTTTCAAAAAAAATTAATATAATAATAAACTATTATATTGTAATATATTAAAAAAAACTATATAGTATTATAAAAATAAAGTTACTATTCATGATCCTTCGGTAACAATATAAACTAGGTGGATTTGCCCGTGCGATGCGACGGGAACTCGGTCGATATCGGTTCAGTTCGTTATACAAAGAAATTCGGTTGGTACCAGTTTGATTCGTTACGGTATCGGTATGACACCGCCACTTGATTTAAAGTCATGAGATGTTCAAAAGAATGTGTTTTACATTGAAAATAGGAAAAAAAATCGTGTTCAACACAGTTTAAAAATGGACGATGAGAAAAAAAATCGGGTCGGCCTGTCACGGACTCACGGTACTAATAAGAAAAAGAATCTTTTTCAACAAAGTTAATAAAGGAACGATGAGAAAAAATATTAAATAAAGTTGCGTATTCAACTTTATATAAAAAAGTGATGAACGTGACTTATCGAAGAAAAATCAAATTATATACAAACTAAATGAGTTAAAAGTGTATAATTTTTTAAGCATATACCGATACGGGTATCGACTTGTTCGGTCGGTATTCATTTTGTTCGTCACGATACAGCTATGACGTCGACACTTGATCTAACCTACTACACAAAAATACTCTATTTCGAATACAACTCTATTTTCAATCAAATTTATATAAGAACTTCGAGAAACTAAATCAAACACAACTACGTATTTAGTTTTTTTTTTTAAGTCAACGAACGCAAGTTATCGAAGAAAAATTAAATAAGTAAAAAGAGTAACGATTAAAAACGTATATCATATTGGATAAAAAATAGAATAATGTATTAAATTAAAAGGTTTTTGCCAATAACATCAAGTATTAATATTTTTTGTGGCATTAGTTATTAATATTTCTTTTGTTTTTTTGGTTTGGAGGTAAAAGAATTGATTTAGAGCACTGTTCATCAGCTCTTTCAATTCATATATATATATATATATAATAATATAAATAAATATAATATATTATATATAATATAATATAATAGTAAAAATTCACCCACTTCTCGTAAACACACAATAATACTTGAGTTGTCTTGTTCTTGTTTTATTTGGTGTTTTTGGTTACATAAATATCGGTTTGTTTGTTTTTTGTGTAAAAAAAATACACACTTGCAAAAGAATAATTATTTAATTCAAATCAGCATACCATCATCAAAACTCTGCAAATTCCAAGTGGAATTACAAAAACATTATATTTGATAATCTTTACTCTGAAAGATCTATCAAAACTTATGTTTTTTAATCTGTATATGCAGCATGTCAGACATGAATGTTGATCCTAATGAAACACCAGTGAAACTTGAGGTTTGTGTTCAAACATTCTCTTATTTTTTACCATCTACACAAACTTTGGAGCCATAATTTTCCCAAATAATTGTAGTTTGATCTCTAAATATTTTTTATTTTGATTATATCTTGAATTTTCAGGGTAAGGGAATTGCCATTGTAGTATGTTGGATTCTTGGATTTGGAACTTTGGTGTCATGGAACAGTATGTTAACCATAGGAGACTATTACTATGTATTATTTCCAGTACGCAAAAGGCTTCAGATCCATAAATTTTATAACTTTTTTGATATATTTTGGTATTTTTAGGCGTTGGAATACAATTTTTGTTAACTTTTAGTGTTCACCATCTTTCTTATTGTAAAGGACTATCATCCATCAAGAGTACTTACCCTTGTCTACCAACCGTTCGCCTTAGGAACCTTAGCGTTACTTGCGTATAACGAATCGAAGGTCGATACTAGAAAGCGTAACATTGCAGGATACATATTGTTCTTTTTATGCACTCTAGCCCTCATTGTGGTATGCCATATTTTGGCCTTTTAGTCTTGAGTAGCTGTTTTTTTATTCATTTCAAGAAAACATTGTATTAAACATGTTCACAGACGGATTTAGCCTCATCTGGAAAAGGTGGAATCGGAAGTTACGTCAGTATATGCATTTTTGCCGCTGGTTTTGGTGTTGCTGATGCTCATGTTCAAGGTGGAATGACCGGAGATTTGGCCTTCATGAAGCCGGAATTCATCCAAGTGAGATTTTGCACTCTTTGTTTTCCTAAAATTCACTTAAATATCTTAAATTGCAATCATTGCGATTTTGCAGTCTTTCTTTGCTGGTTTAGCAGCATCAGGTGCTCTAATCTCCGGCTTAAGGCTTATAACAAAAGCCGCTTTTGATAAGTCTCCGAATGGTCTTCGAAAAGGGACTAGTAAGTGCCATACTGTTTTGACGATATGGGAAATATTAAATGCATCATCTAATAGTAACCAAGTATCTTAATTGTTCCATTAGAGTCACTCAAACTTTTTAACTACAAAAATCACTCAGGTTTCAATATTGTTTCATTTTTATAATGTTTATCTTAAATGGTTATTAGTGATTATTCTTTACAAATTTAACCAGGAAAAAAATCACTAGATAGTAAACTAGTTTCAAATTTCATTTAGGCCATTCCGTTTAACCATTTATCAAAACTTTCACAGCAATGGAATAATATCGAAACTTGAGTAGTTTATGTAGTTAGGAAAAAAGTTTGATCAACTTTAACTAAATTATACTGAAATATGATTATTATTCATGATTTATCCCTTGGAAATACCAATCTTTAATCTTGATCACATTTTCCGCAGTGTTGTTCCTTGCAATCTCTACATTCTTTGAGTTTCTATGCATTTTACTCTATGCATTTGTGTTTGCTAAGTTGCCGGTTGTGAAGTATTATCGCGCTAAAGCAGCATGCGAAGGGTCAAAAACTGTTGCGTCTGATCTTGCTGCAGCAGGCATCCAAACTGATCCCAACCAAAGAGTAATTCTCAATTTTCTTTTACATATTTATGTTGGTTCGGTTCTGTTATAAACATAAAGTAAAACATGAAAACATACCTTTGATTGCATCCGACAGGCCAGCAGTAATGTTTGACATGATTGTCAGCTTGATCTGGTTCCTCCTTAGGGTGCAATCTGATGATGGGGACTAAGGAAACCGACAAGGGAATCGGTTGGGAGAGAGCGGTCGATGATGTTATGAGTTATGAGGGTTTGTGTCTAATTGTCCAACCTCTCAACCTCTACATAAGACTCCTTTATATAAGCACCCAGGAGGAAACCCTAATTAGTTAATAAGGGTAATATGGTCCATCAACAATTACCAACTAATTATTTAATAGGATTGTTATATATTTTGATCTATATAATGTAAATGATTATAATGGCTACTAGATTAAATATTAATACATAATATATTTAATCTTACATTCTCCCACTTAGCCGAGTAATCATTTACTATGAGTATTAGATAAGCCTGATCAGGAGTTAACACTCATTTTAGCCTTAAACAAGTACTATAGCAGAGAAATACAGCCGTTGAATCATTATGCGACTCAGGACCCCCATTAATCATACTATAGCCTTAATTTAAAACCTAATCGTTATGATCAAAATACGCATAAGCCCTTTGTTTGATTTGTAACTATATTTGTCTATATGCCGTTATGCTAGCTTGACATATTCTTAGAGACATACAAAATCAAACTGATGAGGAAAAATTAACTAATACTTAGTCATTCATAGTACGATATGCAGTTGCGCACGGCCATCAATTAATACCCGTCTCTGAGCTCTCTTAATAAGACTTATGGGTAATAGTCATTCAGTTATAGGATCCTTAAGCATATCATGAATGT
Source organism: Helianthus tuberosus (assembly GCA_030545235.1). Classification (NCBI taxonomy): domain Eukaryota; kingdom Viridiplantae; phylum Streptophyta; class Magnoliopsida; order Asterales; family Asteraceae; genus Helianthus; species Helianthus tuberosus. Next base: position 140,587,919 of record CM060448.1, on the reverse strand, counting down.
ATTCGATACAAAACTTAGTTTCCTCAATTCGTTCATAAACGAATATTAATTGTGTATCGAAACTTAATGCAGCACCTCTTGAACTGTTACTGTTCAAGGAGTTATGGTAGCTGACTTTATCACACTAAGTCTTCAAAACATTATATGGAGTTAATAAACTTATGAGTCAACTGATAAATTTTCAACAACATTTAGTGACTATATTATGTCGTTATAACTTAGGTTGTTAATATCAGTGCATCATGACTCTTCTCCATAAGATGGATTTGTCTGCTGACATGAGGATATACCCGAAATTACATTTTATCATCTTTGAACATTACAAAGTTAACGTAAAAAACCGGTTTTAATTCTCACTTCTTCTTCAAATCATAACCTCCCGTTTCTTTAAAGATATTGTAATACTCCATTAGATGCTTCACATTAATCTAGACATATCTAGTGTGTTGCAATGTGAGTAATATCTAAACGAGTATGGACTTGAACTTACATAAGGCTTCTAATTAATGAAGCGTAAATAAATAATCTCATTTATCCTATTATCCTCTAAAGGAAAAGCAATATTGTTTGTTACATACGTAAGGACCCATTTAATGTTAAACTTATGGAACAGAACTAATATCCCATTGGGTCTATCTCAGTATGTTATGATATCTATCACGTAAGAGATATCTCTGAGATATATTATATCAAAGTTTGTGTTAACAATGCTTTGACTTATGTAACACATACTTGTCAAAAGAATATCATCTATATAGACAAGTTTATCTTAGTTGCTCCCACTCATTTTGAGGTAGGTACATTAATCCACTTGGTTGTTGATGAAAATAATTACGTTAGCTTTTCATCACATTATGATGTTTGCATTAACCCATACATGGATATTATTGGCTTACAAATAAAGCGTTCTTTATCCTTCAGTTTAGAACTTTAGGTTGTTATCTAATGAACATGTAAATACGTCAACCATTTATTAGGGAAAATCGTTTTAATGTTCATCTAATGTAGCTCAAAACTATTATAAGCTACTTAGAACAGTGATGATCCTTAAAGAAATCTTTTGTAAGATACTTAAGAAAGACTCTTTGATAATTCATCTCTTCCTGAGTATAACCTTTGACAATCAATCATGCTTCTTCGTGTCTTAACGCTTATATCAGGATTTGGTTTAGTTATGAACATTCTTAGGTAATTCAATCAAATCTCAAACGTGATACGAACACATAAAATCAGTTTTACTAGAAAACTGTTTTATTCCATTAAGAATATTGATTGACACTAATGGCTTAATTTGAAGAGATAGGATCATTAAACTTTTCCAAAATCCATTTCAACTTCAGTTAGGGAGGTTATGTTATCATCAAAGTTAGTAGGCTTTTAAACCTAGATGACCTCCTGAGTTGATTCTTGGGTTCATTAGAAGTTTCAGTTTTATGGATTAGCTCTTGGTTAGGTTGCTATCATTTTCAGGATTCTAAGTTTGTAAGAGTTGGTGCAGTATGGTGTACAAGAGGTGTAATCGGAGTTAAATTCGGAGTGAAATTTAATGACACTCTTCCCCCCGCCTCTTGTATTCCTTGCAAATCATGATAAGGACTTTGACTGCTCCCACTGAAGTGAGAAATCTTTAGGAACTCAGCATGCTTAGGGTCAATATTTAACGACCAACAAATTCTGATAGAGAAACAAGTTAATGACGTTAGTCGTTGTGATTTCTCTTGTTGAGGATTATGTTAGTTCAGGTAAGAAATCTAAGTGTGCCCACAATTAAGCAACAATGAAACTTTTGTAAGAGTAGCATTAGATTTAAGGAGATAAGTTTTGATAGAACAGTGTCGTGATGGAGCGGTGTCTTGTACAAGAGGTGCAATTTTAGGTAATGTAAAATTTTCACTCCCCCACCTCTTGCAACTATTGCAAATTATTATTAAGACATTTAATGCTCCCACTGATCTTTAATATCTCTAAAATGCTACAAGAAAAGTTTCAATGAGCTATGTGACGTGGGAACCTATCACATATACGTTAGACTTTATTTGATTTCTTTAATGTCCAGATATCAAAAGAAACTTTAGGGACATATCTAATAGAAATCTTATTAAGTATATATATGAATAGATTTCTTCTAAGAACGTGGGCCATATGCGACAAAATTTAGATACAAGTTGATAGTCTTTTAAATGATAAATGAATTATGTCTGAATATTCCAGTTTGAATAAGTTCCACTAATGTCAATGAATGACTTATGATGGACCCATACTTATTCCTTAAGCCAAGTCATATTTAGGGCTATAACGTCATGATTTAACATCACTTAGAATGAGATTAAATGAAAAAAAAACATCCTCATTAACCATGTCATGATTTCTCATGAATTTCAGTTATAATGGATGAAATTTATAAGTCTCATTTTCCTTTTGTCAAATTCTCATTTGCATGATGACAAAAGTTGTGAAAACGTAAGGTATCATCTAGTTTCATCTTAGTAATGTTTCTATCCAGATATTTAGAACAAATAAGATGAGAGTTTAAGGTAAGTGTGACTTTATGTTGACTATGCAAACCTCACAACCTTCATGACATAGCCTAAGTAATGATACTGTATTCTGATTAATCTTCAGAATATGTAAGGTATCGAAAAGCTTTGTTAGAAGACTGCTTATTATGGTTCTTATAGCCTTAACATCTAATTTGTCACTAACTCTCATGTTAGTTATTTGTCGAGTTCTGGTAAGGAAACGTATGGAACTAGAGTCAACTAATCATGTGTTAATTGGAATATTAAAATTATCAGACTTAAATATCATTAGTAAGTGACTACCTAATTAACTTATCCAACTGTTTTTCTGAATAATGGATAGTCTCGTTGCTTATGCTTAGTCTAATGGCACAAGTATGCAGTGAGATTTTCCCTTGAAGAACCTTAAAGTTGGGATTAGGACTTGTAATTTGTCTATGGACCTTAGAACAATCCTCTTTTAAAGTTTAAGTGGTTCTAAGGTGAGTAACAACTTATTTTCCAGTTTCAAACATTTATTTCTTTGTACATATGTTGCTTATCAACACACTCATTATACTTTGGCACATTTGAGTGTTGTAGTTGATTTATAATGCATCAAATTGTACAAGTGAAAATCTTAGTATGTAATGTACTAGAAAAATGTACTTATTTCCATGCGTAAGCCCTTAACTTTATGGGTCATGGTTTTGTACATTATTATGTATTCACATATACCACTTAACTTTATAGTTTAAATGAAGGCATGCATCTTAGGAGTTCTGGTGATTATTCCACAATTATAGATTAGTCTTAGGAAAAACTTAATCTGGAATAACCTTTTAGTGACAGCACTTATTCTTGATTATCATAAGAGACATCATGTTCGATTTATCCTAATCATCATGCTCTACTTTTCTTCTGTAGTGCTTTATCAGAAGAGAGCAATAGGATTATCGTGTCTTAAGAGATAACTAAGGATTCAATTAAAGAGCTAATTCTATTAGAAACTTTAAGCAAAACATATTAGACTTAGGAATTAGAGTGGATGAGATATAGACTTATAGAAGAAAATTATAGTGAGTAAAATTATGGGTACTAAAAAAAATAAGGCAGACGAAATGATCATAAAACTTAATTAAGGATCATTAATCTAAGGATCATTGAGTGAAGAGGTTGTGATATGTCTATTACTAACATCAAAATAATAGACTTATTTAAAGTTCTACTTAAACGAAGACAAAACAGCTTTGGCCAGAAGTGTAATCGTTTAAGCATATATGCAAAATGGTTGTAACAAATCAGCTTTGGCCAGAAATTGAGACAATCACTTTAGTTATGCACTCGTTAAGTATGCCATCTATGAATGAATTAAATCAGCTTTGGCCAGAAATTAAGACATTCATGCTTATGATGCATGCTTAACATAGCTTTCGTAATACTTGAACGATAAGTAGATGTATCAAGTCAGCTTTGGCCAGAAATGATACATCAAAAGCTAGTTCAAGTTAAGCCATTTTGGTTTTGTAAAACATTATTTGATCCTTATTAATTAACTAAATATTTACAAAAACCAATTATTTAATAGCAAACCACCCGTTAGCGCGGATCGAACTCCGCGGTGAGTTCGCTGGGGGGTGCAGGGGGACAGCGTGCCCCCGCACGGGGTTCGGGGTGGAGCCCCGAGCTAAATCTTAGTTCATATTAACTGCTTAATAAAGTAATGGGATTTCGAATAAGTCTTGAAAATTTATGAACACTCATGATTTCGGACGTGTCCAAGACGCGTTAGTCGAGTCATTTCGGATGGTTTCGGATGAATTCGGATGTGTTCAAGACCCATGATTTCGGATGATTCCATGATGATTATGCTTAGTCCGAAATGATCTTTGATGGTCCGAAATGGACGCTTAGTCCGAAACGATTAGTCCGAAATGATCCGTGATGGTCCGTAATGACCATCCGAAATGTGTTCCACAAGATACAAAATCCTTAATTTAAGCAGTTAACAACACATGATTTCGGAACAGTAAAAATTAATGAATTTTCATCCGTAATGCATCCGTAATGATGAAACCCCAGATCCGAAATCATCTGTAATGATCTGTAATGATCCGAAATGATCCGTAATGAGTCCGAAATCATCTGTAATGATCAGAGATGATCCGTAATGATGTAGCTCCAGATCCGAAATCATCCGTAATGACCAGTGATGATCCGTAATGATGAAACTTAGATCCGAAATCGTCCGTAATGATCAGTGATGATCCGTAATGATGAACTTCCAGATCCGAAATCATCCGTAATGGTCAGAGATGATCCGGAATGGCATTTCGGATAAAATTATTTGAAGATATTCATCCATGATGCATCCGTAATGGATCCGTAATGATCCGAAATGCATCAGAGATGATGAAACCTCAGATTTGAAATCATCCGTAATGATCTCTGATGATCCGAAATGATCCGTAATGATCAGAGATTTATTCGAGATGATGAAATCCTGATCCGTGATCATCCGAAATCGTCCGTAATGATCCGTAATGATGATTTCGGATGACAAAACCGGAATTTTATTAAGGTTTTCAAAACTGTTTTTCAGATTTAATCCAGATTTTCGGATTCAAAACAGAACCGACTAATCAACATACGCTCTGATACCACATGTTGGTTCGGTTCTGTTATAAACATAAAGTAAAACATGAAAACATACCTTTGATTGCATCCGACAGGCTAGCAGTAATGTTTGACATGATTGTCAGCTTGATCTGGTTCCTCCTTAGGGTGCAATCTGATGATGGGGACTAAGGAAACCGACAAGGGAATCGGTTGGGAGAGAGCGGTCGATGATGTTATGAGTTATGAGGGTTTGTGTCTAATTGTCCAACCTCTCAACCTCTACATAAGACTCCTTTATATAAGCATCCAGGAGGAAACCCTAATTAGTTAATAAGGGTAATATGGTCCATCAACAATTACCAACTAATTATTTAATAGGATTGTTATATATTTTGATCTATATAATGTAAATGATTATAATGGCTACTAGATTAAATATTAATACATAATATATTTAATCTTACAATTTATGTTTAAGAGGTCATCATTCGTTAAGTGTTTAAGAGAAAAGCGATTACTTTTTTGTGTTTTTGCAGGTTGATGTTGATGCTAAGACTCCCGACCGATTGAGCAACAAAGAACTGTTGTTCAAGAACATCGATTACGCGTTAGATATGTTCTTGCTACATGTTGTTACTCTCTCCATTTTCCCCGGCTTCTTGTATGAAAATACAGGAAAACATGGTTTAGGCTCATGGTAATTTCTCATGAAACCAATCTAGAATGTGATCCTTCATCAAATACCTTCATTAGCTATACACCCAAACTACACATTGGATGTAATCAAATGAGCTAAATATAGGAAATATTTAAAAGTACGTTATTAACATTGATTCAATTCATAAAACAATATTTTGAGGTAAGATATGATTGAAATTAAGTATAATAAATAAAGAGAAGTAAGAAAAAGAATTTTGGGCTCATGTAAGTGTGACACGTGCAACAACCAGATACATATTTATTAGATAAATTATTGTTGTTGTTGTTGTTGTAGCAGCAAATATTGTTGTTATTGTTGTAGCAGTAATGGTTTTTCATAATTAGAAATAAGACATTCATTGTTTATATTTTCGAAAGAAATTATGTGGACATGTTTATTCCTAGTACCGTCTATATTGTGAATGTAAGATGTAACAATGGTATTTTCACAGGTACCCCCTCGTCCTAATCGCAATGTACAATACTTCAGATCTTATTGCAAGATACATTCCTCTAATCGAATCTATTAAGCTTGAATCACGAAAGTGGCTAATGATTGTCGTATTATCGCGCTTTTTGTTAATCCCCACTTTCTATTTCACTGCAAAATACGGTGATCAAGGTTGGATGATTATGCTCATATCCTTACTCGGAGTAACAAATGGTTATCTCACTGTATGTGTCATGACGGTGGCTCCTAAAGGTTGCACGGTGAGCTAATATTATACAAAATGTTTTATTTTCTATAAATAGTCTAGTATAGTTTATTAATATATTGTGTTTTTTTTTTTTTTTTTTTTTTGTTAATTTTCTTTAGGGTCCAGAGGCAAACGCTTTAGGAAACATTTTAGTATTGTTTCTTTTAGGAGGAATTATATATTATATAGACAGCGTGAAATGCAACCAACTTTTAAGACAATCATGACCCTTAGATTTGTTTAAGATTTAATCTTGGCCGTCTAAACTCAATAAAATAACTGAAAAAGTGGCAGTTTTCGGAGGTTTAGCACTCTCTCACCTAATTTAGGGTGGTTTCCTAACACGTTTCTCCGGTTACTCTCCGTTTTTTTCTCCACGTCTCATTCTTAGTCACCCATGTTCTGCAAATCAACTGCTTTTGCCCTTATTTAATATCCCATTCTTGAACTGCCACACTTGCTACAAAATCAAAATCACATCTGAACGCTAATCAAAACTCGCCTGCACCAGCATCTCTCTCGCTCAGTGGTTGAGTACCCACTCTCACTCTCCTGTATTCATGGAATAAGGTTGTTTCCCTCGCACATAAATTGATGAGGACAACCTCCAATTTGTCTTCTTCTCCAGAATCACTTGCCATACACACCGATGCATCTTGATGCAAATTAATCAATTGATGGATCAGGTACTCACAAACACACACCGATCCACTTTTCTCACGCTACAACCCTTTTTTAACTCTTTTTCTAAACTCATCATCCACCGGTGGTGAAATTGGATTGATCCAAGTGGTTACCAGGTACACATTTGATTAATTGATTTGTTTTTGTTTGAATTTTGCTGTGTAATCTGTTAATGCTCAGAAATTGTTGGTATACAACAGATTCATCTCTGTATCCACTCAAATCCGTCTTCTCAAAAGCTCTCCGTCATCGATCTTTCGTCCGGTAAAATTCTCTAAACATGCAATTATCTGTTAATAATATAGTCTCAAGTGTGTTTATTGTTTCAGTTGTGATCGGTATAACTTAGTTCTTATTTAATTATATTAAATTGGGGGAATTGAAGTTGATTGTATAGTGGTTAATTTGTTTTTTTTTTTGTTTGTTAATGGTGTAGTTCAGAGGACGTGGGGTTCAGACTTTCAGGGAAAAGGATTCAACCAGGAGTTCATGTTGTGCTTCAGGTAAGTCATATTATGCATCGAAAAATCCAAATCAAAACTACTTTTTGTTATACCATTGGAATGGTTTTACTAAACTTCTAATTTTAATGTTATTGTTTTTAGTATTATATTTTTATTTTAGAGCACAAGTATTCGTATGATTGGCGAACGAAACCTATACTTTTTGGGCAACAACACAATGGTTTGCTTCTGTGGACGGATTCAGAGGTCGCAATGGGAGCCATTAACCAAGTTACATGGACCCCATATAGGTATTGTACATAAATACTTTTTATTTTGGGAACTGATTATTGCTTTCTTCCTTAATTTAATTCATTGAAGTTCACATGATTATTAACTTTCTTCCTTAGTTTTGGGCTGGAGTCAAGTCATTGTTTCGTTTAATCAGTTAATGGATTTTGATCGGGTGGGAGGTTAGGTCCAATTGCAAAGCCATTGGATTTTTTTTGCTACTAGTGCCTCTCTGCAGAATGTTGACTAAGTTCTAGAGGTATGGTTGTTTCTTATTTGGTTTCCTACTCAATTGTGGTTTTCGTGCTACTAGGTGATCTGGTTGTAAGTTGTATGGTGGCTATGTGTTTTGGTTATACAATAAAAGTTTCATAGTTCCCAAAGTTTTATGGTTTGTTTGTTTGTTTTTGTTACCGTTTGGTTTATTTATTTTGTTATTTTACTTCATCATAGGATTTAGTTTACTCGGTATTAACATGGATGTAACACTAAGTGGAAAAAGAATGCTAATAGTTACTGATGTGTGTCATCTTTTCGATATGTCATCTTTTCGGGAAGGGGGCTTTAGGTACGCTTCTCTTTGGGGCGAGTGAGTTTGGTGTAGTATCCAATCCGTAAGGGGTGGGGGGTATGTGTGTCTTGGTGTGTGTTTGGGCAATTTATTGGTATTATGAAATATGAGACATTTTTTGTCTTCACTTGCAGTTGGATACGTTGATTCGTATGTTGTTATATCATGCGGTGTGCGTGTTCTTTCTTGGGGGAGGGGGGATACTTATATGTACCTGGTTTCTTACATGGGTCACCCATCTCTTTTAACGGCGAATCAAGATCTAGGCTTCAACATATAGACTTCAGAGATGTACAAATGTGCCCACATTATTTGGCGCTGATTAAATATAGTAGGTTATGAGACCTGAGGAAATTTCTGCTCACTTAGGGCCTCAGTTCAGCCAGGTTGTTTTAAGCCTTGAGTCTTATTCAGGCATGCCATCACTCCATCCGGGCTAAGAACAGCCAATTGCATATATGCATACAATCAAGGTGTATTATAATCAATGAATGCCTTCTCATGTGTATTTTGATCCTGCTGTACTTCAACAAACCATGAAAGGTTTCTCATCTCTCCAAGTCCAAATTCAAGTGGGTGTCTATACAATCAGTGAAGCAAGCCAATGACTATATGTGATGAGAAGTTAACTGGAATTGTTAAATGAGACCGTTAGGTGTCATCAAGCTGCAGAAAATATATGCGAAGTAGGTAGCTTGATGATGCTACTAGACTACTAGTACTGGTTCGTTGGCTTCCCATTGTTATCAAATCAAATTTGGCTTAGTTGGTTCTTGGATCACTTGTATTGCTATTGTTTCTATGGGTGATCAAGCTGTGGGTTTCCAATATTATTTTCCTTTTTGTGTGTAAGAATCCAGCTCCTTGTATGCTTATCTTGTGTAAGAAATTTTGTATTAATAAAAGATCGATTGATTTTTCTTTTTCTTTCGTGTTCTGAAACGTGTCCGTATGTTAGCTAGAGGGTGTATCAGTACATTAACATTTCTTATATGTTGTTTCTTTAAAGGTTTATGACATAGTCCTACTATTAAATTAATATTGTTTGTTTTTTAAGTTGTTTAGGTATTGGAAACACTTTATTTAAAAATGTGATATATAAAACTTTTACAACACATAAAGAGTAATAGCAGACCTAAAATATTTTAGTCATATATCATTGGTTACATGTTATTATAATCTATAATATCTGCTTATTTTCTTATATGAACTCCAACTTACAAATTAGTAAACTTTTAAACCCCGAAACAATTTAGTGATATCAGTTAATTGTTAACTTTTGCTAAGCACTATTAACTATATACATTTAGTGATATTAGTTTATTGTTAATTTTTGCTACGCACTATTAACCATATAAAAAAAAGTTATAAAGCAACTTAAAGTAATAAACTAATTGATGATGCCATTATGACGTTGAAATACCCGTCCACCGGACGGGTATAGTACTAGTTTTCTTAGGTGTCGCTCTTGATTGGCTATGGATAATTGGCAATGGTAGCTTTTGACAATTTATTTTAGTTTTTCGTCTTTTGAAGATTATAGTTTGCGTGTTTGTTTATGTGTTTGAAGTTGTGGTGTTGTTGAGTTATATGTCACTCGGTTGTGGAAGATGTTTGAGCTTGTGGCGTCCGAAGTTATATATTGATTCTTAATGTATACAAATTGTACTATCAGATATTAAAAATATGGCTACTTTTGTTAGTTGTCTCGTTTTATTTATATCGAGTTATATTAATATTAAGGGAAATTGGTCTATAATAATCCAACCTAGACCTTATTGGCCATTAATAATCCCACCTCAGAATATTCCCCACAACAGTCTCACATTTCACCTATTTTTCCTACAATGGTTCCCCGTTAAAAAAAAAAACTTAACGGGGTTAAGCTTTTTTTCAAATTAAAAACAGATTTTTTAGGGCTTTTGATTAGAACGACGATACGAGTCCATTGATGTAAAACGTGCCTCGAAACGGTGCTCCAAACGATGAAAACGGCGCTTCAATTCGGGTGTTTAAATTTCCAATTAACCAAAATCAAGTCACTTTGAGCACCGTTTCGAGGCAAGTTTTACATCAATGGACTCGTATCGTCGTTCTGATCCAAAGCCCTAAAAAATTTGTTTGTAATTTGGAAAAAAGCTTAACTCCGTTAAGTTTTTTTAACGGGGGACCATTGTAAGAAAAATAGGTGAAAGGTGGGACTGGTGGGGGGAATATTATGAGGAGGGATTATTAATGACCAATAAGGTCTAGGTGAGATTATTATAGGCCAATTCCCCTAATATTAACTAGTTTAATACCCGTCCGGTGGACGGGTTACGTTGAACAATGTAACAAACAAAGCTAATCTATATTAAGTGTACACAGAGTTAAACAACTTTACACACAAGAGCACCATTCTTTAATTTATAAAAGGAAAACGAACGTCAAAAATTTCTAACCACAACCATATAAAATAAAACTAATAGAGTACTATGACATGAAAATGCAAAAATAACCGGTAGATAAAACATATGCATAATATTTTTAAAGAAAACATAGCGCTGAACAATCGGACCTTGCAACCAGTCAAAAACACAAATCTTAATTAATTTTCATAATTACAGATGGGTTCGTCAGTAAACTTGAGTGCAGCTTTGCCCCATAACGAAAACTAAGTTCCTTGCAACTATATTGTTTTAAGCAATGTTGAAAAAGAAACTTAGTTACATTATACAATTAACATATACAAAGAAAATGTACAATAAAGCATACCGTTCATTAGATAAAACTATGTGACGCATCTCCCAATTACATGATTGAACCGGACGGAATTCAGTGGTAACAGAACCTAGGGCTGGCATATCGGGTCGACCCGATCTGTTAAGACACGAACACGATAAGACACGAACACGAAACCTGTAAACACGAACACGACACGAAATCTTATCGTGTCAGATTTTTCAAACACGAACACGAACCTGTTAACAAACAGATTACACGAAATGATCTGTTAAGACACGAAAATGTTGCCAACATATCATATGACCTGTTTAAGCCACAGACACGACCTGTTAAGACCCGAACATGACCTATCATTCCATATTTGAAATTAGCAATTAAGGAACCTGTTTAATGAAACATACGAATCACTGATTGTGTGAATCGCTCATGACTTCAGTGATAACTCAACTTAAATCAACAAACATATAAAACATACGAATCAGAATCACTGCTGAACGAACATATAAAACATACGAATCACTGCTGATTTTGTCAATATAGGGCATGTTTGGGTAAGCTTTTTAAAACAACTTATTGACTTATTGGCTTCTTGGAAAAGTCAGGATTTTGTGACTTATTGACTTGTTGGCTTTTTCCCCTCACATACACCCTCTTTGCCAAACATCATTTTAGAGCTTATGACTTTTCAAAAAGCCAATAAGTCAATAAGTTGTTTCAAAAAGCTTACCCAAACATGCCCATAAAGTAAACCCAAATAAACAAACATATAAAACATACGAATCACTGCTGAACGATGAACCTGCTGAACGAATCACTGCTGAACGAATCACTGCTGAACGATGAAATTGCTGAACGATGATGATGCTCGTCGAGTTGTTGAATGATGCTGCTGCTGAACCGTCGAGTTGTTTGAATGATGGTTGTGGTGTTTGTGAACCTGCTGAACGATGAACGGGCGATGATGCTGCTGAAGCTAAGTCGATGATGAGTCGATGATGCTGCTGAAGCTGCTGAACGATGAGTCGATGATGAGTCGATGATGAGTCGTGACGGCTGCTGGAGCTGGACGAGGACTGCAAAGTTCTTTTAGGGTTTTAGTAGTTTGGACTTTGGACTTGGCTAGTTGGATATAATTTCAAAATTAGGACACCCACGACCCAGTACCTACCCATGACCCACCCGCGTATTGAAAATTGAAATATACCTAATATATATATATTTTTTTAATTAAAATTCTTAGCATGTCATTAACGGGTCTTAACAGGTTAACGGGTTTTAACCTGTTAAGACACGAAATTTAAACAGGTCTTATCGTGTCGACCTGTTTAGACACGAAACCCGTTAAGGCCAAACACGAAACCTGTTAACTTCGTGTAGGTTCGTGTCGTGTTTTCGTGTTCGTGTCAGAATTGCCAGCCCTAACAGAACCCCATGCGCGTAGTACACCAACATCTACATTTAAAAGAAAGTTACACATAGTGATATAGATAAAATTAAATGAGAGAGATGTCAGATGCATTGAGTCTTTAACTGGGCCATTGACTATTAAAGCATAAGAACATAAATCGTCGGGTGAAATGAGAATGCCAAATATTAACAATCGTATCAGGTAGTAAGAGACAAAATCGTCGGGCGCACATGGTAGCTGATGAATGGGCTTACTCCTTCGAGAGGAGTCCTTTTACATGGATATCCTGGAACTGGTAAATAGGATGTAACTGGGAGTAACTTCCCACAGCTGCGGAAGATAGAGGGCGTTTTGAGGTAAATGTCCCGTTTTACCTACATTTGTAGTTCAAGAGAGAGATTGGTTAGCGGCTCTTTCGAGTGCACCACCATTGGGTTCCAAAGAGAAGCGGAAATGGTGGCTAGTGATATAGTGCCGGCCCCACTTCCTGCTCACTTGTTTACTTGTATGTTGTAACTTTATTGCTTGTTTCATTGCATTAAGAAGAACGTGTCTCTTTGCCACCACCTCTTTCCAAAGCTGCTGCAACAATTATACCGTAATGTTTTTGCCTTAAACAGACAGAAAGAGGACAGCTAGGATGGATGGTCTAGCCTTCACGATTTGCTCAAAGAAGAAGCTGACATGGCAAGTGATTTGGTATGGTATCAAATCTTAGGTAATGATATGTTTTCTGCTTTGTGCATGTTTAATGATGACACTGGTGACTATATTAAGGATATATGATAAACGAAGGAAAATGGGAAGTCAAACATACAGTTAGCAATATTAACATTTGAATGTCAGATTTTGCAATATTCGCATTTTGCTGAACTTGTTCCGTTACATCCAAGCTAATAGAATCTGCTGAAATTGGTGGGCCTTGGAAGGGCTGGCCATTTGATTCAATAGGAGCCAAATCTTTATTTCTATACCCGCTATTCCAAGGGAAAGGGACCAAAAAAGAGTAATACACTGTTGACCACAAAACATAAATTTAAAATTCGTCCAACTTTGGACCGTTTAGCATAATAGATCAGTTAGCTCACCTTTTGTGGCATCCATCCAAGTATATATTTAGACTTCTTCATCCTTAGGCTCCTTGCCTCTGACTACAAAATCTACCTGAGTGTGATGACCACCAACTTGTTTAAATAAAAAACACTCTTAAATCATTATTAATGGAAGGAGTAACCATAATACTCCTTCCATTTTACACCAATAATAATCGTGAATGGTTTTACAAGGGAAAAAAGGTTAGAGTGTGTCAAACAACATTCCTACCTTCGTAAAAACTCAAAGTAGCAATGGACAAGTCTGTATGTTAAAATAGACTTTGATATGTAATAGCTAAAAGCAAATAATTGACTATATTTAAAAAGACTTCTGTGAACTAACTGAGCTAGTATGCCACATGGTCCAAATTAGTTGAGTTTGTATCAGTTATTATTGAATATTGATGTAGTTAATAATAACTATTAAGTAAACTGATCTGTATTCAAGTATATGTTTGGACTTGTATCGACTATGTTATCTTAAGACTTCATTTTTAAGCTTTTGATGAATGATTATCAGCCCAGCAATTTGTAGCAGCCCAATTTACAATCTAAATTGATTAACCCGACCCAATTAAGGCAAAACCGATAAACTAACCTGAATAACACCCTTATCAGCTATAGCCTTTCTCTTTTTGCGGTACATCAGTGGGAACAGTCTGAAGTAGGCTGCATTTTTAGAAGATGGTGAATCAGGCAGTTGCATATCTACTAACACCGGGTTAATATATAAGATGTTGAACTCTCACTCACCCTAAAGACATTAATTTCAACACTTGTTTGCCCATCAACAGCTGTAGAGAAAACCTTGACTTCGAAGTTGGTAGAGTTGTGTTTCTTGGAATGATCTTTGTCATCACACCATCGAGGGTTTCTAGACAAATCGATAATGGTGTTACGTCTAGAAGAACAATATCACTCACATCTCCAGCTAAAACACCTGCCTAAACAAACAAACAAACAAAATAATTAAATCCGACACCACCAGATTGCTAATGTTGTAACGTAAAATCATATTCCAAATGATTGTTTTGCCTGAACTGCAGCTCCCAAGGCAACAACTTCATCTGGATTGACTGTAATGTTTGGCTCTTTTCCGGTTAGGCTCTTGACAACTTCATCAATCAAAGATAACTTTGCATCCCTCAAAGAATTCTCAACATGTCGTTTAAGCCTAAAAGAAGAATTAAAACACAATGATTCCAACATCTTTACTGGGTATCCGTATAGATATCTGGCATTTGTTCAAACAACTCAACAACACTCTCCATTTCACCAGCTCTTTAGTGATGAAGAAATTATTGTGGATTAATAAGATAAATTCACATCAGCCTTACTGAAGAGATTAGCCTTTCGATGCTTGAACTAAAAGGCCTGAATGATTCGGTTCAAAAAAGAACCCATTAACAATGTCTCCAAAACCAAGCAAGCAAACATTAGAAACAATATTTGAAAAAAAATAACAATCTAAAAATTTGGTGGTGGAGAAGATCAGACGAAGAAGTAAAGATTCTAGTGCACAATCGCACCCTAGATCTTACAAAACAAAAATTTTCATGATACCTTTAATCAAATATGCATCTCAACAAAAGGAGACCCATGATGGCGACGGCAGTGATTGCAGCAGGGCATCACTCCAGCGGGCGTTCGTGGGTGTCATCATCTACAACGTGCAACAATACTCTTCTAAAATCAAATTTAAAATTAAATCGTAAATCACATCCTTATGTTCACAAAATTGACCTAATTCATGAACACATTGTAACACTAAATGGAATTAACAGAAAACAGTTATCCAACATGTATCTGATTGAAAATCAATAATTCCAAATCACATGCTCAGAATTGAAACATCAAAACAACGAAATCAACATTAACACAAATTGACCCATTGATAATTGCAGTAGTGAGTAGAATAGGTGGATTAACACACCAAAATTAATACAGTGTAGCATTTGAGATCTCAACAACTCCAACGACGAAGAGGAGATGAAGATGATCAAAGAGAAGAAATCCAAGTCCTGTTTAAAAAAAAGGATTAAGAAAGACGTGTTTTGGGGTTTGAAACGGTACCTTTGAATTGTTAAGATGATTGTTAAGACAGATTGGGGCAAGAAGATGATACAAATTAGGGCAAGAAGAATGATACTGATGAGAAAGATAACAAAATCGAAGGTCACTGAGCACAATCTGAGATGCACTGAGAAGGTGGAAAGCACGACGGTAACGGATACTAAGAAATAGAGCTTGTGATTGCATGTAAATATCGATCTGCATAAAGAAAATGCAAATTAGCATAAATTAGGGCAAATACAGTCGACATTACCTGAAACATGAACTTGCTTGTAAAAATGGTACATCCGGTGAATCCACCACATCACGTATAATCGATTTCTAATCTTGTTTCATCAATATCAGATGCTTTCGCCATCATCTGCCCCTCAATTGATTGTAACTCAGTGTTTTTAGAGGCTTTGGATACAGAAAACACCTTTAGCACTTTACTGGGGAGAGAGAGGAGCAGAGAAAACTCGAGAGGATGTCTTGGTGGTAGTTTTATACACAGGACGTGGGAGGGGAGCGTATGAGAGAAAGACAACCGCTGCAATATTTGTGGGAAAGTGGCGAGAAAACAGGGGAAGCCCAACTCCTGCACGTAAAAAAACTGTCAAATTTTTGGGTTATTGAGATTAAACCTCATAAATAACTACCTTAAATGGACGGCCAGTATCATCTCAAAAACAATTTTTTGTTTTTTGTCAAAAATGGGAGTTAATGGGCAGGGAACAAAAGTATAATAATGGGCGGGAAATTTAGAAAGTAACCACACCAAAGTTGTGGAGATAATGGGATGAAAAAGGTGGAGGTAACCATCTACTTGAGAAACCGCAAACAACCGTCCTGAACCGCCATTAGAGCGGTTATTTTTGTGAGTTTAAACGGCTGAGATTTAATCTCAGCATGATCCGACGGTGGAGATGGATTTAAGAGGTGGTTAGACTTAATGGGTTTAATATATATATATAATACAGTTATAATAATGCAATTATAATAATTACTATTCTTAGCACCAGTTTACTTTTCTTTTTTTTTTATTCTAAGGGGAGGGGGTGGTCACTAGTGATAAAATTTCATCACTCACAATATCCAATCATGTTCCACCATGTTAGCAACCATTTTTTCATCACTCACAACCTTTTTTAGTGGGGGTGGTCATCACTCACCACCACACCCAACAATTTCCGCCCAACCAACAATTACACTCACAAAAAAAAACCATCACTGCGTTGAAAAAATAACGAAATGGGTTTACCGTGGTACTATCACGCGTGATGTGAGGAGTGGCGGTCGGAAAATCAATTGTTCAACGCGTTATAGTTGCTTTTCGTGATATAATCACGCACCGCCCCCTGGGCCCTAATCACTAAAGTTTAGAATCTTTTTAAATGGTCACATTTATTACCATTATATTATATTATATATATATATATATTTAACAAAGGACGATAAATAGTAATTTTATTATTAAATATATATATAGTTAACAAAGGAATAGTAATTTTATTTTTAAAATAATATATAGCTTTAATTATTTTTATTTAATATATTGGTCATCACTCACCACCACACCCAACAATTTCCGCCCAACCAACAATTACACTCACAAAAAAAACCATCACGGCGTTGAAAAAATAACGAAATGGGTTTACCGTGGTACTATCACGCGTGATGTGAGGAGTGGCGGTCGGAAAATCAATTGTTCAACGCGTTATAGTTGCTTTTCGTGATATAATCACGCACCGCCCCCTGGGCCCTAATCACTAAAGTTTAGAATCTTTTTAAATGGTCACATTTATTACCATTATATTATATTATATTATATTATATATATATATATATATTTAACAAAGGACGATAAATAGTAATTTTATTATTAAATATATATATAGTTAACAAAGGAATAGTAATTTTATTTTTAAAATAATATATAGCTTTTAATTATTTTTATTTAATATATTATAATAGTTTATTATTACATTATTTAACCTTAACACAACGCAGCGGAAATTCGAGTTTGAAAATTTCTTTCATGACATACATCTTGACATTCTAATAATTCATTTTTAGAATATAAGAACATGCCTTATCAACACTAAATTACATATTTAAGCATTCCCGTACAATCTGTCTTGTGACTCGATCCTCGATCTCCAAACCTTGGTTATCCTCATGACTGGTACTACCTGCGCTCACCACATAAAATTCATACATTAGTACGTATCATAAGCATACAAGACTTGTTCACGTTTACTTTTCGTTTCATTAACTCTTTACATCCCGTCTTTCCTTCTGATCATAAGATCCGTAGTGAGACATCTTTGACATTCCTGCGTTACACTTCATCACCAGGCACGATGTTATTATCGTTAGTGCTCAATTTCATTGAATACATGCGTACGTACTTTCATACAACCTATACGTAAACTTACGGTCACACATAGCAACATACATCCCTGTGTACCTACATACATACATTCGTGCATACCTAAACACAACCATTCATACATACATACATACATCCTTACATGCCTACATACATACATACATACCTACATACATACTTACATACAAACCTACATACATACTTACATACAAACCTACATACATACTTGCATACCAACATACATACATAATTACATACATGCATACATACTTATTCCATACCTTCTCACAACTTACATACGTGCATACCTTCGTACATACTCTCTTGACTACTTATACATACTATCTACTCCTACATCATTACATCCCCGTATATACTCATACATACATACATACTTGCTTATCCACATAAGGGCGATTGCCAATGAGAATTAAATTAATAATTCTTACTTGGGGTACGGGATCCCACTACAAGGTTCCTAAACGGAACCTAAGGTGGGATTCTTGCCTGGGCTATGGGATCCCGCTTTAAGGTTCCTAAATGGAACCTAAGGTGGGATTCTTACCTGTGCTATGGGATCCCAAGGGAAACCAACATACCTATATCGTCACGCACGATCATGTCATCCCACCTTTACACATTCACACATACACTTACCCTAATGGTCATAAAACATGAGTTAAACTAGTTATACGCGACTTAAAACGCGTTTAAACGAGTTCCCGATACAAAACGGAGCTAACAAGCAACTTTCGACAAACAGCCACCCCGTCGCGTAGCGCGACGGGCCGTCGCGTAGCGCGACGCCATCAAACAAACAGAATGTTTGTTGCTGCAGTGCTGCAGATTTCAGCACGTCCGCGTTTCACGGAAACGGTCATAACTTCTTCGTTATTGGTCCGTTTTACCCGATTCTTTTTCCTACACGTCCGTAATTTAATTCTCCATCTTTCGGAGTTAAGATCCGACATCCGGATTAACAAAGTTTCAGACTTTTATCTCTTCGGCTTATTCCCCTTTTTCCCAACCTTGACCCATTCATGCATTCATCAACGTAACTTGTTCGTTTTGCCATAACCCCTTATACACATAATGATATCAATGACGTCTATCATAAATTACTAAACTCTTGGATGTCTTGCATCCTTTTATCACATTATCATTCATATGCTCATTTCGACCCGTTAAGGGTATTCACTCAATAGTTTGGTCTATGACTAACCAAACCATCATCCCCACTTTCATACTTGTCCAAAACATAACACTAATCGAATGACTTGTTTCTAATCTACTTTTAAGATCGTTTACCCCAAAATACCCATCAAGGGCATTTTGGTCATTCTTAACCCATCATTTACGACGAGAGACCTTAAACACATATTTGACCTCATACATCAGATTTAATTCATTACAACACTTTATTACTTACTTGTACTACGAAGTGATTACAGAAATCACTTACCTTATGCGTCCGTGCTCGTATCCGATTCCTCGCCTTTTCTTGACCCGTTATCCTTTCAGGCGTGAGTCCGTCTTGACGTGTTTCCTATACTTTCATTTCATCAAAACCACGCCCCTATTAGCATACTCATTTGTACATGTAACCATCATATCATTCGCATAACTCACACTTAACTTTCCTTAGTCATTACTAACAAGCATTAAAACATATAATCGACTTCATATCATCATATCCGTATACATTAAACTCATGCAACTCCTCATGCCATTACATTTAACACGGATTGCTATAATATGTACCATACGACTTTCCATCAACATACATTTACGACAACGAGTCAAGTCATGTTTCTTATACTTAGTTGACTTTCAAAAGTCAACTATTAACCATACTTAACTATCGACTTATCATTATATACTCGTAACATCATATTCGCTTATACGGATGACACCATATACATTTCATCATACACTTGATGCGAGTACTACCTTTTAAGCATAACGTACAACTTATTTCATACTCAAATCTTCTAAACTCATACATAACCCATCAAAACATATTACTAATCATCATGTATCATTCCAAATGAACATTAAACATAACATCATCATATTCCTATACTTTCATTTGACAATAATTCATCATACCCACATAATACATCAATCATTCAACAAGACTTGAACATAGGAGGTGATTACTAGTCATAATCTTCACTCTAACTAACGGTGTCGCCTCTAAACATCAAATTAACGCAAACCATTCATAACCCACGTTCTACACGAGGATTCTAACCCTCGTACATAATCAATTTCATATTAACTTACGGATTAGAACATAACCCACTTCACCCATGATCACCAATCTTAGATTTAAGACATACCTTATGATCCCCTCGTGTTGGTGATCATTAATTCATGCTCGGTTATGGATTTCAACTTCATCTTGCCTTCCAATTTGAGCTTAAAGGTGATTTAGGGTTTGAGGCTCCATGGGAGCCTCCTGATCTTTCTCGAACACACACGATGTGTGTGTTTATGTGTGTGTTTAGTTATCTTATAACTTAACTTTCACTTGTTCCATTTTAGCCCCTCGGGTTTACTTTTAAAACATAACTGACACTACCTTAATCATTTAAGACTTTCAACCATACCCTTAACTAGGTTAAATAACCTAGTTATTTATTTCCTGACGTGTCACATTATAACATACAACAAACATTAACATTCAGATTTTTGGGGCGTTACAAGTCTACCACCCTTAAACAAGGTTTCGTCCCCGAAACCTTTCTCACTTTCATCAAACACACATTATCTTTTCTTCTAGTCCATCCATACGACTACTAGCCCATACTTTCCTGATCATTCTTTCTTATATCGTTTTCATTTACTTGACCTGTCAATAACTGGTCAATACACATACTCTTCCGTCCTTTGATATGATCCTTTCTTAATGGATCTAATATCTCCACTTCACCCCTTAAAAATTTCCAATCATGTTCCACCATGTTAGCAACCATTTTTTCATCACTCACAACCTTTTTTAGTGGGGGTGGTCATCACTCACCACCACACCCAACAATTTCCGCCCAACCAACTATTACACTCACAAAAAAAACCATCACGGCGTTGAAAAAATAACGAAATGGGTTTACCGTGGTACTATCACGCGTGATGTGAGGAGTGGCGGTCGGAAAATCAATTGTTCAACGCGTTATAGTTGCTTTTCGTGATATAATCACGCACCGCCCCTGGGCCCTAATCACTAAAGTTTAGAATCTTTTTAAATGGTCACATTTATTACCATTATATTATATTATATATATATATATATATATTTAACAAAGGACGATAAATAGTAATTTTATTATTAAATATATATATAGTTAACAAAGGAATAGTAATTTTATTTTTAAAATAATATATAGCTTTTAATTATTTTTATTTAATATATTATAATAGTTTATTATTACATTTAATTTTAATAACATATTTTTATTTTTTTCTTTCTTAGGGCCATATATTTCCTTTACCATTTTTTAATAGTTCTTTTTTCTTTTTTTAGAACATATATTAATTTATCAAATAATTTGATAATAGTAACTTTATTTTTAAAATAATATATAGTTTTTTATTATTTTTATTTAATATATTTTAATAGTTTATTATTACATTTAATTTTCATAACACATTTTTATTTTTTTCTTTTTTAAAGCCATATATTTCCTTTACCATTTTTTTAATAATTCTTTTTTTCTTTTTTTAGAACATATATTAATTTATCAAATAATTTGATACTTCTTTAATAATTTACGTTTATATTTTTTTCGAGTTAATTACATAGTTAGTCCCTGTGGTTTGCACAAAGTAACATACTTAGGTATTAATAGTTTAAATCACATTCTAGGGTATTAACTTTTCATTTTGTAACGTTTGGAGGTATTAACGTTATGTGTAGGTTTAAAATCACATTCTATTAGTACCTAAGTATGTTATTTTGAACCATAAGGACTAACTATGTTAATTCCCTAGAAGTTAATACCTCCAAACGTTACAAAATGAAAAGTTAATACCCTATAAGGTGATTTTAAACTATTAGTACCTAAATATGTTATTTTGTGCAAACCACAGGGACTAACTATGTAATTAACTCTTTTTTTCTAAAAACTTAAGTACATAGCTGTGTTTGATTTTTCCCTCAACATTCTGTTATAAGTTTTGTTAAAAACGAAGTTATACTCGAAATAAAGTATTTATTTGATATCATAAAACGCTAAAATGATAAACTAAATCGTTCTAATGGTTTGGCTTTCTAAACAACATGTTTTATTTTCAAATAACGTTTGTTTTATATTAACATTTGTTCAGTTTTACCGTAACGCGCGACTTGAAAAAATCTAGTTGCCATTAACTTTCTTCCCTAACAACATTTTTTTTCTTTTCTCTTGTTTCATGCTTACAATTTCCTCACCACCTAGACCACTCAACTCTTATCCCTTTTGTATGTTATATAATATTATTATATTCTGGGTTTGGGAATACTGAACCATAAAAATATATTATTGTTATTTTTTAATTTATACCTTATACTTTAAATAATTTAAATATATCATTAACCTTTTTAGTTTTTATTTAATTTCATTTTCCTTCGATGACTCATGTGCGTCAACATTTTTTTAAAACTTGAATACGTGGTTATATATAATTGTTTTTCTCGGTTTTTTACAGTGGCGTCGTATTCAAAATAGAGTATTCCTTTGGCATCGTTGGCTATACGATTGTCGGTACATTGACGAATCGATCAGAATCCGACTAAACAACATCGGTTCAGTATTGATACATGTATTCGTTATCATCGTTTTCAATCAATGTAAGACGTGACAATATCTTTTTGGGCACATTACAACTTTATATTATTTTTATTGCTTTTAGCTTCAGTTGTTATAGCGAGTGTCAGTTTTGTAACAAACGAAACTGATACCGATAAAATTTCCGCCGTATTGCTTTGGGGGAATCCCACTAGTTTATTAGCTATAGAAAGTATCTAACCATTATATTGTGAAGTTCAACTATAATCTATTTTTAACTTCAAACAACCAACAACCAAACTTAGTAAATCGCACAGGTAGCAAAGCTATTGTTAGGGTATGGGGTAGGTGAGATGCAGACAAACCTTACCTCTATCTCTAGGGTAGAGAGGCTGCTTTCAGAGAGACCCACGGCACAGATCACACGGAGAGGTAATATAGGATGAGGTATATATATATATATAGAGAGAGAGAGAGGCCGGTTATCATACAAATACTCTAATCGTACATTATGTACGCGTCGTCTACAACCGTCGGATCATCTTCCTTAAACAGCGTGTTTTTCTATTAAATTTATCAACATAGGATTCATAAAAAGAAACCGCCAAGGTTAAAAACGTCAAATTTAAGATCAAAACACCTGATAACGGCAAACAAAACCTCAAAAATCATAACGAAAGATCCTAAATCAAAACCAAAAACGAAATTATAACAATTAACAAAAAATCGATCGATTCTTATTCACCAAAACGATCGATTCCTATTCACCAAATTCTTCTGAGAAAATGAACTTCTGATGAATTTAGAAATTCTGTATGCACTGACTATAGAAGAATATGATACAGTTTGTCAAATCATGTGCGAAAACGTCGACAATACAAATGCAAATTCGGTATAAAAAAGAATTCTTTGACATTTCATATAGTTTGCGAATTCATGGGATGCATGTGCGATATCAGTAAAAAAGTTAAGAATTCTTTGAGATTTCATATAGTTTGCGAATTTCAGGATAATGCACATGCGTTTTCAAACCCTTACAAAATCTCTTCATAGTTTGCGATTTCAGATAAATTACACATGCGATATCATAGAAAAAGATATTTAAATGTTTGTTTCTTACAGTTTGCGAATTACTTTCGAATCAAGTGCGATTTCGAATCAGGAAGAGTGCAAAAAAAAAAACTTAAAAAAAAATACTTTGTAATAAAAATACAAAAAAAAAAACTACTAATCTTAAAAACTAAAAATGATATTATTTTATATACAAAAACTTAATTTATTAACGATGTGACTATAATTTGACATGTAATGATGAATTTTACAATGAATACTACTGAACTTACCACCCTACCTATATAATAAATTTACTATATTAATATAAAAAACCTTGATAACTACCTTCCATATTAAGACATAGAAGACCAAATAAAACACACACAAAAACACAGACAACAAAAATGGCATCTGAAGATATAGAAAAAATCAAAACCATTGCAATCAAAGAGCTATTTTCAAGCACTGATGTCACCTCTTCTCATCTGATTCTTGATGTGCAGGGCAAAATCCTTGAACAAATCAAGAACAATCAAGAAGTATAAGAAGTATGGGAAAAGCTACTTCAAGAACCACCATCAACATTCAGAGACAGAGCTTTGGATCACCTAAAGGAGCAATCTCGATCTGATGACTTGGCCTTCTCTTTCCTAACAGATGCTCTGAACACTGTGAAGGAGAAGATGAAGTTCAGCTCTTCTGAACATGACAAAATCATTTCTTCAAGTAACTAATTTATATTTTTAATCCTTTTGTGGTTCTGGCTGTGTTAGACAATAACTATTATTTTGGATATATGTTTTGAACAAATCTTATGCTTTAATATAATTTAAAATCGCATGAATGAATTAGGGATCTTTGCCACAATAACATAAAAAAAACAAGATAACTCAAAATCGCATGTATTAAAGGATAAATCGCATGTGAAAAATCATATAAATAAATATAAACTGATGCATATAAAATCGCATGTTTATAATACTAAATTCGCATGTGAAAAATGATATACATAAATGAATATAAAATTGCATGTGTTCCGTGTAAATTCGCATTTACATTTAAAAAAACATTACTCATCCTCGTCATCTTCATCTCCAGACACCTCTTTCCACTGATCTTCTTCGGATCCATCATCACTAGTGTAATCTTCAAAGTCATCTTCTTCTTCGTCGTCTTCACCCTCATTGTCTTTGTCTCTCAAACCATCTTCAATCTGGACACCCTTCTTCTTCTTTTTTTGTTGTTTACCTTGTTGTTTGGCTTTCAGCTCCTCGCAAGTCCGAATGTCATGACCTTTTACATTGCATACACTACATGTCCTTGACATTTTCCCTTTGCGGCTGATCATTTGTTCCTTCTTAGATTTAATCCTTCTATGCGAGCCGCGGCCTTTGTTTCTTATACCAGCCGGCACACGAACAGTAGGGGGAGCATTAGTTACTGGTTGTTGATAACCAATCAACTTTGAAAATCGGTCAAATTTTGGATCAAGTTGCTTGGTTATGCGACTCTGATCAACTCTCTCTTTAAGCTGCATCATTTGATCCCTCACTAAAACAAGTTGATCAAGGTCGGAAATCAAATTACTAACCAAATACTCCCCTGTATGAATGATTTCACGAGCAATCCGTTTAGCCTTGTGTTGCACATCCTTACCACCAATATTTAGATTATACTTCACATTTAACTCATTGGGCACCACATCCTTCGTCCATCTCTTCGTAACATATTTGTTTGGAATTTCTTTAACACCAAACATCTTGAAAAAGAAATAGATGTGTTTACATAGCAGCCCATACTGCTCAAAACGCAAACAGCTACACTGTGCAGTTACATCATTTTCAAGATTCTTGAACCACACCTAGCAAAAATAACCAAAAAAAATAATAATAATAAGATTTAAAATCGCATGTATAAAGATAACAATTTCGCATGTTTAAATAATCATGTAAGTAAGTAAAATTAATATCGCATGTGGAACATAACAATTTCGCATTTCTAAAAAGTTAATGTAAAGTAAATAAACTAAAATCGCATATGTAATGTAAAAAATTCGCATATCTAAAAAAAACATGAAAAATACCTCCAATAAACCATCACCATGTGCTTTAAAGTCCTTCAACAATATTCTGATACGTGGACCTTCAACTTTGGTGTCCATCGGCAAACATTCGGAAATTGTTCCATGAATCTCTGATTGCTGATCAAAAAATATAGACCTGGTGTAGATCTTAGCAGCATCTTTTTCCAATGTAGTTCGACTCCAATCAGCTGGCTCAGTATATCTTGAAATATGATCATTTTTTCTATGATTGAACCTTTGAACATCCATTGCCCCATCAAAATGATTCATAAACTCTACGAGTGTGAGTTGTGAATTAGCAACCTGACAAAAAAAATGGTTCTCACTCTCTGATCTTGAAGTTGTTCTCATAAGACCTGACATTGGCTCATGCCGGTAAAAAGCCAGAATCCACATGGATCTCATCCCAAACATATCATCAATCCATTTGTTTTCAGGAAGACCAAACTCAATCATCACCAACTTCCACTGTCTCTCGAATTCTTCGGGCTCAATCGAATCGGTCCAAACAATGTCGCACATCCTCCTTTTAAACTCATCATTATTGCACAACACGTGCCCAACCTTTAACAATAAATGCATTTTATATCAGTCTATTACAAAAAACTATAATAATAAAAAATAACACCAACAAAAACACAAAAATGTTGCATGCTCTACCTTATCTGCCACTTTTTTCATTATGTGCCACATACACAATCTGTGTCTGCTAATAGGGAAAACCTCCTCAATAGCCTGTTTCATAGCAGGGTCTTGATCCGTCACTACAACATTAGGCTGCCGACCAAATGACTTTAAAAATGAATTTAGAAGCCATTTATATGATTCAATACTCTCTGATGCCAACAACCCAGCTGAGAGTGTTACATTCCGACAGTGGTTGTCAATGCCTGTGAACGGAACAAACACCATCTTGTACCTGAACAACAAATGCGAAATCACATTTATTATATGCGAATTAATAAAAATCAAATGCAAAACCAGGGGAAAAGGCATGCGATATATTCAACACCACTCTGTTGTCTACACTTGCGATATTGAACCCTCATTAGCAGACAAAACATGCGAAAAATCAGTAACAAAACATGTTTGTCTTTGAAACAGTTACCTGTTTGTCTTGAAGGTTGCATCGAACGATATCACATCGCCAAATTCCATATAGTTAAGCTTGCATAAACCATCAGCCCAGAACAACCCAGTTAAACGTTTGCCATCATCAACAGAGTATTCAAACGAATAATCAGCTAAATATTTTTTTTTGTCAGTCATCCTATTTATAACCATGTCAGCGTCATACTCTCCTATATAGCTGTTTATTCGCTTCCTAAAATTTTTGCAATCATCAACCGTGGCACCAACGTTCTCGAAACCACCATAACGTTTCCTCATTATATGGAAAGCTTTGACAGGACCAAGGTTTAAAGTGCCTAGTTCCCATACCATCTCCTCCTGGACATCTGACAATTGTCTGTAAGCTGGGAGCATGTGAATGTCATTTTGACAAACAAACTTATGGTTATGACCATCAACAAATCTCTTGACTGTATATAATCTACCGTCCACAGTGCAAATCATAAGTTGAGCTTTGCATCCGGTCCTAATAGTCCCCCTGTTCCTTGTTTTGAATTGCTTTTTTGACTTAGAATTATCATCAATACACACAGGCTTATGTCCCTCTTTAGAACAAACAAAATACTTAGTGTTGATTATACCACCGCTGTATACTTCGCCACCTTTCCGAATAGAAAAACCAGCTAACTTAGCATATGATTGATAAAACGCATATGCATGTTCAATGGAGATAAATTGCATTCCAACAACAGGTGTAGCTGATGCCTGAACCTCCGGAGTGTAAACCCTTTCATCAACATGAATCAAAATAAAAAACATAAAAAGTCATATAACATGCGAATCATCTGATCAATACATGCGAAATGATGATATTGATTAATTGAATTACATGTGCGATTTATTACATAATCAAATGCGAAATTACAAAAAAAACAAACCAAATGCGATTTGTAAAGAGTAATAACATGCGAAGTTAAACATGTTGTTCTCAAAAAAATACAAAAGTGTAATCAAACATTCAAACTACAAAAACAGCTACAACAATGCTACGATTAAACAAAAAACAATTATACGAACAATTTTGATATCTGAATTAACATAATTACCAATAGAAATCTCGTTTGCAGCACTTGAACTTGAACCTGGAATTGGAATTGGATTTGCAGGTCGCGGATTTAAAACATCCTCAATCGAAACTCTCTGATAAGCAGATAATTGAGCATGATCACCGATCGGTCGATTTTCTTCAAAATCATCTTCTGTTCGTCCAGTGCTACTCTGTGGATCCATCGAAAATAGACAAATTGAATGAAACCCTATCACGTACGAACGAAAACTGCAGATTGTGAATTATGGAAAATTTGAAACTGATTTGAATAATAATTACCGGGATATCAGTGTAACGAACTTCTCGCTGAATGTATGAAGAGACGAATTTGCCCTCTGATGGTTAGGTTAATTGTCTGATTTAACCTTCTTAAACACAACTGAATCGGGACACGTGTACGGCTCACAATATAGCGTACATAATGTAGGATAACCATATTTGTACCATACTCTTTACCTATATATATATATATATATGTTTGTATATAGAATACTACCACCAATAACATAGGTGGTGAGAAAGTACATGGTTAAAATTAGGCAAATATAGCATCAGAAACAACCTATAAGCACATATACAAGAAACAATCACCTGTAAATTCCACCTAACATGCAAGTAAAAGTAGGTGTCACTACGACACAGTTAAAACACATTTATACCCTCCCCTAGAAGTCCTTAACCCTAATCCTACGTCTCTACGAACTCCTATCATGGACCATGTCTTCATAGAGGTGCAACTCTAGTAAGTCCTGCCTAATCCGCTTGTCCCATGTTAATTTAGGTATGCCTCTACTCCTCCTCCTCTCTAAAGTGAGGATTTCTACCACTCTAACTGACTCAGTCGTTTGCCTCCTCTTCACATGCCCAAACCATCTTAATCTCCCCTTTCTTATCTTATCTGACAATCTAGCTACTCCCAACCTCTCCTTTAAAACCTCATTTCATCTAACAATCTTTAACTTCAAACATGATCTAGATATCATGCAATATAACAAATTGTTTTTTTAAAATGCTATATATTGTATTGAAAAATAAAAACTTAGTCTTAAAACAAACATGTAACTGAACACAAAAAAAAAACAAAGATAATGAGAGTGTATTATTTTTATACCAAAAACTAAAATGAATAATACTAAGGCCGGAGGGTGTGGGGGGCGCCACCCTCGCCAGGTCACCATCTATGGCGCCCTGGGCGCTATACACCCACACCCACCTAATTAACTTGGGGCGCTATAGTTGTTTCGCGAACATGGTAACGAGAGGACAACACACAGATCGAGGCACATTTAATCTTTTTGACCGTTGAACGGTCAGGTTTTTTAAAAAAAAAAAATTGTTTTTCAAATTCAAAGTTTATAAATACCCATTCCATTTCTCCATTTTTCCATCTCATTTCACCCACTTTCTCTCAAATTTTTATACAATACTCTATTTTTTTTTAAACCCCTCTCTACAATGTTTCCCAACAACCCAAACCCATGGGACCCGAACCATCCGTACTGGCAAAACAACGAGCAAGAGGACCGGTATCGCCGAGACTCGCGTACGGGTGAGGTTGGATATTACCCAATGCCACCAACAACCCCGACTCTATTTCGGGAAAATGGGACGCAATGAGGATGAAGATTAGCAACTTTAACAACATACATACTAATCTTGTCAACAACACTCGAAGGAAAAGCGGTTCGAGCGATGTGGACGTGATGACCCAAGCCCACTCCGATTATAGGGTGTACCATGGTCGTCACTTTACGCATGTAAATGCGTGGGAGCTTCTTCGCAAATCTCCCAAGTGGCATCTTGTGCCACCGTTCGACCCAACCCGCCCTCGGTCAAAATGGTCCAAATCAACATCCACAACGGAACCATCCGGGTGAAATATATGTAGTTTTTTTTTCTAGTACCTTCTTATTTTTTTTAATGACTTTGTGATGTTTTTTATTTTTTTTAGGATGAAATTATGTTTTTTTTTTAATTTTCTAGTTATATAAAATGGCCATTTAATTTAAGGGATAATGGATTTAAACACCCCCAACTATGGCCATTTGGCCGATTGCACTCTCAACTTTCACTTTGGCTCAGACCACTCTCAACTTAACACATTGTTTGTCATGGCACCCCGTCGTTAACTAGCCATTAACTCTGTTAGTTGTTTTTGCTGATATGGCATTTTTATCTGATGTGGCATGATGACGGGTACAAAATTGTTATTTCTAAATATTTAAAAAGATAGGCCCCACCCCCTCCTCCCTCCACCACCACTTCACTTTTCCCCCTCTCTCAAACCCTAACTCTAATCAATCCTCCACTCCAATTCCTTTAATCCATCCAATCCGCCATGAATCCAACTCAATACGTACACACACAATCTGCCATGAATCCACCTCAATACATACACACACATACTTTAGATTGCAGTGCAGCTGCACGGCTCAATGAACCCTCGAGGTTTTTGAAAACCTTCACCGGTTACATATCCGTTGAATAATGACTATGTCCTTGTAAAAAGACAGGTGTGTCCTCATTTAACTCGACCTTAAGATTCTTGTCATGTCTTCTTCTTGATAAACCATCGTGTCAGTAATTTCTTCATCATACAATGGATAATCTTTCACACTTAAAACCCCCGAAGCAATTAACTGATTCGCCTCCCATCGCTCTGGAGAACTCATTCTCTTCAAACGCATACAAGAACCAGAAACCGCATCTTCTTCGGTGACCTTCATCCTCGAGAATCCCGTCTTAGATTTTAATTCAACAGCTCTGTTTAACGACAACAAGTCCTTACCGGAGTTCTGATTCACACACATAAATCTTGCCGCCGGCGATACAGCGCCGCTGTCCACGGCGGCGGCGCCGTCGAAGGCGAAGAACGACGAGCCCACCGGAGATGGAACTGATGGGCCGGTCAAACGTTGGACTAGAGTCATGAATTCATTTGGGTTTGTGTGGATTACCTTTGGGGAGACGGTGTAGATGATGACCGGTGGCCGGAGTTGTTGTTGTTGGTGGTGGTGGTGGGGTGGTGGTTGTTGGTGTTGGTGTTGGTGTTGTGGTGGGGCTACTGGTGGTTTGCGGATCTTGTGGGAGTCTTTGTGGGCTCGGAGAGGTGTCAGACGGGGCCCTTGGAGTGACCGGGGAGACTTGACGTTGGGTTTTTCCGGCGAGTCCATGGTGGTGGAGAACTGGAGATTGAGATTTTGGGGAAAGTAAGAGGGGAGATTGGCTGTGTGTACTTGTTTGTGCACATGTAATTATTATATAGATTTCTTTAAAAAAAATAATTGGCCACATCAGATTTAAATGACACATCATACATGCCACATCAGATTAAATTGACACGTAGGCTAATTTTCCTAACCAGGTTAGTGATTATTTAACGAGTGGGTGACATGACAAACAATGTGTTAAGTTGGGAGTGGTCTGAGCCAAAGTGAAAGTTGAGAGTGCCATCGGCCAAATGGCCATAGTTGGGGGTGTTTAAATCCATTAACCCTTAATTTTAAAAAGTAAAATGTAAAAATAAAAAATAATTAGGTAATGATGACGGGGCTCCATCCCACACCCTGCAAATTAAAGGGGGGGGGGGGGGGGTTATAAAGCCCCTTGGCTGACGTGGCGTCTAGGTGGCGCTGAGATGTCCTTTATAACCCCCAAGGGGCTCCATCCCACACCCTCTAGCCTAATAAAGAAGTTGTCTGATATTTGGTGGTGAGCCTCACTGATCCGACAATAAGGAAAAAGAGGTTCATACACCAAAACAAAACAACCTAAAATATAATTGCTTTAAAAAGATGGTGTGACTAGAAAATATAAGTAGCATTGGCCATTGGAGTCCAACGTATTGTAAGAAAAACAAAATATATGTAAGTGATAATTTTTTTTTCTTTTTGTAATATAAGAATTATAAAACTATACTGAATATCCTAATCTCTAATTTTTATAATAAAAATAAAATCAAAAATGATTTTATATCAATTTATTAAAATCTTCAAAAATTTAAACATGATACTAAAAAGGCAACACAATCAAAATCGCATCTTAACAGCTATGGTTTAAACACTTCTAATTAGTGATAGATCCAGAGTTTTTTTGTGACGGGGTGCAAAAAATGGGTCGACACAAATCAAGTCGAGTCAAAATAGGTTGGCTAAAAACAAGTCGGGGTTTAAACAAGTTGCCTAAAAAGAAATCGGGTCAAAAGGGCGGCGTAAAAACAAGTCAGATTAAATCGGGTTGGAGAAAAACATTTCACAAATTATTTGTCGAGCTTTCCCTTCACGTTCCACCTTACGTTGTAATTTCGTGAACCTTGTTAAGTGTGGCTTTATATATATATATATATATATATATAGAGAGAGAGAGAGAGAGAGAGAGAGAGAGGAAGGTTAACGTACATTACGCCAGTTAATTACGCACGTTCATTTTAAAATCACGCACGTTATAATTCAAAAATCCAAAATCACGCATGTTATAGAACAAATCACGCACGTTGTTGTACATGAAGTACGTTAAGCCGTAAGTAATGTACGATATACTTTATATATATATAGGGTAAGGATAGTGTAAAAAGGGCCTAAAGTGTGAGAAGTGTGAGAAGTGTATTATAACACTATATATAATAATATATAACACCATATAAACACCGTATAACAATATGTAACACCATATAATACCATATAACACTATGTAACACTATATATCATTATATAACAAATATAACACTATACATCTATCATAGACATGCTATCAGACAACCTATAGTGTTATATTTGTTATATAATGATATATAGTGTTACAAAGTGTTATATGGTATTATATGGTGTTACATATTGTTATACGGTGTTTATATGGTGTTATATAGTATTATATATAGTGTTATAATACACTTCTCACACTTTTTACAGGATCCTCTACCTATATATATATATATATATAGGGGAAAATTTACGGTACCCGTAAACACAAACTTGTGGTGCTCAAAACTACACACACGACATTTTTTTTTAATTTTTTTTTACAAATGTGTTTATAATACACGCATCTACGTTTATGAAAAAAAAAAATTTGGTCGAACTCGCCCCGTACGGTGTAGTTCTCATGGTTCTTAGAACTAGAGTTGGTTTTCATTTTAGCGGTCTCCTATATATATATATATATATATATATATATATATAGTGTGAGGTTCATTGGGAAACACTAAAAAAGTAGGGAACCGGGGAACACTCTTAAAAATTTAACTTAACATGTTAAAAATTATTTTTTTAAAATCTTTTTCGGCGCTTCTCCTTATATATATACTTGTAGAAGCATTTTTAATAAAAAAAATCAAAAACTAAAAACATTAAAAAAAATTAAAAAAAGGTAAAAAAAATTTTAGAAAAATTATTTTTTTTATTCGACTAGTTTCTCCTCCTTTTTATAAAGAAAAGCGCTGAAATTTAAAAAAAAATTATTTTTAACATGTTAAGTTAATTCTACAAGATATAACTGTTTTTAAACATTTTTTATATTTTTAGTTTTTGATTTTTTTATTAAAAATGTTTCTACTTGTATTTATAAGAAAAAGCGCCGAAAAAAAATTAGAAAAAAATAATTTTTAACATGTTAAGTATAATTTTTAAGAGTGTTCCCCCGTTCTCACTTTTTTAGTGTTCCTCAATGAACCCTCCCCTATATATATAGGGTCGGGATTTAGAGAAAACGGTAGAAAGTGTGAGAACGGTGAGAACGCTTATGGATCGTCTAATCAAAACAATCTATTGACTAGATTGGCGCGGTAGCGTTTTTGTAAATAACATCAATTTTATTATGTGGACGCGCTTCATTAAGGGTAAAAGGGTCTTTTGACTTCTCCACACAAAACGCCATCTCATAAAAATAAAACGCCAAACAAAAATCACACACCATTCTAACTAAAAACACCATTAAATATAAAACGCCAAACTTAATTATAATAAAATCCCGCCTAAAAAAATCGCCAAAAAAATCCTATATATACAACATCTCAGACCTTCAATTAAAAACACACACAAAACCCCAAACACCATATTTAATATATATCATTCGTCTTAGAAACGCCAAAAAAACCCAAACATCAAATATCTTCTAAACCAAAACGTTTTTTGAAATTCAGTTTGGTTGTCTGTAAACTTTCGCTCAATGTAATGGACAAAATCCTTAAGTGAGGATATTGTCCATTTCATTGAGTACAATCTTATTGACTTATCCTCAACTTACATCCAATTTATAACGCCAAAACATACAAAAACATTATTGAGGTTTGTTGTCAATAAAGTTTAGCTGTATGGGGTGGACAACATTGTCAGTTATCTTTCTTAACCGAGGATTAACAATGTTGTCCATCTCATACAGCAAAACATTATTGATTTTAGCATGATCAAAGTTTGAGGTTTAAGGTGCTTTTATTTGGTGGCGTTCTTTTTATCAGTAAAACACCAAAATTAAAAAAATCAAACATCGTTCGTTGGAAAATTTAAGATTATTGGCTGAAGGGTCTAAACTCAATAACATTTTGCTGCATGAGATGGACAAATCTTCAAGAAAAATATGCTGATGTCAGACTTTGTGCTTCCAAACAGCAACAAAAAAACTACTTGAAAAAAAAATGAATCATACGAAAGTCGAACCAGCCAGTTAAGATGATTCAAAAAAAGAAGAAAGAGACTGGTGACAGTGAAGATTTGGAAGATCAAGTGTTTATATATTCTTTTTTTTTATTTTCTTTTTCAGTTGATTGTTATATAATAAAACGCCAGACAGCCAAAATGCTTGGTAAAACGCTATCTACCTAAAACGCCCCAAAAAACTCACAAACTATAATAAAATTACTTTGGAAAAGTATTATAAAAAACCCAAAAAATAAAAAAAATAAAAATCAAACTTCAAAATGTAACTAGAAACAGTAACTACAAAACAGTAAAAATGAAGAGACGGAAAATTTATTATATTAGAATCTAAAACGCCAAGCTTGAAAGACGGGACGTGTTACAGACTTCAGAGAAAAAAACTTATCAAAAACAATAATTACAAACAGTAACTGAAATGACGAATACTTTATTATAATAATGCACCGCCTAACCTACGTCGCCAAAAGAAATCCTATAAAATAATAACTCTCAGCAACTTCCATTTAATCAAACCAAAAAAACAAACGCCAAAATACTACTAAATACCAATCACTGTAAAACGCCAAAAAATTAAAAAAAAATCAAAGATGGCTAATATGCTATCTTGGATATTCAGTATTGTTCTTTGTAAAGTTTCACTGAATGGATTGTTAGCTGAGAGGAGTAACTCAGAAAGATTTTGCTGCATGAGGTGGACAAATTTTCAAGAAAAAGATACTAATGACAATCGCATGTCATTTTGTGTTCTTTGTTCTTGAATAAGGCTTGGACGAGGAAAAGAGATCAATGACATTGAAGAGTGGGATGATTATAAATATGAAGATCAAGATGAAGAAAAAGCGAAAAACTCACCCACACGTCATAGATCTATGTACCCAAACATCCACAAAAAGCCACTTCAACAAACGAGCAGGCAAAATAATCAAACCGATGGGTTTGTTAAGTTTTACATAAAACGCCATATATTTGGTGACAGTTCTTGTACCATTAAAGAAGAGAGAGGCTGATGACAGTGAAAATTGTGAAGAGAGATCCGATTATCATTTTTAATTTATTTTCTTCGCTTCTATTTTTTTTCCCTGTGGTTGTAATATAATTTTACAATTGTAAAACGCCAAGATACCACAAACGCCAAAATGTATATAAAAAATAATATAACAATGGGCCATCTTGTTTAAAATGCCTTGAAAAAACGTCATTCAGATAGATTTCCTGACCCCCCCTGGGTTCCAATGGCATACGATTTGAAAAACACCATAAACGCCAAACTGTTAATACAATGAAACCATTAAACGCCATTAATTATTGAATTTGGTTAACGCCAAAAATCTTAAACCCCAAAAAATAAAACAATTTTGGGAAAAG
Source organism: Helianthus tuberosus (assembly GCA_030545235.1). Taxonomy (NCBI): domain Eukaryota; kingdom Viridiplantae; phylum Streptophyta; class Magnoliopsida; order Asterales; family Asteraceae; genus Helianthus; species Helianthus tuberosus. Next base: position 140,551,650 of record CM060448.1, on the reverse strand, counting down.
CGGAAATGTAAAAGCAGAAGATAAAAGGACAAAAAAGCCCCTCCGCCCTTCTCTATGCCGCGTGACACGTGCTGGGCCAGGATGCGTTCTTACCGTTCTCACACTTTTGAGCGTTTTCTCCTGATCCCGTTTCTCTCTCTCTCTCTCTCTATATATATATATATATATATATGTATATAATTGATTGTTTAAGTATATATGTGTATATATGAATGATTGTGAGTATTGTTGTAAATATGTTAATTAATATTAAACCCACCCGTACACTTGAACGTTAGTGTGCAACCAAATTGTGCAGCCGCTCACTCCCATCTAACTCGCACACCCCTTTAATTCAGGCCCAAATCCCAAAGCCCACAACTAACCCTAATAAAGTCTTACACCCCCTTTATTTGGATTGCACATGTCTATGTGCGGAATCTTGTGTTGTGTATAAATACCCACAAGCTGCCAACCCTAAAGAATGTTTCCAATCATTGACGACAGTTTTCAAAAATATTTCTCTCTCCTTTTTCCAGCAAACATTCTCCTATTCTTTTGGAAACCCTAGAACATTCTAATATCCTCCTCTCTTTTTGAAATCTGACGGCGACATCATCATCAAGATCATACTGCATTCTTTGAGCTACTTCTCCCTTTTTCTTTTATTAAACAATTTCTTACATCTCAGGATTAAGGTTAGTATATTATCACGATTTGATTCATGAACATGGCGTTGTATGCTTGCTTGATGTTAGTGTGTTGATGGTTTGATATGATGTACATAGATCTGATTTTACGCTTCATGATAATGTGCCCGGTGAGTAGACAAAGATCTAGGGTTTATTCTAGAATCAAGATCCAATATTGTTTTAATTATAAATAGATTTCATAGAGATACAAGAAGTTATGTGCAAAAAGGGATTTCTAGATGAATAATGATGTTGTAGAAATCTAGATCTGTTTGGGTAAATGTTTGATGCTTTTCGTGTGAAGAAACTTGTTGTGATGATTAAAGTTAGTGTGATAAATGAACTAGGATTATATGATGTCTACGGCTGGATGATTTTATGTGTGGATAGATTGATTGATGATGAAACGATACATCTGATTGTTTTTAGTATTAATAGTTGGTCCAAATGATTATCTGATGAAGATTGAATAAACCTGTCTGTGTGCGATGAATTTGAAGTTAGGGTTTATAAGAACTGATGTTTGATTTGGTGAACATGAAAGATTTCTGTTTGATTTTATTTAACGTCGCACACTCATGTAATGTACACCTCGTACTGCCTGATGTACAACCTTTCATAGCACACCGTACATTTGAATGCCACGAATGCTGCACATTCCTGATGTACAAACCCTGATGCACAACGTACAATCTAATCATGCGAGGTCGCACACCATTGACTGCACATTCTTAAGGTACAAACACCATATGCACAAAAGTACAACCCATACAATCCATCAATGCATGACCACACACTATCAGGTGGCTGCACACTCCTATTTGGGCCATACGCTGTTTTGCGCCGCACACTTAAATATATTGAATGGTATGTTACTATTCACATGACTGGGCTATTGTTTTGGATTCTTATATGGCAACATGTTTATGTGATACATGATACTTGTATACTGCCTGCTAGATACGTGTAGAAAATACGTGGATTACTTGCATAGAAACCTGATTATTATTGGTAACCATAATAGGACGTGGTTGACCAACTTTAAAACAAGTAATTAATCTGCCGAGCAAAATAAAGATGAGTTCACACATTTTACTAAAAGCATGTATTCCTAATGGTTGGGAACGAATATCACTTTCCCTGGTTTGGGATTGCCTAGTATTCTGATGATGGAATACTATTAAATGCTATTTATATTTCATGTCCTAGCGTACTAAACAAAACTCTATCATGAAGTCCCCACTTACTATACCGATTAATCGTCTGGCCTGGCGAACGAGATATTAGTTGATAGCGCTATTAGGTTTCACTAACCTTACACCATGCCTTAGAGGACGGGCGTGAACTACTATGCCTTGGCAACCGTCAATGATGATAGACATTGACAAACGGGGCAACAACGATTCAACAGCTGCACGTGTTCGGTATTACGCAGTTTAGTAGCTTACAGATGGGGTAGCTCCACAAATCATGATTATAAATCAGTAATTTAACAACATACGTTTTTTGGAAATAAGAACTGGAAAACCGTGAACTAGCCAACTTTATGTTGACACCCTACTGCATGCTTTGCAGGTCCTTAGGTACATCTCGGGAGCTTGCAGCGGAGGAGTTTAGTGGTTGCATTGAACCTTTTTTGGGTTCCTAAAAATATCCCTAAACTTTTAAACTATTGTTTGGATTATCAAACTTTATGCATCCGTTGTTAACTTTAACATTGCTTTTGGAGTTGAACTATTGTCACTAATCGTATTGTGGTGACGAATTTACTTTATTGTAAATGATTGTTTAATATGATGGGTGGCATGATCCTGGTCAGTCACGCGCCTCGTGATAATACTCCGCATGTAGAAATTGAGGGTGTGACATTATTGGTCTAACTAATTTAATTATTTACTATTAATATACCTAATATAGTAATAGAAGAATATAAGATTAATTATAGGGTCGTTTAAAAATTTAAATCAAACTTAAAGGTTTGTTCTATAATATTAGTTAAATTATAGGGGGTTAGCTTAAAACTCCTGATATTAAAAGTAAAAATGTGCTGACAAAATCTTCTTCTCCCTCTATGATACCCCATTTTCAATTCATCTTCTTTACACCATAATTTCTCCATTAAAGTTCCTCCCAAAGCTTTCATATTCTCACATTATTCAATTTCCTTCCCTGTCTTTCTTTATTTGTAGATGACAGGGTCCTTTAATGTATTTTTAAAGGGGCATTCTTAAAACAACTAAAAAATTTCTTCTACACGGTAGAATCTCAGGAGGTACCTGTCCACCCGCTGTAGTCAATGTAGATCTGCCCTTGCTTCTAGTTGATACGCAAATTAACTAAGAGTTAGTCGGGTTTGACAACCTCGATGCTTCACTCATTAAGTTAAATGATACCATATCTAATAATAATAAACAAAAAGACGAGAAAACAGGGTAATAAAAACGCAACAGAGTATTAAAAAAAATTGAAAATAGGGTACTAAAATACTCAGAAACATGGTATACAAAAACCCGAAATTGTGCAGCCGCTCACTCCCATCTAACTCACACACCCCTTAAATTCAGGCCCAAATCCCAAAGCCCACAACTAACCCTAATAAAGTCGCACACCCCCTTTATTTGGATCGCACATGTGTGTGTGCGGAATCTTGTCTTGTGTCTAAATACCCACAAGCTGCTAACCCTAAAGAATGTTTCCAACAATTTATGTCAGTTTTCAAAATATTTCCCTCTCTTTTTTCCAGCAAACATTCTCCTATTGTTTTGGAAACCCTAGAACATTCTAATATCCTCCTCTCTTTTTGAAATCTGACGGCGACATCATCATCAAGATCATACTGCATTCTTTGAGCTACTTCTCCCTTTTTCTTTTATTAAACAATTTCTTACATCTCAGGATTAAGGTTAGTATATTATCACGATTTGATTCATGAACATGGCGTTGTATGCTTGCTTGATGTTAGTGTGTTGATGGTTTGATATGATGTACATAGATCTGATTTTACGCTTCATGATAATGGGCCCGGTGAGTAGACAAAGATCTAGGGTTTATTCTAGAATTAAGATCCAATATTGTTTTAATTATAAATAGATTTCATAGAGATACAAGAAGTTATGTGCAAAAAGGGATTTCTAGATGAATAATGATGTTGTAGAAATCTAGATCTGTTTGGGTAAATGTTTGATGCTTTTCGTGTGAAGAAACTTGTTGTGATGATTAAAGTTAGTGTGATAAATGAACTAGGATTATATGATGTCTACGGCTGGATGATTTTATGTGTGGATAGATTGATTGATGATGAAACGATACATCTGATTGTTTTTAGTATTAATAGTTGATCCAAATGATTATCTGATGAAGATTGAATAAACCTGTCTGTGTGCGATGAATTTGAAGTTAGGGTTTATAAGAACTGATGTTTGATTTGGTGAACATGAAAGATTTCTGTTTGATTTTATTTAACGTCGCACACTCATGTAACGTACACCTCGTACTGCCTGATGTACAACCTTTCATAGCACACCGTACATTTGAATGCCACGAATGCTACACATTCCTGATGTACAAACCCTGATGCACAACGTACAATCTGATCATGCGAGGCCGCACACCATTGACTGCACATTCTTAAGGTACAAAAACCATATGCACAAAAGTACAACTCATCAATGCATGACCACACACTATCAGGTGGCCGCACACCTGATAGTGGGCCGTACACTCCTATTTGGGCCATACGCTGCTTTGGGCCGCACACTTAAATATATTGAATGGCATGTTACTGTTCACACGACTGGGCTATTGTTTTGGATCCTTGTATGGCAACATGTTTATGTGATACGTGATACTTCTATACTGCCTGCTAGATACGTGTAGAGAATACGTGGATTACTTGCATAGAAACCTGATTATTATTGGTAACCATAATAGGACGTGGTTGACCAACTTTAAAACAAGTAATTAATCTGTCGAGCAAAATAAAGGTGAGTTCACAAATTTTACTAAAAGCATGTATTCCCAATGGTTGGGAACGAATATCACTTTCCCTGGTTTAGGATTGCCTAGTATTCTAATGATGGAATACTGTTAAATGCTATTTACATTTCATGTCCTAGCATACTAAACAAAACTCTATCATGAAGTCCCCACTTACTATACCGATTAATCGTCTGGCCTGGTGAACGAGATATTAATTGATAGCGCTATTAGGTTTCACTAACCTTACACCATGCCTTAGAGGACGGGCGTGAACTACTATGCCTTGGCAACCGTCAATGATGATAGACATTGACAAACGGGGCAACAACAATTCAACAGCCGCACGTGTTCGGTATTACGCAGTTTAGTAGCTTACAGATGGGGTAGCTCCCCAAATCATGATTATAAATGAGTAATTTAACAACATACGTTTTTTGGAAATAAGAACTGGAAAACCGTGAACTAGCCAACCTTATGTTGACACCCTACTGCATGCTTTGCAGGTCCTTAGGTACAGCTCGGGAGCTTGCAGCGGAGGAGTGTAGTGGTTGCATTGAACCTTTTTTGGGTTCCTAAAAATATCCCTAAACTTTTAAACTATTGTTTGGATTATCAAACTTTATGCTTCCGTTGTTAACTTTAACATTGCTTTTGGAGTTGAACTATTGTCACTAGTCGTATTGTGGTGACGAATTTACTTTATTGTAAATGATTGTTTAATATGATGGGTGGCATGATCCTGGTCAGTCACGCGCCTCGTGGTAATACTCTGCATGTAGAAATTGAGGGTGTGACATTATTGGTCTAACTAATTTAATTAGTTACTATTAATATACCTAATATAGTAATAGAAGAATATAAGATTAACTATAGGGTCGTTTAAAAATTTAAATCAAACTTAAAGGTTTGTTCTATAGTATTAGTTAAATTATAGGGGGTTAGTTTAAAACTCCTGATATTAAAAGTAAAAATGTGCTGACAAAATCTTCTTCTCCCTCTATGATACCCATTTTCACTTCATCTTCTTTACACCATAATTTCTCCATTAAAGTTCCTCCCAAAGCTTTCATATCCTCACATTATTCAATTTCCTTCTTTGTCTTTCTTGATTTGTAGATGACAGGGTCCTTTAATGTATTTTTAAAGGGGCCTTCTTAAAACAACTAAAAAATTTCTTCTACAGGGTAGAATCTCAGGAGGTGCCTGTCCACCCGTCGTAGTCAATGTAGATATGCCCTTGCTTCTAATTGATACACAAATGAACTAAGGGTTAGTCGGGTTTGACAACCTCGATGCTTCACTCATTAAGTTAAATGATACCTAATCTAATAATAATAAACAAAAAGACGAGAAAACAGGGTAATAAAAACGCAACAGAGTATTAAAAAATTTTGAAAATAGGGTACTAAAATACTCAGAAACATGGTATACAAAAACTCGAAAATTGAGTTTATAATATCCGGTTTCTTAAGAACCAAAACCGAACCCTACCAGGAACTGGGCACATAAGGTATGGTTTTTTGGAAAAATAACCTGATCGAAACCGAACCGGTTATAGCAATAACCGTTTCCAACCCTTAAAATGAGAAACTGGAACCCATTATTATATTTTTTTTGATTTTTTTTACATTCTAAATTTTTTTTTGAGGATTTTTAATTTTTTTTTATTTTCTTGGATTTTTTTATTTTTTTTATTTTTTATATTTTTTCTGGTTTTTTATTTTTTGATTTTTTTAATTTTATGTTTTTTTTCTCTGTGAAGTCATAGCTCTGAAGGCTAACGTCTACGAACACTCGAACATGATGAAGATTCTGAATGTGATGTTCTTTTTAGGGTTACCCACTTACCTAGCGTAATACCCATCCTAGCCCATAAATTATTTTAAATATATATCTTAAAACCCATCCTTAATTATTTCTTAACTCATCCTTATTTTTAAAATGACCTAAGATAACCAAAATAATCCAAATAGGTTTTTATTGCCAGGCCTAATGCCTGCCAATGGATTTAAAGTAAACCAACTTCAATAGATGAGGGACTTCATCTTTTCAATGATTTATGAAACCCATCTCGCAACTTTTATCAAAAGATCTTTTCAATGATTTATGAAACCCATCTCTCAACTTTTAGTGAAAGAACATATAATAATTTAAAATTGAGAATCCTTACATAAATATGAAATACTTGTTAACTAATATAAGAAACTAGCAAAAAGACATGCACGCGTTGCGGTGCTGGTACATCACAAAAGCTTATGTCGAAACGTAGAACAAATCGAATTTATACCGACACGTACATATAAACTATGCACGTAAAAAATTATTTTATTAAGTAAATGAAGTGTAGATATAAACTCGAAAAAATTATAAGTAAAAAACTTAATAGATTAAAAACGTTTGTAAAACCGTGCCAAGTGTGACACCCGGCTATTTTGAGTCTGTACCATACTAGTGTGACACGTGTTATCAATGAATAAAGGCAATATTATATTGAATTTATTAAATTATTGTGTTGCCAAGTCCAAACTTTGTTAAAAATTATGTTGATAAAAACAAGATAAACGCTTATCGCGTAACGAACAAAACGCGAAACGAACGTCAGTGAACGCCCGATTAATGTTAAAATCCTAAAACTATCCCATTATGATTAAAATGCTATTTTTAATCACATCCGTGAGGAAAAATTAAGTGGAACGCTTAAAAACACTGTTTTGCGAATTTAAGCACGTACTGTGCGATATCGCGCGTATCTTACAAAATATAAACGATGAAGTCAGTCAAGGCAAATAATATATTGTTAAGTGATATCATGGCGGGTTAATTTTTATAGAATGATAGAAAATAATTTAAAACACCTTAAAACACGAGATAAAATATCTGGTTATCAATTAAATACCTGTAAAGTGTGTAAGTAGTGTACAATATTTACTTAAATAAATAAATAAATGGTGAATAATCACCCTACTATAATGTCACAACCTCAATTTCCACATGCGGTGTACCCCCGCGAGGCGTGTGACTGACCAGGATCAAGCCACCAATCATATTGAACAACATAATAATAAAACAGTTTTCATCACTACCAATACGATTAGTGACTATTAATGTCTAAGTCCAAAGTTTTAAGTTTAAAACAATGTTTAAAGATAACAGCGGAAGCATAAGTTAAACAGTTCAAAAAAAAGTTTAAAGAAGTTCATAATCATTATTAAGGAAGGCCCAACATGGGTTAACGCGACCACTACACTCCCCGCTGCAAGCTCCTACTATCATTGAGCACCTGCAAAGCATGCAGTAGAGTATAAACATAAAGTTAGCAAGTTCACGAGTTGTCTAGTTTTAATTCCATAAAACTTGTGTTTGTGTTAAGTTACTCATTTATATCATGTCCTGGGGAGCTACCCCATATGTAAGCTACAAAACTGCGTAATACCGAATACTTGCGACCTGTTGTTTCATGGTTGCCCCGTTTGTCAATGTATATCATCATTGACGGTTTGCCAAGGCCTATTAGTTCACGACCTATCCTCTCCAGGCATGGTGTGAGGTTGGTGAAACCTGAATAGTGCTATCAACTAATAACCCGTTCGCCAGGCACCAATGACTAAAAGGTATAGAAAGTAGGGACTTCGTGATAGAGTTTCGTTTAGTACACTTGTTGCATCTAATATAAATAGTAATTAACCGTATTCCAAACCAGGTTTAGTATGCAATCCCAAACCTAGGAAAGTGTCGTTTGTTCCGTTTCCCAACCACCGGGAACGCATGCTTTTAGTAAAGTGTGTGAACTCATCTTGGTTTACTCAGCAGATAGTTTACTTGTTTAAAAAGTTTGGTTAATCACGTCCTATTATGGTTAACAAGTTGAAATCAGGTTTGTATTCGAGTAACATCCCATATACACGTATTTTACACTTAGCACATAAGTATCACGTATTACAAAATAAGCATACGGATTAATTCTTTGTTCAATGAACAGTAACAATGCACAATCCAAAATGTGGTATAAATGGGCAGCCCAATAAGCCATGTGACCCAAATACGAGAGTGTGCGGTTTAACCATGAGTGTGCGACCTAATAATCTTGTGGTTCGTTATGTGCGTGTGCGGCCCAAATTAGTATTAGGCCCAATAATGTGTCAGTCCACGAATTAGAGTGTGCGACCCACCATTGGAACAACCCACATAGAGTGTGCGGTCCACACTCTAGTGTGTGACATATCCAAGGTGTGCGGTCATGTATAAATCGGTTGTAAGATATGCTTAAAGCCCTTGCACCTAGAAAGGAATGTGCGGTTTATAGTGTGCGGCCATGCTCAATCTGGTGTACGTGTTGCATTACAGACTGTACCTTGAAAGTTGTGCGGTACACATGGCACACTAGTTTGCGGTCCGCTGTGCCCTATTGTACGATATGCATGTTTTATAGTACGTTGAGCAAGTGTGCAGTATGAGACATTTCAAATAGTAACATTTCATGTTCATAAGATTCGATCGATCAAAACACAATTCTTTCATGTGATTTCATCAATCAATTCACAGATTGTACTAACATGTTTTGATTTAATGGTTTCTCATCATCAAACAATAATTATCAATTATTCAACATAGATCTAAGTCCTATTTCAAATCAAACAGATTAACCACACTTGAATCATCAAAAGGGATCTAAGGTTCTATTTTAATGTTATGCATCAAGACACTCCTTTTTATCCCTCTAGTTCGATCAATTTATTAAAGACCATCTTTTATCAAAAGACCCCTAAACATTTATCATTAACTTTACATACTTTGCACAGAATCGTGCATTTGAATCAAAGATCATTCTATCATGAGCCCTAGATTCTTGTCAAATTATCAAACCTTTATTGTATTTATTACATGGAAACATCAAATGATTCTTGCATAATGATTAACACACAAACATAGATCAATTCAAGCTCATTCAACACTCATCATTTATTTAACAAGCATTGTGTGAATGGTGGAACATACTAACTAACCTGGAATTTAGGATACCAAAGTGTGCGATAAAGAAGAGAATGATGTTTCGAAGAAAAGGAAGGATGGTTGCTGCTGATCTTCAGTGTTGCTGTCGCCGTCAATCTTCCAAAAAGAAAGGGAGGATTTGGTGTGTTTTAGGGTTTTCTAGAGAGAGAGAAAGAATGTTTTAGGGATTGCTGCCCTAATGATTTGCTTCCAACATTCCCTGATTGTCGGCTGAATGAGAGTATTTATATCCTTCCAAAGTTACCGCACACATCAAGAGAGTGTGTGCGGCTTGCTTCGGTTTGCCATGGGCTCACAGGTGTTGGGCCTGGACTAGCAGGGGTGTGCGGTCCACTAGTGAAAGGAGTGTGAGATGGAGGAGTGTGTGAGTTTGACAGAAGTATGTGGCTCCCCTATTTGTCGCACAATTCAAATAGATACATATGCATACCTATATTTTAAAAAACAATTATATAATAAATATTCATTCATTATATTCACACAATTATCCACTTCACATAATCACAATGTAAGATAGATCATGCAGGAAAACCCAAAGTGTCACATTATCCCCAAGTTCAAAGAAATTTCATCCTGAAATTTAGCGCACAACCACTGACAAGCTAGTGTGTTTAAATTTTTTCGCGGGGTGTCACATCATCCCCTTCTTAGTTTGGAATTTCATCCTGAAATTCGGTAGTAGCCTCAGTGCTGGAAGTATCGTTTGCAAACAATTGGGGACACTTGCGCATCATTTGGTCTTCCCATTCCCATGTAAACTCTAGCCACGGCGTGAGTTCCAACGAACTCAAACTATTGGTATCTTGCTACACTTGAGGGTTTTGATTTCTTGATCTGTGATCTCAACCGGTTCCTCAACGAAGCGTAGTTGATCATCGATCTTGAGTTCCTAAAAAGGAACGATAAGAGTTTCATCTGGCAAACACTTCTTCAGATTGGATACGTGAAAAACGTTATGCACCGCACTCAGCTCTTCAAGTAGGTTTAGTTTATATGCTACTTTACCGATTCTATCGGTAATTTTGAAAGACCCGACATAACGCGGATTAAGCTCTCCCATTTTACCAAAACGTACCACACCTTTCTAAGGTGAGACTTTTAGTAGAACCCGGTCCCCGACCTGGAATTCCAAAGGTTTCCTACGCCTGTCAGCGTAGCTTTTCTGACGGTCATGAGCTGCCGCCATTCGTTGTCTAATTTGGGAAATCTTTATCATAGTGTCGAGTACGAGTTCTGGGCCGGTGATTTGACTTTCGCCAACTTCTGCCCAACACAAAGGTGACCGGCATTTACGTCCGTACAATGCCTCAAATGGTGCTGCCCTAATGCTAGTGTGGTAGCTGTGGTTATAAGAGAATTCTACCAGTGGTAAGTGTTGTTCCCAACCATTAACAAAGTCGATGACACATGCTCTCAGCATGTCTTCGAGAGTTTGGATGGTACGTTCAGTCTGACCATCGGTCTATGGGTGATAAGCGGTGCTCATATCTAAACGTGAGCCAAAGGATTTGTGCATAGCCTGCCACAAATCGGATGCAAAACGTGGGTCACGATTAGAGATAATAGAAGTTCGCACTCCGTGCCTAGCAACTATGTCTTTCAAGTAGATGGTTGCAAGTTTTGAAAACTTGTCGGTTTCCTTGATCGTGAGGAAGTGTGCAGACTAGGTTAAACGATCTACGATCACCCAAATAGTATCGTTTCCGCTTTGGGACCTTGGTAATGTGACAACCGTCAATTTTCCATGTAATTCCGTACATGTTAAACTGTGTTTTAATAACTGTGCTTGATTCTGAATTAATGGCATAAATGATTTCTGATTATTGTCATATACATACAAGTGCATTACATGTTGCATGATTTCATATCATTATTGCATGCAACACATTATGATTAAATTAGTGCGCGAAACAAAGTTAGCACAGTTATCAGACAAACTAGAAGTACTGATGGGAGTTCAGTACCAGACAGACATGATGTTAAGGCACAGAATGAGCCCGAAACCAAGAGTTACACTAGTATAGTGTGTACTGTGTAGGAAAGTAATGATCATAAAACTGCCTTCCTAGTGATAGTTTAAGTGCTGGAAAGTGCCTAAAACTCACACAAACTGCAGAATTCTGCATATTTCAGCAAAAATCAGCACTTTAATAACAAAATACAATGCAGAATTATGGTTAAATGATCCAGAATACCTTCCTAGGTGTCGGGAATCAAAACTTTCATAAAAGGGAACATAAAGCACACTAAACTGCGTGTTTTAGCACCTTAATGAACCGGTAACCAACCGAACTACCGGACACTACCCGAAACACCAAATATTCACTAGAAGCATTGTTTTCACATTTCCGAGCTAGTTATGGCCACTGAACATCGTAATGCATACTATAATCATATAACACTTATAACACTAAACATTACACTTAGAATCTAACTAAACTAACCAACTTACATTTGAAATCCAACCCTATACCCCCCCCATTCGACGGTCACCACAAAGGGGACCCACCCCTTGATTTTCTTGAATTGTTTATATGATATGTTGAGTCCTTTGCAAACATAATGACCACTAGACTAAGTGTTGTTGGAGAATTGATTTAAAGACCCACTAGTTAACCGTTCTCTTTCATTCAACAACTTCAACCAACATCATCTCTTCCTCTCCTCCATCCCTTGCTCACAGCCACAATACACCACCACACCACCATCATTTTCATTCCATTAACAACCATTCTAAGGTGATTCAAGGGTTCTAGGAGCTAAGTTAAGGAGCTTGAAGGCATTGGAACTTGAAGGACCTTCACCATAAGCTTTTATCCACCTTCTTCATCATCTTCTTCATCTTTGATTTCTTCCCTAGCCTTGTGCTAGTAGTAAGCCTCTTGTAACTTGATTTTACTTCTCATTTTGATGGTTAAAAGATTATGTAAGTTGTTAAACATAAGAAACATAAAGAAACAAGAAGAAAAACTTTCACATAAAGCTTACATAAGAATCTATGTTGATTTAGTGTATGTATGATACTTGATTGTTGATTTCTTGTGTTTATGATGATGATCATCATAAGAAGCTTGCTAGATTGTGATTAAACACATGATCTAGTAAGTGAAAGGATGAATCTTGTGTAAATCAAAATGATCATCCTTTATGTGAACATGAACTTGAAAAATGAAATTGTTTTTGTGTATGATGATGATGGATCCATGTTATAAGTCTTGTAAATGGATGATTACAAAAATAATTTTCTCAAGAAACCAAAGTTATTTACAATATTTACATAATCATGATTTTTAAAGAAACTAATCATGTTTTAAGTGTTTAATCAAATCTAGAAACATGTTTGTAACAAGAAAAATACAAAAGAATTATTTTTAGAAAAATCATCCTACAAGTTGTAAAGGACTAAATTTTACAAGAATGTGATCTTTAAACAAATAATCATATTTTTAAGGGTAACTAAACCTACTAAATAACATACTAAGTTACTACAAGTTTTTACAAGAGTTCAAGTTCATGATGTAGTGTAAATTGCATGATTTTGGCTCATGGTAAGTCTTGCATGATTTGTTGATGATTGATATGATTTTAAAAGAAAATGATATGCCTTTTAAAGCATGGAAACCTCCATTTTTAAGGAGAAACTATGGCAAAATTTTTGTAGAATTTAAACACTTTGAAAAATATTTTTAAACAAGTGTTTATAAGTAAATTTTTATCATGGTTTTCAGATAAAAACTTTGTCACACCCCGACCACGTAAAACAACAAAACGTGGCGGAAACGTCGAGGAGTGTTGTAACAGAATCATTGTTTCATAACACATGGAAATTGAAATATTGTTTTATTGATTAAAAGAGTTACAATGTCTTGACAATCAAAGAAATATAACATAAATAACTAGTCTTGCATCTTTTATTGTCACTAAGGCCCAAGTCCGCCTAAGTGGCCTAAGTGTATCTTGATAAATCCTATGCATCATATCCTGAAACACATGTGAAAATAGGTATGTCAGCATAAAAATGCCTGTGAGATACATAGGTTTTGTGAAAATAGAATTCATGACTTATGTTTAAGAAAATGTTTAGTCATGAACCTTGTAATTTGCTTTGTCTTGTAAATCATTTGAAAAACAATAAGATCAGATTATATGTATAAATAAGAGAATAATGTATGGTTAAATGAATAACCAAGTAAAATGAGTTTGTATAAGATAAGTTGTTTTGTAAAACAATGTCTTGTGAAAAGTATGTTATTTGTATAAAATGTTATATGTCTTAAATTGAAATGATTCAAATAACGCTACGATATGTAATACCATACAAGCACTTATATATAGGAAGTACCAGCGGCGTATCCACCATGCTTGTATCATATTACACACGCCTCGTTACTTAAATCACTTACTCAAACTAAACCACCATTGTAAAATGTTTATGTATAATCAAATGTCAAAATGTTTTGTGTATATCAATGTCAAAATGTTTATGTCTAATGTAAATCATGAATTGTGTATATCAATGTCATGTATGGTAAGTGAAATATATCAACTAAACCATATGTAAAATGCACAAAAACAAGGTATTGAAGTAAAACATGGTTTAAATCAAAGTTATGTTTTGTGGAACAAATGCATGCTATACTGATATAAACATCTATGCGGTGTTGTGAAAATTCATACATCCAAGCCTTGTGACTGTAGAATAAACCCTAGCATAAAGTCTAAGGTCCACCTAGAAATGTAGTCGGATTCGGTCATTCCTTCCAATCCAAACAAACCCGGGATTTCAGGAATGGGAGTTGTCAAGTCCTATGGTACCACTACCTACTACCGAGCGGCATGATCGGTGTTAATGAATGTACATTGTCCCATTTAAACAAACCAAATGTCATACCAAAATGTAAGCATGTGATGAATAACAAATGTACTAAGTATGCACACAATGGGCATACATAGCATAAAATGTAATGTAAAACAATGTACTAAGTATGCACACAATGGGTATACATAGCATGAAATGTAATGTAAAACGATGTACTAAGTATGCACACAATGGGCATACATAGCATGAAATGTAATGTAAAACGATGTACTAAGTATGCACACAATGGGCATACATAGCAAAAACACAATGAAATCATGTACAAGTAGGCACATGTGTTTCACCCCAAAACAGTTTGAAAACGGTAAAAGAGGGGTCTATGTACTCACTTGAGATTTCTCAGAAGTCCTAAGATAACCACCAAGCAATGCTAGAGATCACGGAATCAAACGTCACCTAATATAGGTAATTATGTTAATGAACCGGACCTATATCGGAGGATCGGATAGAATGAGGGCTCGTAAACCAAATGAGTATGGGAACTCATGTAGTATGGTTTAACAAAGCCTACATACTAAATGAAACCTAACCTAAGTGCTTACGACCCATTACAACCCGTTTAGGTAGCTTATACTACTTTAACGCGTCGTTCGCGTAAAACGCGTTCGGACTGCCTAACTAGTCCTATGACAAGTAATATATGCCTTAACATGTCTAATATTGTTGCCCAATCAGTTTAGATGTCAAAAGTTATGTTACATATGCTTAAAATGAATTTTGGCGTAAAAAGGGCATTTTGGTAATTTACCTAAGGCATATAAACTACCTATCATACAACTACTTAAACGAAGCGACCATAAGGTATAACCTCGGAAGGTTATTCCCTATATACTATGGTCACCTAATGTGTTTGGTCGGATCCTAATGATCGACCAAACGGGTCGGGTTCGAAAGTATAAGCGATTGTTTAGATCGCTTACCTTACGACCCTATATAAGCACTAAACTAAAAGTGACGAGCTAAGCATGTTAAAACATGCTTAACTAAGTTTAGAAAACAGGTTTGATATCAAAACAAATGGTTTTGATACCCAAGAGTAGTTTGGTTACAAAATACGCGTAAATGCGCATTGTGGCCGAAACTACGACTCGTCACTGAGCCTAGATAACGTGGTAATCAGTAGGTATAGTCACAAGAGACTATAACCATCGTGATTACGCTCACGTTATGAAGTTCAACCGAACTTCATGTTGACCATAAACTGGTCAATGCACTTTCAGACTAGAAAAGCGATAAAAGAACGAAGGAACACTTACAAAGGGTCCCCGCTAGTAAATCTTGATCGAATAGCTCATGTATGAAGTAATGGCTTCAACTTAGAGCTTTTAGATCAGATTTTTGTGGGTTTTTGCAAGTGATGGGGTTGGGTATTTATAGGATTCAGAGAGCCGTTAAGATCGTTTCTTGGAAACCGTGCTTTGATCTTGGCCATACACCTCAAGACCCTGGTTTTTGAAAACCATTTGAGCCCATGGTATTGCCCAAAACCATGTGCAAAGGTGGTATTGGCCAGATTCAATGTTTCTGCACATTCTGCTGTCTAGAGACCCCTTACGGACCGTAAGGGTGATGGCTTACGGTCCGTAAGCCATCAACTTTCGCAGAATGTCAGTTTTGGTCCCTGTTGTGCAATAAAGTCATTTCCGACACGTTTAAGGCCCGTTAACCCCATTCCAAAGATCTAGAAGTTAAAGTATAGGGAACTTAAAATGTGCTCAAAAATATCCCGGATGTCAGTTTGTTTAGTCGTACAGTTGCGTTGTTCGGTTAATTACGACGGAATGCGGATAAGCGCGAAAAACGATCCAAATTGCGCGACGAATGGATTTTTGACAAGCCAAACACTAAAGCATAATATTATAATGCTTACATAAATTTTTGGAGGTCTGGATGTATTCAGAACGTAAGATATGCGCGAAAGAGCAAACTTATGCACTTTTTGACGCTTTTAGTCCCTGAATGACCCAAAAATTTATTTTAGCACACCAAACCCCTCAAAGCCTATTTCTAAGCTATGTAAAGGATATTTATGGTATGTTTAACTTATGGTCATGTTCCGGAATGTCTGTTATAGTTCAAATTGGCATACTTTC
The DNA here is from genome assembly GCA_030545235.1 of Helianthus tuberosus. Lineage (NCBI taxonomy): Eukaryota > Viridiplantae > Streptophyta > Magnoliopsida > Asterales > Asteraceae > Helianthus > Helianthus tuberosus. Next base: position 140,535,019 of record CM060448.1, on the reverse strand, counting down.
GCAGTTTGTCAACTTTAGTCCCTGTAGGCGAATTAACTCAATTTTGCCATACCAAAGCCTTCAAAACTTATTTCTAAGTTATGTAAAGGTTATTTAAGGTATGTTAAGCCTGTTTCACTATTCCGGAGTGTTCTTTGCATTAAACGGGTTATATTTACGCATCGGTGCGCGTATAACCTTCCAGTAAGCGATTTAAAGCTTGAAATCGAACAAGAATTGATATGTGCAAAGGACACACATATTTATACAAATCCCAAGTATGAAATACAATATTTCATTGATACAGTATTTGTTTGATGGCCGTGGAGGCACAGGCGTCACAAACTTGCCATAATTTTGTTACAAAATTACAAATATTGGAGGTTGATTTTTGATATATAAAAGTGACTAAGTATATATATTTAGGAAAATATATTTAGATGTCACAATTTGTGTGTTACTTGTATATTATGTGTATTAGTTATATTATTTTTAGGAACTTGAAAATAATATAACTTACAAAAATACAAAAATTGTAATACTAAATATTACCAAAATTCCAAGAAAATGAATATATAATTTATACCCAAAATATTGGACAATCGGACAAACGGACGTATGGACTACACTTATATATATTCCAGAATTAAATTCATATATATTTTGACAAATGAATTTAACGGTATTTTGGAAAACGAAAGAACAGAAAATATGATTTTTACGAGTATTACTAGATACATCATATTTTATCAAGAAGGAAATATATTATTTTAGGTAGAGAAAAATATATATATTTTCTTGAACAATTAGAAGATATACTATTGTAACACCCCGAAAATATAAAACTTTATATTAGAATTATAAAGTATAAAATAAACTAGGACAAACTAACTAGGGATAAATAACCCAGTTAGTTATGAGTCTTGTGGTAACATATAAGTGGATTAAAACACCTAAAATATAAACTAAACAATAGTTGAGGAACTTAAGTTGTTAAACTTGAAACTTGAATTAATAAAACAAAATAAACTACACCAAACACACACTTAAGTATGTGTCTGGTCGAACAAAACACAGGGGCGAACAAGGATTCCCCACCAAACCCTAGTTCTTGCCAAATTGATCAAATTGAAGGCTTTAGTCAGTTCCAAATCGATTTTTAAGCACGAATTAGTGATCACCTCGTTGAAGGGATCATAAGGTATGCAAAATTTTAGTGTTTTGATTCATCTCAAATTCTAGGTAAATTGTGAAAATCGAAATTGAGCTTGATTATGTGATGTTTAGATGAAACTTGTAATGAAAACAAGTTTAAGAATGAATCATAGTTGATAAATTGCAGAAAATATGTTTAAATTTATAAAACTCATGATAATCTATTCGTAGTTTAAATGGGTTTTACAAGATATGATGAACACAAGAATTATAACTATCAAAAGTAGTATTACTTGATTTCTATATGATGATTTGATGATAGTATGCATGCTTGACATGATGAAATCAAAATATGTGATTCAAATTGGTGAAAAATAACAAGTTATGAACTTGATTCTAGTTATGTAAAAATTAAATCCGTTAGGTGTTCGTTAAAATGCCTAAGTGAGGAATGAAGTGTTAAAAATCTGATGAAAACGCATGTTTGATTTTTATGGCAAATTATGCGTTAAATTTTATAAAAGGGTTCTAAAATGATTGTGAATTGAACTCTTTAGGCAAAGAATCCGGATCGTCGAGTGGACAAGCCAGAGGGGATACGCGCTTGAAAGGGGTGCTCTAAAGGTACGTGACTCTAGTCCCGTTACATTATGCATAAACGTTTGGTTATAGTTGTTAATGGTGTCATAGAGTAGTATATGCGTTTAATGTGTCATTGAAGTGACGAAGCTCACTCGACAATCAAACGGGTCAAAATGATGGTTAGAAATAGTTAGGTTTGTCATTGAAGTGATGGTTTTCACTCGACAACCAAACGGGTCAAAACTATGCCTTTTAAACGATCATGTGTGTAGAGACTTGAAAGTCTCATATTATGCTAGAGTTAGAAAGCAATACGCTAAAGGATTGGATATACTAAGTTAATTTATGAACCCGTGATATCGGGTCGAACGATTAGTAATCAATTGCATAAGTTGCATAAGGCGACATGTTTGAAATATGAGAAAACGAGCATGGAATTCTATTGTGAGCGTAAAACCATGTGATGGTGCTGATACGCCAAGATTTACAAGCCCGAGGAATGAGTAATTAAGTCTAGTATGCCAAAGAATTGAATGATGAAAAATACGCACACATAGCTAACGGGTCGGATAATCGAAACAAGGATTTTGTGAACCAGTCATTCATAAACCGGGTATCGTTATGTGATATTTACATGGTTAGATCCGTAATTTTATTACGGACACATAGGAAAAAGAATCGACTAAAACAGACATGTGAGTAAAAGGTTATGAGCCTTTAAAGTTAGAAATTATAAAATTTTCGGAGCTGGGCAGATATGCAGGTCCAGAAACTGGACCTGCTGGAAAACATGTTCCCCCGCGGCATGCGCTGGGGAGTTAAAGTGCATGCGTGACACGCGAGGCCGCTCGCGGCACGCGCAGGATTAAGCAGAGTCTGTCTCGTGGCCCAACAGACCAAAAGTTAAAAATTTTATTTTTTTGTTATTTGTATGATATCGGAACTTGTTTATTCATGTTATAATGTTGTCAAAACTAACAATTTGTGTGGTTTTGACCTTAGGTGATGTTTGTCTCATTTCGGATGCCAATCAAGCAAGAACGCAAGAATCGAACACAAAGTTTTGTAGCTTCCGCGCTAGTCTTGTCTTGTTCTAATCAATGTTTGTTTTGTAAACACTACTTAAAGTTGAATGTCTTAAACTAGTTAGTTGGTTGTATTAGACATCATAACTATGTAAACTTAGTTTTAAATAACTAAGTTTTGAAAATTATGTAATTTGGTATTTAAAAATCCATGTTATTGATTAAAATCTTAAATTATGAGACAAGTCTTACAACTATTTTTTGGAAGAAAATATGTTTTCTTAAACAAATTAAAAATATATTATTTTGGGTGAAAAATGGATTTATAAATATTTTCTAAGTTAATCTTGAAAATATATTATTTTTAAGGTTTATATGAAAGAATAATTATTTTTACCAAGAAAGATTTATAGATAATTTTCTATAAAAGTTTTCTTAAAATACATATATTTTAAGAATATAAATTGGTGATTTTAGTTGATTAAAATAATATTCTAGAAAGTTAACTACAAAATTAAGTATAAGAATACATAATAAATGCAATAAAAATACATATTCTCGTACGTACAAATACACACCGGAATACGCCACCAATACTTACACAAGACTAAGAATACACAAGCATAAATATACCCATCCTTGGGAAATATTCATGAAGGATTACAAAACAAAATAAGTTAAAATATATTATTTTAACAAATATTCCAAATAGTTGACAAATATAATTTAAGTTAAAATATTATTATTTTCACCAATAATTATATACTTTGGAATAATATTTAGTACATCAAAAACGTAACTCAAAGATACTAAGTCATAACAATTAAGACTAAAAGTTGTGGCATGACCTAGCCGTCTAATAAACCATAGCACGTGTGTAGGTAGTTGCACGACTTCAGGACAAGACCTTTGAGTTACACCAGACAGCAGGACGCAAGATTGTGAGTTCATGTCCCCCTTTTCTTTTAACTGTTTTCAGTTTTATAACCTCGGGGGTTAAATACATGTTACAAATGTTTCGATGATTACAAATGGTTTGGTTAGCTAAGGAATGAATTGTTAGATCATGTGAATGGGTAGGCGTTAACTTAAGACCATTAATCCTTGTATAAGGACCGAGGGGCATGAGTGATAGATCTATTTGGGTGTTGCGAGCCCCACCCATGAGCCCGCGAGTTGGACCATGTGGTGACTATGTCGTTCCCGTCGGGTGGCCCGGTACGAAATACGCAAAGGATTGAGCCTTCCTACACCGTTGCACACATATTAATGTATTAGCTTCACATTAATTGATCTGTTCATAGACGCTTTCATACCGGTTTACAAATACATACTTACAAATGTTTACAAGGTTATTCGTGCACACATACAAAAACACATGAACTGGCTCAACTTTTGTTGATGTTTTCAAACTACATGTATTTCAGAAAATTGATATGGATCTGGCGGGCGATTAAAGTTTTCAAGATGTGTTTACAAGAAGTGATGTCATCCCATTTTGAAGGGTTTGAATTATCTTATCTTTGGTAAGATACATGAATTAAAGCCTTGTTTTATCTATGTCTTTTGTTAAAGTCCTTTGTGGAACTTAAAACATTTGGTTGGTTGTATGTTAAACTTGGAGTCTTGGTTGGTACTAAACAATGTGGTTTGTATTATTTTGAAACTTATTTATGGATGAACAACACGGTTTCTATCATATAGTTGTTTGTTATAATTGAATGCAATGATATTAAGTAAGTCACACATCATACGCTTCCGCAAAAGTCAGGGTGTGACATTTAAACCGGTGAAAAAGTCCATGGAAATCTGCTCCCATTTCCAAGTTGGCAACTCGGGTTGTTGTAGTAATCCTGACGGTTTTTGATACTCGATCTTGACTCTGGCACAGGTCAAACACTTGCTAACATACCTTGCTATGATTTCTTTCATGTTAGGCCACCAGTACACTGCCTTGAGGTCGTGATACATCTTGTCAGAACCGAGATGTATCGAGTAGCGAGACTTGTGTGCTTCATCCATTACTCGTTCTTGGAGGTTTCCATAGAATGGAAGCCAGATACGTTTCATTAAATAATGTATGCCATCAACACGCAACCGAGTCCTTGTATAGATTGTCACACCCCGACCGCGTAAAACAACAAACCGCGGCAGAAACGTCGGGGAGTGGAGTAACAGAATTATTGTTTCACAACCATGGTATTTAAAGTTTCATTTTATTTGAATAAAGAGAGGTTACATTGTCTTAAAATAAGGAAACATAACATAAGTAAAACTAGTCTTGCTTCTTTTATTGTCACTAAGGCCCGAGTCCACCTAAGTGTCTCACGAACAACCCTATGCATCAGCTCCTGAAAACACATGTGAAAATAGGTACGTCAACATAAAAATGCTTGTGAGATACATAGGTTTTGTTGATTGTATGATTCATGACTTGTAGTTAAAGAAATGTTTGACAAATAGTAGTCATGAACCTTAAGAAAATGTTTTCTTTTATAAATCATGCGAAAAGCGATAAGAAAATCAGATGATATATAAAAGAATACTGCATGCTTAAATAAATAACTAAGTAACAATGAATTTGTATAAGTTATGTCGTTTGTAAAACAATGTCTTGTGAAAATATGTTATTTGTATAAAATATAACATGTTCTTGTCGAAATGATTTAAATAACGCCACGATATGTAATATCATAAAAACACTTATATATAGGAAGTACCAGCGGCGTATCCACCATGTTTTAATCATATTACATGTCGCCTCGTTATGTGAATCATTTATCGAAAACCGTCAAAATGCCTTGTTTAAACAAATGTCAAAATGTTTATGTATAAATAAATGTCCAATTGTTAAATGTAACCCATGTCTTGTATAATCAAATGTTATGTATGGCAAGTAAAAAGGTAACTACTCAAACCATATGTATAATGTTTATGTGAAATCAAATGAAATGTATGGTGAATAAAAGTATTACTCAATCCCATAGGTAAAATGTACAAAACAATGTATTTGAATAAATCATAGTTTAAGTCAAAAGTTATGTTTTGCAAAATCAATGCTTTGCTGATACAAACATTTACGCTGTATTGTTTATCGCATAGATTCAAGCCTTGCAACTGACGGACAAACCTTCAAACAAATCAAAGGTTTATCAATTATGTATATCGGATTCAGTCATCCCTTACGTCCAAACAAACCTAGGATTCCAGGGATGGGAGTTGTCAATTCCTATGGTACCACTACATACTACCGAGCGGCGTGATCAATGTTAATGAACGTATTTTAGTCCTGTTAAACAAACCAAATGTCATACCAAATGTAAGCATGTTATGTAAAAACAATGTACTAAGTATGCTAAATAAACATACAAAGCAGAAATGTACTAAGGTATTGAAAATGTTGGACAAAAGACCCTGGAATTCAAGCTGATTGCTTAAACAGATCTGCTGAAAATGTGTCCCTGTTGCGTGTCGCGCTAGGGTGACCTGGTCTTGGCGCGTGGCGCGGGGGAGGTCAAGCAGAAAGTTTCAAACTTTGTCAGAAATGGTCCCTGCATGCTTAAAACTTGATTTTCGACTCGATTAAGCCCCGTTAACCCCATTCCAAGGCTCTAAAATAAAGTTAAAGCATAGGGAACATGAAATATGCTTGAAAACATCTCGGATGTCGGTTCGTTTGGTCCTACGGTCATGTTATTCGGTTAATTACGACGAAATACGAACGGACGCGAAAAACGATCCAAATTACACGACGAATGAAATTTTAGCACTCCAAACACTAAAATAAAATATGTTAATGATTACAAAATTTTTTGGATGTCCGGATATGTTCAGAACGTAAGATATGCGCGTAAATGCAAACTTATGCACTTTTTGACGCTTTTAGTCCCTATTGATCAAATAAGTTTATTTTATCATACCGAAACCCTCAAAGCCTATTTCTAAGCTATGTAAAGGATATTTATGGTATGTTTAACTTATGATCATGTTTCGGAGTGTACGTTACTTTACGAATCGGCATACTTTCGCAGTTTGTCGCAAATAGTCCCTTCGATCGAATAAACTTGATTTTGCCATACCAAACCCTTTAAAACTTATTTCTAAGTTATGTAAAGGTTATTTAAGGTATGTTAATCATATGTTGATGTTTTGGAGTGTTTTTCGCGTTAAACTGATTATGTTTACGCATCAGTTTGGGTATAACTCCCCAGAAAGCGATATAGAGTTTGAAATCGAACAAAAATCAAAACGTGCAAAATGTCAAACATAAATAAAGAAAAATTGGGGTCAAATCACATTGTTTTATTGATAATTGAACTATTTAGAGTTTATACAATGATTACAAGCACAAATGTCACAGTCTCCCCTACTTTAGGAAATTTCGTCCCGAAATTTATTTAGAGGAAACTTGTGAGAATAGATGTGGATATTTCGCCTTCATTTGATCTTCACGTTCCCAAGTAAATTCTTGTCCACGTTTAGATTCCCAGCGAACTTTGACAATAGGTATGCGCTTACGTTTGAGTTTCTTGACTTCACGGTCCATTATTTCCACAGGCTTCTCAACAAAGTGCATCGTGTTATCAACACGAATTTCATCAAGTGGTATGTGGAGGTTCTCATCAGCTAAACACTTCTTGATATTGGATACGTGGAAAGTTGGATGAACATTCCCAAGTTCAGGAGGTAGCTCAAGTCTGTAGGCTACCTTTCTGATTCTTTCGACGATCTTGAATGGTCCAACATATCTGGGTACAAGTTTTCCTTTCTTTCTGAATCTAATCACGTCTTTCCAAGGTGAAACCTTGAGTAGAACGCGATCACCGACTTGGAATTCTAAGGGCTTGCATCGTCTATCCGCGTAACTCTTTTGACGGCTATGATATGTGTAAAATGCAACATATAAATTACATCAAATAAGGCATAAAACTAACCCTTTTTAGTACTAATGTTGGAAAAAGTGTGCTTTTGTCTTCCTTTTGTATTTTCAGGGTTAAAAGAGCTTAAATAAACAAAAGAAGCAAAAATGCAGCCAAATCAAACAATAATACAAGAAAAGGAGTAAATGTGGCATGCCCGACCCCTCGACAACATCGTCCCAAGCAAAACAAGAAAACAGAAGGCTGAACACGCCCCGTGCTCAATGAGCACGGGGGCATGCCCAAGAGTCTGCAGAAAAGACAAAGTTGTAGAAGCTTCTATTTCCCAACACGGGGGCGTGCCCAGCGGACACGGGGCCGTGGTCAACGCTAAGATTCGCAGAATCCAAGCAAATCTTGATAGTATAGATATACTTCTGCACACGGGGTCGTGCCCAGCAGAAACGGGGGCGTGGTCAACTAATGCGGAAAAACTGCATTTAATGAAGAAAGAGAAGATGGGTGGACACGGGGTCGTGCCCAATGGACACGGTGTAACACCCCGTGTTTTCATAAGTGAAAGTCAAAGTCAACGACCGGTTTCGCGCAACTTGACTCGTAGAAATTTCTTTATTTTATTTGTATTATGTGGAGTAAGTGTCGTTAATGCAATAATCGATGTGTGTTAAATCGTTAATCAACCGACTTACGACTGTGAGTTATAGGAAGTAACAATGCGATAAAGTTAACTAATCAATAATCAAGCTATACTAATCGAATTGACTTCTAACCGCAACTCGAGCTATGAATTTTACTTGTTATTATACGTGTGCGTGTGCCTTACGTGTTACCTGTGCATGTTTATTTATGTTATGTGGTGATAAGCAAGCGAACCCAATCGAAACTCGAAATCTAACTCGGGATGCAGTCGAACCCGAATCGTGAACAAACTACGATAAATGGTGAAAAATAGATAATGCAAGATATGAGTGTTTGGGACTGAGAGTAATTTGACTAGGAGAATCTGTCGTATCGCATCAATCGCAATCGAAATCGAATCAGCAAAAATCGCCACGTCAAACACACTAACCAAGAACCATCCGGTCGAATAGCCATCCGACCGGATAGCCACTTGGTAAAGGATGACAGGTGCCATTCGATCGAATTGCCATCCGACCGGACAGTCACCCAGGCGATGTGCTATCCGACCGAACAGCCATTTCCTCTTTTGGCATCCTATAAATACCCCTGTCATTGTCATTCTTTCCACTTTTGGTAATCCCTGTTCGACCAGCACGCTTAACTCAACCTTTTCTCAGATTTCTCTCGATTCCGGTAAGATCTCATCCTAAATCTTGTACTTCCTTGATCTACACGCACTTCTACACCTTTCTATCTTTTAAATCTTAACTTTTAACCGTGAAATCACTAGATTTCGGGTGTTCTAAGGTGATGTCATCATGTGTTCATCAAGAACTTCATGCTTTGACCTCAACCCACCAAGAACAACGTAGATCTAGCCGATTTGCATATAGATCTTGTAAAGATCTTCACACAAGTATGGAGAAAAAGGATTGAAAGATGGTTTTAACCCTCTTTCAACTCTTTTGCACTCCAAGTACTCAAAACCGATAGGATCCGACCCCGAATTAGTCTTCTACTTAATTATAGTGCTGTACTAGTTCAAGATCTGGATTCTACTCACGAGGCTATCGACTTCGGGTTAACCAAGAACAACCGCCTCAAGCCGGTAACCGGCCGGGCTAGGGTGATTCCTGGTCGGGTTTGGTCAACTGGGTTGAACTAGGGGTTCTGTTGGCGAACACGTTGGCAAAGTGACTCAACATAACGACAAACCTTCAAAACGACCAATTGTAGAACGAACATGACAATCGGAACGGATTGCCATTCGACCGGATTACCATCCGACCGGATAAGTCACCCGAACGGATTACACTTGGGTCCCACCTTTAAACAATCTTAATTAAAGTTTGGGTATTGAACGAATTGCAATCCGATCGAATGACTATCTAGAAGGATTACTCTTCGGATCATGAGATACTAAGACTTTAAATGACTTAACAATTCCCAACATATTCAATTGCACGGATTGCCATCCGATCGAATTACCATTCGATCGAATGACACATCCGTAGAAATCTAGTTTTCAATAAGTAACCTCATCACTAAGTCACCGATCGACCGGATGACCATTCGAACGAATTGCCATTCGCACGACTAGTCATCCGATCGACCGACTTGAAAGATAGAGACACTTAATTGTTTTCAAAATGCTACAACGAAAACTTCAAAAGTCAAACCATCATACACAAACACATACTCCTTATAGGAAGAAACAATCCACTCGAATAGTCACCCGACCGGATGACCACTCGAACGGATTGTTATCCGCATGGGTTGCTGTCCGATCGAATTACCACCCGATCGAACCCCTACCCGACCCTTTCATGCCTTATGACGTTTTACGAATCGCTTATCGTTATGCTACCGAATCTATTCAGGCTAACCGTACTCGCTAAGCGCTCCCTTCAATCCATTAATCATTGTGAGTATACTCGATCCCTTTTTGCTTTAAGCACTTTTGGGTGTTACATACGTTATGAATATTCAAACTACAACTATCACACTACTCAACTATTTCAACGCTAGCCGTTAATGCATGTTATACGTGGCTTATGAATGCTTGTTGTTATGATTAGACATGGAATGCTGTCTACCTGCCTTAGCAACGATAGTACTATAGTTTGGACTCAGCACCCGTTCACACGGGGGTTGTTAAGGATCTTTCACTTGCATGGATTACGGTGGTAATCATGTATTGCGAACTGCCTCGGGCAGTCAACCCGCAGTCATTGGTATCGATGGGTCTATGTCGATAACTAACGTGCTTCATTTCACTATGTGTACGTGCTGGTTACGCGTAAACGAATTCGAACTCTATATGCTATTATCAAACTTGTATGCTCACCTTTACATTTTATGTATTGGATTTATTTTAACGTATGTGACAGGTGCTTAGGATGCATATGTGGTAGGAATTTGAAGCTAGAATAAAGCTTTAGAGCCCAACAAATAGTTGTCTGTAGATAACGAATTAGGGGTCTCTAGAAGCAGATAAACAATTGCTGTCTATATAAATCTGAGTTGTCGGAACAGAATATTTGACTGGATTTATGTCTGTAATAATTATTTTGCTGTTGAGATACGGTATGGGACGTATTATTTAAATTGAATAGTATTGATAATTGTTATGGAAACTTCTGGACAATCTGTTTCGCTCAGTGCCGCGCCCCGATGATTCCGCCATCGGTTGGGGTGTGACACACGGGGCCGTGCCCGGGCTTCTGTGCAGGCTATAAATAGGGGTGCTTGGCTCACTTGCAAACCATCCCTTGGCAAACCACCTCTCTCACACACTTCACCCACCCACCACCACCATCACAACCCACATCCACCACCATCATCCATCATAGAGTGTGTGTAGTAGTCTCGGGATCCAAGATTTATAGTAAGAGTTCTTGACAATCAAAGGCCATGTTTGCCTAAGTCTCTTACATCACTTGGTGAAGACAAGCATTTAGTGTAATACTTTTTATTTTTAATCTTTTCTCACTTTTTATTTGGTTATGTATTAATGAATTTAATAACTAGTTTCTTATGTTGAAGGTGAATCTTCCTTATCATTTGTCCGTGGTGTCTTGGCGTTATTTTACTGTCTATATAAAAAAAGATTTACACCATTCATATCTCCACGGTCTATATGGAGATATGTTGGCTACCTGGTCGGGGGTTAAGGGAATTGTTTGGTAAGAGTTTTGCCTTGTTCAGTGTATAGATCCTGCAAGGACCTGGGTCAAGCTTAGTAGGACCTCCTTCAATACCCACTGGTATTGGATGGCGGGGGTCTGAATTTCTTGATCCCCTCATATGTAAACTACTATTAAAACATTAACCCGGTTACTTAGGATTGTATCCCTGCTGACTCAAACTACTTAGCCGAGGGTAACGTCACCTTCAAAAGAGGGGCCTATCACATTACACATTAATAACTTAATTAATTATCTTTCAATAATCCAACCCTTTAGGATTGTATCCTTGTTGACTCAAACTACTGGGTTGAGGGTAACGTCACCTTCAAAAGAGGGGCCTACTACTATAACTAAGATAATCTCTTAAAAAGTGCAAAAGTGCGAAAATAATCAAAGGTTACACTAAAGGCGAGTCGGATCCAAGTGATTCATCTTGTCTATCTTTTTTTTTTGTTTTTTTTCAGCATTTTTAGTTTTTATTTTCATGTTTAAACCTTTTTCTAAAATTTTGATTTGATTAGACGTTGAGGATAAATTGGTAGTAAAAGCTCTTGTGTCCTTGGACGACATCGGTATCTTACCAACGTTATACTACGCTCACGATGGGTGCACTTGCCCATATGTGTGTCTAGTGTTAGTAAAATATCGTGTTTTATAAATTTAAAACTTGACTAAAGTGTAAAAAGGGCTAAAAATATACATAAAAATATATACACACCGACACGCATCAAGTTTTTGGCGCTATTGCCGGGGACACAAGGATTTTAAGAAAGTTAGGAATCAGCGGCCTAATCATTTTTTCTTATTTTTCTGTTTTTTTAGGAGTTTTCGTAAATTTTCAGCTTCTGCAGAGCTCAGCACGGGTACTGCCAGCTGAACACGCCCCGTGCCCAATCTTTGGTACTGGCAATCCTGTTTTAAGTCAGACAGTAGTTAAACACGGGGCCGTGCCCAATCAACACGCCCCGTGCCCAAGTATCAGATACTGAAAACAGAACCGTAAGATCCCGATGGTTGGTAATTTCTGACACAACCATGAGCGATACTGATATTTTTTACTTTCGGCACTCTTATTGTGACAACTGTCAAAAATCCAGGTACCTGTACAATTAATTAATCTTGATTAGTGCTTGATGTTGTGCTGAATTACAATTAACTGCTTTCTGATTACTGCCACACACATACATGTGCATCATACATTATTTAATGTCATATCAATAATGCATGAAAGCTATATTGCTTTGAATGATGCACAAAGCACAGTTAGCACAGTTATCTGATAAATCAGGAATATGTTGACATAGTTCAATACATAGACAGACAGTATGTTGAGACACAGAATGAGCCAGAAACCAAGTACTACACTAGTATAGTGTCTAGGGAAGTAAGGACCACAAAACTGCATTTCTAAGTGATAGTTTAAGTGCCGGAAAGTGCCTAAAACTCGCCCAAAGTGCTGAATTTAGCAAAATTCAGCATAAATCAGCTTTTTAACACATAAAAATTTTATGCAAAAACATGATAAAATGGTCCTGAATGCTTTCCTAAGTGTCGGGAATTAAAAGTGTCACAAAAGGGTACATAAAGAACACTAAATTGTATAGTTTAGCACTTTAACGAATCAGTACCTAACCGAACAACCGGACACTACCCGAAACATCAAAATTACACTAGAAGCATTGTTTTAATGTTTCCAAGCTAGTTATGGTCCCCAAACATTATAACACATCATACAAAATATCTAGTAACTAAGACATGTAACTAATATTTGAAATCAAACTAGGTTGTAACTAATTTAGTTTAACCTATGCCTAGACCCCCCCCCCCCACCTATCTCACGGCCAACATGGCCCTTACACATTTGATTTTATTTCATTTGTTTAATAGATATGTTCTTGCTTTTTACAACATATTATACAAGAGTTATAGGAATAAGATGGTTATAAGTAAGGTCTTGAAGATCATAATCTCATTCTCACACACACACTAACACACACCAATTCTTCTTCTCCCTTGCTCCCATTCTCGGCCGAAACCAACCCACCATACATCCACCATCATTCAATCTTCTTCAACCATTCTAAGGCCATACAAAGGTGTTAAAGGGTGTATAAGGAAGCTTGGTTCCATTGGAAGTGGAAGGACCTTCTCTCATTGCTTTTATCCACTCACTTTCTACTCTTGATTCATCCCTAGCCTTGTGCTAGTGGTAAGATCCTTAAACACTCTATTTTACATCCATTTCTAGTGGTTAAAGTAGTATCATAATCAAAACTTCAAGAACACTAAAGAACATAAGCATGTAACTTGAATATAAGCTTGATTTATGAAGTAATCATGTTGAAACTAAGTTGTTTATGGTATGAACGCTTGTTGATCATTGATTGTTTGTAAAGATGATGTTGATCATCATAACATCTTGCTAGATCATGATTAGAAACATAGTCTAGCAAGATGAGAAAGTAAGAAGGTTGTTGGATGAAAGATCATCCACACTTGAATCATGAACTTGGAAAGAATAAAGTTGTTTTCTTGAAAATCATGATCAAAGTAAGTGGTTGAACATATAGATCTAAGGATTTGTAAATGGTATTTCAAAAGAACCAAGTTAAAAATATAAGTTTTGTTAAATCTTGGTTCTTACATAAACAAACACTATTTTTAATGGTTAAACAAGTGCAGAAACACTTGTGTAACAAGAGGATTACATAAAGAAGCATTTTTAGAAAATGTGTTTTGAAGTTGTAAACACCCAACTTCTTTAAAAATGAAGTTTTTAAAGAAGTAAACACATTCTAAAGGGTAACTAAACCTACTAAACACATTACCAAGTTACTACAAGTTTTCACAAACTTTCAAGTTCATGAAGTAGTAGATTAAGCATGATTTTGGCAAGATTGGTAAGTATAAGTTGTTTAGAGTTGATTGTAAATTGATTGTGGTGATATTACAAAAGAAAATGATATGCTTGAATGCATGGAAACCTCCATTTTTAGGGGAAATTATGGCAAAATTTTCTAAAAATATAAACACTTAGAAAGATATTTTCAAACAAATATTTATAAGTGTACTTTAACCATGAGTTTTCTATATAAACCTTGCCATAATTTTTGTTACAAAAATACAAATATTGGAGGTTGGTTTTTATAAATAAAAGTGGCTAGATATATATTTAGAATATATATATATATATATATATATATATATATATATATAGATACATTAAAGACATAATGTGTGTGTGATTATTTGTATACTTTATGAAATAATTATATTATTTTAGGATTTAAAATAATATAACACATTAAAACACCAAGAATTGCAATCCAAAATGTTGCCAAGATCACAAGGAATAAGTATATAAGTTACATACAAAATATTGGTGAAACCGAACAAGAAATGTAACTTACAAAATATTCCGAAAAATATGTTCACAAAATATACTTTGGTAAATAGTATTTTGGATACAAAGGAATGAAATTATGATTTTTCCAATTATTACAAAGTTATATCATATTTTTGACAAAGAGAAAATATATTATTTTTGAAGTAAAAATATATTTTCTTGGAATTTTTAGAAGATATATGATTTTTGAGAAAGATATATATTTTCTTGAATACACTTGAAATACATTATTTTTGGATAAAAATAAGTTTATATATATTTTCTAAGTAAGACTTGAAAATATATTATTTCAGAACTACAAATATTTTGCCAAAAGAAAAATTATGAATAATTTTTCTAAGAAATATTCTTTAAATATATATTTTGGAAATATATATGTGGTGGACTTTTTATTAGAAATAATATTCCGGAATGTATAATATAAATTTAAGTATATGAATACTTAATGGACACAATATACGTATTCTCGTACTATATAAACCCATTGTTTTCCTGTAGCCTTAAGAGGGGCGAAAGTAAAAATAATCCCTATCTCTCCCTCGAATGCGCTCAATCAACCCATCTAGGGGAAATGCTTCTTGGCGAATTATTTCAAATGGAAGATTTAATTCGTAATTGGATAAAAGAGCTTGAGATGGACTTAATTAATTCATCTTAAGACGATACCCAAGAAGAATTATTGAGATTGCATTCGGATAAAAACAACTTCGTTGTTCACGAAACTACCTCTAACTCTCGTGAAGACTTGAACGATAGTCGTCCCTGTGTCGATTGTGCCGTGAAGGACTCCCTATCGACTTCCTTCGATGCATACATAGACCTGAGCGATTCGACATACACCTTCTTTAACGAGAGCCCAGGAAAGGGTTGGACTTGTCCACCTACATTTAGCATAGGAATCACCCTTACCGATAACCTCTTGCGTTCTCGTCTAAATCTAGAGCAATTAAGGTATCTCAGGCACTTCGGTGTTGTACCGTCCAGTAAGGAACCACCTGATCCTGATAAATTCCTTAAAAATAGACAAAACTTCATAGACAGCCTCTAGACACGGGGCCGTGTCCAGGTCAGCATGCCCCCGTGTCCACCAAAAGATTCCCGTCTGACCTATGGTCAGAATACGGATAAAATGTGTCAGGATCTTGTCTGCACACGGGGCCGTGTCCAGCCGATACGGGGCCGTGTGAAGCGTGTTGTCGTTTTCTATAAAGGCAGCAAGATTCCTGTACATTTGGACCACTCCAAAGACAAAGATCTGGTGGGATCTTCACACATACCATCCTAGGTATATTCTAAAGAAGGTTCTCAACAACCATCTTGTCTTTTCTACATTTGTCCATTGTCTTCTTCTTTAATTTTTCCTCAAACACCTCCATTAGAGCTTGAAATCACCAAGGTTCCAAGCTTTATTGTGATGTTTGTTAGGTTTTTATTCAAGGAATCTTGTTAAAAATAAGTTCTACAACATTGTTTTAAATTATTTCTGCTTAAAAATGCTTTAAAGATCAGAAAAATAATTTAAAACTCCAACATTCCGTGTTCCAAAAATCTGCAGACAGGCAAACACGGGGCCGTGTCCGAGGTGCTGTTCCAATAAAAATTGAATTCTTTTCGGTCTGTTTTCTCAGAATGGCGAGCAGAATTAGCGGAACATCTTCATCGCACTCCTGGAACAACCGACAAGGGAGAAGGTCATCAACGGTAGAAGACTCTCTTGTAAACTACGTTTACGCTTTAAAAGAGGCCATTGATGAGATGACGAGAGTAGAAGAAGCATTGGTCGACCATATCAATCATTTAATGGTAGGACTAGAAGGATGTCTTCGAGAGGTCAACCTTTTGCACCAAAGGTTGAACATTCTCGCTTCTCCTTCTTTGGTACCAATCATCACCCAAAGGGCATGGAATGTGGTACCGGAAGTCATCATACCGGCCGAATGGTACACCATACACCCGGAGCCCCCTCGAGACATACTACAAGGGGTTCCGGTTGGTGTCACTCCCCCTCCACAAGATGTTGAGGAAAATGAGCCCGCCTTCTTCCTCCCAAGAGAGATAGAAGAATGGCTTTAACAACGTCTAGGGGACACCCCTCGGTTCGGAGATCTACGAAGCCTCTAAGTACCGGAAAGCTATTTTTGGAATTTTGATTCCTATTGTAAGAGTAGAACTCCTTAGGATGATTTTACGTATCACTTGACCTATTTTATGACTTTTTAATTTTTATTTTTCTGCTTTGTTTTTAATTTTCTAGGACCCTATGTAACGTGTTAAATTTAATGGAATGATGGTTTTAATTGGTGTTTGGATAATGTGGTAATGGGTAAAACACACTCGGGATGGTGAAGGATACTAAGGGAAACTTGAACCAGCACCCCATGCAAAAAATAGAGCCTCCAGACAATTTTTCTTTGTTACAGCAAGTTCAGCACGGGCCGTGCCCAGCCAACACGGCCCCGTGCTGAACAATCTGCAGACAGTTCAGGTAACTGCGAACACGCCCCCGTGCCCATCCTTCTGTTACTTTCTAATAATTTATGTTACTGGCAACCTGAACACGGGGCCGTGCCCGGACACCACGGGCCCGTGTCCAGATGCCCGGTAACATAAAATTTTGTTTTTAACACACCTTTTACACATTCAATCAACCTAAAAACTTATTTTTGGGACACATTGGGGACAATGTGTAATTTAAGTGTGGGGGTGATGCTAAAACCTTGAATTTTGCAAGTCCTAATTACAAGCCTCACACATATTTTTTCTACCCGTTTCATTTGGGAGTGTAAGCCACATTATAAAGAGTTTTGCTTGAGGACAAGCAAAGATTCAAGTGTGGGGGTATTTGATGTGTGTAAAATGCAACATATAAATTACATCAAATGAGGCATAAAACTAACCCTTTTTTAGTACTAATGTTGGAAAAAGTGTGCTTTTGTCTTCCTTTTGTATTTTCAGGGTTAAAAGAGCTTAAATAAACAAAAGAAGCAAAAATGCAGCCAAATCTAACAATAATACAAGAAAAGGAGTAAACGTGGCATGCCCGACCCCTCGACAACATCTTCCCAAGCAAAAACAAGAAAACAGAAGGCTGAATACGCCCCGTGCTCAATGAGCACGGGGGCGTGCCCAAGTGTCTGCAGAGAAGACAAAGTTGTAGAAGCTTCTATTTCCCAACACGAGGGCATGCCCAGCGGACCTGGGTCAAGCTTAGTAGGACCACCTTCAATACCCACTGGTATTGGATAGCGGGGGTCCGAATTTCTTGATCCCCTCATATGTAAACTACTATTAAAACATTAACCCGGCTACTTAGGATTGTATCCCTGCTGACTCAAACTACTTAGCCGAGGGTAACGTCACCTTCAAAAGAGGGGCCTACCACATTACGCATTAATAACTTAATTAATTATCTTTCAATAATCCAACCCTTTAGGATTGTATCCTTGCTGACTCAAACTACTGGGTTGAGGGTAACGTCACCTTCAAAAGAGGGGCCTACTACTATAACTAAGATAATCTCTTAAAAAGTGCAAAAGTGCGGAAATAATCAAAGGTTACACTAAAGGCGAGTCGGATCCAAGTGATTCATCTTGTCTATCTGTTTTTATTTTTATTTTTATTTTCAGTATTTTTAGTTTTTATTTTCATGTTTAAACCTTTTTCTAAAATTTTGATTTGATTCGACGTTGAGGATAAACCGGTACTAAAAGCTCTTGTGTCCTTGGACGACATCGGTATCTTACCAACGCTATACTACACTCACGATGGGTGCACTTGCCCATATGTGTGTCTAGTGTTAGTAAAATATCGTGTTTTATAAATTTAAAACTTGACTAAAGTGTAAAAAGGGCTAAAAATATACATAAAAATATATACACACCGACACGCATCATCTTCTAGCTGTCTGAAGGTTATCGCGAACTTTCTTAACCTTATCAGTAGTCTCTAGAATGAGCTCAGGTCCAGTAAGCTGAGCTTCACCGATCTCATTCCAGCAAACTGGTGAACGCCATTTTTGACCGTATAAAGCTTCGAAAGGAGCCATGTTGATGCTGGAGTGATAACTATTGTTGTAGGAGAATTCAATTAACGGAAGATACGAATCCCAACTACCACCAAAATCGATCACACAAGCTCTAAGCATATCCTCCAATGTCTGGATTGTTCTTTCTGATTGACCATCTGATTGCGGATGATAAGCTGTGCTCAAATTAAGTTGGGTTCCCATTGCAGATTGCATGGTTCTCCAAAAATAAGATGAAAATCGAGCATCTCTGTCAGAAATAATGTTCAAAGGAACACCATGTCGGTATACAATATCATCCACATAGATTTTGGCAAGCTTGTCAGCAGATAGATCCTCACAGATCGGCAAGAAATGCGCTGATTTTGTAAGACGATCAACAACTACCCAAATGGCATCATGACCTTTCTTAGTGCATGGCATTTGGTAATGAGATCCATAGCAATGTTTTCCCATTTCCAAACTGGTATCTCTGGTTGCTCCAATAATCCAGAGGGATGTTGATGTTCAGCCTTAACCTTAAGACAAGTAAGGCATTTGGATACATACAAGGCAATGTCTTTCTTCATACCGGGCCACCAATACTGGGTTCGAAGATCCTCATACATTTTATCTGCACCAGGATGAATAGAATAACAAGACTTATGAGCTTCATCCATTAGCAAGGTGCGGTGATTGTCTTGACTTGGGACCCACAAACGGTCCATGAAATAATACAATCCATTGTCCTTCAGTTTAAGATCAGGCTTAATATGATATGGTAATTCCTTACCCATTAAGTCTTGTGAAACACAAGTATGATGAGCCTGAGAAATGCGGGTTTGAATATCAGATCGAACCTGAACACAATGAAGCTTGACACGCTCTTTAGGACTCAATGCATCAGCCAAGACATTCGCCTTACCAGGATGGTAGCGAATTTCGCAATCGTAGTCGTTTAGAAGTTATACCCAACGTCGTTGACTCATATTAAGTTCTTTCAGATTGAAAATATGCTGAAGACTTTTGTGGTCAGTGAAAACCACACATTTTGTACCATACAAGTAGTGTCTCCAGATTTTGAGAGCAAAAACTACTGCACCTAAATCAAGATCATGAGTCGTGTAGTTCCCCGCTGTTCCCCACTATATGTGTGTGTTGTATGTATATGTGTGTGTGAGAAGTGGGAGGCCCGGCTTGAACGGCTGCAGGAAGACGTTCATGATGCCGACGTCCCCGTGTAAACGATGTGGAGGGCCGACAACGGTCCAAGACGGGGAGGGGACGTCCCCCGTACCGTTTAGTCTAATTTTTTGCTATTTGTATTAAGTGATGTGACATTATAGATTCATATTTGTGTTTTTCTGGTAAGACTTCCAATATATAATGTTTTGTTATAAAACAAATATGGTTTTGCGATGTGATTATTTTAGAGTAAATTTCTGTTTTCGTCCCTGAGGTTTGTCCATTTTAACTAGTTTAATCCAAAAATCTAATTTATAACAGAACCATCCCTAAGGTTTTCATTTCTTAATGCTTTTCATCCCTAAGGTTTGCATTTTATTAACGCTTTTCATCCCTAAGAATTAAATGAAAAAGCAACCCTTAGGGATGGAAAGCGTTAAGAAATGCAAACTTCAGGGCTGGATTTGTTATAAATTAGATTTTTGGACTAAACTATTTAAAATTGACAAACCTCAGGGACGAAAACAGAAATTTACTCTTATTTTTATCTACGTTTTGATATAAATTTTATATAACTAGGAATATAAAATTTTATAACGACTAATAAAACGTTATATTTGATAGGCCTTTGTTTTTTTATAAAATTTATATTAAATCGTATTTAAAAATAAGCATATCGCAAAACCATATTCGTTTTTTCATAAAACATTATATATAAGTTATAAAAGAAAAACATAACTATTAATTTTTTAATGTCACATCACTTTGTGTAAATAGTAAAAGGTTTGGGGTAAATAGTAGGACTTTTTTAAAAAACTCCTCATACATGGGATACAATTTTGAAAACTCTCCATAAACTCTTCATGTATGGGGTACAACACCATTAAACAACAAATTTGTAGTATGGAAATGTTGGTGTTATCAGTGGCGGGTCTAGGATTCCGACCAAGGGGTAACGTTTTATAAATAAGCCGTAACGAAATCGAAAAAACGTCAAATTTTTCCAAAATTTACACTAATTTTTCCATTTTTTTTTCCGACCAAGGGGTAGCGGACGCCACCCCTTAATAAGCTATAGGTCCGCCCCTGGGTGTTATATTTTTATATAGCTAAACTAAATACTTTCATAACTTTGTAACTATTTTCTCTAAAAAGACTAATATGCATTATTATAATTTTTTACCTCATCAAACGCTATTGATCGACATAAGTTATATCTGTTTTAAACTTTCATTTATTATTGTATTTAAAATTAAATGTCACATAACAATATATCTACTGAAGTTGGGGTGTGTCCTCTATGCGGTTTTAAAGACGAAACATCGGAACATCTTTTCATCTCTTGTTATTTTGCTTCTTTACTTTGGCAGAAGGTGAGTAGATGGTGCCGTATCCCGCATATTTTCGTTTTCTCGGTTAAAGACCTTTTGGAAATTCACAAATTTGGTAGATTGGGGTCTCTGGAAAAGAAGATTTTGCAAGGTATAATTATTACGACTGTTGGGAATCATGGTATCAGAATAATAGCGGAAGCGGTTTATATAATTTACCAAAAGCTGATTATATAAATTTGATTTATTAATCCGATTAATAAATATTCCCAATCAGGATCAAGGTTATACGCGTATAAACAAATAAACAGAATAAACAACCATAGAGGGTTTTAGTAATCAACCTTTGATGACTACACCGAAATTGTAACACGTGGGTTACAACGAATCCTCGCTAGTAGGAAGTTCACAACCGAGCACAAGATACCCCCGAGTAGAACCGGCCAAGAAGAAGGCGGTTATTATAAAAAGTGTCTAATGAGTTTCCACCTTAAACATCCTTTTATTATAAAAGGTGTCTCTTGGGATTCCACCTTAAACATCCTTTTATTATAATAGGTGTCTCTTGGGTTTCCACTATTATTATTTCACAAATAATAATCTACCTACTCGTGAACACATACGATTCGTGTACCAACGTGTAACTCTTCGGATCATACCGAGTTAGTTACGTTGACTTTAATTAATGTCGGACATACATATATCTAGCAATGACTTTAATTAATGTCGGACATACATATATCCAACAATCTCCCACTTGGACGATTTTAATTAAATGAGTCAACGTGTGCAGAGTTGGACGCCTAGCTGCATCACACTACTCTTAACACGGCATGACACTTTACAGTCGTCAACTAGTTCTTTGCGTTCAAGTAACGCTTTACTTAGCCAAATGCTATAGCCCTGATAATTCTATCAATAAGTCCCTTCTGTATAGAACATTCGTTGATCATAAGACATGGATCATTCATTCTTATATAGTGATCAACCATTCTCTATTCTCGTCTTTAATTCAAAGTGGTCTAACGAACTACTCTTAGTCCGAGCGTGGCCACGCGTTTATTCCAGTTTGAGTTAACGAGGGCGCCATAATGTCTAAACTTCTAATCGCATAGAAGTACATAATTCCATCAGCACCATACAACTCCCACTTAACCTTGGATTCCTCCCAACGCTACCCGGATTACTACCCATGTTTCAGGACAGTGTTAGATAACATCAAAGATTGTCCTTGATCAATGTAGTTTAATATATGCCTAAAGAAAAAGGACAGATTGAACATATCAATATCAAAACATCTCATGACTTAGATCCATGGAGATCGTTTGAAGCGAGTCACATCCAATATCATTCCCTAGTGATATTTGTATTTGTATAACATGCCAAGTAATGGCGTCGTATTTCGGTGTATTGTTCCAACCAAATATACGTTAATATATCCCCAATATATAATTCCAAAAACATATATTGTAAGTCTCACTTAAAAGAAATATATTCAACTCATTTGTCCAAAATAACGTATACGTTATATTTCCGAAAAATATATTTTTAAGTCTCACTTGAAAAATATATTTTAATCACAAGTCCAAAATATTTTAATCCCAAAATATACATATTTTTCCCAAAAATATTATATTTTACTTCATACAATTTCCCAATATATTACTTTGTCAAAATACACCATTAAGAGTATTTTCCGAAAATACGCGAGTTACATTTTAGAGTTCGCGTTGTATAAACAATACTGATGTAACTTAAATATTTATTTGTGAGGGCGTTGGTATTATTTTGGAGTCGTGTTTTCATGATATTCCCAAGTAATATTATTTTTACCCTAAAAATAATATATTTTTAGTTCACATAATAATCACGTAAGCACACAAGCGTCTTATTACGAAATATATATTCTCAATATATATTTAACAAGTTTTATTTACGAAAATCCACCTCTGACACTTGGTTGTTTTGTACTAAAAATCATGGCGAAATTTATATTTTGAAAACAAATTGAAAATATATTTATAACACTTGTCACCAAAAATGTTTCTAAGTGTTATATTTTCTGGAAAGATTTCGCCAGAGTTTCCTCTGTAAACAGAGGCGTCCACGCTTGCTAGCGTATCATTTTCTTTTGTAAAATCATTCAATCAGTTCTCAATTAACCAACCCGTCATTCGGACATGCAAAACACTACTTATATCGTTTCAGTTTTAATATACAAAACTGGTCCATTTTCGAGTATTTTAATAAAATAGTTATCTTATTCCAAAAATTCCCAAATTTTTATAAAATGTCTTATACGAACCAAAAATTATTGTGTAAAAATATCGGGGTCCAAATCATCACCAATATTTTATAGAAAATGATTTCCCGGACTGAAATCAGATATATCTTTTTCTGACCACAGTCCGCGGAATAATTTATTTAAAATTCATCGAGAGTCTGATTTACGAAATTCCAATGAGAGAGTTACAAATACATCAGTTTTCATCTACAGTATAAATTTTATGATCTGACTCTACACAGAAATCAAGTTATGACTAAAAATATAACTCTCATTTACTGCTGTAAAAATGCAGCTTGAGCTGCTGTTACATAATGGCACTTTAAAAATAGTAAACGAAGTCCAAAAATTATGATTCCGGTGCCATTAGAACCGTATTTCATAATGACACGTTGTGAACTCAAGAAAATCAGTTTTTCGCTTAGTTATGACCTGTTTACAGCCAGTTAAAGTCAGCTTGCTGTTTGAAGGTTAAATGTTACTAAAACGCACCCATACGTTCGCCAACCTTTCTAATATGATTAAAATCAGATCATGAGTCTGTTACAGCAGATTATGGTTTGTTTATTTCAGATTTATCATGATTTATACCACTAGTTTCTTTTTAACCAACTAGTTCATCATACCTTCAAGTCTTTTAGTTTTGATCTTTAGTGTTCTCGATTTTTATCCGTTAAACCTCTTATTAACCACTTTAAACAAGATCAAGAGGGTGTTTAGAATCACTTACAACTAGCTCAAGGCTAGGGAAGAATCTAGGCGAAAACAAGGTGTTAATAGCGATGTAGAGAGGTCCTTGTGATTCCGTAAGCACCGAGCCTCCTTATGTGATCTCTAGCACCTTGATATGTATGTAGAATGCCTTGATCAAACTCGAAAGTGATGATGGATGTGGGTGTGTGTTTGGCCGAGACCAAGCAAGAGAGAAAGAGAGAGAGTGATTTTGTGTTAAGTGTTTTAGTGAATGATAATGTGATCCTTCATACATACTTATAGACCATTTCTTGCAATTATCCAAGGTGTAATATGTTATCTAGATAACAGGCAACCACAATATAATAATCAAGAAATGAGAAGGTGTGTCCCCTCATGGGGACCGATCGGTCAAGGGGGGTGGGGTGATTAGTTGGATTTCAACTAGTTTAGTTAGGTAATCTAGTTTGTTTAGTTAGGTAACTAGATTAGTGTATTAGTGTGTTATGTAATATAACGGGTGTTAGGGTATTCGGGGACCCTAACTAGCTCAGAAAAAGAAAAACAATGTCATTGTCAATATTTTTATGTTCCGGGTAAAGTCCGGTTGTTCGGTTGGATATTAATCCGTTAAAGTGCTAATTAAGCATTTAAAGTGTCGTTAATATTTGTTTTAGTGACACAATGAATTCCTGACACTTTGGAAAGTGTCTAGTATTATTTTCCCATGTTTTTGCACTTTACTAGTTATGTTAAATGCTGAATTTTGTATTAAAGTGCATAATTTTGTACTTAAAGTACGTTTTAGGCACATCCGGTCACTATAACTATCACCTAGTGATGCAGTTCTACAAACCTCATCTCCCTACACTCACTACCAGTGTAGTAAACTATTCCCGGCTCATACTGGCCTCAGAGACAGTGCCCGTCTGATGCTGGCTATGTCAGCATGTTTACTAGGTTATCCGTATGGTGTGCTCACTGTGCTTTTGTGCATCATGGTTTTCACTGATGTTTGTGTGTAAGTAATAGAGTGACAGTATAAAGTGTGATGCGTGAGTATGTATGTATCAGAAATCAGTAAGCAGTTTGACCATAGTTGTGAGCAAGTACAGTAATTAAGCATTAATTAAATATTAATTAATTCATACGGATACCTGGTTTGGTGAAGGTTGTCACATTCTCCCCCCGTTAAAGAAATTTCGTCCTCAAAATTTGTACTACCTTACTTCTTATGGTTAAGTCACACACGTATGTATATGAATAATATCGAAGTAGATAATCATCAAATCGAAACAAACATTACTCACATTAGGTGAGTCCAAGAATATTTAACAACCCGAATCCTAGGGTTGAAAGGTGTGTGCTTTTAGCATTGGATGTCAAAGGTACAAGACGAATTTGGCGTATAGTCTAGTGTAATCCAGCTAGCAGGGGTTCCACAAAAGTGGAGTTTTGACTAATAAGATTTTTAATCGCTCGGTTGCAATATGCAACCGAGTTTTCACAAACCATAGCACCCGCTATATGAACTCAAAAGCAGCAACTCAGCGTAATAGTAAAATGATCTGTCAACTCCTGAATAAATGTCTGGTAAGGTTTAGTGTGTTGACATTTTTGAATGGTGAAGATACACCGAATGGAATACAAGCGAATCTGGTGTATCATTGTCTTGATTCGTAGTTGCATCAGAAATGTTTAAATGATAAATCAAACAAAAGTATGCGTGGTCTCGTGTAAAACGGTTACCATGATTAGCACAAGCTACAAGTTTATGATGACACCACAAGGTGTCGTAATGGCATTACCCAATAATAGTGGTGACTGAACAAGTTCACCGTGTTTGAAATCAAATGAAAGTGTACTGAGACAATCCGAAGATTTGATTTATACCATGTTATAGAGTTTCCAATTTAATACGGAACATCAAAGGACCACTGTTTCCAATCGAAGATGAAAAGTAATAAGTATCGCAAGGCATTTGATTGACAACGAAAGAATCGTTAGGAGGTACATTGTGCTTATGAAATGAATATATGTACCATTGCCTTAACACACAATTGTGTTGAGACCGCTTTGATCGTGAAGATCCAAAATGGATTGTTAACAACTAAATAGGGAGTTAAATCCGTGTACGAAGTGAGTAACCAAATTAGCGCAAGCTTCAATTTTGTGAAAATATCACTGCAAGGTATCGAAACAAATCAAACGTTTTGGTGGGGTCGTAGACCAACCAAATCTACTACGACTCGAAGTGAAAGAATCTTTGCAAAAATAGTTGAATATGATGCTCCCAATACATCATATAGCGTTTCAAGTTAAACCTGTGAACTGGATAAGTTCAAGCAATTGAACTTGGTTTCATCGTAACCCGACAATAAACATATGTATCAACAAGGAATTCTCGGCATTGTAGCAAAATAAACCAGAATGTAACTTGAAAGAAAGCGGTTTCAAGAAAGTGTGTTGGCTTGGTAACAAAAGAGCCAACAATAACAATAATGTAGGTTACTCAAATCAGGAATCAATAATTAGGTTTAGCAAAATATTATGTAAATTCCAATGAAGTGCTTGCTCAAAACGAAATCACATGTGTAGCAAATGATGCATGTATGTCAGGTAAGTTTCCAAGAAAAGGAACAACGAGTATTTGCTAAAGTGAGGAAATGGCCAGATATCGAAGCAAATGTGTGTTCGCTCTCAGTGAGAAAATTATTGTGATGCAACTACCATTAAGGGGAGTAGAGATGCAAACATCTACTTGCCAGAAGTAAAAGAAATCCAAGTACTCTCTGTTTGGTCAACGGAACTGGCATATGCGTCAGGTTAATGATGGTTGACAGATATGGTTCCTAAATAAAAACCCATACGAGTTTGGACCTGGGTTCACAAAGGTCCTAAATATATGTTTTCTAAATCCTCCAGATTTCATATCCCGTGTAGACTGGTTTGTGCATTGTGTAGGAAGCACTATTTTTGTGTACGTCTAAGAACAAGTCGTTGTCCTACAATTTTTCCTCGGTATACCTTCTTACTGAATTTACCGCCAATGACACTCGATCGTCGATTCATCGTGTAATGGTAGTCGGACCCTTACAGTTAGTCAAATAAGTAATTCGTCAATCCTTAGCAAGAGCCACCGACCCTGGTTGGCTAGCTCATCCGACTTCCGATAATTTGAAAGTCATCGTCCTTTTTCTTGATGAGC
Source organism: Helianthus tuberosus (assembly GCA_030545235.1). NCBI lineage: Eukaryota > Viridiplantae > Streptophyta > Magnoliopsida > Asterales > Asteraceae > Helianthus > Helianthus tuberosus. The sequence continues at coordinate 140,507,479 of CM060448.1, read as the reverse complement.
GGAACTGAGGTTACCCAAAAGGGAATTTTGGTCTGTTATCTTCCTTCTCTATTTACTACTGAAACTACACTGTCAATCCTTGCATCTCCGAAAATGTAAGTCGCTATGGTGCATCGACTACAGGTGTGGTGCCTGGAATTAAATCGATGCGAGATTCGACTAATCGTTGAGGAGACAATTCCGGCAAGTCTTCGAGGAAGACTTCAGGATATCCTCTGATCACGGGGGTATTTTCGGGCTTTAGTTCTTTGGCTCCCTTGTCCCCAACATGAGCCAAGAAAACAACACATTCTTTACGCAACATCCTTTGTGCCTTCAAGTGATTTGTAATCTGCAGAGGCGTATCCCGCTTCATGAGTCAAAATTGCTTCTTCGTCGCCATCGCGGTGCGGATATCAATCTCCTATTGATCATTTGTCAACCAATCCCTCCAACTACCTTGTTGAAGTCTCCCAATTCACTGGCAGTAGATCAAGCGTAAACTTACGCTTTCCGGGTTCTGTCCGGCTTGTTCCAATCACTTCATTGGCTTCCACTAACTTCCCGTTAGCTAGTACTACCATGTGCGGATTATCTAACCTACTTATTACTAAACCAAGTATACTCTCAAACTCTAGAAATGCGATGCTAAAATTTGCAACAATATTTAGCAGCACAGATGCATAACGTTGAGTAGTATGGACGTACCGATATCCATGCTCGAGCTCCTAGCATGCCTCCCTGGCTCCGGCGTTAGACATTCTCCCCATGATTTTGTTTAATCTTCCTTGGGCAGTCTTTCCTAAAGTGCCCCATATCACCGCAGTTATAACATCCCTTATCTTTCCCCTTTCCTTTCTTTCCACGCTTCGTCTCACGCCAACACGTTTCCCTGTTGTGTCCCACTTTGCCACAGTTGTCACACTTCCCATTTTTACATCGCCCGGTATGATGACGTCGGCACCTGTCGCATTTAGGTAGCTTACCCATGTACTCTTTTCTCTTTTTGGCCTTGTTGTTGCTACTCGACTGGGTACCCTGTTTGAAATTTGCCAACTTTCTCTTGTCATCCCCAGATGACTCTACATGAGTCTCCTTCTTCTCCTCAGAGGTTGAAAATTTGTTCATCCTGATTGCCTCTTCAGTCAAGGCCACACTTAGATTGATGGCCTCAGCGATCGTTGCAGGCTTTGATGTCATCACCATGCTCATGATTTGATGTGCCAATCCCCAAATGAAACGCTCAATCTTCTTAAACTCTGGATCTACCATGTATGGAACAATACGCGACAGAACTTGGAACTTCTCCACGTACTCAGCTATTTTTGGACCTTCCATCTTCAAGTTCCAGAACTCAGTTTCCACCTTTTGGCTTTCTGTTCTCGAACAGTAATTTTTTATACATTAGCTCTTTCAGTTCGTCCCATGATAAGGCATACGCAGCGGCCTCGCCCATCGTCTGATCCTGGAGTTTCCACCATGACAGAGCCCCATCTCGGAACAGCCCGGAAATGTACATGACCTGATCCTCTGGGGCGCATTTGCTCGCACGCAAATTCGAATCCGTCTTCTCAACCCAGCGCACGAAGGCTACGGCACCCCCAGTGCCGTCGAAATGTAGGGGCTGGCAGCCCAAGAACTGCTTGTAGGTGCAGCCGTTGGGTGGGTTATTTCCTGAGGTACTTCCGCTGTGCTCGGAGCGAAGGGCCTCGTACTGTGCGATGAACTGCAAGAGGCGTTCTTGAAATTCCGCCTCTGTCGTCGGCAGAGGGTTGTTGGTGTTGGTGTTCCCTTGAGTCGACATCTTCCTAGAAGAAAGTCGGTTAGGTCAGGTCTTGTTAAGTACACGAGCATACAAGTCTCTGTTTAACGAATAAGACCTCAGAGGTATATTGCATATATGTATATACACAGTCGTTATAACATTCAATCACGTATCATCACAATTATTGCACAACTTGTGAATAGGAACGTAGCAAGTAAGCGTGTAGCATTATAGTTATAGCACAAATATGCTGATCAACAGCGTGCTTAGTGGGAACATAGCGACTGAGTTTTTCATTAGTTATTAGTCATAAGTATTGCCGCATGTTTGAAGATGATTGGGCTTTCATTATCCTCCGGCCACAATCACTGTGTCTAACAAAATGTATCACATCAGAAGGGACACAGGGTCACCCTACACTTGTCCAACAAGTATATTAGTGCATCAAAATTACGTAGTCAGAAGTGGTCCTCAAAAGTCTCCGCAATCCCGGCTTATCATTAGTGTCTTTACCCAAGTGTAATGCAATCCGCATAATCCAGAAACCAACTATACTGGTGACTGAGGTGGAGGAGGGAAGAAAAGTGACCGCTAACATGCGAGAGTCCCCCCTCGAGCTTGTATATACGTCGGAGTAATTATCTGCTCTGCCGCTCGATAGTAAAGAAATGAGTATCAGAATCCTGGGAACGGTGTAATAGCAACGGTCGAGAGCGCAAAAGGAACCTTGATGTATGTGGTGAATCAAAGTATGCTGACAATAGACAGGGTGGAGGACGTGGTGTCTTGCATAAGCTTTTCAGACAATATGCTGTCTTGTGATGCAGACACTTAATTCGTGTTTTTAGTTATGTAATGTTTTGCATTTGAAGTTGCCAATTTTGGTGTCAGCTCAAGCTCCAACATTCTGCGACTCATATCCTCATACTGTAGTTGGTGTTACTGGAGCAACTCATCTCGTGTGTGGCCTCCATAATGTAAGGGATGGTAAGGGTCCAAAGTTAGCATAGTGTATTATAGGAACCATCGAAATGGCTCGCCCAGCGGTGTAGAGGTGAAGGTAGCAGATTGTGCGGCCTGCGAGGTCGTAGAAAATGCTGTTGTTGGCAAAATGGATCGTCATGATCAGGTAAGGGTGCAGGACCAGTAGGTATAACATTAGGCTGACCCTTAAACGGTGCAGAGGCTAGCTCAGCAGCAGGCCCTGGGTCGTGTAACGGTGTGGTGCCTCGAGTAGGTGATAGTGCAGCAGCCATGTCGTCGTCATCTTGTGTCAGTAGTAGAATGCTGTACTCCAGCTGTTTGTAAGGTTGCAGGTATCACAGACTCAAAGGAGTCTGAATGCATGCTAGAATCAGAGGATGGCTTGTTAACAGGGGTCTCAAGAAGTGAAGTTAGTAACAGTGTCCTCGTCTAATTTTCTGTCGTCATGGGCGTCGGCAGGAGGACCATCGATAAGCATGCCAACGTAGTCATATATTGTTTGTCGAGTAGCCTACCTTCAGTAGAGATGTCCGCAGGAGGCGCATCATCGAGGATTGGAGCCATAGTGTGCTCACCATCGGGATAACCAGTGATGAAGTGGTCATGGATCGAAACAATAGGGACAGAAGGATTCTTGTCAGGGAAGCCATCAGCAAGGGTAAAGTATTACCAGAATCTGGTAGCGCGGACTGTTGGAAGTCGTCCTCGTCCTTGGTCGGCATATCAGGATCACTCTCAGTGTCTGCCATAAATATCTCCGGCGCAGATGCAGTCTCCTTATCCGTGGCGGTGGCTGTAGGGTTATCAATGTCTGATAACTCGCTTTCTAAATAGAGTGACATGTGTGCCGGTACATAATAGTCATAGCATGTTGATGTGCGTTAAGTGTCGTATATATTAGGTGTATATTTTAAGCCCTTTTTAACACTTATTTTAGCCAAGTTTTAAATTTATAAAACACGATATTTCACTAACACTAAACACACATATGGGCAAGTGCACCCATCGTTGAGTGTAGTATAGCGTTGGTAAGATACCGAGGTCGTCCAAGGACACAAGAGCTTTTAGTACCGGTTTATCCTCAACGTCTAACCAAAATAAAAGTTTAGAAAAATGTTTTAAACTAAGAAAAAATAAAACTAACTAAAATGCTGAAAATAAAAATAAAAAAAATAAAAACAGATAGACAAGATGAATCACTTGGTTCCGACTCGTATCTAGTATAACCTTTGATTATTTCCGCACTTTTGCACATAATTAAGAGATTATCTTAGTTATTGTAGTAGGCCCCTCTTTTGAAGGTGACGTTACCCTCACCCCAGTAGTTTGAGTCAGCAGGGATACAATCCTAAAAGGGTGGATTATTGGAAGATAATGAATTAAGTTATTAATGCAGTATTGTGGTAGGCCCCGCTTTTGGCGGTGACGTTACCCTCGGCTAAGTAGTCTGAGTCAGCAGGGATACAGTCCTAAGTAGCCGGGTTATAGTATTAATAGTAGTTAACTTATGAGGGGATCAAAGAGTTTGGACCCCCGCCATCCAATACCGTGAAGTATTGAAGGAGGTCCTACTAAATTTGACCCAGGTCCATTGCAGGACCTCTAAACGCTGAACAATGGCAAGACCTTTACCAAACCGTTCCCTTAACCCCCTACCAGGTAGCCAACATACCTCCATATAGACCGTGGAGATATGTATGGTGAAAATCCTTTATTTTATATAGACAGTAAAATAATGCCAAGACACCACGGACAAACGATAAGGAAAGATCACCTTCAACATAAGTAACTAGTTATTAAAGTCATTAATACAAAACCAAATAAAAAGTACAAAAGATTAGAAATAAAAAGTATTATACTAGACACTTTGTCTTCACCAAGTGATGTAAGAGACTTAGGCAAACATGGCCTTGATTGTCAAGAACTCTTACGATCAATCTTGGATCCCGAGACGACTCACACACTCTACGATGGACAATGGATGATGGTGGTGGATGTAGGATCGTGAAACGACCTAATGAGTCTATCAGAAGAGTGCTCAGACAGAATCAGAGGCGGAATTCATTGATTCTGTCTTTGTTTAGCTTGTAACACACTAGAAATACTATTTACTGTCTCTTGTATTGATTTCTGAAAGATTACAGCCTTGGAGACACCTCGACAGCACTTCTGTGTCGGAAACTAACAACTGAACTGTACTCTTACCTTCTGATTACGCTTCAGGCTTCAGGGTATTTATAGACATTGAGGTTTCGCTTGAGCACTGTTCAAGCGAAATCATGTCATGTGGATTTCGCTTGAACTTGCTTGAAGCGAAATCATCTATTAATAACCCTTGAAGCGAAATCATCACTTAAACACACTAAAATATGATATTTTCTCATATTACAAGCCCTAATCAATCAGTTCTAATCTAAGACTTGAACGAAGATGAAGTCGACAGACAACTGCACCAACAGACTCCCCCTTGAATGTTGACGGAATCTTCAGTGAGAGTCTTCAATGTGACGACTCTTCAATCTTAATCAGTCCTCTTCAAAACTTTCTCCTGGAATCATGAACCCGGATCTTTTCTCTAGCTCTAACTTCATCAGACTCCCCCTTTCATCAAGCTGGGATTTTCAGTCTGGAATTAGCTATTGCCTTTGAAATTAAATCCTGGTTTTTTTTCAGATTAAGCTCTCCACAGGTTCTGATGCATCTCCTGGCTTCTCGTAGCAACAGGATCAGAAACCTTCATTTCTCCTACACACATCTCTCTATCAAAACATAAGTTTTCACTTAAATCAATAAGAAAAACTTACTAGAAATAGTTACATCAAGTTCAAATTAATGACCCAGATTAACTAATCTCAACTTCTTTCTCAAAATCAGTTTCTTCTTTTAAACACACACTCCCAAACCTATTCATCTTGTTTAGCACTTGGAATTTTGAAAATCAGTTGTCGAAAATCTTTTTGGACTTTTCAAAATAATGAAACATGAATGCAATAACAGAAATTAACTGCAGAAATAATATATGTACAGACACTATTTTTGTGAGCTTGTGTAAGAGGATCATATCAGTTTATGTGACCAATCACTAGCACCGTTAAGCTTTAAACATATTAAGTTCTAAACGATTCACATAGATTGACGATATTGTTGTCCACTTAAACTCAATCTAAAAACTTTCAATCTGCTTACCGATACTTTAAGGTACATTTAGATAGCACTGAATTCTTATGGACCCCACGATCTCAGCATATCCCCTCATCATGCAATACACTAACTCAAGTAATGCCTTTAAACTTTTATCAACTGTGATTTGTGCGAAAATAAAGCAGAATGTTTAAACATTAACAATCAGGTCGATACTTCCGTATACGCAGAGAAAGTCCAATGTTTAAACAAAATAAGAAAATAAAACAAAGTTGAAGTTGTTTAGGCTTTAACCACCAGGTCGATACTCCCGTATACGCAGAGGTGATCCAAAGCTTAAACGAAACACCAAAGAAAATAAAGCAGAATGTTTAGGCAACAACATCCAGGTCGATACTCACGTATACACAGAGGATGTCCGATGCTTAAACAAAATAAAGAAATAAGACAAGTTTAAATCTTTGCAAAAAGAAATGCACAATCACAGCGACTTTTTAGCAAAGTTGTGAAAGTTCACAAACTTAACCAGTTTTTATGCTTTTTGGCATTCAGCAATTACTGAGTAGGCACACAATCAAGAAGGACAAAACTAAGTACTATGCTTTTGACCATGTTTCCCACTAGAACTAGGCTTTTTCATTTAGGTTTGTATCGTTATCGCAAATCTACTAGTCTAGCTGAGCCTACCGTCACATCTTTAGTGAGACCGCTTATCACATTTTACTTTCCAATTCTTTAGCATGTTGTGATAGTCCACTGATGTACTATCATTTCCTCTTGTATACAACAAAAACTCATTTTTAATTTTTCAATGTTTTTGACATTTTCAAATTTTCTAATTTTTTTAAATTTTTACTCCCCCTAAAATCTAAAATATGTTTCAATTTTCGATTTTCTGGGAAAAAATTTGAAATCAAACTGTACAAGAAACATGACAACATGATGAGAATTGCTTCAAATCTCCATCCACTTGGCATAAACAATCAGAACTCCCCCTCACAACAAACTATTTTCCCATAGTGATTTCAAAAACACTTAAGTTTGTTTTAATCAAAATGGTTTTTCCGGAAAATTAGTTTTGTGTGATATTTCACAAATTCGGGGATCTTTCATCACTTTGTTTTCCATGTTAAAAACCACTTGTAGAAAATCAAGTACAACTTAATGTCCCTGATTTACCACTTGTAAGTCGAAATCACCAAAGTGAATTTCTCAAGAAATGTGCCGATTCCTACTCCACACTTACCAACCTGGGAGTTCCGGCAAGTCAGGTTTTTCATTTAAACAGATTCACCCAAGCCTGACCGTTCTTGGGTGATTTTGAATTCTTGTTTAACAATAGTGGAAAGTTTGCCTCATCCATTGTTAGACTAGAACTCTCAGTCTTTACCTCAACACATGGTTCTTCTGGCTTTACCACACCAGATTCATTGCCTGAATGTGGCTTGTCTGACTTTAATGAGTCAGATTCATCGCCGACATGTGGCTCCTTTGTTTCCGAAGAAACAGATTCATTGCCAACAACTTTCTTCTTCTTTACTCTCTTTTCTGTCCTCAGATTTGTATCTGATGAATGCGTTTTGCTTGATTTGTCATTCTTTGGCGAGCAAGACGATTTATCAGAACTTTTATCTGTTTTACCAGTTGTATCCGAGGACAAAATCCTTTCCAGATACTCTCTGGCCTTCTTTCTCTTCTTCCTCAGTCTGTCTTTTTGCCCCTGAGAAAGCTTTACTTTCGGTTTTTGAACTTTCAGTTCTTGAACTTTACGTTCTTGAACTTTCTGTTCTTTGGGCTTGACAGAGACTGGTTTCTTCACCTGCTTCTGAGATTCAACTCTCGATCTTCTCATTGATCTCATTGAGCAATCTCTAGCAATATGGCCAATGATGTTGCAATTAAAGCATCTTCTCGTCTCATAACTCCAACTCTGGCAGTTAACAGCAATGTGTCCTTGATAACCGCATCGGTAACACACTCTGTTATCGTACCAATCACCATTTTCAGCCCAAACATTCAAATCATAGCATTGTTTGGCTAGGTGATATCCATCTCTCTTCCTGTAAGCTTGATTTGGCCTTGAAGCACTGTGGTCCAACCTGCACCACTTTTCACCAACTATTTTTGAATTTTCATTTTTTACTTTTTGTAATTTTTGATTGTGATTGGATGATCGATCTGATGAACTGTTATTTTCTTTTTGAACATTTTTCAAATTTTTAATTTTTTGTTTCTGTTCCACATTCTTCTTTAAAGGTTTTTGCTTAGAGCATTCTCCCTTTTCAGTTGATTGTGGAACAGTTTCTTGAAATTTTTCTTTTAACTTCAAATGTAAATTCTTTTTGTCAATTTTTACCTTTTCATCATCAGATTTTTCATCGCAATCTTCAACTTTGACATTGTCAAAGTTTGTGACATTGTCACTTATTGGAATGGAATTGATCGGTTTTGGACAGGGGAACTCAAATGAAGTCACAAAACCTTTCAATTTCTTTTCAAGTTCATCAATCTTGTTCCTTGAATTCTCAGCTTCAATTTCAAACTGAGATATTCTCTCAAGATGAGACTTGATTGACTTTTCATTTTCATTCTTCATGTTTTCAAGAACAGACTTTTCATTTTCCAAAACTTTTATCTGTTCTTGAAGTTTTGTTTCATTTGCTTTCAGATTTTTGTTTTCCAGCTTGATCCAGAAATCTTCATCTTCTGAAGATTTCTTTTTGCTTTCAAACTCCTTTTCTTTCTCTTTCAAAACTTTGTTTTTAGATGTCAAACTGTTCAAATTACCCAACAGTTTGTCATTTTCAGTTTTCAACTTCTCACAATTTTCTTTCAGAATAAGAATCTGTTTATCATCAGCTTGCTTCTCGTTTCTCAACTTCTCGACTTCCAGTGTCAAACTTTCCGCATTCTTCAAGAGTTTGTCATTGTCAATCTTAAAGTTGTCGCATTTTGAGCATACTGATTCTGAACTTGAAGATCCAAGCTTCACAGATTCTTCATTCTTTTGAACCTGTTCTGTCTCCATCTTGTATGTACCTGCACAAAAGAGTTTAACGAAATCAAAAGGATTCATACTGTCATCAATATAACATTTCCTTTTGATATCATATTTCAGAGTACTCTTTGTTGCAAAAAATCCACAAATTCTTTTATCAATTTCAATAAGTACATCCAACTCCAATTTATTTAAATTCTTTTCCATCTTGGACAAAAAATCCCTCCTATTCTTTTCTTCCTTACGACACTCTGCATGAACCTCATTAAAGAACTGATGTGGATTAAGCTCTTGGAAAAAATCTTTTCCTTTTAGCTCAACCATGAATTCATCCCATTTAGCAGGTAATGCAGTTGTCAATTTCAATATATGTTCATCATTTGTCATTCTAATACCCTTTCTCCACAAATTGTCCGTTAGAACTTTAAATCGTGTTTCCATCTCATCCAAAGTTTCATTCTCTTGGCACATGAAATATTCATAACTCTTTACCCAAACATCCACATCTACATTCCTGTAATTACTGTCCACAGTTCTCATATACCAACAATTTAAATTTTCAAGATACTCATTTTCTTTCTCATCAAATATCATTGTCATTTTCTAAAACAAAATGCACTCAGCAACCTTCAAGCGAAATACCTGCAAACAAACTTTAAGCGAAATCAAAAGATTATCTACAATATCAGTTTCAAACGAAATCAAATGAATAATCTGCTCAAGCGAAATCACTATTTCGCTTCAACTATTCAAAAACTTTTCAAGCGAAAACTTTGATTTCGCTTCAAAACTCTTAAAGCAAATCCCTGAAGCGAAATCTGATCAATCTTCAAGCGAGACTATTGAAGCGAAATCAAACAAAATTTGGTCAATTTCTCAAGCGAGACCTAGATTTCAAGCGAAATCAACCTGTCAACTTCGCTTGAATCATGCTGACATCATCAAGTCGATCTGATTTATTCAAAAAAGATCAAGTTCTAGGTCGAATTAAGGTCTGAATCTTTCAAGGATTTGTTAATTCAATGTTTCGCACACAATATGTGAAAATCAGTCCATTTTAACCACGAAAACTTGATTAATTTTGAAAAGAAGGTGTAGAAGTCAGAATTTTCCAGCGAAAATGAGCTAAACGATAAGAACTCTTCCTCCTGAGCTCTGATACCACATGTAGGATCGTGAAACGACCTAATGAGTCTATCAGAAGAGTGCTCAGACAGAATCAGAGGCGGAATTCATTGATTCTATCTTTGTTTAGCTTGTAACACACTAGAAATACTATTTACTGTCTCTTGTATTGATTTCTGAAAGATTACAGCCTTGGAGACACCTCGACAGCACTTCTGTGTCGGAAACTAACAACTGAACTGTACTCTTACCTTCTGATTACGCTTCAGGCTTCAGGGTATTTATAGACATTGAGGTTTCGCTTGAGCACTGTTCAAGCGAAATCATGTCATGTGGATTTCGCTTGAACTTGCTTGAAGCGAAATCATCTATTAATAACCCTTGAAGCGAAATCATCACTTAAACACACTAAAATATGATATTTTCTCATATTACAAGCCCTAATCAATCAGTTCTAATCTAAGACTTGAACGAAGATGAAGTCGACAGACAACTGCACCAACAGTGGATGATGGTGTTGTGATGGTGGTGGGTGGTGGATGAAGTGTGAGAGAGGTGGTGTGCCAAGGGATGAGATGAAATGAATCCAAGCACTCCTATTTATAGGCTGAACAGAGAGCTGGACACGGCCCCGTGTCCGTCTGACACTCTCTCTCCTCATTAATTGTAATTCGCAATTACAATAAATGCGCCTGCTGTACTTTCGACACGCCCCCGTGTCCGCTGAGCACGGCCCCGTGATGGGCAATAGAAGCTTCTATAGGTTTCTCTTTTCTGCTGCTTCTTGGGCACGGCCCCGTGCTGGCTGAGCACGGGGCGTGTTCAGCCTTCTGTTTTCTCTATTTTGCTTTGGAAGGTGCCGTTGAGGGTTCGGGCAGTCCACTAATGTTCCTTTTCTTGTATTTATGTTGGATTTAGCTGTCTTTTTGCTTCTTTTGCGTTTTTGAGCTCATTTAATCCTGAAAATACAAAAGGAAGACAAAAACACTCTTTTTCCAATATTAGTACTAAAAAAGGGTTAGTTTTATGCCTTATTTGATGTAATTTATATGTTGCATTTTACACACATCAAATACCCCCACACTTGAACTTTTGCTTGTCCTCAAGCAAAACTCTTTAATATGTGGCTTACACTCCCAAATGGAATAGGTAGAAGAGAAGGTTTTGGGCTTGTCGTAGAGTGTCGGGATTTCCAAGATCTTTTTGGGTTTTATTTTTATTTATTTACACTCCTATTCGTAATGATTTATTTAGAACTGTTCATAAAAGAAATTACTTAATTGGGCATAACATGCCTTTTTTTTTAAATTCTATTTATATACAAGTTCACATACCTCGCGGGGAAATCACTCACACTCGGCCGAAAGTGTATTTTTAGTGAATCACTCGAGAGCGGCACGGAACTTATTCCTACCATAGGCTTGCCAAGAAATCAATCCTCCTCCTTTTTAACTTTTATACCTTTGTAGATATCAAGAGGACTTTGTGGGTTAAGGGTTGGCTAGGGTTAAAGGTAGGTGGTTGGGTTAGTGGTTAGTAGAAAAAGGGCTAAAAGCGTAACAAATCTCGGTTTTCGTATTTTTGCAACTTTTTATTTTTGATGAAGCTTTTATTCAAACAAAGTTATTTTTGATTACTTTGTTTGTTTATTTTCTTTTTGCTTCATCATTATCACAAAATTATTATTATTTTTTTTTTTTTAAACGAAGAACCGAACTTGTTACTAAAATAAAGGGTTAAAAATAAAAAAGGTTTTGGTGGATGAAAGGGTTTTTGTTTGGGTGATGAAACGAAAAGGTTTAGGCTCAAAGGGGCTAACTAAGGGGATTTTTGGGTAGGTGGTAAAAGAAAAAGAAAAATAATGGTGTAGAAATGAAAAAGGTTAGTCCTAATGCCTCCATCATTTACTTACTTGGGTTTAAGTTGATAAGGACCGGGAATGTATTGTCATGGCAAGTTCTAGAGTCGTAAGAACCAAGCGGCTATTCACACAAGAAACGAAAAATGAGCATTTAGTCAAATGATATGCAATTGTGTGCTCAATAAAGGCTCAAAACTCACTTTTTGTGGGAATGGGTTTTTATGTGATCAAGTATATATAATCAAATTTTAAATAAGTTTGTCATGCCTTTTCATAATTTTCTTATGTTGGTTCTTTTTATCACTACGCTATCGGTTGTAAATTTGTAAAAATATAACCTTTTTGAGAACTTGAATTTCCCGAGTTAAACCTAGACAAGTAGAAAAAAATGAAATTTTTGAAAAAATTTGGGGTGATTAGCGGTTCCAATAGAGTTTTGTGTAAGGCTTGTATTTAGGACTTGCAAAATTCAAGGTTTTAGCATCCCCCCCACACTTAAATTACACATTGTCCTCAATGTGTCCCAAAAATAAATTTTTAGGTTGATTAGATGTGTAAAATAGTGTTTAAAAAGCAAAAATTTGTGTTACTGGGCACTGAACACGGCCCCGTGTTATCCGGGCACGGCCCCGTGTTCAAGTGCCAGTAACAAAATTGAAATATGAGAAACAGAAGTCTGGACACGGGGGCGTGTTGGGTGAACACGGCCCGTGTCCAGTTACCTGTACTGGGCGTTTTCTGCAGGTGGTTCGACACGGGGCCGTGTTGGTTGAGCACGGCCCGTGTTGAACCTTCTGAACTGGAGAAAATTGTCGGGTTGCCTCGTTCTTGTGCATGGGATCATTTTTCTCGTTCCCCTTTTTCATCCTTTACCACCATGAGTGTGTTGTACTTATTACAAACCATCCAAACCTTAAAACCATCATTTCATTTCACCATAGAGAGAACTTACATAACCCTAAATTAAAATAAAATTAAAACTTATCTAGATAGGTCAGCAGGTACACGAGGTTATCATAAGGAGTTCTACTATCTTAAGAAAATTTCGAGAATGATTTCCCGATATAGTAGGACTTTTAGCCGAACGAATTCTTCCCTAAACTTTGTTTAAAGCCATTCTTCGATCTCCCTAGGGAGGAAGAATGCGGCTTCGTTTTCCTCTGCTGCTGGTGGTTGAGGGGGAACATTCACCGGGACTCCTTGCACCACTCTTCGCGGAAGCTCTTGGTGCATGGCGTACCATTCGGCTGGAATGACAACTTCGGGCACCATGTTCCACGCCCTTTGGGTTATTATGGGTACCAAAGGCGGGGAGGCGAGAAGGTTCAACCTCTGGTGCAAGAGGTTTACTTCATGGAGACAGCCCTCCAGCCCCACAGTAAGATGGTTGATACGGTCGACCAATGCTTCTTCCACCCCCGTCATTTCATCAATAGCCTCCCTTAGAGCGTAAACATAGTTTACAAGAGAGTCTTCTGCCGTTGAAGATCTCCTCCCTTGTCGGTTATTTCTTGAAGATGACCCGCTTGTTCTGCTTTCCATTTTCTGCGAAGAAAACCGAAGAAAGCTAAATTTTTACAAAACAGAGCCCCTGGACACGGCCCCGTGCTCGTTGAGCACGGCCCCGTGTCCATTTGTCTGCAGGATTTTTTTGGCTAAAGAATTTTGGAGTTTTAAATTATTTTTATGATTTCTATCTGGGTTTTAAGCTCAGATAATTTAAATTAAAGTTATACAACTAACTTTAAGCCAGAATCTTTAGCAAATAATCTTACAAACTTTACATAGAGGGTTGGAATCAAGGGATTTCCAAGCTTCCATGGAGGAACTTTTTGAAAAAAATTTTGAAAGAGGAGGAAATGAATAAAAGTGGAAGGGACAAGAGGGTCCCTTGGAACCTTCTTTTAACACTTACCTAGGATGGTATGAGTGAAAATCCCAGGGATCTCTGTCAATTGAAGTGGTCAAAATGAGCAGGAATCAGGCTGCATTTAAAGAAAACGACAGCACCCTGGGCACGGCCCCGTGTTGACTGGACACGGCCCCGTGTTCAGAGGAAATCCTGACACATTTTGTCCGTATTCTGACCAAATCAGCAGAGAATCTTTTTAATGAGCACGGGGGCGTGTTGACCTGGACACGGCCCCGTGTCTGGAGGCTGTTTTATGGAGTTTTGCTTCTTCAAGGATCTCCTTGATATCGGGTGGTTCCTTACTGGTCGGAACAACCCCAAAGTTCCTAATATACCTTAATTGGCCTAGACTAAGGCGAGAACGCAAGAGGTTGTCGGTGAGGGTAATTCCTATTTTCGTTCTAGGTGGACAAGTCCAACCCTTTCCCGGGCTCTTGTTAAAGAAGGTATATGCCGAATCGCTCAGGTCTATGTATGCACCGAACGAAGTCGATGGAGAGTCCTTCACGGCACAATCGACACAGGGACGACTATCGTCCAAGTCTTTGCTAGGTACGAAGGTATTTTCGGGAGCAACGAGGTTGTTGGAATGCGGTTCCAACATTTCTTCATGGGTATCGTCTTGGGGTGGATCAATAAAATCCTTCCCAATCTCTTCTATCCATTTCAGAATTAGCTCTTCTAGTTGAAATAACTCGCTAAGGAGCATTTCCCCTAGAATATCTGGCTGGGCGCATTCGAGGGAGAAATAGTGCTTATTTTTACTTTCGCCCCTCTTAAGGTTGTGAGAAGATGGTGGGTCCATGTAGTGGGGCCTATAATTTAGGAAGTAGCATTTTACTTCTTCATGTTCGCCACCACATAATTGACACCACGTACCATAAGAGTGCCGAAAGTAAAAATAATTACTATCACTCATGTTTATGTCAGAAATTACCAACCGTCGGGATCTAACGGTTCTGTTTTCAGTAACTGAAACTTGGGCACGGGGGCGTGTTGAGTGGACACGGCCCCGTGTTCAGCTTACTGTCTGATGTAAAACAGGATTGCCAGTTCCAATGATTGAGCACGGGGGCGTGTTCAGCGGGCACGGCCCGTGCAGAGCTCTGCAGAAGCTGAAAAACTAAGAAAATCCTAAAAAAAATAAAAGGAAAATAAAAGATGATTAGGCCGTTGATGCCTAACTTTCTTAAAATCCTTGTGTCCCCGGCAGCGGCGCCAAAAACTTGATGTGCGTTAAGTGTCGTATATATTAGGTGTATATTTTAAGCCCTTTTTAACACTTATTTTAGCCAAGTTTTAAATTTATAAAACACGATATTTCACTAACACTAAACACACATATGGGCAAGTGCACCCATCGTTGAGTGTAGTATAGCGTTGGTAAGATACCGAGGTCGTCCAAGGACACAAGAGCTTTTAGTATCGGTTTATCCTCAACGTCTAACCAAAATAAAAGTTTAGAAAAATGTTTTAAACTAAGAAAAAATAAAACTAACTAAAATGCTGAAAATAAAAATAAAAAAAAATAAAAACAGATAGACAAGATGAATCACTTGGTTCCGACTCGTATCTAGTATAACCTTTGATTATTTCCGCACTTTTGCACATAATTAAGAGATTATCTTAGTTATTGTAGTAGGCCCCTCTTTTGAAGGTGACGTTACCCTCACCCCAGTAGTTTGAGTCAGCAGGGATACAATCCTAAAAGGGTGGATTATTGGAAGATAATGAATTAAGTTATTAATGCAGTATTGTGGTAGGCCCCGCTTTTGGCGGTGACGTTACCTTCGGCTAAGTAGTCTGAGTCAGCAGGGATACAGTCCTAAGTAGCCGGGTTATAGTATTAATAGTAGTTAACTTATGAGGGGATCAAAGAGTTTGGACCCCCGCCATCCAATACCGTGAAGTATTGAAGGAGGTCCTACTAAATTTGACCCAGGTCCATTGCAGGACCTCTAAACGCTGAACAATGGCAAGACCTTTACCAAACCGTTCCCTTAACCCCCTACCATGTAGCCAACATACCTCCATATAGACCGTGGAGATATGAATGGTGAAAATCCTTTATTTTATATAGACAGTAAAATAATGCCAAGACACCACGGACAAACGATAAGGAAAGATCACCTTCAACATAAGTAACTAGTTATTAAAGTCATTAATACAAAACCAAATAAAAAGTGCAAAAGATTAGAAATAAAAAGTATTATACTAGACACTTTGTCTTCACCAAGTGATGTAAGAGACTTAGGCAAACATGGCCTTGATTGTCAAGAACTCTTACGATCAATCTTGGATCCCGAGACGACTCACACACTCTACGATGGACAATGGATGATGGTGGTGGATGATGGTGTTGTGATGGTGGTGGGTGGTGGATGAAGTGTGAGAGAGATGGTGTGCCAAGGGATGAGATGAAATGAATCCAAGCACTCCTATTTATAGGCTGAACAGAGAGCTGGACACGGCCCCGTGTCCGTCTGACACTCTCTCTCCTCATTAATTGTAATTCGCAATTACAATAAATGCGCCTGCTGTACTTTCGACACGCCCCCGTGTCCGCTGAGCACGGCCCCGTGATGGGCAATAGAAGCTTCTATAGGTTTGTCTTTTCTGCTGCTTCTTGGGCACGGCCCCGTGCTGGCTGAGCACGGGGCGTGTTCAGCCTTCTGTTTTCTCTATTTTGCTTTGGAAGGTGCCGTTGAGGGTTCGGGCAGTCCACTAATGTTCCTTTTCTTGTATTTATGTTGGATTTAGCTGTCTTTTTGCTTCTTTTGCGTTTTTGAGCTCATTTAATCCTGAAAATACAAAAGGAAGACAAAAACACTCTTTTTCCAATATTAGTACTAAAAAAGGGTTAGTTTTATGCCTTATTTGATGTAATTTATATGTTGCATTTTACACACATCACATGTATACCCATAGTAGTTATTAACAATTAGTGTATGCAAATATTCACCATGTGTACACGTATATCAATAATCATCAATTAAGTAGTAACAATGTACGCATGTAATCGTCCTAGTCTTCCCCAGACTATCCTCTCATCCTCTTAGACTGAACTTCCTAGTCTCTCAGACTAAAATCTCCCAATCTCTCAGACTGAATTCTCAATCTCTCAGGCTGACTTCCTGGTCTCTCAGACTAAAATCTCCTAATCTCTCAGATTGAATTCTCAGTCTCTTAGACTAACTTCCTGGTCTCTCAGACTAAAATCTCCCAATCTCTCAGATTGAATTCTCAGTCTCTCAGACTAAGCCTCCTAGTCCCACTAGACTACTCCCTCAGCCTCTCAGACTGAGCCTCCTAGTCCCACTAGACTACTCCCTCAGCCTCTCAGACTGAGCCTCCTAGTCCCACTAGACTACTCCTTCAGCCTCTCAGACTGAGCCTCCTAGTCCCACTAGACTACTCCCACAGCCTCTCAGACTGAGCCTCCTAGTCCCACTAGACTACTCCTTCAGCCTCTCAGACTAAATTTTTCCCCAGTCTCCCCGACTAGACTATAAATTTTGAAAAGTGTATTTGTGCCTTTTTGTTTGTAAAAAAGGTCTTGTGCTCTGGATCTGGACGTATGTTGTATGCAATGTAAAAGTGTTTGAAAACGTTTTCGTGAGAGCCCTGTTGATCATAGTCTAGACTCGAGAAAGAATCCTAGTTCGCTATGATCGAGGCTCTGATACCAAGCTGTCACACCCTGGCTTTGCGGAAGCGTGGGTTTATTTGGTGTGACTTCTTAATACCATAGCAACAATCATAACAATGCTATATGATAAAAACATGATATATTCATCCATTAATAAAGTTAGAAAAATCCCATTTTCAACAATCACAAAATAAGTTACAAACCTTAACTTGATTTAATTGGGTTTATAAAGACTTAGTAAAAGACTTTAAACAATACTAGATTTAGGGATATGTAACCCGCCTAGGAAGGGGTTACACCTTCTAAACCCTGGATGACTTCTTTATTCAAACGCAGCTTGAAAATATGCATACCGTGCCAGATCCATTAGTTTCCTGAAATACATGTAGTTTGAAAAATCAACATAAAGTTAAGCGAGTTCATGTGTACGTGAGTATGTATAAACCTTTGTAATATGTCTGTATGAATGTATGTTCTTGGTATGTAGCGATAAGGAAAAAGAGATCAATTAATGTGTAGCTAATACATTAATGAGTGACATGGCCTAGCGGAACGACATAGTCACCACATGCAGCCACACGCTGGCCCATGTGTGGGGCTCGCAACACCCGATAGATCTATCACTCATGCCTCTCGGTCCTTATAAAAGGATTAATGGTCTTACGATAATAGCCTATCCATTCACGTGATCTAGCAGTAAGTTCCTTAGCTAATCATACCGTGTATAAAATGTTTGTAGTAAATGTAACATGTATTTCACCCCCGAAGTGTAAAAACTGAAAACAGTTAAGAGAAAAGGGGGACATGAACTCACAGTATTGCGTCTTCTTACTCACCCAAATCTCCGCGGCAAACACGACTACCTACAAAGGTCTAATGTCTATTAGACGAACGGGTCGTGCCTTGTCTTAGTATGTATGTTTTTGAGTTACGATTCTGGTATTATTCCAAGTTATAATAATTTTATTTAGTTTTGGAATAATTGTTTATGCAGTGATTCTGTATTAATACTTCTCAAGTATTCGTATTCGTATTTCCTTCCCAATGATGGGGGTTTTTAATACATGTATTTTCGTATTTGTATTTGTATAACATGCCAAGTAATGGCGTCGTATTTCGGTGTATTGTTCCAACCAAATATACATTAATATATCCCCAATATATAATTCCAAAAACATATATTATAAGTCTCACTTAAAAGAAATATATTCAACTCATTTGTCCAAAATAACGTATACGTTATATTTCCGAAAAATATATTTTTAAGTCTCACTTGAAAAATATATTTTAATCACAAGTCCAAAATATTTTAATCCCAAAATATACATATTTTTCCCAAAAATATTATATTTTACTTCATACAATTTCCCAAAATATTACTTTGTCAAAATACACAATTAAGAGTATTTTCCGAAAATACGCGAGTTACATTTTAGAGTTCGCGTTGTATAAACAATACCGATGTAACTTAAATATTTATTTGTGAGGGCGTTGGTATTATTTTGAAGTCGTGTTTTCATGATATTCCCAAGTAATATTATTTTTACCCTAAAAATAATATATTTTTAGTTCACATAATAATCACGTAGGCACACAAGCGTCTTATTACGAAATACATATTCTCAATATATATTTAACAAGTTTTATTTACAAAAATCCCCCTCCGACACTTGGTTGTTTTGTACTAAAAATCATGGCGAAATTTATATTTTGAAAACAACTTGAAAATATATTTATAACACTTGTCACCAAAAATGTTTCTAAGTGTTATATTTTCTGGAAAGATTTCGCCAGAGTTTCCTCTGTAAACGGAGGCGTCCACGCTTACTAGCGTATCATTTTTTTTGTAAAATCATTCAATCAGTTCTCAATTAACCAACCCGTCATTCGGACATGCAAAACACTACTTATATCGTTTCAGTTTTAATATACAAAACTGGGCCGTTTTCGAGTATTTTAATAAAATAGTTATCTTATTCTAAAAATTCCCAAATTTTTATAGAATATCTTATACGAACCAAAAATTATTGTGTAAAAATATCAGGGTCCAAATCATCACCAATATTTTATAGAAAATGATTTCCCTGACTGAAATCAGATTTATCTTTTTCTGACCACAGCCGCGGAATAATTTATTTAAATTTCATCGAGAGTCTGATTTACGAAATTTCAGTGAGAGAGTTACAAATACATCGGTGTTCATCTACAGTATAAATTTTATGATCTGACTCTACACAGAAATCAAGTTATGACTAAAAATATGACTCTCATTTACTGTTGTAAAAATGCAGCTTGAGCTGCTGTTACATAATGGCACTTTAAAAATAGTAAACGAAGTCCAAAAATTTTGATTCCGGTGCCATTAGAACCATATTTCATAATGACACATTGTGGACTCAAGAAAATCAGTTTTTCGCTTAGTTATGACCTGTTTACAGCCAGTTAAAGTCGGATGAAAGTGCAGATCAGCTTGCTGTTTGAAGGTTAAATGTTACTAAAACGCACCCATACGTTCGCCAACCTTTCTAATATGATTAAAATCATATCATGAGTCTGTTACAGCAGATTATGGTTTATTTATTTCATATTTATCATGATTTATACCACTAGTTTCTTTTTAACCAACTAGTTCATCATACCTTCAAGTCTTTTAGTTTTGATCTTTAGTGTTCTCGATTTTTATCCGTTAAACCTCTTATTAACCACTTTAAACAAGATCAAGAGGGTGTTTAGAATCACTTACAACTAGCTCAAGGCTAGGGAAGAATCTAGGCAAAAACAAGGTGGTTAATAGCGATGTATAGAGGTCCTTATGATTCCGTAAGCACCGAGCCTCCTTATGTGATCTCTAGCACCTTGATATGTATGTAGAATGCCTTCATCAAACTCGAAAGTGATGATGGATATGGGTGTGTGTTCGGTCGAGACCAAGCAAGAGAGAAAGAGAGAGAGTGATTTTGTGTTAAGTGTTTTAGTGAATGATAATGTGATCCTTCATACATACTTATAGACCATTTCTTGCATTTATCCAAGGTGTAATATGTTATCTAGATAATAGGCAACCACAATATAATAATCAAGAAATGAGAAGGTGTGTCCCCTCATGGGGACCGATCGGTCAAGGGGGGGTGGGGTGATTAGTTGGATTTCAACTAGTTTAGTTAGGTAATCTAGTTTGTTTAGTTAGGTAACTAGATTAGTGTATTAGTGTGTTATGTAATATAACGGGTGTTAGGGTATTCGGGGACCCTAACTGGCTCAGAAAAAGAAAAACAATGTCATTGTCAATATTTTTATGTTCCGGGTAAAGTCCGGTTGTTCGGTTGGATATTAATCCGTTAAAGTGATAATTAAGCATTTAGAGTATCGTTAATATTTGTTTTAGTGACACAATGAATTCCTGACACTTTGGAAAGTGTCTAGTATTATTTTCCCATGTTTTTGCACTTTACTAGTTATGTTAAATGCTGAATTTTGTATTAAAGTGCAGAATTTTGTACTTAAAGTACGTTTTAGGCACATCCGGTCACTATAACTATCACCTAGTGATGCAGTTCTACAAACCTCATCTCCCTACACTCACTACTAGTGTAGTAAACTATTCCCGGCTCATACTGGCCTCAGAGACAGTGCCCGTCTGATGCTGGCTATGTCAGCATGTTTACTGGGTTATCTATATGGTGTGCTCACTGTGCTTTTGTGCATCAAGGTTGTCACTGATGTTTGTGTGTAAGTAATAGAGTGACAGTATAAAGTGTGATGCGTGAGTATGTATGTATCAGAAATCAGTAAGCAGTTTGACCACAGTTGTGAGCAAGTACAGTAATTAAGCATTAATTAAATATTAATTAATTCATACGGATACCTGGTTTGGTGAGGGTTGTCACATATAAGCGGCTTCACCAATATCTTTCATTGCGAAACATTTTCCCAACCAAGCCTTAACATCTTTTAGCATGGGGATATTGTTTCCAATGATTAGTATGTCATCTACATACTGAATTAGAAAAGTGATATAGCTCCCACTAGATTTCTTGTAAACACACGGTT
The DNA here is from genome assembly GCA_030545235.1 of Helianthus tuberosus. Taxonomy (NCBI): domain Eukaryota; kingdom Viridiplantae; phylum Streptophyta; class Magnoliopsida; order Asterales; family Asteraceae; genus Helianthus; species Helianthus tuberosus. The sequence goes on along the minus strand of CM060448.1, from coordinate 140,486,015 downwards.
CATCTTCGTTTTTAATGAAGCCAAACTCTTTAATTTTCTGATCAAAACGAAGATTCCAGCTGCGAGATGCTTGCTTCAATCCATAGATGGATTTATTTAGCTTGCACACCTTATTAGGATTATTTGGATCGAAAAAACCTTCAGGTTGAACCATATAGACATCTTCAAGTAAGTGTCCATTAAGGAACGCAGTCTTGACATCCATTTGCCATATCTCATAGTCATAATATGCAGCAATGGCAAGTAGAATTCTAATAGACTTAAGCATGGCTACTGGCGAAAAAGTTTCCTCATAATCAATTCCTTGAGTCTGAGTGAACCCTTTTGCTACAAGCCTTGCTTTGTAGGTTTGCACATTTCCATCCATGTCGGTCTTCTTCTTGAAGATCCATTTGTTTCCTACAGTCCGACCTTCGGTAGGAAGATCAACCAAATCCCAGACTTGGTTATCATACATGGATTGCATCTCTGCATTCATGGCTTCTTGCCATTTCTTGGATTCTGAATCCAACATTGCAGCTTTGTAAGTAGCAGGTTCAACTTCATCAATCATGAAGATATCGTCATACCTTTCAGGGGCACGACGATCCCTAATACTTCTTCGAACACTTGGTGTTTCTGTTGTTTCTTGAGTCCTCTCAGGCTCAACTTCAACAACTAGATCAGTTACTTCTGGTTCTGTCTGAACAACTGGTTCAGTCACTTGTGATTCTCGAATTTCTTCAAGATCCACATGGTTTTCTCCAATCCCTCGTCCCAGAAGCTCTTCCTCCAAGAAAGTGCCTCTGCATTTAGTGAAAATCTTATTTTCAGTGGGGTGGTAGAAAAGGTAACCGATCCTTTTAGCGTATCCTACGGAAACCACTTTTTCGCCTCTGGGATCTAGTTTATCCGAAGATTCTAGAGTGACATAAGCGTTACATCCCCAGACCTTGAGATAGGATACTTTTGGTTTCTTTCCATGCCATATCTCATAAGGCGTTTTGTCAACCTTCTTCGTTGGAGCTATATTCACAAGTTTTGCGGCAGTTTCTAGAGCATAACTCCAAAAGGAGCATGGGAGGGTTGTTCGACACATCATTGATCGAACCATATCTAATAGAGTTCGATTTCTCCGTTCAGACACACCATTATGTTGTGGCGTTCCAGGTGGAGTGAGCTGTGAAACTATTCCACAATCCTTTAGATGGTCGGTGAACTCCTGACTAAGATATTCACCGCCTCGATCTGATCGAAGCATCTTAATAGTTCTATTTAGCTGATTCTCTACTTCGTTTTGGTACTCCTTGAACTTTTCAAATGTCTCATGTTTATGCTTCATAAGATAAACATAACCATATCTACTGAAATCATCAGTAAATGTAACAAAGTATCTTTCTCCATGTCTTGACATTGTTCTGAATGGACCACTTACATCTGTATGTACAAGTCCCAACAGATCATTAGCTCTTTCTCCAACATTTGAAAAAGGTGCTTTTGTTAACTTTCCACTTAAGCATGATTCGCATTTGCCAAACGTTTCCAAACCCTTAGAATCTAATATTCCTGCGGTTTTAAGCTGTTTAACACGGTTCTCGCTTATGTGACCAAGTCTACAATGCCACATATACGTATCGTTAAAGTCCAACTTGTTATGTTTATGGGAGATGTTGCATAATATGTTATTGTTTTGGATTTGTATCTCATAGATTCCATTGTTTGGTTTTGCATCAAAGTAAAATACATCATTAAAATAAGCAGAAATAAATTCACCATTAAACGATAATTGAAACCTTGTCCATGCAAAGCAGAAACCGAAACAATATTTCTAGTAACACTAGGAATAAACTAAACATTGTTCAAAACAAGTTCTAAACCAGAAGGAAGTAAAAGAACATATTCTCCAATCGCCTTCACAGCAACTCTTTGTCCATTGCCAACATGGACCTCCAAGTCACCTTGTTTCAGTTTCTTAATCTTTCTTAGTCCCTGCAAAGCATTACAAATGTGAAAACCACATCCTGTGTCAAACACCCATGTTTTGCCAGAAAAAAAAAAGATTTCAATAACATATATACCTGAGGACTCTCCTCCTGAAGCCTTGGCTTGCTTCAGTTCAGCTAAATACTTAGCACAGTTCCTCTTCCAGTGCCCAATTTCATTACAATGAAAACACTTGGCATCCTTTTGAGGCTTCTTGTTTGCAACTAATTTGCCTTTGCCTTGATTGCCCCTTTTCTTGGTGTTAGGTTTCTTAACATTACCCTCCTTGATCATCAGCACTGGTGCAGTCTTGCTGGGTATATTCACCTCAGCAGTTTTGAGCATCTGATGCAGCTCTGCAAGTGTCTTCTCCATCCCATTCATATTGTAGTTCATAGTGAACTGATCATATGACTTAGGCAATGAGTTGAGGATGATATCCCCAGCTAATTCATCACTCAAGGGGGATTCCAGACGAGCCAAATGATCAACATATGCCTTCATTTTTAGCACATGAGCGCTAACTGATGTACCCTCTTGCATACGAGTGGTTATGAGTGATCTCATCACATCAAACCTCTCATGACGAGCCTTCTGTTGGAACATTTCAACCAGGTGCTCATTCATCTCATATGCCATCTTGTCATCCATGGTCCTTTGAAGTTCAGGAATCATGGATGCTAACATTAAACATGAGACTTTCATAGAGTCATCAAAGTGTTTTGCATAGTTTCTATATGCAACAGTTTGCTGATTGATGGGTTCATCAGGGACTGGCGTTTCAAGAACATACAGTTTGTTCTCCGTCTTGAGAACAATTTTCAAGTTACGGTGCCAGTCCATGAAGTTGGAGTGGTTCAGTTTGTCCTTCTCTAAGATGGACTTGAGAGAGAATTGGGAGGAATTGTTTTCAGTTGACATCTACAAAATTCAAAATTAATTAATTAGTATTTTATGTTTTTAATATCTTAATTTAATTTTATGACCCAAAAACAAAATTTTTAATTAAGATGAGATCCCGACTCATCATATGACAGTGAATTGGCTTAAGCACTATCCACTGGTATGATTATGTAGGTAAAGAACGATTGTTAATTGTGTCCACTACACAACTCTCCATTTGGGGTTATCGCTTAAAACGATGTATATTTAACCCCAACTATGCCCACTTGATGAACAAGCGATGTTTTGTCCTTTACTATTAACTGTATCACCGGCCTATGTTACACAGGAAACGTGATGATTACCTTCTTTCATGATGGACGCCCAGATGCAGGGTATAGCACTAACATTTGGGTTCGATTTAGAATAAAGTGTTAACTCGTTTAGGGTGGCAAAAAACATCAATTTAAAATTTGGGATTTATTTTAATATTTACCAAAAAAAATATTTTGAATAGCTCGTAGCATGAGGCGAGTTACACAATAGTTTATAAAATCCGATTTTATATAATTCGTGATAATAGAAACTCCTTTCCACGCTCGCACGATATATTTTAAATACCCTATTAAACTATGTCGGTCGATTTATCGCGAATAATCTTGTTTTAAATATTAATAAAACCCTTTTATTAAGTATACTTTTCAGTTTTATAAAACTTGTTTTAATAAAACCGTTATCTTGATTGTGAAAATTTTATTTATTTTGGGTTATCTATATTATTTACAATAAATAAAACACAACCACAAAACACAATAAGAAAAAACGAATCGAGGCCCTAATAGGTTGGCCGTTTCGTTTTAGCCAGAAACGAAACGAACTAGTCAAAAGGGGTTTCAAAAGCTAATTTTTGAAAGCTCCTACTTGACCCGCGATCTATATCTTCATGGTACCTGTTCGCCATTTATCTTGATCTTGTACTCGAGGGATTACAATAATAAATTTAAAAATACAATAAACATAAATCTATTCTAATCCTATCTATTACATCGGATCCAATATCCGCAACAAAATACAAATCAAAATAAAACCATAACCAATACAACCATGACAAAGGTCATAACCTAGGGCTCGATTCACATCACAATCCATAGACAACCAAAAGCTTTTGATCTTTTGTCAAAACAAATAATTTTTGACAAATAAAACATAGATCAAAATTATAACTTTACCATCTATACGCGTGTAACCGTGGCTCTGATACCACTGTTGGGAATCATGGTATCAGAATAATAGCGGAAGCGGTTTATATAATTTACCAAAAGCCGATTATATAAATTTGATTTATTAATCCGATTAATAAATATTCCCAATCAGGATCAAGGTTATACGTGTATAAACAAATAAACGGAATAAACAACCATAGAGGGTTTTAGTAATTAACCTTTGACGACTACACCGGAATTGTAACACGCGGGTTACAACGAATCCTCGCTAGTAGGAAGTTCACAACCGAGCACAAGATACCCCCGAGTAGAACCTGCCAAGAAGAAGGTGGTTATTATAAAAAGTGTCTAATGAGTTTCCACCTTAAACATCCTTTTATTATAAAAGGTGTCTCTTGGGATTTCACCTTAAACATCCTTTTATTATAAAAGGTGTCTCTTGGGTTTCCACTATTATTATTTCACAAATAATAATATACCTACTCGTGAACATATACGATTCGTGTACCAACGTGTAACTCTTCGGATCGTACCGAGTTAGTTACGTTGACTTTAATTAATGTCGGACATACATATATCCAACAATGACTTTAATTAATGTCGGACATACATATATCCAACAACGACATGTTGGTGTCTTTGGTTGGCCAGAAATAAGACGGTTTTTTCAGGTTCCCGGGTTAACGTCGATTCTTTTGGCTGAAGTTTAGGTTGTCTTTTCGTTCTATTGTGTGGAACGATTGGTGTAAATTTGTGTTTATGTAGTTTTGTTTTGTTGTTTGGTCTGTCCTGATTTTTGGGTTCGGTTGTTTCTTAATGAAAGTCTCTTTTAAAAAAAACAATATATCTGTTTTAAACTTTCATTTATTGGTGTATTTAAAATTAAATTTCTTTCTTAGGCTTTTGAGCGGATTAAGCCAATCCTATCAATGAAGCACTAGTATGACCAGACTTACTTTAGCAGGTGCCTTTAAAACCTCACGCTTATTTTAGTAGGTTCTTTTAAATGTTGTAGACACCCTTCATTGTCTCCCATTGGATAGTTGATGCACTCAAATTTTCTAAAGTGTATAGTGTACCCTATGGCGTAATTTTCTTTGATGTTTCGCCTTCCAAGTCAAATCATACCAAGAAAATCTTTTTTAATCCTAGATATTGACAATAATGCAATGAAGTTGCTCCAGTAGTAATGGAGGTGGAAAGGTTTACTACTTAGGGGCTGTTTGGTAGCCTCTTAATGATCATTCAGATGCTACCTCTTAATGGTTTAAAACATCTGAATGAATAAGAGGTAACCTCAAGTCTGAATGGTTAAGAGGTAACCTCTGAATGGTAAATCATCACATGTCAGTGATGTCACATTCTTCTACCTTCTCATTGGTAAAATTTTTAATGGTTTCATTAAGAGGTAACCTCTTAATGACCATTCAGAGGCTACCAAACAGCCCCTTAGTAGGTTCCTGCCCTGTAGTGTTCAGGTTGGAATTTCGACCGAACTTTGTCCATGTATAACCCGGGCCGAGATGTTGTTAAAAAAATATTGACAACAAAATATAAAGTATTATAACTATATATATTTATAAGACTAGCGGGTGTGGGGAGTTTTTTGGGACGGGGGATGCCAGGCAATGCTGGCTAACCCACACCGTGTCAGCGTTGGCCACGGCGTTGCCCCGCTAGCTTGTCTTTGAAGTCCGACGTTGGGCGGAGGGCCGGTCTGAGCTGGCTGGCTAGGATTGGTTGTTGAAATTAAACCGTTTGAGGTAGTCGTTAGCCATAGTCGTTGGGCATGCCCTTTTTAATGTAAAAAATCAATTTTTTTAAAAAAAATTACAAATGTTTACCTATAAATACCCCCTCACACCTTCATTTTTTACCTACAAATTTTTACAAATCTTCTTCAACCAATCTCACACCAAACAACATATCTTTTTCAACCAAACCAACATCAAAAAACCGAACATGGTGCATTGGACGGAGGAGGAGGAGGAGATCGCACTTGTCACATTGATCGTCGATGCACAACGTACGTTACAAGGCAGTCAAATCGCATATTGGGGACAAATGTTCCAGCAATACCAACAACACGTTGGAAACGCAATTTAAACGTCAGCCAACACAAGTGGCATGAACTAAAACCGAAGCTGGATCGTTTTAAAGTTTGTTTCGACTGTGTCCCTGCGAGCGACCTGAGCCACGACGATCGAATGGAGATCGCGAAGATCGAGTAGAGGCACGCCGGGAATCCGGAATTTAAGTGGGTTCCCCACTTTAACATTTATCGAACTCTGTAATTTTTTTTTTCATAGGAATTATTAACTACTTTTTTTTTATTTTTTAGGATTTCATAAGTAGCTTTTTTAAGAGTAAATTACTATTTTGGTCCCAACGGTTTAGCCAGTTTAATCATTTTAGCCCAAAAAGAAATCTTTTAACATATCAGACCCCGAGGTTGCATTTTATAACGGTTTTGGCCCCTAACACTATCTTTGTTACTTTTTTACAGTTAAGTGTAAGAGTAATTAGGTCATTATATACCTTAGGGGATGTTTTTGATAATTATAAAATTCTTTTAATATTTAAGAGAATATTAATGCAATTATTCAAGTTTTTTATTATTTTGTTATTTTCACGATTATTATATAATAAAATATTTTTTAAATATACAAATAAGTAAGTATTTTCATTAACTGTTTATTTTTATAAAAGTCATTTTAAAAAATAATTTGTTATTTTACATTTTGTTTAAACCCTTCCGTTTTAAACCATTTATTATTTAAAATTGTTCTTTTTAAAGTCGTTTATCTTTCAAAGTTTTTTAAACACTTTATTTTATACCATTCTTTTTAATATCATTTACTTTTAAACATTTCTAAACTACTCACTTTTTTAAGTCATTCATTTTTAAATTTACAAAACGACGTGCATAAAAAAACAAAAGAAATGGAAGATTTGAAAAAAAGGAACATTCTAATAAAAAGTTTGCACAAGATCGTTCTTTTTTCAAACTTTTTTACAATGTTTTTTTTTTCAAATCTTCCATTTCTTTGGACCGTTTCGTGTGTTTTTAGTTCCTTACACTTGTTAACGTATTTTTTAAGGTTTGCTTTTTTATAAACATTATATTTTAATCTTCGTTTTTTAAACCACTCGTTCGTTTAAAATCGATCGTTTTTAAATTCCTTCGATTTTTTAAATCGTTCATTTTCTGAAGTTCTTTTTCCCTAACGGCTATAAGTAAACTGAATACAAAGTTTAAAAATGAACGATCTCAAATAAGGTTCAAAAAGGAACGGTTTAAAAAGAAACGATTTTAACAGTCAATGACTTATAATAACAAGTTGTTTAAAAAGAGTTAAAAATGATTTTAAAAAGAACTGTATAAAATGAATCGATTAAAAAAACTTTAAAAGACAAACAACTTTAAAAAGAACGATTTAATAAACAAGCGGTTTAAAAATGAATAATTTTAAAAACGATAGACGGTTTAAAAAAGGTTAAAAAATGATTTTAAAAACGACGTTTATAAAAAACAAACGCTTAATGAAAATACATATTTATTTGTATATATAAAACATATTTTGTTAAATAATAATCATTAAAATAACGAAATAATAAAAAAAAACTTGAGTAATTGCATTAATAATCTCTTAAATATTAAAAGAACTTTCTTGTTATCAAAAACAGCCCTTAAGGTATACAATTATCTAATTACCCTCATACTTAACTGCATAAAAAAGTAACAAAGTTAGTGTCAGTGGCCAAAACCGTTATAAAATGCAACCTTGGGGTCTGATATGTTAAAAGATTATTTTTTTGGGCTAAAATAGTTAAACGGGCTAAACCACAGGGGTCAAAACAGTAATTTACTCTTTTTTTAATTTTAAGGATGTTATGTAACTTTTTTTTAAATTAATATAAGTGTGTGTTTTATTTTATAAATCTCAAGTATATAAAAAATATAAAAAACCAATATGGACCACCAACGCCGCTAACCCACGCCGCTTCCACACCTTCACCTTTTTTGAGGTGGTCTGATGTAGCCCACAATCGTCACGTGTCGAGTAATGCCACCAACCCAAACCCCCCATTCCCCATAGTCTAACAAGAAGTTTTTACAACCTAAGATGCCATAACCTTACATTCGTATGGATTTAAAAATACATCACTTTTGTCATAAGCAAACTCAGTATAAATAGATCACTAGGTCGTGCATAAATATTAAAACAATATGACACGTAAACGAAACTATTAGAGTTTTCCGGTCATTTTCTAGAGTGTCTGTCGTAGATAAAAGAGTTGTTGATACAAGAGAGGGAGAAGAATTGTTTTATTTTGTTGAGTAACGTCTATTAAACGAGGTATGTAAGAGAGGGAGGAGGAGAAGAGATGTGGTTGTGGATTGTTTTAGAAAATCTTTTTGGCTGTGAGAGATGTAAAGCCCGAAAGAGTGTGATGTGGCGGCTTTAAAAGCCTCGATGGTAAATGCTCTTAATTGTTTAACTATTAGATTAAAAAAATAAAGATTAAAAATAAGGTCTACACATTTTTAAAAAACTTCTTAAAACAAATAACTTTTCCACATCTTTATACTACTTTATTTACTTAACTTTATATAATATCACATTTTTTTGAAAATATTAGTACTTTATTTGATTACCTCCAATAGGTTTTGCATATTTGAAATCACTATATATTCCGTTTTGAATTGTGTAATCATTTTCATAACTTGCTCTCAATCTTAGTTAGATAATTCAAAGAGTTAATTACTGTTTTCGTTCTTGTGATTTGTCAAAAATCACTATTTCAGTCGATTAGTTTAAAAATTGTGATTTCAGTCCCTGTGGTTTCACTTTCGTAACCATTTCAGTCCCTGTGGTTTCACTTTCGTAACAATTTCAGTCCTTGTGTTTTCACTTTCATAACGATTTCAATCCATTTATTCTGTTATTACAGGGACTGAAATGGTTACGAGGTGAACTGAAATGGTTACAAAAGTGAAAAAACAGGGACTGAAATCGTAATTTTTAAACTAATGGATTAAAATAGTGATTTTTGACAAACCACATGGATGAAAACAGTAATTAACTCTAATTCAAAAGTAATCATGAATGAACATGAAAGTTTTGTTGTGAAAAAACATATCAGAAAAGAGATCAGAGATTTCTCTTATATAGGTGAGTAACAAACATAATGAAACGTTACAACTTTTTATGAAAGAGTAAAAATATTTGACGGTTGTCTATCAACAGTTTGAAGTTATATCAATGGAAATATCTTCAATGAAAACCAAGTATGTCTTTGCTCTTAGTTGTCATTGTTGCACAGTTACAACCTATACACATTTGCCATTTATAATCCGTGCCCACTGATGATCAGTTTTCACCGATCTCTATTACAGTTAATGATCTGATAATCCCCTCGTCACTGGAGAGCTTCATCCCCTTACATAAACAAATATATGTTTTTTTATCTTCAATTATAAAATCACTTAATTAATATTAAACTCACTCAAGTTGTTGAAAACTATATGAAAAAAAAATTGTATAATATATACACAAAAACTTGACTAAAATACACGAAATTTAAAATAAATTTAAGAGTAAATTACTTTTTGAGCACTTGTGTTTTAGTGGTTTTAAAAATTTGAGTTCAAAATTAAAATGTTTAACGCCCTGAGTCTCTAGACGGTTTTTTTTTTTTTTATAACTTTTTGAGTCCATTTAGTCCAACTTTTAACCTTTTGAGTCCAATTTTTTTTAACAAAATTGGACTCAAAATGTTATAAAATGAACAAAATTGAACTCAAAACGTTATAAATTGAGCGATTAGGGACTAAGGGCGTTAAACTTTTTGATTTTAAACTCAAGTAGTTAAAATCATTAAAAGTTAAAACATAGAGAATCAAAAAATAATTTACTCTAAATTTAAATAATAACAATTTTCAAAAATCGTGAATGTCACTTTATCACATTTAACGGAGTTAACCACATACCTTCATTTAATTCAAAAGAACCTAACACCAGAAAATAGAAACATATTAAATAACCAATGAGTGGTGATGGCAAAGGCAAAATCTTTAAAACACATATATTAGGAATGGAAAGGTCTTGCGTTCAAGTCTTACAGACGACAGGGGATTAAAAAAATTAGTCGCTCAAAAAAAGAAACATATTAAATAAATGATTATCTTTTATACCCAGGCTGCAAACAAACCAAACGTTTGGCGAATAGTTCGTGAACCGTTCAATGGAAAGTTCGTTTGTGTTCGTTAGTTTATTAAACAAATGAACATGAACAATAAATTCCGTTCGTTTAGTTAAATGAACAAACATGAACAGAGGTCGCGTTCGTTCGTTTATGTTCGTGAACGTTCGGTAACGTGTTCAATAGTTCATTAGTGTTTTCAGTTCTTATATTTATTTAAATACTTCAAAATTCCGACAAATTAAATATCTAATAAGTGTCAGTGTATTATATATTGTTAATGAACGATAGTTTGTGTTCATTTGTGTTCGTCAACGTTCGTTTTTGTTCGTTGCGTAAAATTAACAAACGAACACGAACATAAAATCTCATTTGATAAGTGTTCGTGAACGGTTCACGAACACATATATTTTTTAAACAAATCATTCGGTTCTTTTGCAGCCTTATAATTATACCAATAATACACAAAAGTTTTTAAATGAATAATAATAATTTCTCATAGAATCGTAACACTCTTTTTCCGGCGTCTTTGTAATCTCATTGAAACTGACTTTTGATTTGGTCAAAAACAATATTTTAAAATTCTACCTTTCATCATCAACAGATTCCGTTTTATTTGAATCTCTGAATTTATTTCAACCTAATTGTCCATAAAGTAAGAGGGTATCTTTCCATTTTTATAAACTTTTCACCTTTTTTTCTCAAATCTCACACACTTCACGTTCACACACACTAACCCCACTTGAGTTAACCTTTGTTCTTCTTCTTGTTTATGATAATTAGTTTGTCTTTTTTGTTACAGAAAAAAGGTATATTATGGAAGAAGCCTAAAACAATAATCTTGGTTTTGTTTTTCACACATTATCACAGAAAGTTTTTTTTTTTTTTTTTTTTTATTTCAGATCAGAAGAACATTATCAAGATTGATTCTTTGTAGATACCATGTGGGGTTTCAAAAAATATATGATCTTTGATGATGTTTACTCTGTGAAAGATTTTTTTTAAAACTTATGTTTTTTTTTTCTGTTTGTGCAGCATGTCAGCCATGAATGTTGCTGATCCTGATGAACCCCCACAGAAACTTGAGGTTTGTGGTTAAAATCCTATGATTTTTTTTTTTTTATCATCTCCATAAACTTTGGAGTCAGAATGTTGCCAATAATTGTAGTTTATGCTAAAAATAAAAACTATGAATTTTTAATCATCTTCACAATTATTGTATGATTTTTACTCATATTTCAGGGAAAAGGAATTGCAATTGTAGTATGTTGGATTCTTGGATTGGGATCTTTGGTGGCATGGAATAGTATGTTAACAATAGGAGACTACTACTATGTATTATTTCCGGTAAGTAAAACATTTATATATATATGATCGGGTGGTTCCGCTGGTGGCGCGATGATACTCCAGTGGTCCGTCAGTGATCCAAATTTGCCGTTCAAAAAAAGTTATATATATATAGAGAGAGAGAGAGAAAGTATAATGTACTTTACGCCTTAACGTACGTTAACGTACGCGACAAGAACATAACGTGCGTGATTAATATAGATAACTTGCGTGATTACCTTTTGATCAATGTTCCATGCGTGATTATGTTCCTGTGCGTGAGAATTCAGGTCCCATTCGTGATAATTCAAGTCCATGCGTGATTATGTGTTCTATGCGTGATAATCCACGGCCAGGATTGTCGCGTACGTGAAGTAGGATAAGCCGTGAAGTATGTTAACCGCGCTCCAGTGGCGGACCCAGGAATTATTTGCTGGGGGTGCGGATGAGTGGCTCAAGCATATTTTCAAGGGGTGCGGTCGGGGTTTTTGCCTAAAATATACACTAATTTTTTTTTTCAAGGGGTGCGCCCGCCCACCTTGGGCATAACCTAGGTCCGCCCCTGCCGCGCTCTCTCTCTATATATATATATTTTGACGACATTTGGAATGTGCATATATTTGGTAACTTTTTGTGTTCATTTGTTTCTTATTTTACAGGACTATCATCCAGCCAGGGTACTTACCCTTGTCTACCAACCGTTTGCCTTAGGGACAATGGCATTACTCGCGTATAACGAATCGAAAGTCGATACTAGAAAACGCAACATTGCGGGATTCGTATTGTACTTTTTATCCACTCTGGCCCTCATTGTGGTAGATATAGCCTCATCCGGGAAAGGTGGAGTCGTAAATTACACCTGCATATGCATTTGTGTGGCGGGTTTTGGTATAGCTGATGCTCATGTTCAAGGTGGAATGGTTGGAGATTTAGCCTTTATGAAGCCCGAATTCATCCAAGTTAGATTATGCTCTCTATATAACAGATTCAAAATCGGCTTCTTTGTTAATTACTTATTTGTTGCGCTTTTGCAGTCTTTCTTTGCTGGTTTAGCAGCTTCCGGTGCTCTAACCTCGGGCTTAAGGCTTATTACAAAAGCCGTTTTTGACAAGACTTCGAATGGTCTACGAAAAGGGACTAGTAAGTGTCATAATATTATCAACCTTTCCAGTATCATAAACTTGAGTGGTTTTTGAGTGCGGTAAACAAGCCAGCGAGCTGAGCTTGGCTTGGTTACAAAATGAGCCGGCTCAGCTCAGGTCGTTTTAAATCGACTGTTTTTTAGCTAGGTTTTTTCGAGCGAGTTGTGAGTCGCGAGCTTTTGGTTATAATTAGTGATTTATCACTTAGAAATACCAATGTTGATCTTTTTTTTTTCTACAGTGTTATTCCTTGCAATCGCTACATTCTTTGAGTTTCTATGCATTTTCCTCTACGCATTCGTGTTTGCTAAATTACCGATTGTGAAGTATTATCGCGCTAAAGCAGCACGAGAAGGGTCAAAAACCGTTGGATCTGATCTTGCTGCAGCAGGCATCCAAACAGATCCAAACCAAAGAGTAACTTTTCAATATTCCTTGGAGATTTAGAAATCATTCTTAAGCGTTTAAGAGAAAAGCGTTTACGTTTTGTAGGCTGGCATTGATGGTAAGGATCCCGAGCGATTGAGCAACAAACAACTGTTGATCAAGAACATCGATTATGCATTGGATTTGTTCTTTATATTTGTCCTTACTCTCTCCATTTTCCCGGGATTCTTGTATGAAAATACAGGAAAGCATAGTTTGGGCTCATGGTAACTTCTCATAAAACCAATCTAGAATGTGTTTCTTTATAATTTCGACCCGCTTACTTGTGTTTTGTCTTAAACGGGTCAAATCAATGAATTAGTTAAAAGGGGAAGATAGTAAACAAGTTAATAGTTGCCATAGTAGTTTTAATGTGTACATCTTAATACATTACTAATGTTGAATTATAATAATATCATTGTTATTATTGTTATTTTGTTAATTATAAGACATTACTTATTTATGTTTTTATAGAAATCCATTTCTACATGTTTGTTACTCAAACAAACATAAGTTTTCCCATTCTATAAATAATAACTTGTTTTAACCCAAAGTTATTTTAACAATGGTTTTATTACTTGCTTATAGACCCGCGGGCCTTTAGTTGTCAATCTAACAGTGGTTTTTTTCATAGGTACCCCCTCGTTCTAATCGCAATGTATAATGTTTGGGATTTCATATCAAGATACATTCCTCTAATTGAATCTATAAAGCTTAAATCGCGAAAGTGGCTAATGATTGTTATATTATCGCGTGTCTTGTTCGTCCCCGCTTTCTATTTCACTGCAAAATATGGTGATCAGGGTTGGATGATTGTGCTTATATCTTTGCTCGGATTAACAAATGGTTATCTCACCGTATGCGTCATGACCCTCGCTCCTAAAGGTTGCACGGTGAGTCGATATTACACAAAGATCAATTATAAATAATTTAACATAGTTTATTCATATATTTGTGTTTTGGTGTGAAATTTTTCAGGGTCCAGAGGCAAACGCTTTAGGGAACATTTTGGTAGTGTTCCTTTTAGGAGGAATTTTCTTGGGTGTCTGTCTTGATTGGCTATGGTTGATTGGTAATGGAAGCTTTTGAGTAGCAAATTCTTGGTGAAAAAAAGGTTGTCCCATTTTATTTATGTGAAGTTATATTAGTTTTCTTAAAACAATCTAATCCTATTTTAATTTAACATCATTGGCCATTACGGAACTAGAACATTGACAACATAGGCAGGCAGGGGCATTATTTTACATGCCTTGATATCGCTAGGCCAAAGGCGCTGCGATAGTTAGATTAGTACAATTATAAATGCAATATATTTCTTGCAAAAAGTATGTAATCATTTTATTGTGAAATTTCACTATACTATTTTAAGCTTAAACATAATTCTATATATATTGTGGTTTCTAATATATATAGACTATGATTATAGAACAAAGCCCAGACTGATTTAACCGAAAAGGTGCCACCCAAGGTCCTCGCTTTCGGAAGGATTGAGATTAGAACGGGTCCAGTTCCAACACTGCTGAGGCAAACCATCCCTGACCACCAACGCGTTCCAAGGCGAACAAGCTGGGAAAAGTCACCGAGAGGGGAGCCGAGCCAATCCACAAGTCTTTCCAAAATCTGACTTTTCCAGCAATTCCTTTGAACATATTCTCCAAACAGATGTATCCGGATACAAGGTGAAAGTGGATCAACAAGTGTTTCCAAAATCTGACTTTTCCAAAATCTTTGAACATGCTCTTAGAATCCTTGCAAGATTAAGAACTTTAAGCTTTGACCACTTCCCAATGACAAGAACGTCATCCGCATACATAAAGTGAGATATATCCGAACCATTATTCGGAATTTTAAGCCCTTCAAAGACACCAACTTGAGTTGCACTATTCATGAAGCAAGTGAAAGCTTCCATGGCCAAAATGAAAACAAAAGGTGAAAGTGGATCACCTTGGCGGACTCCCCTAGTGCATTGAAACTCAAAAGTTGGTGACCCGTTAACCAAGATTGACGACCTCGTACCTTCTCTACCTGGCCGGGAACTCAATTTGACCCAAAACGGAGTCAATAAATTCCCAACTAATATAATCATATTTTAAATAAATATTTTAGTTAATGTTTGATGCCAATATTATAACTCCAACACACTGAAGCTATATAACACCCTGTAAATATATGATCAACAGTGCGACGATCCGACACCATGCAGTTATTCTCAGATTCTCTGCTAAACAAGACCGGGAACACCGATTTGAGAGGCGAATCAAATAGTTAGGTATCCAGCCAGAACCGAGTTGTCTGGCCACTCCCAACTTCACTTTTGATGGCCGATGTCTGGTGCAGATTCGAATGAACCTGATGATTTCCGATCTTCGCAATCGAAGCCCACGTGCCATTTAGGGCCTTGTTGTACGGAACTGCGGGTTGTTGATAAGGTCGAGTGGTGTGGTTTAGCGCCATGCACCACCTCAGCGTATAACTCCCCAAAACACCACCCCTCTATTGCCAAAGGTAGGCGCCATTGTCTTGGCGAATGTTAATGCTTGGATGTGTGGGGACCACCTTTCAAGAGCCAATCATATTTTTTTTATAGTTATAACAACATACTTCAATATTATAATTAAAATCGAAAACTACATTAATGTTACATTTATAAATTGTTTAAAATTGAACCACATCAAACATGGTAAAATCATAAGAATGTTTCAAGTAAAATTGAGATCTTAACAACTTAGATTAATAAACACGTCAAATTGTTACAAAATTAGAGGGAAAGTTGTATATAACAACCTCCTTGCTTCACTTTGGTTTAGCATATAGTTCCATCCATTATGACCAAATTTTCATCTTTTTTTAAGATTGAGTTGTATACATCTTTTTGTAGCATAGACTATTACAAAACAAAGTAAGTAAACTACATGATTAACATATTGTGTTACTTTTTTTAGTAATAAACTAAAAGGCATGTAATAGTGATCTTTTTTATTAATAAATACTTTATACTTTAAACAAAATCTTTTAAAAGTTAAGTTATTAAGTACACTAAAGTATCCTAGTCTGATGGTCCTCGATTGATTAACAAGTTGTAATAATACGTATCAATTACAAGTCTAGTAGGAGACACAAGTTTCTCAAAGTTTAATTCCATTTGTTGAGAAAAAAAAATAAAAAAAAAAATTATGTAACATATATACAAGTGGAGAAAGTGTAGAATACAACCAATGATCTCTAGATCAAGTGGTGGAGAGCTTGCATTTCTCTTGAGAGATGCAAGTTCGACTCTAACTTGGTGCAGAGTGAGGCACTGGTGGGCAATGATAGGAGACCTAGGGAAACCTGGGTTGGATCCTTGAGCCAAACGGGTTTTACCGGTAATTTCACTGTCGTGCCTACGGGCGGGTGGGTTACCGGGTTTTCCCCGGAATTGGTGGTGGACTCGGGTTACTCTCGGAGTACTCCGTTTGTCCAGTGGGTGCCCCGAGAGTGCTCGGAATTACGTTTGTTGGCCGTTAAAAAAAAAAAAAAAGTGTAGAATACAATAGTACCTTATGATTTGTAGGAGATTGAGACACGTGCCATGTGATTAGGTTTCCTCATGCGTGATTTTCTGATGTTTGTTCATGCATGATTAGGGTATGCGTGATTATGTGTGTTGTTCATGTCTGATTATATATGTGATGTTTTGTTCATGCGTGATTATGTGATGTTTGTTCATGCGTGGTTATGTGATGTTTGTTCATGCATGATTAAAGTCAGGGGCGGACCTACCCACTTGGGTGGGTGGGCGGCCGCAACTCTTGAAAAAAGGTTTTAGGGTTAAATTTCGCGCAAAATCTCGATTGCACCCCTTGAAAATTTTCAACTGCACCCCTTGAAAATTTTCAACCGCCCCCTTTAAAAAACTTATGAATTTAAAAAAAAATGTAAACATTGATGTTTATTAAAATATAACCTAGTGTATATAATTATTCTTTAACCACTTTACTTAACAATTTAACCCAATAACTTTCACTTAACAATTTAGGCATTAGCCCACTAAACATTCCATTGTAACTCAAGCCCAATTTACCCAACCCAATTAAATTTGAAGTTAAATAAAATAATCCAACCCAACCACCCCTTCCAATTCTTTCTTCCACTTTCCCTCTTCTGATCGCGCAGCGACGGACATACGAAAGCAGTCAACAGACACGACGACAACGGCTGCATTCTCACCAGAAAAGCTTGATTCCGGCCACCCCACCACCTGGAATACAAAATTTAACGAGGTACCTTCGTTTTTTTATGTGGTTTTAGGAGAGATAGAGTTATAGAGATGTTAAAAGGGTTTGAAATTTTATGTGTTTTGATGAATTTTTTGTTGTTGTTCTAGACTTTAGTAGCATGATTTTGTTGTTTTGATGTTTTTTTTTGTTCTAGACTTTACTAGGGCTTGAAAATTAAAATTGAAAATTATGGATCGATTTATATGTGATAGAAACCATGAGTAGGGAAGTTTTGGCGAGATTTCTCATGAGAAACTATTAAAAAAGTAAATCTATATGATGTTTTACATAGATTTCAAAAAAATAAAAACCAATAGGGCACAATTTTAAACATGTTTATAATGACGTTTGACATGTTTTTGATGGTTATATAAATTTTAGTTTGATGTTCTTTTGTTTTAATTGACCCGACCCAATATGAACCGATTTTTTTGTATATACCTAGGGGCCTAAAATCTTTAAAAATATTCCGCACCCCGAAACAAAAATTCTTGAGTCTGCCACTGATTAGAGTTTGAGTTTTATAACATACATAATTTACTCATGTACACGTCACATGTTAAGGGGCTCTTGTATGTTAACCGGCCTTTATACAAGTGAACGAAAGTGGACAAACCACAAAAAAATAACAACTTCCAGAACTTACTCGGATTTATGGTATTTGACCACAACCATGGGATCACTCTTAGTTTCTAATGACATACTAGGTTCGTTGACGTCGCATGTTGCAGCTAAACAAAGCAAATGACATTGTAAAACAAACGTTATTTGAAATTGAATCATGTTGTTTAGTAAGGCAAACCGTCAGAATCGGTTTAGTTTATCATCATACCGTTTTACGAAACCAAATAAATACTATATTTTGAATACAATTTCATTTTAACAAAACTTATACCGGAATGTAGAGGGAAATAATTAAACACAACTCGTACCTAAGTTTTTAGAAAAAGAAAATAACAAATGTAAATTATTAGAGAAGTTTGAAATTAATTGATAATTGAAATATGATTAAAAAAAGAAAATGAATTACTAAAAGCAAAAAATAAAAGATAAAAGAAATATAGTTTTAGAAAGGTAAAATAAAACAAAAGGTATGTTAAAACTTAAAAGTAAATATAATAATAAACTATTATAATATAATAACAAAATATTAAAAACTATATATTATTATAAAAATAAAATCATTGTTTATGGTCTTAGAAAAAATTAGCGAACATAAGTTATTTAAACAAATATCAAATTAATCGAAAAAACAAAAATATGATTTAAAGAGAAAAAATAAAGTAAAAAATAAATAATAAATGAAAAAGAAAATATGGTTTTAAAAAGTAAAATAATAATATAAAAATATGTTAAACTTAAAAGTGAATATACTATTATAATATTAAATAATAGAATATTAAAACGCTATATTATAAAAATAAAGTTACTTTTCATGAAAAAATAAATAATAAATGAAAAAGAAAATATTGTTTTGTAAAAGTAAAATAATAATATAAAATTATGTTAAATTAAAAGTGAATATACTATTATAAAATTAAATAATAGAATAATAAAAAAGCTATATATTATTAAAAAATAAAATAATATTCATGAGCAAAATTAAAAAAATGATTAATGGGTACTTAATCAATGATTAAGGGAGTTTTTTTTCCAAACTAGTGTTGGTGGAAAAACTATTTACCAAAATGGTGTTCCTTGAATACTATTTACCAATATAGTGTTCTTTGTTTATTTTGTATTTCCTCCTTTCTTTTTTAACAAACATATTAAACTTTTTGTTTATATTTTCATTAAATTAATTAAGTATCTATTCTTTTATTCTTGAAAGATTTATATATTCTTTTAACCAATCCAATATTTATTTATTCCTTTGATTTTAATTTTCCAACTAACTCTGTATATGCTTTTAGCAATGATTCTTTGTAAATAGTAAAACTCTCATTATGATTTTGCTTATGTCTAATATTTTAATAATAAAATAAATTAAAAAATGCTAATAAGTAATCATATATGTATTGTGTGTATGTATATGTTCTTAGCAATAATTCTTTGTAAATAGTAAAACTCCCATTATCTTTTTGCTTATATATATGATATTTGAATAATAAAATAAATTAAAAATGCTCATAGGAAATATGTATCGTGTGTATGTATATGTAGTATGTAACTATGTATACGTGTAATGAGATTTATATAAATTTGATGTAAACTATCAAACTAAATAAGTAACCACAAAAACGATTACACCAAATCGATTCTAAAAAATAGCAGATTCACAAAAGCTTAGTAATGTGACAACTGTCACTTTTCTGTACATTCCGTACACTAATTGAACAGTAATCTGTGCTTTAATAACTGTGCATGATCTAGTTTACAAGACAAATGAATTTCTGATTACTGTTATATACATACAATGGCATTTCATGTTGCAAGACTTTTATCATTACTACATGCAACACGATATAGTTCTAATAATGCACAGAACAGAATTGGCACCATTATCAGACAAACTAAAAGCACTGACGGGAGTTCAGTACAGAGACAGGAAATGTTTTGAGAACCAGTGTGAGCCAGAAACCAAGTTCTACACTAGTATAGTGTGTAGAGAAGTAAGGACCACAAAACTGCATTCCTAAGTGATAGTTTAAATGCCGGGAAGTGCCTAAAACTCACCCAAAGTGCAGAATTCTTCATAATTCAGCAAAAATCAGCTTTTTAACAAGCTAGTTTCATATAAAAATATGACTAAATGGTCCTGAATGCTTTCCTAAGTGTCGAGAATTAAAAGTGTCACAAAAGGGTACATAAAGAACACTAGGCGGTATAGTTTGACACTTTAACGAACCGGTATCTAACTGAACAACCGGACATTACCCGAAACACCAAAATTACACTAGAAGCATTGTTTTATTATTTCCGAGCTAGTTATGACCCCCGAACACCCTAACACACTATATAACACACATTATGCATAACACCTAACTAATATACTTGGAATCTAACTTAATCACTTAACTACCCATTTAAACTTACACTTAGACCCCCCCCCCCAAGCTAGTAATCGGCCCACATGGCCTAAATGGTGGATGCTGCATGATCTTGCTAGATTTTATGTGATCTTCTCTTGATTTGCTTAAAGATTGTGTATGTACTATAAGGAACACAAGACACAATGGATAATAACATTTTATGGTTTATAAGAAAGAATACATGAACCTCTCATAATCACCACACACCACAACTCTCTCCCTTGCTCTCTCCCTCTCGGCCGAGAACTAGAACCACCACCACCATCATTTTCAACTCCATCCCATCCATTCCAAGGACATCCTAAGGTGTAAGAATGTGATTAAGGAAGTGTGGAACTCTTGGATCTTGAAGGACCTCTCCCAATTGCTTTTATCCTCCACATTTGTCATCCACAACATCTTGTGTTCTTCCCTAGCCTTGTGCTAGTAGTAAGGCCCTCATAACCCTTTGTTACTTCATATTTTGATGAATAAAAGATGATGAACATTGATAATCTTGATGAACACTAAGGAACATAATCATAAATCTCTAACATAAGCTTATTTACATATGAAATCATGTTGATTTGTGTTTATTTGCTTCTTGATGATTGATGATTTATGTTAGTAATGTTAGACATCATAAGAAACCTACTACATTATGATTAAACACATGATCTAGTAAGTTAAGGTGGTGATCTTGTGAAAAACCAAGATCATCATGCTTTATGTCTTTCAAGGACTTGAATAATAAAAGTTATTTTCATATGATGATGATCTAAATAAAATACAAGTCTTGTGAGTGGATGATTTCTAAAATAGTTTTTCCAAAGAAACCAAGCTAAATCACAAAGATTTACAAGAACATTGTTTTTAAAAAAAACTAACCATGTTTCTAGTGGTGAAACAAGTATAAGAATACATTGTTTACAAGAAAAACCCAAGAGAATGATTTTTGGAAAAATCATCTAGTAAGTTATAAACACCTAAATCCTTTAAGAATGAGGTTTTTAAAGAAATAAACACACTTTAAAGGGTAACTAAGTCTACTAAACATACTACCAAGTTACTACAAGTTTTTATGAAAACTCAAGTTCATGATCATTATGTAGATAGCTTTTTTTTTAGCACTTGGTAAGTGTAGATTGATTGTTGATTGTTTATGATGATTTTTGAAAAGAAAATGATATGCTTTAATAGCATGGACACCTCCATTTTTAGGGGAAACTATGGCAAAATTTTCTAAAAATACAAACACTTAGAAAAATATTTTCTAAACAAGTATTTACAAGTGAGTTTAACTATGGTTTTCAATACAAACTTTGCCATAGATTTTGTTACAAAAATACAAGTATCGGAGGTTGGTTTTTATAAATAAAAATAGATAAATATGTATTTAGAATATATATTTACATTTATAACACATTGTGTGTGATTATTTGTATACTTGGTGTAATAGTTATGTTATTTTAGGAATTAAAGTAATATAACTTAACAAAATACCAAGAATTTACAATCCAAATTAATACCAAAAATCACAAGGAATAAATATAAAAGTTACACACTTAATATTGTGAAACCGAACCAAAGAACGTAACTTACAAGATATTCCGGAAACTACATTTATGAGCATATTTTTGGTAAATATTATTTTGGTTACAAAAGAAATGAAAATATGATTTTTATTATTATTACAAAGTATATCATATTTTCGACAAAGAGAAAATATATTATTTTCAGAAGTTAAATTATATTTTCTTGAAATACATTATTTTTTGGACAAAACAAGTTTAAATATATTTTCTAAAGTAAGACTTGAAAATATATTATTTTGGAAACTACAAATACGAGAATACAAATACACATGTATGAGATACCCCCATCCTTGGGAAGGAAATACGAAAATAAATACTTGAGAAGTATTGTTACAAAAATATTGTTTAACTATTATTCCAAAATTAAATATAATTTAAAGTTAAAATAATTATTATTTAACAAGGAATTATAACTTGGAATAATATTGGAGACATAAAAGAAACGTAACTCAAAAACGTAAATACTAAGGCAAGGCACGGCCCGTCATCTAATAGACCCTAGTACCTTTTAGGGAGTCGTGTTTGCTGAGGATATTTGAGTTACGAGTATCGAAGACGCAAAACAGTGAGTTCATGTCCCCATTTTCTCTTAACTATTTTCGGTTTTATAACTCTCGGGGGTGGAATACATGTTACGAATGTTTAAACAGTATGAATTGACTATGAACTAAACTATTAGATCATGTGAGCATAGACTAAATTTGAAATGCCATTAACTCTTAATTAGAGACGAAGGTTAGATCTAACGGGTACGGCCGAGCCCCACTCATGGTCATCATGTGATCACTTGAGTGTTTCGGTGTCCCAGTCGAGGGAAATTGACATAGTCGAGGGAAATCGACATAGTCGAGGGAAAATCGACAAGGGTATAAGCCTACTCATTACGAGTGCTCCCTATGTCCTCACATGCCTTAATGTCCTTGTAAAACATTTACTTGGTATGTTCATACATGCTTTTCATACCTGTTTTCAAAGAAGTCTCTCAAAGGTTTACAAGTTTACTCGTACTCACACAAAACGCATGAACTCGCTCAACTTTTGTTGATGTTTTCCAAAATTACATGTATTTCAGGTGATAGGTTGGATCTTGGGCGCGGGTGTTATTTCTAAAAGTAGACTTCAAGTTTAGATGTCATCCACTTTTGTTGGTTTGTAACCTAGTCGAAGGTTGTGTTTTAAAAACTTAAATAACCGGTGTTTGTAATACTCAAATTTTATGAATGGATGAACAACGTTTTTATCATGTAGTTGTTTATTATGATTGAATGCAATGATATTAAACCAGTCACATATCATACGCTTCCGCAAAAAGTCAGGGTGTGACAAGTAATTTGCATATTATTGTTTTAGCACTTTTATAAGTTTTATTAAACATGGACTTCTTAATTTCTTTTGTTGTTCAATATCAATTGTGTATTCTTTTTAAATAGCTATTGATTTGTTTGAGCTACTTGTTTCACTTTTGAATCAAAACTATTATTTCAGTGTGTGCAACGTATAAGTTTTAATTTAAAGCATAAACAGTTGAAAAAAACAATAATTATTGCTAAGAAAATATAAATAGTTAGTTGGAAAATTAAATTCAAAGAAATAAAAAAAAATATTGAATCGACTGAAAAATTATAAATCATTCAAGAATAAAAAAACAGATACTTGAGGAAATATAAAAGAAGTTTAATATGTTGGTTAAAAAATAAAAAAGGGAATACAAAATAAACAAGGAACACTATTTGGTAAATACTTTTCAAGGAACACCATTTTGGTAAATAGTTTTTCCACCAACACTAGATTGGTAAAATACTCTGATTAATGGGACTCTTAGCTAGAAGTTCGTGCCCAATCTTCAAGTAATGTATATCCTTGATATTCATTAATCAGACGACTTTGTGTGAGGAGATAACCTAGATAAAGATTTGAAAGTTATTTAAATCTTTTGTTCTTTTTTTTAAGGAAATCTTTTGTTCTTATACGTCGTTTATTTTGTTTGAGTACATGTGTGACACTTGGCAAATCCATGTTGTACAAGTGTTTTCTAACTCACATAAAGATATTCACTCTCGATATTTAATCTTGATTGAAGTGTTAAATCTCTAGTGGAAGTTTCAAATGAAAACTCGAAAACTAATTAAAAAAACAAAAAAAAAACATACCAAATTTTTTTTCTTTGCATACCAATTTTCGCCATTTTTTATATATAAAAAAATTCAAAAAATTTTTTTGTAGTGCACATGTGTATGTGTACTACAAAAAAAATTTGAAAAAAAGTTTTTTTATTTAAAAAACCTGCGATTTTTATAAAAAAAATTGAAAAAAAAAGTTTTTTTTATATAAAAACCTGCGATTTTTATAAAAAAATTTGAATTTTTTTTGTGTTTTTTAACCTTTTTTAAGTTTTCACAATAAAAGTGGTTTTCATTTGAACTATCCCCTAAATCTCTAAACAATTAACATAAATATATACTTGGTTTGTTATCAAACTAGAGGTTGACCCGCCGCGGTGCGGCGGGATATTTCATTTCTATTAGGTAGCTAATGTTAGTTACAAACATGGTTTGCAGTTAAAGCAGAATTTAAACCATCTGCAATTGCATGTTTATGTGATGGAGAGGTACTCCCTGTAACCTACAATGTAACAAAGGCACACACAAAACATGTTTACAACCATCATATCTAAAATAAAGGGGTAAACCCCTAAACAAATAGGCCAATTCACTTAGTAAGCAATCTATTAACCAAGATATGAGAAATGTAATTCATAAACATCTTAAACTTATAAATATGCAACTATATAAAACTGCTACATGTAATGCAACGGGTAATGAACCATCAGAAAGCGCTTTTAATGACTGTGACGATGATGACTTAAGTGTCGGTTCAGTCGACTTATCGAGCGCAGGCTAAGCCACACCCATAACCGGACTAACCGCATCCATGACTCCATTAGCAAAACCTATTCCACACAGGCTTCTTACACGCATCAACCTGGCCCTATGTCCCAAAATCTTCAACAGAAGTCACCTCCACCACCACGTTAAACGGCGACCAATCTGAACAATTGTCACCACCACACTCTGTTACTGTTTCATCCTATTTGTAAAGTCATTGAGACTCTTAATGGAAGAATCTATATCATTTCCATTGTTTACTAATGCTTCTTCTATAAGCTTAAAACACAGTTTCGTCTTTCCGATTAGAATAAACTTTAACATTGAATAATAGTAATGCAATTCGACACTAAGCTTGACATAACAAAATATAATTACTAACAAATTCACACATAACATCAAACTGATTCGGACCAGATGACTCGTAGGCTTAGACAATGTAAATGCCATATATACCACCCACCTAAATCATCACCACAAACAAATGATTATACAACTTTGTAGAATTTAGAATTTCAAAAAAAATATATTCTATGTCAAGTAAAATTATTTAAGTATTTATTTTACCAATGTATTTCGTAATCCATATCAAAATAGTTATAACTTGATTATCAACCACCATTTTCAACCCAATTATTCGTTTCTTGAAAATTCCCAACAGAGAATATATAAATATGTTTATGCAAGTTAATTATATGAATAATAAAAACCCAATTTACATTGGTAAGTGGTATTTGACTCACAAATATGTTGTGCAATCAACATTCCCCAAAAACGTAAATCAAGACGAAAACAAAAAAACATAAGCAACAATGACGGTCGGAAGCTAACCTGATGGTGGTCACCGGAATCTTGCTGAAACAGATCTGATCCAACACAACCAACACAAAATCTGGTTTGAAAAATACGACCGTCACGGATTCTGCCTCACTGGGAACAATCTGACACGGCGACCAATCCGAACAATCGTCACCACCACGCTCCGTCACCGGTCACCACGTTGGCGACACCGACGCCGTATTCTGACTCACCGCGAATTACCTAACACCCACCATGTCTAGGCTTTGTAAGCCATAAATTAGAGCATCGTCTTACCATGATTATCATTAGAGGTAATAGTAGTGGTGGGAATGGTGCCTACTTCTGATCGATCTTCATCTACCTGGACTTTCATATTTCAATACACCCTCATCGAAACCCCCAAATCAGATTGCCATGAATATCAAGCAGGTGAAGGGAGAATAGATGTATTATCTGTGGTTATGACTGACAGATGTAGCTTAAAGAAACTTGAAAACTGAAACTGTAGTTAACATCCTACGCAAAATGTTATATAGTATAATGCTTAATTGATTCACGACTTCAGAACATTTGACCTTTTACTTGATTCACGACTTTAGAACATTTGATCTTTTACCTATGGATATTGTGACTTCAAGAGATCTGCTGAGTTATGACTTGAACTTTTGAGTTGTTGTTGATGCTCATTATACATTCTTGTGACTTACACCCGATAAACAACTTAAGATGATAAAAAAAACTTTCTTTTTCATATTCATATTCTGCAATGCACTTACACTTTGGGTGGCCATATGCCTGTGCCTAGGGTCTGAAGCTCATTGGGTCGACCCTGTTCTCGATACCCCATCTGGTAGATTTGTAATAAAAAAAAGTGATTAGTGGATGTTGTTGTTGATTCCGGCCACCTGTTTTCTTCGGGTAGTAGACATCGGTCCAAGGTCTCTCTCTCTCTCTCTCTCTCTAAACTTCGAAATATTGGAATCTATTTAATATTATAGACATTCATGAGAAAATATGGATATGCGTATGTTTTTCTATGATGTTATATTTACCTTCACTCTACTGTTTTTGCTTTCACCACTTCTTTTGTCTCGGTAGTTTTCTGGAACTCTTTTAGTGCTTGTTGTTACAGAGCTGGGAGTCTATTTGAAGTAGCCTCTCTATCCTCAACGATAGGGAAAATGTTTGCTTACATCTCACCCTCTCCAGACCCTGCCATTAGCTTTGCTATTGGTAGGATTTAGTGAGTATGATTGTTGTTTGTTGTTGTACATTCATGAGATAATATTAATATATTATACAGGCCTAGCCTTATCATTTTATGGCGTCACAATTGTATACATAAACCTTGAAATATTAGAAGCTATTTAATACTATAGCCAATCTTTTTCAATCGTAAAATTTATTTATTGTTATTTATTTTTATTTTTATTTTTATTATTATTATTATTATTATTATTATAAATTTACATTTTACTTATTAGTATTATTATTATAAATTTACATTTTACTTTTATGATGTTATTATTATTTTTTATTTTTTATTTACCTTTTACTTTTATAACTTTTAGAGTAAATTATAAAAATCATCATTTATGTATGTCACTTATTGCAAACTATATTATTTGTCTTCAATAATTACGGAAAACGTACTCTATGTTTACAAACCCTTACTTATGTCCTTTAGCCTTAACTCAGTTAATTTTCATGGTTAAGACTGACCAGGTGGATCCCACATGAGGGTATTTTAGACATTTTACCCTAAATAAATAATTATGTTTAAAAAAATCTCTGGCAACCTCCGGCCATCACCACCCACAACCGTCTGCCGGAAATAAACTCAAGCAACAACAAACCATCAGAACCACCACCACCGAGCCTGCAATCTCCGGCAATCTCTGGCCATCACCACCCATAACCACCCGCCGGACATAAACCCAAGCAATTACAGATCTAAGGCTTCAATTACAGATCTAGGGCTTCAATTTGGTATCTAGGGTTTTGAATCGATCTCCCACCTTGACGCTTTAGTAGTTCAATGGAATCGGAAGCGTGCTGGTCATGTGACGGGTAGAAGTCGTTGAAGTTGAATTCCCAAATGTAACGACGGTTGGGGCTTCTGAGATCTGGAAGGTTGTCGTTAGCGTCCGTTAGGGTTAGACTGACTTGAATGAGTTTTAAAACGTCGACGTTTGATTTTAAGAGGAGGTAGTGGTTGGTGGGGATGTGGTGGTGGTGGTTAGGGCGGTTGATGACGTCCGGAAACTCTGTGTCCATGGAAACGAAGTGGTAATCTTCCATGATAAACCTGATGTTCTGCCCTATGATCTCTCTAAGTAGCCCAAGTTAAGGTGTGGACATTTTGGTCCTTTAATTGTTGATCTTCCCATAAACTTGAGCTATCTTTTTTCAGAAGAAATTTTGTTGCTGAAGTTGCGACTATTGTTGTTGACGTCTTGACAACTGCACGAAACCAAGTATAGTTGATAAATTAATAAATATGTGGTGGTGTTAGTGGTTGTTGGTGGGGTGGTGGTGGGGGAGTAGGTGGTGGTGGCGGTGGTGGTAGGGAAGTTAGGGGCTGTTTGGCAACATCTGAATAGTTAAGTGCTGAACCAGTAAGAGGTCTGAACCATTAAGTGTTGAACTAGTAAGAGGTCTGAACCATTAAGAGCATGTATAATGCTTAACCGTTCAGAGGCAAATGTCTAACCAATTCAAATTAGAGGTCTTAACCATTCAGACTCTGTATAATGTTTAACCATTCAGAGGCAAATGTCTGAACCATTCAGACATCTGCTCGTGAAACAAACAGTCTGAACAATTAAGTGCTGAACCAGTAAGAGGTCTAAACCATTAAGAGCATCATTAAGAGGTAAACAAACAGATAGAGATAGAAATGTGATAGAGAGAGAAAAATTATGTCTGTTGTAACGCCTCGCTTTTCGCAGCTCTCCGTTGTTTTAGAAAATTCATCTTGTAATTCTATTTTCAAAAACTCGTTTCCTTTGTAATTATATTTCATTTCGTATCCTTGTAAACATATGCGTAGCTTACGATCAATACGTGATTCTAGATATCCTATACGTGCAAACATACGACAATTTCATCGGCAATACACAACCTATACTTTTTTATTTTTATACAAACTTATTAACTAATCTCATGTTTTATATATAGATTAAACACTAATATATATAAACTATATTCAAATCATATATTAATATTATATAATATACTTTATAATATCACCTATGATCAAAACATATTGTGTAAAAAAATGGGAACTTTAAAATGGCCTTATGGCCATGACCTCAGCCAAGACATGACAAACATTATTATAACAACTTAATATTGACAAAAATTTTGAAACATAAGCTGCTTTGGTGCGCTCCAAAGGCTGATCCGCAGCCACACTTTTTCAGCCATGGATTGTTTGTTTTTTTATGTTAAACTCCTACCTAATTGTATTAAATGCCAACCCAATCCTTCCCCCTATAAATACCACTTATAATCAGCCTCCCTACCACTTTTGCAACACTAAAACTCCCTCAAAATCGTCCATAAGCAGCTGCTAAATCAGAGTTCGAGTAGAACTACCATCCTTTGCTAAAACAAGCATAACTTTCTCATTTCTTGTCTGATTTACTCGATTCTTTTTCCTACATGCTTGGATTGACCTTAGCTTCGATTCTATGGGTTTTTCACAGTAAATCAGTCCTTGGAACGTCGCCAAAAAGGCTCCAAAGTAGGCTGTTCATTTCTGTTTTCATTTAATCTTTGCTAAATTTGTGTAAACTTGAGGAAACTCAACTCAAACCTATGTCCTTATGCTTATAACCACTTCTATGGTTAGTTAGGCTTAAAAACAAGGTTGAGACATTCAAAATAAGAGGATTAATCCTCACAAACTTTCTGTTTTGTTCAAGGGTTTAACCCACAAGTGATGTTCAAGTTCAAGACTTGATGTAGGTGTGATTTAGGATTAACTTGGGTTGTCCTAAATAAAATCCATGCATTGCTTGATGATTTCTTATAGATTAGTGTTTAGTATTTTTGTATTACTTGTAGTTCATGACCCTCCTTGAATGTTTTTACATCAAATGTAGTGGTGAACACTTAGAGATGCCTAAATGGAAGACTTGATCCTCCTACCTCCTACATGATTTCTATGACATTTTGAGGTACCTAAATGAAGATTTTAATCTTCTACCTCATGCTTGACCTATTGAACATATTAATATAACCTATATAATACATAAACATATTATCCGAATAATCAAATCTTTGATGATGAACTAGTGTTCATATGTCAAGGTACTAGATTACATCATCTTAGACTATGATAACTTGTCACGATTCTAATGGAACCTTATTCCATGAAAACATTTAAATTCCGTAGAGTTTCCTAGTGTCAAGAACAAGTATCATATGTACTAGGTGATTATTTTCATATGTTATTTTCATGTTGTTTAAATTCCAAATCTACACATCCCTTAATCTTAAATCCAAACCCGTTCATACACTAAATCTCATTAACTCGTCAATACTTGGATAATCGGAAGACTTAGCAAATTTGTGAGTATACTTGACCCATTTTACCGTTTTCACACTTTTGGGTGTAACATGTTATTATATACAAAACACACTTACCATACATATTCTTATGCAAATGTACAAACAAACAATCCAATACATGCTTACTATTTGTTATGCTTGATTCGTGTTTTCTGGGCTTGTCATTAGCTTCGTACGAGCCTCCATTTAACATGTATTGCGCTATAGGAGTAACGCACCGCCCGTAGACTAGTGGTCATGTTAAATTTCATTCATACTTGCGTAAACAGATGGTTGACTTGTAAATCCCATGCCAGTTTATACGTTAATCTTGATAACTAGGTTTGCCATGTGGATTGTTCCTTATTATTTTATTACTTATATACTACGCACCAAACTTGTATGCTCGCCAATACTTTTGTATTGAACTACACTTTTAAAACATGTTGCAGGTTTAGCGTTGACGTTGGTGATGCATGGAATCTAGTAGGATGCTTAGATACACACATTAAATTTTGTACTCTCACTGTATTGTATTTCATTATTTATGTTGTATTTGTTTCCAACCCTTGTAATTGATTCTTTAGAAATGGAATGAAATTTATTATTTAAACACTTGTCACAAATATTAGTGTTATGATGTCTCGAGCAATCTATTTCGTCTCACTCCGATGTTTCCGCCATCGGTTGGGGTGTAACAGATTGGTATCAGAGCCATAACTATAGAGAATTAGGAAAAATTGTCATGTTTTTTACCTAGTCTATAGTTCTAGAGCTTTATTCTTATGCTTTGCTTGAACCACTTGCATGATACTTTATTTGCTCCTTATTTATTTTCTTTTGACCTTTTAAACATATATGTCACTTTTGTGTTAAGACTTGCTTTATTATTTGTTAATATTTGTTGTATTGTCCCATTCTTTATGTGCTATTCTTGAAATGTCTTTTACGTGTTATTTTCTTGAAATGCTTTAGGTGCTTACACTTGTTATTATCATTTTGAACATACGTCTTTTTACTCATTTATACTAAAATTGAAACCACTCGTGATACACAAACGAGACGACTTCACCAAAATAGGCGTGAAACCCTCAATTTGGTGAACAACTCTCAATCCATCTACTTTTTTTTTACATGAAATTCACCATCAAGTTTGGAGTGAAATTGTTAGACCCCAACACGTTTAACCTTAAAAATGACGCAGCGGAAAAAGAGCTTTAAAATTTTCTTCCGTATTAACAACATTTCTTTCACGAAGGTTCCAAATCCTAAAAATGTTAAACGTACTATAAAAGAATTTTACAACATTCATACTAAAATTTAGATTACCAAACGTTATATACTTCAACTATGTGACCAATCTATCCGTACAATCCTTGCTCTTGACTCGATCTACGTCCGCTTCACTTCCTTAGCAGCAGAAGAAGTCCGTGTAACACCTGTGGGCATCACATACAACTTAGCCATTAGTCAAAGGCATCATCATATACATTAATCTCATGTAATTAAAGATTGAATAACGTTCGTCAATTTAACATTAATTCATCCAATTATTCTTTCTCATCCTCTTATTCCGGGTTCGGTTTAAGTTTCGTAAGAATCCGGTGTACTTGTTCCTGCATCACATACCAACCTCAAACGCATAATTAGTAACGTTAAAATTCTACGTATCTAAATCATGCACATGTACATGTTTACATGTATACGTATGCGCTACATACGTACATGCCCTCCTATATTTCTACATACCTGCATATACTCATACGTACCTTCTTCTATACCAACCCCATATCTACATACGCGCATGCATTACTACTTCTCTACATACCTTCATATATACCTACGTATCTTCGCATACGCATAATTCACATCTACATACATACATACCTTTACTTGCATACCCACGCATCTAATTACATACATACATGATTACATCTTCGCATATGTATTTACATACATACATACATAACTACATACACACATACCTACTCACATACATACGTACATACTTACTTGCATCCACATATATATATACGTTCGTACCTACACACGTATGTACTTTCATATTCAAATACAAAATGCTCATGCTCATACATAACTACTTACGTACATACATACACCAATACCTACATATATACATACATGCATACATAACTCCATACTTGCATACATTCATAAAATGAATCATAACTACACCCGTGCATACCTTAGCTCACACGTGCATGTACTTACGTAATTTTCCTAAATGCATTCATACATACCTACTTGTCGGCCATTTTATATACATCAATCATCCCATTCAACCATAACAAGAAAACTCTATATGTATACTAAGAAGTGAATCGAAAGTCACTTACCTCGAGCGTTAGTGTTCACGCTTGTTTCCTCGCCTCTGCTTGACCCGTTAACCTTCCGTTTTCGAGTCCTTGCTAATGTGATTCCTATTCTTTCATGTCATCACAATTACATTATGGTTAGCACATATGCTCATTCATACTACATTCGTTTCTTTCCATTCATACATTACTTGACTTTTTATTAACCAAATACC
Source organism: Helianthus tuberosus (assembly GCA_030545235.1). NCBI lineage: Eukaryota > Viridiplantae > Streptophyta > Magnoliopsida > Asterales > Asteraceae > Helianthus > Helianthus tuberosus. Next base: position 140,453,188 of record CM060448.1, on the reverse strand, counting down.
ACATACATAAGGCATATAGACTAAAAGTCACCTTGTTCCTTATTCAAGCAACTCAATTATCATCATACGCGACACATAGATTATCTACTACAATACGCCTGACTTCTCTACTATTACAATCATATCCGAGAGGCTAACCATGCTGTACATTAACGCCAATTTTACACATAGTAACGCTTTAAACACACCTTAACAACTGTAACATTCACCTGAAGCAATATTTAGTGTTTAGTAAATTGGTGACTAGAAAATCATATGTTTTAAGTTCACAAAACACATTATTTTCATTGCCGCATTTTTCTCGCAGCAGCTGTTCGGGGTCATTTTCCCCCTTTTTAATCACCTAATCCGACTTCGACTTTCAAATAAGAATTGTAATATGCGAAACAAGCTTTCCAACGATATAAGGCTCGTTGTCTAATTCCTAATAACGAATGAGATACGGCCTTTACAAGATGGCTATCTAGGGCTGTCAAAATGACGAATTTACTAACTTTTCATGCTGTTTTGACCCACTAAATCTCGTAACCAGTATCTTGTGACCAAATAAGAATTGTAACATGCGAAACAAGCTTTCCAACGATATAAGGCTCGTTGTCTAATTCCTAATAACGAATGAGATACGGCCTTTACAAGATGGCTATCTAGGGCTGTCAAAATGACGAATTTACTAACTTTACATGCTGTTTTGACCCACCAAATCTCATAACCAGCATCTTGTGACCAAATAAGAATTGTAACATGCGAAACAAGCTTTCCAACGATATAAGGCTCGTTGTCTAACTCCTAATAACGAATGAGATACGGCCTTTACAAGATGACTATCTAGGGCTGTCAAAAGTGACGAATTTACTAACTTTTAAACACAAACTTGAATCAATTCAAGTTTCATGTAGGCATTTTATCAAACACTTTGTGGGCGTACAACAAATAAGGCACAATGTACAAGTATCATTTGCATAACATGACCAATCCATGTCAATATCATCAAGAACATCAATATTCCATAGAATTTCACATAACTTCTCTTCTAATTCAGCCCTAACTAACAATTTATCATTATAAACAATCATCATACATTCCCTCATCCAATTTCATACTTTACTACACATATTCATTCTACTCTAAGTGGGTTTTCACTCCCAACATTGAATTAATCGATTTCAAGCATTCATGATGTTCTAGATGATGATCTTAGTTCAATATCATACTAATTTCATATAAACACATGGAATTTCTTGAAACCCTACATATTCAAAATCACCAAACTATCAATTTCTTCTTACCTTAAGCTTTAATAGGCCTAGATGATCAACAAATCATTGACATGCATGAGATTTAGTCACGATTAGGGCTTCAATTGGCTGATTTTGAGTGATTAGAAGGGTTTTCCTTTGCTTCTTGGCTCTGGCATCGAACACACACACACACACGCCTAATGTGTGTGTGTTTTATTCTTGTTTTTCATTTAATCATTCCAACTTTCTAATATGTCACCATTAGTCCCTTAAGTTCATGACACCATCATATTTGGCTTTAAATTCATTCCTTTAATTAATTTGCTAGACATTTAACTAGGTTTACTAACCCCGTTATTACACCTCATTTTGTTAAACATGATAACAAACTAGCAAATTAAATATTCGGTTTTGGGGTGTTACAAGTCTACCCCCCCTTAAATGAGGTTTCGTCCCCGAAACCTTTCTCATTCAACTAGACCAATTCTACTCTTACCCTTATCAGGTTGTTCATACATAATACTTACTACAACCTAAACGCATTCAGGATCTTGGCAAAGGTTTTATTCATGCATGAACGTAATTGTACACGTCGTGCCTATGCCTTATATTAAGTAAATTACTTTCATAATTATACTTATGTCAGATTCTGCTCCAGAGCTCTTATTAGTGCCTTTTACTTTATAATACTAGCTCTTAACACATATCATCACTAACGTTTCACTCATCGAATTTATTCCATTTGTATACAATCATAAATCGTACAAACCTAAATCTGCGGTTTGTTTCTAACTTCCTACTTAAGCATATTACATTCATATATTTGCTAATCGAAATAAATCGATTTATTTCATACTACTCATACATCATATGCTATCTTTCATTTTGTTCACTATGAGTCATCCTAAACATCTCATTACTAATGTTACTTTTAATTATCTTAATGTTTATACGAGAGGACAACATATCATTATAGGCATACTATAATCATTTATTTATATCAATACTTACTCATAATCACAAGCTAAACATCTTACTAACCTTGACTTCGTCGTGTATGCCAGCGGTTTGTGGCCCGAGTCGGCCCGTTTCTTCATGGGTTCATGTAATGCTTTCATTGATTGCTTCCATTGATTTGTTGAGCACCCGCCTATGCGCATCCTTTCAATAATGCCTTGTTCAAATGAACATGGCCTACAAGCCCAACATCAATATTAGCACTTTCCATCGATTCTCATCATTATTACCTTTTCTCCATACTTATTTTATTTGGGGTTTTACACGCTCCTAATTCTTTTATTCTTAAAATTATTTCATTAACCTTTTTGCAAAACTTCCTCTTCCCGACCATACTTAAGTTATCGTTCAGGTTGCATCACGTCGTTCATTCCGACTCACACGAGTCACTTAACAACGTGTCTAGTATGTGGCTTAATCAAAGTTTTCTTTTCTTGACTCGAATTTTAAGTTTTGCATATCATTTATGGTCATTCTTTCGTCCTTAAATCCGTCTCGCGGATTCATACTTATCATTTGTACCTTTAATTGTGATTATGTTTGAATCCGTCTCGCGGATTCAAATATTGCATTCATACATTTCATTCCTTGAATCCGTCTTGCGGATTCAAGCATTGCATTTATGCATTTCATTCCTTGAATCCGTCTTGCGGATTCAAGCATTGCATTAACATCTTTCATTCTTTGAATCCGTCTCGCGGATTCAAACATTGCATCTACGCTTTTCATCCCTTGAATCTATCTCGCGGATTCAAGCATTGCATTCATACCTTTCTTTCATGTTTCGAATCCGTCTCGCGGATTCTAACATAGCATTTCATGTTTCGAATCCGTCTCGCGGATTCTAACATAGCATTTCATGTTTCGAATCCGTCTCGCGGATTCTAACATAGCATTTCATACTCTCATTTTTGAGAGTCTTACATTTCTCTTCACCCTCACGTCCACCTACTACTTAATTCTAACGGACACACCTGTAACAATTATCACGGGCTCACGAAAGTCATGCGTTTCTTGTGTACTGGCCAGGTACACAATCCACACACTAGTTTCGTGTCTTCGTGTAATTGTCACCTTATGTCCGAAGAATTAGGTTTCGGCACGTGTAACATTTCCAAAACTTCATTACCATTCTTATCATTATTTTTCATTTAAAATTTTCCTTTCATTGTTAGGTTTTACCATCACATGTACTTACATATATTAAACATATGTACTTGGGTCAATATGTCAAATTACATACCTTGGCGTCGGTGCTAGACCGCATCCACAAATCATTCTTTCCAAGCAACCATGCTTACCTTACACATAACATATAGTTAGTTATCTTCCAATACATACTTAAGCACATACTTACCTTTGCTTCTACCTTTAGATCTTGGTCGAGTCTCGGATTGTACGGGTTTCTTGTCATAAGAGCACACAGGTTCGAGTTCAAGTACCTATCCTCTTGTACTTGATTCTCTCAAACCAGGGCTCTGATACCAACTTGTTAGACCCCAACACGTTTAACCTTAAAAATGACGCAGCGGAAAAAGAGCTTTAAAATTTTCTTCCGTATTAACAACATTTCTTTCACGAAGGTTCCAAATCCTAAAAATGTTAAACGTACTATAAAAGAATTTTACAACATTCACACTAAAATTTAGATTACCAAACGTTATATACTTCAACTATGTGACCAATCTATCCGTACAATCCTTGCTCTTGACTCGATCTACGTCCGCTTCACTTCCTTAGCAGCAGAAGAAGTCCGTGTAACACCTGTGGGCATCACATACAACTTAGCCATTAGTCAAAGGCATCATCATATACATTAATCTCATGTAATTAAAGATTGAATAACGTTCGTCAATTTAACATTAATTCATCCAATTATTCTTTCTCATCCTCTTATTCCGGGTTCGGTTTAAGTTTCGTAAGAATCCGGTGTACTTGTTCCTGCATCACATACCAACCTCAAACGCATAATTAGTAACGTTAAAATTCTACGTATCTAAATCATGCACATGTACATGTTTACATGTATACGTATGCGTCTACATACGTACATGCCCTCCTATATTTCTACATACCTGCATATACTCATACGTACCTTCTTCTATACCAACCCCATATCTACATACGCGCATGCATTGCTACTTCTCTACATACCTTCATATATACCTACGTATCTTCGCATACGCATAATTCACATCTACATACATACATACCTTTACTTGCATACCCACGCATCTAATTACATACATACATGATTACATCTTCGCATATGTATTTACATACATACATACATAACTACATACACACATACCTACTCACATACATACGTACATACTTACTTGCATCCACATATATATATATACGTTCGTACCTACACACGTATGTACTTTCATATTCAAATACAAAATGCTCATGCTCATACATAACTACTTACGTACATACATACACCAATACCTACATATATACATACATGCATACATAACTCCATACTTGCATACATTCATAAAATGAATCATAACTACACCCGTGCATACCTTAGCTCACACGTGCATGTACTTACGTAATTTTCCTAAATGCATTCATACATACCTACTTGTCGGCCATTTTATATACATCAATCATCCCATTCAACCATAACAAGAAAACTCTATATGTATACTAAGAAGTGAATCGAAAGTCACTTACCTCGAGCGTTAGTGTTCACGCTTGTTTCCTCGCCTCTGCTTGACCCGTTAACCTTCCGTTTTCGAGTCCTTGCTAATGTGATTCCTATTCTTTCGTGTCATCACAATTACATTCTGGTTAGCACATATGCTCATTCATACTACATTCGTTTCTTTCCATTCATACATTACTTGACTTTTTATTAACCAAATACCACATACATATGGCATATAGACTAAAAGTCACCTTGTTCCTTATTCAAGCAACTCAATTATCATCATACGCGACACATAGATTATCTACTACAATACGCCTGACTTCTCTACTATTACAATCATATCCGAGAGGCTAACCATGCTGTACATTAACGCCAATTTTACACATAGTAACGCTTTAAACACACCTTAACAACTGTAACATTCACCCGAAGCAATATTTAGTGTTTAGTAAATTGGTGACTAGAAAATCATATGTTTTAAGTTCACAAAACACATTATTTTCATTGCCGCATTTTTCTCGCAGCAGCTGTTCGGGGTCATTTTCCCCCTTTTTAATCACCTAATCCGACTTCGACTTTCAAATAAGAATTGTAATATGCGAAACAAGCTTTCCAACGATATAAGGCTCGTTGTCTAATTCCTAATAACGAATGAGATACGGTCTTTACAAGATGGCTATCTAGGGCTGTCAAAATGACGAATTTACTAACTTTTCATGCTGTTTTGACCCACTAAATCTCGTAACCAGTATCTTGTGACCAAATAAGAATTGTAACATGCGAAACAAGCTTTTCAACGATATAAGGCTCGTTGTCTAATTCCTAATAACGAATGAGATACGGCCTTTACAAGATGGCTATCTAGGGCTGTCAAAATGACGAATTTACTAACTTTACATGCTGTTTTGACCCACCAAATCTCATAACCAGCATCTTGTGACCAAATAAGAATTGTAACATGCGAAACAAGCTTTCCAACGATATAAGGCTCGTTGTCTAACTCCTAATAACGAATGAGATACGGCCTTTACAAGATGGCTATCTAGGGCTGTCAAAAGTGACGAATTTACTAACTTTTAAACACAAACTTGAATCAATTCAAGTTTCATGTAGGCATTTTATCAAACACTTTGTGGGCGTACAACAAATAAGGCACGATGTACAAGTATCATTTGCATAACATGACCAATCCATGTCAATATCATCAAGAACATCAATATTCCATAGAATTTCACATAACTTCTCTTCTAATTCAGCCCTAACTAACAATTTATCATTATAAACAATCATCATACATTCCCTCATCCAATTTCATACTTTACTACACATATTCATTCTACTCTAAGTGGGTTTTCACTCCCAACATTGAATTAATCGATTTCAAGCATTCATGATGTTCTAGATGATGATCTTAGTTCAATATCATACTAATTTCATATAAACACATGGAATTTCTTGAAACCCTACATATTCAAAATCACCAAACTATCAATTTCTTCTTACCTTAAGCTTTAATAGGCCTAGATGATCAACAAATCATTGACATGCATGAGATTTAGTCACGATTAGGGCTTCAATTGGCTGATTTTGAGTGATTAGAAGGGTTTTCCTTTGCTTCTTGGCTCTGGCGTCGGACACACACACACACACACACGCCTAATGTGTGTGTGTTTTATTCTTGTTTTTCATTTAATCATTCCAACTTTCTAATATGTCACCATTAGTCCCTTAAGTTCATGACACCATCATATTTGGCTTTAAATTCATTCCTTTAATTAATTTGCTAGACATTTAACTAGGTTTACTAACCCCGTTATTACACCTCATTTTGTTAAACATGATAACAAACTAGCAAATTAAATATTCGGTTTTGGGGTGTTACAGAAATCCTCACCTTGATGGAGAAATTCAAATTTCAAAACTCTAGTGGACCCTCGTCAAAGTGCTGAAATTAAATTTTGACCCGACGAGTACCAACCACACTTAGGATACGAAATCTTCAAGTTAGGGGTGAAACCCGCACCTTGTCGACTAGTTCCATTCCTTGATTTTTCATGAATCTCACCAAGTCTCGAAATTTCGATTTATTTGGGAGATGTAGTAACCGGAAGGGTGAAACCGTTAACCGACTTGTCGGTGAGAGTATTCCACCTATTAGGCCAAAGCATGCTCCTCAAATTCGAAAGACTTTTCGACCACTTTGGTTAGTCAAAGTTCCGTTTTGGAACCATCCAAATTTTAATCAAACATGAGTTTCTATTATTTATCTTATATTAAATCTTTTTCATACATTTATACATATGCATGATTTCATATAATTTAAATTCATATTCCTTGTAATGACACATGGAGACATATCATCAAGATAGGAGTGATTTCCTTACCTTGACGATTAACACCACTCCCTCTATCCATAAAACGACCTCACCAACGAGTTAGGGGCGATTCCCTTACCTAGGTGATCCTTACCAAAACTTTCTTTCAAAATGTTTTATTATGCAAACCCGATCATGTTTTATACCTAAATCATTTATCATTATTCAAAATAACTACATATACCGATTTCAAAATACAATGTTTTATCAAATGTACTTCTTATTCTACATTCTATTTTCACTCAACTCATATACACGAGATTCTTAATGATGTCTTAAAACGTTTTATTACCTAAATTTCAAAACCTTACGAGATGCTACCCATCAATTTAATCGGTCCAATGAATCTCTTGCCCATGAACTTCATATTCGACTTAATCACTAAAACACACACTTACATTATATCACTATACTAAAGACTTTCGTTCCCAATCGGAATTCAAACCAACTTTCTCATATACTTATAAGATCTTATAGATATTATACGATCATTTTACCAAAGACGCTTTTCAACATCAACAAACCATTTGTTAATTTTTTTTTAAAACAATCACTAAATCCTTTTGCTAAATTTCTTTTCTAAGGATCGACGTTTTCACAAGAACCTCCAAAATTCAAAATTTCTTGCTTTGATGCAAATGAAACATACACGTTATTTTCAAAAACCTTTTTCTACACCGCTTAATTCGTCATTCAAATTTCAAAACACGTGGGCTAGAAGACTTCATGGGGACCGACAATCTTCAACATACGTAAACTCTTTTAAAATAAAAGTAGCATTTCCATTCATTACAAAATACATTAGGCATAACCAATAAGTACTTTATGTTCACTTACATTTGCAAACTACATTCTACCTTCCCAATCAAACTCAATCTATTTTGATTCAATAAACTCAACGTTTCACTCAAACAACCATACGTGCATATCATCGTACACGTTTTGGCCGATATCTCGCGACAAATTTCATTTACATCGTTCATATTTACATACTCAACCTTTTGAACATTTTAGACGCTTAAACTCGTTATATTTCAACATATACTACATACGTAATCCTTATTTTCCGTATCTACACTCATACTTATACTCATACTACTCATACGCTTTATGCTTATACTCATACTTACGTGCATATTCATACTTAAACTTATATTTATACTCATACTTTCATTCATACTCATGATTCATACATTCGTACCCATACGTGAGTGGAATCCAAGGGATTCGCTTACGTGGGTCCCATACATAGTTAAGCATGGACTTGCTTATATGATGCATACTTATATGTACTCATTCTTATTTTTAAACACCTTAATTCATATGCAACTAGTGCAAGCTATGCGGATCATGCGACGATCGGTATAATCGCGGGTGCTCACGGGATTATAGTGATAGGCGTATGAAAACCATAGAGTGTACTACTGTGTATGGTAAGACACGGAACGTAACACGACACCGAGTAACGAGACAGACGTAACATGGTGGATACGCCGCTGATACTTCCTATATATAAGTGTTTTCACCATGTTACCAAACTTTCGTAAAATGTGCCATGAGAAATTCAGTGTTTTACAGACCTTTTAGACCTGATACAAAACTTTAATAACTCACAAACGCATTGCTAAGCGCGCGATATCCGATTATCCACGACGAGACCTCATCCCTAACGCTACGTTTTCGTTTATCCAATACTTACACCATTCTTATACTCGCATACGTGTATTAGATCAATTGTTCACTCTTATACCTCCATTATTCTCCGTTACTCTTCGTCTTTCATACAAACCTCGTTTACATTCAAATTTGTTTATGCATTCACATTCTAAATTACTTTCTTACTATTTAAAACTACCTTTTTCGTCCATTTAAATACAAACATACTTAGTTGGCCGTTGCCTCCAAAAAAATCGTTTTACTTAAAATACCTAACTTTCTCATTCTTCATTAATGAATAATTTCCTACAAGCCTGTGATTTATTAATTATCTTTGAAACCAATGAAACTTTTCTTACAATTTACAGTGCAGTCACACTTTTCAACGAAATGCTTAGCATTTTATTGAAAATTTTACTTCTTAGACATCGTATTTTAAAATACCTCTTTATATTGAATTATTCAAACTTGTTTAAGCTCACTGGTCCATATGCACGTTTTATTTATGCTTAATGCCTCACACCATTTCAGTTAAACGATCTCTTTTTACAAACCTATCTCTACGTTCCTCAAAATTTCATACTTTTCAAACACGTTTCAAAACTTTCAAGCCCCGATTTTAAACTATCGTTCTTCTAGCCAAAATGCTTTTTTTGGTGTCTTCCTCTGGAATAAATTTCGGGACGAAATTTCCTAAAGGAGGAGAGGCTGTAACGCCTCGCTTTTCGCAGCTTTCCGTTGTTTTAGAAAATTCATCTTGTAATTCTATTTTCAAAAACTCATTTCCTTTGTAATTATATTTCATTTCGTATCCTTGTAAACATATGCGCAGCTTACCATCAATACGTGATTCTAGATATCCTATACGTGCAAACATATGACTATTTCATCGGCAATACACAACCTATACTTTTTATTTTTATACAAACTTATTAACTAATCTCATGTTTTATATATAGATTAAACACTAATATATATAAACTATATTCATATCATATATTAATATTATATAATATACTTTATAATATCACCTATGATCAAAACATATTGTGTAAAAAATGGAACTTTAAAATGGCCTTATGGCCGTGACCTCAGCCAAGACATGGCTGCCATTTTTGTCTTTTATGGCTTTCTTCTTGTAGTAATAAAGTCATAATATTAATATAACATAACAAACATTATTGTAACAACTTAATATTGACAAAAATTTTGAAACATAAGCTGCTATGGTGCGCCCCAAAGGCTGATCCGCAGCCACACTTTTTCAGCCATGGATTGTTTATTTTTTTTATGTTAAACTCCTACTTACTTGTATTAAATGTCAACCCAACTTAACCCTAATCCTTCCCCCTATAAATACCACTTATAATCAGCCTCCCTACCACTTTTGCAACACTAAAACTCCCTCAAAATCGTCCATAAGCAGCTGCTAAATCAGAGTTCGAGCAGAATTACCATCCTTCACTAAAACAAGCATAACTTTCTCATTTCTTGTCCGATTGACTTGATTCTTTTTCCTACATGCTTGGATTGACCTTATCTTCGATTCCATGAGTTTTTCACAGTAAACCAGTCCCTGTAACGTTGCCAAAAAGGCTCCAAAGTAGGCTGTTCATTTCTGTTTTCATTTAATCTTTGCTAAACTTGTGTAAACTTGAGGAAACTCATCTCAAACCTATGTCCTTATGCTTATAACCACTTCTATGGTTAGTTAGGCTTAAAAACAAGTTTCAGACATTCAAAATAAGAGGATTAATCCTCACAAACTTTCTGTTTTGTTCAAGGGTTTAACCCACAAGTGATGTCCAAGTTCAAGACTTGATGTAGGTGTGATTTAGGATTAACTTGGGTTGTCCTACATAAAATCCACACTTTGCTTGATGATTTCTTATAGATTAGTGTTTAGTATTCTTGTATTACTTGTAGTTCATGACCCTCCTTGAATGTTTTTACATCAAGTGTAGTGGTGAACACTTAGAGGTGCCTAAATGGAAGAGTTGATCCTCCTACCTCTTACATGATTTCTATGACATTTAGAGGTACCTAAATGAAGATTTTAATCTTCTACCTCATGCTTGACCTATTGAACATATTAATATAACCTATATAATACATAAACATATTATCCGAATAATCGAATCTTTGACGATGAACTAGTGTTCATATGTCAAGGTACTAGATTATATCATCTTAGACTATGATAACTTGTCACGATTATAATGGAACCTTGTTCCATGAAAACATTTAAACTCCTTAGAGTTTCCTAGTGTCAAGAACAAGTATCATATGTACTAGGTGATTATTTTCATATGTTATTTTCATGTTGTTTAAATTCCAAATCTACACATCCCTTAATCTTAAATCCAAACCCGTTCATACACTAAATCTCATTAACTCGTCAATACTTGGATAATCGGAAGACTTAGAAAATTTGTGAGTATACTTGACCCATTACCGTTTTTATACTTTTGGGTGTAACATGTTATTATATACAAAACACACTTACCATAAATATTCTTATGCAAATGTACAAACAAACAATCCAATACATGCTTACTATTTGTTATGCTTGATTCGTGTTTTCTGGACCATACTTATGTGATGAACTTGTTATTAGCTTCGTACGAGCCTCCATTTAACATGTATAGCGCTATAGGAGTAACGTATCGCCCGTAGACTAGTGGTCATGTTAAATTTCATTCATACTTGCGTAAACATAGGGTTGACTTGTAAATCGCTTGCCAGTTTATACGTTAATTTTGATAACTAGGTTTGCCATGTGGATTGTTCCTTATTATTTTATTACTTATATACTACGCACCAAACTTATATGCTCGCCAATACTTTTGTATTGAACTACACTTTTAAAACATGTTGCAGGTTTAGCGTTGACGTTTGTGATGCGTGGAATCTAGTAGGATGCTTACACATATTAAATTTTGTACTCTCACTGTATTGTATTTCATTATTTATGTTGTATTTGTTTCCAACCCTTGTAATTGATTCTTTAGAAATGGAATGAAATTTATTATTTAAACACTTGTCACAAATATTAGTGTTATGATGTCTCGAGCAATCTATTTCGTCTCACTCCGATGTTTCCGCCATCGGTTGGGGTGTGACATTTGTATATATGTATAATCTTTTTTAAACATGATTAATGTATTTATTATTTTGTGTTTTTATTTATTTTAATATTTAGGGTAAAATGACCAAGATACCTTCATGTGGGGTCCAATTAGTCAGACTTAACCATGAAAATTAACTGAGTTAGGGCTAAAGGACAAAACATGTAAGGGTTTGTAAAAACAGAGTACGTTTTCTTTAATTATTGAAGACAAATGGCACAGTTTGGCAATAAGTGACATACATAAAGGACGATTTTTGTAATTTACTCTAACTTTTATGATGTCTAATAGAACTTTGAGTATGCTGTTGCGATATAAGTATTTTTATCTGATTTTTGTACATAATTTTTTTTTGAAACCGAGATATGAATAGTAATATAAAAGTGATCGAAACACAAACGTACATGTTATCAAAGTTACCTCACATTTAATAACTTTTTTTTATATAGAGTAATGTTGTTTACCTTTTCTTATTATGATAAGAAAAGGTAGTGCCTTATATAATGAACTAGTTTTTAGCCTCGTGTGTTACACGGTTTGAGGAATAAAACCAAATGATGATATAATAATATTTCCGTTATAAAGAGAACATATGTTATTGTTAATCATGTATAAGTATATAATTTGGAATTATAAAAAAGTTAAGTTAGTACACTTTGGGAAATTGTTATTTAGTGGTTATGTTTGTGATATAGAATTTGTTTATGTATATTGGGTTGTGTTTGTAGCCATGCATTATCTGGGGTTTACTGGATTTATATGCAATTGTTTCAGTTGATTAGTTATTATAATTTGAAAAAAAAAATATTTGTTCTAAATCAATCTTAATATATAACATCATGGAACAATAATATATGACGCTATATTAATATAAAATCACAATGTGAAATAGAAAACAACTACAAAGCAAACACAATTCATTATTTTAAAAAAATAGTTCCATCTTGGAATTCAAATCCACTAAGACAAAACCACAAGGCCACTCACAAAACATAGTTGAATAGAGTTATGTAAAATCCAAATAAAAATAATTATATAATAATAACTTGTGATAAATTGTTTCAAACTGACAAGGCACCGTTATTTTTCAACTTTAGGAGTCAAAATAAGGTCCTTGCCATGTGGTTTTTGATTGCCAATAGTGGTAGTAGTTGCTTTGCTTGCTGAACGACCCTCGTCATCATCATCATAGATGTGTTGAAGCTTGCGTTTCAAAACAGCATTTGTAGATGTAGATGAGCCAAAGTTTTGATTCCCTGCTAAGCTATGGGTGGTGATTGTCTCCTGATGTGCCAAAGGTGTTGTACTATCATTGATAGAAGCAGCATCTACATCCTAAAATAACAAATTTCAAAAGACTGTTAATAGAAGATGCTAATTAAGTAACTAATATAGATAGTAATTAGATAGTAAAGGAGAGTTACTAATCTAAACTTGAGGCTGTTGATTATGTTACCTTGTCAACATTGACTTTCATTTAAAGTTCATGTACTATCTTAGGATCTTTTGTAACTTTTGAGATTGTGTAAACTTTATATTTAGTTGTCAAGTTTTAGTCTGAGATGTCAATCTTAAAAGAAAATATCTGATTCTCCAAGTTCTTGAGATCATCAGGAAATAAGTCCATATCAGCATCACCCTGAAAATAATAATAATAAAGAACATATAGGTAGGGTGTGATTAATATCCTAAAAGATACTAAGTTTATTCATGAATTTATGTTGCATACGTTCAAAATTTCATCGTACAATGCCTTTTCACTTTTCTTTAGGATTTTGTTTGCTTCCCAATCCCATAAAATCAAAGATACGGCACCAGTTGAATCTTCAACATTTAGAGGAATCTTGTACCTACAACATTTTCCAAAAAAAAAAAAAGAATTAATAATGTTGTTAAACTAAATTGTGATGAGCTATAAATGAGTCTAAAGGTATGTATTCATAAACCTCATTGAAAATTCAACCACTTGTTTTTTGCATTTTGGGCATTCATACACCTTTTGTCCATTCTGACCATCTCCATCGACCGTTTCATCGTCATCGGTTAATATTTCAATAACTTGTTTGTTGCAGATCTTGCAAGCATCATAGTACCACTTCGTATGACGGGGAATGGGCATAATTGTACCCAAAACTATAATCGTATTTTCCTGCCCTAATGCGTATAAAGAAAATTAGTATACTTGTATGGTGAAACATGGTGTCACACCCCAACCGATGGCGGAATCATCGGGGCGCGGCACTGAGCGAAACAGATTGTCCAGAAGTTTCCATAACAACTATCATTACCATTCAATTTAAGTTAACATGTCCCATACCATGTCTCAAATAGTAAAACAAGTTATTACAGACAAAAACTAAACAAATATTCTGTTCCGACAACTCAGATTTAAGCATAACTAAATTATTTGTTGGTTTCTAGGACTCCAGTTCCTAGCTTCGATTTCATCACAGCCCGAGAAGCATATAAACAACCTAGGCACCTGTCACATACGTTAAAATAATGTCAATACATAAAATGTAAAGGTGAGCATACAAGTTTGATAATAGCATATAGAGTTCAATTTCGTTTACGCATAACCAGCACGTACACATAGTGAAATGAAGCACGTTAGTTATCGACATAGATCCATCGATACCAATGACTGCGGGTTGACTGCCCGAGGCAGTTCGCAATACACGATTACCACTGTAATCCATGCAAGTAAAAGATCCTTAACAACCCCCGTGGAAACGGGTGCTGAGTCCAAACTATAGTACTATCGTTGCTAAGGCAGGTAGACAGCATTCCATGTGTAAACATAACAAACAAGCATTCATAAGCCACGTATAACATGCGTTAATGGTTCAGCGTTAAAATAGCTTGAGTAGTGTGATAGTTGTAGTTTGAATAGTTGTAACGTATGTAACACCCAAAAGTGCTAAAGCAAAAAGGGTTCGAGTATACTCACAGCGATATGGATTGAAGGGAGCGCTTTACAGCGAGTACGATTAGCCTGAATAGATTCGATAACGTAATGATAAGTGACGCGTAAAACAGTACATGTGAGGGTGGGTAGGAGGACTGATCGTGCGGATCAGTCATCCGTGCGTAGAAGCCATCCGTGCGCAGGACCCATCCGTACGGATGGTGATGCGTGCGGATGGTGTTCCATCCGGATTGGTCATCCGTGCGTGTGACTGTCCGTGCGGGTGGTAACCCGTGCGGACGAGTTATACGTGCGGACGACTTACCCGTACGGTTAGATTGCTTGTGTGGATAAACGTTCTAGTGGATTGTTTCTTCCTAAGATGTGTTTGTGTATGATGGCTTGTGCTTTGGAGTTTTCGTTGTAGCATTTAGAAAACACCAAAGTGTTTCTACCTTTCAAGCCGGCCGCGCGGACGGCGGTCCGTGCGTGTGGTAGTCCGTGCGGACAGCCTGTGCGCGCGGGCAGAGTCAATCCGTCCGGATAGCCCGTCCGTGCGCACGGCTTGGCCGTGCGGGTGGGGTTCCTTTGATTTTCATTTTAAGGCCTTAGTATCTCATGATCCGATGAGTAATCCATTCAGAGGTCGTCTGTCCGGATTGCTCGTTCGTCGATACTCAAACTTCGCTCGGAAAGTTGGTCCCAAGGGTAGTCCGTACGGGTGGCAACCCGTGCGTATGACCTGTGCGTGCGGATGGTAATCCGTGCGCACAGCTTGTCCGTGCGGGTGGCTAGTCCGTGCGGGTAGCCTGTCCGTGCGGACAACTGCTCCGGTTGTTCCGTTCGTCTACACTTGGTTTCTATTGTCGTTTATCGAGACGTTCTGATTACGCGGCAACCACTTGGAGTTGTGTTCTCACCCGCGTGACTAGACCGGTTAGGAACCACCCTAACTCGGCCTGCCGGCGACTCAGAACGGTCGTCCCGGTTAACCCCGAAATCAGTTGTCTAGGGTACAACTCCAGATCTGGAACTAGGGTATCACTATTGACGAGCAAAACACTAGGACTGATCGGATTTGCACCGGTTTTGAGGGTAAAAGAAGGAGAGAACATTAGATTTATTTCTTTCAACTCTTTTATCCTTAGAAAAGTCTAGATCTAGGTGGAATCATTGTAAAAACGTGTAGAAATCGTTTGGATCTGAGATAGTCTTGGTGGAATGAGGCCTAGCATGAAGTTCTTACGAACTTCATGGTGACGTCACCCATGATTACCTCAAATCCGGATGATTTCATGGTTAAAATTAAAGATTCGAAAGATAGAAATGTGTAGAATCGTGTAGTGATCAAAGATGTACAAGGATTAGTGCAAGATCTTACCTGGATTGAGAGAAATCTGAGAAAAGGTGAAGAATGCGTGTGGTTCGGACGTCACTTGCCAAAAGTGGAAAAAGTGGAGAGTGACCCGTGTATTTATAGGATGCCAAAAAGGGAAAGGTGGTGAGCCGTGCGCACGGCACGCACCCGGGCAGGTTATCCGCGCGGGCTGGCCACCCGTGCGGACTGGCAATCCGTGCGGATTGGCCATCCGTGCGGATGGGCCATCCGTGCGGATGCCACCACCTTGGGCGAGCTCGATGCGACGTTGATTCGGCTCGGATTTATGAGCGGTTTGATAGGGTTTCCTAATTCAAATTACTTTCAGTCCCAACTACTTCTTATACGGTTCGATTCGGGATTCGAGTTCGGGTTCGATCATATTCGAGTTAGACTTCGAGTTCGATTGAGTTCGCTTGATTTTCACCACACAACATAAAATAAACATGCACAAGTAACACGTAAGGCACACACACGTATAACTGACAAATAAAATACGAAATTCGAGTTACGATTTGGTGTCGATTTGATTAGCTTGCTTGATTATCTTTATCGCATTGTTACTTCCTATCGTTCACAGTCGTAGATCGGTCGATATATGATTGGTGAGGCTTGACTATTGTAATGTACGACATTTACTCCACATAATCTAAATATAATAGAAACAATTCTACGAGTCACGTCGCGCGAATTCGGTCGTTGACCTTGACCTTGACTTTGACTTTCACTCGTGAAAACACGGGGTGTTACAGCCTCCCCTTGTTTAGGAAATTTCGTCCCGAAATTAAGCCGGAAGCTGTAACTAATTCGTGATTCACGTGTGGAGGATCGCCAAATTAGCCAGGGTTTCACGGTTTGAGAGGAATCTTTTTCAAATTATTTTGATTGCGCTGATCACACAACAAGATTCGTACCAGATTTCATTGTATACAGATCTCAATTCGCATCAGATTCGATAAGGTTCTTCAAAATCTTTTTCTTTTTCTTTCAAAACCTTGATCATTGTGGGTTCTAATTTGAATTTTGCTTCGGTTGCGATCCGTCTCGTACGACGTGCGGGATCCGTGAACGATCGTGACCAAACACACAAGCAGCAATATAAATTGTGATTCTATGGATTAGGTTCCGGTTTGATCCGTTTTGATTGCGATTCCGACTCATACGACGTGCGGAATCCGTGCACGAGTGAGATCGAACAGACAAGAACGTACAATTTTAACGTGATTCAATAGATTCGTAGGACGTGTACAAGCTTTCTCTCTCTAGCTTCTCTTATTTACAATCTTCATTAGTTTCGACGGTTTCTGCTGGCTTCCATACATATTGTCATATTTCAAATTCTCTGAAATCTCTCTCGAATACTCTCTTTTTAGCTGGACGTTGCTTCTTCGTTAAACAGCTGTGGATACTTTGCCTTCATGTCGCTTTCGAGTTCCCAAGTGAACTCCGCGCCTTGTTTGCCTTCCCACCGGATTTTCACAATGGGAATGCGTGAGCGCCTGAGTTCTTTGGTTTGGCGATCCATGATTTCGACAGGCTTTTCCACGAAGTGCAATGTTTCGTTCACTCGTAGATCGTCTAGAGGAACATGTTTGGCTGGTTCGTAGATGGTCTTTCGGAGGTTTGATACGTGGAAAATCGGATGGACATTGCTAAGTTCTTCCGGTAATTCGAGTCTGTAGGCGACTTTTCCGATCCTTTCCAGAATCTTAAAAGGTCCCACATACCGAGGCGCTAGCTTCCCCTTTTTGCCAAATCGGACTACACCCCTCCAAGGTGATACCTTTAGGAGTACGTAGTCACCAATGCCATACTCGCGGTGCTTGCGCTTTTTATCGGCGAGAAGCTTCTGTCTATCCCGAGCCTTCGCTAGGTTGTCCCGAATTTGGAAGATTTTGTCTGTCGTTTCTTGTAGTAGTTCCGGACCGGTTAGTTGCGAGTGACCGATCTCGTGCCACACAATAGGCGATCGACATCTTCTTCCGTATAGGGCCTCGAAAGGTGCCATCTGAATGCTAGCCTGGTAGCTGTTGTTGTACGAGAACTCGACTAACGGAAGGTGTTTATCCCAATTGCCACCGAAGTCTAGAACACATGAACGGAGCATGTCTTCAAGTGTACGAATCGTTCTCTCGCTCTGACCGTCAGTTTGTGGGTGGAACGCGGTACTTAGATTAAGCGTTGTTCCTAGTGCCGTTTGAAACGTTCCCCACAATCGCGAAGTGAATCGAGCATCACGGTCAGAGATGATGTCACGAGGCGTCCCATGTCGACAAATGATCTCGTTAGTGTAGATTCGGGCTAATCGTTCCACCTTGTAGTCCTCTCGTATTGGCAGAAAGTGGGCTGATTTGGTCAAACGGTCAATGATAACCCAAATGCTGTCGTGGCCTGATGACGTGGTTGGAAGCTTGGTTACGAAGTCCATAGCTATGCTCTCCCACTTCCACATAGGGATTGGAGGTTGTTCGAGCAAGCCAGAGGGTCGTTGATGTTCGGCCTTGACCCTAGCACAGGTTAGGCATCTTCCGACGTAGAGGGCGATATCCCGTTTCATACCCGGCCACCAATACCTATATCGAAGGTCATGGTACATTTTGTCAGCACCAGGATGAATAGAGTATCGGGATTTGTGGGCTTCGTCCATGATGATCTGTCGTAGGTTAGTTCTCCTGGGAATCCAGATTTTGTCTAGAAAGTGGAATATCCCGTTTGATTTGCTCACAAGCTGGGCTCCGTCGTGGTAGATTCTCTCTTTCTTTAAGGTGCGCTCGTTGAAACATGCATGCTGGGCGTCGCGAATAAGAGCTTCTAGATTGTGCTGGGCTTGAACATTACGGGTGCTAAGCAGGTAACTCCGTCTGCTAAGTGCGTCGGCAACAACATTTGCTTTGCCTGGGTGGTAACGAATCTCGCAGTCGTAGTCGTTGAGAAGCTCTACCCATCGGCGTTGACGCATATTTAGTTCCCTCTGATTAAAGATGTGTTGTAGGCTCCTATGATCGGTGAAGATCGTACACTTAGTGCCATACAGGTAGTGTCGCCAAATCTTTAATGCAAAAACAACTGCGCCTAGCTCGAGATCGTGGGTTGTATAGTTCTTCTCGTGGATTTTGAGCTGACGGGATGCGTAAGCAATAACCTTGTCTCGTTGCATTAAGACACAACCGAGACCAAGGTTAGAAGCATCACAGTAGACAATGAAATTATCGTTTCCGTCGGGTAGCGTGAGAACAGGAGCATTGCAAAGCATGTATTTGAGGGTTTGAAAGGCAGACTCTTGCTTGGTTCCCCAGAAAAAGGGCTGGTCTTTATGAGTAAGAGAAGTAAGTGGTACAGCAATCTTCGAGAATCCGTTGATAAATCGTCGATAATAGCCTGCCAGTCCGAGAAAGGAACGGACTTCAGTCGGGTTCTTAGGCGTGACCCAACTCTTAACAGCTTCAATCTTTGCAGGATCGACGTGAATGCCCTGACTATTTACGATGTGACCCAGGAATTGAACCTCCCCCAACCAGAATTCGCACTTGGAGAATTTGGCGTAGAGTTGATTTCCCTGGAGTAACTCGAGAACCAAACGTAGATGTTGCGCGTGTTCGGATCTCGTTTTGGAATAGATCAGGACATCGTCGATGAACACGATGACGAAACGGTCAAGATACGGTTTACACACCCGATTCATCAGATCCATGAAAACTGCTGGTGCATTGGTTAGGCCAAAAGGCATGACAACGAATTCATAATGGCCGTAACGAGTGCGAAACGCGGTTTTGGGAATGTCCTCCTCCTGTATACGCAGCTGATGATATCCGGAACGCAGGTCGATCTTCGAGAAACACGTAGCGCCCTGTAGTTGATCAAACAAATCGTCGATTCGAGGTAGAGGATAGCGATTCTTGATAGTCAACTTATTCAATTCCCGGTAGTCGATGCACATCCGAAACGTCCCATCCTTCTTTTTGACGAAAAGGACTGGTGCGCCCCACGGAGAGGTGCTTGGGCGAATAAAGCCTTTTTCAAGCAATTCTTGGAGTTGGGTTGAGAGTTCACGCATTTCGGACGGCGCAAGTCGGTAGGGAGCTCTGGCAATAGGATTCGCTCCGGGAATAAGATCAATGCGAAAATCGATGTCACGCTTTGGAGGTAGTCCGGGAAGATCCTCGGGAAAGACTCGAGGAAATTCTCGAACCACTGGAACGTCCTTCACTTTCTTCTTCTCTTTCTTTTCCTTCTCCGCTGCTACGACATGAGCCAAGAAGGCCCTGTACTCCTTACGAAGATACTTGCTGGCTTGTAGGCATGATATAAGTTTGAGACCCTTCGAAGTAGTATCTCCATAGACGCACAAAGAATTACCGTTGGCGAGGGAAAAACGAATCATTTTATCGAAGCACACAACTTCGGCATGGTTTTCGCGAAGAAAGTCCATGCCTACTATGACATCGAAACTTCCTAGTTGCATTGGGATAAGATCGATTGAGAAGATGTGATTGTTGAGCTCGAGCGTGCAATCACGAATAACGGAGCTTACAGCGACGGTTCTTCCGGTAGCGACTTCAACTTCGAATGCAGAGGAGAGTCGAGAACGTTTACGACTAAGGAGTTTCTCGAATTCGAGTGACACAAAGCAATTATCGGCTCCAGTATCAAACAAACATGAAGCATAAATACCATTCACAAGGAACGTACCATTGACCACGTTGTTGTCGGCTTGGGCTTGACGAACGTTGAGATTGAAAGTTCTGGCACGTGCGGTCTGTTGTTGCTGTGGTTGCTGCTGCAGCTGCTGGGGTTCTTGTTTCACCACCCTGTTTGGGCACATGTTGGCGAAATGGTTCGGGTCGCCACATGTGAAGCATGCTCTGGCTTTGACTGCGGGTGCCGGAGGCGCTTGTTGACCCTGTGGGGCAGTGAGTAGAGCTTGATTGGCAGGAGCTTGACGAATACGGCAGTTGGCAGTGAAGTGGCCGTAGACGTTGCAATGAGCACAGAAGCGGCATTGAATAGTAGTTGGATGATGATAGGTGCAAGTAGGGCAGAGTGGGTGTGGTCCAGTATATGCACGCTTTGCAGGTGGTGCATTGGCCACAGGCGCCGCCACTTGACGCTGTTGGGCAGGTACCACCTGAACTGGTGCAGCAGTGATCGCACAGTTCTTGTTGGTGGAGTTGCTTTTCCTCTTGTTCTTTCTCTTGTTGTTTGATGGTGTGGGTTCAGCAGTTGGTGTAGCAGTAGTGGCTTGATGCAGATGCTTGGAGGTTTTATCCCACATCCCAGCTTTGACCCTTTTGTCATTGATCTCAGCGGCCAGCAGATAGGTTTCTTCGATCGTGGTAGTCTTAGCCGCTTGCACGAAATCAGCGACGCAGTCGGGCAAGGCTCGGATGTACTTCTTGATGGTGATCTCAGGAGTCTTGACTTGATCGGGACAGATAATGCTGAGCTGTTTGAAACGAGCGGTAAGACCAGCATTGTCTCCGTCCTTCTGATGTATGTGCCAGAATTCATCTTCAAGCTTTTGTCGTTCGTGAGGAGGGCAGAATTCCTCCAGCATGACTTCCTTGAGCTCATCCCACGACAACCCGTAAGCTGCATCATTCCCTCTCTTGTTCCTCTCGGCCGTCCACCAGTCCAAAGCACGGGACTGAAAGACGCCGGTAGCGTTCAGAGTTCGAAGGTCATCAGGGCAACCACTTTGTCGCAGAGTAACCTCGATAGAGTCAAACCAGTGAAATAGAGCAGTAGGACCTCCTTCGCCTGTGAATTCCTTCGGCCCACACGATTTGAACTGTTTGAAGCTGAAAGGTCTTGCGGCAGCTTTAGGACCCTCAGTCCTTGATTCCTCAGATGATTTGCTGGCATTTTCGTAGACATCACTTACAGCCTTGGCTACACTTTTCGCGATGATAGAAGCAAGACGTTTGTCTCTCTTTTCCTGACGAGAGAGCTGATGACGGGATCCAGACGACATTGTCTGCATAGACACCGCCATGGAACTCAACATATGTATTCGATTCTCACCTCACACGTTTAGGATTACTAAAGCTCAGTAACACGTACCATGTAAACGCATATAGTCACAAATCACAGAATTGCACAAAATCATATAAACACATAGAGCACATAATCACAATATTCCTAAACGTGTAAGCACAATAGCAAGAAACACATATATTCTTAATCACTAAGGCAGTCAGAAAACAGAAACCTAGTATTTAGAGTTTGCGAGTGTTCGGAAGCAGTGTAACGCGAGTGGTCTGAAATTGTTGTGTGTCGAGTGAGATTTGTGTTTCAGCAGAAGCAATAGTGTTGGGTCGAAACCAATAGTACCTCAAAACGTTAACCATTAACGGAAAATGCATAAAACTTTCATAAAGATTGATAAATCGAAGGTAGATTGTCTGCGGCTAATAGACTTCGACTAACCAAGTAGCTCGGCTATTCACAAGGATCCTGCACAACGACCTTCAGGACTATGCCTTTGCCTCGATTCTTGGGCGTCGGCGCAATTCCCTTTTGTTGGGTTGTGTCTTTAGACCGTTGGAGTCCATCGAACTTTGGTGAAGTTTTGTATAAAAGCGGGACGAGTCGTCAAGGTGAGGGTTTCACCCCTATCTTACAACTTCCGTCCTTGTTTTGATAAAGGTTGAGGAGATTATTCATCAAAATATGGATTTCACTCCTGATTTGGTATAATTCTCCTCGTTGGTAGTTAAAACACAAGCTGATTAGGCAACTATAGTCGAGAGTTTGCGGTTTTCACACCTATTCTCGACCTCATTACCTGTTCACACTTGAAAAATCTCGAGTGCAATGATAGAAAAGAGTAAGTGATAGTGGTGAGTTTACGCGTACGCGTGAGTTGGTCTGTTGGTTCTTAACTATAGACTAGGTCTCTAAGACTTCGACCCGGACTAGGTCGAGTCTTGCCTAATTCCCTATAGTTATGGCTCTGATACCAATCTGTCACACCCCAACCGATGGCGGAATCATCGGGGCGCGGCACTGAGCGAAACAGATTGTCCAGAAGTTTCCATAACAACTATCATTACCATTCAATTTAAGTTAACATGTCCCATACCATGTCTCAAATAGTAAAACAAGTTATTACAGACAAAAACTAAACAAATATTCTGTTCCGACAACTCAGATTTAAGCATAACTAAATTATTTGTTGGTTTCTAGGACTCCAGTTCCTAGCTTCGATTTCATCACAGCCCGAGAAGCATATAAACAACCTAGGCACCTGTCACATACGTTAAAATAATGTCAATACATAAAATGTAAAGGTGAGCATACAAGTTTGATAATAGCATATAGAGTTCAATTTCGTTTACGCATAACCAGCACGTACACATAGTGAAATGAAGCACGTTAGTTATCGACATAGATCCATCGATACCAATGACTGCGGGTTGACTGCCCGAGGCAGTTCGCAATACACGATTACCACTGTAATCCATGCAAGTAAAAGATCCTTAACAACCCCCGTGGAAACGGGTGCTGAGTCCAAACTATAGTACTATCGTTGCTAAGGCAGGTAGACAGCATTCCATGTGTAAACATAACAAACAAGCATTCATAAGCCACGTATAACATGCGTTAATGGTTCAGCGTTAAAATAGCTTGAGTAGTGTGATAGTTGTAGTTTGAATAGTTGTAACGTATGTAACACCCAAAAGTGCTAAAGCAAAAAGGGTTCGAGTATACTCACAGCGATATGGATTGAAGGGAGCGCTTTACAGCGAGTACGATTAGCCTGAATAGATTCGATAACGTAATGATAAGTGACGCGTAAAACAGTACATGTGAGGGTGGGTAGGAGGACTGATCGTGCGGATCAGTCATCCGTGCGTAGAAGCCATCCGTGCGCAGGACCCATCCGTACGGATGGTGATGCGTGCGGATGGTGTTCCATCCGGATTGGTCATCCGTGCGTGTGACTGTCCGTGCGGGTGGTAACCCGTGCGGACGAGTTATACGTGCGGACGACTTACCCGTACGGTTAGATTGCTTGTGTGGATAAACGTTCTAGTGGATTGTTTCTTCCTAAGATGTGTTTGTGTATGATGGCTTGTGCTTTGGAGTTTTCGTTGTAGCATTTAGAAAACACCAAAGTGTTTCTACCTTTCAAGCCGGCCGCGCGGACGGCGGTCCGTGCGTGTGGTAGTCCGTGCGGACAGCCTGTGCGCGCGGGCAGAGTCAATCCGTCCGGATAGCCCGTCCGTGCGCACGGCTTGGCCGTGCGGGTGGGGTTCCTTTGATTTTCATTTTAAGGCCTTAGTATCTCATGATCCGATGAGTAATCCATTCAGAGGTCGTCTGTCCGGATTGCTCGTTCGTCGATACTCAAACTTCGCTCGGAAAGTTGGTCCCAAGGGTAGTCCGTACGGGTGGCAACCCGTGCGTATGACCTGTGCGTGCGGATGGTAATCCGTGCGCACAGCTTGTCCGTGCGGGTGGCTAGTCCGTGCGGGTAGCCTGTCCGTGCGGACAACTGCTCCGGTTGTTCCGTTCGTCTACACTTGGTTTCTATTGTCGTTTATCGAGACGTTCTGATTACGCGGCAACCACTTGGAGTTGTGTTCTCACCCGCGTGACTAGACCGGTTAGGAACCACCCTAACTCGGCCTGCCGGCGACTCAGAACGGTCGTCCCGGTTAACCCCGAAATCAGTTGTCTAGGGTACAACTCCAGATCTGGAACTAGGGTATCACTATTGACGAGCAAAACACTAGGACTGATCGGATTTGCACCGGTTTTGAGGGTAAAAGAAGGAGAGAACATTAGATTTATTTCTTTCAACTCTTTTATCCTTAGAAAAGTCTAGATCTAGGTGGAATCATTGTAAAAACGTGTAGAAATCGTTTGGATCTGAGATAGTCTTGGTGGAATGAGGCCTAGCATGAAGTTCTTACGAACTTCATGGTGACGTCACCCATGATTACCTCAAATCCGGATGATTTCATGGTTAAAATTAAAGATTCGAAAGATAGAAATGTGTAGAATCGTGTAGTGATCAAAGATGTACAAGGATTAGTGCAAGATCTTACCTGGATTGAGAGAAATCTGAGAAAAGGTGAAGAATGCGTGTGGTTCGGACGTCACTTGCCAAAAGTGGAAAAAGTGGAGAGTGACCCGTGTATTTATAGGATGCCAAAAAGGGAAAGGTGGTGAGCCGTGCGCACGGCACGCACCCGGGCAGGTTATCCGCGCGGGCTGGCCACCCGTGCGGACTGGCAATCCGTGCGGATTGGCCATCCGTGCGGATGGGCCATCCGTGCGGATGCCACCACCTTGGGCGAGCTCGATGCGACGTTGATTCGGCTCGGATTTATGAGCGGTTTGATAGGGTTTCCTAATTCAAATTACTTTCAGTCCCAACTACTTCTTATACGGTTCGATTCGGGATTCGAGTTCGGGTTCGATCATATTCGAGTTAGACTTCGAGTTCGATTGAGTTCGCTTGATTTTCACCACACAACATAAAATAAACATGCACAAGTAACACGTAAGGCACACACACGTATAACTGACAAATAAAATACGAAATTCGAGTTACGATTTGGTGTCGATTTGATTAGCTTGCTTGATTATCTTTATCGCATTGTTACTTCCTATCGTTCACAGTCGTAGATCGGTCGATATATGATTGGTGAGGCTTGACTATTGTAATGTACGACATTTACTCCACATAATCTAAATATAATAGAAACAATTCTACGAGTCACGTCGCGCGAATTCGGTCGTTGACCTTGACCTTGACTTTGACTTTCACTCGTGAAAACACGGGGTGTTACACATGGAAAATAAAATTAAAAGAATAAGTGTACCTTTTTAGTTTTTTCCAGCTCTGCAATGTTTTTGAATTCTGTACTTGTAAGAAACTCATCATGCAAAGATTTCTTCATGGCAGGACTTGTTTTACAGCTGCTTGATGATGCATCATTACCGATAATAGCAAGTAAGCTGCTAACAAAAATAGTGTTATAGTATCTATAAATGAAGTATATTAAAAATGTGAATTAGAGTGTTGCGGAAAGTAGTAGCTTAATGTAAATGGGTCAGAATTTTCTTAAAGATACTAATATTGGGAATATCCTCATTGATAATCAGGTTGGTAATGTGGAAAGAGTTTGAAACGCTAGGACGTCCTACAAACAGAAATAACTTGTTTAATTTTAGATTCAACTATAAGAAGACTTGAAAAGAAGTAATATTCAAACCCTCATTAATCTTGAACATCCCAAAATGAAGTATTATCACCACATTAGTCTCGTGTTGGTGTGTCAAAAGATAATCTGACATCTGTTCGGCATAAGCATCCCATAAAGTTAAACTTATGGTTCTTTGCCTGTAATAAATAAGTAAGAAATTTCATTTTTTAAGTAACTATTAATAACATTAACTATTAAATAAAGTAGGTATAAACTGAAAGGAATAAAATTTGGTTACTCTAAATCTTTCAGTTGAAGAGTCATTTTCTTCGACTTTATGCCATCTTTTTTCTCGATATAACCAATGGGGAAGTAAAGACCAATATAGCCAATGATAGCTATAGATTGAAGAACATGTTACTGATTAAACAAAATAATTAAGATGTATATAGTTTTATATATTTTTAAGTAACAACATATATACATATGCAGTGAAAGTGTAAAATACAATATCCCTTAACGTACAATACGTATGATATTGTGAAATCGCATGTAGGTTTTTTGTAGCAATTTCGCATGTTGGTATTTTTTTATGAAATCGCATGTTGGTTTTTTTGTAGCAATTTCGCATGTTGGTATTTTTGATGAAATCGCATGTTGGTTTTTTGTAGCAATTTCGCATGTTGGTAAATATGATGAAATCGCATGTTGGTATTTAAAGCAATTTCACATGTTGGTTTTTCAGCACAAATCGCTTGTTCAAAAGTGAATTCGCACCAGATCGGACGGCTGAGATGATCGCGTACATATTATACGATAAGGGCCATTGTACGTTAACCTAACCCTATATATGTGTATATATATACACACACACACACACACACTTAATATATATTTACTTACTTACCAAGTGGTGTGTTTTCAGAAAGTTCACATCTTGTAAGCACCTCAAAGCTGGTAAATGAAAAAGCATATAGCGCATCGCTAAAATCAGTGCAACGGGTTACTATGGTTTTAGATGTAAAGGTTCCTTTGAGTGAATTGTCAAGATATTTGTACTTTGAAGAATCTTGAACAATACTTAGATTTTTAACAATCAAACAGTCCTTCTCCACAAGAAACTTTACAAACCATTTATACCTTTTTTCAACTACACTTGTGTCACACACCGAAATATCAGAGCTTGGCGTGAATGGACCGGTATCTTCATTGCACAGTGGAAGCAAATAAGCTAAGATTTCTAGAAAATGAACGCCCACTAAGTACTCGAATCTCCAATGGTTCTCCTATTCCAACCGTGCCATAGTTTGATAAAGTAACCTGAGAAAGAAACATGCGAAAAATCAACATAAAGTTGAGCGAGTTCATAGTTTGTATGTAAAAGATTTGAAATAAATCTTTTTGAATAACCGGTTTTTAAAGTATTGATATAGGAAACGAATTAAAAATTCATTTTCTTTGGCATGTTAAATGAAAACTTTGTATTTGTGAAACCTTGTATGTGTAAAGCGTTATATTTGTATAACCTTGTATCTGTAAAGTTTCGTGTTTGTAACACTTGAATGGCTGTCAATGTCTGCGCATGACAATGACAAACATGCCTGCATGAGTCTGTATGTTGGACTCGTCAGTCCTTAAGATGAAGGCCTTAGGTGCATGCAAGTTTTGGGTTGTTGTATGTTGGACACACAGTCTCCGTTGTTCTTGTATAGTACTAACCAGTCCTCTTTGTAACTAGGACCAACCCCGTCACTAGTATCTGTAGCTCATGCATGTTTCGTACTGTTCATGTTCTTGTAAAAACCGGTATGTTTTGCATAAGTTTTTCGTAAATCATTTGAGTTCAATGAAAATCACAAATCATTTGTGTTAGTTAAAACGTGTTGTAATATGGTTTAGAAATATAGAGTTTTTGTTCATTCAAAAACCTCATATGTTCTTGCAAAACGTGCTTGTCTAAAATATGCAATCTTTGTTCATCGAAAACTTTGTATGTTTCTGCAACACGTGCATGTCTTTCCACCCTGAAAACATTTATAAAAATGTAAAATCGTAAAAAGGTGGGGTTATGAACTCACCTAGATTTCCATGTGCAAAGCTAGCTATATACGACTCCGTAATGTCGTTTCCAAGACGTGATTCGCTAGCGTGCATTCTACAATATTCCTAACATGGAATATCTTATAAGTTTCTAAATAAAAGCGGTAATTGAACTACGTGTCACTGAGCTCTACCGAATCGTTAACCGGACGATTCGACGGTAAGTTATGAACTTAATGAAAACAAGTAAGTTGTATTTAGTTCGCTTATTGTCGGTAATTAATAAGTCTTGGAAGACTTAGTTCTCGAGAGATTTAATATATATAAATATTTATATAAAAATATATAAATATATCGATAAGATCGCTTTGTCGTCCCGAGAAGTCGTATGTGTATGTAGGAATATTCGTATGAAAGTAATATATAATAAACTTGTATTATATATATTGCATCTTGTATATATTTGCCAAAATATATGTATATGCCGTTTCGGCGTTTGAAATAAATATAAAAAGTTATATTTATTTTACAAAATTATCATCGAGTTTTTGGATGTTTGAAATAAATAGATAAACTATATCTATTTTTATAAAAGAATTCGTGTTGTACGATATTTGAAATAAATATATAAAATATATTTATTTTATAAGACGAAATCGTGTTGTTTGATATTCGAAATAAATATATAAACTATATTTATTTTATAAAACGAATTCGTGATGTTCGGTAGTTGAAATAAATATATGAACTATATTTATTTTTATAAAAGAAATCCAAGTTATTTGATGTTCGAAATAAATATGTAATCTATATTTATTTTCATAAAAGAATTGTCGAAATTTCGAGTTTAGAATAAATATAATAACTACATTTATTGTAGTAAATAATATCCGAATTCGTCGTTTTTGTATGGTTGTAAAGTGTCGTCGAAAATATTATACACTTGTATTAAATTCTATAAAAGTCGTTTGTAGTCGATCGGTTATGTTTTTATATTAAAAACGTGTTTCGTTTTACAGATTTTCTCGAAAAACGGACAGAGTTTCCTCTATTTTTGGACGCCCCCGATGACACAAGTCGTCGTTATTTTATCAAATTCAATCAATATAATCAATATATACGATCTCGTCAAATATGTAAAGATGTGAAGTATACTTTCGTCGATTGTTTCGAGCTCGTTTCACACGTAATATTAAAACTATATAAAAATAACATAATAAATCTCGTCGTTAAACCTTTACCATTTCTCGTGTTGTTTCGCGGAAAAAGTTGACTGAGTTGACCTGGTCAACTGAGTTGACTCGCTTTGACTATGTTGACCGAGTTGACTCGGGTCTGACCGAGTCGACCCGGACTCGAAATCTGACCCGAACACCAAACCAAGTAAAATCTGATGTCGTTGACCATAACCAACCGAGCTTGACCATCTTTGACCAACTTTGACTGGGTGTTGACCAAGTCGAAACAACCCAAAGATAAGACCCGAACATGAACATGAGTAGAACCAACTAACACGAAACCTGACCCAAGCTCGAAACACCCAAATAAAACTCGAACCTGATCTACATGTGTACCGCAACAAACCTGAGCCAAACATAATCCCAAACCCAAGTTGACTCAAACCAAAACTGAACCAATCTCGAACCCGAACTCGGAACATGACCCGACCCGTACCTGAGCCGCCTGATGGACCACCTCCAGACCCTCGTCATCATCGTCATCACCACGCTGTCATCGTCTTCATCTTTCACCGCCGCCTATCTCCGCCACACTCTCTCTCCTTCTCTCGATTCTCATCTTTCATCTGTATCTCCCTCTCCTCCGTGTTATGCCGCCGTACGCCACCACCGATTGGTGGTGGCCAGCAGTTTCCATTCACCGGTGTTGTAGGAAGTGTCGAGGGGATCAGGGGGTGTGAGGGTTGCAATATTTCGAGAGAGAAGGGGTGTTGCAGGCCTCTTTTCTTTCTGTTTTTTGTCTTGTTGGTGAGGGGTCTACGTTTATGCCCGGTATATTGCTATTGAACTCAGTTCCCGGTGTACCCGTATTTGTCACACCCTGAATTTTGCGGAAGCGTGATTATGTGTGACTTGCTTAATATCATTGCATTCAACCATAACAAACTACTATATGATAAAACCAAGATGTTCATCCATAGATAGTTTTAAAAACATTACATTCATCATTGTTTTAAATCCCAAAACACAGACTTCGCATTCAAATTACAACACCAACAAGTTTTAAGTTCCATAAGGACTTCACAAAAGACACTAATGAAAACTAGGCTTTGGAATATGTACCATATCCAGGATAGGATACACACTCCAAACCATTCAACACCAGATGACATCTTTTATTCCAAACAACACTTGAAAACTTCAACGCCCGCCAGATCCATACTTAGTCTCCTGAAATACATGTAGTTTGAAAACATCAACAAAAG
Source organism: Helianthus tuberosus (assembly GCA_030545235.1). Classification (NCBI taxonomy): domain Eukaryota; kingdom Viridiplantae; phylum Streptophyta; class Magnoliopsida; order Asterales; family Asteraceae; genus Helianthus; species Helianthus tuberosus. The sequence continues at coordinate 140,422,186 of CM060448.1, read as the reverse complement.
TTGAGCGAGTTCATGTGTTTAGTGTGCGAGCTCGAATAAACTTTGTAATCATTATAAGTAAGTATGTATTTGTAAACCATGGTATGAAAGCAAACAAGGAAACAAATCATTAATGGTTTGCAAGGCCATTAATATGTGTGACGTGATGCAGGAAGGCTCAAACCTAGCAGATTTTGCACCGGGCTTCAGTTTGAAGACATTGTCACCTCATGAGCCAAACCCCGGTCCACATGGGTATGGGCTCGCTACACCCAAATAGATCTATCACTCATGTCCCTCGGTTCTACTACGAGGATTAATGGTCTTAAGCATTGTACCCACCACTCACATGATCTAGCAGTACCTTTCCTTAGCTAACCATACCAATGTAATTGTATGTAAACAGTTTGTAACATGTACTTCACCCCCGAAGTTATAAAACTGAAAACAGTTAAAAGACAAGGGGGACATGAATGTCACACCCCGACCACGTAAAACAACAAAACGTGGCGGAAACGTAGGGGAGTGTTGTAACAGAATCATTGTTTCACAACCATGGATTAAATAATTTCGTTTTATTGAAATATTGAACTCATTGTTTATTACAAATCAAATAAATACGATTATTATCTTTCGAGTTTTAAAGTCACTAAAGCACGAGTCCATCCTATGTATAGCATGTATCAACAATCATCACAAAGCAGTACCTGAAACATGTGTAAAAATGGGTACGTCAGCATAAAAATGCCTGTGAGATACATAGGTTTTGTTTATGCAGGATTCATGACTTGTTAGTTTAAAAGAATGTTTTAATAAAATGGTCATGAATCCTTAATAAATGTTTTCTTTTATAAACAAGTGATAAGAAATCAGATTATAAAAGAAAGATGTATAAATAAATATTTAAGTAAAATAAGTTTGTAAAATAATGTTTTGATAAAAAGGTTTGTAGTATATATAAAAATATACTTTGGTTTTTAATAAAGTCGATTAGGCAATATATCAAAATATATTTCGGTTCCAAAATCGTTAAACAGATAGTATATTAAATATACTTTGGTTGTCAAAACAATCGATTTTGATAGTATATCAAAAGTATACTTTGGATTTATGAATAACATATTAAACTATGTTTTGGTTGAATAAATAACATATTTAAAATATGTTTTGGTAGTTAACAAAATATATGTTGTTTTGTACAATATCACACATGAGAGTATATCAAACTATACTTTTGGGAGTATAATAAAATATACAATAAAAATGTGATTTAAGAATTCAATCAGACCTAATGCATCAAAATACACCTTTGAGACTATAGGGATACCACAAAGGCAATCCCTATTTGGATGGAGAAACAAATTGGTTTCAGACATTCCATGACAACAGGAATGGGGTGTCAAATCCTATAGCGCTATATCATACTACCAATCGGTCTGGTGAACAAAATATGTACTATCCAACAATTTATTTTATAATCTTTGAAAAATCAATGTTTAGATCATAAATAATCATTTGGTTTGTCAAAAGATAGGTACTAATATGTATAATCAATTATACTTTGAAATCGTGAACATAACAAATAGGTACACATGCTTCACCCCAAAACATTGAAAACAATAAAAGAGGGGACTATGTACTCACCTGAGGGTGCTTAGAAGTCTTGAGTAACAACCAAGCAAAGCTAGAGGGAGTACGGAATCAAACGGCACCTAATATAGGTAACTATGTTATTAAACGGCTCCTAAACCGGGAGGTAGGATAGAATGATGTTCTATAAATCAAATGAGTATTTGAACTCATATGGTATGATTTAATAGACCTTACATTCTGATTTGAAAGTCTACCTATGTGCTTTTGACCCGTTTCGACCCATTATGGTAGTATAAGCTACTATAATGCGTCATTTGCATAAAACTATATTCGGATGGTTACCTATAAGCTATGTCAAGTCTTACATGCCCAATTATACCCTAACATGTTACTAAATCAGTTTAGATGTCAAAAATATGTTCACATATTCACATTACGGATTTATGCTACAAAAGGGCATTTTTGTCATTTCCTATGGGCATGTAAACCAATTAACGAATAGCTAACCAATCCTATGTGATCATAAGGTATAACCTCAGGGGTTATTCCCTATGCAACTATGATCACTAAGCAAGCTTGGTCGGATCCTAATGATCGACCCAACAGGTCGGGTTCGAAAGTCTAAGCGGTTGTCTAGACCACTTAACTTACGACCCTAAACAAGCACTAACTAATAGTGACGAGTTAAACATGTCAAAACATGTTTAACCTACTTAGAAAACTGATTTGGTATTAAAACAATGGGTTTTGATACCCGAAAATAGTTCCGTTGCAAAATGCGTGCTTAAACGCATTTTGACCGAAACTTTGACTCGTCACTATACCTAGTTAACGTGGTAATCAGTGGACATAATCACTAAGGATTATAACTATCGTGATTACAATCACGTTACAAAGTTCAATTGAACTTTGACATGACCAATTGATGGTCAAAACCGAAAGTCAAACTGTTGGCCAAACTTATTTGACTTTTTGCACTAACATAAATAAAAAGAATGAAAGAATGCTCACTAAAGGTCCTTGCTATCTTTTCTACAAGAATAATCAGATTAGAAAGCTCCAAACACTTGGGAGAGAGCTCCAAATCAGATGTAGAGAAGAGAAGACAAGAATGAGCAATGAATGAATGAAAGAGCTTGGCTATTTATACTTGTTGCAAGATCATAGGATCATGACAAGTGTTTTGTGTAGCCTCCAAGCAAAGATCATGGCCATACAATTGTTTGATGCAGGTTAGAAGCCTTGGGGAAGAGATAACTTGGCTACCACACAAAGAAATTGCATAAACAGCCCCTGAACATTAAACAGTTTGCTGAAAATGGAAATCTGGTCACTGGGCATCTCATACGGCCCGCGTAAGGGACAAGGGCAGGCTTACGCGCCCCGCCTGGCCTCCCCAGATTAGCAAAAGTTTCAGAATTGATAGTTCAGGTCCCTGCACTTGTTTGAGCTCATTTCAGGCCCTTTTGACCCCCGTTAAGCCATTTCAAGGCTCTACAAGGTCAATAAGGTTTAGAGGACTCAAAATGTGCTCGGATAACTTTCGGATGTCGGCTCGTTTGGTCGTACGGTCGCGTTGTTCGTTAAATTACGACGAAACTCAAACAGACGTGAAAACGAACCAAATTAAGCGACGAATGGTATTTTTGCATGCCGATCATTAAAAAAAATATTTTAGTGTGTACAAAATTTTGGATGTCCAGATGTGGTCAGAACGTAAGATATGCGCGAAAATGCAAACTTACGCTGTTTTTGACACTTTTAGTCCCTGTAAGATCAAATAAGCATGTTTTCGCACACCGAACCTATCAAAGCTTATTTCTAAGCTATGTTTAGGTTATATATGGTATGTTTAGCTTATGATCATATTCCGGACTGTACGTTGCCTTACGAAACGACAGACTTTTGCAGTTTGACGCAAATAGTCCCTGTGAGCGAATAAACTTGTTTTCGGCATACCAAACCCTTCAAAACTTATTTCTAAGTTATGTAAAGGTTATTTAAGGTATGATAAGCCCATGTCACTATTCTGGAGTGCTTGTTGTGTTAAACTGGTTATATTTACGCATCAAATCGCGTATAACCTTCCAGAAAGTGATTTAGAGCTCGAAATCGAACAAGAATTGATATGTGCAAACGATACACATATTTATACAAATCCCAACTATGAAATATAATATTTCATTGGTTTAGTATTTGTTTAGTGGTTGAAGTGACACAGGTGTCACAGTCTCCCCTACTTTAGGAAAGTCCGTCCCGAAATTTAATTTTAGAGGAAACATGTGAAGACAACTGTGATTGTTTCCCCTTCGAATGAATCCCTCAAACCCTAAGTAAAACTCTGGGTCATGTCTGGATTCTTAGCGAAATTGTCAACTATCAAAGTGAAGTCCTTGTAGTAACAAAACGTGGAGTTTCGAACTACGGACAAAAGAAGGTTTCTTATGAAGACTTATCATAGGAAACTGGCGTGTGTTTGAAATCAGTGTCGGAGAGTGTAAGATAAAATGATATTGGTCAAGGTCCAGGACTTCTAGTAACTTAAATAACGCTATGTTCGCATTGTAATAAGGAACACTTATATATAGGAAGTACCAGCGGCGTATCCACCATGCTCCTTTCTACATTGCTCCCGTATCGTTATTCTCATCACTATAGGTCTTAACACATGACAAAATTTGTTGTGGTTTTTGTGCACTGAATTCCATAATTATGTATGTATCCATAATTATGTAATCCCTTGCACAGTCCGTACAGTTCATTTCATAATATGTAGGGGAAAAGTCAATCGAACACACATGAAACAGTTTGACTAGACCACCAAAGGATCTTTTTAATTAGATCAACGAACAATCTTTTTAATTAGATCAACACATGATCTTCTTAACTAGATCGTCGTATGATCTCTTTAAATTGATCTCTTACGGGATCTTTTCAATTATATCATCACATGATATTTCTAACCAGATTTTTAAATCAATCTGTTTAACCAGACCACTCAAGGGGTCCAATTATAGAATAGTACTATATAATCCAAGGGACTTAACTATGGCGTAGAAGTCCATTAAGGATTTAAGATAGTACCTTATGATATCCTACTATGAATCCCTCATATGGAGATATGGAAGATTCTACGAGGATTTGGATAAAAACATGGAACATATAAGAAAACGCATACACATAATCACATAATTGTTTGTCTTGATCTTCATTTTGTTAATTTTCTTGTTAATTGAGCACACGAGTATTCAAAGCACACTAGGAATCCAATCCATGAATCCCGTTTGGCAGTTTAAATACCTTCAAGAATCTAACTATGAAGATAGGAAGGTCTTGATAGAGATTTGTCTTTGTTTCTTAAAAAGAAACGTGTATTTAATATTTTCGGGGAGATCACAAGTGATCTTGAAATGACAGAACCACACGAGTAGTTTGTCGGCATCGAAGGGTTGGATCAAATATTCACACAATCGTATCAGTTTTGTAAAATAAAATTGAAACATCAAATTTTATTTATATAACAACTGAATTGTTCCCAACGTCAAAAGATAACAAACAAGGAAATAAAAAAGACTAATTGTTCACTGCTGCATCGTTGTTCACGTTTGCCTCATTGATGTTAAACACTCGTCCATGCGCTGGAGGTTGTTCACGTTTGCCTCATTCTGTAGTGAGTAAGGTCACCACAGTTATAACATGACCCCGGTGGGAACCGTGCTTGAACAGCAGCAGGGTTTACAGCAGCTTGATTTGCATAACGGCAAACATTGACCAAATGTCCCAATCTTCCACAGTGGGTACATTTGTGACACTGCTCTTGCTCCAAATGATGACGGTTGCATTTGTTGCACAAAGGTGCAGTACCAACATAATTTTTCCTCTTACGAGGTTGTGCTGGTTGATTTGGTGCAACCTGATCATTCTGAGCAGTTATGGCGCAGTTTTGGGAAGCCTTACGCTTCTTCTTCTTGGATACCTCGGCCTGGTTTTCCTTTGGTTGAACTTGAGCAGCCTTGTCAGATGGTCTTGGGTCGCCTTTTCGAAAAAGTTTACCCTTCCTGATATGGGATTCAGTCAGGGTGGCAGACAATTCAATGGCCTGTCTGACAGTAGTAGGGTTGCTGCCAGTAACGATATCCTGAACTAAATCAGGAAGACCATCAATGTACTTCTCAATCGCCTTATCCACAGGCGTGACCATGGCAGGACATAACAGGCTCAATTCCTCATAACGGTCAGTATAGGTTCGATGTTCACCACTATCTTGTTTTAAATCATCGAATTCCCTCTCTAATGCTCTAAGCTCATGACGAGGACAGAACTCCTTCATCATTAGAGCTCGAAGCTCTTCCCAAGTTTGTGCCATTGCCACATCGGCACCTCTATCACGCATCACACCGTTCCACCATGTAAGAGCACGCTTCTCGAACGCACTGGATGCAAACTCAACCTTACGCTCATTCGGGCATTGCAGGTGCCTGAATGTGCTCTCCAAACTTTCGAAACATTGCAGGAGCGCGGCTGCTCCTTGGGATCCAGAAAACTTCGAATGTTTGGCAACCAAAATGGTTTAGATAAAATGTTTCTTGTATAAAATGTTTCATGTCTTGTCAAAGTGGTTAAGATAATGCAACAATGTATAATACAATAAAAAGCACTTATATATAGGAAGTACCAGCGGCGTATCCACCATGCTTTTATCATATAACACATAGCCCCGTTACATAAGTCACTTATCAATAACCAACCAAAATGTCTTGTTCAATGTCAAAATGTTTATGTGTAAACCATGTTCAATGTCATGTGTGAAATGTATCATGTATAATCAAATGTAATGCATAGCAAGTAGAAAGTATCTACTCAAACTATGTAATAATGTCAATGTGAAAACAAATGTCATGTATGGTGAATAACTAGTAATTACTCAACCCCATAGGAAAATGTACAAAACAAAGTTTTTGAATAAACCTAAGTTTAAATCAAATGTTATGTTTTGCAGAAAACAATGATTTATGATTACAAACATTTATGCAGTAATGTTTATTCACATACATTCAAGCCTTGCGACTGTGGCGACAAACCCTTAAACGAATTAAAGGTTTATCTAAATTATGTATATCGGATTCTGTCATTCCCAACTTACAAACAAACCTAGGAAGTCGGAAACGGGATTTGTCAAGTCCTATGGTACCATTACATACTACCGAGCGGCGTGATCAATGTTAATGAATGTATTATTGTCCCGATTAAACATACCAAATGTCATAACCAATGTAGCATGCTATGAAAACCATGTACTAGTATGCTAAGTAAACATACATAGTAGAAATGTTCATGTAAAACAATGTGCTAGCATGCTCAGTAAACATACATGATACATAGCAGAAATGTCATGTAAAACAATGTGTCCATATGCTGAGTAAACATATGCAACAAATGTGTCTTATGAAATCAATGTGCTAGCATGCTCAGTAAACATACATAGCAAAACACAATGGGAAATCATGTACTATATGTGTACTAGGTGAAACTAGCATGTTTATGTTATAAAAGCAATGAAAAGCACGAAAGTAACAAGTATGCACATGTGTATCACCCCAAATTATTTGAAAGCGGTAAAAGAGGGGAACTATGTACTCATTTGGGATTGCTTATTAGTCTTGAGAATAAGACCAATTTAAGCTCCAAGGATCACGGAATCAACAAGGCACCTAATATAGGTAACTACGTTAATAATCGGATCCTAAATCGGGAGATAGGATAGAATGAGGTTCTATAAATCAAATGAGTGTTGGCACTCATGTGGCATGATTAAATAGTCCCAACATTCTGATTTGAAACTCTACCTAAGTGCTTTTGACCTGTTTCGACCCATTATGGTAGTATAAGCTACTATAATGCGTCGTTTGCGTAAAACTATGGTCGGATGGTTATTAATGAGCTATGTCAAGTCTTACGTGCCCAATTATACCTAAACATGTTACTAAATCAGATTATATGTCAAAAACATGTTCACATATGCATAATATGGATTTATGTTCAAAAAGGGTGTTTTGGTCATTTTCTATGGGCACATAACCTACTTAACAAATGACTAACCAATCCTATGTGATCATAAGGTATAACCTCAGAGGTTATTCCCTATGCAACTATGATCACTTAAACAAGCTTGGTCCGATCCTAATGATCGACCAAACGGGTCGGGTTCGAAAGTCTAAGCGGTTGTTTAGACCGCTTAATTTACGACCCTAAACAAGCACTAAATTAGTAGTGACGAGTTAAACATGTCAAAACATGTTTAACTAACTTAGAAAACTGATTTGGTATCAAAACAAAGTGTTTTGATACCTAAAAGTAGTTCCATTGCAAAATGTGCACTAAAACGCATTTTGACCGAAACTTTGACTCGTCACTACACCTAGTTAACGTGGTAATCAGTAGGCACAATCACTAGGGATTATAACCATCGTGATTACAATCACGTTGCAAAGTTCAATTGAACTTTGACTTGACCAATTGATGGTCAAAACCGAAAGTCAAACTGTTGGTCAAACAGTTTGACTTTCAGCTCTACAAAGCTGAAAATCACAACAAAAGCCATGAAAGAACACATACTTGGTGTTCAAAGGCTAGAAGGATGATTCTAGAACTCAAGTAGGTGGCTCCTTTGCAGGGAATCCTCCACTTAGAGTTCCAAAGATTGAAATGGGCAATGAACATGGAAGAAGTGGGAGGGTATTTATAGTTGTGGTGAAGCTCTAGGATCATTACAAGTGTATTATGTATTGCCCAAGCAATAATCTGGTCCATACAAGTGTTTGGTGCAGGTTTAAAGCCTTTGAGAGATGTTAACTTGGCTACCACACAAAGAAATTGCAAGAATGACCCCTGAATTATCAATCTGTTGCTGAAAATAATGTTTCTGTCCAGATGTGGTGGTGGCGTGGCGCCACAGCACAGCCTCTAGGCTGTGGCGCGACGCGACGGGTAGACCAGATGTTTTAAAGTTTGGCAGAAATGGTCCCTGCACGTATTTAAACTTGTTTTTGACATTTTTAACCTCCGTAAACCCATTTTCAAGGCTCTACAAAGTCGTCAAAGTGTAGGGGACCTGAAATATGCTCAGAAATATCACGGATGTCTGTTCGTTTGGTCGTACGGTCACGTTGTTCGGTTATTTACGACGAAACTCGAACGGACGCGAAAACGATCCAAATTAAGCGACGAATGGTATTTTTGCATGCCGATCACTAAAATAAAAATATTTTAGTGTCTACAAAAATTTTGGATGTCCAGATGTGGTCAGAACGTAAGGTCCGCGCGTAAATGCAAACTTTCATTGTTTTTGACACTTTTAGTCCCTGTATGATCAAATAAGCATATTTTCGCACACCGAACCTCTCAAAGCTTAATTCTAAGCTATGTTTAGGTTATTTATGGTATTTTTAGCTTATGATCATGTTCCGGACTGTACGTTGCTATAGGAAACGGCAGACTTTTGCAATTGACGCAAATAGTCCGTGTAAGCGAATAAACTTGATTTTGCCATACCAAACCCTTTAAAACTTGTTTCTAAGTTATGTAAAGGTTTTTTAAGGTATGTTAAGCTTATGTTGCTGTTCTAGAGTGTTTGTCGCGTTAAACTGATTACGTTTACGCATCAGTTTGCGTATAACTTCTAGAAAGCGATATAGAGTTCAAAATCAATCAAAAGTCAAAACGTGCGAAATGTCAAACATAAATAACAAACATTGGGATCAAAACACACTGTTTTATTAATATTGGATTGTTTGGAGTTTGTACAACGATTACATATGCACAGATGTCACAATATCCTTCCCAAGGGTGGGTGTATTTATGCTTGTATTCTAATTCTTGTATATTTTTGCCAAGTATCGATGGCATATTCCGGTGTATATTTATACGTACGAGAATACGTATTTTCTTGTAATTATTAAGTATTCTTATACTTAATTTTTGTATTAACTTTTCCGGAATAATATTTCTAATAAAAATTTATCAATATATATTCTCAAAATATATTTATGAGATATTACATAGAAAAATTATTTATAATTTTTCCTTTGACAAAAATAATTGTGTTTTCATGTAAGCTTCGAAAATAATATATTTTCAAGTCCAACTTAGAAAATATATATAAATCCATTTTTTTCATCCAAAAATAATAAATTTCAAGTTTATTTAAGAAAATACATTTTCTCCCAAAAATAATGTCTTCTAATAATTTCAAGAAAATATATATTTTTATCTACCCAAAAATGATATATTTTCTCCTTGTAAAAAATATGATATATTTTGTAATAATTGTAAAAATCATATTTTTGTTCTCTTGGTGTCCAAAATACCATTTACCAAAATATACATATGAATTAAATTCCGGAATATTTTGTGAGTTGTATTCCTTTTTCGGTTTCTCCAATATTTTGGATATAAATTGTATATTTATTTCTTGGAGTTTTGGTAATATTTTGGATTGTAATTTTTGGTATTTTGATAAGTTATATTATTTCTGTTGGATCGTCGTGTGACCCTAACGAGTCAATCTGAAGAGTTATACATCAATAACAAAGGCGGAATCAGTGAAATTGACGTTCAAACAGCTTGATCCTTCTTAATTATCCTTCTATTACTGATTTCAAAGCTTTTTACAGATCAAATGACAAACGGACAGCACCTCGGTTCTGAAATCTCAAATCTAATTCGTTTCAAATGAACTAGCAACACACCTATATATAGATGTGGTGATTCCGCTTGAAAGTGTCACAGGTCATTTCAAGCGGAATTAACCTGGTTAATTTCGTTTGAAACTGCCAGTGACACTTTCAAGCGAAATTACACACTCAAACACATATAAACCCTAATTTTCATCCTGTTGTATGCTAGTTAATCCTATCTAGACATAAGACTTGATAAAGACGAAGTTAACAGACATTAGTGCACCAACAATTTCAAGTCCTAAAATAATATAACTAATATACATAATATACAAATAATCACACACATGGTGACTTCTAAATATATATTTTCCTAAATACATATTTAGTCACTTTTATTTACAAAAACCAACCTCCAATGTTTGTAATTTTTGTAACAAAAATTATGACAAACTTTATATGAAAATTCATGGTTTAAAATACACTTGTAAATATTTGTTCAAAAATATTTTTCTAAGTGTTTAATTTTTAGAAAAATTTTGTCATAGTTTTCCCTAAAAATGGAGGTTTCCATGCTTTCAAAGCATATCATTTTCTTTTATAAATCACCACAATCAACAAATCAAACTACACACCAATTTGCCAAAATCAAGCATAAATTACTACTACATGAACTTGAAAGTTTACAAAAATTTGTAGTAACTTACTAGTATGTTTAGTAGGCTTATTTACCCTTTAAAGTGTGGTTGTTTATTTAAAAACATCATTTTTGAAGAATTTATATCTTCACAACTTGTAAATCATTTTTCTAAAAATGTTTCTTCTTGAGTTTTTCTTGTTACAAATATATTTCTACACTTGTTTAACCGCTAAAATATGGTTAATTTCTTTAAGAACCAAGCTTAAGTAAACTTTGTATTTTTAACTTGGTTTCTTAAAAAATCATTCTTGAAATCATAGATTTACAAGACTTTATATCTACTTTGATCATCATTTTACAAGAAAGACAACTTATACTTTCAAGTTCATGATTTACATGCGGATGATCACTTTGATCTTAACATAATCATCCTCCCACCTTGCTAGATTATGTCTTTAATCACTATCTAGCAAGATCACATGATGATCTACATCAATAATATGAGCAATCAACAATCAACAAGCATAACAACACATAAACATCATGATTTCTTATGTATTTAGTCTTATGTTATAGTTTCATGTTCAAGATTCATGGTGTTCTTTAAGATTAACAACTTGTATCTTCTTTTAACCACCAAAATAAGATGTAAAATGAAGAGTAGAATGATCTTACTACTAGCTCAAGGCCAGGGATGATCACTAGATGAAAATGGAGTGGATAAAAGCTTGTATGAGAGGTCCTTCAACTTCCAAGAGCTCCAAGCTTCCTTATACACCTTCTTACACCCTTGAGTATGTATGGATTGGATGAGAATTGATTGATGAAGATGGATGTATGGGTGGGGTTCACGGACATAGGTAGAGGGGAAGAAGAAGAAGAAGAAAGAATCCAAGTGTTGGTGTGTGTTGAAGAATGGTGGTTTAAGTCTTGTGGTTAATACTTATAACATACCAACATTAGTTTATCTAAGGGGTAACATGTTTAGTAAAGATACAACATAATCCAATATAATAAACAAATAAAATCTCATGTGGGGCCACTATGTTGGCCGTAGGTATGGGGGGTATAATGTTGGAATGTAACTATTAGTTAGTTATGCTAGTTGAAAATCAAGTGTGTAGTTAGGTTAATTAGTTACTAGATGTTATATAGTGTGTTATGATGTTCGGGGACCATAACTAGCTTGGTAATGTTAAAACAATGCTTCTAGTGAAAATTTGGTGTTTCGGGTAGTGTCCGATTGTTCGGTTGGTTACCGGTTCGTTAAGGTTCTAAACTATGCAGTTTAGTGTGCTTTATGTTACCTTTGGTGACAGTTTTGATTCCCGATACTTAGGAAAGTATTCTGGACCATTTAACCATATTTCTGCATGTTATTAGAGTGTTTAAATGCTGAATTCTGCTGATTTCTGCAGAGTTCTGCAGTTTATGTGAGTTTTAGTTACTTTCCGGTACTTAAACTATCACTAGGAAGACAGTTTTGTGATCCTTACTTTCCTACACACTATACTAGTGTAACTCTTGGTTTCTGGCTCATTCTATGTCTCAATACAATGTATGTCTATGCACTGAACTCCGTCAGCATTTTTCTGATTTGTCTGATAACTGTACTACCTTTGTTTCGTGCATCATTTGAATCAATAAAGTGTTGCATGCAATAATGATATGACATTTGCAATATATGATGCACATGTATATATGATAACAATAATCAGAAAGTATTCATGTCATAAATGTTAAATCAGCAAAGTCATTAAGCACTAATTACTGTTTAATAATTGTACGGATACATGCAAATTTGACAATTGTCACAGTATTATAGTTATCTGAATCGGAAGACTTTCTTTTTTGTCCCGAACTTCCACTATCTTCACCCAACAATGGTACCGGTGCCCATTTGTCATGTTTACGAACGACCTCTCATGCCTCAATATGTTGAAAACCACTCGGATATTTGGGTTTGAAATCACTTAAAGCCTTATTCATGACGTCGAGGTCGCTACACCCACTACCACGAATACGATCCTACATAGATAACAAATATAAAGTAAAAATAAAATATTTTTTAAACATAAACAATGTTATGGAAAATATTTTTTAAATGTTCAAATAAAATATTACCGCTTGATGCCAAAGACCATTGAAGTGGTTTATCTTAGTCAACATAGGCATCCATTTTGAACGTACTTGATGAACTGTTCGAGTACTTCCGCCGACCGTTTCGTTGTAATGGTCGAGAACTTTTTTCCAAAAAATGTCCCCTTTTTGTTGGTTTCCTTGTTTCTTATTTAAAGAACAATGAACCCATGCCTTGGCTAAGGCCTCTTCATGTTTTTTCGTCCAAGTTTGACGCTCCACCTTGACTCCCTTTTGTTTCGGCTCACTTGCTTCACCAATATCATCGTCTTCATCCTCATATTCTTCTTCGTCCTCGCCACTATCTACATCCAAATGTTGTGTTTCGGGGAAAACCTCTAAATCTTGGTCTTCATCGTAGATAGGAAGTGGGCGCTCAACATTCTCTCTTGGTGATTGAATTGGCGGGGTCCTAAATGCAAATGGATCGAACTCGGTTGTGAAGCTTGGGTGTGAAAATATTTGTGGTGGAAAATTAGGTTGGGTGCTAAAAAAAGTTGGTTGTGAAGTTTGGGGGTAAAAAAATTGAGGTTGAGAGGTTGGTGAATATCCGTAGGAGGTTTGAACCGGTGCACTCGGACCTCTAAATCACCCTGTCTCATTTGCGAAACCTTTTTTCTTGAATCCGATCCTCGGCTAGCGGAACCTTTTTTCTTGGGTTCACCTTTGTTTTGTTTATCCATGGTGTTTGTGGGTGTAGAAAGAGAGATGTTTTGAAAGAGTTGTGTGTTTTAAATTGATTAAAAATTGTGGGTTTTATATAAAACATGCAACGGTCAAAAAAAATTATGCAATGTTCAATATGGCAACGGTCAAAAAAATAAGCAACGGTCAAAAAAATATATGCAACGGTCGAAAATGGCACACCTTTCTCATCAATTAAATCAGTGATTATACCCCGATTTGGCTCACCAAAATACCACTTACCGATGCTCTTCATCATAAGGGTGTGGTCACCGATCGGTGACTCCACTCACCGAATGAGTCCCCGCAAACCATACCGTCTACCCTAAGGTTTGTAGATTAGAGAAGATGGAATGAGATCTTTAGTTAAGCGGCTGATGAAAATGATAAAATGCTAGGGTTTCTTCACTTTTATATTTAGGTTTTGCTTAGTGGGCTTTGGGCTTGGGCCCAAGGCCCACAAGCCCAATCTCATGTTTAAGTGGCCCGTAATTCATACGAGACCCGTTATCAAAAACCTGAACTGTCCGTAACGTCGCAAAACATAATTTTTGATTTAAAAATATATAAAATAGTGTCGGTATTCGTCGTTGTCACGTTTGATCGTCGGTTGTGCTAAATCGCGTAAAACGCGTCGTTCACCGCTTTAATCCGTTTTTCGATTCGGTTTCGACTACAGATGTAAAAATTTAATTACAAAGCTAAAATGTATCATAAAAATTTAATATTTGTCGGTGTTGTCGGTATTTTGTGTGACAACTGTCAAATTTGCATGCATCCGTACAATTATTAGACAATGATTAATGCTTAATGACTGTGCTGAATTTCAATTAATTACTTGAACTGCTTTCTGATTATTGCCATATACATACATGTGCATCATACATTACAAATGATATATCATTATTGCATGGTAACTTTGTGGATTCAAATGATGCACGAAACACCGGCAGCACAGTTATCAGATGAATCAGAACAATGCTGACGAGGTTCAGTAAATAGACAGACATTGTATTGAGACACAGAATGAGCCAGAAACCAAGAGTTACACTAGTATAGTGTGTAGGAAAGTAAGGATCATAAAACTGCCTTCCTAGTGATAGTATAAGTGCCGGAAAGTGCCTAAAACCCACATAAACTGCAGAATTATGCAGAAAATCAACAAAATCAGCATTTAAACAATCTAATATCATGCAGAAATATGGTTAAATGGTCCTGAATGCTTTCCTAAGTGTCGGGAATCGAAACTGTCACAAAAGGGAACATAAAGCACACTAAACTGCATAGTTTAGCACCTTAACGGACCGGTAACCAACCGAACAACCGGACACTACCCGAAACACCAAATTTTTACTAGAAGCATTGTTTTAACATTACCAAGCTAGTTATGATCCCCGAACATCATAACACACTATATAAATATCTAGTAACCAAACACCTAACTAAACACTTGAATTTTAACCATAAACTAACTATTTGGTTAAACCCTAGCCTAAGACCCCCCCCCCCACCTAGTGGACGACCCAACAAGGGCCCCACATTTGATTTTGTTTAATTATTTTAATAGATCTTGTTCTTTCTTTATTAAACATGTTATACATTGGAAAAACTCATGATATGGATTATAAGTAAGACTTAGAGTTCATGACTTTCATTTCATCACAACACACTCAACACCACTCTTCTCTCTTCTCTTCTTCTTGGGTTCAGCCGAGAACAACCACAAGAACCACCACCATCATCATTCATCCTCCATACATTCTACATACTTACCAAGGTGTTAGAAGGTGCACAAAGAAGCTAGGAGCTTGTAGAAGTTGAAAGACCTTCACCATTTGCTTTTATCCACTTCTTTTCTTCTCTTGATCATCCCTAGCCTTGAGCTAGTGGTAAGAACACTAATCTCTTCATTTTACATCTTGTTTAAGTGGTTAAAGAATGATACATGATGTTAATCTTGAAGTACACTAAGAATCAAGAAGATAAAACATGAACATAAGCTTAAAATCATAAGAAATCTAGATGTTTATATGTTGTTATGCTTGTTGATTGTTGTTTACTTATGTTAATGATGTAGATCATCATATGATCTTGCTAGATGATGATTAAAAACATAATCTGTCACACCCTGTCTTTTGCGGAAGTGTACGATGTGTGACTAGTTTGTTATCATTGCATTCAATCATAATAAACAACTACATGATTAAAACGATGTTCATCCATTCATGAAAATTTGAGTATTACAAATACTCGTTATTTAAGTTTAAAAACACAACCTTCGTCTAGGTTACAATTCAACAAAAGTGGATGACATCTAAACTTGAAGTCTACTTCTAGCTATGACACTTGCGCCCAAGATCCATCCTGTCACCTGAAATACATGTAATTTTGGAAAACATCAACATAAAGTTGAGCGAGTTCATGCTTTTTGTATTTCACATTTGTATACTTTGTATGAAAACATAGTATGTGTCATGTATAATTAAAGTTTTTCTTGAGTACCCCACGTACTCAAGTATAATTCCCGTTTTCTTGAGTGCCCCACGTACTTCAAGTATAAATCAGTGTTCTTGAGTACCCCACGTATTAAATGATTGTTTATACAAGGACATTAAGGCACGTGAGGACATAGGGAGCTTTAGTATATTCTCCTTCAAGGCATGTGAGGACATAAGGAGCATTAGTATTTGCTCCTTTAACTGTGTCGATTAACCTCTACTGCGTCAATTTCCCTTGACTGTGTCGATTACCCTCGACTGTGTCGATTAACCTCGACTGTGTCGATTAACCTCGACTGTGTCGATTTCCCTCAACTGGGACACCGAAGCACTCAAGTGGTCACATAAGGACCATGTGTGGGGCTCGGCCGTACCCGTTAGATCTAACCCTCGTCCCTAATTAAGTTTTAATGGCATCTCAATATCTAGTCTATGCTCACATGATCTAGTATTTTTAGGCATTTCATAAAGCACATCAGACTCAGTTCTCGTTCTCACCAAGTGTGCTTCTCGCATTTTTACCACTTGTAAAAATTGTAATATTTGTAACATGTATTTCACCCCCGAGAGTTATAAAACCAAAAACAGTTAAGTGAAAAGGGGGAGCATGAACTCACAACTTTGCGTTCCTGCGTCGTAAACTTCACCGGATTTGCTTATCTAGCGTCGTGACCTATATGTGTTTTCTTAACGTTAGTCACTAGACTTGTATCGCACAAGTACAGTCACTATCTCTTGTGTACGTATTCTTGTGTTAAAAATAAGTTATATTTTTAACTAAGTGTCTTACTTATATTATTTTCTCAAAAATAATTATAAGTCTCTTGTATTTTGCACTTTGCACCCGAATTATGTATCTTGTACGTTGTATGTGTATTTTTGTGTTTATACTACTCATGAGTATTTAGTGTATCTTTAAGTCCTAATACACTAGCACGTATAACACATACTATATACACTTAGCACAAAAGTTGGTGATCAAATAATATATATACTTTTCCTCAGTTAACACACTCGACATTTAGACACGCAAACTACTACTTATGTCGATTCAGCTTTAATATATATGAACTGGGCTATTTTCGGACATTTAAATAAAATGGTTATCTTATTCCAAAAATTCCCAAATTTTTACAGAACGTCTTAAACGATCCAAAAATTATTGTGTAAAAATATCGGGGTCCAAATCATTACCAATATTTTATAGAAAATCATTTTCCGGGCTGAACTCAGATTTATCTCTTTCTAACTGCAGTCCATGGAATAATTTATTTAAAATTCATCGTAAGTCCGATTTACGAAATTCCAGTGGGATAATTACAAATACATTGGTGGTCATCTACGGTAAAAATTTCATGATCTAACTCTACACAGGTTTCAAGTTATGACCAAAAAGGTAACATCCATTTTCTGCTGTAATAATTCAGCTTTAGTTGCTGTTAGAAATCGACACTTTAAAAATAGTAAACGAAGTCCAAAAATTATGATTCCAGTGCCATTAGAACCGTATTTCATAATACATAAATATAAACTTCAGAAATTACATTTTTCGTTTTATTAAAGCCCTGTTACAGCCAACAGAAGTTGGCTGTAATCGCCAAACAGCCTTCTGTTTTGAGTTTGTAACCTTCTAAAACGCGCTCGATTGATTATGTTAACATGTTTAGCGATGAACAACGATACTTACAGCAGATTATCACTTATATATCTCAGATTTTTCATGTATTATCATACTTCATCATTATTTTAACACTACTTTAACCATATTTCATCTTTAGTTAGTTATACTTCAAGACTTTGGTGATGTTCTTTAGAGTTCTTAATATTTTATCATTCAACATCATTAACCACTAAAAACAAGATGAAGATGCAAGGATCTAAGTTCTTACCACTAGCTCAAGGCTAGGGAGGTTCAAGTGTAGAAAAGTGGTGGATAAAAGAAATCGACGAAGGTCCTTCGACTCCCGAAAGCTCCAAGCTTCCTAATGCACCTTCTTACACCTTGATATTAGCTTGGAATGTATGGAAAGTGGATGAATGAAGGTGATGATAGGGGTGTTTGGTTCAGCTGAGACTTTAGAGAGGAGAAGGGAGTGTTGTTTAATGTTGGTGAGTTGAAAGTGGAGTGTGATAGTCCCATGTGCCAATTTATGAACCATTTCCTCCAATAACCCTTGTGTAAAGTGCTCCTAAATCCCCAACACAATCTAATTTAATAAACAAGAAAATCATGGGGGTGAGTCCCCATGTTGGTAACCGTAAGTTGGGGGGGTGTATTGGTTGGGTTCTAATTTGCTTGTTACTCAAACTAGTTAGAAGTTAGGTGATTTAATTAGTGATTTAAGTGTGTTGAGAAATATATAGTGTGTTAGGGTATTCGGGGACCCTAACTAGCTTTGGAAAAATAAAAACAATGCTTCTAGCATTATTTTGGTGTTCCGGGTAATATCTGGTTGTTCGGTTAGACACCGGTTCGTTAAAGTGCTAAATTACACTTTTTAGTGTCTTTTAAGTACCTTTTTGTATCCTTCTCAATTCCCAACACTTGGGGAAGTATTCTGGATAATAAAACGTAATTTCTGCATAATATTCAAATGTTTAAATGCTGATTAGAGCTGAATTATATAAAATTCTGGACTTAAAGTGCGTTTCGGGTGCTTTTTAGTGCGTATTTTTGCTCTCGTGATGTCTATATATAAACCCTTGTATGTACTCTTGGGTTTTAATGCATCCTTGACGTTGGACCTACACCTAGGTTCCAATACTATTGTCTAACTGCTTTCTGCAGTTCCGTTGACACGATGTGTCTTACCGGTGAGTTTACTAATATTTTTGACGCAACGCTATCATAAGGTAATTCTTGTAGCATATATCATGCATGAATTCACTTGTATGGAATTCAGAAATTTGTTTGTCTGGTAAACCAGATCATGCACAGTCATTTAAGCACAAATTACTGTTCATTTCGTGTACGGAATGTACGGAAAAGTGACGGTTGTCACATAATCTAGCAAGATGAGAGGATGAAAATGTTAGAGATCAATGGATCATCCTCACATAAGTCATGAACTTGAAAGAATAAATTGTTTTCTTGTAAAATGATGATTAAAGTAAGATTTAAGTCTTGTAGATCTAAGATTTCAAGGATGATTTTTCAAGAAACCAAGTTAAAAATACAAGTTTTACTTAATCTTGGATCTTAAATAAATAAACCTCATTTTTGGTGGTTAATAAAGTGTAGAAGCACATATGTGACAAGAAAAATCCATGAAGAAACATTTTTAGAAAATGTGATTATAAGTTGTAAAGAACTAACTTCTTTAAAAATGATGTTTTTAAAGAAACAACCACACTTTAAAGGATAACTAAGCTTACTAAACACACTAGTAAGTTACTACAAATTTTTGTAAATTTTCAAGTTCATGAAGTAATAGTTATGCTTGTTTTTGGCAAGATGATAAGTGTAAGTTGATTTGTTGATTGATTGTGTTGATTTACAAAAGAAAATGATATGCCTTGCAGGCATGGAAACCTCCATTTTTAGGGGAAACTATGGCAAAAATTTTCTAAAAATTAAACACTTAGAAAAAAAATATATATTTTTAAACAAATATTTACAAGTATATTTCAAACCATGAATTTTTACATAAAGTTTGCCATAATTTTGTAACAAAAATTATAAATATTGGAGGTTGGTTTTTATAAATAAAAGTGACTAAATATGTATTTAGGAAAATATATATTTAGAATGTCACCATGTGTGTGATTATTTGTATATTATGTGTATTAGTTATATTATTTTAGGACTTAAAATAATATAACTTATCAAAATACCAAAGAATTACAATCCAAAATATTACCAAAATTTCAAAAGAATGAATATACAAAGAGTACCCAAATATTGGTGAAACCGAATAAAGGAATATAACTCACAAAAATATTGCGGAAATTTTATTCATGAGTATATTTTGGGAAATAATATTTTGGACACCAAGAAAAAAAATATGATTTTTAAACTTATTACAAGATTATATCATATTTTTGACAATGAGAAAGTATATTATTTTTGGCAAGTAAAAATATATATATTTTCTTGGAACTATTGGAAGATGTATTATTTTTGGAAGAAATATATATATATTTCTTCAAACACACATGAAATACATTATTTTTGGGAGAAAATGTATTTTCTTAAATAAACTTGAAATATATTTTGGATGAAAAATGGGTTCATATATATTTTCTAAGTTAGACTTGAAAATATATTATTTTTGAGACTTGTATGAAATTTGTAAATACTTTTGACAAGGGAAAAATTATAAATAATTTTTCTAGGTAATACTTCTTAAAATATATATATTTTGGAAATATATATATTGATGTATTTTTACTAGAAATATTATTCCGGATAGGTTAATACAGAAATTAAGTATAAGGATGCTTAATAAACACAAGAAGATACGTATTCTCGTACGTATAAATACACACCGAAATACGACATCAATACATGGCAAAAATATACAAGTATAAGAATACGAATACAAATACACCCATCGTTGGGTGGGATATACATGTACAAATACACATATGTGTCAAGTTAAAATATATTATCTTAACTAATATTCCAAAATGTAATAAATATAATTTAAGTTAAAATATTTATTATTTTGACAAATAATTATATACTTGGAATAACATTGATGACACAAAGAAATGTAACTCAAAAATACTAAATAAGACCAAGGTCAAGGCACGACCCACCCGTCTAATGAACCGTAGTACGCATGTAGGTAGTCGTGCGTTCTAGAGGAAGCTTTGAGTTACATTGGATATGAAGAACGCAAAACTGTGAGTTCATGTCCCTCTTTTCTCTTAACTGTTTTCAGTTTTATAACATCGGGGGTGAAGTACTTGTTACAAACTGTTTACAAACGTTCATATGTGGTGTGGTTAGCTAAGGAAAGGTACTGCTTGATCATGTGAGTGGTGGGTATAACGCTTAAGACCAATAATCCTCATAGTAGGACCGAGGGACATGAGTGATAGATCTATTTGGGTGTAGCGAGCCCCACCCATGCGCCCGCCGAGTGGACCATGTGGTGACTATGTCTTTAAACTAAAGCCCGGTGCAAAATCTGCTAGGATTGAGTCTTCCTGCATCACGTCACAAATATTAATGTATTAGCTACACATTAATTGATCTGTTTCCTTGTTGCTTTCATACCAATTTACAAGTACACACATACATACTTACAAATGTTTTCAAGGTTGTTCGTGCGCACATACTAAACACATGAACTCGCTCAACTTTTGTTGATGTTTTCAAACTACATGTATTTCAGGAAATTAAGTATGGATCTGGCGGGCGTTGAAGTTTACAAGTCATGTCTCTAATAAAAGGTGTCATCCGAAGTTGAAGGGTTTGGGTTATGTATTTTATCTTGGATAAGATACATGGCTCGAAACCTTGTTTGTTAGTGTCTTTTGTTAAGTCCAGATTGGAACTTAAAACTTGGATTGTGATGTACTAGAAATTGAAGTCCTGGTTTATGGTTAATCAATGACGATTGTAATGTTTTGAAACTTAATTTATGGATGACATCATGGTATTATCATATAGATGTTTGTTATGGTTGAATGCAATGATATTAAGCAAGTCACACATAATCACGCTTCCGCAAAAGCCAGGGTGTGACATTTTGTTCGGTTTTAGTGTTGGTGCATTTAGTGTCTGTTAACTTCGTCTTAATCGAGTCTTATGTCTAGATAGGATAAACGAGCGCACAACAGGGTTGAAATTAGGGTTTGTTTATTTGTTAATATGTTATTTCGCTTGAAAGTAACACATATCAGTTCAAGTGAAATCAACACTTGTTATTTCGCTTGAAATGAGTTGTGTCAAGTTCAAGCGAAATCACGACATTATAAATACCCATGTGTTGTTGTCATTTGGAGCGGAATCTGGTCATTGTCTCTGAGTCGAGGTGTTGTCCGTTTGTCATTTGAATGTGTAAAAAGCTCAGGATTGATCAATAAAAGGATAATTAGAAAGGAACAAGCTGTGTTGACATTATTTACATTGATTCCGCCTTTGTACTTGATGATGAACTACTCATACTGACTATTTAGGGTCACCGGACGATCCAACAAGTGGTATCAGAGCACAGGACGAGGAGTTCATACCAATTCTGCTTGATTCTACCAGATTCTCACTCTTCTACTCATTTTTTTCTGATTTGAACGAAATTTAACGGTCAAAATGGCTTAAAATTCACACATATCAAGCGAAACATTGTTTTAACAAATCCTTGAGAGTATTGGACCTTAATTCAAACAATTTCTGATAAAAACTTGTAATTTCGCTCGAACATCAGTTCGATTTTGCTGATGTCATAGCTATTTCGCTTGAAAATATCAGTGTAATTCCAAGCGGAATTACATATTTCATTTGATTTCGCTTGAAACGATTGCTGATTTCGCTTGAATTCAGATTTCACTTGAAAGTTCAAGCGAAATAAGAGATTTCGCTTCAAAACCTTATTTCGCTTGAGTGCTATTTCGTTTGAAAGCTAATTCAGCTTGAAAGCTGATTCGCTTGAGATAATTTCGCTTGAAATTGCTTATTTCGCTTGAAAGTGTTCTAATTTTGTTTGAAATTGATTGTGCAGGATAATTTCGCTTGAAGGTTGATTTTGCTTGTACTGATTCGATTTGGTCAAAATGTTTGACGAAAAGGAAAACGGTAAACTTGAAAGATTAAACAATTGGTATAGTAGTGATAATAATGAGAAAAAGGAAGTTTGGGTTGAGAGATTTGAATGTTTCTTGTGTAAGAAATATGAAAAGTTTAATGAGTTGGAAAAGAGGTATGATGGATTAATGGACAATTTGAAAAGGTATGGGATAAAGATATCAGATGCTGAAAAGATATCTAAATTTGCAGATGCCTTACCTTTAGAGTGGGATGAGTTTTTGGAAAAATTGAAAAAGGATTCTAGGTTCTCAAAATTGGATCCATATGATTTCATTAGAGAGCTTAGAAA
Source organism: Helianthus tuberosus (assembly GCA_030545235.1). Lineage (NCBI taxonomy): Eukaryota > Viridiplantae > Streptophyta > Magnoliopsida > Asterales > Asteraceae > Helianthus > Helianthus tuberosus. Next base: position 140,398,935 of record CM060448.1, on the reverse strand, counting down.
ACACAATGATGAGAATGAAAAGAAAAAGAAAGAGTTAATAAATGAAATAGAAAGAAACTCAGAAAATATAAGTTTGGTTGTGTTTCTTGAATTAATCAAAAGGATTAGAAAAGGTCTTAGTGCAAGATCTGAGATGAAATATGATTTCAAGAGAGGTTGTTTTTTAGATGAAGATTTGAATCCTGCTGATATTGTTCAAATTTTTCTTGCAGGAACAAACAAGAAAGAGACAGAGGGAATATCAAAGATTGAAGAATCCAAGAAGGATGAAACTTCAAAATGTGAAGTTGTGTGCTCAAAATGCGAAAAATTCGAAGCAGACAATGACAAACTCTTGAAGGATGTAGAGAGTTTGACATTGGAAATCAAAAATTTAAAAGAAAGTGAAAAAGATTTTCAAAGTCAAATGAAGGTTTTAGAAGATGAAAAATCTGTTATTTTTTAAAATAATCTTGAAAAACAGATTGAAATAAATTCTCATCTTCAGAAAATCATTCGGCTTGAAAATGAAGCTGAAATTGCTCAGAATAAAATTGATGAGCTTGAAAAGAAATTGAAAGGTTTTGTGAAACCAGATTATATTTGTCCAAAACCGTTCAATTCAATTCCAATAAGTGACAATGTCACAAATTATGACAAGGTCATAATTGAAGATTGTGATGATAAAACGGATGATGAAAATGAGAAAAATGAGAAAAGAAAAATATTTTTAGAATTAAAAGAAAAATTTAAAGATACTGTTTTACACTCTACTGAAATAGGTGAATGCACAAAGCAAAAACCTGTTAAGAAGAATGTAGAACAAAAACAAAAAGTTAAAAATTCGAAAAATTTTCAAAATGAAAATAAAAGATCATCAGTTCAGTCATCCAATCATTATGAAAAATCACAAAAATTTGAAAATAAAAACTCACAAAAAGTTGGTAATAAGTGGTGTAGGTTTGACCACAGTGCTCAAATGTCAAATCAAGGATACAAGAGAAGAGTTAAATACCACAAGGCCAAACAATGCTTTGATCTGAGCGTTTGGTATGATGGTGGTGAATGGTACGATAACAGGATGTGCTACGCTTGTGGTGTTAGAGGACACATTTAGAGACAAGAAGATTCTATGACTGTCAAATCAAAGGTCATATTGCCAGAGATTGCCCAATGAGATCAAGGAGAAGATCGAGGGCTGAATCTCATGGACAAATGAAGAAATCAGTCAAGGTCGAAGAAAAGCCCAATGAAAAGAAAAAGAAAAAACAGAAAGTGAAACTTTCACAAGGGCAGAAAGACAAATTACGAAAGAAAAGAAAGAAAGTAAGGGAGTATCTTGAAAGGATTTTGTCCTCAGGTACAACTGATAATCCAAGAAAAAGTTCTGATGAATCGATTTGCTCCAATAACAAGGATCAATCAAGCAAAACGAACTCATCAGATACAAATATGAGGACAAAAGGGTTGATAAAGAAAGAAAAATTAACTAATCAAACCGATGAACAATCAAAGAAAGTTAATTTTTCAGACAAAGCCTTTATCAAAGTTTTTAAGTATAAAAATGACAATGAAAAATTGTGCACGTCAAAGGTTGACAAATTTGGAAAGGTTAAACATTGTAGGGAATGGGTTCCAATAGAGAATGGCGATGAACTTGTTTCTGAGAAAACAAAAGATCCATCTTCTGACAAGAAATTTGTCTCTATGGAAGCAAAAGAGTTGTCTCCTGGCAATGATTCTGATATGTCAAAGTCAGAGGAGCCACAATCAGGCAATGAAACTGACTCGACAAAGTCAGAGGAGCCAAGTTTTGAGGTAAAAACTGTCAAACCCAAGGCTGGTCAGGCTTGGGTGAATCTGTTTAAATGAAAAACCTGACTTACCGGAACTCCCAGGTTGGTAAGCGTGGAGTAGGAATCGGCATTTTTCTTGAGAAATTCACGATTGTGATATTTCGATTTTTCAAGAGGTTAATCAAGGACATTAAGTTGTACTTGAGTTAACTTTCTTACAAAGTGATTTTGTTGATAGAACTTAAATATGTTAAATTTTTCAGGAAATGATAAAAGAACAATGTGATGAAAAGAACCCCAAGTTTGTGAAAAGACAAACAAAACTAATTTTCCGGAAAAAACCATTTTTGATTAAAACAAACTTAAGTGTTTTGAAATCATAATGGGAAAATAGTTTGTTGTCAGGGGGAGTTCTGATTGTTTATGCCAAGTGAATGGCGAATTGAAGCGATTTGATATCAGTTTGTCACTTTCCTTGTACAGTTTGTTTTCAAATTTTCCTAGAAAATCAAAATTGAAATATATTTTGATTTTAGGGGGAGAAAAATTTTAAACAAAATTTGAAAATTTGAAAATGCCAAAAACATTGAAAAAGCAAAAATGAGTTTTGTTTTGAATAAGAGGAAATGATAGTAAATCAGTGGACTATCACAGCATGCTAAAGAAATGAAATGTCAAATGTGATAAACGGTTTCACTAAGGATGTGACGATAGGCTCAGCTAGACTAGTAGATTTGCGATAACGATACAAACTTAAATGAAAAAGCCTAGTTCTAGTGGGAAACATGGTTGAAAGCATAGTACTTAGTTTTGTCCTTCGTGATTGTGTACCTACTCCATAATCGCTGAATGCTAAAAGAGCATAAAAACCGGTCAGTTTGTGAACTTTCACAACTTGCTGAAAAAGTCACTATGATTGTGCATTTTATTTTGCAAAGATTTAAACTTGTTTTATTTCTTTATTTTGTTTAAGCATTGGACATCCTCTGTGTATACGTGAGTATCGAACTGGATGTTATTGCCTAAACGTTCTGCTTTATTTTCTTTGGTGTTTCGTTTAAGCTTTGGATCACCTCTGCGTATACGGGAGTATCGACCTGGTGGTTAAAGCCTAAACAATTTCGACTTGTTTTTATTTTCTTATTTTGTTTAAACATTGGACTTTCTCTGCGTATCGAAAGATCGACCTGATTGTTAATGTTTAAACATTCTGCTTAATTTTTGCACATATCACAGTTGATGAAAGTTTAAAAGCATTACTTGAGTCAGTGTATTGCATGATAAGGGGATATGCTGAGATCGTGGAGTCCATAAGAATTTAGTGCAAAATTAATATACCTTAACGTATCAGTAAGCATTTCGAAAGTTTTTAGATTGAACTTAAGAGGACAACTATATCGTCAATCTACGTGAATCGTTTAGAACTTAAAATGATTAAAGCTTAATGATGTTAGTGATTTGTCTCATGAACTGATATGATTCTCTTACACAAACTCACAAAAATATTGTTTGTATATATTTCTTTACTGCATTTCTTTAAACTCAAAATCCAAAAAGATGTTAGTGTGTTTTAGCATAAAATTTTGAAAAATGCAAAAAGATTTTCGACAACTGATGTTGGAAAGCTGTTTTTCAAAATTCCAAGTGCTAAACATGATGAACTATATTGGGTTGGGAAAGTTTGTTGAAAAACTTTGAATGTTACATACAAATGTTTTTAAAAGAATGTATGTTTAGTTAATCAAGGTCATTCATTTGAACTTGATGTAACTATAACAGTTTGATGAATGTATGATTTCTACTAGTAAGTTTTTATTTTAATTTTCATAAACTTTTTGAAACTTACGTTGAAGTAGAAGATGTGCAGGTTAGTTGAGATAGATCAACTTAAAGGAAAGTTAAAGAGCAAAGAAAGAACTTCATGGCAAAGATTGTGTAAAGTTTGAACCAGAAAATAAATTCCAGTTTATCGAAAGGGGGAGTTTACATTCTGGATCAACAATCAAATTGAAGTTTGAAGATTGAAGCTGATAGAGGTTAAATGAGCTTTACAGTGATAGACATTTTTGGTTGAACGCAAAGACTGATGAAGATTGAAGACTTTGAAGACTCGACACTGCAAACTTCGTCGACATCCAAGGGGGGGTCTGTTAGTGCAGTTTGTCTGTTAACTTCGTCTGGTATCAAGTCTTGCATTGTTCATGACTGGATAGAGAGACTAAGGCTAAAGACTTGACGCCGAAGACTTCGTCAACATCCAAGGGGGAGTCTGTTGGTGCATTTAGTGTCTGTTAACTTCGTCTTAATCGAGTCTTATGTCTAGATAGGATAAACGAGCGCACAACAGGGTTGAAATTAGGGATTGTTTACATGTTAATATGTTATTTCGCTTGAAAGTAACACATATCAGTTCAAGCGAAATCACGACATTATAAATACCCATGTGATGTTGTCATTTGGAGCGGAATCTGGTCATTGTCTCTGAGTCGAGGTGCTGTCCGTTTGTCATTTGAATGTGTAAAAAGCTCAGGATTGATCAATAAAAGGATAATTAGAAAGGAACAAGCTGTGTTGACGTCATTTACATTGATTCCGCCTTTGTACTTGATGATGAACTACTCATACTGACTATTTAGGGTCACCGGACGATCCAACATTTAGTTTGTTTCCTTTTAATATTTAACATGTTTTTCTGTAAATGACCGTTCTCGCACTATAAAGTCAGATAGACGTTCCTAGGCATACTTAAGGCCTAATTGAGTTATTTTGAGTCTTAAACCTTATTTATCATCGCTTTAAACATTTGTTAATCGGGAGATTAAAGGTGTAAACTAACGGTTGTCACAACTTTCTTGCATTTTGTTTCCCTGAAAATAAATATATATTATAAATTGACAACAATAATTAAAAAATTCAGTGGAAATCTAATATTTTTAACTTATTACCTGCTCATCAACGAAGAACATCCCATAAAATAGTGTTGCAGTCGGGTTTTTGTAGGCTGGTTGCTTCCACAATCTGATGATACGAACTTTTATAGTACAATCATCGTTATGAACATAAAGTTCACTTAGCAAGGATATGTTTGTTGCAGCCATCAAGTGTTTTAAATTTAAAGAAGAGTATGAATCCTCAAATCATACCTATAATAACATAACTGACCATAATGTCTACATAGAGGATGGAGATTAGAAGTCTTACTTGTGTGCATAGAGGGGTTGAATTCTCTGAGGGTTTTTTGTGAGGATTGAAAGGGGAGTAAATAGCTCTATATATAGATTTATTGATGGATTAGGGATGATGGATGTTGATTGGGACTCATCATTCTCTCAAAGGTTTATAAATTCTGTAACTGATAGTCTTTATTTTCTCATAAGTATAGAATAAATAGTACATAATTATTGAGGTTCTTCAACTTCATAAGTCAACCACTAGATGTTTGTATAGATAATGTAAAATGTTAAAATCCCAAAATAAAATCAAATAGAATGTGCAAACTATCATGAATTTAGAGACATACCTAAGAATATATCCCAACTACAACTGAATCATTTATTTGGTCGGCTCCTATAGAATTTCAAGTGAAATTGAAAAGGCGTAGTTAGTGACACCCATTGTAACCAATATATTGGTTTATGCATATGCTAATTTACCGAACCAATTTTCAAATTTAACAAAACTTTATAGTTAGGTACGCTTATTTCAAACACTTATCACCATAGACGAAATAAAGAAACTATCAATCTATGACAAGTTAATGCTCATAAACTGAGTCAACAAATCAATATAAAGTTAATAAAAAAAGATGTTATAGAATCTGACCTGATCAAAATTAGGTGTTGATATGCGAATCGGTTCAGAACCTCAACGCCCAAAAACTTTGGCAGTCCAGCAAGGGCGCTGTCCGGGACGGCGGCAGAGTAAGGCTTGCAGAGATGAAGTAGTCAGCAAAACAATATATAAAGTTAATAAAAAAAGATGATAACATGATTTGCAAATCCTTAGGTTGTTACAACACATCCTAGATCACATAATTAAACACTTACAATTAAAAAACTCACCAAAATATCTGCAAAAAATGAAAAAAATTTCAAATTTAACAAAACTTTATATTTAGGTACGCATATTTCAAACACTTATCACCATAGACGGAATTAAACCTAAAAACCTCAAATGTGAATCTAATGATGTTATCGAATCTGACCTGGGCACGACGGCGGAGTAACCCTTGCAGAGCTGAAGTTTGACTTTTTGGGTGGCGGTCAAACAAGTAGGTGTCGAAAACCTTCCAGTTTTTTTAAACCCATCAAGATTTCTTGAAAACCCGTTTGCTAATTTGGGCTTTAATGAATTTGGAAGATTAATTTGTTCTAACTCCATATTCGCCTCTTCTGTCTATATGTTTGAAGGAAGTGGATAGGGTTGATTAAGGTTTGGGGGTGATGGAGCTGCGAATCATTGGTGGTGGGGAGGGAGACGGTATAATCTAAAGATTATAATTCTATAATCTGTTAAAAACTACCTGGTACTTGGTATGCCCAAATACGTGGCCCGTTAGCCAGAGCTGCCACCTTTAGTTGAGATGAATGAAAGAGTTGAATTTACATGAATAAAGCATCATGTTGTTGGCCTCTTATGATAGAGAGGGGAAATGGTGGGGAAGGAAATGGGCGTCATGGTGGCAGGATAATGAGATTAGGGTTTGAAAGGGAAATAGATTGTGATGACACTAATTGGGTTGGAGTGAAATTGATATTCGGGTAAAAAAATTGTCATGTATGGGTGAGTGGGTTTACAACCAGAGCATTAGAAAATGCCACATGGCATTTCAACAAGCTGATGAAAGAGATATGTTGACATGAGGAGTTTTATGGATTCTTTTATTAGATTTAGATATACCTTTATAAGGTTTTTAATTTTAGGGTAAATTACTTTTTGAGTCCTTGTGTTTTAGTGGTTTTAACTACTTGAGTCCAAAATCAAAATGTTTAACGCCCTGAGTCCCTAAACATTTTTTATAACCTTTTGAACCCAAATTTTAACACAGTTAGAATTTCTTTTGTTAAGTTTTGTTAAATGACCAAATTACCCCTATAATTAAAAAATAAAAAAGCTAATTTATTATTAGATTTCTGTCTCTTGTATTTCTCACTCTCCCTTCTCTCTAAAAAAAAATTGCATCTCTCTTTCATTTTTCTTTCTCTCTGCATGCCCAAATTCTATCATCAGGTGGCTTGATTCCACATTAAATTCATCCAGATCCACCTAATCTGTGACAATTGGCATTTTTCATGTAATTTGAGTACGATGTGAATAATATTCTATACGTTATGATTGTGTATTTTGAACATGTGATGTGTATGAACCCATGGATTACGTTTAAAGAACTCGTAAAATATTTCACGTTGCATGATGACTATTGTTATTGATTTTAACTCGAAATGGTTTAAATAGTGCGCAGAACGAAACTAGCACACTTATCAGATAAACAAGTAGTACTGACAGGAGCTCAGTACTCAGACAGACCTCATGTTAGGACACAGATTGAGTCCCAGAACCAAAATTTATACTAGAACTCTATGTAGGAAAGTAAGGGTTATGAAGCTGCCTTCCGAGTGACGAATGAACATTAAAAAGTACCTGAAACGCACTTTAAATGCAGAATTCTGCAAAATTCAACAAAAATCAGCAAATAAACATCAAAATACTATGCAAAAATAAGGTTTCGATGTCCAGAATAACTTGTAAAGTGTCGGGAATGAAAACTGTCATAAAAAGTTCCTCATAACTCACAAAACTGTGCAATTTAGCACCTTAACGAACCAGTAACCGAACGAATAACCGGACACTACCCGAAACACCAAAAAATAAACTAGAAGCATTGTTTTAATGTCATAAGACTAGTTGTTATCAACAAACACCTTATTACACATCAAAAACCCTAAACATACTTAAACCCCTAACTAAACACTTAAATCCTAACCAAATAACCTAACTAAACATTAAAACCCAACCAATACCCCCCCTTGATGTGGACGGTCAACATGAGGGCCCCACAAGCCCTCATGTTGTTCCCTAATATGAATTAAGATATGGTGGTTAAAGAGATATTATGGTAAATTAAGTTGCAAGAATGATATAAGCTCACCTTATCCCAACATTCTCTTACCATTCACTTCACCAAATTTCAAACACAAAATCCTCCATCTTCTTCCCTAAACCTACGGCCCAAGCACCCCCATTTCCATCTTCATTTTCCTTCATCTTCCAAGCTAATCCAAGCATACCCTTAGGTGAATCAAGCATATCTAGGAATTTTACAAGCAAGAGGAGTTGAAGGACCACACTTAGGAGCTATTAACCACCACTTTCTCATCATCTTGTTCATCCCTAGCCATTGTGCTAGTAGTAAGCATTCTTGATCACATTTTTACATCTTATTTTAGTGGTTAAAGTATATATGTACCTAAAAATCTAAAGATCACACTAAATCAAGAAGATGAACATAAGAATAAAACTCAAAATCTCAAGAATATAAGTTGTTTCTTGTATGTGATGAACTTGTTGATGATTTTGTTGTGTGAATGGTGTAGATCACCACATGAACGCTTGCTAGATGATGATTTAAAACATGATCTAGCAAGTAATATGATGGATCTTAAAAGATCCATGTTAAGCACCCTTTATGTAATGCATGAACTTGAAAGTGATTTTGTGTAAAATAATTGTAACACCCCAAAATATGCAATTTATTTATGTTACCTAAGATGTCTAGTCATGTTATATTTAACCTAGTTAAGTATATATATGTTAGTAACTTGATTAGAAGGAAGGTTATATGACAAATAAACTATCTAAATAATTAGAAGGACTAAACTTGTTAAAAAGGATGGAAGTTTAATAAAAACAAATAAATAAAAGAAAAACACAAACACACACTCTGGTGTGTTGGTGTGGATCGATCAGAGCAGGGGGGAGGGAGGAGACAAACCCTAACTTCATGAAATTCTCAAGAATTGAAAGAGATTAAGAGCCCAAACTAATGCATGAACTCGAAATCTTAATCATCTAAGCTTGCACAACGAATGGTAAGTCGAATTTTCTGTTTTGGATGAATTGTAGAAAGTGGGTTTTAACCCAATCATGAAATTATGAGGAAATTATATGTAGTTGAGAGTTAGGGTTTGTAATGGTTCGAAATTGTTGCTTGATTTCTGATTGTTTGAATGATTTAAGTGTATTACCCAATTGTTGTGGAGAAATCATAAACATAATGCTTTGCATGTATGCTATTAGACGAAAATTGATACTTGATCTTGAATAGAGATAGAAAAAAATTAGTTAAGATGGTGTAGGATGAAAGAAAGCTATGAACTTGATTGATTCTTGTTAGATTAGAATGTGAATAAGTAGAGTTATGCTATGAATACTTGTACCTTGTGCTTTGTTGATGTTGTGCACACCAAGTGTTTGATGAAATGTCTTAATAAAGATTTCAGCCATGTTAGTCATAAACGCTATGTGTTTTGAATGTGTTTATGATGTAGATGTAGATTACATGAAGTCTTGCCAAGTAGAGTATATAGACGAGTATGAGATATAAATTCTAAGTATGAATGGTATTGTTTAGGTGTAAAGGAAGAAAGTTCGAGTCAAGCAAAGCAACAAGGGAATCAAGATCGAGGTACGCTACTTGTACAATTTAGGTTTATATTATATTGTTGTGTTTAACATTAGATGTGTCGAATTGAATCATGTGTGGGTGTAGTATTGGTGTGGGCCCTTTTATGAATGGGTCGAAGTATGTGAATGCAAGAATAGAAAGAATGGTATGAAGTTCCATATGGAACATATTTGTGTGAAAGAATGAAAGTATGTAGTAATTTAACAAGTTTGCGGATGTCATAATGGTTACAAGTCGGTAAGTTGAATTCTTAATTTAAAGGAAAGAATTTTAATGCTAATAAGTTTACTTTGTTGTGGCGATGTAGGTAAATCTCATGGTTAGCTTTCAAGCTTCGCCCGGTTTGAACACACATCAAGACCCGCCCCATGTTCCGCTACTTTTGTAAAGAAGACAACGCTTAATATTTTGGTCGTTTAATCTATGTCTAGTAGTTAAAGACTTGGTTTTGTTATGTACTTTGAATTTATCAAAATTTCGTATGCGGTTCAAGTTGTATGGCGGTATATATTATGTCCTTTGAAAAGTGTCATGTTAAACATATATTTTTGGATATGAAAAACAGGGGACCGCTCCTTTTACGAATGGGTCATGCCCAAATTTCGTTAGAAAAGTGCGTTGTTATTTAAATAAATTAAAGAAAATTTTTATGGGCGTTACAAGTTGGTATCAGAGCCTAGGTTTGAGGGATTTAAGCATCAAATGCTTGAACTCAAACCGAAAGCTTGTGTGTTCGTTCCGTGGCGCAAAGCAAGTAAGTAACTTTAAAATTTGAAATTTTGCATTACGAATAATTAGGTTATGGAATGTTATGAAATTGTTTCGAGATGATGTGATATGGTGTGGGATGAAACGGATCAGTTTGGGGTAAAACGGGACGGAAATGGCTGCAAAAATATAAGAAAAAAATCGATCATAGCATCCTGGGCATCACCGTAAGCTACGGTGGCTACCGTAGCTTATGGTAGCCCCTAGGACACTTAGCCACCGTAAGACAGTAGAATTTCACCGTAAGGAAAAAGACGCCACCGTAAGTTACGGTAGCCACCGTAACTTACGGTGGAGACTGTTTTCAGCCTACATCAATTTTGATGTTCTATTTAATGTTTTCTATCATACGGGGAGTATTGAAAACGTTATAATAAGACTCTAAAGAATGATAATATGCATGAATGTTGAATTTTAAAAGGAAGTTATGTATTATTAGTATGATTATATGATGGAAAGGATGAATGAATGCTCGAAATAAAGAATGATGTTTATGTGTAGATGGCGGATACGAATGAGGATGAAGCGACACAACAAGAACAACTGAAAATTATGATTTCGGAAGAGATTGGGAAGGCAATGCAGGCAAGTATTCCTCATTTAGCCCAAGAAGTGGAAAGTCACGTGTTGGAAGTGGTGGAAAAAATGATGGCGAGCAAGATGGACGAGTTAAAGGGAATGATTGGAGAAATGCAAGGAAGGAAAGGAACTCGCAAATGCACATACAAAGAATTTATGGCGTGCAACCCATTACCTTTCAAAGGAGAAATTGATCCTATAGCATGTCAAAGGTGGATTGCAAGTACTGAGGCGGTGTTTGTAAGGAGTCATTGTGAAAAGGAGGATCAAGTGATGTTTGCCACTGGTTTGCTACAACTCCAAGCTAAGGACTGGTGGGATGCTCATAGTAAAGAGATTGGGGAAGACAAAGTTCAAGTCTTGACATGGCAAGAGTTCAAGGAACCTTTCCTAAAGTACCACTGCCCGCAATCTGCCATTGACAGGATCCAAGAAGATTTCCTACATCTCCGTCAGAAAGACGAAACCTGTCACACCCCGACCACGTTAAAACAACAAAACCGTGGTGGAAACGTCAGGGAGTGTTGTAACAGAATCATCGTTTCACAACCATGGTAATTAAAAGTTTCATTTCATTGATTTATTAAGTAATGTACATTGTCTTAAACCAAACAAACAAATCGAACATCGTCTATTATCGTTTTTAAGTCACTAAAGCCACGTCCGGATCCTAAGTGAACTTGCTTCCTAGCAATCAACATCAAGCATTATCACCTGAAACATATGTAAAAACATAGTCAGCAAAGAAATGCTGGCGAGTACATAGGTTTTGTAAGAGTATCGGAATCATGGCTCGTTTATATATATTGCAATACCTCGAAAACATTGTTTTGAAAAGTATATAATATTGCAACATGATTAACCAACTCAAATCAAGATGGTTATGATTTAAAACATCTCGTAGCCATGATTCGTAACCCCAGAACATTTGTTTTAGTAAACCAATTCGTTAAACATCTCGTTAATAAAACTCGTATGGTTTATATCCTTTCGAAAACCTCGTTGTATGACATCGTTTCCCAAGTGAACTAAATAATGACATGTAATGTAATATGATAAAAGCACTTATATATAAGATGTACCGGCGGCGTATCTACCATGCTTTTATCCTGTTACACCCATCCCATTACCTAATCACAACCCAAACCAATCGTTCGTTCACATCGTTTTATCTCGTTTAAGTCGTTCCAAATCGCTTAATTCGTCCCAAAATCGTATTCGTTTTAATTGTGAAACTACTTTTGGTCGCCTCGCTAATAACATTCAAACCTTCGTGACTCGACCACCTCGTTCATCGTATTAACAAACCACCAAAGGGTAAGTTAAAAATCATCAGATTCGGTCGTTACCTACATAACCCCCACACATAACTATGGGTGTAGTCTGATAACGGGATTTGTCAGATCCTATGGTACCATAACCTAATATTGGTCGGCTTGATCAATGCTAATGAATGTCATTCGTTATGTAGTTACAACCAACAAGTTTCGTTCACATTATCGAAATCGTTTTTAGTTTAATATAAACCATCTTAATCGTTTTTGAAAAACATCGTTAAAATATTGAAATCGTTTTAATACATATGAATCATCCCAAAACAATTGAAAACAGTAAAATAGGGGAACTATGTATTCACACTGAATGGAGGGGTATCCTTGATCTAAAGAACTTAGCGAAGCTCAGACAAACCAAGGAAATTCAAGTAGTGCCTAGTAATCGGATCACTAGTAAATAAAATTGACACCTAAATCAGAGGATCAGATAGAATGAGGTCTTGTAAACCAATGAGTGTGGAACTCATGTGATATGGTTTAACAAAGCCTACATCCTAAATCGGAACCTAGCCTAAGTGCTTTTGACCCGTTACGGCCCGTTAAGGTAGCTTATGCTACGTTAACGCGTCGTTCGTGCGAAACTATGTTCGGATAGTTAACTATGTGCTATGTCAAGTCTTACATGCCCAATAATACCTAAACATGTTACTAAATCAGATTATATGTCAAAAACATGTTCACATATGCACATTATGGATTTATGCTTTAAAAGGGCGTTTTGGTCATTTTCTATGGGCATACAAGCTAACTAGCAAATGACTAACCACTCCAATGTGATCATAAGGTATAACCTCAGTGGTTATTCCCTATGCAACTATGATCACTAATCAATCTTGGTCGGATCCTAAAGATCGACCAAACGGGTCGGGTTCGAAAGTAGCGGTTGTTTAGACCGCTTAACTTACGACCTTAAACAAGCACTAAACTAATAGTGACGAGTTAAACATGTCAAAACATGTTTAACCTACTTAGAAAACTGATTTGCTATCAAAACAATGGGTTTTGATACCCGAAAATAGTTCCGTTGCAAAATGCGTGCTAAAACGCATTTTGACCGAAACTTTGACTCGTCACTACACCTACTTAACGTGGTAATCAGTAGGTATAATCACTAAGGATTATAACCATCGTGATTACAATCACGTTGCAAAGTTCAATTGAACTTTGACTTGACCAATTGGTGGTCAAAACCGAAAGTCAAACTGTTGGCCAAACTGTTTGACTTTCTGCTTAAACATAAAGAATAAGCATGAAAGAATACTTACAATAGGTCCTAGCTATCTTTTCTACAAGAATAATCATATTAGAAAGCTCTAAACACTTGGGAGAGCTCTCAATTCAGATTGTAGAGAAGAAAATGAGGAATGAGCAAATGAAACAATGGAAGTGTTGGCTATTTATACTTGAGGGAAGTTCATAGGATCACAACAAGTGTTTGTGTAGTCCCCAAGCATAAAATCCTAGCCACACAAGTGTAATAAGCAGGCTCAAAGCCTTGGAGAGGTGGTAACTTGGCTACCACACAAAGAAATTGCATAAACAGCCCCTGAAGTTGCAACAGAATGCTGAAATCAACTTTCTGGTCGTTGGGCAATTCATACGGCCCGCGTAAACTATGGGGAGGGGGTCACGCGGCCCGCCTGGGCTCCCTAGTTCAGCACAAGTTTGCAAAATTACAGTTCAGGTCCCTGCATGTGTTTTGAGTCCATTTCAGGCCCTTTTTACCCCCGTTAAGCCATTTTCAAGGCTCTACAAGGTCAATAAAGTTTAGAGGACTCAAAATGTGCTTGGAACACTCTCGGATGTCGGCTCGTTTGGTCGTACGGTCGCGTTGTTCGTTAAATTAGGACGAAACTCAAACGGACGTGAAAACGAACCAAATTAAGCGACGAATATAATTTTTGCATGCCGATCACTAAAATAAAAATATTTTAGTGAGTACAAAAATTTTGGATGTCCAGATGTGGTCAGAACGTAAGATATGCGCGAAAATGCAAACTTACGCCGTTTTTGACACTTTTAGTCCTTGTAAGATCAAATAAGCATGTTTTTGCACACCGAACCACTCAAAGCTTATTTCTAAGCTATGTTTAGGTTATTTATGGTTTGTTTAGCTTATGATTAAGTTCCGGACTCTTCGATACCATACGAATCGGTATAGTTTCGCAGTTTGACACAAAAGTCCCTGCGATCGAATAGACTTGTTTTCAACACACCAAACCATCCAAAACTTATTTCTAAGTTATGTGAAGGTTATTTAAGGTATTTTAAGCCTATTTCACTATTCCAGAGTGTTTGTCACATTAAACTGACTGCGTTTGTTATGGGTGAAATTCTGAGCCCATATCCTGAGAAATATCTTGGGTTATATCTTGGTTATATGATATATGTTCACATCCGGGATGCTGATTCAGGATATTGGTAACATCCTGAATGGTATCCTAAGGATCACTAACGGATTATGTGCAGGTACGCGGGTTAGAAGCTAGCAACGTAAGGACTCATTCCGCGAAAGACTCGGTCCAAGTCGTTCAAATAAAGACGTTGAAGCCGCATTACTCTGTCTACAACGTCTACAATGGAATATTCGGAGCATCCCATATTTATAGGAATTTTCGTTTGCAATTCGTTACTATAAATAGGTGGGTATACCAGATCGAATAGGACATCACAGAAACACTCACTACACTCTTACACTTGTTCTCTAGCAATTTTCACTTTCGCACAAAAGCATTGTAACACTTAGCGATCTGGTCGATATCCTGCACTGTATCCTGACGTTTAAAGCAATAAGAAGAACAAGGCAGCTGCGATTGTCATCTCCCGAGGTTTTATGTCGGCGATCTGGATTGATCTAGGGCTTTCCTCGTATATCTCGTGTCACCCCCTTTACTTTTTACTCATTGTTTGATCGTAGATACAGCTCAATATCCTGAGCCGTATCTTGAATACTGTTTTTCCAAACAACTTAACCAGCATATTTTCAACACCCTTTTTAGCACACTACCTCACTTAACTAATTTGATCACTTAATTGCTTCGGTAATTTTTGACCAAAACAATTTGGCGCCCACCGTGGGGCAAGTGGTGCTCTCTTTACTAAAAATCTTTGTGAAATCGTTAATCGGTTTTCTGTTTTCAAAACTTTTTACCACATTGTTTACAATGGCCTCAAGATCAAACATGAGCTCCTCCACTGTGTCTGCTACAACTTCTGCTACTACTGGTCCGGTGCTTCCACCACCTCCTCCAAGGATGCAATCTTCTTCACAACCTCAGGATATTATCCCTACTCGGAGTATTCAGGGATCTGCTCCTATTTTAGCTTCTAATGATGAAATTCTAACCTTGTTTGGAAGTGTGCAGGAACAAATGAGGCAGCAACAGGAAACAAACCAAATGCTGTTGAGGGAAATACAACTCCTGAAGTCTGGCTCGAGCAGATCTGCTGAGGATATCGTCACTCCATTACAACCCAGAACTTTGAACTTTAGTTCGGCTGTGTACACTGAGGATAATAGGGGGAATATTGTGCCCAGCCTCCCTCTGAATCATACTCCTGAAATACCCTCCTCGGTCAGGATGTCAACCATGAGGAGCTCAGGATATGCTTCAGGATATGGGCAGAATCCTCAAACGGGTAACGTGTCAAATAATAATAATAATACTCATGCTAATAACAATAGTGGATCTTTGCAGGATACAGGTGTAACATCAGCATTTACTAGGGAGCTTCAGAAGTTGAAGGACATGATATCCAGTGTACCTGGAGTGGTCCAGCCAATCCCGGAAGTGTCCCAAGACAGCCACAGGATATCTCACTTTGCATATCCTATCTGTGATGCTGAGATTCCAAAGAGATTTCAAACCCCCAACATGAAGCTTTATGATGGAACTACGGATCCTGAGGAGCATATTGCCCAGTATAGGGAAAGAATGGAGATTAACCCTATCCCTCCGGAGCTCAAGGAAGCATGCTTGTGCAAGGGTTTTGGTTTTACCTTAATAGGATCAGCCTTGAAATGGCTCCTAAATGTTCCTCCTCATTCGATTACATCATTTGCTCACCTTGAATTTATTTAATAGTCAGTTTTCTTGTAGTAGAAGCTTTAAAAATCTAACAAGTGACCTCTACAGGATAACACAGGGGCCTCAAGAATCCCTAAGGGATTATGTGAACAAGTTCAGCCGGGAATCCTTAGACATTCCGCATCTTGATGTTGCAACAGCTGTGCAAGCTTTCAAGATGGGGCTGCAAAAAGATTCTCAATTTTACCAAGACCTTGTAATGAACCAATGCAGGAACTTGGATGAAGCTCGAAACAGGGCCCTAAGATATATTCGATTGGAGGATGACAGAAAGATGCAAGAGAGGATGAACTCATCCAACACCTATGAGTCGATAAACAGGAAGTCAGAATCCCCATTTAAGCCATATCGCTCTAAGCCATATGGTAGAAATGAAAACAAGAAAGTGAATGCTATCGAAGACGAGGATCCTGAAGAATATCCTGAATTATCTGAATATTGCTTTTCTGTTAACATTCCTGAATTGATGTATGCCATGCAGGGTTTAGGAGACAAGGCTAGGTGGCCTCGAAAGAATCAACAAAAAGCCGATTGGAAAGATAAGTCAAAATGGTGTGCTTTCCACGAAGATTTCGGACATGTAACTGAGGATTGCATTGCTCTAAGGAAAGAAATAAGCTATCTTCTAAGCAAGGGATATCTGAAAGATCTCTTAGGAAGAAAGAAGAATAAGGGTCAGGATACTGAGAAGGATCCTGAGCGAGCAGCGTCACCTCCCGCAGATGCCAAGATAATCAACTTTATTTCGGGAGGATCCGACATTTGTGGGACTTCGTATTCGGCGGCGAAGAGACATGCAAAAGAAGCTAAGGCTGAAAGGGGAGACAAACCTGTCAGGATGACTACCCTCACAACTGACAAAGTGATCACATTTGATGCTGATGACAGGGATACTGTCCAGGATCCTCATCATGATGCTCTGGTAATAACATTATATGTGGCTAACCATTTTGTACGCAGGATATTGGTTGATAATGGCAGCTCCGTCAACATAATCCAACTAGAGACTCTGAAGTGGATGAATGTATCTCCAATGGATATCACTTCGAAGTCCACCGTGCTTGTTGGGTTCAGTGGAGAGGCTAGGAACACAGTGGGAGAGATAAAGTTACCAGTATATGTTGAAGGAGTCAACTCGATACAACGTTTCTGTGTGATGGATTCTCTATCCTGCTATAACATCATATTGGGAAGACCATGGATTCACGATATGAAGGCTGTGCCGTCAACATATCACCAATGCATCAAGATCCCTACCCCTTGGGGAGTTGTCAAGGTTGATAGTGATCAGCAAGAGGCGAAAGAATGCTACTCATCCTCGATGAAATCCTCAACCAAGCCTAGCACAGCATAGCAATTAAAGACGCGGGCCCAGGATATCGTGGAGGATTCGGAGCAGGATGTGAATAAAAATTATCCTGGATCAGGATAATCCTGATATCTCGGTGCTCGTAGGAACCAATATCCCTCATGATATTGAAGAGCAGTTAACTAACTTTTTGAAAAGCAGGATGTCAACGTTTGCATGGAAGCATGAGGATATGACAGGTATATCCAAAGACATTATCACTCACAAGCTTGGAATTGACAGATCATTCAAGCCTGTTCAGCAAAAAAGAAGGAAATTTGCTCCTGAGCGGAATACGATTATCCAAGAGGAAGTTGAAAGATTGTTGAAGTCCAGGATGATCAGAGAAGTCAAGTTTCCAAGATGGCTAGCAAACGTAGTCGTGGTACAGAAGAAAAATGGGAAATGGAGAGTCTGTGTAGACTATACAGACTTGAACAAGGCTTGTCCTAAAGACCCATTTCCTCTTCCTCACATTGATGCAATGGTGGATGCTACTGCCGGGCATGAAATGTTGACCTTCATGGATGCATCCTCAGGATTTCAGCAGATTCAAATGGAGCCTTCTAACCAGGAGGATAATGCCTTCATGACACCAACAGGTATTTATTGTTATACGGCTATGCCTTTTGGTTTGAAAAATGCAGGTGCAACATACCAGAGATTGGTAAACATGATGTTTAAAGACAAGCTGGGGGACACCATGGAGGTATACATTGACGATATGGTGGTAAAATCAAGGAAAGCTCAGGATCACCTCCAGGATATTAAAGGAGCATTTGATATCCTGGATCAATATAACATGAAGCTAAATCCTGCTAAGTGTCATTTCAGAGTGGGGGCAGGAAAATTTCTAGGATATATGGTGACCAAAAGAGGAATAGAGGCGAGCCCGGAGCAGATTAAAGCCATCTTGGATATTAAATCACCCTCAAATATGAAGGATGTCCAACGATTAACAGGGCGAGTGGCAGCATTAAACAGATTTATTTCAAGATCCTCAGAGAAATGCAAAGAGTTTTATGATATCCTAAAGAAGAACAAGAAATTCGAATGGGGTGAGAAGCATGAAGCAGCCCTGCAGGATTTGAAGCAATATCTTTCAACTGCACCTCTACTGATGAAGCCTGAGAATGGTGAACCACTATCCCTATACCTCGCAGTATCAGGGAATGCTGTAAGTGCCGTCCTTATAAAGGATCATGAAGGTCAGCAATATCCTGTTTATTATGTTAGTAAAAGTTTGTTAAATGCTGAAACTAGGTATTCTCATTTAGAAAAATTGATACTAGCATTAGTTATGGCATCAACGAAGCTTAGACATTACTTTGAGACATATAGGATTCATGTTAAAACAAATTATCCTGTCAAAAATGTGCTTAGGAAACTAGAGATGTCAGGCAGGATGGCCAAGTGGTCAGTAAAGTTGAGTGCTTATGATTTAGTATATGAACCTAGAAATGCCATAAAGTCTCAGGCTTTAGCTGACTTTGTGGCTGATTTCAGTAGTGACATTCAGGATGAGGTAGACTTAGAAGTCCAACAGTTAGGAGAATCCTCAGGATCCTGGACGTTATATACTGATGGTGCATCTAATGTAAGAGGAGTAGGATTGGGAATACTACTAAAATCGCCACAGGGGGACATATTACCCCAGGCTATTAGGTGTGAATTCCCTGCTACTAATAATGAAGCAGAGTATGAGGCTTTAATTGCAGGATTAGAGTTGGCTAAGAATATGAGTATCAAGAATTTGCAACTATTTGTTTACTCCTTGTTAATTGCTAACCATTTTAATGGATCCTATGCAGTTAAGGGTGAGAAATTAATCGAATACCTCGATATTCTCAAAAAATTAGCAGGATATTTCGATGTTTTTACACTTGAACAGGTACCAAGGGAGGATAATGCTGAACCAGATGCCTTAGCAAATCTGGGATCATCGATCAGGATACCAGAAGGGACCCAAATACCAATATTACATATCTTGTATCCTGCAACGAATCCTCAGGATAAGGAAGTAGCGGGTATTCAGGATCCTGGAACAGAGTATCCTGAAAAGGATCCTAAATCCTGGACGGCTCCAATCATGAGATATCTTAAGGAAGGACACATCCCCGGAGATGAAAATCCTAAGGCATTTAGGATGAAGGTATCACGATTCACTATTATAAATAAAGTTTTATACAAGAAATCTCTTGCAGGACCGTATTTGAGGTGCTTGGAGGATCCTGAAGCCAAAGAAGTACTTCAGGATATACATGAAGGGGATTGTGGTAACCACACTAGGGGCAGATCATTGTTCTCGAAAGTATTAAGGACAGGATATTATTGGCCAACGATGAGGAAAGACGCTGCAGAATATGCTCGAAGGTGTGATGCATGTCAAAGGCATAGTAACATACTACATCAACCAGCTGAACCACTATATCCTGTAGCTTCCCATTGGCCATTCATGAAATGGGGGATGGATATAGTAGGGAAGTTACCAAAAGCTCCGGGAGGAAAAGTCTTTATGCTAGCAATGACGGATTATTTCTCTAAGTGGGTTGAAGCTGAAGCATTTGTTCAAGTTAGAGACCAAGAAGTAGTATCCTTCATAAAGAGGAATATCCTGACCAGGTTTGGGGTACCAGCTGAAATCATTTGTGATAATGGGTCCCAGTTTATAAGCAAGCGGACTACTGACTTTTGCAAGAGTTGGGGAATCAAAATGTTCACGTCTACTCCGGTACATCCTCAAGCGAATGGACAAGCTGAATCCTCGAACAAGATAATTGTCAATAACTTAAAGAAGAGACTTGGAGCCAAAAAAGGAAGATGGGCAGAAGAATTACCCTTTGTTTTATGGGCTGATAGGACAACGGTAAAGAATGCAACTGGCCAAACCCCATTTTCCTTGGTATTTGGAGCAGAAGCAGTGATTCCAACGGAAATGGCGATACCTACTGCAAGATCTATCCTACAGGATCCTGAACAGAATCCTGAAGCCTTATGTCGAGATTTGGATACTATAGATGAAAAAAGAGATGCAGCAAGGCTAAGGATGGCATCATATCAACAAAGAATATCCAGAGCATATAACAAGAATATATGGACTAGGAGATTTCGAGTTGGTGATTGGGTGCTAAGAAAGGCTTTTCAAAATACCACTAATCCTGCCGATGGCAAGCTAGCTCCAAAATGGGAAGGACCATATGAAGTTGAGTCAGAAGCAGGGAAAGGAGCATATAGACTCAAGAATATGGAAGGGGATATGCTACCAAGATCCTGGAATGCAATCCACTTAAAGCTCTATTTCAAGTAAGAATATAATTTAATTTCTATCTCAAAAGGGTATGTATTCTGTCTCTTTTAAATATATTTGTTTATTATCTTGAACCCAATAATGACTTAAGCATCGGAGGGGTGTTAGCCAAGCTAACACCCACCTTAGTTTACAGTTGTTTTGCAGCATATGTTTCAGGATATAGCTCCAGGATATGCACTCAAGATAAATCGAAAGATTAGAGGATTGGCCCCCTCTCTCACGTTTAAGGGATCCTGATCCCTTCAAAGGTTTAAAGGTATTCACCTTTCTTTCGAATTGGGTTTAAACACCTCGCCTAGAGCGCAAGTTATCTAGGTATAGCTCAAGGTAGCGGGACCAGTTCATGTAAAAGTGGCTGACAATTTCGTTACTGTTGGCTATATCCTGGATCCTGAAGGTATATGAGGATTGATCACCCTCTCTCACGAAAGGGTATTTTCATACTCTCTAAGGTTTAAAGGTTTTCACCTTTCTAAGATTTGGAGTTTATACACTCTCGCCTGTAGCGCATGAAACTAAGGGTTTATCCCCAGGATATTAGGGTTTATCCCCAGGATATTAAGGGTTTATCCCCAGTATGCTAAGGATTCATTCCAGGATATTAAGGGTTTATCCCTAGTATGCTAAGGATTCATTTCAGGATATCAAGGGTTTTGCCTCGGGGTGTTCGGAATTTATTCAAGCCAAAGGGTGAATACATTTGCATTTCTGTGTCGTACACAGGGGACATACATTATACTATTCAAAGGATGGATCCAAGTTTGTAAGTATGCACTAGGGACATTCCTAAGGTGGAAGATTGGAATTGACTCTCTAAGAGTCTTTGGTATGATCTTTCCTTTTTTCAAATGACTTAAGTTTTCTAAGTTATATGACAATATCCCGACCAGGATATCTTTTAGGTACTTGTCAGGATATTTTCAGAATGTGTTCCCATAATATTCCCAAGAATGTTCAAACAAAACAGTTTTCATAAGTAAAATTTATGCACTAATAACAACAATGGTAAGGCCAAAAGAAAAGTTATATTATTAACATAGCAAAAGTTTGTGCTTTTGGTTTCATCTCAAACCGAGATCCATCCACCAAAAGCACAATTAGTCTTTAAACACATTTACCCAACAGTTGAAGGTTTCATCTCAAACCGAGACCCATCCACCTCCAATTGTTATATTGTTCAAAAAGCATGCAGGAAATGTAAATTGTTCAGGTGCAGAAAAGTAAAGTGCGGAAAAAGTAAATTGTTTTGGGGATTACAGACCAACATTCAAATTTAAAAAGGTGGGCTCCGGCCTTGGCACATATATCCATCATTGCCCACCTGAATGCCCTCACACAGCGGCATCTTCTCCAACCTTCTCTGCCTTTCCAGCTTCAGCATCCTGAGCAGCATCCTCACCAGCATCTGTCCCAGCATCCTCTCCAGCATCCTTCTTATCTCCAGCCTTGTCTACCACCTCTGCTGACTTAGAGGATTCTCCGGCTTCGGCAGGAAGTGGCACAGCTTTGCCTCCAAGCTCCTTCAGCTTGGCCACCCAGGATTCAACCGGCCAGGATGGGCATACAAGGCCTGTCTCCATGGCCTCATAGGCCATCTTGATGCGAGCTTGTAGCAAGGAGACGATAGCAGAGGCTTTGATTCCTTCCCGGAAAGAAACCATGGCCTGTTCGTGATCCATTTGGACAGTGGCAAGTTTGAGCTCAGCATCTTGGGTGACCTTCTTCAGCATACCCTCGTAGTGCCGGGTCTTTGCTTCAGCAATGGCACCTTGGTCAGCAACGCTGCTTTCGAGCTGTTTGATCCTGGCTTCATGGAGTACAGCAGTACCACAGGCATCGTTGTACAGGTTGAGCAAATGCTGGAGGCCCTGCACATCAAGTTCAGGTATGAGTTAGAATATATTAACCAGGATATCCTATCAGGATATATGTGCAGGATATGTAGCAGGATATTACCTTGTTGAGGAAGGATGTCATTAGCTCTAAGGAGTCAGAAAAGCTGAGTTCATCGTAGGAGAACCCTTCTGGACCTGGAGCACTGACTTCAGGACCTTTCCTCTTTTTTGCTGTGGAAGCACGAGTCCTCGGATTAGCCTTAGGAGCCGGGATCGGCTTGGAGCTGGTGGATGCAGGGGTCTCTTTCTTGACCATGACTGGGGTAGGATAGCTGTCAAGTTCGTCAAGGTCTAGGTAGACTGGAACCTTGCTGGAGTCTGTATACAGGGAGTAAAATTTCTCCTAAGTATATCAAATAAAGACATGTGTGTACATGATATTTTGCAGGATCCTTACCAGACATGTTTGCACTAGAAAGAGGACTTGGAGATGGTGGAGACGGGTTGAAACTTCTTTCAGCCTCTGGAAGGAATCTGATAGCGTCAATCCTTTTCTTTGAATCAGCAAGGGGAGGTGCAATCTTCCTGAAATCAGCTGCGTGCACAACAGAAAAAAGAAAGTTAATCAGTTCAGGATATGGAACAGCATAAGAGGCAGGATTATCCTTAAACCCTAAATCCTACCCTTTTTCAACCATTTCACCGGATATTCCGTTCCACCAGGGATTGAGTCTCTTTTTACAAAGAAGAACTTAGATTGCCAATTATCCTCGTTCCTGGTGGCACGAAGTATCAGCGGGTTGCCGGAGGTGGAATAAAACAAAAATCTACATGATCCATGGCATCTAAGCCGGTAAGCTAGGGGGAGATCATGAACAGAAAGATCAGGGATGTGGTTTTTCTTAATCTGGTCAAGAACGGACAGAGCACGCCAAAGCATCGGCATTGTTTGACTGAAAGAGATTTTTGTAATCTTGAAGAATTCGGTGATGAAGTCTGGAAAGGGGAACTGTAACCCTAAGGTGAAGGGAAAGGCACTAAAGCACAACCACTCATTGGAGACCATATCCGACCGGATTTCCAGGTTGAACGGCCGGAATACCGTTCCTTTCGGAAAGATACCGGAGGATTTCAAAGCCGACAAGTGGGCACTATCAAAAGAATATATCTCTTTCTCTGGTTCTTGGAGAAGATTCTGCTGGATGAATGTGGGAGCCGAATCACCAGAACTGGATCTTGTATGTCTCGGCATTTGATCGCCTGAATTTTTGACCGGAAAAGGAGGATGAAGATGAAGATTAGAGAGAGAATGTTTACCTTTTTCCTTATCGGTAGTGATTAAAAAAGAGATGAGGATGATAAGATATAGGGTGCAATGAGTAAATATAGGCTGAGTAAGTTGCAAACGGTCACATCATTGGTCTTATCTCTTAATTGCCTCGATCTCTGTGAAAAATGTAACCGTTAGTGGAAACGGTAACATTTTTGGGGACAATTGTTATGGGTGAAATTCTGAGCCCATATCCTGAGAAATATCTTGGGTTATATCTTGGTTATATGATATCTGTTCACATCCGGGATGCTGATTCAGGATATTGGTAACATCCTGAATGGTATCCTCAGGATCACTAACGGATTATGTGCAGGTACGCGGGTTAGAAGCTAGCAACGTTCACAAGGACTTATTCCGCGGAAGACTCGGTCCAAGTCGTTCAAATAAAGAGGTTGAAGCCGCATTACTCGGTCTACAACGTCTACAATGGAATATTCGGAGCATCCCATATTTATAGGAATTTTCTTTTGTAATTCGTTACTATAAATAGGTGGGTATACCAGATCGAATAGGACATCACAGAAACACTCACTACACTCTTACACTTGTTCTCAAGCAATTTTCACTTTCGCACAAAAGCGTTGTAACACTTAGCGATCTGGTCGATATCCTGCACTGTATCCTGACGTTTAAAGCAATAAGAAGAACAAGGCAGTTGCGATTGTCAACTCCCGAGGTTTTATGCCGGCGATCTGGATTGATCAAGGGCTTTCCTCGTATATCTCGTGTCACCCCCTTTACTTTTTGCTCATTGTTTGATCGTAGATACAGCTCAATATCCTGAGCCGTATCCTGAATACTATTTTTCCAAACAACTTAACCAGCATATTTTCAACACACTTTTTAGCACACTACCTCACTTAACTAATTTGATCACTTAATTGCTTCAGTAATTTTTGACCAAAACAGCGTTTACGCACCAGTTTGCGTATAACTTTTCAGAAAGCGATTTAAAGCTTGAAATCGGAATCGAATCGAATCGTAAAATCATCAAACACAAATACACATATAATAACACCAAAACACATTGTTTTATTAATAATTAACATCGTTTTGCATTGTTCATTGATTACAGAGCACAGTTGTCACAGTCTCCCCTACTTTAGGAAATTTCGTCCCGAAATTTTAACTAGAGGAAACTTGTGAGAACAATTGCGGATATTTCGCCTTCATTTGGTCCTTACGTTCCCAAGTAAACTCTGGGCCACGTTTGGATTCCCAGCGAACCTTGACCAAATGAATTCGTTTGTTCTTCAACTGTTTGTATGTACGGTCCACTATCTCCACAGGTTTCTCGACAAAGTGCATCGTTTCATCGATTTGGATTTCGTCGAGTGGAATGTGAAGATCAGCGTCAGCTAAACACTTTCGCAGATTGGACACGTGAAAAGTCGGATGAATATTTCCAAGCTCTGGAGGTAGCTCTAGTCGATAGGCAACCTTTCCAACCCTTTCAACAATCTTAAATGGTCCAACATATCGTGGTGCAAGTTTTCCTTTCTTTCCAAATCTCACAACTCCCTTCCAAGGTGACACCTTGAGTAGGGCATGGTCTCCGACTTGAAATTCTAAGGACTTGTGTCCTAAATCCGCATAACTCTTTTGACGGCATCTAGCTGTCACAAGATTATCGCGAATTTTCTTGATTTTGTCTGTTGTTTCCAGAACAAGCTCCGGCCCAGTAAGCTGAGCTTCACCGGTCTCATTCCAACAAACAGGTGAACGACATTTTCGACCGTAGAGAGCTTCGAATGGTGCCATTTTAATGCTAGCAAGATAACTATTGTTGTATGAGAACTCGATCAATGGCATATGAGAATCCCAATTACCACCAAAGTCTATCACGCATGCTCTAAGCATATCCTCCAAAGTTTGAATCGTTCTTTCAGATTGTCCATCTGTTTGGGGATGATAAGCAGTGCTTAGATTTAGTTGGGTTCCCATAGCAGATTGCATGGTCTTCCAGAAATGAGATGAAAATCGAGCATCACGATCGGATATGATGTCCAAAGGGACACCATGTCGGGATACAATCTCATCAACATAAATCTTTGCAAGTTTATCAGCAGATAGATCCTCGCGAATCACAATAAAATGAGCTGACTTTGTTAATCGATCAACAACAACCCATATAGCATCATGACCCTTAGATGTACGCGGTAATTTAGTGATGAGATCCATAGCAATGTTCTCCCACTTCCAAACCGGTATCTCTGGTTGCACAAGCAAACCAGATGGTCGTTGATGTTCAGCCTTGACTTTGAGACAAGTTAGGCATTTCGATACATACAAGGCAACATCTTTCTTCATACCAAGCCACCAGAACTTAGTACGAAGATCCTTGTACATTTTATCAGCACCAGGATGGATAGAATATCGAGACTTATGAGATTCGTCCATCACTAAAGTGCGAAGATCGTCTTGTTTTGGAATCCACAAACGATCCATGAAATAGAGTAAACCATCGTCCTTCGCTTCGAGTTTAAGCTCAAGCTGATGTGGTAATTCCTTACCTATCAAATCTTGTGAAACACAAGATTGCTGAGCTTGAAGAACACGAGTTTGAAGATCAGATAGAGTTTGAACAGAATGAAGCTTGACTCGCTCCTTTCGACTAAGTGCATCGGCTACGACATTCGCCTTACCAGGATGGTAGCGAATTTCGCAATCATAGTCGTTCAAGAGTTCAACCCAACGTCGTTGCCTCGTGTTCAACTCCTTCTGATTAAGAATATGCTGGAGACTTTTGTGGTCTGTGAAAACCACACATTTCGTATCATAGAGGTAGTGTCTCCAGATTTTGAGAGCAAAAACCACAGCTCCTAACTCAAGATCATGAGTCGTGTAGTTCTTCTCGTGAACTTTCAGCTGTCTACACGCATATGCTATAACTTTACCTCGTTGCATAAGAACACAACCAAGGCCAGAATTCACACTTGGAGAATTTAGCAAAAAGTTGTTCCTTCTTCAGGAGTTCCAATGTCAAACGAAGGTGTTGTTCGTGATCGGCTCGAGACTTCGAATAAATGAGAATATCGTCGATGAACACAATGATGAACTTGTCTAAATAAGGTTTACAGACCCTATTCATTAAGTCCATGAAAATAGCTGGAGCATTCGTCAACCCAAAAGGCATGACAGTAAACTCGTAATTCCCATATCTTGTTCGAAAAGCGGTTTTGGGAACATCTTCTTCGAATACTCGAAGCTGATGATACCCAGAACGCAGATCGATCTTGGAGAAACAGGTAGCACCTTGCAGCTGATCAAAGAGATCATCGATTTGGGGTAGGGGATATCGATTCTTGATGGTAAGCTTATTCAGCTCATGATAATCGATACACATCCTAAAAGATCCATCTTTCTTTTTCACAAAGAGGACAGGAGCACCCCAAGGTGAATAGCTCGGACGGATGAATCCTTTATCAGATAACTCTTGAAGCTGTTTCGATAACTCTTGCATCTCAGACGGTGCAAGACGATAAGGTGCTTTCGCAATCGGGTTAGCATTGGGTACAAGGTCAATATGAAACTCGACTTGACGATTTGGAGGCAAACCAGGCAGTTCATCAGGAAACACCTCTGGATAATCCCGAGCAATCAGAATATCCTGAATACTCTTGTTCTTGCTTCTCTCCTCGGTGACATGTGCCAGGAAGGCAACATATCCTTTTCGTAGATAGCTTTGGGCTTTCGTGCAAGACATGAGTTTCAATCCACCAGATGGTTTCTCGCCACGAACCTCTAGAACATCACCAGATCAAAGAGGAATACGAATGATCTTATCGAAACAAACAACCTTGGCATGATGTTTGGTTAACCAATCCATTCCCACGATGATGTCGAAACTCCCAAGTTGCATCAGTACGAGGTCAATGAGAAAAAGATGGTTATCGAGGTTTAATTGACAACCACGAAGAACAGAATCGAGTACGAGTGGTTTACCAGTAGCAATCTCGACAGATAAGGGTTTCCTCAGTTTAGTTCTAGGTATCGTAAGTAAAGGCTCAAAGGATAACGAAACAAAACTCCTATCAGCACCTGAATCGAAAAGAACAGATACAAGTTGATTGTTAACAAGAAACGTACCGTCAATAACTTCGTTGTCCGCCCTCGCCTCGTTCGCGTTTAGATTGAATACCCGTCCACGAGCGGGATTCACATTTGCGTTCGTGTTTGCATTTGGATTTGCATTCGCATTTACCAATCTCGGGCAATTGTTGCGGAAATGACCCACTTCTCCGCAATTAAAACACGAACCAGGTGGGAATCTCGCAGCATTCCCTTGAGCTTGTACTGGAACCTGGGCAGCTTGATTTTGACCAAAACGACAAATGTTGGCCAAATGCCCAAGTTTACCACACGTAGCACACTATTTACAGGTCTGTTGGGCAACATGGTGACCATTACATCGTGTACAGTGTGGTGCAGTACCAGCATATGCTTTTTTTGCAAGAGGTTGAGTCGGTGGGTTCTGATCAGTCTGGTTGGTGACAGCAAAGTTCTGGGAAGCCTTGCGCTTCCTTGACCTTTTAGAAGACTCACCCTGCTTCTTTCCTTTACCCTTTTCCTTGTCAGAATCGGTCGACTTCTTTTTATCACCCTTGCGGGTGAGTTTACCCTTCCTGACTTGGGACTCAGTTAGGGTAGCCGACAACTCAATCGCGTGACGAACGGTAGTAGGATTAACACCGGTCACTATATCCTGAATGGAATCGGGTAAACCATCGATATATCTCTCGATTGCTTTCTCCAGTGGGGTAACCATAGTGGGACACAACAAACTAAGCTCCTCGAATCGATCCGTATAGGCACGGTGTTCTCCCCCGTCTTGTTTCAAATCATCGAATTCTCGTTCCAAAGCTCGAATCTTGTGACGGGGACAGAACTCTCTCATCATGAGAGCTCGAAGCTCATCCCAAGTTTGCACTAATGCCACTTCGGCACCCCTATCACGCATCACTCCGTTCCACCATGTAAGAGCTCGCTTCTCAAACACGCTTGAAGCAAACTCAACTTTACGCGCATTCGGACACTGCACATGTCTGAATGTGCTCTCGATACTCTCAAACCACTGTAGGAGCGCAGTTGCTCCTTGTGACCCAGAAAACTTAAGCGGCTTCGCAGAATTAAAATTCTTGAAATTACACTGTGCGTTATTGTTGTTATTATTGTTATTGTTGTATAACTCGTGGATTTGGGTCACAACGCCTGGAAGTACAGCAGCCATTTGCTGAGAGACAAGGGCTGCGATTTCCTCAGCAGTAAAAGTTTGAGCATCGCGTCGAGGAGGCATTGTCTAACAAGGAAACATGAGAAACGAGTGAGGTCGACAATTGGAGAAACAAAAGAGGCATTGAAAATATCGACAAAACACAAGGAGTGCGATCATTCATTCGTTACCTTGAACAAACAAACGATACGCAGTGACTAATCAAAGTAAATAGATCATAATAATGTATCGCTGAAGACATGCTCGCCTATAAGTGAACACTCACCCCAAGAGTTCCCAGGTAAGAGTGACTGGTCCGATATTGCGGATTTGTACGAACACTCTAGCCTTAGGCAGAAAACTCAGGGTACAGGCATTCACTCTTCCAGTTTGCACGTGTTTACATTATTTAGACCCAAACTTTGACGAGATTTTGAAAACTGAGAGGGTTCAAAACCTTACAATCAATCATCCAAGGATAGATGATTAATTTTCGAAGCGGATTTGTTGTTGTGTTCTCGTTGTGGTTATCACCTAAGGATAGGTGACGGTATTATTTTAAAATCTAAACGCAAGATAACTCGCGTTAGGGTCCTAGAAAGTTATAGTCTAGGTCAAAGCAAAGCTAATAACCTAATCCCCTATAACCATTGGCTCTGATACCAACTCTTATGTCACACCCCGACCACGTTAAAACAACAAAACCGTGGCGGAAATGTCGGGGAGTGTTGTAACAGAATCATCGTTTCACAACCATGGTAATTAAAAGTTTCGTTTCATTGATTTATTAAGTAATGTACATTGTCTTAAACCAAACAAACAAATTGAACATCGTCTATTATCGTTTTTAAGTCACTAAAGCCACATCCGGATCCTAAGTGAACTTGCTTCCTAGCAATCAACATCAAGCATTATCACCTGAAACATATGTAAAAACATAGTCAGCAAAGAAATGCTGGCGAGTACATAGGTTTTGTAAGAGTATCGGAATCATGGCTCGTTTATATATATTGCAATACCTCGAAAACATTGTTTTGAAAAGTATATAATATTGCAACATGATTAACCAACTCAAATCAAGATGGTTATGATTTAAAACATCTCGTAGCCATGATTCGTAACCCCATAACATTTGTTTTAGTAAACCAATTCGTTAAACATCTCGTTAAAAACTCATTAATAAAACTCGTATGGTTTATATCCTTTCGAAAACCTCGTTGTATGACATCATTTCAAATCGTTTCCCAAGTGAACTAAATAATGACATGTAATGTAATATGATAAAAGCACTTATATATAAGATGTACCGGCGGCGTATCTACCATGCTTTTATCCTGTTACACCCATCCCATTACCTAATCACAACCCAAACCAATCGTTCGTTCACATTGTTTTATCTCGTTTAAGTCATTCCAAATCGCTTAACTCGTCCCAAAATCGTATTCGTTTTAATTGTGAAACTACTTTTGGTCGCCTCGCTAATAACATTCAAACCTTTGTGACTCGACCACCTCGTTCATCGTATTAACAAACCACCAAAGGGTAAGTTAAAAATCATCAGATTCGGTCGTTACCTACATAACCCCCACACATAACTATGGGTGTAGTCTGATAACGGGATTTGTCAGATCCTATGGTACCATAACCTAATACTGGTCGACTTGATCAATGCTAATGAATGTCATTCGTTATGTAGTTACAACCAACAAGTTTCGTTCACATGATCGAAATCGTTTTTAGTTTAATATAAACCATCTTAATCGTTTTTGAAAAACATCGTTAAAATATTGAAATCGTTTTAATACATATGAATCACCCCAAAACAATTGAAAACAGTAAAATAGAGGAACTATGTACTCACATTGAATGGAGGGGTATCCTTGATCTAAAGAACTTAGCGAAGCTCAGACAAACCAAGGAAATTCAAGTAGTTGCTAGTAATCGGATCACTAGTAAATAAAATTGACACCTAAATCGGAGGATCGGATAGAATGAGGTCTTGTAAACCAATGAGTGTGGAACACATGTGATATGGTTTAACAAAGCCTACATCCTAAATCGGAACCTAGCCTAAGTGCTTTTGACCCGTTACGACCCGTTAAGGTAGCTTATGCTACTTTAACGCGTCGTTCGTGCGAAACTATGTTCGGATAGTTAACTATGTGCTATGTCAAGTCTTACATGCCCAATAATACCTAAACATGTTACTAAATCAGATTATATGTCAAAAACATGTTCACATATGCACATTATGGATTTATGCTTTAAAAGGGCGTTTTGGTCATTTTCTATGGGCATACAAGCTAACTAGCAAATGACTAACCACTCCTATGTGATCATAAGGTATAACCTCAGTGGTTATTCCCTATGCAACTATGATCACTAATCAAGCTTGGTCGGATCCTAAAGTTCGACCAAACGGGTCGGGTTCGAAAGTCCAAGCGGTTGTTTAGACCGCTTAACTTACGACCTTAAATAAGCACTAAACTAATAGTGACGAGTTAAACATGTCAAAACATGTTTAACCTACTTAGAAAACTGATTTGGTATCAAAACAATGGGTTTTGATACCCGAAAAAAGTTCCGTTGCAAAATGCGTGCTAAAACGCATTTTGACCGAAACTTTGACTCGTCACTATAACCATCGTGATTACAATCACGTTGCAAAGTTGAATTGAACTTTGACTTGACCAGTTGGTGGTCAAAACCGAAAGTCAAACTGTTGGCCAAACTGTTTGACTTTCTGCTTAAACATAAAGAATAAGCATGAAAGAATACTTACAATAGGTCATAGCTATCTTTTCTACAAGAATAATCATATTAGAAAGCTCCAAACACTTGGGAGAGCTCTCAATTCAGATTGTAGAGAAGAAAATGAGGAATGAGCAAATGAAACAATGGAAGTGTTGGCTATTTATACTTGAGGGAAGTTCATAGGATCACAACAAGTGTTTGTGTAGTCCCCAAGCATAAAATCCTAGCCACACAAGTGTAATAAGCAGGCTCAAAGCCTTGGAGAGGTGGTAACTTGGCTACCACACAAAGAAATTGCATAAACAGCCCCTGAAGTTGCAACAGAATGCTGAAATCAACTTTCTGGTCGTTGGGCAATTCATACGGCCCGCGTAAACTATGGGGAGGGGGTCACGCGGCCCGCCTGGGCTCCCCAGTTCAGCACAAGTTTGCAAAATTATAGTTCAGGTCCCTGCATGTGTTTTGAGTCCATTTCAGGCCCTTTTTACCCCCGTTAAGCCATTTTCAAGGCTCTACAAGGTCAATAAAGTTTAGAGGACTCAAAATGTGCTTGGAACACTCTTGGATGTCGGCTCGTTTGGTCCTACGGTCGCGTTGTTCGTTAAATTACGACGAAACTCAAACGGACGCGAAAACGAACCAAATTAAGCGACTAATAGAATTTTTGCATGCCGATCACTAAAATAAAAATATTTTAGTGTGTACAAAAATTTTGGATGTCCATATGTGGTCAGAACGTAAGATATGCGCGAAAATGCAAACTTACGCCGTTTTTGACACTTTTAGTCCTTGTAAGATCAAATAAGCATGTTTTTGCACACCGAACCACTCAAAGCTTATTTCTAAGCTATGTTTAGGTTATTTATGGTATGTTTAGCTTATGATTAAGTTCCGGACTCTTCGATACCATACGAATCGGTATAGTTTCGCAGTTTGACACAAAAGTCCCTGCGATCGAATAGACTTGTTTTCAACACACCAAACCATCCAAAACTTATTTCTAAGTTATATGAAGGTTATTTAAGGTTTGTTAAGCCTATTTCACTATTCCGGAGTGTTTGTCGCATTAAACTGACTGCGTTTACTCACCAGTTTGCGTATAACTTTTCAGAAAGCGATTTAAAGCTTGAAATAGGAATCGAATCGAATCTTAAAATCATCAAATACAAATACACATATAATAACACCAAAACACATTGTTTTATTAATAATTAACATCGTTTTGCATTGTTCATTGATTACAGAGCACGGTTGTCACAAAACCATTGATGAAATCACCAACACTTTTCTTGACAAGCTGAAATTCTGTAAGGAAATAGCGGGAACAGAAAGGATGAAGATAAACCGCTATCATGGTATGTTGAAGGCTGAGTATCGGGAGTTCATAATTCCCGCTAAATGTGAAACCTTGAATGAGCTCATTAACTTGGCCAGAGATAGGGAGATTGAGCTAAGAAGACAGGCATAAAGAGGTGAGAAGAGAGTGTCTGAGAATGTTCCCAGCTCGAGTCCGTCAAAGAAACAGAAATTTCAAGATCAGGGCAAGAAGGATAAGGCGAAGGGTAGCATTCCAAAATGCAAAACTTGTGGAAAGTTACACACGGGGGAGTGCTTGAAAGGGAAGAAGGGCTGTTACAATTGTGGTCAAGAGGGACATCCATACTATAGGTGTCCTAATTCGTCCAGAACGTGCTACAACTGTTTCCAACCGGGTCATATTAAGGCTGAATGTCCCAAGCTTAAACAGAAAACCGATAAGGAAGCAAGAAAGGAGGAAGCCCCAAGAGCTAAGGGGAGGATGTTTCAGATCACGACTGAAGAAGCAAAGGACCACCCGAATGTTGTATCAGGTATATTCTCATTGAACTTGATGCCTACGTACGTGTTATTTGATACTGGAGCCAGTAGATCGTTTGTATCAAGTGAATTAGTGTCACACCCTAGAATCGAAAGAATGCATGTGCCATTAGAAGTAGAGATAGCTGATAGTAAGAGTTATTTGTTGCACGAAGTTTGTAGAAATTGTGAAATTATCATTGAAGACGAGAAGTTTGCCATTGACCTTATTCCCATGGTATTGGGGGAATTTAAGGTTATAGTTGGCATGGATTGGCTAGCTAAACATCATGCCGAAATTCAATGTGAGAAGAAGGTGATTCATGTGTTAACACCGGGAGGAAAACGAGTAAGCATACAAGGGGAAAGGAATGTTAATTCGAAGCTTTGTTCTATAGTCCAAGCATACAAGTATGTACGAAATGGAAGCAAAGCATTTCTAGCCGAAGTGGTGGATACTAAGTAGAGTACCCCCTAAGATAGAAGAGGTTGAAGTCGTGAACGAGTTTCTAGATGTTTTTCCGAAAGATTTGCCGGGGCTTCCACCAGAACGTGAAGTGGATTTTAAGATTGAATTGTATCCCGATGCCAAACCCGTAGCCAAGGCTCCTTATAGGTTGGCCCCAACTGAGATGCGGGAGTTAATGGTTTAAATACAAGAATTGCTCGACAAGGGATTTATACGCCCGAGTGTATCGCCCTGGGGTGCGCCTGTACTTTTTGTCAAAAAGAAAGATGGCTCGATGCGCATGTGCATCGACTATCGAGAGTTGAATAAGCTGACGGTAAAAAACCGATACCCGTTGCCCCGAATCGATGACCTCTTCGATCAGCTACAAGGGGCAAGTTGGTTTTCAAAAATTGATTTACGATCCGGATACCATCAGTTAAGGGTACGGGAGGAGGATGTGGCGAAGACGACATTTAGAACCCGATACGGACATTACGAGTTCTTAGTAATGTCCTTTGGGTTAACGAACGCGCCCGCCGCGTTCATGGACCTTATGAATCGAGTTTGTCGGGCCATGTTAGACAAATTCGTTATAGTTTTTATAGATGATATCTTAGTTTATTCCTGAAGTAAGGCCGAGCATGCATGTCATTTGCGCGAGATTCTTGAAGTGCTCCGTCAGGAGAAATTGTACGCGAAATACTCTAAATGTGCTTTCTGGCTTAGAGAAGTACAATTTCTCGGTCATGTGATTAATGCGGATGGTATCTTAGTGGATCCGTCTAAAGTGGAAGCTGTTATGAAATGGGTACCTCCAAAGAACCCAAGTGAAGTGAGAAGCTTTTTGGGTTTAGCAGGCTATTATAGGAGGTTTATTCAAGACTTTTCTAAATTGGCCTTGCCGTTGACCAAGTTAACCAAGAAGAATGAGAAGTTTACATGGGGTACAGATCAAGAAAAGGCGTTTCAAACTTTGAAGGAAAAGCTGTCGAGCTCCCCGGTACTAACCTTACCAGATGGAACGGAAGACTTGGTGGTGTTTACTGATGCATCACACCAAGGGTTGGGATGTGTTTTGATGCAAAGGGGTAGAGTCATTGCCTATGCTTCAAGGTAATTGAAATCACACGAAAGTAATTACCCAACTCATGACTTGGAATTAGCTGCGGTAGTGTTTGCTTTAAAGATATGGAGGCATTATCTATACGGTACGAAAAGCGCAATTTATTCTGACCACAAAAGCCTTAAATACTTTTTCGAGCAAAAAGATTTAAATATGAGGCAACGAAGGTGGTTAGAACTTCTTAAAGATTATGATTGTCAGATCCTTTATCATCCGGGCAAGGCAAATGTAGTGGCCGATGCCCTGAGCCGAAAGGACTACCCGCCTCCAATTCAAGTGAAATCCATGAAGATGGTAGTTACACCTCGATTTCTTGAAATGATTAAGGAAGCCCAAATCAAGTCGCTGAGCGAAATGGATTCAAGAAAGGAAAGAACAAAGGGTTTTGTGGATAAATTAGAGGAAAGATCCGATGGAATTAAAACAATGTATGGCCGGATATGGATACCTCGGTTTAGTGAAGCAAAAGACATGTTACTCGAAGAAGCTCACAAATCCCGATTTTCGGTTCATCCCGGAGCTACAAAAATGTACTTGGATTTGAAGAAAAGTTATTGGTGGCCCGGTATGAAACGTGATATCGTCAAGTATGTTGCAAAATGTTTGACCTGTTTGCAGGTGAAGGCAGAACATCAGAAACCATATGGAAGGTTGTAACCATTAGAGATTCCGGTATGGAAATGGGAAGAAGTGACGATGGACCTAGTGACCAAGCTTCCTAAGACAAGGAAAGGTCACGATGCTATATGGGTGATCGTGGACCGCTTCACCAAGAGCGCGCACTTCTTACCCATTCGGGAGACTTACTCCTCTGAAAGGATGGCGGAGATTTATGTTAACGAGATAATATCTCGACACGGAGTCCCTGTATCTATTGTGTCGAATCGAGATACCCGATTCACATCTCGATATTGGCAAGGTTTCCATGAGAGTATGGGTACAAAGTTGCATTTTAGCATCGCCTACCACCCCCAAACGGATGGTCAGTCTGAGCGAACCATTCAAACTCTCATTGACATGCTGCGAGCGTGTACTATAGATTTCGGGGGGAGCTGGGATGACCACTTGCCATTGGTGGAGTTTTCATAAAACAATAGTTACCACAATAGCATTCAAATGGCGCCGTATGAAATGCTATACGGGAGAAAGTGTAGAACTCCCATTTGTTGGGATGAAGTGGGGAAAAGAGAAATTGCGCCCAACGATGTGATAGCCAAGACTAATGAGAAGATTGAACTCGTCCGAGCCCGTTTAAAGGCGGCTCAGGATCGACAGAAAGCCTATGCAGATCGAAGAAGACGTCCTATTGAGTTTAAAGTAGGGGATCATGTGTTATTGAAGGTAACCCCATGGAAAGGTATAATCCATTTTCGAAAGCGGGGAAAGCTAGGTCCTCGTTATATAGGGCCATTCAAGATTTTAGCTCGAGTTGGAAAGGTAGCTTATCGGTTGGAATTACCACCAACCTTAGATGAAATACATGACACATTCCATGTGTCACAATTGAGAAAGTGCTTAGCGGATGAGATGACATACGTGCCCCTTGACGATATTGAATTAGACGAAAGATTGAATTACGTTGAAAGACCGATAGCTATCAAGGATTCCAAGGTAACCCACCTTCGGAACAAAACTATAAAGCAAGTCTTGGTGCAATGGCAACATCGGAAAGGATCGGATCTTAAATGGGAGTTAGAAGATGAAATGAGGGAGCTCTACCCGACATTATTTGGTACGTATTAAGGTTTCGGGGATGAAACCTCTGTTAAGGGAGGTAGACTTGTAACACCCCAAAATATGCAATTTATTTATGTTACCTAAGATGTCTAGTCATGTTATATTTAACCTAGTTAAGTATATATATGTTAGTAACTTGATTAGAAGGAAGGTTATATGACAAATAAACTATCTAAATAATTAGGACTAAACTTGTTAAAAAGGATGGAAGTTTAATAAAAACAAATAAATAAAAGAAAAACACAAACACACACTCTGGTGTGTTGGTGTGGATCGATCAGAGCAAGGGGGTGGGAGGAGACAAACCCTAACTTCATGAAATTCTCAAGAATTGAAAGAGATTAAGAGCCCAAACTAATGCATGAACTCGAAACCTTAATCATCTAAGCTTGTACAACGAATGGTAAGTCGAATTTTCTGTTTTGGATGAATTGTAGAAAGTGGGTTTTAACCCAATCATGAAATTATGAGGAAATTATATGTAGTTGAGAGTTAGGGTTTGTAATGGTTCGAAATTGTTGCTTGATTTCTGATTGTTTGAATGATTTAAGTGTATTACCCAATTGTTGTGGAGAAATCATAAACATAATGCTTTGCATGTATGCTATTAGATGAAAATTGATACTGGATCTTGAATAGAGATAGAAAAAAAATTAGTTAAGATGGTGTAGGATGAAAGAAAGCTATGAACTTGATTGATTCTTGTTAGATTAGAAGGTGAATAAGTAGAGTTATGCTATGAATACTTGTACCTTGTGCTTTGTTGATGTTGTGCACACCAAGTGTTTGATGAAATGTCTTAATAAAGATTTCAGCCATGTTAGTCATAAACGCTATGTGTTTTGAATGTGTTTATGATGTAGATGTAGATTACATGAAGTCTTGCCAAGTAGAGTATATAGACGAGTATGAGATATAAATTCTAAGTATGAATGGTATTGTTTAGGTGTAAAGGAAGAAAGTTCGAGCCAAGCAAAGCAACAAGGGAATCAAGATCGAGGTACGCTACTTGTACAATTCAAGTTTATATTATATTGTTGTGTTTAACATTAGATGTGTCGAATTGAATCATGTGTGGATGTAGTATTGGTGTGGGCCCTTTTATGAATGGGTCGAAGTATGTGAATGCAAGAATAGAAAGAATGGTATGAAGTTCCATATGGAACATATTTGTGTGAAAGAATGAAAGTATATAGTAATTTAACAAGTTTGCGGATGTCATAATGGTTACAAGTCGGTAAGTTGAATTCTTAATTTAAAGGAAAGAATTTTAATGCTAATAAGTTTACTTTGTTGTGGCGATGTAGGTAAATCTCATGGTTAGCTTTCAAGCTTCGCCCGGTTCGAACACACTTCAAGACCCGCCCCATGTTCCGCTACTTTTGTAAAGAAGACAACGCTTAATATTTTGGTCGTTTAATCTATGTCTAGTAGTTAAAGACTTGGTTTTGTTATGTACTTTGAATTTATCAAAATTTCGTATGCGTGTCAAGTTGTATGGCGGTATATATTATGTCCTTTGAAAAGTGTCGTGTTAAACATATATTTTTGGATATGAAAAACAGGGGACCGCTCCTTTTACGAATGGGTCATGCCCAAATTTCATTAGAAAAGTGCGTTGTTATTTAAATAAATTAAAGAAAATTTTTATGGGGGTTACAATAATGGTTCCTACAAGTTGTAGATTTTAAAAGTGAAGGATTTGAAAAATCAAAGTTTCAAGAAAACAAAGTTTACTTACAATGAACATGGTTTTAAGTTTTGAAAGAAAATAAACTTACTTCATGTGTGAAAATGGAACCATTGAAGTGTAGAAGACATGAAAAATTCAAGAAGATGATTTTTTGTAAAAATAAGTAGTAAGTTGTGAAGATGGAATTTTTATAAAAATGGTTTTTGTGAAATAAAAATCATGTTTTAGAGGTTAATGGAACTTGATAAATATCATACTAAAAGACTACAAATTTTTATAAAAACTTTTAAGTTCACATCTTCATGAAAATGTATTTTCATGGCATATGGTAAGTTGTTAATGATTGTTGATGATTGTTAATGATTTTTGAAAAAAGAAAATGATATGCTTAAGGCATGGAAACCTCCATTTTTCAAAGGAAACTATGGCAAAAATTTTGTAGAAATTAAACACTGAGAAAAATATGTTTTAACAAGTGATTTCAAGTAATCTTGCATCATGATTTTAAGTATAAAAATTGCCATAATTTTTTATATAAAAATTACAAGTAATGGAGGTTGATTTTCAAGAATAAAAATGACTAAGTATATATTTAGGACAATATATATTTAGAAGTCACACAAATTATGTGCTATGTGTATATTATTTGTATTAGTTATACTAAAAGTTAGGAACTTGAAAATAATATACCACACAAACTACCAAAAATTTAATTTGAAGAATTACAAAAATTACAAGAAAATAAATATACGACTTGCACACAAATATTGGACAATTCGGACAATGGCCACACCTTGGACAAATTATATAAATATTCCATAAATAATTTCGTATCTTGACAAACTTGGTAAATGGTATTTTCAAAACCGAACAAACGACAAAGTATGTATTTTTACAATTATTATGAAAATATATCATAATTTGTCAACTTAAAAATATATTATTTTGGAGTGTAAGAAAATATATTTTTTCATAAACAACTCAAAAAATATATTATTTTGTTGGAAACTAAAAATATATATTTTTCTAACTTTGATCTTAAAAATATATTATTTTTAAGATATATGTGAATATATACATATTTTACCAAGTCAAGTTATAGATATTTCTCTACAAAATTTTCTTAAAATATATATATTTTAAGAATATAAAGATGGTGATTTTTAATTGTGCAAAAAACAATATTCCGGAAAATTACACATAAATTAAGTATGGAATACTTAATAAATACAAGAAAATACGTATTTCTATGCGTATAAATACATATCGACATACACAACCAACACTTGGTAAAATACCCATATACAAGTATTATGCATAAATATGAAAATACAAAATAACATACACATAATACAAGTATACCTATACTTGAAAATACGTATATGAGAACCATATGACAAAACGAGTTAAAAATATATTATTTTTAACAACACCTCTGAATGTTTGCATGGGAATAACATAAGTTGAAATATAATTATTTTAACTAATGCACTAAATTTGAAATTATATATAATTATAAAAATTATATATACACCATATACCGAAAATGTAACTCAAAGTATACCAAAATTCCAACATAAGTCTTAATAAATAACTAAGGCTAAGAGTCGTTACACGACCTAAGTGTCAAATAAAACATAGCACGTGTGTAGGTAGTGATACGACTCGCGGATATCAACTTTGAGTGCACAAGACTTCGGATGCAAATTTGTGAGTTCATGTCCCCTTTTCTCTTAACTGTTTTCGGATTTATAACTCTCGGGGGTGAAATACATGTTTCAATGGTATGGCTTAGCTAGGGAATGAATTGTTAGATCATGTGGATGGGTAGGCGCACTCTTAAGTGCCATTAATCTTGTTAAGACCGAGGGCAGGAGTGGTAGATCTATCGGGTGTAGCGAGCCCCACTCATGGGTCCTTGTGTGGCCGCATGTAGTGACTATGTCGTTTCAGCCGAATGGACCGGAGGAAATCCGCTAGGTTTGAGTACTTCCTTACGCCACCACACATATTAATGTCCTTGCAAAACATTAATGATCTGTTCATAGACGCTTTACATACCTGTTATCAAAAGAATCTCTCAAATGTTTACAAGTTTATTTGGAGCTCACATAAAACGCATGAACTCGCTCAACTTTTGTTGATTGTTTTCAAATTACAGGTATTTCAGGAAACTAGATGGATCCTCGGCGTTGGGATTGTTTTCAAGAAGTGAATTTCAAGATTAGATGTCATCCACTTTTAAAGGGTTTGATTTGTATATCTTATCCTGGATGAGATATATGAAGCAAAGCCTTGGTTAAACTTAGGGCTGGCAATAGGTAACATGCTAAGACATGATAACAGAAAAGTACACCATGTGATTTTTTACATTTTTAAAAATAATCAAAATTTGAAAGTTAGGATCCATTATTTCTCCTTCTAGGTTCATAAAATATACATCTGTCTTATAGACATTGGATATAAAGTAGTTAAACGAGGTGTATTCATGTTTAAAATTTTTGTTGTTCGCTTTATCAGATACCTGTTAAACCTGCTATGACACGATTTGCCAGCCCTAGTTAAACTAGTCTTTTGTTAAAAAGTCCATTTATGGAACTTATTATCTTTTGATGGTTTGTAACTTAACTTAAAATTATGTTGGTCGGAACTTAAACAACTTGTGTTTGTAATGTTTCTAAAACCCATGAATGGATGAACATCATTTTAGTCATATAGTTGTTTATTATAATCAAATGCAATGAAAACTGATCAAGTCACACGTATACGCTTCCGCAAAAGTCAGGGTATGACATAATCCACCTATTTTGGAGTCAAATTTGGCTCCTACGACCTTGGATTCCTTTATACAAAGTGATTCTTCAGCCCCAAATAGGGGTTTATCTGGCGCCGCCCAACCTGTTGGTGGATGTAGTTTTCTCAAATCTTGGGTCATATGAGGGTGTGCGGGCTTTCACTAAAGCGATTAAAGATCAAGGGGGTCATCATTCAGCGTAAAAAAGTTCAGGTGCACAAATTTCGACCCTTGAATTCGCTGTGCTCATGTGGCCATTACAAAGACCGGTAATGGTTCTTAATGGTTCGAATAACTTAACGGGTCGAATAACCTGAGTGAACCTGTTGGAATTTTCTGCTGCAAACAATTATGTTATAGGGTAATCTGATTCCAATCGGCTCGATGGTTCTATCTGGTCGCAAACAATTTGTTCTGGTTTGCTCAGGTTGTGGTGTGAAATGTTAGTGTTTTTGTATATTGTGTGTGTAAAGAGAGAGAGAGAAGGGATTTTACATCACTGATTCATTGGCTTTTGTTGATAGATTCATGAGATCTAAATGAACCGGCTCTGATGAAAGGGATGGGGAGGGGTTGTTTGGATTTGAATGAACTGAAAGCTGGATTCAGGTATGGTGCAGTGTGGTGGTGGAGGTGGTGTAGTGCAGTGGTAGTGGTGATTACGGAGGTGGGTGTTGATGGAGAGAGGGATGAGAGAGAGAGAGAGAGTTGAAAGAGAAATTGCAGATTTTGTTTGGTGTATAAATACACATATAAAAAGGTGAAATAATATCTTGTGCATAAAGAGTTGTACTCTATGTGTAATTGACTAAAATGCCCTCGTAGTTAACAGACTTGGTGGATAGTGTTATAAAATGGACTTAAAAGGTTATAAAAAAAGCGTTTACGGACTTAGGGCGTTAAACATTTTGATTTTAGACTCAAGTGGTTATAAGTTAAAACCACAAAAACACAGAGAGTCAAAAAGTAATTTACTCTTAATTTTATCTACATGTCAATAAATGTTTTTTTTTTCAAATCCAAGCTGGTCAAATATAATTGATTTTTTTTTCATGTGATGAACCGAACCGAACCAATATCGCCTGAACAACTTCGGTATCAATACCATTATTCGTTTTTATGATTTCTGGTATAAATGTTGTACAAAATGCATTTGTATTCGCTATAGAGTATTTTTTTGTGTCGTAAGCTATAACGAGTATCAACACCATATAGATACCGTGACAACCCAAACTTTTACAGTCTGAACAATATCGGTACCGGTATCAATCTTCTTTTTTATCTCATTCGATTTCGGTTGCTATATAGTCTGAACAATATCGGTACCAGTATCAATCTTCTTTTTTATCTCATTCGGTTTCGGTTGCTATACAAAGTATCGTTATCGTACCAATATCATAATGAGGTGAATCAATTCTTGTTTAATAAAAAAGAGTAGTTATATATGGATACATCGATACACCCTAAAGGGGCAAACCCCATACACAAAAGCGTTAGGGTTTTGGCATTTGTTCACCGCCGGTGGCTATGGAGGCTGACGGGGACGATGTACAATCACAACAGCATGGCGTACAAGCTCACCATATCAAGAA
Organism: Helianthus tuberosus; assembly: GCA_030545235.1. Lineage (NCBI taxonomy): Eukaryota > Viridiplantae > Streptophyta > Magnoliopsida > Asterales > Asteraceae > Helianthus > Helianthus tuberosus. Next base: position 140,355,689 of record CM060448.1, on the reverse strand, counting down.
GAGGGCTCTCAAGAACAAAGCCCTTTCGATTTCCTTCGATGAAAAGGGCCTCAGGTATCATCAATTAATCAACCCCTTTTTTTAAAAAAATCAAAATTTTATTAATTATGACGATGTATTTGACTCTAATAGTCAAAGGGTGTGTCCATACTTTCTATGTTAGTTGGGTAATCTCTTCTTGTTTTGATGTAAATTTTATTTCTTGATGATTTGTTGAATTTGATATATATATATACACACACACACACATTGTGAAGTATGTGTAGATTTTTGGCTTGAATATGTTAGCTGATAAATCAATATTTGACATGGAGCTTAATGTTAAAATGGTGTATGATATGATGTAGGGGTATTTGTTTGCACTAATCTTATTCGGTTCGGTTAAACACTAATCTTATTTGGTTCGGTTTTTGGTTAATAAGACTAAACCGAAAATCGGACTGATGAACACCTCTTGTACTATGATGTAATCAAGAAATTTTTGTGTTAAGTGAAGCAGACTTTTAAAACGTTTCGTTTCATATCCTGATGAGTAATGACCGTATTTATGTGGTGTTAGAACAAGTAAAGATCTGATTTGGGGTCCTTTTACTTGACGTGAAAAAAAATTAAGAAAGTTGTAAACAAATAGAGTAGCTCGTCTCTGATTGAGATAGTTGCAAATTCGCGATATATATTATCAAGGTTTAAAAAAACGGAAATGAGTTTCGAGGCGTTTTCACTTCGCCTCACGAGGCGTAAGCCTTGAGGCGAACCGAGGCGTAAGCCCGAGGTGGAATTAAAAAATAAATATAAATATTATATATCTTATAAAAATAGTAATACTAACTAAATTCATCATCAAAATAATAAAAAACACACATAAAAAGACATAAATTGCTTGAAATTGACACAAAAACGCAAAAACATCAAAAACAAATATCTAAAACCCCTGAGGCGCAGCCTTTTTAGCGCCTCAGCCCCTCTGAGGCGCACAAACAGTAGAAACCCCCTGAGGCGCGCCTCAGAATCATTTTTTGGCCGTTTCGCCTTGAGGCGCGCCTCGAGGCGCACCCCTCAACCGTTTTTTAAAACCATGTATATTATAGATATGTAGCATATGATGATGTGGCAACTGGCAAGATCACACATTTTAGTTTTACTTATTATGAAATGTGAAGTATGTGTAGATTTTTTGGCTTGAATTTGTTAGCAATATTTGTATGTTAAAAAAGACTTGTAATTTTTTTTTGTTTCATGAGCGGGTGATCTTATGATATAGTGTTAGAAGAAGTAGAGATCTAATTCAGGGTCAAACTACTTCATAAAAAAACAAATAAACAAACAAACGTACCCAATGAAATGCGCCTCAAATGGTAGTGTCTGGTCCTCTGGGGATAACATAATAGCAATAAAATAAAAGGTACCGAAAATAATAGCAGTAAACTACTGATAACTCAAAGTGGTGAGAAAACTATAGTAGTAGGTCAGTTTACTTGATGTGAGAGAAATAAAGACGGGTCAACGGTCAGCCACACTTTCTTAATCTTTCTTTAAAAAAATTTAGATGGATAATAAGTTAGTCTTGATTACAAAACAATTTTTTTACATTAAGAAATTTAAATCTTTGAAACTTGAATAAAACGATTTAAGACACTGTATCATTGTATGCATTAGATTTAGACTTTGGGAGACTTTCTGCACTTTCGACTTATCCGACCTATTTTTACCTAGTTTTTCTTTTTCTTAAAAATAAAATAAAATAAAATTGACCCAATTTAGATAAATACAGTTCAAGTTAAGCTATGTTTTTTTATCTACAATCTAATTGTTAAACGGGTGTGTATTGTATAGTGATTTCGTGACTGGATTTCACAAGAGAAAGAAGAAGAGGAGAAAGGAAGCACAAAATCAGCAACAAGAAGCCTTACGCCGCAAGCGTATTGAGCTGCGCAAAAAGGTACTGCGTTGATGTCTTTCTAACTAGGGATGTTTATCGAATCGATTTTCCGGTCATGTGAATCGGGTTTCTTGAATCTGGTTATTTTGAAAGTAAATTCGAATTCCAACCAAATTCGGAAGTCGGAACACCGTTCGGATCGGTTTGGTTAGAAAATCACAATGTTCGCATCATAGTTAACAAATTCGCTGGCCACCCCACATATTTCAAATTGGTACGTTTCGTACCATACGGAATAAGCATACGGCCCAATTCGCTTCTAATTCGCGAATTTAGGTTTTCGATTCACCATTCAATTCGTTTTGGAGTTTGATTTTTGCTTCGTTTTTAATACGTACCGTCACTGTGGGTACATATAAAATGGGCGGGAAAGCCCCAGAATACGTATAACCAGCGACTATTCATTTCCTTAATTCTTCCAATTTCCATAAACAATTTACACAGAAATTATAACAGAATCATGTATAAATAACGGCCAATTGCATCTTTAATTTCACATCTTCTACTTCGGTTTTTCTAGATTAGAATTTCAGAACTTTATTTTATGTTTAAGTTTTCTATTTGGTAATATGAATATTAGATTTTGGTTATTTGGATTTATGAATTTAGTAATTTCTGTTTTAATTTGTGTATATCAAACCGGACTCAATGGTACACTGTACCGGATTGTACCGAAATGAACCTACCCCCCTCCGTACCGAATTCGTCCCATCTAGCAAATCGCGAACCGGAACCACGTTCCTGAACCGGAGCGAACCGCGAGTTAGGTGACTGTGGTTCACATTCATTTTAAAAACCGAAATCTGAATTGTAATCGGTTGCTAACCCGAGTCTAAAATTTGAAAGCAGATTATTGTTCGGTTTGAACTATGATTTTTTGTCTGATTCGAATACTGAACACCCCTGCTTCTAATATGTATTTATGACATACGGAAGCTGGTATTGAATATGTATTTTTGACATCTTAGGTGCGTCTAATTTCTCGGTGTATATATTATTAGCCTTATATTAGTTAAAAAAGATGGTTGCATATTCATGACATATTCTTTACGATTTATAATCTATGCAGTTAATATCGGTGATATATCGGTCCCTTAGTAAAATATCGGTACCGATATTATCGGCGATATTGACCGATATCACCGATATTTGACCGATATATCACCGATATTTGACCGATATAACCAATATATCACTGAATTATTGGTGTTAAATTGCTATATATATAAATTCTGCATTATATTAAAATTACCGATATCCCACCGATATAACCTATATTTCAAATATCGGTCCTTGACTGATATCCGATATTTTACCGCATTAACTGCATAGTTTATAATTATGAAATTAATCCAGTAATGCACATATGTCATGTTTTAAAACCTGCTTATAAAAACATTGTACACAAAATGAATTCAATATGTAGAAAATTGACCTGTCGTTAAACTTACCACCTTTCGATTTTATATTTTTTTTGACAGAGAAAACTAGACAGAGAGTACGTTCTGTATGGTGGGGCTGCACCTGATCCAGAAGGTGAATCTAATAAAAATGATGAAGTAGAAGACGATGAACAAGACAACAACAATGATGACGATGATGATGATGAAGAGGAGGAGAATCCAACATCGGTTTCTGGTACGTGCACAAGTTGTGTTTGACAGTTATTCTGATACTTTCGAGAATATTTCAAGTTAGTTAAGATGTATTTCTGAATTATCTTCCTGTTGACTATAGGAACAAAAGTGTACGACACTGGTAATGTCAAGGTCATGGTGACTACAAGTGAGATCTCTCGTGAAGACGACTTTGCTGAAGTACCCAAATTGACCCTAGGGTCGGAAAAGAAGCCGAACTTACCTGTGATAAAGAAGAAGCCATTGAAGAAAGTTGAGAGAAGAAGATCGCGCCCAAAGGCTCTAACCAAAAGGGATAAAAGAAAGGGTAAGACAAAGGTCGAAAAGAGGCGCTAATGGTTCGGATACTTTTATAAATTTTCGAAAATTCTTATTTGTAGGTTTGAATTGGTTGAGACATGATCCGAGTCGTATGCAGATTACTACTATTAATGCGTAGTTTACATGATGTGTGCATTCTTTAGTTATTGCTTATGTTAAGTTGATGTAGTAAACCTTCAAGGGGGTGGCACAGTGGTAAGCGTAAGAGTTCCTCCTGAAGAGGTCAACTTCTTTCATTGGTTTTTGCTTTTAACCCCCTTGAAAGTCGTATTCCCGGCACTTATATGATCTTGTTGATTGAAAGCGTATTGGTGGGGTGTCGTGAGTTTGCTTTAACGGGTGACGTGGAAGATGGTTATGGGGATGAAAGCCCATCACCATACCCAGCAGCCTTATAGAGGTATGTCTTGTGCATTGATGATTGTACCTTGGGATGGATCACATTAAGTCGACTGCAAAAAGTCAGAAAAGGTCAATGTGAATAAGCTGATGGTTTATTTAGAGTAAACTTCCAAAGTTGTCACTGAGGTTTGGTCACTTTTGTTCAAAACCCAAACTTTTTGAATCTTGGTCCCTATGGTTTCAATTTTGTTGCCATTTTCATTCAAAATCAAAATCTGGTCAGATTTTTCAATTAACAGGGGGCGAGGGTTTACCCATTCCACGGGGTTCCAGCGCATCAGGGGTGTGCTACGCTTTCTAGCGGTGGTCGAGTAGTTGGCCTTTGGACATAGCTCCGAAAGGGTGGGTTTATACGTGGAAAGCAGTTAGCCGTTCAAAAAAAACATCCAGTTTTTTTGTCTTTTTCCTCCTTTTTAATAAAGGGTAAAATGGTCCTTCAACGTTTTATTATAACAAATTAAAAAAATCTGACCATTTTGCCTTCATTAAAAGGGAGGAAAAGGACAAAAAAAAAGTTGGATGTTAATTGAAAAATCTGACTAGATTTTCCATTTGGATGAAAATGGCAACAAAATTGAAACCACATGGACCTAGATTTTAAAGGTTTGAGTTTTGGAGTAAAGTGGTAAAAGTGACCAAACCTCGGGACCATTTTGGCAGTTTACTTGTTTGTTTATATCAAAAAGAAATTGATTTCCTTTTTATTCAATAAAAGACCAAACTGTCCCTGAGTTGGATGGTCAAACAAACGTTTGACTAACGAAGCAATACACAAATAAAAAAAACCGAACACAACAATGACTATGAAGGTTACTCACTTCATATGCTTAATCATAACATTCATCTTCTCTTGCTCATCCAAAACCAACACCACTGGCACCATAAACTGGTGGTGCACTCAAACCCCACACTACCAAACATGCACTCGTTACGTTGCCGAGAGTAACACAAAACATAACCGTAAACGCAACCATAGGCGAAGCACGCCTGGTCCTGAAACAGGCCCAAGGGATCGAGGCCACTTACCCAAATTCCCTGAAAAAACCTTATGGCATAGTTGTGTTGACTACTTTGATGGGATCGTGTTCACACTTAACATGGTCCTTTACCATACCAACAAACCAAGCCCAGTTGACATCCACACGTGGATAAGTGCTAGTATCAGCTACGTCAACATGTGCGAAAAAGGGTTCAAGATAATGAACATAACCACAAGCATGTTACCCATAATAACCACCAATGTAACACAACTACTACTCAACTCTTTGGCTATTAGTATTGCTATTAGGGGTGGTAATACTCCTGGGTTGAACGAATGGAGGTTTAAGGACGAATTATACATTCGTTATTTTATGCTAAAAGTTTATAATTTTACATATATTCTAGTGTTGGAAGTGTATGCATGTATGTGATACGTATCGCGTATGTATGATTGACAATTTGGACGTATAACAAGTCTCAGTTTTGCATATAAACACGTATTGGTCGATTGATTGCATATAACATGAGAATGAATTCAAATATGATTGATACAAATATGATTTTCCATTATGATCGAAGTCTCAGATTACAAGATTGGAAATGAAATACGAATACAAGTTTCTAAAAATAGAAATGCGAATACAACTTTCTAAATATGGGAAGTACAGAAATGCGGACCGTTACAATTGTGTTTGAGGTAGGTGGACCTTCTCACCCTAGTCGTGTTCGTGATGTGGATATTGGTGTTAGTGATGCTAGGAGGGAGGTTCCATCGGTATTTGAGTATGGTGAACCGTTGCATCCCATTCATGATGTTTGTTGATGAGAGGATGGGTGTTGTTGGTTTCCCTATTCCGCTAGGATGTAAAACGGGTGGACCATCTCAGCCCCCACCCACTATGCCATCTACTACCCCTATTCCCGTTCTCATCTTCCCCCACCACCCTTGAGGAGAGGGTTGGTTCTATTGAGCTATACTTTCATTTCATCATGCATAGGGTTGATAGAGAGTTAGACGAGCTCAGGCAGCAGCGGATCCAGACATATAAGGAGATGATTACTCTCCAATCTGCTATGATGCGTCATGAGACGAGGTTGGATTTGACGGATAACGACCTCTAAGAGGTTCGTGCAATGGCATTGGCGAACGCTCAATAGTTGACGATTGTTGAGGAGGAGTTACAGGCTGAGAGGGCAGCGTTGGCAACATGGGTTCCCCATCCCCCTCCCCAGTAGTTAGATGAGACCATATGGATACAATGAATGTGTCCTTGTAGGTTGGATTTATTTACATTTAAGCTCCTTTACATTTTATTCAATTAGTGGTGCTCACGTTTCTGGACTTAAAAAACGCACATTCCCTCGCCCATCATCAAAACTTAAAAACAAAATATCATTGTAGCTTTCCTATCTTCATCTCCAACCCATGAAATTTATGGAAACCACACTATATGAAAAACAACTATTCTCTCATATATCATCCCCTTTTTTTAACACATATAAGACCGGTGGGTATGGGGAACGGCAAGGGCACGGCGAGGCCCGGCGCCGGCCCGGAACACCGCCCCCCTATGGCCCGGCTCGTCCCTTCCGTCCTCCCAACGACGCTTTCGACGTGCCTCTCCTCCACACACATAACTATACATACATATATATATATGGTAGGGATCCTAAGAGAAGTCCACCCTATTTGAGAAACTTGAGAAGCAATCTGGACCACACATTTTCCCTAAGCAAAAAATGCAAAAAAATGCAAAAAAATGCAATTTTTTTTTTTTTTGGAAAAATCGCAGCTTTTTCTTTAAGGATTAAATTTTTTATTTTTTATTTTTTTTAAAAAAAATTTTTGGGATTTATACACATGTGTATATTGTTAATCTTTTAACTATACATATATGCATATTGGGGGGGGGGGGATAGTGCACGGTCCTCCCAACCGCCAAAGTGATCCCACTCCGGGAGCCGCTACCCGACCAAGCTAGCTCCGCGGTGAATTCCCCTTGCCAAATTCTTACCCTGGGCGACATATGCCACTCCCAAGACTCGAACCCGGTACCTCTGGGAAGAGGTGGGTGTCGGTGGCCAACTGGGCTACCCCAGTTGGTTTACATATATGCATATTGTCAATTATACATATATGTATATACATGTTTAAAATTGAAAAAATATGTGTTATAAATCCTAAACCTTATACCATAAACACTAAAGCTAAACCTTAATGCTAAACCCTAAACCCTTAACCCTAAAGCTAAACCCTAATTCTAAACCCTAATGCTAAACCCTAAAGCTAAACCCTAATTCTAAACCCTAAAGCTAAACCCTAATGCTAAACCCTAAAGCTAAAACTAAACCCTAAAGCTAAACCCTTAATGCTAAACCCTAAAGATAAAGCTAAACCCAAAAGTTAAAGCTAAACCCTAATGCTAAACCCAAAAGCTAAACCCTAAATACTATTACTAAACCCTAACGTTAAACCCTAATGCTAAACCCTAAAGCTAAACCCTAAACCATAAAGCTAAACCCTAAATACTAATGCTAAACCCTAAATAACACTTATTTTTCAATTTTAAACATGTATATACATATATGTATAATAATTAACAATATACATATATGTATAGTTAAAAGATTAACAATATACACATGTGTATAAATCCCAAAAAAAAAATTAAAAAAAAATAAATAAAAAAGTTAAATCCTTAAAGAAAAAGTTGCGATTTTTCCAAAAAAAAAAAATTTGTTTTGCATTTTTTTGCTTAGGGAAAATGTGTGGTCTATAATGCTTCTTAAGTTTCTCAAATAGATTACTACTTCTCACATGATCCTTATCATATATATATATATAGCCCCATCCTACACCCCCTTGTCCATCCCCTTTAGGCCCATCCTCACTTCCGGTGACGTGGCGGGTGACGTGGTGGCCCATCCTCCGTCACCATACCTTCCAGTCTAATAAAAATAATAAAAAAAAATATAGAACTAGGTTATTTTTAATGACGAACTATAGACAAGTGTCTACAATATTAAATGTATACTACTCCTACACCACTACAAATATGCTAAAATTACTCCATGCCTAAATATTAAACCTAAGATCTCTCACTAAGAAGCAAAAGCCTCTATTAAGTGAGATATCCTCATATAGGTAATGAAATAGATTATTATCATGTGAAAATGAAATGAATCGTTACTTCATGTTGTTTGATAGGTAGGAAAAGACAAGAAATCAAATCGGTGGTGAGTGACGATGGTGGTGGGTGGATGGCGATGGCGATGGCAGTGGGTGGCGGCGGTGGACAATGATGGCAGTAGTGGTGGCGGTGGGTGGTAGTGGCGGGTATCGGGAGATGGTGGTAATGAAGGGTGAAAAGGGGAATGCAGTGAAAAAAATAGCGGGGATGGATGGAATGAATGAATTTGGGTATAATTCCTTGTGCAATAGGTGATTCAATTTAATTGACTAACCAAACACCTTTTTTATTTCCTTACAATGGTTCATTTTATTACGTCACCTAATTATGCATACCAAACACTACCATAGAAATAGATACGAGAAATTGGATGTGAAGATTTTTTAAGTTAAAGAATTTTTTTTCATATAATAATGGTTTTTTGTTAAATTATATCAAAAGGATATTAATCCTCTAATAATGCTATTAGTAACTATCTGGGATGATGCAGCTACATATAGTCCTAAACTTATGATTACAACTCCACTTACGCATTTTTTTTAACTTTTTACCCCTTCAAGCAAGTTTTTTTGCTACTCGAGAGAATAATATAAAACTTATTGTGCGTGCTTATTCCTGTTCGTTTGTTGAAGTCTAATTGAACGAGCACGAAAAACATATAAATATATTTGTTCATATTCATTCGTTAAGAAAATATGTGTGTCACCATATATAAACAAATAATATATTATATATGAAAAGAATACAAATTCTCTAAAAAAAATAGTCTTCCACAAACAAAAATAGTCAAGTTAAAATACACATCATGTGACGAATCATAAAATGTTGTTTCTGTTAACTACGAAATGAACATAAATGAACTTTTCATTGAAGATATTTTCAAGTTTCATCATCATACTCATACTCAGTATATTCCATCAATAGCAAAGTTAAGGTGGGATCTGAGAAGAGTGAGATATAGACAACCTTACCTCTACCCCGTAGGAATAGAGAGACTGTTTCCAATGAGACCCCCGGCTCGATAGTAGTTTTGCATCAATCCTTGGACATAAGGCACATAACACTCAGCAATTGAGAAAAACGTCGATTAGTGCATGTACCCCTTGTCTTTCGGCTATCAACGCCACCACATAATGCATGATTAACCATCCCCTCTTTTAACGTTTTTTTCACAAAATTAATAAAATAACGTTAAAATTAGTGCACTTTCACTTTTAGCTCCCGAGCACCCACACATATCAAGACTCTAGATGATTTGTTCAAGACTCTAACCACAAAGGGGATATTTGTGAAACTTTACAAATCATTGAGGATGCATATGCAATATATTCAGCCACCACAATGGTGGAATAAATATTAAAGACAAAAAAAAATCCCAAATTCGGACTTGATAGTTCTTGATAAAATTCTAAAAAACCCAAAATTAAAATCTTTTTTATTTTTATTTTATAAAAGTTCCCCCTTTTCTTGTTCTTCTATAATCTTTTGATTGGAATCCCATTTGAAATCTAAAAAATCTTTTTTTTTATTTTCATTTTTTAGTAAAAATTCAATTAGGGTTAGATCAGATCAGATCTGAAGAGGGGTTTGTGTTTTTGAGTAGAGAAAATGCAGAGAAAGTTGATGGAGAAAAGGGGATTAGATCCCTGTAGTAGTGAAGAAGGTCAACCTGAAAAGAAAAGACCAGCTCTTGCTAGGTAATTTTCTTTAATTTATTTATTTCTTTTTTTCTTTTTTTTTATTATATATTTTTTTCTGGAAAAAAGTATTATGTTAATTGTTTAAGTATTGTGCTGATTCTTGGTTTAGTTCTGTAATGTTTTTTTTTTTTTGAAAGGAAAACTTCATTAGTTCTGTAATGTTTGGTAGTGGATATTGTTTCTTGTTGGAGAAATTAATGTTTAGTCATGTGTTTATTTATGTTATTTTGACTTAAATAAGTCAATGGAAATCTTAAATTGCCATCAAACCTGCAAAAAAATTATTTTTCTTAACATTTTTACAATTAATGGAAATATCAAAGTGGTGAAATATAATTGCTATTTTGCAAGATTTATTAGTGTACAGGGTTATAATCCATTTAATAAACATGTTGCGTCAGGGTTGAACTGTTTAACCCGTTTAACTAAACGGGTCATGTTCGGGTTGAACTGTTTAACCCGTTTAACTAAACGGGTCATGTTCGGGTTGACGTGTTTAACCTTTTCAATTAAAAAAGTCAACCTGCCAACCCGTTTATTACGAGCCGCCAGTCTGAACTCTGTCTGTCAACCCAATGACACCCCTAGCTACATTGAGTAAAAGCTCAACAGTATATTTGTAAAGATGGAGTTTTTTTAGGCATTATGATTTTTTGAAATAGTTATATTTATAGTATATTTTATATGAATTATTAAGGGATCTGTTTGTGCAGTGTTATTGTTGAAGCTTTGAAACTGGATAGTTTGCAGAAATTTTGTTCATCATTGGAGCCGATTCTTCGAAGAGTTGTAAGATCATTTCTCCTAAGTGAAAAGTGTAAATATCTGGATCGAAAGTTGAATGATCAAACAACGTATAAATTGACCTTAATTCTAAATTTGTTATTGCGTATGCATGAGAGAGTTTAGAAGGAAAAAAGAAGAGGTTAAAAGCAATGCATGCATCCTAACTCCTAACCGTTCTATATGCATTCTTTCTCTTTGTCTTGTAAAAACCGTGATATATTAACTTACTTATGAATTGAAGCATATCACGCTAAATAAACCTTGTAAATCGTATTTAGATTGTATGTTGTGTAATTATATAGAACACCATATTACACATCTAGTCCCTATACTATGATACTTTGTCTAATAACGCTCATTTATATCTGCAGTAGGGATGGCAATGGGACGGGTTTTATATCTGATTGTAAAACTGTGTCTCATACCCATTGCTCATTACACGTCAGGTTCGCGGGTCCCATATTGGATATTGGCGCTTTCCTAAAAGAAAAAAATAAAAGAGCTATTAAACTTTTTTTTATATTTGTTGCATAATATTCATAGTAAAGTTTTTATGAGATCTAACTTGTGGACCTATTGTTCGATTGTAATTACTATTAACTCTATTTGGCTTTCTGATTAAATAGGTTAGCGAAGAAGTGGAGCGCGCCTTGGCAAAGTTGGGCCCGACGAAGCTTAGTGGAAGGTACAAGATTACCATCTTTGTTTGTCATGATTAGAGACTAATTTAGACATGTAATCTCTTGTTAAGCAATGTATAGAGTCAATTTTCACGTGATAAACATGATATAAGCCTTAATAAATTTCATCTTGCTTTTGGTTTATCATGTTTTTCTTTCGGCTTTATAGTTTTTACGAAAGATTCTTGATGATAATAGTGTGAAAGTTCTTTATCTCTTATTGTAAGTTGTTTGTTCCTTTTTTTTTTTTTTTTTTTTTTGGTATTTAAACAGGGTTTCTCCTAAGCAAATAGAAGGGCTAGACGGAAGAGACCTACAACTACAATTCCAGTCCAAAATTTTACTCTCTCTTTTTACAGGCGGAAAAGTAGAAGGAGAAAGAGGTGTGGCGATCCATGTGGTGTTAATCGATGCCAACACGGGTCATGTTGTGACATCCGGCCCCGAATCGTCGGTCAAACTAGATATTGTTGTGCTCGAAGGTGATTTCAATAACGAGGATGAACAAGGGTGGACTCAAGAAGAATTTGAAACGCATATGGTAAAAGAGAGAGAAGGAAAACGACCAATTTTATCTAGAGATTTACAAGTGGTATTAAAGGAAGGTGTGGGGACGTTAGGGGAGTTGACTTTTACCGACAACTCTAGTTGGATAAGAAGTAGGAAGTTTAGACTCGGGCTTAAAGTTGCCTCGGGATACCATGAAGGTGTTCGTATTCGTGAGGCCAAAACCGATGCGTTCACTGTTAAGGACCACCGAGGAGAACGTGAGTTTTATATTTATGTAGGTGACAAAATGTGTGTTTGGTAACGGGTCGGGTTGGTTGGGTTGGGTTGGGTTGGGTTGATTTACACACTTTTTGTCTAATTTTTAACAATAATATTAAAACACAAGTCAAAGTTACTGTAGCATCCGTCACATTGGTGCTACAGTAACTTTTTTCCTTTTGATACTTTTGCCCCTAACTTTCAGTTTTTACACTTATACCCCCTTAACTTTCTAAAAACTAAATGAAATGTCATATTGACCCCCCTCGAGTTTTAAGTGCTTATTTTTATATATGTACGTGTCGGTATAAATTCAAGTTGGTTTACGTTTTGACGTAAATTGTTTCGGAAATGAGTCAAGTCAAATATAATACTTTTTTGTTATTATTATGTACATTTTCAGTTGGTTTACGTTTGATGTAAATTGTGATATCATTTTGGTTGTACTACCACTTTATATTTTTAGTTTTCTCTTTCGGTTGTTAACGGTACCGTATTTAGGTATCTTCTTCCGGTTACTATGCCGAGTTTCTGTACCGTACAAACCAAATGATAACGACCAAATTCACCCGCTCAGCTTGAAGAGCATAGTTTTAAACAAATATTGCTTGTTCTATATCATTACAAACAATGTTTTATTTCGATTACCATCTAAATTTTCGAATAAAACCATTTAAAATGTTGTATCGATTGAACATACACTTTAGACTCTCAACTGGTTGATCTCTTAAACCCATAAGTGAATGAGTCTGTCTAAATGACCACCTTATTTATAAATTAACGGTACATATGATTTAAAGAAATTTACATTTGGATCCATAGTGTACAAGAAACATTATCCACCCGTTTTAACGGATGAGGTTTGGAGATTGGAGAAGATTGGGAAAGATGGATCATTTCACAAGAAGCTAAACCAAGCAGGCATATTTAGCGTAGAAGATTTTCTTCGCCTCGTAGTGAGAGATCAAAAGAAGTTGCGAAATGTAAGATTATATGTATATTTTTTTTCTTACTTTTAATTATCTAACAAGTAATTCCATAATCTTTTGTAGGTATTAGGGAGTGGCATGTCAAACAAAATGTGGGACGTTCTCGTAGAACATGCAAAGACTTGTATTTTGAGCCACAAACTATACGTTTACTATTCCGATGATGTGCAAAATGTTGGTGTTGTTTTCAATAACATCTACGAATTAAGCGGTTTAGTAGCCGATGGCCATTTCTATGCAACCGACGCCCTTTCCGATAACCAAAAGGTCAGTAACCTATAAATCAACTTAAAGAAACCATGTTGAATGTTGTTGAGTTATGGAGTCTCGTGGTTGCCAAAAGGACGACTGCTGCCAGGTCAGCGCACGGGGCCCAAGGGGTTAGCGCAGACAAGGGTATTTATCGAACGCGAATCTTTTTTGTATGTGCAGATTTTTGTAGATACGTTGATGAACAAGGCATACGATAACTGGATGCATGTAGTGGAGTATGACGGAAAATCATTTTTTGGAGCTCATCATGCTACACAAGTTGATACGGGAACGGCTCCGCAAAACTATCTTAACGCGTTTGATCATCAACTCAGTCTACCACCGACCGTCACTCAAGAACAACCGATATTAAATCCAGTTGTCTCCGGTGGAGGTAACCGCTTATTTTCCTTTTCTAACATCAAACGTCTAAAATACCCTTGAGAGTAAATGTTTATACTCTCTTGTATTAGGTTATGAGGGTAGTGCACCTGCTCAATTCGATACAACCAACACGTTGAATTTGAGTTCTTCGTTTAGAGGATTAGAAGATTACTTTCCCGAAGAAGAAATCCGTATGAGGAGTCACGAAATGCTTGAAAACGAAGATATGCAACATCTGCTACGGTTATTCAACACGGGTAGTGATCAAACCTCGGGTAGTCATGTGAATGAAAGTTATTATCCGGTGAATACGGGTTATATGCCAAACACACCTAGTTTCGGGTACGGGGATAAAACGCGCTCGTCTGGGAAAGCTGTGGTGGGGTGGCTGAAACTTAAGGCGGCTTTGAGGTGGGGAATCTTTATAAGGAAACAAGCGGCGGAAAGACGGGCCCAAATAGTCGAGTTGGAAGATGACCCGTGATTCTAATGGGTAACCCTGTTGTGTATAGTGATAGCTGATAACATTACTCGCCGCGGATTAGGAATGATGTTTGTTGTGTGATAATCACGAGCGAAGCGGTTCTTGCTTGGAGGCCCAGATAAAGCTGAAAGCTTAACAAAAGGAGCGATATAGTGATTGATTTTCTGTATTAGTTGTGTTGTGGTGGTTCACTTCAGATGTAACATAACAACCTTTTGTTGTAATGTAAGACTTGTACTTTGTGTGTAAATGACCAAATTACCCTCATAGTTAACAGACTTGGTGGATGGAATTAGAAATTGGTTAAAACCTCTAAAAACACATAGACTCAAAAAGTAATTTACCCTACAAGTAAATTCAAACCAGAAATGCATATATCATAAATTGCAATGACAATTAAAATTCATAATCAGCAACATCAATTACTCTTTAACAGAAAAAGGATATGCTTATTATGTAAACGGGCATCTAACAACATTAAAAATCAATACATAATATTTTATACTGAGTTGATGTTTAGTTTCTCAGCAAAATCAAAATCTGTATGACATTTTTCTATAAAAGAATTGACTTTTATATAAATATTTAGGGTGAACGGAGTGGGATCGGTAAAGTGGTCGGTACCGAATCCCACTCCACCGCCAATGTTTTACCGAGCCAAGTTTACCGATTGGGGTGGACATTTTCGGTGAAGCTTTACCGATTGGGGGAGAGGAAGGGGGAGAGAGAGATGGGTGTTCCTTCTCAACCAATCATACATTTTTTTTTTTAATAGTTTACCTAAACCCCATTAGGTAAACCACTGCCAACGTTTTTGAGTATTAGGTAAACAAATTAGGTGACTTGACATGGCGCTATGTGATTGGGTGAATTGGGAGTTTACCTATTTTGATTAGATAACCACTCCCCTCACCCTTATAACCGTACATAAATATTCAAATTGTGATAATAATGTTAAATATAACTTTAACAACCAAGATTGTTAAATGAGAAATGCTTTTTAAGTAATAACTAGTGTTCAATAGGAGAGTGTTTGGTTTGAGATTTTTTTAAGAAATTTGAATATGGTAAGAAAATAGAATTTGAAAGAATTGAATTGCAATTTAAATTTGTCCAAGCATTTTGGATTCAAAAGAATTGGAATCTATGATAAGAATTAGAGACGAACAGTCTATTTAATTTGATATGGATAATAACCAAAATACCCCGCATTATGCCTCTTATGTGACTAGGTTTTAATATGAAGGTAGATGGAGTTAGTATGGTGAACTTGGTATGTAAATTGCAACACTTTTGGATTTTGTAAGATATAGCAATAAGCACTAAACCATATGGACCAAACCGCAATTTACTCACAATTATTAAGACGTAAATACAAACATATAAAAACAAAACAAAAAGTGTAACCTCATGAGACATGAACTGCTTCAAAACATGTTTGCTAGATTAAAATAGGGGTTTAAAGGTCCTTGATGATATGAGTATTCCAAAAATAGTCCACAAGCCTGAAACTAAAGATGTACAACAGGTGATTCTACCCTATCACTTGATATACAAATTAGATGTGAATTAATTAGTTACTCGTCGAACAAAAAAGAAAAAATAATACATAAAAAATGACAAAAAATAAAAATAAAAAAATTATGGCATAATGAAGTTACTCCGCGTCTGAGATTTCATCTTCATCTTCATCTAGAATATAAACTAGAGCGCGCTTTCTCGTTGCAAAGACACAAGCAACACCTCTAGATGCTGAACATTTGATATTAACAAAGGTCAAAAACATATCATATAACATTCTTAAAGAATATACCGTAGAATAATTGGTTTTCCTCTAAGCTAGAGAATACATGGATACACGATGTACATATCACACGCGCATACAAATTACATGGATATACATGATTATACATGTACCAAGTGCACATAACTAGGGATGGGATTGGTACACTACCAAATACTGTACCGAATATATTGATACGGTACCTGCTTTGGTACCACTTTGTTTTTATTTTAGTTTTTGAGCACTTGTACGGGTACTAAATAGGTAAAATCAGCACGAGTACCAATATAGTAAATAGGTAAAATCAATACGGATACCATAATACGAAATAAAACATAATATTAAAAAAACTTTTAAAGGTCTACATAAAATTCGGTACCAATACCCTTTTTTATACCAAAATCAATAAAATTGGGTACCTATACATGTACCATCCTGAAATCAGTACCGGTACTGGTACGGTTATTTGGGGGGAAAAAAGCTCATCCCTACACATAACTAATGAAAACATGGATTCATGAATATGTATATACCAAATGCATATAACTAAACTACATTGATACATCATCATCATACTCAGTAAATCCCACCAATAGCAAAGCTAAGGTAGGGTCTGAGGAGGGTAGATGTACACAGCCTTACCTCTACCCCGTAGGAATAGAGGTTGCTTCCAGTGAGACCCCCGGCTCGATTGTAGTTTTGTATCAAGCCTTGGACCTAAGACACATAACACTCAAACAATCGGGACAAAGACTGATTGGTGCATGTACCCCCGTGTCTTTCAGCTATCAACGTCACCACATGATGCATGATTAACCATCCGCCGCTTTTAACGTTATTTTCACGAAATTAGTAAAATAACGTCAAAGTTAGTACCATTTCACTCCCCCCCCCCCCCCCCCGAGCGCCCACACATATATACATTATATGTGCACACCGCAAGCGGGGCATTAAACTACATTGATACATGAGAATGTATATACCAAATGCACATAACTACAGAGCACAAGAAAACACGAGGACGTCTATACCAAGTGCACATAACTAGAGTATACGGATACATAGTGTATAACTAGAGACGGGTAAAAGGCATAAAAATTGGGACTTGTTGGAAGAGGTACTTACCACTAACAGCTAGAGGGGCGATCACAGAGTGAGGAATTCCTCGCACTTTCAAACTATCCATTTCTAAGTATACAATAGAGTCCTGAAAATTAACATCATATCAGTACTTTGAACACAAAACGAAAATGTCATCCTAAAAAAATAGCCATTCCTCTTGAGAATCTTGGTTTTAAATTGCGTGATGCGCTCCGATGCGTTAGGTCCAAAAATCTGATGCGTGATGCGAGCGCATCACGTATGCGATGTGCTTTTTATATAAAAAATACTAAAAAATTAATTATACATAATAACAACTCTTAAAAACACACATAAGCTAAAAAAACACACAATAATAAGACGATAAGAACTATGCTTTTTAGTCCAATCAAGCATACAAAAATATATCTAGAACCACAAAAAAGAGTAGCAAGTAGCAACCATAATGGTCAAAATCAGACATACTAAGAGTCTGTAATTCTGTATCTAGATATTAGTTATAGATATTGGTCACAACTTCCTTCCTTTGCTGCTCTAATCGAGGGCTGTTTTTTTTTTTGCATTTACCCATTTGATAATCTCATTGTTTGAAGCAAACAACAGAAGTTTCCTTTTTGTAGACTATTATCTTTGAAATTGCAGAATGGAATGATGGATCAACAAGTTCCCAGACAACTTTTTGATAAAGTTAAATTTTTGATAAAGTTACTTTTTGTTTCTACCCCTATATCACCTATTTTCCCGCCCAAAAAACCCTATTGTACCGCCCAAACAGCCCAGCACATAGCAAACTCTTTAAAAAACAAAAAAAAACAATATTGCGCGCATCATAGCGCATTTTGCAATGGTCGCATTATGCGAAATTGTCGCAATATCACCGCATCATGTAAACGCACCGCATCAGGTGTTGCGATGCGCTCTTACTAGCGCAACGGGCGCATCACGCATTATGCGCGCATTTTAAAACCAAGCTTGAGATCAAACTTCAAAGTGGAATGAACAATGCAGTTACATTCTTGTAACTTTTAGAGAGATATGTACCTTAAGTTCATGCAATTTCCAAGGGCTTGAAGCATCTGAATTAGGTATAGATACAAACGGAAGATCATCGGCTTGCACAATTGTCATACAAGCTTTCTCCAAGTTTTCGGAAGACGGCCCGTTCAATAGTAGAACAAGTTGACATTCCTGTTACCAGAAAAAAATGTTAATAAACTTGTTGCATAATGCGTATTGCAACTATTTTGAAACGATATAAAGACGTAACTTGGACTGCAAGTATAGTATACCTTATATAGAGACAAATCTACGCAAAGATAGCCATCAGGAACACATAATAACACAGCTTCTAGATCATTGTTCATCAAACACCTCATAACGACTACACAATTTGCAAGCTCTGATGAAGGCTCATCGGGTAATATGAACGTTATATAATCCACAAAACTGTGTTGTTTGGAGTGCATTGCTTCCTGAAACATTCAAGTAGCAAATCATTAGCAGAAGAAACTAGGGGTGTGCACGGCTCGGTTTTCGGTTATTGAAAACCATTCGGTTTCGGTTTTTTCGATTTTAGCAACGGTTCGGTTCGGTTTTTGGAACAAAATTACGTAAGATTCAAAAATAAAAAGTATAATCCAAGATTTAATAGTCTTTCTTAGATGTTTAAATTTAAATTATTATGTTAACCATTTTAATTAATATTTTTCACATAAACCTAACTTCTAATCTATTTTTATGTTTCTCCAAAGTTTTTATCAAGACATTTTCTTTTATAATACTTTGAAAATCATTTAACTTTTATGTTAAATTTTGTTATTTCTTGTAGGCAGCGGGTAAATCATTTTAATGTTTTTATTATAAATACTTAACATTCAAGAATAAAACTAATAATAATCCCCAAATCAATATATAAAAACATTTAAAAATGATTTTTTAGGTTATTCAGTTCGCTTGAGTTTTTTTGTTTTTTTTATTGGTCTTCATAAAATGCAAAAGTGTAAACAAACCGTAAATTTCGGTTCGGTTTTTACGGATCAGTTTTTTGTGCAGTTCGTTTAAATCAGTTTTCTGCTCACCATAGAAGAAACAGTGACGAGCAATGATTGCGTTTGGGGGCATAACCATCTATTAAGTATCAACATACCTTGTAATATGATATGGATGTTGGAACAGTAGAGGATGCAGATTTTGATATCGATTCGATTGGAAACAATGGCGACAAGTTTTGGCAGAGGATCTTTTTGGAAATTGTAGTGAAGGGCATCCGGAACGCCTCTTTGAAACTGCATAGATTAAGTCATTAGTCATTATTAGGGCTGCAAACGAACCGAAGGAATACGAACAAGGCCTTGTTCGTGTTCGTTCGCCAAGGAAATAATGTGTTCACGAACTGTTCATGAACACTTACCGAACGAGATTTGATGTTCGTGTTCGTTCATTAAGGAAATGAACTTGTTCGTGTTCGTTCATTAGTTTTAGGTAACGAACACAAACAAACGTTCATGAACACAAATGAACAGAAACAAACACAAGCAGGCTTTCATGAACAGAAACACTAATATTTATTATATATTAGTGGGAATTTTGAAGTATATAAATAAGATATAAAAAAAAAAAAGCTAACGAACTATCAAATATAAATGAACACGTTACCGAACGTTCATGAACATAAATGAACAAACGAGGTCTCTGTTCATGTTCGTTCATATAACTAAACGAACGAAAGTTCTTGTCGTGTTCGTTCATTTATTAAACAAACGAACTTCCAGCCGAACAGTTCACATATTGTTCGTTTAACGTTCGATTCGTTTGCAACCCTAGTCATTACTATAGGATTGCAAATTTTAAAATAAAACATGTGCTATATAATTGACAATTAAAACTTGTTATATACTTAACATCAGCATAAAACTAGTTAGTTTTGACTCCAAAAGTCAAACAAGAATCTCGATCGCATACCAAGACTCCATTTGTTGAAATTCTTTTGCTAACGTTCTTCGCAGGTATTCCAAATCTGTGAAGCCCCCAAAATGAGCCAATTCTTGTACTCTTTCCATCGTCTCCCTGAATAATAAACGGTATTACTTTGTAATTACTACTTGAAGGGCAAAAAGGTAATTTCAGACACTTTTCCACAAGGATAAAGTTTCAAATTCATTTTTAAGAGAACCCAAAAAGGTAATTAATTCTAGTTTTGATAGAAGAGTACTATGTAAATAAAGATAATATATTGGTTTTTAATATATAAAAAAAAGTAGGACAAAACATGTTCTGAACCAAAATCACATGGGGGTGAACTTTGACTCTTTGAGTTAAAAAGATCCATGTTTGTTGTTTAAAATGTCTCCCAACTGGAACTGAGTTTGTAGGATAAGTTACTTACGAGTCAACTTCAATGCTATGGTCAACTTCAGTTGATTCGAGCAACCGCTTTACTGGATCTTGATCATACAGATACTTCAAAAATAAAATAACCAGTTCACTGCCAAAACAAAGTGAGATGAAGATATAGTAAATTCTTGATGATTACTATAAGAAAGATAACACGAGTACTTTGAATGCGAGAAAAAGGGTAGCTTGCATTGGCCAGCCAGCTAATTTTTTCCCTTTTTAATTCTACAAATCATCATCATCATCATCATCATCATACTCAGTATATCCCACCAATAGCAAAGCTAAGGTAGGGTCTGAGGAGGGTGAGATGTAGACAGCCTTACCTCTACCCCGTAGGAATAGAGAGGCTGCTTCCAATGAGACCCCCGGCTCGATTGTGGTTTTGCATCAAGCCTTGGACATAAGGCACATAACACTCAGCAATTGAGACAAACGCCGATTAGTGCATGCACCCCTTTGTCTTTTGGCTATCAACGCCACCACATGATGCATGATTAACCGTCCCCCTCTTTTAACGTTATTTTCACGAAATTAGTAAAATAACGTTAAAATTAGTGCACTTTCACTTTTGCCCCCCGAGCGCCCACGCATATATACATTCACGAAATTAGTAAAATACATTAATCATTTTTAATTCTACAAATGATTAATGTATTAGATATTGTTTTATAAAGCGTACAACTTGCTAGAATTATATCAAAATTATAGGAGGTTGAACAACAGTTCGGGCAAATTTCAGCCTGTTTGACACGTTTTACGATTAAATAAGTCTTTAAACTTTGACTGTTTGATCGGTTATAGATATAATCTAACTTAAATCAACAACAAACCTATTAAAAGCCAAAAACTGGTGCTGGTCACTTGGTTCCGACATTAACATTTTCACACATTTGTGAAGCCAATTGAAGAAATTTGAAAACTGCAAAAAAAAAAAAAACGAACTTAGTCGTTTTAACTTTTATCATCATTGCTCCAATTGTCGTAAAAATGTTTTAAATTGAAATAATCACCTGTTGAACAGAAGAGGATAAAACCCTCATAAAGCGTTGAACTTGAATGAGCAACATTCCCGATTTCTCCGTTGCATGACTTATTAAAGTCTCGTCCAAACCGATACCTTGATAACGTGAACGCCACTTAGAAAGTCCTCTCAGTTCTCCTATTCTAAATCCAATCATCTCTGCAGCAGGCTGACCACCAAAACATTCTTCTTTGTAATAAGCAGGTCAAACAGGTTGAGATCCCTCATAAATTAGGAGTGTTCAAATGCGTAAAAGACCAGTAAATCGCTTCACTAAGAAACGCAGATTATCTTTGTAATATTACAGGTTTTTATAATCATGATTTGTAAATTACTAAATTTATAACTTCACGTTTATAAAAAGTGAAGTTAATGCGGGTTTGTGGGTTACCCACCCAAAACGATCCAATTTGACCCGTCACCAAAGTCGTCCAAGTAGCAGTTAATGCGGTAAAAAATTGGATATCGGTCAAGGACCGATATTTGAGATATAGGTTATCGCGGTGGGATATCGGTAATTTTCATATCATGTAGAATGTATATATAGCAATTTAAGACTAGCAATTCAGTATACTCTCCTACCTTTAACAAATTAACCTTTTGCAACTTGCAAAACACTAACAATTGTAGCAAGTACGAACTGGTTAAGACTTAAAACACCAACATTTAACACTAACAATTAACAACTAAGACTTAAAACACTAATAGCAGCAATAAGAAAAAAAGGGTAGAAGTTCAGTAATATGTCGGTCAATATCGCCGACAATAACGGTACTGATATTCTGACCGATATTTGACATGGGAACCGACAACCGATATATCGCTGATATTAACTGCATAGCTACAAACTTGAGTAATGTTAGGCTACCTGTAGATGTTCAAGAACGATAACCTGAAGCTCTTTTCCCGCTCCACAGACCAACTTTGATATCCGCTTGAGACCCTGATGAGCAATAGCCATTCAATTATATATATATTTTGTGCTTAACAAAATCAAGTAAAGATTAATGTACCACTTCACCAAGAGAGTTGACTAAAAATTGGTGAACAGCTGGACTTGTGCGGGCACCACCAATAAGGCTAAGAAACTCCTCTTGTGGGGTTGAGTCCAATCCTTTGTTTGATAGGTTAGTAAAAGTCAAAAATCATGATAACAAACATTAAAACATTTGTGATTAATTTTTAAAGCTTTTACTAGTTACCATGGTCATGAATGAGACTAGATAGGGAACCAAATTTGTCATGAAATGTGTGCATTGCATCGGACCATTGCTTAGACATGACAGATAGTGAAGCTCGGATGACTTCTGTTAAATCCTCAATGTTTGAAGCTTGCTGAGCAACTTGGTGAAGCTCGTTTCTCCTGCAAAATTTAGAAATTACATACGTATAAACTTTCAAAATTAACTGATAATTGGTGATTTTAGCATTCCCTAACACTGTTAAGCTTAAATAAAAATCACTTAATAATAAATTTCCTTTTCAAAGGGCTCAACTCAAGCTTGACTCAAAAGGCACGATTATTTATATAAAAATTATATTCGATGAAGTAACTTATTTTAAATACATGTAAGGATTATAATTAATAGCAAAACTCATCCCAGATATATATAATAATTAAAACATATCTTGAGCACAAGTCAAAAACACTTTTAGACAAGTCTTAACAGTATAAAAACCAACAATAACATCATTCGTAGATTTTACTTTACACATATTAAGATATAAATATACATATGACTGAAGGCTTGAAAAGCTCGTTAAGAGCTGTGCCGAGACTTCATAAGCTTGGCTTGGCTCAGCTCACTGTATATTTTGAGCTCACTTTTTATGCTCGAACTCAAACTCAATAAGAGTTCGACTCGAACAAGCTCGAGCTGCTAAATAAAAGCTCCACTCGCTTACAGCCATGAATAGAGGTGTTTTTAGGTTTATAAATCACAGAGATGCTTAGTTGTCGTATAAGCTACTTAACAGATGAAAACTGTCAAATATTATGACAAGGACATTATGTAGAAGGTAAAAAGCAAAAAAAAAAAATATTGAAGTGTCAAATAAAGATTACCTTTTATAGAATATTGAAGTGTCAAGTGTTAAGCAATGGAACCCATGCAAATCATGTTCCGGAACTTGAAGCTCACCAGAGCAAAACACTGTCAAATGGCAAAGATCTTTGGATAACACTACCTGTATACATGACCATGTCAGAAAACATTTGCGTAATACCGTAATATGTTAAATATTTTAGTGTAATCGGGATTGACTTGGTGACCAAAGTGAATTATAATTCTGAGTGTTCAAGTGGAGCCCCGAACAGCCCCTTGGCGGGTGTCCAGGGACAGCGCCCCTGGGAGTAGGGTCCAAGGGGCGGCAGCCCCTGGCTAGGGTCGAGATGCCTTAGAAAAATTGTTTTATTAAAATTACTCTTATTTTCGAGATGCAAAATTAAGGCAGTTTTGAGGCACTTTAAATTAAAAGAATAATAACTGCCTAGAGGCAGTTATCTGCAAGATCATCCCCAAATTCAAAATCAAGTTTCTTGGTCACACTCCTGGTTCATACGAATTTACATACACACATACTAGAGTTCGATTTCTCAATCTGGGTTGTATCCGATTGAATTATTCGGGAGAACCACCAAAATAATTTGATATGAAAGTGATCACACGCCTCTCGGATTATCCGTTGTTTACAAATTTCTCTAACATAAACATAATATTGATCAATTAAAAAAGTAAAGCTCCTATAAATTGGGATTGAAAGATATTCATTTAGGCTTGATCCTATTTCGACCCGTTTACTTATTAACGGGTTGATTCATGTTACGTTTTATTTGGTTGAACAAAAATGTGAAATAGCTTAAGAAGAAACGGGTCAAAATGTTCAAACTTCAAAATGATCGAAAGTCTCCCGAAATCATTGTAATCCAGAATAAAATTAGATTAATATTGGAAAAATACTTATTTTGTCATCATATTTGACACAATGAATATTTACATAAAAGATAATGCTTTCGAACAAAAGGTGGTACAGGTCAACCCAAGTACCCAACCACACGCCTTGGTTTAAAATAGCGTGAGGCGCTCCAAAGCGTTTTGGTTCCAACTTCCAAACGCTTTAAGCGAGGCGAGAGCTTCACGTATGCAAGGCGCTCAAAATAAGAACAATATATATAAAAAAATATTTGTACACATCAATATGACATATTATACTTGTTAATCAATAATAAACACAGAAACATAATTATCAAACACAATTAAACACATAAAAACATAATTAAAACATACATTGAAGTCGAAACACATTTAAAATGTAAACATAAAAAATAGTCTTTAATCAACATTCGACACAAAAGAGCGAGGAGGAGGCGGCTGAACAGAAGAGGTCGTTAGGATAAAGAATTCAAATCTGACGTGATTAAAAGCCGTTGGGCCCCTTATGAAACCCTATTGAAGCTGATTTAGAACGTTGGACCCAAATAAAACCCAAATCTGACCTAATTGGGCCTGAAGCGTCGCTTCACACACCTAGCGCTTCAGGTAAAAAAAAGTGTTTTTCCTAACGCCTCGGCCGTTTCACGCTTCAAGCTCGCTTTTTTAAACCAAGCCACAAGCCCTCATGCCCAAACAAAAAATACCTGTTTTGACATGTTACCTATCCATCTTGCCACCTCCACTAACTATAAATAAAACTGAAACAAAAGTAATCTAAAGTGACTAAGTGGTAAAGGAATTACCTTACAAATTGAAGCATTCAGCAATTTGCAGTCAACATGCTGGTTTGCAAGTGGACAAGAAACTGAAAAGTCATGAATATCCTGCAATCCAACAAACAAAAACATGCAAATCAAGATACCAACCCATACTTATCTTTAAATATCAAGGCTACATTCTTTTCATCATTTATTTTTCCAATTTGTGGCTCATATTTACTTGAGTGAGGAGAAAAGAAGATTACAATTTTCCCAATCGGGAATATGCCAAATATACTGAAGCTTATAACACCGTCTTTATCTGCACTGCATAGAATGTTAAACCGCTGATGTGAAGAGTTCGATAATTCTTGTGATAAATTTTCACTTTCATCCATAAAACCCGTTTCTCCGGGCACAAGTCCGGGCACCCGAGGAGCTCTTGGGGCAGGAGGAAAGAAACGAGAGGTTCGATCTTCATATTTTGCGACAAAGTTGCCATCCTGAACACATGTAGATAGAGATTATAATTTTCGTTTTCGCCATTAAATACAAAAAAAAAGCTTAAAATGTTTTTAAAAATCATACTGAAACTTCTTCGCCTGCGTCATCCTCCCAGTTAAGGCATACAACAGCAACAGTGTGAGGCTTCATGCTTCGTAACAGCTTCCCATTCTGCTTAAACAAATGCATAAGTTTTTACTAACAGGATTCATTGCTTTTCACTATGAACTCGATAATATCATAAAAGCTTATTTAGATACGAAAACAGCTCACTTCAACATCATGCAATGAAATGGTTCCGTCTTGAAGCCCGATGGCTATTGCTTTACCATCTGGACGCCAACATAGAGATGTTATGCACCTTCCTGTAAAATCAATATAAAAAAAGGTAACAATCAAACGCTTCTGTCTTGTTAAAAGTACGACAAGGCAAAACATAAAGCCAAAAGTTAAAAAAAAATAGGGAAATTGGATTTTAATAATCCCACCTAGAGGTGGTTGGCCAATATTGGTTCCACCTTTGAATATTCCCACTGGGAGTCCCACCTTTTAAGTATTTTGTTCTCACTAGATGGTGAGAGAGCCCATTTGGTATATAAACCCCACATTGGTTGCTCATACAACCGATGTGGGACAAGTCCCATACCTTGCAATGGTTTCAATCCCTAACAATCGACCCTTCTTAAGGGCCAACGTCCTCGTTGGTCACGGATGGCTCTTTCCAGGCCACCACTCCGAGCCTCGTTGGTCACGGCTGGTTCTCTCCAGGCCACCACTCCGAGTTCTGGTTCTGATGCCAATGTTACATACCAAACAAGAGAACTCTACCCAAAAGACTAGTCTGGTGGATGAGATAGCCCGTTTGGTATATCACATCAATTGCTCATACAACCGATGTAACTGAAACCATTGACAAGTCCCATACCTTGCAATGGTCTTAGTTACATCGGTTGTATGGGCAACTGATGTGGGGTTTACATACCAAATGGGCTCTCTCACCCACCAAACTAGTCTTTTAAGTTGAGTTCTCTTGTTTGGTATGTAACAACTTACCTCGAGACGCTGCTCCAAATGACGAAAATGGTGCTTCAATTCGGGTGTTTAAACTTCCAATTAACAAAAATAAAACCATTTGGAGCACCGTTTCGAGGTAAGTTTTACATCAATCGACCCGTATCATCGTTCAAATCAAAAGCCCTAAAACATCAGTTCGAAATTCGGAAGAAAACTTAACTCCGGTAAGTTTTTTTAACGAAGGTCCAGTGAGAACAAAATACTTAAAAGGTGGGACTGCGGGTGGAAATATTCAAAGGTGGGACCAATATTGGCCAACCACCTCTAGGTGGGATTATTAAAATAATACTGCATTCGCACCGATATTCAAATACATGTTCTCTTTACCAGGAGAAAAGAAAAGTAAATCCCATACATGATCTAGACTAAAAATCAGCCCTAATTGTAATTTGTAACCAATTACCCAAACTAATAGAAATATACATAAAATGCGAATTAGATTTAAAGAAAAGCACGTCTAGTTCAATCATATTATGCCAATTTGCATATATATATATATATACACACACACACACACATCAAAGACTAAATATAACCATACAGCTCAAATACAATAGCTGAATGAAAATACTAACCTGGAGAGATGGTCCATAGCCTCTGCCAATTAAACCGATGCAACAAAATCTTTGAATCCTCGGTAACCATAGCCAGCAGATCTTTCTCCGGGTTCCATTCAGCAATTTTTATCTTCACAATTTGAATATTGAGGAAAATAATTACTCTCTGAATATGATACATTTGGCTAATATTGAACTTCAAAAACTTAAGAAAAACACAAATTCTAGGTTTAGAACAAGTCAATCAATGTTGTAAAATTCGAAACTCATGGTGCCCTAACTAATTCAGATAATAGAGAATGTAATGAATGACCTGTGAGGCTAGTGGCTTGTCGAATTGAAGCTGAAATGGAACGATTCTTGACACGTCTTCTTCATCTGTTTCCATGTTGATTAGTGAGTGATTTTTGAATGATTTTGAAACCTGACTGAGATTTGGAAGGGAAGGCTTTTAAAACCTTGAATCGATCGGTTTTCTTTATTCCGTTCGGTCTGGTTTTATACCTTAAACCGGCCGGTCTGCAGAACCCAACCCAACCCAACCTTTTTTTCTTATTCTATCTCCTAATTTTACACTAAACATCCAAATGGCCTAATATCATGACTCTTTAGTAAACATCACCAACAAGCCCATTAGTAATTCTCTCTCTTTTTTTAACGTCTATTAAATCCTTATTATCCGAGTACACCCGTTAGCAGAAGGTCAACCACATTCATGATGATTGGAGACAGAGCTAGTCCGTTATCAATTTAAGAGGAAATCCATTGCCCAAATGTCATTATGGTAAAACCCTTAACTTACGCATAACAATTTGTCATGAACGAGACTTCAACCGACAACCTTCTCTAGAGAAAGACATCGGATACTACTAGAGCACTGCCCCTTTGGTGTAATTCGCCCTTTTAACATATGCCCTTCTTTAGCTACAAATTCCCTTTTTCGTTATTTGGTTTTTGAGTAAAACAAAATTTAATTTATGGTTTTCTAATTTAGTTACAAGTTTATGATTTTTTAATTAATGATGGAAATCAAGTTAGTTTTTGTCTTTTCAAATTTCAAATTGATTGGATATTATTTTCTTGTTCAAATTAGTATTAAGTAGGAATAGAGTTGGCTTTAAAACATCACAATTTGAAGAAGAAAAAAATGATATACTGAACCAAAAACCAACTTGATGAATACCTATAGTGATATTCACTATTCAACGTTTTGCTTCAAACACAAACCAAACCTAGCCGAAATTATTTAAAACCGAACCGAATTACATATTTGATTTTTGGTTTCAAGAGTCTTAATTGGATTCAGATCAAATAACCCAAATTACACATATATACATATACATATACACATACACGCACATAAATACAGTGTAGTGTTAGAATAAAAAGGGAAATAATTGTACGAAGGAAAGGGAGAGATATTGGGCATTGAAAGGGGGGTTTAGAAACGCGCTATATCCATGAGGTTGATGGACCATTGACAAAGGCAAAGCCTTCAGAAACACCTAGGCTGGGAGGTTTTGAGTTCAAGTCTCGTAGACAACAAGGATTGAAAGAAATTTGCCTTTAAAACATATTTGATTGCTGAAATTTAATTCGAACTTTTGTCAAAAACCGGTATCACTACAGAAGAAATGAGAGGCACCACATCACAAAGGATGGAAAAATAAGGGAAGGGTATAACGAAAATAGCCAACCACTGAACATAGTTGATCAGGCGGCAGTCACTGGCGACACATGCAATGTCGCCAGGTATTTGATCTGTGTTTAATATTCTGGTTATCCCAGTTACATCTTGGTGTCACCGGTGCATCTAGGATCGAAGGAATAGAACGATCATATCTGACAAAGACTCAAAGACTCTGTGGTGGTCGGCAACACTGAACGAAGACATGAGTGTTGGTGGAACACTAATCGAGTGTCACCCGACGACACCAACAAAGTGTCACCGACGCCCATGATTATTCATCTGACGCCGAGTCATAGTCGTACAATTCAATATCAATGCGTAAGTCAAGACGAGACGATTGAAAAAAGGAACGTCGAGTGAAGGTCAAAGATATGAGGGAACGTAACTTGCGATTGAAGAAATATATTTTGTTTAGACAAATATATTTTACATTTTTGAGACTTGGTTTACTTGTTTAAAAGAGAGTTTTGGTGAGTTATTAAGTTTAGGGGATTAAAGTGTAATTAGCCTTATCTTGGTAAGGCTATAAATAGAAAGAGTGAATTAGGGTTTTTAAAAAACACACATTAAGGATATTTGGGGTTTATTGTAAACATCAATATACAAATAATTTGGGGCTTTTAAAGATCAAATAGTGTGTTCATCCTGTTCTTCATAATTTCCATAAAATTTGGTCCAGACATCAAATCAATTGATGTTTTGGATCTAGCTCTTCATTAGAAACATTATTAGCATCGTAGATCCGGATTTAGGACTTATAATAACACATATCCAACTAGGGAAAACCACTCATTCTTTTTTTGGAATGACAACTATTATATATATATATATATATATATATATATATATATATATATAGTGAGGTTCATTGGGGAACACTAAAAAGTGGGGAACAGTGGGGAACCGACTCAAACGAACTCCGATTGGACTCATTCCAGCGGCGTTGTAACCGGCTCGTCGAACCCTAACTAGGATCTCTTAACCCTAAACCCTAAATCATAACCCCTAAACCCTAAATATATTAGGGTTTGGCTTTTAGGGTTTAGCTTTAGGGTTTAGCCTTAGGGTTTAGCTTTAGAGTTTAGCTTTAGGATTTAGGGTTTAACTTTAGGATTTAGGGTTTAGCTCTGTGGTTTAGCTTTAGGGGTAGCTTTAGGTTTAGCCTTTAGGGTTTAGCTTTTAGGGTTTATAGTTTAGATTTTACGGTTTAGCTTAGGTTTTATCCTTATCTTTTAGCTTTAGGGTTTAGAGCTTAGGAGTTAGGGTTTAGGGTTAAGAAATCTTAGTTAGGGTTCGATGAGCCGGTTCCAACGCCGCTGGAATGAGTCCAATCGGAGTTCGTTTGAGTCGGTTCCCCGCTGTTCCCCACTTTTTTAGTGTTCCCCAATGAACCTTCCCCTGTATATATATATATATATATATATATATATATATATATATATATATAAGGAGAAATCTTATGGATAAAGTTTTACAAAACATAAACCGTCAAAAGAAGGTTTATAAATTTTACAAAATTAAAACCCGTCAAATTAACTTATAAGGCAAATTAAAACCAGTCCAAAAACACTCCCTATCAATCAATAAAAACGGGATTCAAAGCGGACCAAGGTTCCCTTAGATCATTAATTGCTAGTTTAAAATTTTAACCCTGCCAGTTCATGTTTTAACCAAAAATCTTTTATAATATTAGGACCATGTTATCAAAGGATGAAATTGAGCCATGCTTCAATACTTTAAGGGCTTTAGCCCATCATGATTATAATAAAGAAATCAAAATTAAAATTCTTACTTTGGAACACCGGAGAGATCTTCAAAGTCGAAAGATTTTATTCAAACTTCAAATATTTTACAAGTGCATAATTTTTAGAGAGAGAAGAGGGGCTAAAGATTAGTGTGCCTCTATCTAACAAACAAACCTCTATATATAGAAAACTAGAAAGGAAGCAAACAAAAACCAAAAGAAAGAACGGACAAATGAAGAAAAGTAAAAGTAAAGAAAAAGCAAAAGTGGCTCTATAATTGCCCAAAGTGCTCTATTATTGCCCATAATGCCGTGTATGATGGCCCAACTTTTCCCATTTTGTCAAAGATGCCCAGTATGAGTGGGGCCCTTGTGTCAATTCAAAGATCAATCTTTTTTCACCTCATCTTTGGATTCTTTTTCTGGGGTAAATTCTTTTACCACTGTCTGAAGATATGCTTCTAAGTCATCATCCAGTTTTATTTCTGGAATATCTTCTATTGGTTGAGACTCTCCGGCTAGACATGAAAACCGGTTCTCATCATCTTGACTGGTAGATGAGATTGACATTGCTTTGGAGGAGCTTTCAGTAGTTGATTCAAAAAACTTTTTTAACTCCTTCTTCATCTCTTCTTTGTATAATTCCAGAATTTCAGCCTTTGAGGTTATGGAGACTGCTTGCTTTTCCTGAATCCTTCTTGACATCTGTTCAAAGGGACTTGGGAGCTGTCTTTGTTGTCTTTTAACAATTTGAGTTTTATAATACTCAGTTTTATTGGTGATCAAATTTATTGTGTCTTGACCTTCCAATTCTTTTGTAGATTTATTAACTCTTATCATTGTTGACCAGAACTTTGTATAAGAAGTCCTTTTGAGACAGGGAATATTATCCCTCAGGGTATAACCTGTTGTGGGTTTCCATCTCCAAATCCATGGTATGGAGAATTCTATAAAAAAAATACATCGAGGCTATTCCCTCAAACCAAGTTTTATTATACTCGGCTTCTATTAGGTCTGGAGCTACAAATTCCCTTTTTCGTTATTTGGTTTTTGAGTAAAACAAAATTTAATTTATGGTTTTCTAATTTAGTTACAAGTTTATGATTTTTTAATTAATGATGGAAATCAAGTTAGTTTTTGTCTTTTCAAATTTCAAATTGATTGGATATTATTTTCTTGTTCAAATTAGTATTAAGTAGGAATAGAGTTGGCTTTAAAACATCACAATTTGAAGAAAAAAAATGATATACTGAACCAAAAACCAACTTGATGAATACCTATAGTGATATTCACTATTCAACGTTTTGCTTCAAACACAAACCAAACCTAGCCGAAATTATTTAAAACCGAACCGAATTACATATTGGATTTTTGGTTTCAAGAGTTTTAATTGGATTCAGATCAAATAACCCAAATTACACATATATACATATACACATACACGCACATAAATACATAGTAGTGTTAGAATAAAAAGGGAAATAATTGTACGAAGGAAAGGAAGAGATATTGGGCATTGAAGAAGGGGGGGGGGTTAGAAACGCTCCATATCCATGAGGTTGATGGACCATTGACAAAGGCAAAGCCTTCAGAAACACCTAGGCTGGGAGATTTTGAGTTCAAGTCTCATAGATAACAAGGATTGAAAGAAATTTGCCTTTAAAACATATTTGATTGCTGAAATTTAATTCGAACTTTTGTCAAAAACCGGTATCACTACAGAAGAAATGAGAGGCACCACATCACAAAGGATGGGAAAATAAGGGAAGGGTATAACGAAAATAGCCAACCACTGAACATAGTTGATCAGGCGGCAGTCACTGGCGACACTCGCAATGTCGCCAGGTATTTGATCTGTGTTTAATATTCTGGTTATCCCAGTTACATCTTGGTGTCACCGGTGCATCTAGGATCGAAGGAATAGAACGATCATATCTGACAAAGACTCAAAGACTCTGTGGTGGTCGGCAACACTGAACGAAGACATGAGTGTTGGTGGAACACTAATCGAGTGTCACCCGACGACACCAACAAAGTGTTGCCAACGCCCATGATTATTCATCTGACGCCGAGTCATAGTCGTACAATTCAATATCAATGCGTAAGTCAAGACGAGACGATTGAGCAAAGGAACGTCGAGTGAAGGTCAAAGATACGAGGGAACGTAACTTGCGATTGAAGAAATATATTTTCTTTAGACAAATATATTTTTCATTTTTGAGACATAGTTTACTTGTTTAAAAGAGAGTTTTGGTGAGTTATTAAGTTTAGGGGTTTAAAGTGTAATTAGCCTTATCTTGGTAATTAGGGTTTTTAAAAAACACACATTAAGGATATTTGGGGTTTAATGTAAACATCAATATACAAATAATTTGGGGCTTTTAAAGATCAAATAGTGTGTTCATCCTAGTTCTTCATCCCGTTCTTCATCCTGTTCTTCATAATTTCCATAAAATTTGGTCCAGACATCAAATCAATTGATGTTTTGGATCTAGCTCTTCATTAGAAACATCATTAGCATCGTAGATCCGGATTTAGGACTTATAATAACACATATCCAACTAGGGAAAAACCACTCATTCTTTTTTTGGAATGATAACTATTATATATATATATATATGTAACACCCCGTGTTTCGAAAGCCAAAGTCAAGGTCAAAGTCAACGATCGATCGTGTGACTTGACTGATAGTGAATTTCTTTTATGTGTTTACTTTAGTTGTATTATGTGGAGTAAGTGTCAATAATCGCAGTAATCGACGTGTGTTATTCGCTATTTAATCGACTTACGAGTGTGAACTATAAGAAGTAACAATACGATAAAGTCAACTAAACGCTAATCAATCTAATTTAATCAACATCGAATCGCAATCGAACTCGCAACTCGAATTACGCATTGGTTATGGTTATACGTGTGTGTGCCTTATGTGTTAATTGTGCATGTTTATTTATGTTATGTGTGGTAATCAATCGAAACGCAATCGAAACTCAATCGCAATCGAACTCAATCGCAATCGAAACGGTATGGTAATTGGTAGAGAAGAGATAGTGCGAGATATGAGTAGTTAGGATTAAAAGTAATTTGATAAGCAACTCTATCGCATCGCTCACTCGAATCACATCGCAACGCGCTAATCGAAATGGCAAAACTCGCCGCGCCAAGCACTCGAACCAGGTGCCAGCCGACCGAACAGCCACCCGGCCGGACTGCCACCCGAGCGAGGTGTCATCCGACCGAGGAGCCACTCGGTCGGGCTGCCACCCGGGTGAGATGCCATCCGACCGACCAGCCCTTTCCATTTTGTGAATCCTATAAATACCCCTTGCCACTCTCAAACTTTCTACTTTTGGCAACTGACGTTCGACCAGCTCGTGATCCCCACCTTTTCTTCGATTTATCTCAATTCCGGTAAGATCTCGTCCTAAATCTTGTACTTCCTTAATCTACACGCACTCCTACACCTTTCTATCTTTTGAATCTTAACTTTTAACCGTGAAATCATCAAGATTCAAGGTGTTCTAGGATAATGTCATCATGTGTTCTTGAAGAACTTCATGTTTTGGCCTCAATCCACCAAGAACAACTTAGATCTAATCGATTTTCACATAAACTAACAAAGATCTTTCATAGATCTAAACATATCTACAATGAAAAGGATTGAAAGATGGTTTTCCAACTTTCTTTCAACTCTTTTACACTCAATGCACTCAAAACCGATAGAATCGGAGCGCGTGCCGACTTACTACTCATTCATGTGGTAGGGATGGCTCAAGATCCGTATTCTATCAACGAGGTTAACGATTTCGGGTTAAACGTGGAACATCGTCTCGAACCGTCCACTGATCGGGTTTGGGTGATTCCTGTCCGGTCAGGAGCACCAAGTATGGACGAGGTTTCTGTTACTTAACACATTATCAAAATATCTCGATAAAACGACAAATCATCAAAACAACCAAGTGTAAGACGAACAGGTCGACCAGGACGGAGTGCCGTCCGATCGGACTGCTGTCCGAATGGACGGCCATTCGTACGACCGGCCACCCGTACGACTTGCACCTTGGTCCCACACTTAACTATATTTGCCAGCATTTGAAGTCTGAATGTTGAGCGAATTATTGTCCGACCGGACTACCATCCGATCGAACTGCAAATCGAATCATGAGATATTTAAACTTCAACACTTAAACAATTTCCAACATGTTCACTGCACAAAGGATACCACCCGACCGAACGACCGTCTGATCGAGTGACCCCTTCTGTGAACTTGTTCTCACTGAAGTGCCCAACCGAACGGGTTGCCGTCCGATCGAACGACCATCCGACCGACCGACCGACCGACCTGAAAGGTAGAGATACTTCAATGTTTTCTAAATACTACAACGAAAACTTCAAAAGTCAAGCCATCATACACAAACACATCCTTTCCAAAGGAAGGAACAATCCACTCGAACAGTCATCCGACCGGATGACCGTCCGAACGGACTACCACCCGCACGGCTGGCCGTCCAATCGGATTACCATCCGATCGAACTGTTGTCCGACTCACTTGTACCTTGCATCGTTTTACGCGTCGCTTATCGTTATACTATCGATCTGTTCAGGCTAACCTTACTCTCTAGCGCTCCCTTCAATCCATCAATCGCTGTGAGTATACTCGATCCCTTTTTTGCTTTATGCACTTTTGGGTGTTACATACGTTACAAATATTGAAATCACATCGAACACACTACTCAATACTATTTAAGCGCTAACCATTCCTGCATGTTATACGTGGCTTAATGAATGCTTGTTTGTTATGTTTACAGATGGAATGTTGTCTACCTGCCTTAGCAACGATAGTACTATAGTTTGGACTCAACACCCGTTCACTTGGGGGTTGTTAAGGACAATTATTTGCATGGATTACAGTGGTGATCATGTATTACGAACTGCCTTGGGCAGTCAACCCGTAGTCATTGGTATCGATAGATCTATGTCGATAACTAACGTGCTTCATTTCACTATGCGTACGTGCTGGTTATGCGTAAACGATTTCGAACTCTATTATGCTATTATCAAACTTGTATGCTCACCTTTACACTATTTGTATTGACTGTTACTTTAACGTATGTGACAGGTGCTTAAGTTGTTTATATGCTTAGCTTGCTGTGAACTTGAGGCAATGAGAGGTCTAGGATGCTCTTTGTGCTGTGATGAAATCGAAGCTAGGAAAAAAGGTCCTAGAAACCAATAAATAAACTATCTATGTATAAATCTGAGTTGTCGGAACAGAACTACTTGACTAGATTTTGTCTGTAATAATTTGTTTGCCTTTTAAGACATGGTATGGGACATGTTACTTTAAATTAATTGGTAATGATAATTGTTATGGAAACTTCTGGACAATCTGTTTCGTTCAGTGCCATACCCCGATGTT
This sequence comes from Helianthus tuberosus, assembly GCA_030545235.1. Lineage (NCBI taxonomy): Eukaryota > Viridiplantae > Streptophyta > Magnoliopsida > Asterales > Asteraceae > Helianthus > Helianthus tuberosus. The sequence goes on along the minus strand of CM060448.1, from coordinate 140,319,198 downwards.
TCCGCCATCGGTTGGGGTGTGGCAGATTGGTATCAGAGCCATAACTATAGGGAATTAGGCAAGACACGACCTAGTCCGGGTCGATGTCTTAGAGACCTAGTCTATAGTTAGGAACCAACAGACCAACTCGTACATATCCAGTAGGGATTGTGTATGAGCTTACTGCCATTTCTCGCAATTCTCGCCTACGGTACATGATGTGTGCGTATATATACATAATTTTGCAATGAATTTACACACGATTTGGTTTTAAATTTATAAAAGTGCTAATTACTTTTACATCAAAACACACACGAAAGAGGCAAGTGTACCCCGTCACATATGTAATAAAGTATCGGTAAGAACCAAGTATCGATCCAAGGAAATGGGCGGAGAAATAATACTAGACCTTTGTCACTAAACTACCGGTAAAAACATAGGTTTGTTTGATTTTAACTAAACTAAAGTAAGCATAAACAAATACATAATAAAAACATAATAGATAATAGATAAAAAGCCTTGCTTAATACACAACCACAACATATCAACTAAGTCGGTTTTGGCACTAGAAGCATTCGGTCAATATTCCAATTTAAGACAATCAGTATCCCTTTCGGGAATCCTAACATGACAATCATTCGGAAAGCTAAAACGATAAACACATTTTAACCACCTAAAATTGTTCTTTAACGTGCAATTGATAAATGTCTATGAAAATCTCTTAAATATAAGCTAGTCATCCGTTAAGAGTTTTCTAACCGCACTTAATCAAGGAAAGAGACACCGATAAACACAATGCAACCACCGAGACAAGCATAAACTAGATTAAATCACAACCGAGTTCATTTTACAAATCTTGCACAATAATTCACTCAGATAGCAATTTTGGCCTAAACTACTAACTAAGCTAACAAATCATGGCAAGAATTTATAACGACACCATCTAACCCGTTAAGGTCCTTACGTGACGGCAAGCTCTCTTGATTAACAATAATTACATTTTATTAAATCACTAACCATTTCTAGTATCATGATGCATACATTTAAACCAAGCTAAACTAGTTAACCAAGTTCAAAGTGTACTAATACAAGATTAATTAAGCTTCATTTTCCAACTATCTTAACTAACCAAGCATCAATCATCCAACATAATTACTTATAATCAAGAATTCAATATCAATAACAAGGTTGCAAACTAATCATCAAAGATTAACATAGAAAATACTTCAAGTGTCATTACAAACAAGGCTTAACATACTAATGGCTATAATTTAGCAAGGGATTGTTTGTGTTTTTGCCCAAAGGCTACAATAATACATAAACAATAATCTAAGTACTTGAAAGATTAACAAAATCATGGAAAGATTAGAAAACCAAACCATAAACAAGTACTAGACTAAGGATCCGGGTAGTAATGGAGCTAAACGGCACAATGTGGCTTGAATCCGGGTCAAAAGCAAAGCCTCCGGAGCCTGTAAATTCGCCTGTGAAGCTCCCAAAAATCCAGAATATCGAACAGAATGTTTCTGTTCTGTTTTTATATTTTTCGCTGTGGCACGGTCGTTCTTCATATGGCACGACCGTGCACTTTAAGCAATTATTGGGGATGGCACACCATACTGCATGACGTCATCAGATCGTTGACCAGATTCGAAATCGCATGACCGTTCTTCCTGTGGCACGATCGTTCTTCGCCGGGACAGTGTTGCACGAGCTGTTGCACCTGTGGTGCATTTCCTAGGTTTTTGCTGATGTTCGGAGTCGCACGGTCGTTTTCGGATGGCATGTCCGTGCGTCCCCGGGATGACCTTGTATGCCTTGCACTCCTAGTCGCACCCTCGTTCATTGCCGGACAAATCAACAACTGTCGGAGATGCACGGTCGTGCATCAGGTCGCACGACCGTTCCACAGGCCCAGGTCAGTTTCCTTAACAGAATGTCCGCAGCTTCGTCGTTTTGTCCGGAAAGTCCTCGTTTTCACTATCATCTTGTCTGGTATGCTGTTTTAAGCCTGTAAACAAAAATGTAGATAATTAAGTATCCGAATGACGGTTTTACGGCCAAAAACGCATAAAATAGGGGTAAAACGGAGGACTAAAATATGTGTAAATTAACGGGATGTGTGCCAAACACCCAAGAATCAAGGCAGAAGCACAGTCCTGAAGGTCAAAATGTGCACAACAAGTCCTTGTGAATAGTTGAACCACTTTGGATAGTCAATGTCTAATAGCCGCAGACGATATATTTCTCGATTTTTATGTGTTCGATTCTGAGCCCACAACTGCCGACTCTGATGATTCGTCGATTTTATGCGTTTATATGTGTGTTTATCTGTTTATGTGCTTAAATTCTGGAGACTTGTTCGACTTTTGCTTTCACTTCGATCGACACGCACGACTCGCACTGCACTCCTATCTCAAAACTCTGACAAATCGCTAAATTATGGACGACCTTATGCTATGTTATACGCTTATACTACTATACTACTCGACAAGTTATTCGCGACCGCTATTATCGAACACTCGCAAACTTGAATGATGGGTTTCTGTGTTCTGAGGTAGTCGGAATGCTCTACGTGTCTCTATATGCTCCTATGTACCTCTGGTGATTAAATGCGTATGTGCTTCTATGCTTCTGTGCTCTACGTGCTTATGTGCTTATGTGTTTATGTGCCTCTGTGCTTATGTGAATCTATGATTATGTGATACATGTTTCATTGTGTTCCTGAGCTTTAGTAGTAGTAGGATTGTGAGATGAGATTCGAATATGTCATGTTGAGTCTTGTGACGATGTCTGTTGCAGACAATGTCGTCTTCTGGATCTCGCGCTACCCGAGACGCTCGCCGAAAGCAGGCAGACAAATGCCTTGCTGCCATGATCACTAAGCAAATGGCAAAGGTTGTACCCCAAGTCGTCAGCGAGCTGTACGAAAACATGAGCAAATCGTCTGAGGAATCCCGAACTGAGACTCCCAAAGCTGCTTTCAGCTTCAAACAATTCAAGGCATGTGGACCGAAAGAGTTCACCGGGGAGGAAGGCCCTACAGCTTTGTTTCAATGGTTTGACTCCATCGAGGTCACACTACGACAGAGCGGTTGCCCCGATAACCTACGCACTCTCAACGCGACTGGCGTCTTCCAGTCCCGCGCTTTAGACTGGTGGACAGCTGAGAGGAACAAACGTGGGAATGATGCAGCCTACGGTCTGTCATGGGACGAGCTCAAGGAAGTCATGCTGGAAGAATTTTGCCCTCCTCATGAGCGCCAGAAGTTAGAAGATGAATTCTGGCACATAAAGCAGAAGGATGGAGAAAACGCTGCACTCACTGCTCGCTTCAAACAGCTCAGTATTATTTGTCCTGATCAAGTCAAGACTCCGGAGATCGTAATCAAGAAGTATATCCGAGCCCTGCCTGACTGTGTTGCAGATTTCATGCAAGCGGCCAAGACTACAACGATCGAAGAGACTTACCTACTGGCCGCTGAAATCAACGACAAGCGGGTCATGGCTGGTGTCTGGGATAAAACTTCGAAGCACCTGCATCAAGTCACCGCCGCACCAACTGCTGAAACCGCCGCCGCTCAATCATCAAAGTCCTCACGCCGAAAGAAGATGAACAACAACAGTAGCTCAAACAACAAGAATTGTGCTGTCACCACCACTGCTGCTCCACTCCAAGCTGTACCGGCCCAGCAGCAGCACCATCACCGTCCAGCACCAGTTACTTATGCACCGCCAGCAAAGCGCGCATACATAGGCCCCCACCCGGCTTGCCCGACATGCTCTTATCATCACCCGGTGGGTCTCGCATGTCGTTTCTGCGCTCACTGCAATATGTACGGCCACTTCACTACTAATTGTCGTACTGGTCCCCGACAAGCCCCAGCTCAAGCCACTGCTCATCAAGCTCTGCTCCCAGCCCCGCAAGGCCAACAAGCGGCTCAGGCACCCACGGTCAACGCCCGAGTCTGCTTCGCATGTGGTGATCCCAACCACTTTGCGAACATGTGCCCGAACAGGGTTGTGAAACAAGAGCCCCAGCAACAGCAGCAACACCAGCAGCAGCAGCCTCAACAGCAGCAACAAGCCGCACGCGCCAGAACCTTCAACATCAATGTGCGCCAAGGCCAGGCTGACAACAACGTGGTCAATGGTACATTCCTTGTGAATGGTATTTATGCATCGTGTTTGTTTGATACTGGAGCCGATAATTGCTTTGCGTCATCCGAATTCGAGTAACTCCTTAGTCGTAAGCGCTCCCAACTCTCCTCGACGTTCGATGTTGAAGTTGCCACCGGAAGAACTGTCGCCGTTAATTATGTTCTTCGTGATTGTACTCTTGAGCTCAACAATCACATTTTCCCAATCGACCTCATCCCGATGCAAATTGGAAGTTTTGACATCATAGTAGGCATGGACTTTCTTCGCGAAAACCATGCTGAAGTTGTGTGTTTCGATAAGATGATTCGATTCTCGCTCGCGAATGGTGACTTATTGTGTGTCTATGGTGAAATTGCTTCGAAAGGTCTCAAGCTCATGTCCTGTGTCCAAGCTAGCAAGTATCTCCACAAGGAATACAGAGCTTTCTTGGCTAACATTGTAGTAGCGGAGAAGGAAAAGAAAGGAAAGACAGAAGTGAAAGATGTTCCCGTGGTTCCTGAATTCCCAAATGTGTTCCCTGACGACCTTCCCGGTCTACCGCCAAGTCGTGATATCGACTTTCGTATCGACCTCATTCCTGGAGCCAACCCTGTTGCCAAAGCTCCTTACCGACTCGCACCATCAGAAATGCGCGAACTCTCAAACCAACTCCAGGAATTACTTGAGAAAGGCTTCATTCTCCCGAGCACCTCTCCTTGGGGCGCGCCAGTCCTTTTCGTCAAAAAGAAGGATGGGTCATTCCGGATGTGCATCGACTATCGGGAACTGAATAAGTTGACTATCAAGAACCGCTATCCCCTGCCTAGCATTGATGATTTGTTTGATCAGCTACAAGGTGCTACATGCTTCTCGAAGATCGATCAACGCTCAGGCTATCACCAACTACGCATTCAGGAGGATGATATACCCAAAACCGCTTTTCGTACACGATACGGCCACTATGAGTTCGTTTTTATGCCTTTTGGTTTAACCAACGCACCCACGGTTTTCATGGACCTGATGAATCTTGTGTGTAAACCATATCTCGACCGTTTCGTCATCGTGTTCATCGACGATGTCTTGATCTATTCCAAGTCGAAGACCGAACACGCGCAACATCTACGTTTGGTTCTCGAGCTACTCCAGGGGAACCGATTCTATGCCAAGTTCTCAAAGTGCGAATTTTGGCTGGAGGAGGTTCAGTTTCTGGGTCACATTGTCAATAGTCAGGGTATTCACGTTGATCCCGCGAAAATTAAAGCCGTTAAGAGTTGGATTACACCTAAGAACCCGTCTGAAGTCTGTTCTTTTCTTGGACTAGCGGGCTATTATCGACGATTTATCACAGGATTCCCAAAGATCGTTGTGCCGCTTACCGCTCTCACGCATAAAGACAAGCCTTTTGTTTGAGGAACTGAACAAGAGTCTGCTTTCCGAACCCTCAAGCACATGCCTTGCAATGCTCCTGTTCTCACTCTACCCGCTGGAAACGACAACTTCATTGTCTATTGTGATGCTTCCAACCTTGGTCTTGGTTGTGTTCTTATGCAGCGAGACAAGGTTATAGCTTACGCATCTCGTCAGCTCAAAATCCATGAGAAGAACTATACAACCCATGATCTCGAGCTAGGCGCAGTTGTTTTTGCGTTAAAGATTTGGCGACACTACCTGTATGGTACCAAGTAGGGATGGCAAAAATACCCGAACCCGATGGGGAAGCCGCTACCCGAACCCGAACCCGATTTGACCGGGGAATCCCCGATTTGACCGGGGATGGGGACGGGGATGGGGAATCCCCGAATAGAGAAACCGGGGATGGGGGCGGGGATGGGAATACCCCTCGGGTCCCCGAACCCGTACCCGAACCCGTACCCGACATGTAAATATTATATACTTTATATATATATATATATATATATATATATATATATATTATTTAATACTTTATTTAATTAGTTTAGATTTAAGTGCACAATACCTGTAACCCACTCATTTCAGTGGATCAATATTTAATACGCATGCCTGACATGATTTCACCTTCCAATACGCATGCCCACATAATTAGTTTAGAATATGGAATTGAATTAAGAGTTCCCCACATTCCCATGAACCTACTGAACCTTTAAGATAGCACAAACACTTCGAATTTAGTCGGTTTTAAACCTGCAACTCGCCGGAACAGGTCCTGATCGCCGGAGTTAATCGATTCACCCATCCCGACATTACCGGTTAGTTGTTATTCGTTCAAGTTGTTCGTTTTTAGTCATACAATGTTTTTAAGTATCGAATTTAGACAATAACATAGGAATTGCCCGTTAAATCGATTTTTTTGCTTTGCTATCGTTACATAGGAATGGCGTCAGTAGAAGAAAATGAGAGACAAACACAGTCAACACCAAATGGCTCTTCATGTGCCCAGCAAGATACTGCAACTACTGAACATTTTGATGAAGCAACTGAACAGGGTGCTGAAAATCGCCGAAACAAGAGACGCAAAAGTGTTGCTTGGGAACATTTTGATAGGATACCTGTTAATGGAAAAATGAAGGCAAAATGTAGACATTGCTTCTCATATCTTGGGGGTGAAGGAAAAAATGGTACTAAACATTTGTTGGATCATATGAAATCGTGCAAAGCTAGGAAACAACCAAATATCAAAGAAAGAATATTGGTAGGGAACATGAAGTCAGAAATGTCTACTCAAGTCTACAGTGAGAAAGATGGAAGAATTGCATTGGCTAAAATGGTTATTTTACATGAGTACCCACTTTCAATTGTTGATCATGTAGCGTTTAGGGTCTTTACAAGAACCATTCAACCATTGTTCAAGTGCCCTACTCGCAACACATTGAAAAGTGACATCATCAAGTTGTATGAAGAAGAGAAAACAAATGTTAACCAAAGTTTAGAGACCATTCAAAGTAGAGTGGCCATTACCACTGATATGTGGACTTCTAGCAATCAAAAGAAAGGGTTTTTGGCTATCACTTGTCATTATATTGACAACGAATGGAATCTTCAAAGCAAAATCTTAAGGTAATGCGTTGTTTTTAGCAGCATATTTTTTTTACTGAAGTTAATTAATAATGTAGAGTTTCATATTTGTGTTTATAGGTTCATTTACGTGCCTTGCCCCCATACAAGTGACGTATTAACAAAGGTGTTGATGAGTGCTCTAATGGAATGGAATCTGGATACAAAGTTATCAACCATCACCGTTGACAATTACACGACGAACGATTCTTTAATCGATAAGATTAAAGGGAAACTTGATACAGATAAGTTAATTCATGGTGGTACTCATATTCATATGCGTTGTTGTGCACATATTCTAAATCTCATTGTCAAAATTGGGTTAAATGTTATTAAGGTTGCCATAGAAAATGTGCGTGATAGTGTGGTTTATTGGACAGCAACCCCAAAAAGAGTTGAGAAATTTGAGGAGGCGTGTAAACAGGCAAAAGTAAAATACACTAAGAAACTAGGTTTAGATTGTCAAACTAGGTGGAATGCTACTTATCTTATGCTCAAAACTGCTTTGATCTATAAAAAAGTTTTTAATCGTTTAAGACAACTTGAGCCTCAATATCAAACCTTGCCAAGTCCCCAAGACTGGGAAAATGCCAACGAAATTTGTTCGAGATTGGAGATTTTTTATGAGGTTACTGAAATATTTTCTGGAACAAAGTACCCAACAGCTAATCTTTATTTAAAAAAAAATATATGAGATAAGGCTTGCATTATCTAATTGGTTATCATCTTCCAATAACATTGTTAGTGATATGGCATTGAAAATGATTGAAAAGTTTGATGAGTATTAGGGTACCATTCATGAACTAATGGGTATTGCTGCTGTTTTTGATCCTAGATACAAGATGGAAATGGTTGAGATATATTTTCCACTTGTATATCCAAGTGATAGTGAGACTCAAGTTCAAAGAATTAGAAACCTTTGTGATGAGCTAGTGAATGAGTACCAACAAAATAATTCACATGATATGCATACAGCTGAGGATCCTATGGGATCAACTTCAACAAATGAGTCTTTGCTTCAAAACATGTCTGCTTGGGATAGGCATCTACTAAGCAAGCGTAAAACTTCTCAAAGAGCTAGAATGACTGAACTTGATCATTACCTGGAGGAAGGAATTGAACCCCAAGCTAATGACTTTGATATTCTGCTATGGTGGAAGCTTAGAGCAGCAAAGTATCCTACTTTGCAAGCTATTGCTCGAGATGTATTAGCTATTCCCGTCTCTACTGTGGCTTCAGAATCTGCATTTAGTGCTAGTGGAAGACTCATAAGTCCACATCGTAGCCGACTTCATCCGAATACCATTGAAGCTTTGATGTGTGCCCAGAGTTGGTTGTGGGAAGTTATCAATAAAGGTAAGTATTTAATGACTATATATGTGTTAATCTCTTATTTGATTATATATGTTTAAATAACATGACTTTTTTTATCAATATAGATGGTACACCATTTACATCGGATAACCATGCTACAATTTTTGAAGATTCTGACACTGAAGATAACTGTTGAAGGTTAGTTTGCAGCAGAATTTTTAAAATGACAAGCATCACTTTGCAGTTTGTAGTTTGCAGCAGAATTTTTAAAATGACAAGCAGCACTTTTGGTTTCTTTATCTAATTTGAAGACTTTGAAGTGTTTGTTGGTTTATGTAATTTGAAGTTTTTCATTTGTGGTTGACTTGTTGGTATTTTTAGTAGTGTTTGAATTTGTGGTTGATGTTTTACTAGTTGGTATTTTTTAGTTGTGTTTGAATTTGGATGGAAAAAATCATCCCCATCCCCGAGTACCCGATGGGGTTCCCCGATACCCTACGGGGACGGGTATGGGGATGTAAGTTAATTCCCCAGCGGGGATGGGGACGGGGATGGGGGTTGGAAATGGTAAACGGGGATGGGGATGGGGAATGGGATCCCCACTAATCCCCGCCCCATTGCCATCTCTAGTACCAAGTGTACGTTCTTCACCGATCATAGGAGCCTACAACATATCTTTGATCAGAAAGAACTTAATATGCGTCAACACCGATGGGTAGAACTTCTCAATGATTACGACTGTGAGATTCGTTATCACCCAGGCAAAGCAAATGTTGTTGGCGACACTCTCAGCAGACGGAGTTATTTGCTCAGCATTCGTAATACTCAAGCCCAATACAACCTCGAAACCCTTATCCGCGAAGCCCAACATGCTTGTTTTAATGAACGCACTCTGAAGAAGGAAAGAATCTATCACGATGGAGCTCAACGAATGGAATATTCCATTATCTGGATCGAATTTGGATCCCTAAACGTACCAATTTGCGAAAGATATTGATGGACGAAGCCCATAAATCCCAATATTCCATTCATCCCGGTGCCGATAAAATGTACCAGGACCTTCGCTACAAGTACTGGTGACCGGGTATGAAAAGGGATATTGCTCTCTACGTTGGGAAGTGCCTGACTTGTGAAAGAGTCAAGGCTGAACACCAAAGACCCTCTGGCTTACTCGAACAACCACCGATCCCTATGTGGAAGTGGGAGAGTATAGCCATGGACTTCATAACCAAGCTTCCGCACACGTCATTAGGTCACGACAGCATCTGGGTTGTTGTTGACCGTCTAACCAAATCAGCTCACTTTTTGCCAATACGGGAAGACTACAAGGTAGAACGATTAGCCCGAATCTACACCAACGAGATCATCTGTAATCATGGGACGCCTCGCGACATCATCTCTGATCGTGATGCTCGGTTTACCTCACGACTGTGGGAAATGTTTCAAGCGGCTCTCGGTGATACGCTTAATCTAAGTACCGCATTCCACCCTCAAACCGACGGTTAGACTGAAAGAATGATCCGTACTCTTGAAGACATGCTCCGTTCATGTGTCATAGATTTCGGTGGTAATTGGGGTGCATACCTGCCATTGGTCGAGTTCTCGAATAACAACAGTTATCATTCCAGCATTCAAATCACACCATTCGAGGCGTTATACGGAAGAAAATGTCGATCGCCTATTGTATGGCACGAGATCGGTCACCGCAATTAACCGGTCCTGAGCTATTACAAGAAACGACTGACAAAGTCCTCCAAATTCGAGACAACTTGTTGAAAGCTCGAAGTCGACAGAAAAGTTACGCCGATAGACGACGCAAGCCCCTTGAATTTGACGTTGGCGACTACATACTCCTAAAGGTATCACCTTGGAAGGGTGTGGTCAGATTCGGCAAGAAAGGGAAACTAGCGCCTCGATATGTTGGACCTTTTAAGATTCTGGAAAGGATCGGCAAAGTCGCCTACAGACTCAAACTACCAGAGGAACTTAGTAACGTCCACCCGACTTTCCATGTGTCAAACCTTCGAAAGTGCCTAGCTGAGCATGATTTAGTTGTACCTCTCGATGACCTTCAGGTAAACAAAACACTACACTTCGTGGAGAAGCCTATCAAAATCATGGATCGCCAAACCAAGCAGCTCAGACGCTCGCGCATTCCTATTGTGAAAGTCCGATGGGAAGGCAAACGAGGCGCAGAGTTCACTTGGGAACTCGAAAGCGACATGAAGGCGAAGTACCCGCAGTTGTTTGTTACGGCTTTGGCCTAATTTCGGGACGAAATTCCCTCAACTAGGGGAGGCTGTAACACCCCGTGTTTCGAAAGCCAAAGTCAAAGTCAAGGTCAAAGTCAACGATCGATCGCGCGACTTGACTGATAGTGAATTTTTTTATGTGTTTACTTTAGTTGTATTATGTGGATTAAGTGTTAATAATCGCATCGCTATTTAATCGACTTACGACTGTGAACTATAGGAAGTAACAATACGATAAAGTCAACTAAACGCTAATAAATCTAATTTAATCAACATCGAATCGCAATCGAACTCGCAACTCGAATTACGCATTGGTTATGGTTATACGTGTGTGTGTGCCTTATGTGTTAATTGTGCATGTTTATTTATGTTATGTGTGGTAATCAATCGAAACTCAATCGCAATCGAACTCAATCGCAATCGAAACGGTATGGTAATTGGTAGAGAAGAGATAGTGCGAGATATGAGTAGTTGGGATTAAAAGTAATTTGATAAGCAACTCTATCGCATCGCTCACTCGAATCACATCATAACGCGCTACACGCTAATCGAAACGGCAAAACTCGTCGCACCAAGCACTTGAACCAGGTGCCAGCCGACCGAACAGCCACCCGGCCGGACTGCCACCCGAGCGAGGTGTCATCCGACCGAGGAGCCACTCGGCCGGGCTGCCACCCGGGTGAGATGCCATCCGACCGACCAGCCCTTTCCATTTTGGGAATCCTATAAATACCCCTTGTCACTCTCAAACTTTCTACTTTTGGCAACTGACGTCCGACCAGCTCGTGCTCCCCACCTTTTCTTCGATTTCTCTCAATTCCGGTAAGATCTCGTCCTAAATCTTGTACTTCCTTAATCTACACGCACTCCTACACCTTTCTATCTTTTGAATCTTAACTTTTAACCGTGAAATCATCAAGATTCAAGGTGTTCTAGGATGACGTTATCATGTGTTCTTGAAGAACTTCATGTTTTGGCCTCAATCCACCAAGAAAAACTTAGATCTAATCGATATCCACATAAACTAACAAAGATCTTTCATAGATCTAAACATATCTACAATGAAAAGGATTGAAAGTTGGTTTTCCAACTTTCTTTCAACTCTTTTACACTCAATGCACTCAAAACCGATAGAATCGGAGCGCGTGCCGACTTACTACTCATTCATGTGGTAGGGATGGCTCAAGATCCGTATTCTATCAACGAGGTTAACGATTTCGGGTTAAACGTGGAACATCGTCTCGAACCGTCCACTAATCGGGTTTGGGTGATTCCTGTCCGGTCAGGAGCACCAAGTATGGACGAGGTTTCTGTTGCTTAACACGTTATCAAAATATCTTGATAAAACAACAAATCATCAAAACAACCAAGTGTAAGACGAACAGGTCGACCAGGACGGAGTGCCGTCCGATCGGACTGTTGTCCAAACGGACAGCCACTCGTACAACCGGCCACCCATACGACTTGCACCTTGGTCCCACACTTAACTATTTTTGCCAGGATTTGAAGTCTGAATGTTGAGCGAATTGCTATCCGACTGGACTACCATCCGATCGAACTGCAAATCGAATCATGAGATATTTAAACTTTAACACTTAAACAATTTCCAACATGTTCACTGCACAAAGGATGCCACCCGACCGAACGACCGTCTGATTGAGTGACCCCTTCTGTGAACTTGTTCTCACTGAAGTGCCCAACCGAACGGGTTGCTGTCCGATCAAACGACCATCCGACCGACCGACCTGAAAGGTAGAGATACTTCAATGTTTTCTAAATACTACAACGAAAACTTCAAAAGTCAAGCCATCATACACAAACACATCCTTTCCAAAGGAAGGAACAATCCACTCGAATAGTCATCCGACCGGATGAGCGTCCGAACGGACTACCACCCGCACGGCTGGCTGTCCGATCGGATTACCATCCGATCGAACTGCTGTGCGACTCACTTGTACCTTGCATCGTTTTACGCGTCGCTTATCGTTATACTATTGATACGTGTTGAAAACCGGTGCTCGTTATAGTATAACTTGATGTTTTTACGTAAGTTTTAATTTCGGATAGCCTACTTTTAATCAAAAATGTGTTTTGCAGGTTTGATGAAGTTTAAGGAGCTTTTTGGGAGCTTTTCGAGTCATCGGGTCGAAAACCGGAGCACCAGGATGCGTTACGGGTCAATCGGGAGTAGAAGATGCGAAAAACGGAGATCTCACAAATGAGAGCCCATCGCCGACGGGGCCCAGGCCGTCGGCGACGCCTTGTGAAAATGCCCGTCGGCCAGAAACAAGCGTATCCAGTTAATTAAGGCGTCGGACGGAGGCGTGTTATTCAGAGCCCGTCGCCGACGGCCGTCGGCGACGACGGCTTGTAGATGTCTGAAACGCGAAATGTTGGCATTTAGTTGTTGGGAACGATTTTTATTGGTTGGAGAACATTCAAGTCAGGGGTTACACTTTTCTTGAAGGTTTGAATATCACTTTGGAGCCAAGAATCAGGATCATTCACCTACCATTCCATCTCTAACATCAAGAACATCCACAACAACCGAATCATCATCCATTTTTTACACAATCAATTCATCCATTCAAACCCTAGTTCTGCATATCATCAATCATCAATCCTACCACCATCATCCTTCACCAATCCATCATCATTCACCATTAATTCATCCATCAAAGCTTCAAGATGTTTTCACTCGCGTTCCAAACATCCGGTGATCAAGCTTCTTCAACCATGAGCGGCTAATCATCTCGGTTTCACGTCGGTGTAGGTAGTTGTTAATTTTAGGGTTTCGAATTGTTCTTGTTCAACGTAGTGACAATTTGTATTTGGTTTTTGAAACTCTTGATAATAGTATTACATTTGTTGCGAATTCGTGAATTGTCGAGCGATGTTAAAAGTTATGACTTTGCGAAACGGTGATATGTAGTTGTGCATTATCATTGTTAGGATTTACTTGTGTTGATTACAAAGTGTCTTTTTGTCCGTTCTTCGGGACGTTGATAGCTAGTAGCACCTAAGTCACGGTACACTAAATCCGTTAATTGAATGCATTTGAGTTGAAACTAAATCTTGTAGAAACCCTAGGTTAACAATTACCGAAACCGGGCGTGATTCCGTTTTATTATTATTGTTCTAGTAACCATTTTCTCGTAATCATTAATCATTAGTTGTTCATCAATTTAATCAATTCAATTAGTCTAAACTCCTATCTCTTAATTAAACAAAAATACAAAAACATTCTAGTAAGCTTCATAAATCGAGACATTTGTTATAATTCATTCGAATCCATACACAAACCACATACTCTTCGTGGTTCGACCCCTCACTACCACTAGCTATTTGTTAAGGGTAATTAGGGCATATAAATATTATCTTTGACCGCAGCGCGACATTCCGATCAACTATCGATCTGTTCAGGCTAACCTTACTCTCTAGCGCTCCCTTCAATCCATCAATCGCTGTGGGTATACTCGATCCCTTTTTGCTTTATGCACTTTTGGGTGTTACATACGTTACAAATATTGAAATCACATCGAACACACTACTCAATACTATTTAAGCGCTAACCATTCCTGCATGTTATACGTGGCTTAATGAATGCTTGTTTGTTATGTTTACACATGGAATGCTGTCTACCTGCCTTAGCAACGATAGTACTATAGTTTGGACTCAACGCCCGTTCACTCGGGGGTTGTTAAGGACAATTATTTGCATGGATTACAGTGGTGATCATGTATTACGAACTGCCTTGGGCAGTCAACCCGCAGTCATTGGTATCGATAGATCTATGTCGATAACTAACGTGCTTCATTTCACTATGCGTACGTGCTAGTTATGCGTAAACGATTTCGAACTCTATTATGCTATTATCAAACTTGTATGCTCACCTTTACACTATGTGTATTGACTGTTACTTTAACGTATGTGACAGGTGCTTAAGTTGTTTATATGCTTAGCTTGCTGTGAACTTGAGGCAAGGAGAGGTCTAGGATGCTCTTTGTGCTGTTATGAAATCGAAGCTAGGAAAAGAGGTCCTAGAAACCAATAAATAAACTATCTATGTATAAATCTGAGTTGTCGGAACAGAACTACTTGACTAGATTTTGTCTGTAATAATTTGTTTGCCTTTTAAGACATAGTATGGGACGTGTTACTTTAAACTAATTGGTAATGATAATTGTTAGGGAAACTTCTGGACAATCTGTTTCGCTCAGTGCCATACCCCGATGTTTCCGCCATAGGTTGGGGTGTGACAATATATATATATATATATAGTGTGAGGTTCATTGGGGAACACTAAAAAGTGGGGAACAGTGGGGAACCGACTCAAACGAACTCCGATTGGACTCATTCCAGCGGCGTTGGAACTGGCTCGTCGAACCCTAACTACGATCTCTTAACCCTAAACCCTAAATCATAACCCCTAAACCCTAAATATATTAGGGTTTGGCTTTTAGGGTTTAGCTTTAGGGTTTAGCCTTAGGGTTTAGCTTTAGAGTTTAGCTTTAGGATTTAGGGTTTAGCTTTAGGGTTTAGGGTGTAGCTCTATGGTTTAGCTTTAGGTTTAGCCTTTAAGGTTTAGCTTTTAGGGTTTATAGTTTAGATTTTACGGTTTAGCTTCGGTTTTTGCCTTATTTTTTAGCTTTAGGGTTTAGAGTTTAGGAGTTAGGATTTAGGGTTTAGGGTTAAGAAATCTTAGTTAGGGTTCGACAAGCCGGTTCCAACGCCGTTGGAATGAGTCCAATCAGAGTTCGTTTGAGTCGGTTCCCCGCTGTTCCCCACTTTTTTAGTGTTCCCCAATGAACCTTATATATATATATATATATACATACATCATAAAATAGAACAAGAGGCCAGCAAGAAGTTGGGCGACTCAAAAACAAAACACACAAAGAAAGTTACATAATCATGTCTCGTAAATTAAAGTATCTCCATCTTTCCCACTTGATCTCATTGAAAGGGGTTCTATTTTTTTATCCATGTGAACGACTCATCTTTTATATACTTCATGACTTTAACGACCGAGAATTGCATTTTTTTTCAAAACCAACCTGTTATGGGCCTTCCACATTCTCCACATCGCTTCCGCGAAAATCATCTCAAAACCTTTTTTTTCCACTTAGACGAACCCTTGAGGTTGTGAATGGCATCCCATAAATCTCTCGTCAACATGGCGCTGATAAGAGTATTTACCCGGAGCTTCGTTTATCCTCCCACATGCTACCATATGGATCTCACCATTGGCAAAGCTTGACAATGAAGACGGGGGGGGGGGGGGGGGGGGACATATATACCCAAAAATTTCTATAGAATCGGGGGGTCGAAAACGTATATACCCAAAAATTTCTATACGAAAACTACATATATAACAGTATTTGTATCCCAGCCGTGATACTGCACGAGACCAAGGCAGCCTTGGTAACAATGCTACCAAAGGCTAGTTTCCAAATAAAATAACCAATCTTGTGAGGCACCTATTTGTTCCACTTTAAATAACCCAACTAATTTTTTCCCCTATCTCATCCGCCACCTCTCTTCTAAATTGAACAAATTGTTATCAATCCCCAACTTGTCCGACTATTTTATTCCAGCTTTCAATAAATCTTTTTCAACACAAATAATATCTTTCCAAAGCCCAACCCTATGTAAATTAATAGGGATCTGAACCGACTCCGAGATGTTGCCATGAATGGATTTTATAACACGAGCCCAAAGTTGGTTTGGTTCCGACTTATACCTCCATCTCCACTTCATGAGGAATGCCCAATTTAAGTTTCTAATATCTCTCATACCCAAACCCAAACCCAAACCCAAACACCCATGTATTTTTGGTGCTTGGATTTTACTCCAAGTGACCCATCGCATCTCACTTCGAGAACCCGACTTGCCCCATACGAAGTCGCGCCTTAAACCTTCAAGAGCCTTGACAACCTTGACCGGAGCTTTGAAAATCTAAAGGAAATAAGACAAAAGGTTGCCAAGGACCGTCTTGGCGAGGGTAATCCTTCCACCCATAGGGAGAGTCTTTGCTTTCCAACTAGACAACTTCTTAGCAAATTTATCAATAACGGGTCTCCAAGGTTTGATACATTTCATGTTTTCTCCAATCGGGAGACCGAGAAACTTAAAAGGTAAGCTACCCATCTTGCATCGGATTAAATTTTCCATCTCCTCCCCCAACCCTACCAAAGTACTCTTCGCGAGGTTCACTTTTAACCCCGAAACCATTCTATATTCTCTTTTCCTTGTATGATATTTCGGACTATAACACATGTCCCAACAAGATATGTCAACACTCAACACTTGAAAATTGATAGTTTGACTAAGATTCTCACTAACAAACTCTAGTGAGATCTTCACTTGATACAAGAAAGATTTTGTTGATTTTGTTAGAAATGGGTATATAAATTAGTAATTTTTTCGGTTATCATTCTTTATAATAAAAAATTCATTTAACAGTAATCATGTTTTGAAGTGTTTCATTACAGTAAAAAGAATAAATAAATTAATAAATAAAATAAAAATGAAACACATACAAATCTTTGTTAGTATTTAATAATTTGTTGACTTCTAAATTTGGCTTAAATCAAATAATGTCAATTTAATATAAGGGTGAACGACGTGTTTTCGGTAATCATTGACCAGGTACTGTATTTGATCATTGATCAGGTAAGCCGTCGCCATCAAATTGGGTTCCTAATTCGGATAGTGAAATCATTGACTAGTTACGGGCTGAAGGAGGCCAAAGTGTGACCGTTTGTAACGACAATATAGTCATTGCATTTAAAAGGTAATAATAATTTCTTTTGAAACCTAACTCTTCATCAAGAATGACATATTATACCGGGAAACATAGTAAGGCCAATTTACAAAAATTAAAATCGAACATGTAATGGAAACAATCATTTAACGAGACATGTACAACAAATAGTGAGAAAGACCGTTCAGAGAACAGACGTTGCGGAGATGCAGGTAGTTTTCATCGCAGATCAGAGAGCCTTTTCGTTGATTGAAATGTAACCAACTCTGAGGTGTATGGTGATGAGGATCGAACACTTCATCGACCGTTAGGTTTCTGGTTACGGGGTAGATATATCGGCAAACGTGAAAGCAGGAGCAAAATGGTGGAAACACGACATGAATATGAGAAGTATTCACTTTCGCCCCTTAATGATTAAGTATTTTATATATACTTTCCCAAAATGTAGGCATTGACTTGCTAAGGACAATGTTTTTTTTTGTTTACTTTTTAACTTGCACAAAATAGTATCAACCATGAGCAAAAAGCTTCGAATCTACCAGGGTCAAAGAGTGCAGTGAATATCTAATTTATTTATTTATGGAAAAGAAAAAAGGTTTTAGGGTCATTTAAAAAAGTGTTGTCGGTAATAAAGGTGTTTTATGGTAGTTGAATGAGTAAATTGCCATTTTAGTCCCTGAGGTTTGTCCAAATTTGTCATTTTAGTCTAAATAGTTTTTTTTTCTCATCTGGGTCCCTGACTTTTCCCTTTTGTTGTCATTTTGATCACATACCCTAACTCCGTCCAAAAACCCCAATTTTAACCAGGGGTATTTTGGGGATTTTCAATTTAAATATTTCCAGATGCCATTTTGATCCATTTTTTTTCTATTTCTAATTCAAAAAACCCTTTAATTATTAAGAAAACATAAAACAAAATATTAATAATTAATTAAAATATATACACACACATAATTACACACTCTTTCTCACTCTTCCCCTACCTCCCCCTCTCTACCTCTACCTCTCTCTAAAAATCCCACCCAACACCATTGTGCATCAGCACTCACAACCACCACCACTCACCACCATTTCACAACCCCCACTCTCTCTCAAGCCTCTCTCCCTCAACCGTCACAACCAATACCTAATCAAAACTCACCACCACCAATATCCCTAAATCTTAAGCTCGCTAACTCGAGTTTTCTTGTTTTTGATGTTTCTGAGGATTCTACCGCTATGTAAGTGTTAGATTTTGTTTTTGTTTGAATGTCTAGCAGTGTTTATAGGTTGTTTATAGATAATATGTTGTGCATTTACACTAATTCAGGGTGGTTGGACAATGTAATGTTCTTTAATTTACAAATGATAAAGTTGGATATAAAAGTAATTCATTGTGTTGCAATTCTAATTTGGGGATGTTGGTGTTGGTGGGTTTTGAATAGGGAGTGGTTGTGGTGGTTGTAACACCCCAAAATGCGTAATTGATTATTGTGCCTTTAAATGTATTAGTATGTAATAAAATAACTTTAGTTGACTAACTAAGTTAATTAAGAATGACTCTTGTGTAGAGGGGATAAAAGTTGTGCTTGAATATGTTACACCCCAAAAAGGTTTATTAAATATAAGTTAAGTTAATTAAAAAATTAACTTAGTTAATGGGAATGTTAGAACGTCTAGTAATGAATTGAAAAATGTTTAAATCAAATAAGTGAACACATTAGAAGGGCCAAAAGTGTAACTTTTGAAAACTCAAAAGATTAAAAGAGTTAAAAATCAAAGACACACACACTGTGTGTCTCTGGTCGATAGAACAAAGGCAGGAGCAAAGGGCAACCCTAGTTTCATCACATACATCAAATTCAGTAGAAATTCCAAGGAAAAACGAATGCATGAACTCATATTTTCAAACATCTAACCCTGTTTATTGAAGTGGTAAGTCCAATTCTTTGATTTGGTACATTGAAGGAAATGGGTTTCAACCCAATCATGATATTATGTTATGATAGGTGTTATTGGAAGTTGGAATTGTTATGTAGAATAAGTTTTATGTTTGATTTTGATGATTTGAACATCTTGATTCATAAGGCCATTTTTGTATGAGATCTTCATAAATGTAGGATAATCAAGATAATAGAAGTAGTTATGTAAAACCTTGAAATATTGATGTTTAATCTTGATTGTGATGTATTAACACTAGATAAATTGATATGGAGTAAAAGTATCATACCGCTTGATTGATTGTTTATGATTTGCTAGAAGAACTAGTTAAATGATGTCCTAGAACATATGTGTTTAGTGTCCTACTAATGCGAAACCCGCCAAGTGTTCCATGAAATGCTTAAGTGAACATATATGCGAAATTCGGAAAATTGTGATAATGTTTCCATAAAATAAACTATGTAATTAATGAAATGATGTTCAGATGGACTAAATGATAGAATGAACATGTTAATGTAGGCATGAAGGAAGAAAGTTCAAGTGCTAGGAAAACGAAAAACGCACAAGATCGAGGTAAGTGTATTTCGAACTCAACTTTATTTGGTTGTTTAATATTTTGTATAAAATCTTAGGCAATAATGGTTTAGTATGAATATGAAGTAAGTAGCTTAACCCGTTGTGAATGGGTCATTGGTATGAATATTTATGAATGGATGAATATTGAAGTCGACTCGTCATAAACGAGTCGAAGGAATGTATAGTGATGCAAAAAGGAAGGAAATAAATTAAATCCGTTATAAACGTGTTGAAAAGTGATGTATGTAATAGTAATGAAATGCACGTATTCGATTCGTTATAAACGAACCGAATGGATGTTTATGTAAGTTTACAATTGCCCGTTTCAACGGGTCAATGAATGGCATGATTTATCTCGATTGCGAGATGGTATGTTTTGACCCGTTCCATCGGGTAAGAAAGTGTATGAAAGAAGTGAAAGTATGAAACAGATTAATTCGATTTATTGTATTAGTAGTAATGTATTTGACGAAATAAATTTTGTTGTTGATGTAGGTAAACCCTCAACTTAATCGGTTCGGCGACTTGGAACGAGCATCCATATGAATCTCTCCTATATGCGCTTCCGCTACTTTTGTAACAATGTTTATGGTCAAAAAGTATTTTTGTTGTAACTAGTTTGTTTAGTAGCTAGACTTTTGAAGTTTGACTTGTTAGATCTTAAAAAAAAAAAAAAATCTAGATGTTGGTAGATATTTAAAAGTAATGCTATGGTTTTGTTAAGTCTTTTGAAAGTGTTATTAATTTACTTGAAATGAAGTTTGCCAAAACAGGGATTTGCTCATGTTACGAACGGGTCATGCCCAATTTTGTTAAAAATTATATGTTACTACTTTATTTTTCGAATGTTAAAATGTGGGCGTTATAAGTTAGTATCAGAGCCGAGGTTTGAGTGATTCAAGTATTAGAGTTAAAATGCTTGAACTCAAACCGAAAGCTCGTATGAATGTGTGTTCGTTCCGAAGCGCTATGCAAGTAAGTAATTTACAAATTTTCGATTTATGTTTTTAGTGGGAAACGGGAAGGGGTTATAGTTAACTCACTAGAATAACCTGGGTTGGAACATTACGGAATGTTACGGGAGGTTTAAGGACTTCACGGAACCTTTTCGGGTTGAACCGGGGCTCGGGAACGAATTTTTTGGGTAAAAATGAGTAAAAACAACAATTACAAGTCAGGTCTGGGATTCAGCTCCCAGTGCGCCAAAAATAGCGCCTAGTGCGCCCAAATGAACTTTCCAACTGTGGTGCACTGAAATCAGTGCCTAATGGTGCCAATTGTTAACAAACTTCCCGTTTTTCACTTTTTGACCTTCCAACTTGTGTGTATGCTTCCAATACTCTGTAATGCTTCCCGAAAACCTTCCGTCAAGCCCCAAAACTGTAAGGACCTGCAAAAATGCCCCAAAATGACCCGTAAGTGAAAACCCAGACCCATGAAACCCTAATGTGCATGAAAAATCAAGAAAATCAGATTTTTGGTTTTCACGCGGGCCGCGTAAACCACAAGGTCACATTTACGCGGGCCGCGTCAACTTAAAGTTGACCGGATAAGCATTCCGGACCACGTGTCGCACACGTGGCGGACCTACTGATGACACGCTAGCCCTACACATAGATTAGGGGCTCTCGCGGGCTGCGTAAAACCTATGTTAAGGTTTACGCGGGCCGCGTAAAACTCAAAAAGTTTCTATAAATTGAGCAGGGCATGGGCTTTCATCTGTGCTCGAAAGTTTTGATCAAAAACGAAGTATACTGCCTAAATTCGAAGTTTTAAGTAGTGAAACGCTGCTACGAGTACAGGGTATTAACTCGATCACTGCTACGATATAATGTCCGATCGATTGAAACCGATCCGATGGATGTTTAAGTGCTGCCCGTATTTGGGCTATACTTTGTCATTCGTCGTGAGGGTTTTGATTTCGTGAGTTATCGTAAATGTTGTATTACGTTACTGACCTAGTTTCGTATGCATTGCTGTTTAAATTAGGTTATCAGGCTTATCAGTAGGCTAAACTCTGCCCAACTAAACTTGCAATGTGAGTCATTCTCTTTTAGTTAAACAATGTTTTACAATACTCCAATTGTTTTCAAAAGTTATAATTACAGGGATTAAGTCTTGGTTATCTTGAATCACTGGCAAGTGGGGTAATGTAACACCCCGTGTTTTCGAAAGTCAAAGTCAAGGTCAAAGTCAACGACCGATCGCGCGACTTGACTGATAGTGAAATTCGTTTTACGTGTTTATTTTTAGTTGTATTATGTGGAGTATGTGTCAAAATCGCAGTAATCGACGTGTTTTATTCGCTATTTAATCGACTTACGACTGTGAACTATAGGAAGTAACAATTCGATAAAGTCAACTAAACGAAAATCAATATAATCTAATCAACATCGAATCGCAATCGAACTCGCAACTCGAATTACGGATTTGGTTATTGTTATACGTGTGTGTGTGCCTTATGTGTTACTTATGCATGTTTATTTATGTTATGTGTGGTAATCAATCGAAACGCAATCGAAACTCAATCGCAATCGAACTCAATCGCAATCGAAACGGTATGGTAATTGGTAGAGAAGAGATAGTGCGAGATATGAGTAGTTGGGATTAAAAGTAATTTGAATAGGAAACTCTATCACATTCGCATCGCTCGCAATCGAAATCGAAACGGCAAAACTCATCGCATCGAACGCTCGAATCAAGCGACTGATCGATCAGGCGACCAGCCGTTCGGTCAGGTCATTGGGACGAGATGGGGTTCCCATTGTTTAAACCAGCCATCACCACGTCTTGCTCAAGTTACAACACTTCAAGCAAAATCAAGTAACAGCACGATCAGATCGTTGGGACGAATTGTCATCCGACCGGACTGCTGTCCGACCGGGTTGCCATCCGCTCGACCCACTGTCCGATCGGGTTGCATCTTGATTCATTAAAAACTTAAAAAAATTTCAACATGTTCAATAACAGGGTTGCCACCCGACCGGATGGACATCCGACCGAGTGACCGCCCTGCTGTGAACTTGTTCTCACCGAAGTGTCCCGCCAATCGGGTTGTCGTCCGATCGAACGACCGTCCGCTCGACTAACCTGAAATGTAGAGATACTTCAACATTTTCAAAATACTACAACGAAAACTTCAAAAGTCAAGCCATCATACACAAACACATCCTTCCCAAAGGAAGAAACAACCCACTCGAACAGTCATCAGACCGGATGACCGTCCGAACGGACTACCAACCTCACGACTAGTCGTCCGATCGGATTACCATCCGATCGAACTGCTGTCCGACTCACTTGTACCTTGCATCGTTTTACGCGTCGCTTATCGTTATACTATCGATCTGTTCAGGCTAACCTTACTCTATAGCGCTCCCTTCAATCCATCAACCGCTGTGAGTATACTCGAACCCTTTTTGCTTTATGCACTTTTGGGTGTTACATACGTTACGAATATTCAAATCACATCCAACACACTACTCAATACTATTTAAACGCTAACCACTACTGCATGTCATACGTGTCTTAATGAATGCTTGTTTCTTATGTTTACACATGGAATGTTGTCTACCTGCCTTAGCAACGATAGTACTATAGTTTGGACTCGACACCAGTTCACTCGGGGGTTGTTAAGGACAATTACTTGCATGGATTACGATGGTAATCATGTACCACGAACTGCCTCGGGCAGTCAACCCGCAGTCATTGGTATCGATAGATCTATGTCGATAACTAACGTGCTTCATTTCACTATGCGTATGTGCTGGTTATGCTTAATCAATTTCGAACTCTAATATGCTATTCTTAAACTTGTATGCTCACCTTTACACTATGTGTATTGACTGTTACTTTAACGTATTTGACAGGTGCTTAAGTTGTTTATATGCTTAGCTTGCTGTGAACTTGAGGCAAGGAAAGGTCTAGGATGCTCTCTGTGTTGTGATGAAATCGAAATTAGGAAAAGAGGTCCTAGAAACCAATAAATAAACTATCTATGTATAAATCTGAGTCGTCGGAACAGAACTACTTGACTAGATTATGTCTGTAATAATTATATTATCACTTATGACATGGTATGGGACGTGTTGCTTAAATATTTGGTAAATATAGTTGTTATGGAAACTTCTGGACAATCTGTTTCGCTCAGTGCCACGCCCCGATGTTTCTGCCATCGGTTGGGGTGTGACAGATTGGTATCAGAGCCATAACTATAGGGAATTAGGCAAGACTCGACCTAGTCCGGGTCGATGTCTTAGAGACCTAGTCTATAGTTAAGAACCAACAGACCGACTCGTACCTATCCAGTAGGGATTACGTATGAGCTTACTGCTATTCCTCGCTATTCTCGCCTATGCTACACTATCACTGCACTCAATTTTTCAAATTATGAATGGGCGATTAAATTGAGATTAGGTGTGAAAACCGCAAACTCTCGACTAAATCGCTTGTTCAAACCCGCCTTTTCCTCTATAAACACTAGAATTTGCGTTAAACCAGGAGTGAAATCCATACTTTGACGCATAATTCTCCTCTATTTTATCAAAAACAGGAACGAAGTTGTTAAGCCAGGGGTGAAACCCTAACCTTGACGACTTGTTCCGACTTTTACTTGGTTTTCCAGAACTCTCACCAAGGTTTCGATGGACTCCAACGACATGAAGACACAATAAGACTAGAAGGATGCGTGCCAAGCCCAAGATTCGAGGCGAAAGCATAATCCTAAAGGTCAAAATGTGTACAACAAGTCCTTGATAATAGTCGAATCACTTTGGATAGTCAATGTCTAATAGCCGCAGACGATCCAGTTCTCGATTATTATGTATTTCGATTCTGAGCCCGCAACTGCTGACTCTGATGATTCGTCGATTTTATGTTTTATATGTGTGTTTACCTGCTTATGTGTTTTAATTTTGGAGAATTATTTGATTTTCGCTTTCACCTCGATCGACACGCACTGCATTTCTATCTCAATAGGCTAACAAATCGCTACCACTCGTGGAACGACCATACGCCATGTAGTTGTTATGATTATTCGCTTATGTTATACTACTCGTGTTATACGCGACCGCTATATTCGAACAATCGCAGACTTTGAATGATAGGTTTCTGTTTTCTGACTACCTCTGGTGATTTAATGCGTATGTGCTTCTGTGCTCTATGTGCTTATGTGCTTATGTGTTTATGTGCCTCTGTGCTTATGTGAATCTGTGATTATGTGATACATGATTCATTGTGTTCCTGAGCTTTAGTAGTAGGATTATGAGGTGAGATTCGAATATGTCCTGTTGAGTCCTGTGACGATGTCTGTTGTAGAAAATGTCGTCATCTGGATCTCGCGCTACCCGAGACGCTCGCCGAAAGCAAGCAGACAAACGCCTTGCTGCCATGATCACTAAGCAAATGGCAAAGGTTGTACCCCAAGTCGTCAGCGAGCTGTACGAAAACATGAGCAAATCGTCTGAGGAATCCCGAACTGAGACTCCCAAAGCTGCTTTCAGCTTCAAACAATTCAAGGTATGTGGACCGAAAGAGTTCACCGGAGAAGAAGGCCCTACAGCTTTGTTTCAATGGTTTGACTCCATCGAGGTCACACTACGACAGAGCGGTTGCCCCGATAATCTACGCACTCTCAACGCGACTGGCGTCTTCCAGTCCCGCGCTTTAGACTGGTGGACGGCTGAGAGGAACAAATACGGGAATGATGCAGCCTACGGTCTGTCGTGGGACGAACTCAAGGAAGTCATGCTGGAAGAATTATGCCCTCCTCATGAGTGCCAAAAGTTAGAAGATGAATTCTGGCACATAAAGCAGAAGGATGGTGAAAATGCTGCTCTCACTGCTCGCTTCAAGCAGCTCAGTATTATCTGTCCTGATCAAGTCAAGACTCCGGAGATCGCAATCAAGAAGTATATCCGAGCCCTGCCTGACTATGTTGCAGATTTCGTGCAAGCGGCTAAGACTACAACGATCGAAGAAACTTACCTACTGGCCACTGAAATCAACGACAAGCGGGTCAAGGCTGGTGTCTGGGATAAAACTTCGAAGCACCTGCATCAAGTCACTGCCGCACCAACCGCTGAAACCGCCGCCGCTCAATCATCAAAGTCCTCACGCCTTAAGAAGAAGAACAACAACAGCAGCTCCAGCAACAAGAACTGTGCTGTCGCCACCACTGCTGCTCCACTTCAAGCCGTACTGGTTCAGCAACACTCTCACCACCGTCCAGCACCATATACTTATGCACCGCCAGCGAAGCGTGCATACACAGGCCCCCACCCGGCTTGCCCAACCTGCTCTTATCATCACCCGGTGGGTCTTGCCTGTCGTTTCTGCGCTCACTGCAATATGTATGGCCACTTCACTGCTAATTACCGTACTGGTCCCCGTCAAGCCCCAGCTCAAGCCACTGCTCATCAAGCTCTGCTCCCAGCCCCGCAAGGCCAACAAGCAGCTCAGGCACCCACGGTCAACGCCCGAGTTTGCTTCGCATGTGGTGATCCCAACCACTTTGCGAACATGTGCCCAAACAGGTTTGTGAAACAAGATCCTCAACAACACCAGCAGCAACAGCCTCAACAGCAACAACAGCAAGCCGCACGCGCCAGAACTTTCAACATCAATGTGCGCCAAGCCAAGGCTGACAACAATGTGGTCAATGGTACGTTCCATGTGAATGGTATTTATGCTTCATGTTTGGTTGATACTGGAGCCGATAATTGCTTTGTGTCGTTCGAATTCGAGAAACTTCTTAGTCGTAAACGCTCCCATCTCCCCTCGACGTTCAATGTTGAAGTCGCTACCGGGAGAACTATTGCCGTTAATTCTGTTCTTCATGATTGTACTCTTGAGTTCAACAATCACATATTCCCAATCGACCTTATTCCGATGCAACTCGGAAGTTTTGACATCATAATAGGCATGGACTTTCTTCACGAAAACCATGCCGAAGTTGTGTGCTTTGACAAGATGATCCGATTCTCGCTCGCTAATGGAGACCAGTTATGTGTTTATGGAGAAGTCGCCTCGAGGAAATTGAAACTCATGTCATGTATCCAAGCTAGCAAGTATCTCCGCAAGGAATACAGAGCTTTCTTGGCTAACATTGTAGTAGCGAAGAAGGAAAAGAAAGGAAAGACAGAAGTGAAAGACGTTCCTGTGGTTCGTGAATTCCCTAATGTGTTCCCTGACGACCTTCCTGGTCTACCGCCAAGTCGTGATATCGACTTTCGTATCGACCTCATTCCTGGAGCTAATCTTGTTGCCAGAGCTCCTTATCGACTCGCACTGTCAGAAATGCGCGAACTGTCGAGTCAGCTTCAGGAATTACTTGAGAAAGGCTTCATTCACCCGAGCACCTCTCCGTGGGGCGCGCCAGTCCTTTTCGTCAAAAAGAAGGATGGGTCGTTCAGGATGTGCATCGACTATCGGGAACTGAATAAGTTAACTATCAAGAACCGCTATCCTCTGCCTCGTATTGACGATTTATTTGATCAATTACAAGGTGCTACGTGTTTCTCAAAGATCGACCTACGCTCAGGCTATCACCAACTACGCATCCAAGAGGAGGATATACCCAAAACCGCTTTTCGCACTCGATACGACCACTATGAGTTCGTTGTTATGCCTTTTGGTTTAACCAACGCACCCGCGGTTTTCATGGATCTGATGAATCGCGTGTGTAAACCATATCTCGACCGTTTCGTCATTGTATTCATCGACGATGTCTTGAGCTATTCCAAGTTGAAAGCCGAACACGCGCAGCATCTACGTTTGGTTCTCGAGCTACTCCAGGGGAATCGACTCTATGCCAAGTTCTCCAAGTGTGAATTTTGGCTGGAAGAGGTTCAGTTTCTGGGTCACATTGTAAATAGTCAAGGTATTCACGTCGACCCCACGAAGATTGAAGTCGTTAAGAGTTAGATTACACCTAAGAACCCGTCTGAAGTCCGTTCTTTTCTTGGACTAGCAGGCTATTATCGACGAGTTATCGAAGGATTCTCAAAGATCGCTGTGCCGCTTACCGCTCACACACATAAAGACAAGTCTTTTGTTTGGGGAACTGAACAAGAGTCTGTATTCCAAACTCTCAAGCACATGCTTTGCAATGCTCCTGTTCTCACTCTACCCGCCGGAAACGACGACTTCGTTGTCTATTGTGATGCTTCCAACCTTGGTCTTGGTTGTGTTCTTATGCAGCGAGACAAGGTTATAGCTTACGCATCTCGTCAGCTCAAAATCCATGAGAAGAACTATACAACCCATGATCTCGAGCTAGGCGCAGTTGTTTTTGCGTTAAAGATTTGGCAACACTGCCTGTATGGTACCAAGTGTACGATCTTCACCGATCATAGGAGCCTACAACACATCTTTGATCAGAAAGAACTTACTATGCGTCAACGCCGATAGGTAGAACTTCTCAACGATTACGACTGTGAGATTCGTTATCACCCAGGCAAGGCAAATGTCGTTGCCGACGATCTCAGTAGACGAAGTTATTTGCTCAGCATTCGTAACGTCCAAGCCCAATACGATCTCGAAACTCTCATTCGCGAAGCCCAACATGCTTGTTTTAATGAACGCACTCTGAAGAAGGAAAGAATCTACCACGATGGAGCCCAGCTTGTAAATAAGTCGAATGGGATATTCCACTTTCTAGACCGAATTTGGATCCCTAAACGGACCAAATTGCGGCAAATATTGATGGACGAAGCCCATAAATCTCGATATTCCATTCATCCCGGTGCCGATAAAATGTACCAGGACCTTCGCTACAAGTACTGGTGGCCTGGCATGAAAAGGGATATTGCTCTCTACGTCGGAAAGTGCCTAACTTGTGCAAAGGTCAAGGCTGAACACCAAAGACCCTCTGGCTTACTCGAACAACCGCCAATCCCTATGTGGAAGTGGGAGAGTATAGTTATGGACTTCATAACAAAGCTTCCGCACACGTCATCAGGTCACGACAGCATCTGGGTTGTTGTTGACCGTTTGACCAAATCAGCTCACTTCTTGCCAATACGGGAAGACTAAAAGGTAGAACGATTAGCCCGAATCTACACCAACGAGATCATTTGTAATGATGGGACGCCTCGCGACATCATCTCTGACCTTGATGCTCGGTTTACTTCGCGACTGTGGGAAATATTTCAAGCGGCTCTCGGTACTACGCTTAACTTAAGTACCGCATTCCACCCTCAAACCGACGGCCAGACTGAAAGAACGATCCGTACTCTTGAAGACATGCTCCGTTCGTGTGTCATAGACTTCGGTGGTAATTGGGATACATACCTGCCGTTAGTCGAATTCTCGTACAACAACAGCTATCATACCAGCATCCAAATGGCACCATTCGAGGCCTTATACGGAAGAAAATTTCGATCGCCTATTGTATGGCACGAGATCGGTCACTCGCAATTAACTGGTCCTGAGCTATTGCAAGAAACGACTGACAAAGTCCTCCAAATTCGAGACAACTTGTTGAAAGCTCGAAGTCGACAGAAAAGTTACGCCGATAGACGACGCAAGCCCCTTGAATTTGACGTTGGCGACTACATACTCCTAAAGGTATCACCTTGGAAGGGTGTAGTCAGATTCGGCAAGAGAGGGAAACTAGCGCCACGATATGTTGGACCTTTTAAGATTCTGGAAAGAATCGGAAAAGTCGCCTACAGACTTGAACTACCGGAGGAACTTAGTAATGTTCACCCGACTTTCCATGTGTCAAACCTCCGAAAGTGCCTGGCTGAGCATGATTTGATTGTACCTCTCGATGACCTTCAAGTAAACGAAACACTACACTTCGTGGAGAAGCCTGTCGAAATCATGGATCGCCAAACCAACCAGCTCAGACGCTCGCGCATTCCTATTGTGAAAGTCCGATGGGAAGGCAAACGAGGCACAGAGTTCACTTGGGAACTTGAAAGCGACATGAAGGAGAAGTACCCACAGTTGTTTGTTATGGCTTCAGCCTAATTTCGAGACGAAATTCCCTCAACTAGGGGAGGCTGTAACACCCCGTGTTTTGGAAGTCAAAGTCAAGATTGAAGTCAAAGGAAGAAAAGATTGCCAACGCGATCTGTCCCTCCTTGCTCAATTCCTGTTTTGACTTCTTTGACTTGTAGATAGTCTATTTTCTTTTTCACTTTAGTTGTATTATGTGGAGTAATTGTCAATAATCGCAGTAATCGACGTGTGTTATTCGCTATTTAATCGACTTACGACTGTGAACTATAGGAAGTAACAATGCGATAAAGTCAACTAAACGCTAATCAAGCTAATTTAATCAACATCGAATCGCAATCGAACTCGCAACTCGAATTACGCATTTTTTATTATTGATATACGTGTGTGTGTGCCTTATGTGTTACTTGTGCATGTTTATTTATGTTATGTGTGGTAATCAATCGAAATGCAATCGAAACTCAATCACAATCGCAATCGAACTCAATCACAATCGAAATGGTATGGTAATTGGTAGAGAAGAGATAGTGCAAGATATGAGTAGTTGGGATTAAAAGTAATTTCATAAGCAACTCTATCGCATCACTTGCTCGAATCGCATCGTCAAGCGCTACAAGCGAATCGAAACGGTAAAACTCGTCGCATCGAGCACTCGAACCAGGTGCCGTCCGACCGAACCGCCACTCGACCGGGCAGCCACCCGACCGAGGTGCCACTCGGCCGAACTGCCATCCGGGCGAGTTGCCACCCGAGCGACTAACCTCTCCCTCCCTTTCCTCTTTGGGAAACCCTATAAATACCCATTGTCACTTTCATTCTTTCTACTTTTGGAAACTGACGTCCGACCAGTGTTCTTACCTTGCTTTTTCTCCGATTTCTCGCAATTCCGGTAAGATCTCGTCCTAAATCTTGTACTTCCTTAACCTACACGCACTCCTACACCTTTCTATCTTTTAAATCTTAACTTTTAACCGTGAAATCATTAAGATTCAAGCTATTCTAGGATGACGTCATCATGTGTTCTTGAAGAATTTCATGTTTTGGCCTCAATCCACCAAGAATAACTTGGATCTAACCGATTTCCACATAAACAAACAAAGATCTTTCATAGATCTAGACATATTCACAATGAAAAGGATTGAAAGTTGGTTTTCCAACTTTCTTTCAACTCTTTTACACTTAATGCACTCAAACCCGATGGAATCGGAACTACTACTGATCGTCTACTCATTTTCAGTGATGCATCAGTGCTAGATCCAAGTTCCATCTGTAGGATAGTGATTTCGGGTTCGGACATGAACAACCGTCTTGGACCGTGCACCATCGGATTAGGGTGATTCCTGTTCGGTCAGGTCATTGGGACGAGATGGGGTTCCCATTGTTTAAACCAGCCATCACCATGTCTTGCTCAAGTTACAACACTTCAAGCAAAATCAAGTAACAGCACGATCAGATCGTTGGGACGAATTGTCATCCGACCGGACTGCTGTCCGACCGGGTTGCCATCCACTCGACCCACTGTCCGATCGGGTTGCGGCTTGATTCATTAAAAACTTAAACAATTTTCAACATGTTCAATAACAGGGTTGCCACCCGACCGGATGGACATCCGACCGAGTGACCGCCCTGCTGTTAACTTGTTCTCACCGAAGTGTCCCGCCAATCGGGTTGTCGTCCGATTGAACGACCGTCCGCTCGACCGACCTGAAAGGTAGAGATACTTAGATATTTTCAAAATACTACAACGAAAACTTCAAAAGTTAAGCCATCATACACAAACACATCCTTCCCAAAGGAAGAAACAACCCACTCGAACAGTCATCCGACCGGATGACCGTCCGAACGGACTACCAATCGCACGACTGGCCGTCCGATCGGATTACCATCCGATCGAACTGCTGGCCGACTCACTTGTACCTTGCATCGTTTTACGCGTCGCTTATCATTATACTATCGATCTGTTCAGGCTAACCTTACTCTCTAGCGCTCCCTTCAATCCATCAATCGCTGTGAGTATACTTGAACCCCTTTTTACTTTATGCACTTTTAGGTGTTACATACGTTACGAATATTCAAATCACATCGAACACACTACTCAATACTATTTAAACGCTAACCACTACTGCATGTCATACGTGGCTTAATGAATGCTTGTTTGTTATGTTTACACATGGAATGCTGTCTACCTGCCTTAGCAACGATAGTACTATAGTTTGGACTCATCACCCGTTCACTCGGGGGTTGTTAAGGACAATTACTTGCATGGATTACGGTGGTAATCATGTATCGCGAACTGCCTCGGGCAGTCAACCCGCAGTCATTGGTATCGATAGATCTATGTCGACAACTAACGTGCTTTATCTCACTATGTGTACGTGCTGGTTATGCGTAATCAATTTCAAACTCTAATATGCTATTATCAAACTTGTATGCTCACATTTACACTATGTGTATTGACTGTTACTTTAACGTATGTGACAGGTGCTTAAGTTGTTTATATGCTTAGCTTGCTGTGAACTTGAGGCAAGGAAAGATCTAGGATGCTCTCTGTGCTGTGATGAAATCGAAGCTAGGAAAAGAGGTCCTAGAAACCAATAAATAAACTATCTATGTATAAATCTGAGTCGTCGGAACATAACTACTTGACTAGATTATGTCTGTAATAATTATATTATCACTTATGACATGGTATGGGACGTGTTGCTTAAATATTTGGTAAATATAGTTGTTATGGAAACTTCTGGACAATCTGTTTCGCTCAGTGCCATGCCCCGATGTTTCCGCCATCGGTTGGGGTGTGACAGATATGGACATATGTTCCTAAGTTGGAAATTTGCATACTTGATCGTTGACTTTTCAGAAAAGTCAACGAGTATGAGAATAAATGATTAGAAATCCTAATATGATTGTAAGAAAAGAAGGATTGAATGGTGCATGATGGATCCTTGTATGATATACTTAATGATATGTTAAATTTGGAATGATGTATTATTGAATCTATGCCTTGTGCTTGTTACAAATGATAAGTGAAAGTCAAATGCGAGATATGAACTAGATATGATAAGTGATATATAAAATCTTGTATGCTAACAAGAATGTGAATGTGGTGACATATAAGGATAAGCATCATGTCAAGATGACGCAAGCACAAAAGGCAAATGGGTCAAAAGGAGGCGAGGAAGTGATCACGAATACGGACGCTTAATGTAAATGGCTATCGATCTCACTTCTTATTTTGTTTAGAAAAAGTTATCTATATTTGAAACACTGAAATCAAGTAAGGATCTACAAATAATGGAATTGCTAGGATGAGAATGGTTGTAATGGTCGTTCGATGTCAATCCGGTGAAACCTCAACGTAGGGGCAAACAGGTCAAAACTTTTAGTATAAAGATTTAGCCGAAGAACATGTGGATTGGGTTGGAAAAGGTATGGAATGAATTGAGAACTTGAATAATGATTTATTTCACGTATTAGAACCCTCGGGACACACGGTTAGTGAGTAGAAAGAACAAAACGCAAAATCAGTGTCTGAGCTGCAGAGGAGGCGTCGGCGACGTCCTGCCCTGTTGCAGCCGACGCCTTATCTTGTTGTCTACGCGGGTCCGACGTCGGAAACCCGTTTTTCGCGTTCTTTCTCACTTTTCCTTGCTTTCAAGGCCCCGATAAGCTTCCCAAAGGTATCCTAAGCCTACTATAGAGTATTGTGAGGTACATGTAAGAATGGAAACTTAGGAGGGTAAGTATGAAGATGTGACATGTATGTTGATATGTTTTCTTTATGGATATGGCTAAGTTTTTAATAAGTAAAACTTATTGAGACACTATATATATGTGAAGTGACGTAACTAGTATATGGTAACATGCTTATAAAAAAAGGAATGGTGCGCCTATTATAGTAGGGTGTTCAAAGGAAATTAAGTGAATGTGTATGCACGAGATGTAGTTTATTATGTAAAAGAATCATCCGCATAGATGTTGTGATTAGCATTTGTTTAATAGATTTGTGAGCATGTAAATTATACGTAAGAAATTTGAGTAGTAAGGTATGTATGATCGTAGTAGGACCATTTATACCCGAAAGAGTTGGACTACATAATGTGTATGCATGTTATTAAACCGTACGTATTCAGGTTTCGAGGACGAAACCTTCTTTAAGGGGGTGGACTTGTAACACCCCAAAATGCGTAATTGTTTATTGTGCCTTTAAATGTATTTGTATGTAATAAAATAACTTTAGTTGACTAACTAAGTTAAGTAAGAATGACTCTTGTGTAGAGGGGATGAAAGTTGTGCTTGAATATGTACACCCCAAAAAGGTTTATTAAATATAAGTTAAGTTAATTAAAAAATTAACTTAGTTAATGGGAATGTTAGAACGTCTAGTAATGAATTGAAAAATGTTTAAATCAAATAAGTGAACACATTAGAAGGGCCAAAGGTGTAACTTTTGAAAACTCAAAAGATTAAAAGAGTTAAAAATCAAAGACACACACGCTGTGTGTCTCTGGTCGATCGAACAAAGGCAGGAGCAAAGGGGCAACCCTAGTTTCATCACATACATCAAATTCAGTAGAAATTCCAAGGAAAAAAGAATGCATGAACTCATATTTTCGAACATCTAACCATGTTTATTGAAGTGGTAAGTCCAATTCTTTGATTTGGTACATTGAAGGAAATGGGTTTCAACCCAATCATGAGATTATGTTATGATAGGTGTTATTGGAAGTTGGAATTGCTATGTAGAATAAGTTTTATGTTTGATTTTGATGATTTGAACATCTTGATTAATAAGGCCATTTTTGTATGAGATCTTCATAAATGTAGGATAATCAAGATAATAGAAGTAGTTATGTAAAACCTTGAAATATTGATGTTTAATCTTGATTGTGATGTATTAACACTAGATAAATTGTTTTGGAGTAAAAGTATCATACGGCTTGATTGATTGTTTATGATTTGCTAGAAGAACTAGTTAAATTATGTCATAGAACATATGTGTTTAGTGTCCTACTAATGCGAAACCCGCCAAGTGTTCGATGAAATGCTTAAGTGAACATATATGCGAAATTCGGAAAATTGTGATAATGTTGCCATAAAATAAACTATGTAATTAATGAAATGATGTTCGGATGGACTAAATGATAGAATGAACATGTTAATGTATGCGTGAAGGAAGAAAATTCAAGTGTTAGGAAAACGGAAAATGCACAAGATCGAGGTAAGTGTATTTCGAACTCAACTTTATTTGGTTGTTCAATATTTTGTATAAAAGCTTAGGCAATAATGGTTTAGTATGAATATGAAGTAAGTAGCTTAACCCGTTGTGAATGGGTCATTGGTATGAATATTTATGAATGGATGAATATTGAAGTCGACTCGTCATAAATGAGTCGAAGGAATGTATAGTGATGCAAAAAGGAAGGAAATAAATTAAATCCGTTATAAACGGGTTGAAAATTGATTTATATAATAGTAATGAAATGCACGTATTCGATTCGTTATAAACGAACCGAATGGATGTTTATGTAAGTTTACAATTGCCTGTTTCAACGGGTCAATGAATGGCATGATTTATCTCGAGATGGTATGTTTTGACCCGTTCCATCGGGTAAGAAAGTGTATGAAAGAAGTGAAAGTATAAAACGGATTAATTCGATTTATTGTGTTAGTAGTAATGTATTTGACGAAATAAATTTTGTTGTTGATGTAGGTAAACCCTCAACTTAATCGGTTCAGCGACTTGGAACGAGCACCCATATGAATCTCTCCTATATGCGCTTCCGCTACTTTTGTAACAATGTTTATGGTCAAAAAGTATTTTTGTTGTAACTAGTTTGTTTAGTAGCTAGACTTTTGAAGTTTGACTTGTTAGATCTTTAAAAAAAAATCTAGATGTTGGTAGATATTTAAAATTAATGATATGGTTGTGTTAAGTCTTTTGAAAGTGTCATTAATTTACTTGAAATGAAGTTTGCCAAAACAGGGATTTGCTCATGTTACGAACGGGTCATGCCCAATTTTGTAAAAAATTATATGTTATTACTTTATTTTTCGAATGTTAAAATGTGGGCGTTATAGTGATTGAGGGAGAGTGGGGGTTGTGAAACGATGGTGAGTGGTGGTGGTTGTGGTTGTGAGTGGTGGTGCACGGTGGTGTTGGGTGGGAGTTGCAGATGAGAAAAAATAGTTACATAAATTAGAATTCCTCTCAATCAGAAACAGTTATATTGAATCAGAAATAGAAAAAAAAAGTTATATTGAATCACAAATAAAAAAAATAATGGATCAAAATGGCATCTAGAAAGATTTAAATTGAAAATCCCTAAAATACCACCGGTTAAAAATGAGATTTTTGGATGGAGTTAGAGTATGTGATCAAATGGCAAAAAAGAGAAAGTCAGGGACCCAAATGAAAAAAAAAAACTATTTAAACTAAAATGACAAATTTAGACAAACCTCAGGGACTAAAATACCAATTTACTCTAGTTGAATATAAGAATGATTGGTGGAATCTAAGGTACTTTCATTGAGCACCCCTACCACCCTAACACTATGTTCCGGAGTCTCATTTAATAGGGGGTGAAGTAAATTTCTCTCATAATCTCTACAATTTGGGAGTATGAATATATGGTCATATTTTCTTCCTTTTTCCCTACTTTTCCCTCCCCTGCTATCCTTAAAATAAAAAAAAATAAAAAAAAACTCGAGAACATGGTTTTTTTATATTTTCTTCTATTTTCCCTCCCCTCCCCCTGTTAAATGAGACTCGGGAACAAAGTGTAAGTTTGTTGGTTTATTTGAAGAAGACAAACAAAAAGCTTTTTACGAGCATTCACATTCAAATCTCCATCCTCAAATATATAACTTAATTAAAAACATATTTTCTTAAATTTATATATCAATTTTGAGCAACATTCTACAACACATTCCATATTTATCTGTATTCAATTAAATAATACTTTATTATTATTATTTATATTATCTTTTTCTTTTTTCACTCACACCAGACCCATAAAAAGTTAATAAAAAAGATGTGGGGATCAAAGGTTGGAATCAAATTTGAGGCACTTGGTATTTAAAAAAAGGTAGGGATGGGGACGGGGGGATTAGCTGTTCTATATGTTTTTTTTTCTCCAAATTTAAAAATGTGAATGATTGGATATGTTGGTGTAGTTTTAATTTCTCTAACTTTACGGCTCGGACTGTCCATTTAGGACTTTGAGTTTTTTTAACAACATACTAATTACTTTTAGATACTCATTTACTTTGGCATCTTACAATAAAACACCTTACATTTTTACCAAAGTAAAATACACGGATAGTCCCTGTGGTTTAGTGAAATTTCACTTTTAGTTCCCAACTTTTCAAAAGTACACTCTTAGTCCCTGTGGTTTGACGATTTGTTACTCGGATAGTCCCTACCATGGATGGCAGTTAAAATTTTTCAGTTAAATGCATGTAAAATGACAAGAATACCCTTATTTATTAAAACAAAGTTTAAAACATTAAAAGAAACCCATTAGTAAATAGTTGTGGGACCCACCAAAACATCATCTTCAACCTCACCATTTCTTCTCCATCTAGCACCACCCTTAACCCCCACCTTCTTACCGGTGACACTACCCAAGTCAACGGAAAAACGAGTTCGCCAGCCATCATCAAACCATCATCAGCTCATTACCGCTACAACTATGATTTATCTCCGGCTATCTTCTCCAATCACCGGAAAAATGAGTTCAGAATTAATTATAGTGTTTGCTGATTGAAAAAAAAAAAGAGGAAATAAAACCGTTTTGATCAACATCAGATCCAACATCCACCGTTTTTATTCATCATAAAAAACCCACCATAGAACACCACAACATTACCTGATGTCGGCTAACATCCCATTGATAGAAACCACAGATGTCATTCATCTATGTTTCATTGGAGTTCTCTTATTCTTCAATACAAATCGTCGTCGCCATCGTAACATCCCTCGCCGGAAACCCACAACAATACCACCGGTGTCCATCATCGCCGGAACCCCTACAACCCAAACCACTTTCGTAGCATCGGATCCCCTACCTCCTCCGCCGGA
This sequence comes from Helianthus tuberosus, assembly GCA_030545235.1. Lineage (NCBI taxonomy): Eukaryota > Viridiplantae > Streptophyta > Magnoliopsida > Asterales > Asteraceae > Helianthus > Helianthus tuberosus. The sequence continues at coordinate 140,281,175 of CM060448.1, read as the reverse complement.
AACCGTCAACGGCGTCGATCATTAAAACCTCCTTCACCGGAAACCGTCAACGGCATCATTTTTCAGACTTGTTTCAAATCTATTTCAATAAATAGAGTATGGGAAAGAAAGTTATTATCAAGCCCAAGTGGTGGTGGTGTGGGGTAGGTGGTGGTAGGTGGTCGTGTGGGGGTGGGTGGTGGTAGGTGGTGGTGTTGGACGCTGGTGGCGGCAGGTGGGGGGGGGGGGTTCCTGAGAAAGAGAGAGAGTAGAGAGGGAGAGCGAGTAGAGAGAGTCACAATGTGTGTTTATATATATGTGTGTGTATGATTTTTTTCTTATATTTTAATAAAATCAAGGGGTAATTTTGTAATTTCACATGGACTTAACGGAGAAAACTAACCCTCATCCACTCCAGACACTATCCGAGTAACAAACCGTCAAACCACATGGACTAAGAGTGTAATTTTGAAAAGCTGGGGACTAAAGGTGAAATTTCACCAAACCACAGGAACTATCCGTGCATTTTACTCTTTTTACCATGTCTCTTTAGACTCATATCATATTGAAACAAAAAATACTTAACGTTGAATCTTTGTCATTAAATAAAACTAGTAATAAGACCAGCACGCGTTGCGGCGTGGGTACATCGCAAACGTTGAACGGATTAGTCCAAACGTTATGTGATGCGTTAATAATATGAAAACGCACGTTTTGATGTATCCGATTGAACTCAATGTAACATATACTTGCATAGCGATTGGATCAAAACGTAAAGTAAATTGAGTTAATACCGTACAATCATAACGCATTTATACCGTCAAGTCAAAACGTATTATATACGACCCGATTCATATGTAGGAGACATACAAAATAAAGCACGAAAACATATATACTAAATTGGCATCGAAACCTAAAAAAGCATAGTTTAAAAGTTGAAGAGTCGGTATAAAGCATACATGCCAAAAACGTAAATTACCAAAGTATAGGTAAAAATGTAAGTTACAAATGTAGGATGTAAGAAAAGGAAAAATTTTATGTGCCAAAAACGTAAATTACCAAAGTATAGTTAAAAATGTAAGTTACAAATGTAGGAGGTAAGAAAAGGAAAAATTGTATGTGCCAAAAATATAATATACCCCATATCCCTGTTGATGAAATATGCCCTGTTTGTCATAAGGCGTGTTTGGATTATTTTGGGGAGCATGCAATTCATTGTAGAGAGCTCCCAGGGTTCAAATACCGGCATGATTTGATTAGGGATGTCCTTTTTGACATATTTAGGCGCGCTGGTATTTTTGTTAAGAAAGAGCCACCCGTTAATTTCTTAACTGACCCATTGGAAGGGAAATTTACCATTCGACCAGCCGATATTCTGGTCTTTGAATGGGTAGGAGGAAAACATGCATGTGTGGATTTAACAAGGGTTTCCCCGCTTGCGGGCTTAGGGGGTAGTGTTTTCACGGTGGATCAGACTGCTTTAAAGGCTGCTTCGGGTAAAGTGACCAAACACGAGAAAGCATGTCTTACAACCAGCACGTGTTTATCCCATTTGCTTTTGATACTTTTGATTTCCCAGCTTGTTGTCCGTTTACCATCTATCTTGATGTAAATTCATAACACGATAATAAAATTATAATGTTTATTGAAAAAAAAAATAAAAGCTAAATTATAAAAAGTTAGAGGTGGGTGTGAAAAACCACCGACTTTATATTTAGGCTGGAGGGTGTGGGGCGTCATCCTTCGCCACCTGGACACCTATAACGCCCCCCTCCGCCATCGACCACACCCCCGGCGCCATAGCCGGGGCGCCATTGAAGCTCCGCCACCGCTATGGCGAGCGGCAACGCACAGGGACCGAGAGAAATTTAAATTTTTGGACCGTTGAAACGGTCAAAAATTTAAAAAAAAAAATTTACTTTTATTTTATTTATAAAATCACACTATAAATATCAACTTCTACCTCTTTTTAAATCATTCCTTTCACTCTCTACCTCCATTTTTATACAACTCTCTTCATTTTTTTAAAAACTTCCAACAATGTTTCCCAACAACCCATGGGATCCGACCAATCCGTATTGGCAAACTTTGCAAAACAACGAGCAAGAGGGCCGCTATCGCCGAGACCCGCGTACGGGGGAGGTTGGATATTATCCAATGCCACCAACTTCTCCTCATCCCACCACTCAACCGATGCCTCCTCCATATTTCGGGTATTATTCTCAACCCCCTTTTTTTCCGCCAAACATGCCACCACCAAACATACCGGCCCAAGACACAAGCGAACCGGAATTCGTTCCCGAAACCCAAGTCGAATCCTCTTCTATGAAAAAAAAGCCATAAAAAGAAGGATGAGACCGAAAAACGTGCGACAAAGAAGGTAGAATTTTGGTCGCCTAAGGAAGAGTTCGAGTTGGCAAAAGCTTGGCTCGACGTGTCGGAGGACGAGATTGTTGGTAAATAACAATCATATACCGTGTTTGTTGGATTAACAAGAATCAACTCGACGGTTGTAAACTACAAACCGTGTAACAGCCGTCGAAAGCTGGCCGCCAAAATAGAACAACAAACACACCGTAATTGACTCCCCCCACTAAATCCCAACCGTCCATCATCCAACAAAACGCGTCAACATCCAAACCATCACCATCGCACACGTGTCACCTCCCTATTCGCCAAACCACATAGGATCCTCAAAACAAACAAAACACGAATCCAAGTAAATACTGTCACACCGCCCATATCCGCCACGTCAGCCCAATCCCACCAATCACAACTCTCTATTCCCCAACGGCTAGTTTTCTCTTTCCCTCGTATAAAAATAAAACAACACACAAACGTCAAAATATCCGAAATTTCAAACCAAAAAAGGTAATTCATACAAAACCCTTAAAACCCTCCACAAGATTTGCAGATCTGTTCGTGTTTCCCTTTCAAGAACAGCGGTTACATTTATCTTAATTTACTGCCACAAGAAAGAAATCAGGGTTTATAACAGCTTCAAAACAAGGTTTGTGAATTTGTAGCTAATAATTCAAGTTTTTTAATTGCTTAAACATTTTGTATTGTTAGAAACTGTGATCTGATTGATGGGGATTTCAGGAATTCAATGGCGTTCGGGGAGAATTGTGGGTTAGTTAAACGTACGAGTTCGTTCGGTAGAAAGAGGATTTTGATTTTGAATGAAATGGATATCGATTCGGTAGATGTTGTTTCGCCTAAGAAGAAACGGGTAGTTGGGAGTTGTTTTGGTTCTGAAAGGTCGTTGATGGAAGCTCTACCTCAGGATGTTCTTGTAAGTTTTGTCTTCTTTTAGTTTTAATTTGGGTTGTTTACCGGCTGGGTTTGACGGAAATTTTGGGCCGAACTGCTAATTACGGTTTTTGAAATGACAAACCAAACTGGTCGGGATGCAGGTTACCGGGTTGGATTTGGAACTCATTTTATTTTTTCAAATTCATTAGATTCTATTAGAAAAATTAAAGAGTAAAAATGTCAAAATAGTCCGGCTACTTTTGCCACTTTAGTACAAAAATAAATATTTTGTATCTGATTCCTAAGGTTTCATTTTTGTTATCATTTTCATCCAATTGGCAAAATAGGTTAGAATTTTCTATTGATTTCTCCCATTTTTTGTCGTTTTCCTCATTTAAATGAAGGGTATAATCGTCATTTTATACCACAAGCATTTTAATTAAATGAGGAAAACGACAAAAGAAACTTCTAACCCAGTTTGCCAATTGGATTAAAATGACAACAAAAATGAAACCTCAAGGACCAAGATATAAAAAGTTTTCTTTTTGTATTGAAGTGTCCAAAGTAGCCTAAACACAGTGGTCATTTTGGGAATTTACTCAAAATTAAATGAAATATGATAATTGAGTTTTTTTAAATGAGTTGACCTTAACTAAGACAAAATTGCTAAACACCCAAAACCAAACGGTTTCTTTCTCAAATCCACATGATTTTGGTAGAGTGGGTTGGTTGGTTTCAACGGTTTCTAGATCCAGTTTATCCAAATTGTGCACATAGTAATGGTGTTTGTTTTTTTTTTCTTATAGATTAAGGTTTTATGTGGTGTGGAACATGATGATCTGAAGAGACTTTTTCATGTATCGAAACCGATTAGAGAAGCTGTAAGTTCGATTTCGGATTCCCACTTGCAGATTCATCAATTCAAGATTAACGTTTATTGCATTGTTTCTAATATAGTACACCAAAAATGGTCTAACAATAATGATTCATGATGCAGGTCATAATTGCAAAGAAAATGCATTTTGCATATAGTACACCAAAAAAGGTCCCAGCTTTTCGGTGTTCATTAGACCAAACACTTGATGTTGATGAAGTCGAAGCTCCAAATGCTCCAAGACAATCGAGAGTAGCTCGTTCTCGATTGAGCCAGAAAACGCTGGCCCACCTCTCGGTGGCCTTGTTTTCGTAGACAGAATTGTAACCGGGTTATTTGTTTCGGCTTTCAGGTGTACAGATTTTGTTTATGTTGTAGGAAATGTGGTAAAAGAGATGTGTAGATCAGGCAATTTGCCTACGTTTTGGATAGACAGGAAGTAGTTAAAGAGACTGTAGGAATTGTATTTATTTATTTTTAAATATAATTTGCTACTTGCAAATATAATTTGGATAGACAGGAAGTGAAGTAATTAAAGAAATTGTATGAATCTGTAAATTTTTTATTTTTAAATATTATGTGCTACTTGCAAATATATATTTGAGTTTAAACTCATATTTCTAGTATAAAACAACAACCATACCCAGTAAATCCCGTCAATAGAGTCTACGTGGTACACTGGTATAGGTTATTGAAATATTGATTTATCTTAATGTGCTAAATTATTAATGCTATTATTCTAATGACTTGTGGTTGTGACAACCGGTAATTTACGCATTTAATTACGCGATTAACAAATGTTTAAAGCGATAATAAATAGTTTTTAAGACGCAAATTAAATTAATTAGGCCTTTGGAGTGTCTAGGAACGCCTAATCTACTTTACAGTACGCGTATGACGATTTGCGGAAAATCTGCTAAACGTTAAACAATAACGAACTGAAACCGAACAAAATACTGACAACGCCGACAAATACGAATTTTCTACGAATATTTTCATAGCTTGAAATCGTTCCATCACATCGTTCTCTTTTACTTTATCAAAAGTTTCTTTCTTCGACCGCACAAACCATAACATTGTTCTCCGGGCCCATTCGAGATTGTTTTTTAGATTGTGGTTTCATCTTCACTTCAAGGAATCAACGTTCAACTTCAAAGAATTCAAGTACGTAGTTTAACAAGAAAACTATAACTTTTTTTTTTGTAAAATTTAACTTATCTAAACCCTAACAAATCAACAAACAACAATACTTCATAAACGATGATGACAAACAAAAAATCAACGGAGCAGCAGCAGGGACATTGGGGCGATTGAAATTCGCCGTGGCGTTCTGTTTCCAACTTTGCCGCCCATACACAAAAGGATAATTTATTGTTTTGGGGCTTGGGTTAAGTTTATCAATCAGTACTCTTTCAATTATATTATTGTTAATTTAGATTAACTCTATCATTTGGGCTTAATTATTATACAAATTTGGTATTGTAAATGGTTTGGCTTATAAAAATTTGGAATTTTAATAAATTAAAGTATCATATTTTTAGAGGTATTCCCGTATTTGTTCATGGGTATTTTTTTTATATAAAACCGAAAAAATAAAAAAAAAATTACACTACGAAGACGGGTTTGAGCCGTAGCCCGTGCTACACCTCCTTACACTATACCTCCGCCCCTGCCGAAATATATTTCTATTTACTGTGGACGGATATTGATTGAGACAAGGGGTAGCCCCCACTACCCCTTGACGCTCCGGTGGTAGTGTAAATTTTGGAAAAATTTGACGTTTTTCGATTTCGCTACCTCTATAGAAAAGAAATTTTTGAAACGTTACCCTTTGACGTTTTTTCTAGATTCGCCACAAATGTAAATTTATAAAACTAAGATTTTATGTCGAGAGGTATTCTTAGGCACCCACTTAGCCCTTAAGGCTAGAGGGTACGGTGATGGTCCTCCAAGGGATGATGATCCGCCACGTAGGCACCACGTCATAGTCCTCCCAAGGATGGTCCATCCCACAAAACTAGAGGGTACGGAGGATGGTCCTAGATGATCCTACCCCACCACTTTTACGTTTTTTTTAATCTTCTACTTTTTTTAACATTTAACAAATAAACTAACAAAATATTTTCATTAATATTAAAAAACATTACATAAACTTAAAAAAAACATACACTTAATAAAAAAAAACATAAACTTAATAAAAAAAACATAGACTTAAATAATTTGATGCTTCATGCTTCTTCATGATGTCGGTTTGTAGTTTTTTCAACATCGAACGTTTCGGCTCGGGATACTCATCGACATCCATCGTTATTATTTCCCATTCCTTGAGCCGAATTTTTTCATCAGAAATTCGGATTTTCTCATTCGACAATCGGACATTTTCGCGTAACTTTTCTTCCGCTGCACGGGTTTTTTCTTCGACGACCTGCTCATTCGCCTTCGCCTTTTGGGCCGAGACGTCCGTGTACGTTTTAAAGTGTTCCATAAACTTTTCCATCTTCGGGTCCACCTTTTCCTTTTCTTTCCCCTTGGCCCGCTCCTTATTCGATTTGTCCCGGCCCGGTGGACGCTCCGCTTCATGTACGGCGTATTCCTCTTCGTCAAACTCGGCGTCATCATTTAAATTTATGTGACACCTCGGGTCCGATCCACCGGCGCTAAAACTACCCGTTTCCGATGTCCTTTGCCGCTTCGCCATCTCCACCTCGTTGGAAATCGGCGCTCATTTTGGGTGCGTTTTCAAAATTTCCCAGGCGCGAACGTGTGCAAAGTTGGTATTACCATTGTTCGACTTATACTTCTCCAATGCTTGTTTGAACACATCCTCGTCGCTCATGCCGCTACGACGCCCACTTGTATATATTTTATTATATTCGTCGCAAAACTTATTGACGAACCTGTTCATTTTCCGCCACTTTGATGACACCGAGTTGATATCTCGATACGGGCCTTGGTCCATAAGCTCGAGGAACTTCGCCAAAACCTTAGTCCAAAACCCGTCACCCGTTTGATTATTACCTATAAAAAAACAAACAAAATAATTCTAAAGTTATAATTCTAAAAAAATATATATAAACTGTTAACAAAAAGATAAACTTTAAAAAAATATATAAACTTTAAACAAAATATATAAACTGTTAACAAAAATATAAAATTAAAAAAAATATACAAACTTTAAAAAAAATTATAAACTGTTAAGAAAAATATAAACTTTAAAAAAATCTATAAACTTAAAAAAATATATAAACTTTAAAAAAAAGATAAACTTTAAAAAAAATACCAACCTTTTGTCGGGTGTGTAGACGTGCCTATGTAAGCCTTAGCTAAGGCTTCTTCTTCGATTGGCGTCCACGGTTTCGCCTTCGGTTTGCCACCCACCACTTGCTTGCATTTTTTTCGTTTGCCTTTTTCTTTAGGCGTTTGGGTTTCTGGAACAACCTCCACATCGTCGTCGGGTTCGGATTGTTGAACGGGTTGCGTCGGGATCGGTTGGGGTTGAACGGGTGGCGTCGGGTTCGGTGGGAACTTAAAAGCACCCCGCATCATCATTTGTTGAAGAGCTTGATTTTGAGAGAATTGAGCGAATTGGTTCGGTGAGTGTTGGAATGAGGCAAAGGCATTTGATGAATATTGCGAGAATTGGTTCGGTTCTAGCGTCGGATAATATCCCGGAACCGAGAAAACATTCGGTTGGGTCGGGTTGTTGGGATTGTTCGGGTTGTTGAAGGGATCCATGGTAGAGTATAAGGTTATAAAAGTGGAAGAAGATTTATAAAAATAAAGTGAGAGAGATGAGAAAATGGGGTTAAAATGGTGAATGGAGGTGAAAATGGATTTGAAATTTATATATTTGTTGGATTTGACTGTTGCTTTTTGGGGAAATTCGAATTTTTTTTATTTTTTTTATTTTCTAACGGTTACTTGTAGGAGGGGGCCCACTTTAATTGCTTCGTCGCCAACGTCGAGTATGAGACGTTTAGGACGGGATGGGGGGGATGGTGTTCCACCCGGCGCCGGACCTCGACGCTTGTGGGACGGAGCCCATACCCACCAGCCTAATAGATCCGCCTAGAACATTAAATGACAAATCGCCCAAAGCATTAATGTACAAAAATTCAAATATAGATAAAGACATTCAAAATAGATAATGTTGATAACAAAACTCCAAATGAAATAAACTGCAACTCTGCAATTCGGAATTGAATTCCATCATGCATCAGTAGTTCAGGTTTTTAAGATTAAATATCCAAAGTAAAAGTGAATGCATAAAGTAACAATCAAACACAAAAGTACTTAAAACACTACTCTATGACATTGACCTTAACATTGAACACCCCTTTTTCTTCTTTTAACTTGGGAACACTTAGCTTTAACTCTCCTAAATCCATCTTCATCTCTGCCTTGATATCACTGATCCTGTACTTATTATCCGGTAAACTAATCTCGCAATCAAACTTTTTCATGGCGCGGGTATCATTCAGTTTCTCAACCCCTTCTGCTTTCACAAAAACAGTGTTAGATTCAACGGATACCTTCACATCATCCTCACTCACTTCAGACATGTATAAGAATAAATCGAGACCATCGGGACTTTTCTTGATATGGAGGTCTGAAATCATGCAAATCCAACATTAAAGATAAAGAAAGATAACTAGTGAAAATTACTTGTTAACAAATAACAAGGAAAGTACCGTTTGAAGAATTTGGAGCAAGACCATCATAATCACCGAAAGAGTTGTTGCAAAAGAAACGTGACGCCGGACGGAATCTGGTAAGCATGTTAGAAGAAAGGAGCTTTGATCTGATGAAGAGGTTTGTGGAAGCCATCTTTTGATCAAAATAAACCTGTGCATGTACTCTTATACAAGAATATATATCAGGGTTGTGTTTGTAATATACAAGGCATATAATTATCTTAACCAAATTGGATAACTACAAAACCAAACCGATTTAAATTCGTTATATATTTATCTTTATCTTAATCTTTTAAACACGCATTTCAAATTTAAATCTCCTTTTCATTGTTTTATTATTATTATTATTATTATTATGAATCTTGTACAATCTTTGAAACAAGCATTTCAAATACAAATCTCCTTTCTATTGTGTTTTTATTATTATTATTATTATTATTATTATTATTATTATTATTATTATTATTATTATTATATATCATGTTAGATTAAAGGAAAATGTTTCTCACATGACCACGAGCCTGTGTATAAAACCGAGGAAAAAATAACTAAGTCGATCTCTGACTCGCACGTTGCGAAAGACCTATCAAATGGGAAAATATAGACGCGCTGCGACGGACATGTCAAACAGGAAAAAATAGATGAAAAAACGTTGAACCCCACACGCACGTTGCGGCGTGTTAACTCGGAAATTTAGAACGATACGTTAAACGGAGAACTTATGAAAGATGAAAAGTATATAAGAGACTAAAGTTGAAAGTACAAAAAAGTGTTGAGATTAAATTGCAAAAGATGAAAAGTTTTGGGTTGAAGGTAAAAAAATTAAAGGGGTTAAATTGCAAAAGATAAAAACTTTTGAATTAGAAGTGAAAAATCAAATTAATCAAAAGGGTTAGATTTAGTTAAATTGATGTTTAATATTATTATTATTTAATAAAACAGATAAATAAATAAAAAAGTGAGAAATTACCAGAGAATGACACGTGTCCAAAAAGGATTTTTGTTTATTAGTATAGAAAGATTATTATTATTATTATGAATCTTGTACGATTAATTTTTATTATTATGAATCTTGTACGATTAATGTATTAGGTAATGGAAAATGAAGATAACGGATCTCCATTTTATGTTAACCACGTAGAGTACCAGTTTGGGTATTATCTTGCTGACCGAATACATATATCTTGAAGACACCATGTTTCTAAAAGCCTTTACATGTCCACAAGCGGATAAGAAAATATTTGTCAGAAAAGCGAATGAGCGAATGAATCGGCAAGTAAAGATATTAAACGGACATTCGGAGTTTTGGGCTCACAAAATTATAACATGTGACGTAACCAGTTATTTATTAGGTATAGATCTGGTATGACTTGCCATTCAATGTATTAGGTGAATGGAAAATGAAGATGAAATGTCATTTCTTCTAAATATAGAACTTTGATAACTAGTCATGCCACGTTATAAAATTCACGCCATGAATTTTTTATTTTTATTTTTATCGGTCGGCTATACCCACACCTTTTGCTTTCTAGTCTTAGGTTATACGGAGTGGGCGGCAAACCCACTCGGCAAAGTGCCTTTGCCGCGCGGTAATACCGCCGCCGGTGGGTTTTGCCGCTCGGTGAAGGAAAGGAAGCGGGGACAGGTTGCCGATGCGGGGAGGGAGGGTAGGAGAGAGAGAGGGGGTGTGTGGGGTGGGGTCCATGCCTAGGGCTGTAAACGAACCAAACGTTCGATGAACAGTTCGTGAACCGTTCGGCGGAAAGTTCGTTTGTGTTCGTTCGCTTATTAAACAAACAAACACGGACAATATATTTCGTTCGTTTAGTTAAATGAACAAACATGAACATAGGTCGTGTTCGTTCGTTTATGTTCGTGAACGTTCGGTAACATGTTCGTTTGTGTTTGATAGTTCATTAGTGTTTTTAGTTTTTATATTTATTTGAATACTTCAAAATTCCGACAAATTAAATATCCAATAAGTGTCAGTGTACTATATATTCTGTTCATGAACGATTGTTGTTCGTTTGTTTCCATTTGTGTTCATGAACATTAGTTTCTGCTCGTTTGTGCTCATTTGTGTTCATCAATGTTCGTTGCCTAAAATTAACAAACAAACACAAACGAACACGAACAAGTTCATTTCCTTAACAAACGAACACGAACATAAAATCTCGTTCGATAAGTGTTCGTGAACGGTTCGCGAACACATATATTTCTTAACAAACGAACACGAACAAGGACTTGTTCGTGTTCGTTCGGTTCGTTTACAGCCCTGCGGCATCTCAACCAATCACACTTTTTTTTTAAATAGCTGTGTTCCAGAGATCCACTTAACAGGGGAAGGGAAGGGGAGGGGAGGGAAAATGAGGTTTTTTTTGCCTGAAAATAGTCTTTCCAATTTGGAAAGACATGGAGGGGAGGGGAGGGATTTTTAACTCGGGAACACACCGAAGTGTCTAACCATTGCCAACACTTTTGAGCATAGTTTAAACACTTTTCATTGAATGATACGACACACTCTCATTGGTTGATTTTGAAGTTTACCACTTTCAAGTGTCTAACCACTCCTTACACCCTTACACTGTTTGCAGACTGCCATTTGATTATACCTTCAATGGCGGTTTGCAAAATAAGGCTAATGTCCGTTTGCAAAATAAGGCTAACATCATCCAATAACAGGTTTCAAACGGCCATTCGCTACAAGTGTCATATGGTCGTTTAGTACAAGGCCTAAAGTGTGAGCTTTTTACACATAAAATGGCAGTTCGAGATGGCATAAACAATAGTTTTTTTGGATTTTATTAAATAACTTTTATATGTGTAAACGGTAGTTTTTTGGCCGACCGGCTTATACAACCACCTCTTGAATAATTTTAGGAAAGTAAACTACAATTTTACTCCCTGACGCGGGATCAACTTTACCCTCTAATTTAAAAATTCTGCCATTTTACACCCCGCGTTTCCCTTATTTAATCAATGTTGGCCCTTCTACCAAATGGCCGTCCAAATCACCATTAATAAGTTGTGAAATTACAGAATCACCCTCCCTGGACTATGAAAACACTAATTTGCTCCCCACTGTGTCATGTTGTTCAGTTTCTTGTTCGATTGGGAATTCCAGAGCATTTAACAATGTCGGCTTCTTCTTCAGATCAGGGTAGATAAAAAATTGAAGGGGGAATGGTGGCTCGCCGGCGATTTTTTTTTATAAATGGGGTTTATAAAAGGTGTTGTGTGGGCGGATAACGAAATAGCATAAACTTGTATCCAGTAACATATATCTTTCATATAAATTTGAAAAAACTTGTAACAAGTAGTATCAGAATTTCATAGCATAAAAACATATCATAGAAAAATGGTGACTACAAATAAAAATAAACTATTCATGCAACAACTGAGATCAAATATCCAAAGAACAAAAAAGCAAATGCATAAATTAACTACTTAAAAGACTACTCTATAACATTGACCTTAACATTGAACACTCTTCTCTCTCCTTTCAACTTGGGAACATCCAGCTTTAACTCTGCGGAATCCATCCTCATCTCTGCCTCGATACCAATCTCATACGTAGCATCATCGGCTGAATAAAAGTACTCTCCTACATACCCTTCCAAGGCGCTAGTACCGTCGACTTCCTCAACACATTGGTCTTCGACATACTCAATGTTACATCCAAAGGATAATTTCACATCCTCCCTCCTCACCCCAGAATAGGATATGAGTGGATCAAGACGATCAGGTTTTTTCTTCATGTCTGAAATCATGCAAAGCCAACGTTAATTTCACTATCAAAATAAAGGTGCATCATATAACCGGTGAAAATTATTTGTTAACAATTAACAAGGCTAAGTTATACCGTTAGAAGAATTTGGAGCAGGATCACGGACAGATCGGTTCCAGAAGAAACGAGATGCCGGACAGAATCGGCGCATGTTGGAAGAAAGGAGCTTCGATCTGATGAAGAGGTTCGTGGAAACCATGTTGATCAAAGTCATTGTTTTTTTGCATGTGCAGTTCTTTTATACATTGTGTTTCTAATATATGAAAAGGTAGCTTAAGTCCTTTGCAAATTGAATCCTTATCTTTATCTTAGCAAACCGGTTTAAATTTAAAGTCGTTATGTATTTACCTTTATCTTAATCTTTGAAATAAGTATTCAAATTTAAATCTCTTCTCTATTGTTTTTTCTTATTGTTTCTTCTTAAATTCGTTGTGTATTTACCTTTATCTTAATCTTTGAAATAGGTATTCAAATTTAAATCTCTTCTCTATTGTTTTTTTTTTCTTATTGTTTCTTCTTATATTAAAGAACCCTTTGAAACGGAAATTGAAGATAACATGTCATTTTCTATTGGGTTAAATGCTTGTGGCTCTAGATCAATCAAGTGGTGGAAGGCTTCCATTTCTTTTGAGGGATGCAAGTTGAACTCTCACTTGGTGCAGAGTGAGGCATTGGTGGGCAATGATAGGAGACCTAAGAAAACATGGGTTCGATCCTTGAGCCAAACGGGTTTTACCGGTAATTTCACCGTCATGCCTACGGGCGGGTGGGTTACCGGGTTTTCCCCGGAATTGGGGGTGGACTCGAGTTACTCTCAGAGTACTCTGTTTCGTCCCGTGGGTGCCCCGAGAGTGTTCGGGATTGACTATGTTGGTTGTTCAAAAAGAAATGCTTTTGGTTTGTAGTATTTCCAAAGTTAGTCCGGACACTTTAATAATTTCATAGGTGATCCCAGTGATTGCCATTGGGGAAATTACAATTACAAAAATGTCAGTTGACCAAGTAACATTACCAAAATGTCACCTTCAAGCGTCCATGGAGTGGCGTCTGAACCATGGGAGGCGTCAGTGTGTCACCTTCAAGCGTCCATCAATGGGGTGCTGACAATTATGGATTGAGTCGACGACTGACTCTTCAAAGGCAAAAAGGTGGCTGACTCCTCCGATGCGTCGGGCTGACTACTCCTAGTGGCATGGCTGACTCCTCGTTTTGGCTCTGCTGACCGCTCGATTTGGCTAGGCTGACTCCTCAAATTTTATTTTCTAATCCACATTTCTTTTTAGTTTTATTTAATTTAGATATGTTATTATTTTGTCGAGTTTATAAATACACAACCTTATTGTTTGGTTTTAAAAAAATGGATTTCCAATGGTGGCTTGAGATGCATCAGCTTATTTTTATTAATTGTTTTAAAGCTAATCACAAAATTAAAAAAGTTAATATCAAAAGTAGTCGTTTTCTTCAAACATGAACGAAAAAATAGACGTTTTATGATTTGGGTGAAGAGAGAGAAGGGTATGGCGGCGGTGGTGGTGGAGTTGAATCGGGGCACCAACCGACGAAGATTTGGGTCGAAAATAGTGGTTGTGGGAGGCGGATCGGGTCAGATCTGCTGGTTGTTGTTGAAGTCGAGTTAAATCGTCGGCGGTGGTGTTGTCTTTTCAGTGGCGGTTGCTGGATGTGGCGGTGGTGTTGTCTTTTCAGTTTGTTTTGTTTGGTGGTTTGGAGTTGTGGTGGTGGGCGATGGATAGAGAGAGGGTAGGTTAGTGAGGGTGGGTGGTAGAAAACGGTGGTACAAGGCAGTGCTTGTGGGTGGTAGATGGTGGTGGCAGGTGGTGTTTTTAGAGAGAGAATGATATATATATATATATAGAGAGAGAGAGGTGAGGGAGAGTGACTGAGTGGAGAAGATGAAACTTTATAAATATATATTTAATATTTTTATTGAAAGGGTAAAAAGACAAATTTGCCCTTATGTGGGGTCTATGTGACCAGATTTAACATTGAAATTTAACTGGGTTAGGCCCAAAGGACATAACGTGCAGGATTTTGAAACATTAAGGACAAAACTCATCAATTTTAAAGGTAAAGGACAACGCCTGAAATTTGGGACAAACATAAATGTCACACCCCCAAAATCCACCATGCGGAGTATCACCGCTTGGAGGCGTGACATGACCAGGATCGAGCCACCAATCATATTGAACAATTCAATTAAGTAAATAAAACCAAACATAATACGATTGGTGACCAAAGCTAGTTAACCTCGTTTGGTTTAGACATCGGAAGCATAAACGTGAGTTCAAAACATAAGTTCACAGTTCATAAGTTTAAAGTCTCAAACATAAGTTCCATAGGTTTATAAAGTTCAATTATTAAGTATGGGATATAACAACCCATGTTCCACAACGACTCCTTCCCCGTGCAAGCTCCAAGCATTTAGCGACCTGTAAGGCATGTAACAACTAGTCAACAACAAAGTTGAGTGAGTTCACGTTTGGTTGTTTAGTTAATGAGTTCGTATCAGGAATCGGAAGTTCGTTTCATAACCAAGTATTACCCATTATTCTTGATTCCCAAACCTTTACGATATTTAGTGGGGGCTTCCCATTATGTATGTTACTAGACTAGGCGTATCCATAAGTGTCTTTCCCAATCCGAGGACGGTGTTAAGTATGAGTGTACGTAGGTTTTACGTACGTGCCCTTCTCGTCCGAGGACAGTAGTGAGTGTGAGTGTACGTAGGTTTTACGTACGTGCCCTTCTCATCCGAGGACAGTAGTAAGTGTGAGTGTACGTAGGTTTTACGTACGTGCCCTTCTCAATCCGAGGACAGTAGTAGGTAGTCTAGTAGTCTTGGTAATATAAATAGAGTGATAGTACGAGTAGTTATTCAATCCCATTCCCAACCACCGGGAATCCCATGCCTTAGTAAGGGTGTGAACTCACCTCGGTTTGCTCGGTTAGATTCTCAATATAGCTAACAGTCAAGGTCGGTCAATCACGTCCTAGTATGATTTACCAGTTAGTCATTTAGTGGTTTTCAAATAGAACACAAAGTTCCTACACGTATCTATCACACAACATGCGTCACTGTAACGGTTTATGCCCATCTAAGTTTCCCGTCCATTCCCCACTCAAAATCAAACATACGATAATGCACATAACATATATAACATGTTAAATCATTCACAGATAGCATACTCGACATTTAGACACGCAAGTCACAACTTATGTCAATTCAGCATTAATACTCAAAACCGGCTGTTTTCGGACATTTAAATAAAATAGTTAGATTATTCCAAAAATTCCCAAATTTTTTATAAAATGTCATAAACATTCCATATTTTATTGTGTAAAAATATCGGGGTCCGGTTCATTACCCACATTTTATAAAAATTCATATTCGGGACTGAACTCAGATTTATGTATTTCTGACCACAGTCCACGAAACAATTTATTAAAAATTTATCGTAAGTCCGATTTGCAAAATTCCAGTGGGGTAATTACAAATACTTCAGTTGTCATCTACAGTAAAATTTTCATGGTCCGATTGATCACAAAACTCCGGTTATGATTGAAAGTACGACACCCATTTATTGCTGTAAAAATTCAGCTTAAGCTGTTGTTACAAATCAACACTTTAAAAATAGTAAACGGAGTCCAAAAATTACGATTCCGGTGCCATTAGAACCGTATTTCATAATAACATATTTTAGATTCAAAATATCGGTTTTTCGTTGAATTTAAGACCTGTTTACAGCCAACAGAAGTGGGCTGTAAAAGTTAGACAGATTCTGATTCTTTTGTGTTTAACCTTCTAAATCATGTTCGATCTATTTCGTTAACAAGTTTATTAATCACAACAACATTAACCATCAATATAAACCAGTAAATTATCAAGAAATCAGCAAGAATCATATCCACACAAGATCTACATGATTTACACCACTAGTTACTCTTTAACCAACATGTTCAAGACTTTAGTGCAAGTTCTTTAGAGTTTCATAACTTTAATCATCAAATCACCTATTAACCACTTAAATAACATGAAGAATGAACGGATCTAAGTTCTTACCATTAGCACAAGGCTAGGAGGGTTCGAGTGTAGAAAAGTGATGGATAAAAGCAAACGAAGGTGGTCCTTCAAGTTCCGTGAACACCGAGCCTCCTAAATCACCTTCTAACACCTCAAGACAAGCTTGGATTGTATGAATTAAAAATGGAAATGATTGGTGTGTTTGAAGGGGGTTTGGCCGTAGCTTTTGTTGTGGGAGAAGGGGAATTTTTTTTTTTTGTGGTGATTAAGTGGAGGAGATAATGGTTATTTATAAAGCTAGTGCTAATACACAATGGTCCATATGTCACCAAAAGTTAAAGCAAATCAACTACAATTCCAAGGAGAGATTTAAGGGATATGATGGAAATTTGGAATAATCTTTGGGTGGGATCTACATAGGGACGGTCATAAAGGGGGAAAGGGGTTAAATTGCAATTTGATGGTAACTAAATTAATTAGTGGAAGGTTATGTGGTAAAAGTCTAGTGTTTAATGTGTTGTATGTATTATGTAGTGTGTTATAGTGCTCGGGGACCATAACTAGCTCAGAAAAATAACGACAATATTTTTAACAATATTTTAGTGTTCCGGGTAAAGTCCGGTTGTTCGGTTTGACACTGTTCCGCTAAACTGCTTAATTAATCCGCAAAGCGTCCTATATGTATATTTTTGTAACGTTTTTAATTTCTAACACTTAGGAAATTACACAGGACTATTTAGTAACTTCTCTGTACACTATTAGTATATTAACAAGTACGTGTAAGCATAACATGGATATCAGAAAGCAGTTAAGTGATTCCACACAGTCGTCAAGCACATTAATTATTATTAATAAACTGTACGGTTACATGTAAATTCGAGGGTTGTCACATTCTCCCCCTGTTAAGAGAATTTCGTCCCGAAATTTAGCGCGTGGTTACTGAGGAAGCTAGTTAAGTTGCGTTGTTTTCCTGATTTTCCTGGGGTGTCACATCATCCCCCCGTTGATTTGGAATTTCGTCCCGAAATTCTGCAGTAGCTTCAGCCTCAGTAGTGTTTGCGTTTTTCTTAAACAGCTGGGGATACTTGAGTTTTATTTGGTCTTCTCGTTCCCAGGTATACTCTGGGCCACGACGAGCATTCCAACGAACTCGGGCGAGAGGTATTCTTGTGTGCTTGAGAATCTTAACATCTCGATCAGTAATCTCTACTGGTTCCTCGACGAATCGCAGCTGGTCGTCGATTGTGAGTTCCTTGAGAGGAACTATGAGGGTCTCGTCTGACAGACACTTCTTCAGATTTGACACGTGGAATACGTTGTGAACTCCGCTGAGTTCTTCAGGTAGATTCAACCTGTAGGCGACTTTGCCAATTTTCTCGGTGACTTCGAATGGTCCGACATAATGCGGATTGAGTTTGCCTCGTTTGCCAAAGCGGACTACTCCTTTCCAAGGTGAGACTTTGAGTAGCACTCGATCCCCAACCTGGAGTTCGAGTGGTTTTCTTCCCTTATCAGCATAGCTTTTCTGACGGTCACGAGCTGCCGCCATTCGCTGTCGTATCTGAGCAATTTTCTCGGTGGTATCTACCACATGTTCTGGGCCAGTGATTTGGCTGTCACCAACTTCTGCCCAACAGAGAGGTGATCGGCATTTGCGTCCGTACAATGCCTCAAACGGAGCGGCTTGGATGCTGGTGTGGTAGCTGTTGTTATATGAGAATTCCACTAGCGGGAGGTGCTTTTCCCAGCCGTTACCAAAATCGATTACACATGCCCTAAGCATCTCTTCAAGGGTTTGGATGGTGCGTTCAGATTGCCCATCCGTCTGCGGGTGATAAGCGGTGCTCATATCTAAACGTGAGCCAAAGGACTTGTGCATTGCTTGCCACAGTTCAGAAGTAAAACGTGCTTCACGATCAGATATAATAGAGATTGGCACTCCGTGCCTTGATACCACTTCCTTTAGGTAAATGTCTGCAAGAGTAGAGAACTTGTCCGTTTCTTTGATAGCCAGAAAATGTGCAGACTTGGTTAGTCGATCTACGATCACCCAAATGGTATCGTTTCCGCGTTGAGATCTGGGCAGGCCAGTAACGAAATCCATGGAAATTTTCTCCCATTTCCATTTCTGGATCTCCGGTTGTTGAAGTAGGCCTGATGGTTTCTGATATTCAGACTTGACTCTCGCACAAGTCAAGCACTTGCTGACGTAGGTTGCTACGTGGGCTTTCATGCCAGGCCACCAATACGTAGTCTTGAGGTCGTGGTACATTTTATCCGAACCAGGATGTACCGAATAACGAGACTTGTGCGCTTCGTCCATCACAAGCTCGCGTAAGTTTCCATAAAATGGAACCCAGATGCGTCCGTTTACATAGTAAGCGCCGTCTTCCTTTTGTTCTAGCCGCTGCCTCGATCCTCGTAGGGACTCAGCCCTGATGTTCTCTGCTTTCAATGCTTCGGCCTGGGCATCTCGAATCTGAGCAGGAAGGTTAGACTGGATGGTAAGCTGTAATGCTCGTACACGCTTAGGTAAAGTATCCTTTCGACTGAGGGCGTCAGCCACAACATTGGCTTTGCCCGGATGATACTTGATAGCGCATTCGTAATCATTCAAGAGTTCGACCCATCGGCGTTGTCGCATGTTTAACTCCTTTTGCTTGAAGATATGCTCGAGACTCCTGTGATCGGTGTAGATGGTGCACTTGGTACCGTACAGGTAATGTCTCCATATCTTAAGCGCGAATACAACTGCTCCCAGCTCCAGATCGTGAGTAGTGTAGTTTCTTTCGTGAACTTTAAGTTGGCGCGATGCGTAGGCAATGACCTTGTCACGTTGCATCAATACGCAACCAAGTCCTTGGATGGAAGCGTCGCAATAAACCACGAAATCATCGGTGCCTTCTGGCAATGAGAGGATAGGCGCGCTACAAAGTCTATCCTTTAGATGTTGAAACGCGGACTCCTGTGCATCACCCCAACGATAGATGATGCCCTTCTGAGTCAGTGAAGTGAGAGGTTGCGCAATCTTGGAGAAATCTTTTATAAACCTTCTGTAATATCCGGCCAAACCCAAGAATTGGCGGATTTCTGTTGGTGTGCGGGGTGCGGGCCAGTTCTTGATCGATTCAACCTTAGATGGATCCACATGAATTCCATCCTTGTTTACCACGTGGCCTAGAAAGTGGACTTCGCGAAGCCAGAAATCACATTTCGAAAACTTGGCATACAACTGTTCTTTTCGAAGAAGTTCCAGCATAAGTCGTAGATGCTGCTCGTGTTCCTCCTGACTCTTAGAATAGATCAGGATATCATCGATGAACACAATAACGAACTTATCCAGGTAAGGCTTGCACACTCGGTTCATGAGATCCATGAAGACTGCCGGTGCATTCGTCAGCCCGAATGGCATAACCAGAAACTCGTAATGGCCGTAACGAGTTCTGAATGCTGTTTTGGAGACGTCCTCATCTCGGACTCTCAGCTGATGGTATCCCGATCTCAAATCAATCTTAGAGTAATAGCTCGACCCTTGCAGCTGGTCGAATAAGTCGTCAATACGTGGAAGAGGATAACGATTCTTCACGGTCA
This sequence comes from Helianthus tuberosus, assembly GCA_030545235.1. Classification (NCBI taxonomy): domain Eukaryota; kingdom Viridiplantae; phylum Streptophyta; class Magnoliopsida; order Asterales; family Asteraceae; genus Helianthus; species Helianthus tuberosus. Next base: position 140,260,956 of record CM060448.1, on the reverse strand, counting down.
CCTTGTTAAGTTCGCGGTAGTCAATACACATTCTGAAGGTACCGTCTTTCTTCTTCACGAATAGTACTGGAGCTTCCCAGGGCGAAGAGCTAGGACGTATGAAACCCTTTTCCAAGAGTTCTTGTAGTTGTGTAGACAGTTCTTCGAGTTCTGATGGGGCTAGACGATATGGTGCTCGAGCTACTGGCGCTGCTCCAGGAGCTAGCTCGATTTGAAACTCGACTTGGCGATGAGGCGGAAGACCAGGTAATTCCTCAGGAAATACCTCGGGAAAATCGCGCACAATAGGAATGTCCTCAATTCTCTTCTCTTCCGTTGATGTGTCGGTAACGAGTGCTAAAATGGCAGTGTGGCCCTTTCGCAAACACTTCTGGGCCTTAAGGAAAGAGATGATGCCTTCGACAGCACCACTCTTGTCGCCACGAATTATGAGAGGTTCTTCACCAGAACGAGGAATGCGGACGATTTTCTCCTTGCAAACAATCTCCGCTTGATGATGAGATAGCCAATCCATCCCAATAACGACGTCGAAACTACCAAGTGTGATAGGAACAAGATCGATAGGGAAAGTCTGACCAGCTAAGACGAGGTTACAACCTTTAACTACGTGTGTGGCTTCAAGACTTTTACCGTTAGCTAGTTCTACCGTGTGTTTGGTGTTCAGGAGTGTTGGAGTGCGCTTAAGCATTTGGCTAACTTTTAAGGAGACATAACTAGTATCGGCACCCGAATCGAATAAAACAGTAACAAAGAAGTCGTCTAGAAGAAACTTACCCATCACAACGTTGGGATCGTTCCTTGCATCACCTTGACCAATCACGAACACACGACTCCTGGCACCGTTGCCATCATTGTTCCCTCCATTGTTGCCCCCATTATTGTTCCCGTTTCCTTGGTTGTGATTCTGATTCTGATTTAACTGCGGGCAGTGTCTCTTGAAGTGATCTTCAGCACCACACTGAAAGCATCCCTTGTTGCCCTGTTGCTGTTACTGATTCTGCGGTGCTTGCTGTTGCTGCTGACGATTCTGATTCGTAGGCCATGGACTCCTGCAATCCTTGGCTTCATGACCCATCTTGAGACACCTCTGACAGCGTCCCTTGTTGCACTGACCACTGTGGTGTCTGTTGCATTTGTTGCACTTTGGGTGGTTTCCTCGATATCCACCCTGCCCTTGACTACCAGAAGAGTGCTGACCAGGGCTCCTATGGTCCTCAGTCCTTCGTTGCTGAGACTGAGACTGAACAGAGGTAGAGCCTTTGCCGGAATTCCCATCCCATTTTCGCTTGTTTTCGGTAGGTGCATCAGAAGTAGCAGCACCAATACGCTTGGGTAGTCTGTTTTGTTCAACTGCTTGATCGGTGAGGCGATGAGCCAGTTTGACGATTTGCTGGATGGTACCCAAGTTGGCTGAAGTCACGTGACTTTGAATCTCGGGTACAAGGCCCTTGAGGTACAGCTCAATACGTTTGATGGGAGGGTTCACCATCGTAGGGCACAGGATGGCCAGCTCGTTTGACCTCTTAGTATACGCCTCAATCTCAGACCCCGTCATCTTCAGATTGTAAAATTCCACCTCTAGCTTATGGATGTCATCCCGACTACAGTACTCCTCCTGGATCAGCTCTTTGAAACCATTCCAGGATGTGGCATTAGCAACTGCCAGTCCTAGTAGTTGAACCTGTGCCTTCCACCAGGTTAACGCAGCTCCTTCAAGCGTTCCGGTAGCATATTTCACCCTACGGTCTTCGGGGCATTCGCACATCTCGAAAACAGTCTCAAGCTTTTCAAACCAGTGAAGAAGACCCACTGCTCCTTCGGTGCCACTGAAAGTGGTAGGTCGGCAGTCCATGAACGTCTTAAACGTGCACACAGGAGGTTGAGCATGTTGACCTGTTGCGCGAGAATAAAGATAAGGTTAAGCACGAGGGTTGGTTTGTGAAGGTAGGATCTAAACGTCCTAAGGTGAGTTGGTATGGTAGGTTATACCTCCTGCAGGGTTAGCTGCGAGTGCCTCCGCAACTCGTTCGTTGATCAAAGCCGTCAACTGGGCTTGAGTGATGTTGATACGTCCTTCGCGTCCGCTCATGATCTTCATAATGAAGCAACGTAAGTGAGGAAAGTGTCGCGAAAGTGTGTAAGTGCGTGGGACGACATTAGAGAGTAAGCACACAAGGTTCAAATAGCAATTATCACATTATCTAATGCACAGTGAGAACTATCTAACCGACAACATAACATAAATCATACCACTTATGGTGTCGAGTCTTGCACGTGGAGCGAAGCGTCGTTGTGGATCGTTGAGCACTGTACCGGTTATAGTCTGGTTTTATCAAAAACATTTCCCTTTTTAAAACCAAGTTCACTATAACCAATGGCTCTGATACCAATCTGTCACACCCCCAAAATCCACCATGCGGAGTATCACCGCTTGGAGGCGTGACATGACCAGGATCGAGCCACCAATCATATTGAACAATTCAATTAAGTAAATAAAACCAAACATAATACGATTGGTGACCAAAGCTAGTTAACCTCGTTTGGTTTAGACATCGGAAGCATAAACGTGAGTTCAAAACATAAGTTCACAGTTCATAAGTTTAAAGTCTCAAACATAAGTTCCATAGGTTTATAAAGTTCAATTATTAAGTATGGGATATAACAACCCATGTTCCACAACGACTCCTTCCCCGTGCAAGCTCCAAGCATTTAGCGACCTGTAAGGCATGTAACAACTAGTCAACAACAAAGTTGAGTGAGTTCACGTTTGGTTGTTTAGTTAATGAGTTCGTATCAGGAATCGGAAGTTCGTTTCATAACCAAGTATTACCCATTATTCTTGATTCCCAAACCTTTACGATATTTAGTGGGGGCTTCCCATTATGTATGTTACTAGACTAGGCGTATCCATAAGTGTCTTTCCCAATCCGAGGACGGTGTTAAGTATGAGTGTACGTAGGTTTTACGTACGTGCCCTTCTCGTCCGAGGACAGTAGTGAGTGTGAGTGTACGTAGGTTTTACGTACGTGCCCTTCTCATCCGAGGACAGTAGTAAGTGTGAGTGTACGTAGGTTTTACGTACGTGCCCTTCTCAATCCGAGGACAGTAGTAGGTAGTCTAGTAGTCTTGGTAATATAAATAGAGTGATAGTACGAGTAGTTATTCAATCCCATTCCCAACCACCGGGAATCCCATGCCTTAGTAAGGGTGTGAACTCACCTCGGTTTGCTCGGTTAGATTCTCAATATAGCTAACAGTCAAGGTCGGTCAATCACGTCCTAGTATGATTTACCAGTTAGTCATTTAGTGGTTTTCAAATAGAACACAAAGTTCCTACACGTATCTATCACACAACATGCGTCACTGTAACGGTTTATGCCCATCTAAGTTTCCCGTCCATTCCCCACTCAAAATCAAACATACGATAATGCACATAACATATATAACATGTTAAATCATTCACAGATAGCATACTCGACATTTAGACACGCAAGTCACAACTTATGTCAATTCAGCATTAATACTCAAAACCGGCTGTTTTCGGACATTTAAATAAAATAGTTAGATTATTCCAAAAATTCCCAAATTTTTTATAAAATGTCATAAACATTCCATATTTTATTGTGTAAAAATATCGGGGTCCGGTTCATTACCCACATTTTATAAAAATTCATATTCGGGACTGAACTCAGATTTATGTATTTCTGACCACAGTCCACGAAACAATTTATTAAAAATTTATCGTAAGTCCGATTTGCAAAATTCCAGTGGGGTAATTACAAATACTTCAGTTGTCATCTACAGTAAAATTTTCATGGTCCGATTGATCACAAAACTCCGGTTATGATTGAAAGTACGACACCCATTTATTGCTGTAAAAATTCAGCTTAAGCTGTTGTTACAAATCAACACTTTAAAAATAGTAAACGGAGTCCAAAAATTACGATTCCGGTGCCATTAGAACCGTATTTCATAATAACATATTTTAGATTCAAAATATCGGTTTTTCGTTGAATTTAAGACCTGTTTACAGCCAACAGAAGTGGGCTGTAAAAGTTAGACAGATTCTGATTCTTTTGTGTTTAACCTTCTAAATCATGTTCGATCTATTTCGTTAACAAGTTTATTAATCACAACAACATTAACCATCAATATAAACCAGTAAATTATCAAGAAATCAGCAAGAATCATATCCACACAAGATCTACATGATTTACACCACTAGTTACTCTTTAACCAACATGTTCAAGACTTTAGTGCAAGTTCTTTAGAGTTTCATAACTTTAATCATCAAATCACCTATTAACCACTTAAATAACATGAAGAATGAACGGATCTAAGTTCTTACCATTAGCACAAGGCTAGGAGGGTTCGAGTGTAGAAAAGTGATGGATAAAAGCAAACGAAGGTGGTCCTTCAAGTTCCGTGAACACCGAGCCTCCTAAATCACCTTCTAACACCTCAAGACAAGCTTGGATTGTATGAATTAAAAATGGAAATGATTGGTGTGTTTGAAGGGGGTTTGGCCGTAGCTTTTGTTGTGGGAGAAGGGGAATTTTTTTTTTTGTGGTGATTAAGTGGAGGAGATAATGGTTATTTATAAAGCTAGTGCTAATACACAATGGTCCATATGTCACCAAAAGTTAAAGCAAATCAACTACAATTCCAAGGAGAGATTTAAGGGATATGATGGAAATTTGGAATAATCTTTGGGTGGGATCTACATAGGGACGGTCATAAAGGGGGAAAGGGGTTAAATTGCAATTTGATGGTAACTAAATTAATTAGTGGAAGGTTATGTGGTAAAAGTCTAGTGTTTAATGTGTTGTATGTATTATGTAGTGTGTTATAGTGCTCGGGGACCATAACTAGCTCAGAAAAATAACGACAATATTTTTAACAATATTTTAGTGTTCCGGGTAAAGTCCGGTTGTTCGGTTTGACACTGTTCCGCTAAACTGCTTAATTAATCCGCAAAGCGTCCTATATGTATATTTTTGTAACGTTTTTAATTTCTAACACTTAGGAAATTACACAGGACTATTTAGTAACTTCTCTGTACACTATTAGTATATTAACAAGTACGTGTAAGCATAACATGGATATCAGAAAGCAGTTAAGTGATTCCACACAGTCGTCAAGCACATTAATTATTATTAATAAACTGTACGGTTACATGTAAATTCGAGGGTTGTCGCAATAAAGGACAAAACTTGTAATTTACTCCAAAATTAAAAATGCATATATCTCCTTCCTTGACTAATAAAATTGCAAATTTATCAAGTTTGATTTGTTTTATTAAAAATACATTATATAATGATTATGTTACTCTTATTTTTACTAAAACTTTAACAAATTACGTATTTATCCATTTTTACTAGTTTTTGTGGCTTTTTCATAATTTTTATTGTTTCACTAGTTAGTTTTTTTTTTTGTTTTTGTTTTTGTTTTTTTCATTTTACCAAATAATTGGTTTTGTGTTTTTATTTTTTTAAATCATTAAATGTATGTATTTATAAATCAGCCCAAAATCAAACAAACCTCTAGATCTATATCAATATATACACACACGTAAACACCTGAAAATGATTAGATCCAATTTTTGAAACAGGTGTCCATTTTCATTAATATTTATACACCAATTTTGCAATATATCTTTTATTTAAGAAGGAAGTATTAAAAAATATCACCAAAACTGAAAGAAGAAAAATAAAGCATATCATTATATATAAAAAACTAAGTAGCGAAACATAAAAAAAACAACAAAAATTATGAAAAAAGCTACAAAACCTAGTAAAAAGTAGATAAATATGTATTTTATTTAAAGTTTTAGTAAAATAAAGGTAAAATAGTCATTAGATAATTTATTTTTATAAAATAAATTAAAATGGGTAAATTTGTAATTTTATAACACCTATTTCAAAAATTGGGTCTAACTACTTATGCCACGTTATGGAAACTGGAGATAACATGCAATTTTCTTTTAAGAGTAAACTGCCATTTTGGTCCCTGAGGTTTGACACTTTTGCCATTTTAGTCCAAAACTCAAACCTTTTGCATCTGGGTCCCTGTGGTTTCAGTTTTGCTGCCATTTTGGTCCAAAAGTGCAATCAGCTCAAATTCCTCAAATTAAATTCTAGCTCAAATTCCTCAAATTAAATTCTGATGTTTTGTCCTTTTCTCAGAGGTAATTTGGTCATTACCATTATTATTTTAACAAAGAGTTAAATGCCATTTTAGTCCCTGTGGTTTGGTTCATTTTGCCAGTTTAGTCCAAAGGTTTCATTTTTAACCTGTGGGTCCAAAAAGGTTTCACAGTTGCCATTTTAGTCCACTGGGTTAACTTCATCCATTTTTTCTGTTAACCAGAAGGCCATTTCGGTCATTTTATATGGCTGAATTGCCCTTTTAGTTAACAGAATTACATACAAAATGACCAAACTGGCCTTCTAGTTAACAGAAAAAATGGATGAATTTAACCCAGTGGACTAAAATGACAACTGTGAAACCTTTTTGGACCCACAGGTTAAAAATGAAACCTTTGGACTAAACTGGCAAAATGGCCCAAACCACAGGGACTAAAATGGCATTTAACTCTTTAACAAATTAGCAACTGAGTGGCCCCCACCCCCATCCCAACCTCCTTCTTCTTCCCTACTTTGAAAACCCAGATCCATTGTTACTGATTGAATGAATCAATGATTGCATTCTCCACTTCAATGTGCAGAAGCAGAATCTACACACCAATCAAACTAACAACATACAGATCACCATAGAGCATACACATCAAGTAACAATTAGAGTAATCACAACACTAGATCCAAACCCATTACATACATAACCAGATCAACAACAACAGTTGAATAAACATAAACATCAAACAAATGAAGAACCATACACATTCCGTAACAAAACAAATCTAATCAATCCTATAACCAAATTAGGGAAAATTGAGATCCAGATACAAACCTCCGGGGTAGAATCCGTTGTGGAGACCTAGTAGAAAAGCAAGAGGAACGAGCATCGAGAGCAACACGAGACCTAATACGGCGATTACGAGCCAACTCCACCGTTTCTTCACTGGCATGGTGTGGTATGATGTCACCGCACCACCCTTCATCCCCTACCATTACCGTCACATCTACTATTCACTCTATTTATTGTAGTTGCAAGTGATGATAGTGTTGAAAATATGTTGCACCACCTTTCATCCCCTACCATTACCGATCATCAACCTGCAACCTGTTCCCGGTCATCATTATCACCACTGATCTTTATCCCTGGTCATCTTTATCACCTCCGTTCAACCTGCAACCATCTCATTCATCGTCTTCAACAACAAAAATCACCATCATCTTCAATCATCAGAAAAATAAATGAAACAGGGGAAGAGATATGTGTGAGGAGGTGGGGGTTTACCGGAAAAGCTTGTCAGAAACATACCACCGCCGCCGCTACCGCACCCAACCAAACACCTCCACTGCCGGTTCCGTCATTGGTGCGTCGTTGCTGCTGAAGTGCTGCCTCCAGCGCCGCCATCATCTTCGCCGGCCGGGTGTGTGTATTTTAGAGAGGATGCAGGCGGGGTGGGGTGTGTGGGTGTATCGGTCGATGATCGGCGCCGGTGAGCAGAGAGAGAGAAGGGAGTGAGGGTGTCGGCTGGGGTTTATTGCAAAAATGAGGGGAATAGTTCAGATGCAGAAGGGGAAAGAAGAAAAGGGTGAGGGTGGGGGTGGGTAGTTGGGCAGGTGGGCAAAATGACCAAAATGCCCTTCAGAAAAGGACAAAAATCAGGTTTTTTTAGAAATCTGAGTTGATTTTATTTTTGGACCAAAATGGCACAAAACTGAAACCACAGGGACCAAAATGAAAGTTTTGGACTAAAGTGGCAAAACTGCCCAAACCTCAGGGACCAAAATGGCAGTATACTCTTCTTTTAAATATAGAACTTTAACCATGTTATAAAATTCCCGAGACCAAAGGGGACACAATTGATTTCATGAAAGTGTTTGGGTGCTTAACCTATTATAGAAGCACCGATACCAAAAGGGACAAATTTGAATCGAGAGGGAGGCTTGTGGTCTTTTTGGGTTGTCCGCCATGGATTAAAGGGTATAAAATTTTTATTTTGAAAATAAAAAATAAGGTCTCAAGGGAGGTAAGGTTTCATGAAGATAAATTCCCTTATGACCAGTTTTTGCCTGAAACAAACGAATTATTTGAACCTCATGATGGGTCCATCCATGATGAAATTGTAAGCAATATAAGGGCCGGTGATGACGGAGTCTCGGCTAGAATTGAAAGCCCAAATGAAGCGGCTTTCTTTAATCGAAATAAAGACAATAACGCCTAAAGAGAAAGCCCAAAGGAGCAGATTGGATTGATCCAAGGTCAAAGTAATGAAGGCCTAGATCACGAAAATGAAAGTCCTACATTTGAACTTGAAACACTAAATCAGGATCATCAGTCCCAAATGGAACAACGAGGCCCAAAAATCAAACCACTACGAGAAAAGAGAAGCCCGTCACAACCAAAACATTTCAACGATTATTTTGTCCAACATCCCCCTATCAGTTGACCAAGCACAAGCCTTACCAAATCAAGGATCTTCCCTGGTACATCCCTTAACTAATATGTTTCATATAAACATTTTTCTAAGACTTATAAAGTGTTTTTAGCTGCCATCGACTCAAACGATGAGCCTAAACGTTTTTATCAAGCTGTCAAAAATAATATATGGAAGGAAGCCAAGGAGAACGAAATACGAGCTCTATAAAAGAATGGCATGTGGACTTTAGAAGAACTCCCTGAAGGAAAGAGAGCCATTAACTCCAAGTGGGTATAAAGTAAAATACAAACCAGATAGAAAGGTCAAGAGATACAAGGCACGACTAGTTGCGAAGGGGTTCACACAATTGGAAGTAGTCGACAACCATGATACTTTTGTCACTGCAACAAAGCTTGTCACTGTGAGATCTCTTTTAGAAGTGGCCATCAAGAAAAATTGGGCCATCCACCAATGACTTTTGCGGAAGCGTGGTTATTGGTGTGACTTCTTAATATCATTCCATTCAATCATAACAATAGCTATATGATAAAACCATAGGTTTGTCATCCATCGAATAAGTTTAAAACATAACATCATTGTTTAAAAACGTAGACTTCAAATTCAAGTTTTACAACCATACCAAAATGTTTATGAGTTCACTAAGGACTCATCGAAAGATATTAAATAGCATCAAGGGTTGGGAGACGTGTCTCGTCCAGGAATAAGACACACCGACCAAACCCAAAGACCATGGATGACATCTTTATTTCAAACGCAGCATAAAAACTTCCAACGCCCGCCAGATCCACTTACTAGTTCCCTGAAATACATGTAGTTTGAAAACATCAACAAAAGTTGAGCGAGTTCATGTGTTTAGTATGTGTGCACGAATCATCCTTGAAAACCTTTGTATGTATGTACTTGTAAACTGGTATGTAGCAACAAGGAAAAACAGATCAATTAATGTGTAGCTAATACATTAATATATGTGACATGGCATAGGAAGCACTCAAACATGTATGCGTATTTCGCACCGGCCCCTCTGGCGAAACGACATAGTCACCACATGCGCCCAACTAGCAGGCCCATGGGTGGGGCTTGCAACACCCAATAGATCTATCACTCATCTCCCACGGTCCTTATACAAGGATTAATGCTCTTAGGTTACTGGCCTACCTATTCACGTGATCTAGCAGTACATTCCTTAGCTAATCATACCATTTGTAATTGTTTGTAATCAGTATGTAACATGTATTTCACCCCCGAGAGTTATAAAACCGAAAACAGTTAAGAGAAAAGAGGGACATGAACTCACATTTTTGCGTTCCTTGTATCCGATGTAACTCAAAGCTTCCTCTACAACGCACGACTACCTACATGCGTACTACGGTCCGTTAGACGAGCGGGTTGTGCCTTGTCTTAGTATTGATTAGTGCCCTTGAGTTACGTTTTAAAGTGTCTTCGGTAGTATTCCAAGTATAAAATTATTTGTTAAAATAATAAATATCTTAACTTTTAAATTATATTTAATTTTTGGAATAATCGCTAAACAATATTTTTGTAACAATACTTCTCAAGTATTTATATTCGTATTTCTTTCCCAAGGATGGGGGTATCTCATACATGTATTTTCCTATTCTTGTATTTGTATATCTCGCCATGTATTGGCGTCGTATTCAGGTGTGTACGTATTTCCTTAATAAACATCCAATATATATTTCCAAAACAATATATTTTCAAGTCCCACTTAAAAAAATATATAACTCATTTTGTCCAAAAATAATGTATTTTCTCCTTGCCGAATATATGATATAACTTCGTAATATTTACAAGAATCATATTTTCATTTCTTGTATCCAAAATATTATTTAACAAAAATATATTTATAACGGTATTTTCTGGAATATTTTGTAAGTTACATTCTGGTTCGGTTTGCCAATATCTGGTGTGTAACTTGTGTATTTATTCCTCGTGATTTTTGGTAATATTTTGGATTGTAATTTCTTTGTATTTTGTTAAGTTATATTATTTTATCCCTAAAATAAAATAACTATTTCACCAATTATACAAATAATCACACACCATGTGTCTTTAATGTAAATATATATTTTAAATACATATTTATCCATTTTTATTTATAAAAACCAACCTCCAATACTTGTATTTTTGTAACAAAGTTTTTGGCAAAGTTTATATCGAAAATCATAGTTTAAAACACACTTGTAAATATTTGTTTATAAAATATTTTTCTAAGTGTTTATATTTTTAGAAAAATTTTCCATAGTTTCCCCTAAATATGGATGTGTCTATGCTATCAAAGCATATCATTTTCTTTTCAAAAATCATCACAACAATCAACAATTCACAACAATCCTTGCATCTCCGAAGGTGTAAGTCGCTAAGGTGCATAAACAGCAGGCGCGACGCCCGGAATCAAATCGATGCGAAATTCGACTTGTCGTCGAGGAGATAATTCTGGCAAGTCTTCGGGGAAGACTTCAGGATATTCCCTTATCACAGGGATATCTTCGAGTTTAGGTTCTTCGGTTCCCTTGTCCACGACATGAGCCCAGAAAACAACACATCCATTACGCACAACTTTCGTACCTTCAAACAATTTGGAAGCTGTAGGGGCGTATTCTGCTTACCTCCGTGAATCATGATTGTTTCTTCATTTGCCATCAGGGTGCGGGTAATAATCTCCGCTTGATTGTTCGACAACCAATCCATCCCTTATACCACGTCGAAGCTTCCCTTTAACTATTTTATCGAGTACTGGATATCTATCTTACTACTAAAACAAGTATATTCTGAAGTTAAAATTTGACAACAATGTCAAATAGCACAGACGCATAACATTGACTATTATAAGACGTACCGATGGCCATGTTTGGATCCTGACGTGCTTCCCTAGCTCCGACGTTAGACATTTTTCCCACGATCTTGTTTAATCTCCCGTGGGCAATCTTTCCCAAAGTGCCCCATGTCACCGTAGTTATAACACCCTTGACCTCTCTTTCCACATTTCGTCTCATGCCAACACGTCTCCTTACAGTGCCCCACTTTGCCAGAGTTGTCACACTTTCCATTTTTACATCGCCCGGTATGATGGCGTCGACACTTGTCGCATTTAGGTAGTTTACCCATGTACTATTTTCCCTTTTTGGCCTTGTTGTTGTTATTCGTCAGAGTACCCTGCTTGAAATTCCCGAACTTCCTCTTATTATCTCCAGATGACTCCGCATAAGTCTCCTTTTTCTCTTCAGAGGTTGAAAATTTTCCTAGTCTAATCGCTTCTTCAGTGAGCGTCACACTTAGTTTGATAGCCTCGGCGATTGTTGGAGGTTTAGACGTTGTCACCAGGCTTAGAATCTGAGGTGCCAATCCCCTGATGAAACGTTCGATCTTCTTAAACTCTGGATCTACCATGTAGGAGACAACACGCGACAGTACCTGGAATTTCTGCACGTACTCATCTATCTTTGGACCTTCCATCTTCAAGTTCCAGAACTCAGTCTCCACTTTCTGGATTTCTGCTCTTGAACAGTACTTCTTATGCATTAGTTCTTTCTGTTCGTCCCATGTCAAAGCATACGCAGCAGTTTCGCCCAACGTCTGAACCTGGAGGTTCCACCATGACAGAGCCCCATCTTGAAGCAGTCCGGAAATGTATGCGACCTGATGCTCTGGGGCACATTTGCTCAACCGCAAAACAGAATTTGTCTTCTCAACCCAGCGTACGAAGGCTAAGGCACCCCCGGTGCCATCGAAATCCAGGGGCTTGCAGCCCAAGAACTGCTTGTAGGTGCATCCTGCGATATATGCAACATCATTCACGAGAGGCATTAGCAAAGCACACTTGGAAATGTCCAAACATTCTTGTAATGTATCTTAAGTGATAAACATTACCGTTGGGTGGGTTATTTCTTGTGGCACCTTCGTTGCGCTTGGGGCGAAGGGCCTCGTGCTGTGCGATGGCCTGTGCGATGCGCTCTTGTATTTCCACCTCTGTTGTCAGAAGAGGGGTGTTGGTATCGGTGTTCCTTTGAGTCGACATCTTCCTAGAAGAAGATCGGTTAGGTCAGATCTTATTAGGGACACGAGCACACAAGCCTCTACTTAACGAATAAGACCTCAGAGGTGTATTTACATACGAATATCAGCAACCATATAATGGCACCATTATAATACAACTTGTAGATGGGAACATATATAACGAGTACACAACAAGCAAGCATGTAGCATCACAATTATAGCGCACGCATTCAGATTAACAACGTGCTTAGTGAGGGCATGGCGACTGAGTTTTCATTAGTCATTAACCACAAAGTATTGTTATATGTTTAATGGGGAATATGAGGATTGGGCTTTCATTATTTTTCGACCACCATCACATTGTCTACAAAGCGTATCACATCAAAAGGGACACAGGGTCACCCTATCCTTGCCCAATAAGTCTATCAGTGTGTTAGAGTCACGTGGTCAAAAGTAGTCTCCTAAAAGTCTCCACGATCTGGACTCATTAGTAGTGTCTTTTCCCCAAAAGTAATGCAATTCGCATAAAACCAAAAGCCAACTATACTGGTGTCTGAGGTGGAGGAGTGAAGAAAAGCAAACTGCTAACATGTGCGACTCTTTCCCCGAGCTTGAATATACGGCGAAGCAAGTATCTGATCTGCTACTTGATAGTAAAGAAACGAGCATCAAAACCTAAGAAGGTGTAATAGCAGTAGGTGAGAGTGCAAAAGGAGACAGTGTTGAATGTGGAGGATCAAAGTATACTGGCATTGACAGGGTGGAGGACATAATGTCAACTCAAGCTCCAAAACTCTATAACTCAAAACCTCAAACTGTAGCTGAAGTAACAGGAGCAACTCATCCCGTGTGTAGCTTCCATAATGTGAGGGATGGTAGGGGTCTGAAATCAGCATAGGGCATGATAGGAATCATCAGAATGGCTCGTCCAGCGGTGAAGAAATGAACGGTACAGTCTGAAGGATCTCTGGAAAAGCTGCTGATACAAAAAGGTCGTTACGCAGGTGCTGACCAAAGGTACCTTCCCCTGGATGGGGTGCGGGTATGCCTTGAAAGAAAGCAATAGGCAAATCGGTGCGATGGACGTCGGACTCCTCAGGAGGAAAGGAGCAACATCAGTGGGTGCGGGTGCGGGAACAAACGTCTCAGCAAAAGAGAAGACCATCAGGTGTAGGTATTGGGTCCGGTATAAGGGGTACACTGTCTGATAAACCAAAAGAAATAGGGTCATGATCAAGCAAGGGCTCAAGATCAGCAGGTGCAACATCAAGCTGACCTAAGCGGAACAGGAGCTGGCTCAGGAGCAGGCTCTGGGTCATGTGAAGGTGTGGGATCTCGAGCAGGTGTTAGTGCAGTAGTCATAGCGGTGTCATCGTCTGAGTCAATAGTAGGAAGTTGGAATCCGGTCGTTTGTAAGGCTGTAGATGTCATAGACTCAAAGGAGTCTGAAATCGAGTGCAAAATGGAAGCAGAGGATACTTCAATGGCGGAAATCTCAGGAGGTAGAATAGTAATGACATCCTCAGCTATCTTTCCATCGCCCTGGGCGTCAACAGGAGGATAATCAACAAACAAATCAACGTCATCATCTAACAAATCATCAAAAGGCATATCCTCAGGAGGAATGACCACGAAAGGTACGGCGTCGAGGATCGGAGCCATGATGTGCTCGCCATCGGGGTGTCCAAATGATAAGGTGGTCATGGACTGGAACATGAATGGCGAAATGATTCTTATCAGGGAAACCATCAGCAAGGGTAAATCATCACCAAAATCTGGCAGCGCGGATGGTTGGAAGTCGTCCTCGTCCTCGGTCATCATATCAGGATCACTCTCAGTGTCTGACGCAAATATCCCCGGCGCAGGTGCAGTCTCATTATATGTGGCGGTGGCCATAGGGTCGTCAACATCTGACAACTTGCTCTCTGAGGAAGGCGACATGTGTGTCGATACATAATAGTCATAGCATGTATATCCATAGTAATCACTAACACTTAGTGTATGCAAACAAAGGTAATTTATCACGTAATCATGTATTCGCATTATTCTTCGTGAAACTTTCTATCCTTCCTAGTCTCCCAGACTAAAGCCACCAGTCTCCCAGACTAAACCAACCAGTCTCCCAGACTAAACACCTAGTCTCTCAGACTAAACTACCTAGCCTCCTAGACTAAACACCCAGTCTCTCAGACTGAAACACCCAGTCTCTAAGACTGAACTCCCCAGTTTTTCAAACTGTCCCAACTAACTACCCAGTCTCTCAGACTAAACTACCCAGTCTCTCAGACTGAATTATATACATTAACTTTGAAATGTGTTTCGTGTCCTTTATTTGAAAAAAATGTTTGTTTTTCTTGGATCTGGGCGTTTCGTGTATGCAATGAAAGTATGTTATGAAAACAATTTCGTGAGAGCCCTAATGATCGTAGTCTAGACTCGAGAAAGAATCCTAGTTCGCTACGATCGAAGCTCTGATACCAAGCTGTCACACCCTGAATTTTGCGGAAGCGTGGTTATTGGTGTGACTTCTTAATATCATTGCATTCAATCATAACAACAGCTATATGATAAAACCATAGGTTTGTCATCCATCAAATAAGTTTAAAACATAACAACATTGTTTAAAAACGTAGACTTCAAATTCAAGCTTTACAACCATACCAAAATGTTTATGAGTTCACTAAGGACTCATCGAAAGATATTAAATAGCATCAAGGGTTGGGAGACGTGTCTCGTCCAGGAATAAGACACACCGACCAAACCCAAAGACCACGGATGACATCTTTATTTCAAACGCAGCATAAAAACTTCCAATGCCCGCCAGACCCACTTACTAGTTCCCTGAAATACATGTAGTTTGAAAACATCAACAAAAGTTGAGCGAGTTCATGTGTTTAGTATGTGTGCACAAATCATCCTTGAAAACCTTTGTATGTATGTATGTATGTATGTACTTGTAAACTGGTATGTAGCAACAAGGAAAAACAAATCAATTAATGTGTAGCTAATACATTAATATATGTGACATGGCATAGGAATCACTCAAACTTGTATACGTATTTCGTACCGGCCCCTCCAGCGGAATGACATAGTCACCAATACTTCTCAAGTATTTATATTCGTATTTCTTTCCCAAGGATGGGGGTATCTCATACATGTATTTTCCTATTCTTGTATTTGTATATCTCGCCATGTATTGGCGTCGTATTCAGGTGTGTACGTATTTCCTTAATAAACATCCAATATATATTTCCAAAACAATATATTTTCAAGTCCCACTTAAAAAAAATATATAACTCATTTTGTCCAAAAATAATGTATTTTCTCCTTGTCGAAAATATGATATAACTTGGTAATATTTACAAGAATCATATCTTCATTTCTTGTATCCAAAATATTATTTACCAAAAATATATTTATAACGGTATTTTCCGGAATATTTTGTAAGTTACATTCTTGTTCGGTTTGCCAATATCTGGTGTGTAACTTGTGTATTTACTCCTCGTGATTTTTGGTAATATTTTGGATTGTAATTTCTTGTTATTTTGTTAAGTTATATTATTTTATCCCTAAAATAATATAACTATTTCACCAATTATACAAATAATCACACACCATGTGTCTTTAATGTAAATATATATTTTAAATACATATTTATCCATTTTTATTTATAAAAACCAACCTCCAATACTTGTATTTTTGTAACAAAGTTTTTGGCAAAGTTTATATCGAAAATCATAGTTTAAAACACACTTGTAAATATTTGTTTAGAAAATATTTTTCTAAGTGTTTATATTTTTAGAAAATTTTGCCATAGTTTCCCCTAAATATGGAGGTGTCCATGCTATCAAAGCATATCATTTTCTTTTCAAAAATCATCACAACAATCAACAATTCCATCAACACTTACATAGTGCCAAAATTATGTAATTTTCCTAACATCATGAACTTGAACTTTCATAAAAACTTGTAGTAACTTGGTAGTGTGTTTAGTGAGTTTAGTTACCCTTTAAAGTGTGGTTGTTTTTATAAAACCATCATTCTTGAATGATTTAGATGTTTACAACTTCAAAACACATTTTCTAAAAATGCTTATTTATGAAATCTTTTTGTTACACGAGTGTTTCTACACTTGTTTAACCCTTAAAAATAGTATTTGTTTATGTAAGAAGCAAGTCTAGGTAAATCTTGTTATTTAACTTAGTTTCTTGAGAAAACTATTTTGGAAATCATCCACTTACAAGACTTGTGTTGTGTTTAAATCATCATCACACATGAAGACAATTTTATTATTCAAGTTCATGATTTCTTAAAGTATGATCATCTTGGTCTTTCACAAGATCACCATCTTAACTTAATTGATCACGTGTTTAATCACAATCTAGTAGGTTTCTTATGTTGTCTAACATTATAAACACAAACAATCAATCATCAAGTATCATAACAACACTAAACAACATGATTTCTTTAAGATTTCTTATAGTTTTATGCTTATGTTCTTGTTTCATCTTCAAGTTTCTTAGTGTTCTTCAAGATTAACTTTATGTAACATCTTTTAACCACTTGAAATAGATGTAAAATAGAAGGTTTAGTGTTCTTACCACTAGCACAAGGCTAGGGATGATCAAGAGGATAAATGAAGTGGATAAAAGCAAACGGTGAAGGTCCTTCAATTTCCGAAAGCTCCAAGCTTCCTAACTTAGCTTCTTACACCTTGTATACACCTTAGGATGGATGAAGATGAGATGAAAATGGTGGTGGTGTGTGGGTATGATCTTGGCCGAGAATGGAGAAGGGAGGAAGGAAGAAGAAGTGTGTGTTAGTGGGTGTGAGATAATGACTTCAAGTTCCTTCATATAATACTTATAACCATCTTGATCTTTAACCCCTTGGATAATATGCTTCATTAGTACAAGACAAATCCCTTAGCAAATCTCATAAGATCAAGTAAGATCTCCATGGTGGGGCCTTGTATGGAACCGTGAATGGGGGGGGGGGGGTATGCTTAGTTGGGATGTAATGGTAGGTTAAGAGAACTAGTTAGATTTCGAGTGTGATATTTAATGTTTATGCATACCATGTGTTATATAGTGTGTTAGAGTGTTCGGGGCCCATAACTAGCTCAGAAATAATAATACAATGCTTCTAGTGTAATTTTGATGTTTCGGGTAGTGTCCGGTTGTTCGGTTAGATACCGGTTCGTTAAAATGCTAAATTGTACCGTTTAGTGTTCTTTATGTACCCTTTTGTGATACTTTTAATTCCCGACACTTAGGAAAGCATTCAGGACCATTTAATCATATTTTTGCACATTACTACCTTGTTAAAAAGCTGAATTTTGCTGAAATATGCTGAATTCAGCACTTTAAGCGGGTTTTAGGCACTTTCCGGCACTTAAACTATCACCTAGTGAAGCAGTTTTATGGTCCTTACTTCCCTACACTCTATACCGGTGTAGTACTTTAGTTTCTGGCTCATACTGTGTCTCAAAACAACGTCTGTCTATGTACTGAACTCCGTCAGCATTTTTCGGTTTGTCTGTTAACTGTGCTAACTGTGCCTTGTGCATTATTCATGTCAATATGTTTGCATGCAGTCAATGATGTGTCATTTGCAGTATGTGATGCACATGTAAGTATAATGCAGTAATCAGAAAGCAATTCAAGTCATAAATTGTAAATCAGCACAGTCATTAAGCACTAATCATCATTTAATAATTGTACGGATGCATGCAAATTTGACGGTTGTCACAACAAGTGGATGTAAAAGAAGAAGTATATATCAAGGTTCCTCAAGGGTTTGCTAAAGAAGGAGAGACAAGAGTTTACCGGGTAAGAAAATTATTGTACGCTTTAAAGCAAGCATCGCGTAATTGGTATCTGGTATCAAAATTTCACCAATGCCCTACTCGATCTCGGCTTTAAACAGTCCAAAGCCGACCATTCTCTTTTCATCCGAAAATTGTTTTGGGCAACCCTTATTTATGTCGATGATGTCATCATGGTAGGGAATGGCATGGGAAAAATGCAAGAAACAAAGGAGGAACTCAATAAAAGATTTAGCATTAGAGACCTTGGCAATCTCAAATATTTTCTTAGATTGAATTAGCTCGAACCTCAGAGGGTTTAGTTCTGAGTCAAAAAAATTACATCATCAACATTCTAGAAGATTGCGGTTTTAAAGATTGTACACTAAGTCCCTTTCCTATCGAGCACAATCTCAAGCTAGATAAAGTCAAGAATGAACCGAGGGTAGATGTTGGGAAGTGTCGTTGAATAGTTACGAGGTTGTTGTATTTGCAAGCTACAAACTCAGTTAATGTCTTGAGTCAATTCGTTGTGGACCTGAGACAACCCCGCATGGACGCGATTCACAGAGTTCTTCGCTACCAAAAAGGCATAGCGGGGCAAGGTGTTCTTTTCCCATGTAAATGGGGTGTTTGATGTATAAGAATTTATACATCTTTTAACATCAAATTTATCCCCGTTTATGCAGAAACTCTTTGTATTTTCATGGATTTTTTATTTTGGTACTCAGTTATTTGTGAAAATACAGGTTCCGTTTTGGCCTGGTGATAAAACGAAGGCTTTGGGACCAAAAATGGAGAATTGCAGCAAACTGCCAGATGTGGCACGACCGTGCCAACACTTGGCATGATCGTGCCTTGTTAGCTAACATCAGCACCATTGCCAGCACTATTGCCAAGTCACACACGCACAAGCCAATTCCGAAGAATCACCGGCTGGCAAGATTATGCCAACCCCAGGCACGATCGTGCCCGGCCCAAATTGTTCCAAGATCAATCAATTCACGAGCACACAATGATCAGTACTAGTGAAACATTGTCTGGCACGATCATGTCAACACTTGGCACGGTCGTGCCACCTCAGGAACTTTTGTAGGATCGGTTTTTGACTCCCGAACGATTGCGTATCGACATGTGTGACGTGCGGAATCCGTACATGTGCGTGGACCGAACACTAGAACCGTACTATAATCTGTGATTCGATAGAATAATCTGAAAACGTACAAGGAACGTGAATCACCTTTTGCCTTTCTCTCTCTACTTTCTCTCTCTAGCTCCTATCCTCCAAAGTCTTCAAAATGGCAAAAGTTCTTAACTCTAACCCTATGGGTTCTATTTATAGGCCAAGGCTTTAATGAGAGTTCTCATTAATTACATAATTGCCACCTTGCCTTTTCTCTAAATATTACAATATAAACTCTAGATTTCTTCAGTTTATTGCTATGGTTAAATTGATGGAGGCGATAGACATAAATGAACCAACAGACTCCCCATTGGATATTGTCACAGTCAATTTCGTAGCGTCTTGTCTTTCTCCCTCTCTAAGTCTTCTTGAAACTTTATCATCTTCATCATTCACATACTCCCTCTTGCTCGAACAGAATCTCCGTGGATCTGTCTTCAGCTTCAGCTCCCCCTTTCATTAAACTCTTTCTCCAGGCTCCCCCTTTCGTCAAGCTTCCGTGCTTTTGGGATCGACACCTGGCTTTCCGGATACAAGCTCCCCCTTGCGTTGAGCTCGTCTTCAGACTCCCCCTTAGACTCGTCTATCGGGATCGTAATCTAGTACAACATCTGCAATCCTCAAATATTTATAAGTGAAAACGTTTTGAATATATAGAATTGAAAACCTGACTCTCTTAGCATAAGCTGAAATATTTCAAATATGCGAAAGTGAAGCTTTTTCGATTGTCCAGGAATCGTGATATGGCTCTAAAAACTTTTAAATCAAGAACCTGGCTCTAAATATAATAATATGAATGTATCCAGAATTAACTTGACTCCACTTCCCCTATCACCAAACTTCACAGATTTGACGATTTAAGCGACCAAGATTGAAGCCTAGCTCTTTTCAGCATATTTCAACAATTTAAGAATCCTAAACCTTCACGATTTATCATCCAAGTCCAAATTAATGACCTTGGAGATTTCACAAACTGTTTTTGATTTTTTGAATTTAAAACTACAAGTTTAAAATTAATGAACTTGTTTATTTTCAGAAACACAATCAGCATACTTAGATTTTGAAACTCAACATTCAGACATCGGTTGTCGAAAATAAAATGGAATCAAAATCTTTTTGTATTTTTCTGAAATGCAATGCATTAAAGAAATATTTACAGACATATTTTTGTTTGAGTTCGTGTCGGAGGATCATATCAGTTTATGACAAATCACTAGCACCGTTGAGCTTTAAACACTTTAAGTTCTAAACGATTCACTTAGATTGTCAGTATACTGATCCTCCTAAAAATTCTCACACAAAGTTCAACCGATTCGAGATACATATTAGTGTTTTAAGGACTTAACTTATTCGCGTGTCCCACCTCAGAATATACCCCCGTATCAAAATTCCCTAGATTCAGTCTTACAGGTGAGTATACCAATTTGATATCTGTATTCTGGGTTAGTGCAAGACCTTGAGAGCTCAGGTATGAACTTCCGTTCAGTCAAAGAGATGAAGGCTCGACTTTAGGTGTGTCCCCCTTAGGAATCTTCTTTACAACTGCTCCTGATTTGTATCTTTCGATATTTATCAATTTTTAAGCAGAGGGTAAGCTTTTAAAGCACGTAAAGTATTATACGAGGTCTAGGCCATTTCTTCCGCAATATCAGAAGACCAGGTATAATACCCCAGATATCAAACAGTATAAAGACCTAGTATCTCAGAATCAGGCAATCTCTCAAACAAGATTTGGGGGTTACCCATATATCCGAGAGATGTTCCCCACGAGATAAGTAAGTATTGCTATTTAAGTTTATATCTCGAAATCAATCTACTAAGCGTGTAAAAACCTATTGGCATATCATCAGTGAGACCGTTTATCACATTTGACTTTCCATTTCTTTAGCGTACTGTGATTGTCTACTGATGTACTATCATTTCCTCTTTTTACACAAAAACTCTTTTTGAATTTTATCATGTTTTTGGCTTTTTCAAATTTTCTAATGTTTTTGGATTTTCTGACAACTACTCTTACTCCCCCTAAAATTCAAAATCATTTTAAAGAAAAAATTGACAAACCGATGTAGACAACTTTGTCTCTCCATCCATTTTCCGCTTCTCATGCTCTGTTTTGCAGAAAATATAACATGTAACGCATAATGTACCCCCATGATTTACAACACATTGATATTTTACAGTTTGAATTTTTTTTTCAATATTGTGAAATTAATCATGTTTGATCCGCCGTGAGGGTTTCGACATATTCAAGTAACATAATTTTTTTAAAATTTGATTTTTGACAAAAGAAATATAGTTTATTTATGTACATAAATCAAACAAACTCCCTGTTTAACAGTCGCAGGATTCAGCAGCCTTTTCCTTTCGTGCCAGGCTGCTTCTTCCGTTGATTTGACTTTCATCCTCTTTCTGAAGCACTTGCACATTCAAATAACTCAATTACTTGAACAAGTTAGCCCAGGTCTGTTTGACCTTAGGCATTTCAACACAATATGTTTCATTCAACTTCGGAAAATTTTCATCATTTTTCACAAATGTATTTTCATTCCGATTATCATTCACAGAAACCTTTTGTTTCTTTTCAACCCAAGTTTGTCCTTTCGAAGCACTTCTTTTGTAAAAATGTAATTCATTTTGAATATTTTGATTTTGAACAACTTTTGGTTTCCAAAATTGGTTTGGTTTTGTTGCATCAACAGTTGTTTTCCAACTTTGTGTTGTTCTTAATTTGGGTGTCACTAGTTTCCATGTTTGTCGTGAGTCAGCCTTTGACATTTTCGGCTTCCAAGTTTGTTTTGAGTCAAACTTGGTTGATTTCTGATTCACAATTTCAGACTTCTTTTTCGTTTCAACACCAACAGGTTTAAGATTTGGAAAATTTGGTCTGAGATGTCCAATTTGATCACACTTAAAGCATGTTCTCTTGGAAACATCTTTCACCTGTTGTTGTTGCTTTTTCTTTTGAGCATAGTACTCTTCATTAGACTGATGCCTAAATTAGAGTGCTTTCTCTTTTTCGGAACTTTATCTTTGTCTGATAATTTGGTGTCTCATTTCTTTTCTAATTCTATTTCTTTTTATAACCCAACCCAGCCTTCATGTTTTTCATTTTGTAACCAGGTTTGTTATAAAAAGTTTTATGACCTTTTCCAGCGAACTTTGAAATCTCGGATTTTTCAATTTCAATCATTTTAAAAACTTTGTCAATCTTTTCTAAGATCACATTCTGAATCGGGACTTCATGATCTGAGAATAATTTGTCCGATCCAATCATGGTATACAACAATCCTTTTGAATCATCATTCGCATTTTTCTCAGATTTTGAATTTTTCAGATAACCTTCACGAAAACTTCCTTCATTTTCATCTTGTGATTCAGATTTACCTGTTTCAACCGACTCTTCTTTCAAAACACTTTCAACGACCTTACCTACCACCGCTGAATCACTAGAATCATCAGATTTGGAATAGGTTACGTTAATGTTATCTGGCAATTGATCGACCATATTGAAAGCCTTTTCCACCTTCTCGTCATCATAGAACGTGAATTTTTCCTCAAACGGTGGTGGAACTTGATGATACTCTGAGCCAATTCCTTTCTTGTTTTGGTCAGAATCATTACCATCTGGTTTTAGATTGAAAATGCTTTCAAGAACATATGATGAAGCGTGATAACTGTGTAACTTGTTGTTATCTTGTTCTAAATCAGCAATTTTATGCTTTAGCTTAGCAACATCTTCAATGTAAGAGTTTACAACTTGTTGCTTTATTTCATACTGTCGCTTAAGCGTGTCAGATGTTTCAGAACAATGTTTCAATCTCGATTGAACAAGTTTCATTTGGCTTTTCACGTCATCATATGATTCTTTTGTTATGTGATGTGCAAGTTTTATTGAATCATATTCCTTTTTCATTTCTTGAAAAGAATTTTCTTTTTGCAAACATTCTTCAGTCATTTTTGAAATCTTTTCTTTCAAACTTTCATTTTCTTTTTCTAAACTTTAGCATTTTTGTGTTAGCTTTTCGTCATTATCTTTTAAAACTTTTTCGTTTTCTAACATTTCTTTGCATTTTTCTTTGAAAACTTTTTCAATTTTATTGAATTCTAGATCTCTTGTTCTGAATTTTTCATCTTTTTCAGTACAAGCACTGCACGGTTCCATGCATTTCTTGCACTGTTCAACAGTTTTATTTAAGACTTCTAAATCAGTTGAAGTATTTACCTCAGTGATTGGCACCTTGGCTTTCTCTTCAGTCTGCTTCTGATCTGCTTCTTTCTTTTGTTTTTCCTCAGCAGTATCATCAGCATCGATCACTTCAACCGAACGTTCAAGCTTCACAACATCTTCTCCTTTGTTTTTCAAATCCTCTTCATTTTGCTGTTCTTCAGTAACAGCTTATTCACCAATTGCTTCTTCTTCCTTTTCACCTTCACTCTTTCGTTCTTCAACAACCTTCTTCAGTTTATCCACCAGATTTTCAACATTCTTCTTCATCCTCTCTTCATCTCTTTGTCTTAGACTCGCAGTCATGACATCTCTGATGATTTTATCCAGCTTTTTCTCAAAATGTTTGTCTTTTGCAACATTTGAATAGTACTCGCTGGATAAAGGGATCACTGCAAGAACATCATCAAACATCACTTCCTTTCGATGGACAACTGGTTCTCCTTTTCTATTGATATAACATTCTCGTTTCTTGTCATATCTTCCATAGTTCCTTGCTTTTTCATATTCCTTCTCCATTTCTTCGATTCAATATCCAGCAATACATCTCTCTCTGTATGTTTTCTCTTTCAGAATCTCTTCTTTTGTTTTCTCTTTCACAACAGCAACAAATGCACTATGTTTATTTGTTGATACAGTTCTGCCATGTGCTGTGAACGTGTACCCGACAGCATCCTCTTCTGGAAGCACTTGACTCCAGCCATACCTTTCATCATCTTGGATCACAACACAAGCTCTTGACTTCTCTTTCTCAGGGTTATCTTCAATTTTTTTCAACCTTGGTGATTCCTCTTTGTTCTTATGATAGATTGCCTTTTGATAGTAATATTCTTTAAACGGATTAACGGTTTCTTCAACAACTGATGCATTCTCTTTTGAAATGACCTTTTTGCTTGCATTTGAAGCAGGTCACTTTTGATTTGTCGAATCCCAGCTTTGTTGATGGTCCACAAATTGATTGTCTACCAGTAATATCCATAAACCGCTGAGCTCTTCGAATGCAGCTTGCCAAACACCATCTCAGATCAATGAGCTCTATCTCCTCTGGATCAATCTGGTCGTAGTTTTCCTTTGTCAGTTCAGAATTTCTAATTGTCCCGGCTACCAGATCTTCGTATGATTCCAGAATTGATCCCAGAAAACTCATCTGCTGCTTAGCAGCTTTGATGTTCATTGTTGAAGAATTCTTCAGCTTTAAAGCGATGTTGCAGAGAATTTCATGAGGTTCTTCAGAGTTGATGTTCTTGATGATGAATGATATCCTGGATCGTAGCTTGATGAGCTTTTCTGTGAGTCTTTCGTTTTTTCAACACCATATGCAGTCTTTAGCGGTTCGCTAACTGTCACCGAGGGTACACTGCCCTTGTAGTAAAGACCTACATTCTAGTGATGCGAAGAACTGCTCATCTTGCTTTGCTTTTGCAGCTCAAGCTCATGACTTTCTATCTTTTCTATCAAAGCATCAAGAGTAATTGTATCAAAAAACACATCGTTTTTCAAAATAAACACTAATGTTTGCCACTGATCAGTTCGTGGTAACGCTTCAATGATTTTGTCAATGATTTCTTCACGTGTTTTTACAATTTCAAACCTATCAAGTTCAATTTTAAGGTGACAGAACTTTTCAATCATTTGTCTTACTGATTCACCTTTTAAACCATCAAACAAATCAAATTCTTTTTAAGTAAAGCTATTTTGTTCTTTTTGATTTGTTTACCCCCCTCATCTTTAACCCGTAATGCTTCCCACACAGATTTAGACGAGTCATCGTGATTAAGTAATGCGAAGATATCATCTCTAATCGACTGTTGGATTAGAGCAATCATTCGTTGTTCGTATGAAAAATTCTTTTTATCGTCAACGGATAAGCTTTTAAGTGGGATCTCTTCGTTTTTGTCATCGACTGGTCTACTGTAACCGAATTCCATGCAAAACCAGCTTTCGTGCGCATAAGCTTTGGCCCAGTTGATGAATCGTTCTTTCCACCATGTATAATCTTCAATACTATCGAGCTTTGGTGGTTTCGAATGGGATCCGTAAAAATTATCATGGTTAATATTTTCAGTTATAGCTTTCGTTATGCTTTTCGGTGTGGCAGTCGATGTTCCGGAAGACTCGGACGTGAACGCCTTGTAAAACGTGTTGTAGAACTCTTCAGCCATGACGCTCCTTGTTTCGAACTTTGAATTTGCTCCTCGTTTATCACCGTTAATCACCTGCAAATGAACAAACAAACGATCAGTTTAAAAATGAACAGTCAGTTGGATCGGATTTGTATTCGATCGGACGGGGTCAACGAAAGTCAATCAGATGACTTTGACCAAAGGCTTTGGATCGGATGTCAATCCGTACGAATCGCACTACGATCGGATCACTTGCTCTTCGATCGGATCGCCCTTCGATCGAACGTGGTCAATGAAAGTCAACTGTGTTGGATCGGATGTGACTTCGTTCAGATTGTCATTCGATACTTGGTCTTCAACTTTGAAATTTGGATTGAATGTCACTTCAAACGGATTGCCGTTCGATGATTGGGCCTCAATTTTGAAATAATGAAGTCTAATTGAGTTGTTGTATTTAAAAAAAAATTAATGGGCTGCAGTGGATCGAATGGTCTTTCGAACGGAAGGCCGTTCGATTGGTGAACAAAATGACAAAAATCTCTTTCGATCCGATGACAACAACAATGAATCAGATTGAATTTTTGATCGAACGGTGATCCGTTCGAATTGCCTTCCGATAACTGGACCTTAATTCTTATCTCATACAAACTAATCAGTATTCACATGCAAACATTTAATGGACTGATGGTATTGGGCCGATGAATATTATGTGAATCGGTGACTATTGACTTTTGTATGCAACTAGGTGATGCCCGCCCGCGTTGCGGGGTGATAGCCGAATAATTCTTAACCAATTAAAAAAACAATACTATAGTTTTGCTAGAAAAAAAAAGTAAAAAGAGTGTTAGGCAGCTCCTTGACACGATTTTTAGCTGGGGACAAAGTCATATTTTTATTTTTACTTGGGGGAAAAATCAATTTTTTTTTCCAGAGGGTAAATTCCTAATTTTTAGCTAGGGAAAACCATATTTTTATTTTGCACTGGAGGAAAAACGTAATTTTGAATTGAGGATGATATCATAATTTTTAACCGAGGGGAAAATCGTAAATTTTAGCTGGGGGCAGAAGCATAATTTTATTTTGAACTGGGGGCAAAGACGTAATTTTAAACTGGTGTAAAATCGTAATTTTGAGCCTGGGGGGGGGGGGGGCATATTTTTATTTTGAACTGGGTGCGAAAACGTAATTTTAAAGTGGGTATAAAATAATAAACTGGTTGGTCCAATGGATATTGCTCGCCGCCCATTTGAACCAATGGTAGGGAAACACTATTCCTGGGCAAAAACGTAATTTTAAAGTGTGTATAAAATAATAAACTGGTTGGTCTAATGAGCGAGGGCTGGCGGCCCATTTGAACCAGTGACAGAGAGATACTATTCCCTGTCATGTTCTTTGTATGTTGAAAATGAAAATTAAGCTTAAAAATTAAAAAAAAATGGGGCAGCCACCTTTTTTAACTAATAGGGTGGCAGAACTATTGCCCCCATGTATTTTGTATATATAGGATAATATTTGTATATCCAAAGCACATGACTTCAGTGGAGTGTATCCATATGATTGGGCCAATTCCAATTCGAGCAGTGTGCACATGTGCCTCCAATTCTAGATCTATGCAATTACGATATAAATGGCCAACAATTTTATTAATTCTGATGGTTTAATTGGACCGAAGCTATTAGTGAATTAATATTGGGCCAACACCTGTCAACAAACCAATTACTTTTGATAAAGGTGGCCTGACAACATAAAGTATCACGTGAAAGATTTACACAAAATGGGCTGCCACAATTGTTTTTACATGTGGTGATGAAATGATTGGGCCGAGTACTGTCATTCACATGATACAATGAATTAATGGATTAGTTTTATTGGGCCGCTACTGACATGTGGATCGGATCAGTCTTAAACTAAATTGCTATGGATCGAATTACAATTCGATCGAAGTGCAATTCGAGTAGTGACAAAAAAATGACTAATACCTTCAGTTAAGTGTACGAGGATCGGAGGGCAATCCGTTCGGATTGCCGTTCGATAATTGGTCCTCAAAATGAATCTTATGTAATCTGACTTATTTTGATCTTCACGTGATACACTGTCACGACCCCCGACCCACCCTGGACGGAATCGGAAGCCGCGAACAGCCCAGTGGTACCGGTGATTATAAAATATTGCAGCGGAAATTTCATCAGGACCGTGAGTTAGGAAAAATATCAGAGTTTAGAAACACCGGATTTTATTTATTAAATAGATGAGATAAACCCATATTTTATAATGGTAGCTTTAATAAAGATTTGATTACATAAAACAATATTTCTTAATTTGATTTAATTAATAAAATAAGCCATTTCTTGAAGCCTTTCAGTGCCGTATCCAACTTTTACTCCAATCTACTGTAATTATCTGAAACATGTTTGAAAAAGGTTTTGTCAGTGGAAATACTGAGTGAGTTCATTCCATTTTTAAAAAATATATTGTTATACCTTACAGCATTAAGGTTTTTATATTTATTTATATTTACCCAACTCAATCAGTATTTGTCACATGGTGGCAGTTCCGATGTGACAGTAGTCATATCACTTATTGGCTCACTTTCGTTCAATAGTGAGTTTATCAAGTAATTAGATTGTACTATTATTCAATTTATCTGTCACTAGGAGATTCCTGTGACGGTGCTCACATATCACTGTTGATCATTCTTTCAACTAGTGAATATACTGTTGATCATTCTCTCAACTAGTGCTTTTGGTCATGTCACTGTTAATCATTCTTTCAACTAGTGACTTTGGACTTAGTTATGTCCAGTGACATTACTTTGTCAAATATATTACTTATGGCACAAAACCATTTAACCCAGAAAATGACATATATCATTTTATGTCAAACTACTATAACTTATCAAATATAATATGTTAATTGAATAATTGTAATATCATTATTTAATATATTAACGTGACTAAGACTAAAAATATAATCTTAGTATAGTAGAATATATTATACTTGACTATTTTATTATGGTATACATTATTTAGATTTATTTCAAACATACATTAAATTTATTAACGATTTAATGTTAAAATAATATTAGTTATAGGCTATGGCTATTGAGGCATAATTCCCACTGTGATTGCGGTCATGCTACTATTGGCTAACTTTCTGGCTAATAGTAACGAGGTTCAAATAATGTATAAAACCTCCCATACCGGCATTTATTATAGAATATAAAAATTTAATCACTGTAAGTATAACTGGTAAACATTTAAGATTTTGGAAAGCATTTGTAAATATAATTGTATCACAAAAAGGTGATAAAACTGTGAGAAAAGAGAATGGACTCACTTTGCAGATTTCTACGGCCAAAGTCTAGTTTACAGATAAGCCTTGATATATTGCAGATTTAATTTCAGCAGAGCCTAGCCTACTGATTAGCCTTGTAACCTAGTGTATATAAACTAGGTAAGTAACTAATACAGCATTTACGATAACTCACGAGATAAAAACCCTCACAACGAATGACAAAGTGCAATCACTTAAACATCCATCGGATTCACAACGAATGACAAAGTATAATTACTTAAACATCCATCGGATTCACAACGAATGACAAAGGATAGTACTAAAACATCCATCGGATAGTTTCAATCGATCGGACATTGAATCGTAGCAGCGATTGAGTTAATACCCTGTTTGTAGCAGCACCCCGCTATACTAATTAGTGATTCGTGTGTGTTTTGAGAGTATTTGGACGATATCTCCGCGCCTGAATCGAATTTTATCGTCGAACGAACGCCCAGAATCAAGTCCCAAAGCCTGCTATTTATACCCTAAATTTTGCATTGCTTGCGCACCGTAAGCCTCAACCCTTACGGTGCGCAAGGGACTTAAAGTGGCCATATGCTTGCCACGTGTGTTTGGAGTGCAGGTGAGTCGACGGTTCGAGAAATTTCAATTTAGACAGCGTTTTAATTGGATAATCGTTGAGTAGGGAATGTCCCCCCTGAGTTTTAGGGGCCCTGATCCTGATTCTGATTGTTCTGAAAATTTTAGGGTTTGTGAAGAATCACTTGGGTGTCTCAATTAGGTTTTCCGATTGGATAAAATAATAAAATAATTAGGACTTTTAATGAGGGTTGTTACATTCTCCCCACCTTAATAAAAATCTCGTCCTCGAGATTTGGGTTATGATATTTCTTTTAGACTTATGTCATATTTTAGTCAACAAAATGACACAGAATTAAATATCAAATTTTGTGAATACGAGTTGTATCATAAGTAGGATTCAATGGTTCAACTGAATTGGTTCAAGAAATCAAGGTCAAACGAATGAGATGAAATGATATAATTTCCAATGTGACTATGTTCAAGCCAAAAGATATATGATCAATAGATATTTAGAATGAATGTGAAGGACTTTTAGAATTAATAAAAATTCTTTGTCAAAAGAAAGCTTACTTTGATTGGCAACTGAGGAAGACTTAGAATCAACATGCTCAAAAATGAAATAGAAGCACAAAAATAATTTGTCAACTATCGAACTATAACAAGAGAAAAATCAGGGTGTTGACAGTGAGTTGCAAGGATACACCGAAATACAACAGAGTTTAGTGTATCATTGTCTTAATACATAATTGCATTAAGGGGGTGTTTGGGGTTGAGTTTTGAAAATAGATTATGCGTTTTGAATAATCAGAATCAGATAATTAGCTGTAACAAAACGTGCTGCAGAAAGATAGTGTTTGGATTTGATTATGTTGTTTGATATCACAATAATCAGATAATCAACATTGTTTGGATTTGATTATGTTGTTTGATATCATAATAATCAGATAATCAACTATTTGAGTGTTTGGCAAGTATATATATTTTAAAAAAATAAATAAGTGAAAACGTAAAAAAATCAGTTTTTGGATTATCACGTTTTCCTGCAGCAAGGGGTGACCTACTTATGGATTATCACGTTTTGAACTCTACAAAACGTAAAAAATCACTTTTTATTAATTTTTTACCAAACACTCAAAATAGATTTTTTGCGATTTCAAAACACAATAATCAAATAATCAGGTTGAAAACGCAATCCCAAACACCCCCTAAGACTACTTTCAATGATGAGTAAAACGAAAGACATACGTGGTTTTTGAATGATTCGTATGCTTATGATTAGCCCAAGCTACAAGTTTATAACGACGCCGCAAGGTGTCGTAATGATTGAAATAATTCAATAATTACGGTGACCGAACAATTTCACCGTGTAATCAACTGAAAGCTTTAATGAAGTAAATTTGGATATTCATTTCGAATAGGATTTTCAATTGATAATGAAAAGACCAAATGAATATTATAGAATTTTCGATAAATGATGAAAGAAACGTTAAGAGGTACACCGGAATATAATATGAATTTGTGTACTTTTATCTTAACACATAATTGTATTAAGACTGTTTAAGATAATGAACCAACAGAAATAAATAAATAAATCCGTACATCAAGTGTGAAATTGAGATTAGCTCAAGCTACAAATTTATTGTGACACCACAAGGTGTCGTAGTAATTGGGAATAGTAGCGGTGAATGAAATGAGTTTCACCATGCTTTAAATAAAATGAAGTAAATCCGAATGTTTCAAATAAATCTAGTAGGATTTTTGTTTGTAAATGAAATAATTGAATAATGTTTTTCGATCAAAGATGATAAAGCAATAAAGATTACGAAGCGCTCGATTGCTAATATAAAAATCCTTAAGAGATACACAGAAATATGAAATGAATTTGTGTATCATTATCTTAGCACATGATTGTGTTAAGATTGATTTTATAGAATAAACCAACAAAGCGGATTCAATATAAATAAATAATTAAACCCGTATATAAGGTATGCAACAAGATTAGCACAAGCTTCAAATTTGTGAAAACGTTACCACAAGGTAATCGTGACCAAATAAATGATTCAGTGAAAGTGAAGACCAAACAAGTCTGTTATGGTTTTGAATAGATGGAGTACTTGACAAAATGTATTTATTTAAAAACTTCTATTTATATTAGGGTTAAATAATAACTTAACTTAGATATTACATATCAGCGATTACGTCTGGAATCATTTCTGCTTCTTGCGTAGTAAGTACGAATGCTCGCACGTTCTTCTTAGCTCCGTCTGTTGTTCTGGCCTTGTTGTCAGATGCTTTGGTTAGTTTCGGGTAATATGGTTTGATGTGTCCTGTTTCTCCGCAATTGAAACAAACATTAGTTTTCCTTTTACATTCTTCCTCTATATGCCCGATCATCTTGCAGAAGTCACAGTAGGGTGTTCTCCTAAAACGGCATCTTCCTGAATGCTTTTTGTTACTGTTTCTGCAGATAGGTTGCTCCAATGACGGTTCAGTTCCTGTCTTTTTGAATTCTTGGAAAATTTTCTGGGCTAACTCTTTCTTCTTGTTTTCTTCTCTTGTGCGGATTAGTCCATCTGTCAGCATGTTAGCTAGTTCGACTGCTTCTTCAATAGTCTGTGGTCTAGTGGCCTTAACTATGTCTCGGATTTCGCTAACTAATCCCAAAATATAACGAGAAATTAGTACGGGTTCTGGCGAAGCCAGAGTTGGTACCATTCTTGCATATTCAAAGAACGTTGTCGTATATTCACGACAATTCACATCTATCATTTTATGATTTAGGAACTTGTTAGCCATTCGTTCCTTTTCATAAGGGGGACATAATTTCTTTTCTGCCATTTCCTTGAATTTTTCCCAGTTCATGGCATAAGCCATGTCACTTCCTTTTGCCTGAAGAATTGTATTCCACCATTCTAAGGCTTCTTCCTTGAAGAGGTTGGATGCATACATCACCTTATCTTCTTCGGCACATTTGCTGATTGTAAGAACAGCTTCCGTCTTTTCCAACCATCGCAAAGCAGCCGTGGCACCTTCACTGCCTGCGAACTCAGTTGGTTTACAGGCTAAAAATTCTTTGTAGGTACACCCGAGAGTCATCGCCTTCTTTTTCTTGGGAAATGGGGTTTTGATAATATCATCATTACCTCCATTGACACTATGGCTAAAACCATCGTCACGAGTATGCTTGCTACTCACAACTTTGGTGGGTTCTACGGGATTTTTAACAGCTTTAATTATTAAAGGTAAAGCATTAGCTATTCCTTGAGCTATTAGATTTTCTATAGCATTTTATCCAAATGATTTTCATTATTAGCATGAACTTCTGGATTATGTGGTACTACATTCGACATCTGAATTGCAAACATTTTCACTTATTAATATCACAGAATAATTAGAACAAAACAATACTTCCAGGATATTATATGTACATATCGACATATATATTCATATATAACACATATGTTAATTTGTATCAGTTTCCTAACTTTTAAGTTTAGGTATAAAAAGAACACCTAAATAGCTTAAACAAGTGGCTCTGATACCACCTTCTGTCATGACCCCCGACCCACCCTGGACGGAATCGG
This sequence comes from Helianthus tuberosus, assembly GCA_030545235.1. Classification (NCBI taxonomy): domain Eukaryota; kingdom Viridiplantae; phylum Streptophyta; class Magnoliopsida; order Asterales; family Asteraceae; genus Helianthus; species Helianthus tuberosus. The sequence continues at coordinate 140,227,573 of CM060448.1, read as the reverse complement.
AAGCCGCGAAAAGCCCAGTGGTATCGGTGATTATAAAATATTGCAGCGGAAATTTCATCAGGACCGTGAGTTAGGAAAAATATCAAAGTTTAGAAACACCGGATTTTATTTATTAAATAGATGGGATAAACCCATGTTTTATAATGGTAGCTTTAATAAAGATTTGATTACATAAAACAATATTTCTTAATTTGATTTAATTAATAAAATAAGCCATTTTTTGAAGCATTTCAGTGCCGTATCCAACTTTTACTCCAATCTACTGTAATTATCTGAAACATGTTTGAAAAAGGTTTTGTCAGTGGAAATACTGAGTGAGTTCATTCCATTTTTAAAAAATATATTGTTATACCTTACAGCATTAAGGTTTTTATATTTATTTATATTTACCCAACTCAATCAGTATTTGTCACATGGTGGCAGTTCCGATGTGACAGTAGTCATATCACTTATTGGCTCACTTTCGTTCAATAGTGAGTTTATCAAGTAATTAGATTGTACTATTATTCAATTTATCTGTCACTAGGAGATTCCTGTGACGGTGCTCATATCACTGTTGATCATTCTTTCAACTAGTGACTCTGGTCATATCACTGTTGATCATTCTTTCAACTAGTGATTCTACTGTTGATCATTCTCTCAACTAGTGCTTTTGGTCATGTCACTGTTAATCATTCTTTCAACTAGTGACTTTGGACTTAGTTATGTCCAGTGACATTACTTTGTCAAATATATTACTTATGGCACAAAACCATTTAACCCAGAAAATGACATATATCATTTTATGTCAAACTACTATAACTTATCAAATATAATATGTTAATTGAATAATTGTAATATCATTATTTAATATATTAACGTGACTAAGACTAAAAATATAATCTTAGTATAGTAGAATATATTATACTTGACTATTTTATTATGGTATACATTATTTAGATTTATTTCAAACATACATTAAATTTATTAACGATTTAATGTTAAAATAATATTAGTTATAGGCTATGGCTATTGAGGCATAATTCCCACTGTGATTGTGGTCATGCTACTATTGGCTAACTTTCTGCCTAATAGTAACGAGGTTCAAATAATGTATAAAACCTCCCATACCGGCAGTTATTATAGAATATAAAAATTTAATCACTGTAAGTATAACTGGTAAACATTTAAGATTTTGGAAAGCATTTGTAAATATAATTGTATCACAAAAAGGTGATAAAACTGTGAGAAAAGAGAATGGACTCATTTTGCAGATTTCTACGGCCAAAGTCTAGTTTACAGATAAGCCTTGATATATTGCAGATTTAATTTCAGCAGAGCCTAGCCTACTGATTAGCCTTGTAACCTAGTGTATATAAACTAGGTAAGTAACTAATACAACATTTACGATAACTCACGAGATAAAAACCCTCACAACGAATGACAAAGTGCAATCACTTAAACATCCATCGGATTCACAACGAATGACAAAGTATAATTACTTAAACATCCATCGGATTCACAACGAATGACAAAGGATAGTACTAAAACATCCATCGGATAGTTTCAATCGATCGGACATTGAATCGTAGCAGCGATCGAGTTAATACCCTGTTTGTAGCAGCACCCCGCTATACTAATTAGTGATTCGTGTGTGTTTTGAGAGTATTTGGACGATATCTCCGTGCCTGAATCGAATTTTATCGTCGAACGAACGCCCATAATCAAGTCCTAAAGCCTGCTATTTATACCCGAAATTTTGCATTGCTTGCGCACCGTAAGCCTCAACCCTTACGGTGCGCAAGGGACTTAAACATATGCTTGCCACGTGTGTTTGGAGTGCAGGTGAGTCGACGGTTCGAGAAATTTCAATTTAGACAGCGTTTTAATTGGATAATCGTTGAGTAGGGAATGCCCCCCCCCCCCCGAGTTTTAGGGGCCCTGATCCTGATTCTGATTGTTCTGAAAATTTTAGGGTTTGTGCAGAATCACTTGGGTGTCTCAATTAGGTTTTCCTATTGGATAAAATAATAAAATAATTAGGACTTTTAATGAGGGTTGTTACATACACTGAGACAAACAATTTGTTATTGGACCAAGTAGTATAATGAAGTCACATGGTGTCATGACCCCCGACCCACCCTGGACGGAATCGGAAGCCGCGAACAGCCAAGTGGTACCGGTGATTATTTTGAAAAATATTGCAGCGAAAATTTCATCAGGACCGTGAGTTAGGAAAAATATCAGAGTTTATAAAACACCGGATTTTATTTATTTAAATAGATGGGATAAACCCATGTTTTACAAAGGTAGCTTCAATAAAGATAAATTTTATTACATAAACAATATTTCTTAATTTGATTTAATTAATAAAATAAGCCACTTCTTGAAGCCTTTCAGTGCCGTATCCATCTTTTAATCCAATCTACTGTAATTACCTGAAACGTGTTTTTAAAAGGTTTTGTCAGCAGGAAATACTGGTGAATCATTCTTTTTACTAAAAAGACCCGTTTGTTATAATTTACAGTATTAAGGGAGATTACAATGTTTCAGATATCAACCAACTACCCACAGTATTTGTCACTCGACCGGATCTGTGACTATGGTCATATCACCATTGGCCACCCGTTTGTCCAATGGCAAAGATTATCAAGTAATGTATACAAAACCCCATATACTGGCTGTAATTTGGTAATTACATAAACTTAATCCCTGTAATTATAACCTTGAAAATAAACATGATTTTGAAAATAATTTGATAAAAAGAGAATGACTCACATTATAAGCATGCAGATTTATACGGGCAAAGTTTAATCTACAGATAAGCCTTGATATATTGCAGATACAGGCAGAGCTTAGCCTATTGATTAGTCTTGTAACCTAGTGCTCACGAACTTGGTAAGTAACTAATACAACATTTACGATAACTCACGAGATTAAAACCCTCACAACGAATGACAAAGTGTAATCACTTAAACATCCATCGGATTCACAACGAATGACAGAGTATTCCCCGAGTTCGGGTGGTACTCAAACATCCTGTCGGAATCACGACAAATGATAAATGATAGTACTAAAACATCCATCGGATAGTTTCAATCGATCGGACATTGAATCGTAGCAGCGATTGAGTTAATACCCGGTATCGTAGCAGAATTCGAGCTAGTGTGTGTTTTGTAGTAATCGGATCATAACTCAGTATGTATAACGAATTTTCTCGTCGTTCAAATGCCAGAATTCAAGTCCCAATGCCTGCTATTTATACATGAAAATTGACCCCCTCGCGTGACGCGAGGGGTCACCCTGGGGCGTCGCGTGGCGCGAGGGGCCACCTTATCTCATATGGTTGCCACGTGTGTTTGAAGTTCAGGTGAGTCGACGGAAATGATAAATTCAATTTTGACAGCAAAATATATGGATAATCGTCAATAGGGAATACCCCCCCCCCCCCCCCCCCTGAGTTTTAGGGGTCCTGATCCTGATTCTGATTGTTATGAAAATTTTAGGGTTTGTGCAGGATTACTTAGGGGACTTAACTAAGGTTTCCTTGTGAATAAAATATAATAATAAATAATAGTTTTGGTGAGAGTTGTTATGGTTTGGGACAAAAAGGAAATAAAATGGTGAAAAGAGAAAGGACACACTTTGTGACTTTAGGGTTCAACTAGAAAATCTTCTGGTAGAAATTTTGGGTATAATTTCTAAGATATTTAAAAATATATATTGCACTCGTGTTAAATATAGTACCCCTAATTCAACCTTGTCCCGATGTCCCGAGACCGAATCCCAACAACTTAGTCGGGCATAGCCCTGACATAAGTTATGAGGCTCAGATCAATCGGAAAGGGTAGCGGTGATCGGGAGTTAAAATAATTAAAATGGGGCATGACTTTATTGCTAGAAAAATATATATATAATAGGGAAAGTGGCGACAGACAAAGCAAAAGGAAAAGAAAAGTTTAGCAAATTAAAGTTTGAAACTATTGCTTCTATTTATACTACTGTTCGAATATTGAGAATCAGCCACGTATATATATGAATTAATTGTTAAGTGACTCTTGGACTTCCACCACCATATCTGATGCATTGTCATGAATATATAGAATTTTTTTATATTATTTTGATTGTACTACATACTTATCCCAATTTCTCATACGTAGTACACATATGAGATTTTAATTAGTTTTATTATTATTATTTTAATTTCATTCGTAAGTTTTTAAATAATGATTATCAATATTATTTATTTTATATATTATAATTAATTTAACTGCTTCACTTATTTGGCGCGTATAACTTCTAAAATATAACGTTCTAGAAAATAATAAATATGTTATTAGAACGAGAATATTTTTGTCTACATTTGGGTCTAAGTTTCATTAAAAATAGAGTAAGTTCAAATATCATATATTTTTATAATTTAATTATTAGACGGTTCATGGGTCCGTCTAGTTACTTCATATTTCTAACAATCGACTTACCCGTAATATACCTGTCTAATAATATAAGTTTTTATAGACTTTTATTTTATTAGAAATGTCACTCATATTCAGGCCAATTAATTAGTATAATATTTCAACCAACTATATAAAATAGTATTTAAAACTATTTGGATTAATTATTTATATTAAAAATAAACTAGTTACTAGTTACTACTGGTTAATAAATTTAACCAAACCTATAATTCTTATATAAAAATAGGAATGTTACACATGGGCCTGAGAAAAGTATGATAAGTGGACTGACAACAATTAATGAACATTGGACCTCACTATTAGTGGACAGACTTTATTAAATGGGCCGCAGATGTAAGAATCACGTGATTACACTAGTGACTTGTCAAAAACACTTAAGCAACTTTGACCATATGACTCGATCAGATGAATTTTAGTGAAATGAAATTGAACAAATTGACTTTTGGATCGGATGGTCATCCGATCGGATGGCCATCAGTATGAGCAGCAACAATAACAGCTAACATCTTTAACGTTTTCGGACCAAAAATTCTCAATATCTCACAAACCGCTTGGAATTAAGATCTGAAATTTTGTAGGCTTATAACACAATGATTTTCACACACTATGTTAAAATTTCAGCCAATTTTATCCGTAAAAACCTCGTTAATTTTGATTTTTTCTGTCAAAAACGTGAAGAAGATGAGTAGAGTTAGAAATTTGACAAATCTGATGCGATTTTGACTCTGAATCTGATGAATTCTTGTGCGATTTTGTGTGTTTGATCCGTGCAATCAAGCTCATGCTCTGATACCACTTGTAGGATCGGTTTTTGACTCCCGAATGATTGCGTATCGACACGTGTGACGTGCGGAATCCGTACACGTGCGTGGACCGAACACGAGAACCGTACTATAATCTGTGATTCGATAGAATAATATGAAAACGTACAAGAAACGTGAATCACCTTTTGCCTTTCTCTCTCTACTTTCTCTCTCTAGCTCATATCCTCCAAAGTCTTCAAAATGGCAAAAGTTCTTAACTCTAACCCTATGGGTTCTATTTATAGGCCAAGGCTTTAATAAGAGTTCTCATTAATTACATAATTGCCACCTTGCCTTTTCTCTAAATATTACAATATAAACTTTAGATTTCTTCAGTTTATTGCTACGGTTAAATTGACGGAGGCGATAGACATAAATGCACCAACAACTTTTGAGCAGGATTTTCCAGAAATGGTAGCAAACAAGATCAACAGACATAAAGCTAGCTTGACACAAACCAAGCACGACCATGCCAAAAGCTGGACGATCCTGCCAAACATCCAGTAGCTTAAATACGAGTTCTAAGCTCATTTGCAAGGGTGTTGGGTCTTGTGGTCAAGTTTTGTCTCAAATGCACTTGGAAGATTGTTGGAGCCAACGAGGAGCTAAGGAGAAGACCATACCACTTCAAGACTTGATCATCCACCGTTTAATTCTTGTTCTTTACTTGGTTAGCTATGTTAAATACTGTAAGATTTGAAGCTTTTACGTTAGTCATGATGAGCCTTAGAGGCTAAACATAAGTAGTTGCGTAAACTTTGTTGAAGCTTTTAGTTATCTGATGATAAGTTCTTCTTGGTCTTCATAATGATGTTCTAGTTTTGTTCTTGGAGTTCATATGTATGTTTAAGATTGTTATCCATGAATGTTTGATATTATGCATGATATGTTGGAAAATCTATGTGTAAGATTATGATTATTGAATCTTGTTACTTGTTACTTGTTAGTATGATTCATAGCATGAGACTAGGAATGGTGAATGCTAACATGAAATGGATGATAATTTGAGCTTATGTATGAATTCTTGCACTTGGATTTGGAATGATCATGGTAGTGTTTAGGTGAATTCTATAGCATGTAATTGTGTTAGTATGATGATTTAGGCCAAGATTGTCTTCTAGCGTGGTCATGTGTGTGGTTCATCTCAAGAACAACTTTGGAATATTATTTACTTAAAAGCAATTTAGGGTGATTAGTGTGTTGTTCATATTCGTTTTCCCTAAATTGTCGAGTTAGGAGTTTTGACAAACGAGTAACTCTTGTTTAAAGATTAACATCAACTTTACAACGAGCTTAATAGAATGATTCTTAGGTGATTGGGGTGTTATTTGATTTTAATTTTCAGAAAGAATTATAAAACTAGGAACCTTGACTGGAGCTTAGTTACTTTAGAGGTTGTGTTATCACTAGTGCTTCCCTTAGTTATCATATAATCATTAGTGGATACTTAGTTTAGACAACTTCTCTTTAGATATTGTTAGTTCTTATTAAATTAGTATTTTTATTATTTATTGCATGATAATTTAGGGAAATCCATTACCATTCGACGGTTAAATTAGTATTTTTATTATTATCTATCTGAATCGTCTTTAGAGTAACAAAAGTTTGGTATCGAGAACCGTGTCCATGGATTGATATTCGGTTCTTACCTAAAAATTATATTACCATTCGACGGGTACACTTGCCTTTTGTGTGTGTGGTTTAGTATAGGGTGAAAACTATTTTTAAAACTACATCTGTGTGAACAATATCTTCATAAAAATATATATAGTTCACGCACATCAATTGTGCTCTTATTGCATATTGTGACTCTAACTAGTTCGGGTGGGATGCCCTTACACCAGAAAATCAAGAACATGATACTTATTTCTTCTGGGCGGAGCCTCCATCTCTTAGAAGACAAAGAAACAATCGGTTGTATCCCGTTCATCCGCTGAAGCCGAATGTCGATCCATGGAATCCACCATTACTGAAGTACTTTGGGTTAGATGGCTACTACTCGAGTTGGACATTTTTCATACAAAACTGACCCTTCTGTTTTGAGACAACTAAGTAGCTCGTCACATTGCAAATAACCCAGTCTTCCATGAATGATCCAAACACATAGAGATGGACTGTTATTTCGTCTAGGAAAGAGTCGAGTCGCAAGAAGTTGAACCACTTCAAATTTCCACCTCCATGCAGATAGCCGATCTACTCACGAAAGGAATAGTACTCAACAAATCAAATTTCTTCTTGACAAGTTGGGCATTAAAGATTTACACGATTCAACTTGAATGGAAGTATTGGAATTTAATATTGGCCATATATATCACGATTTGCTTTCGATACGTATTGCCTTAATCATGTTGAGGTGGCGGGGTGGCGTTAAGCCACACCATGTGACCTAAGGGGGTAGGGCTGCTCTACTAGTGATGGAATTCCATCACTCACAACATCCAATCAAGATTATCGAGCTTCATTCCGTCACTAGTGATGTTTTTTTTAAATATAAATTAACAATAAAACAATAAATTAGAAATTTCATTTAAATAAATCCTAAATTACAAACTAAAAAAAAGAAACTAAACATTGTAAATTAAAAAAAAAACCAAAAAAATCTACGGGATCTCCCAACCCCACTTTTCACATATCTCGCGTTCGCGTTGAAGTACGATCGACTTAAACGGTTCGACGAGAGTGTTGTGCGGTTGTAACAAGACGTTTAAATCACTATTTTTTTCGTTTTCGGTCAAGTGTCTAATATACGCCTCCTCACGTTTAAGTTTTGCTGCCACAAGTTTTTCTCTTCTTTCTTTGGATTCGGCCATTTCCACCAATTTAGCCTCTTTGAATTTGGTGATGGACTCCGCCACCGCTTCCTTTCCTCTACTTGACGAATCACCACTTTTCTTGCGGCGCGGCCTTGTGGGTGTATCATCTTGACCGGGTTTGTCATCGGGTTGTTCATTTAAATTCATTTCGGGTATGTTACCGGACTAGGAATTTTTGATCTTTTGGGACCTCTTCATCTCATTGGAGCCGTCGGCCCATCCATGTCGACCAACGCAACCAGTACCCACTTCGGGTGATGTCTCGCAACCTCCCATGCCGCCATGTGTGGAATATGTAGGACCGGTTTTTGACTCTGCACGATTGTGAACCGATACGTGTGACGTGCGGAATCCGTACACGTACGTGGACCGAACACAAGAACGCACTATAAATGTGATTCTATTGAATATACGACAAGTACAAGCACCACGAATCACCATGAGCAATAATTTCTCTCTCTAGTTTCTCTCTCTAAGCACCAAGCTCTAGATCTTCCAAATGGCCAAAAGTTCTAAAATGAAACACTAATGCTCCTATTTATAGGCCAAGGCATAAGGAATTTCCCCTTATTTACAAGTTTGCCACCTTGCCTTTTTCCCTACTTATAACACAATAAAATCACGTTTTCTTCTATTCTTTGCTACGAACTGGATTGATAGAGGCGATAGACATTACTGCACTAACAGAATAGTTTTATGATTGTATGTCCGACAATAGTCTTCTAAGGTGTTTTTTATGATAGTCGCCTCGCTCGCTCCACTTTGTGGATTTCGGTTCTACAAAAAATACAAAAAAAAACTATTTTATAAAACAAAATAAAAAAATAACAGTTTTTTGTTTTATAAAAAAATAACAGTTTTTTGTTTTATAAAAAAAACTATTTTCTGTTTAAAAAATAAAAAAAAACAGTTTTCTATTTTATAAAATTAAAAAAAAAACAACTTTCTGTTTTATAAAATTCAAAAAACAGTTTTCTCTTTTCTAAAAATTAAAAAACAGTTTTCTGTTTTATAAAATAAAAAAACAATTTACGGTTTATAAAAAAACAGTTTTCGGTTTTAAAAAAAGTTTTCGGTTTTAAAAAATAAAAATAAAACATATAGAGATAAGTTAAAAAACCGTACCAACTGAATGAAGCAAGCGTTAAATTTACTCATTTTTCGGTTCAAATCTCCTCACTTCGAAGTCATTTGATCCATGTTTCGTTCGGTCGAACTGGGAAGTTTGGCAAAATGAGATATAACTCGTCTCCAAAACAAGTCTCTTTTTTTTGTTTATTCGAATGCAAGTATGCCTTGACCAAGGCGACCTCCTACTTGCTCCTACAAGCTCTTCGAGCGGATGTTGGGACGATTTCAACTTCTTGATCGTCTTCTTCTTCTTGAACCGATTCACTATCGTCATCGTCTTCAAGTTGTTGTTGTGGTTCGCGGTATGCACGAGCGAATTGGTGGATGAGATTGTTATCTTCTAGTGGGTCGACGTTGAAATGGTGGCTTTGTAATGGTTGTGTTTGAAATTGTTGAGGTTGAAATGGTGGAATGAAAGGTTGGTTTTGATACGGTTGGGTTTGAAATGGTGAAAATTGTTGGGTTTGAAAGGGTTGGTTGGAAAACGTTGGGTTTGAAATGGTGGCATTGGGTCGGGTTCGTCTTGCAACCGAAATCTCACCGGCTCACCAAGATTAGCTCGAACCTTTGGTCGTACGGTTTTTTTCTTCGAACCCGAACCTCATTTGCTTGAACCTTCCATTTTGGGTTGAATTGAATTTTTTTGTAGTTTGAAAGATTGTATTTTTTGTGTTGGAATGATTGTATTGTTTGGTATTTTAAAAAATTGTATTGTGTGTGTATATATATATATATATATAGGAGAAGGATCCGTTAGAAACCACCTTTTATTACGAGAACCATGTTTTCATCTTTTTAATAATTTGACATACTTGCATTTATTTATTATTGTGTTTTCGTTATTCAACATATATTTAATTTCTTGCAATGTAGTTCTTGGTGAAGAAAGGTGTAAAAATTGGTATTCAAGATCATTTCTATTGGAATACAATCGAGTGTATAAATACTGTTACAATGAGATCTCCTCTCAATCAATATTAATTGCCTATAAATCTAGATAAATCATTCCTATATTTAACAAATCACTATACAAAATATACTCCAGCTATTACACCCCCGCAGTCGAAGCAGGAGGAGAGCGGATGCTGAGACTGGATCAAAAGTCTTCAAATAGAATCCATGGGAGATCTTTGGTGAAGATATCGGCAATCTGGTAACGAGATGGCATATGGAGGATACGAACATTGCCACGCTGAACATGTTCCTGAACAAAGTTAATATACAGTTCGATGTGTTTTGTACGCTGATGATGAACTGGATTGCCAGATAAGTAAATGGCACTGACATTGTCGTAGTAGATTAACGTTGCATGTGAGAGAGGACGGTGCAGCTCAAGTAGCAGGTTTCGAAGCCAACAAATTTCGGCAACAACATTGGCGACACCGCGATATTAAGCTTCTGCACTGTAGCGAGAGATGGTAAATTGCCGTTTAGAGGACCGGGAGATAAGATTGTCTCCGAGATAAACACAGTAGCTAGAGGTTGAGCGGCGAGTGTCGGGACATCCAACCCAATCAGCATCGGTGTAAGCATGCAAGGATAACTGAGGCGTGGGTCCTCGAAGGACACCAAAGTCAGAAGTGCCTTGAATGTATCGTAGAATCCGTTTGAGGGCATTCCAATGATCAACCCGGGGGGAAGGCATATGCATACAAATCTACTGAACCGTGTATGTAATGTCTAGATGTGTGAAAGTAAGATATTGTAGTGCTCCTGCGAGGTTCCTGTAGGTAGACGGGCCATCAAACCTAGGACCAGAGGAGCTACTCAGTTTAGATTGAGTGTCGACGGGAGTGGGAACAGGTTTGCAAGAATCCATGGTAGCCCGATGCATAATATCTTTAGCATAAGCATGCTGGGATAAGAACATTTGATCCCCGCTGCGAGTAACTGAAACACCTAGAAAATATGTCTAGGGTCCCAAATCTTTCATCGCAAATTCACCGGCAAGAGAAGACATTAGGCGCTTACGAAGATTATCCGACGAGGTGGTGAGGATTATGTCATCCACATAGATCAATAAATAAGCTGTGTGGGATCCCTGATGATATACGAATAGTGAGTTGTCAGACTTGCCCTGAACGAAGCCTAGGGTTAGAACAAAATCCGTGAAGCGTTGATACCACGCACGCGGGGCCTGTTTTAGGCCATACAAAGATTTCTTGAGACTACACACATGATCCGGATAATCTCGATGTCGGAACCCCATGAGCTGATACATGTATACTGTTTCAGCCAAATTCCCATGAAGAAAAGCGTTAGTGACGTCATGTTGGTGAATCTTCCATGACTGAGAAAGAGCTAAAGATAACACCAAGAGAATGGTGGCGGGTTTGACCACCGGACTAAACGTTTCCCCACAATCAATGCTAACCTGTTGTTTTCTATCATCACATACCAAGCGAGCCTTATAACGTTCAAGACTTCCATCATATTTGAACTTAGGCTTAAAAAGCCACATACTGCGAATAATATTCATATCTGAGGTTCTAGGAACAAGTTCCCAGGTCTCATTTTTAATAAGGGCACTAAATTCGTCATTCATAACATTGTACTATTCTGGTGAGGACAGAGCAACCTGTGGGTGTAACACCCGTCTCACTTAATTAAGATTTTATCATAAAACACGCATTTTTAAAATAAATGCATCATTTCAAAAGTTAGACAAAATGGTAAGCTTGCATACATAGTGATTGTATTCTAGTTAACTAACTAACTAACTAGTTTAGACATCGAAAATGATAAGTTAAGTGTTTACAAAAGGAACATTGTCTACAACAAAGTTTGATAAATGCGCAAGCTTCAAACGATGTGTTCGGTTCTTGAATTCATACTTGATCGCCATCCGGAGTGAGACCAACTTCACCTAATGTCAAAACCACGTTAATTGTTAGTTTTGACAACGTTAAAACATGTATAATCAAGTTCTAATGTCAAACAATGAAAACAAAACAAAATTTCAGACTTTTGAGTCTGTCGCGCCCCGCGACAGATTCCTCACTAACTTTCGCGGGCCGCGAGCGACCCCCGCGTGTCGCGACAGAATATGTGTCTCCTTCCGCATGCTGCGGGGGAGACTGTTTTCCAGCGGGTGCAGGTTAAAAACCTGCATTTCCTGCCCAGCTCAATTTTTTCTAAAATTCCAACTTTAAACGCTCATAACTTTTTATCTAAATGTCTGTTTTAGGTGATTCATTTTCCTACGCGTCCGTAATTTAATTACCAACGCATCCATCATGATTATCTAATCAAAAGTTGAGTTTACAGACCGAAAGGCTAATAGTCCCCTTTTTATTTATTCGACCCGCATAGTTTTGCACTAATTCTACCACTAATATTTTTATGACCACAAGGCGTATTTACCAATATTCCGGGGCTTACGATCACTGGCGTATCATTACCAATTCCATGGTTTACGCTCTTGTAATCCATAATCACCAAATGATCTTTCAACATTTTCATAATATCTAATCAACACACATTTATTTGACCCGTTTGGCTGATTTATGGAGTCCACCATTTCAACGAGAACCAATCATTTTCTAATCTAGTTTTGACTCGTTCAATTAAGTAGTGATCATCGTCACTTCTACTAATGCAAATCCTTATTTTAAAACACAACTTTGAATGACTACAATATCAAATTAACATAATGTAACGAAACAAGGTTACATACCTTCAAAGCACTTCCTTCAAACGCGTATCAGCACCGACTTGTCCGCTTGACGTCCAGGTTTCCTTGCCTATAGAGTTCAACCACGAATCATTTAGAACTCTTTTCATATCACATAACGCATAGTTTGCCATAATATTCAAATATGTGTTTTAGTTCAAATTTCCATCATTTAGCTTTCTTTTAGGCATTTCTACAAACACCTAAAGGGCATTATTTCACACAATTTACAATCAAGTTCAAAACTTGTCATTTAGCCAAGATTAAACATCAATTAGGCAAGTTCATGTCAAATTTTCACATCAACAAATCTGAATTTACTTCATAGAGTTCAAAATACACTAGAATGATAACCATAATCCTAGTGTTTAACATGCTTTTACAAAACCCACTAATCACCTACAATGGTGATTATGGAATTCACAAGGAATGAGCAAAATTCCCATAAGCTAGTGACTAGGGTTTATTCCTAGACACTATTTCATTCCAAATTCATCCAAACAACAATCATGCAACACAAATTTTGAATTTCATATGATCACCTAGAGTTCAAGATGGAGTTATTCAATGAAATTCTACATACCTTATGATCCCTTTACTAAGGAGATCACGAATCTTTGCTTGGATTTCGTTTTCAAACAGATTTAGGCCTTCAATTTGGACAAGTTGTATGAACTAGGGTTTGAGAGCAAGCTTGGTCTCCCCCCCCTGTGTTCTGTTCGATCCACACACACACAAGTGTGTGTTTGGAATTAAATTCTTGTTTTAATTAAAAACTAGTTTGATTTTTAACACCTTTGGCCCCTCAACTATTATTAGGTTCTTATTTTAGGTGTTTTTAACCTACTCACATATCACTACAAGACTTTTATCTAATTAGGTTATTTTTTATTCGTAGTTAGTTCATTTTACTTATTACAAATCTTGAATTCATAATAAAAGGTTTTTATTTTCGGGGTGTTATAAGTCCACCCCCTTAAAAGGGTTTCGTCCTCGAAACCAGAATACGTACCGAATAATGTTGGGTAGAGACGTCGCATCTCCTCTTCGGATTCCCATGTAGTATCCGAACCCTTTCTATGCTCGCACTTGATCAATTTTCTTATTCCGCAAACCTTTAACATTCTGATCTAGAATCTCAATTGGCTTTACCGCATAATTAAGGCTATCGTCCACCTCGATGTCATCGTAGTAGATATAAGCCGTTTCCTCAGCAAGACACTTTCGGAGTTGTGACACATGAAATATGCCATGGATTCCGCTTAATTCTTCCGTTAATTCAAGGCGATATGCTACCTTGCCAACCCGTTCAATGATTTTGAACGTTCCAATAAACCTCGGGCTTAATTTCCCTCTTTTTCTGAACCGGATAACGCCCTTCCATGGGGATGCTTTCAGCATAACTCTGTCGCCCACCTGAAATTCGATCGGTTTTCGTCTTTTGTCAGCATAAGACTTTTGTCTGTCTTGAGCCGCTTTCAAATGAGCTCGTACCACGTCGATTTTCTCGTTAGTGGCTCGAACTTCATCTTTATGGGCCAGTTCACGCGGACCCACCTCACCCCAACACACCGGGGTTCTACATTTTCTACCATATAGCATCTCATACGGGGCGGGGCCATGCCGATACTGGCATGATAACTGTTGTTATAAGAGAATTCTGCTAACGGTAAATACACGTCCCAACTGCCCCCGAAATCGATAATACACGACTTCAGCATGTCTTCTAGTGTCTGTATCGTTCTTTCACTCTGTCCATCCGTTTGAGGATGGTATGCAGTGCTAATAAATAGTTTCGTTCCCATCTGATCTTGGAAATCTCGCCAGAAGTTTGAAGTAAACCGGGTATCCCTGTCGGACACAATGGATACCGGTACTCCGTGGTGTGTCACTATCTCATTGGTATACACCTCCGACATCTTTTCTGACGTATAAGTCTCACGTATAGGAATAAAGTGAGCACTTTTCGTCAGTCTATCAACAACTACCCATATATCATCAAATCCTCAGTTCGTCTTTGGTAGTTTGGTCAATAGGTCCATGGTGATATGTTCCCATTTCCAAACTGGAATATCCAATGGTTGAAGCTTACCATAGGGTCTTTGGTGCTCCGCCTTGACTTGTAGACAAGTCAAGCATTTTTTCACATACTTAGCCACATCCCTTTTCATTTCGGGGCCACCAGTAATTTTGTTTCAAGTCGTTATACATCTTGGTCGCTCCCGGATGGATGGAGTAACGACTTTTGTGTTGTGACATCTGTGCCTCCACGGCCATCAAACAAATACCAAATCAATGAAATATTGTGTTTCATACTTGGTATTTGTATAAATATGTGTATCATTTGCACATATCAATTCTTGTTTGATTTCGAGCTGTAAATCGCTTTCTGGAAAGTTATACGCGAACTGATACATAATGCAATCAGTTTAACATGACAAACACTCCAGAATAGTGACATGGTCTTAACATACCTTAAATAACCTTTACATAACTTAAAAATAAGTTTTGGAGGGTTTGGTGTGTCGAAATCAAGTTTATTCGATCGCAGGGAGTATTTGCGTCAAACTGCAAAAGTCTGCTGATTCGTATGGTATCGAATATTCCAGAACTTGGCCATAAGTTAAACATACCATAAATATCCTTTACATAGCTTAGAAATAGGCGTTGAGGGGTTCGGTGTGCAAAATAAACTTTTTGGTCAAACAGGGACTAAAAGTGTCAAAAAGTGCATAAGTTTGCATTTTCGCGCATATCTTATGTTCTGGCCATATCTGGACATCCAAAAATTTTTGTAATCATTAAAATATTTTATTTTAGTGACTTTAATGCTAAAACTTCATTCGTTTCGCAATTTGGATCGTTTTCGCGTCAGTTACGATCTCCGTCGTAATTAACCGAACAACGAAACCGTAAAGCCAAACGAATCGACATCCGTGACATTTCTGAGCACATTTCAAGTTCCCTATGTTTTAACATCTTTAAGGAGCTTAAAAATGGGCTTGACGGGTGTTAGAAGTGCCAAAACGCATCAAAAATCAAGTTTGGAGTCACAGGGGCCTGTTCTGCCAATTTTTGAAAGTTCCTGCCAGCAACAAAGACCATACGGACCGTATAGGTCTACTTATGGTCTGTAAGCCTTCCCCAGGTCAGCAGAAACCATTTTCTGTAAAACCCAGCTGCTCCTTTGTTTTGCACATGGTTTCTTTCATCCTATGGACTGGTTTTGGACATCCATAGTTTTCTAAATCAGTGGGTACACATGGAGGGCCAAGAATGAAGCTCATTTATCGAGGAATGATCCTAACGGCTCTTGAATTTCTATAAATACCCACTTTCCGGATTTGCAATCCTCACATTTGTTCTCATTCTTGCTCTAAGTTGAAGCTCTCAAGCTTCATACCTGAGCAAATTGAGTTCAAATCTTCCTAGCTTGGACCTTTTGTAAGTATTCATTCATCTTTTATGCGTTTTTAAGTACAAAAGTCAAACAGTGTTTGACTTTCTGCTTTGACCAGTCAATGGTCAACATGAAGTTTGTTTGGACTTTGCAACGTGAGCGTAATCACGATGGTCATAGTCCTTTGTGACTATACCTACTGATTACCACGTTATTTAGGCTTAGTGACGAGTCATAGTTTCGGTCAAAATGCGCATTTATGCGTATTTTGCAACCAAACTATTCTTGGGTATCAAAACCCTTTGTTTTGATATCAAACTTGTTTTCTAACTTCGTTAAACATGTTTAACTCGTCACTTTTAGTTTAGTGCTTATATAGGGTCGTAAGATAAGTGGTCTTAATAACCGCTTAGACACCCGTTTGGTCGATCATTAGGATTCAACCAAACATATTTTGTGACCATAGTTGTATAGGGAATAACCTTCTGAGGTTATACCTTATGGCCACTTCGTTTAGTTAGTTGTATGATAGGTAATTTATATGCCTTAGGAAAATGACCAAAATGCCATTTTTACGCATAATTTCATTTTAAGCATATGTAACCTAAATTTTTACATCTAAACTTATTAGGTAACATTATTAGACATGTTAAGGCATATAATACTTGTCATAGGACTAGTTAGGCGGTCCGAACGCGTTTTACGCGAACGACGCGTTAAAGTAGCGTAAGCTACCTAAACGGGTCGTAATGGGTCGTAAGCACTTACGATAGGTTTCAATTTAGTATGTAGGCTTTGTTAAATCATATCATATGAGTTCCAATACTCATTTGTTTTACGAAACCTCATCCTATCCGATCTTCCGATTTAGGTCCGGTTTATTAACGTAGTTACTTATATTAGGTGCCGTTTGATTTCGTGATCCCTCTAGCTTTGCTTGGTTGTTATTCAAGACTTCTAAGCATTCTCAAGTGAGTACATAGACCCCTCTTTTACTGTTTTCAAATGTTTTGGGGAGATTCACATGTGCCTACTTGTTACTTTCGTGCTTTTCATGCTTTTATAACATATACTTGCTATGTTCATTAGTACACATATAGTACATGATTTCATTATGTTTTGCTATGTATGTTCACTTAGCATGCTAGCACATTGATTTTCATATATTACATTTTGTTGCATATGTTCACTCAGCATATGGACACATTGATTTCATTGCATTTTTGTTGCATATGTTCACTCAGTATATGGACACATTGTTTTACATTTCTACTTTGTATGTTCATTTAGCATATTTAGTACATTATTTTCATATAACATGCTTACATTTGGTATAACATTTGGTTTGTTTAACGAAACTAATACATTAATTAACACCGATCATGCCGCTCGGTAGTAGGTAGTGGTACCATATAGGACTTGACAACTCCCATTCTTGAAATCCTAGGTTTGTTTGGGTGGAAGGAATGACCGAATCCGAAAACATTATTGATAACCTCTGACTTGTTTTAGGGTTTATATTTCTGTCTCAAGGCTTGGATGTAGACGTTTAACATTACCGCATAGATGTTTGTATCAGTAAAGCATGCATTAATTTTACAAAACATAACTTTTGATTTAAATTATGATTTATCAAATACATTGTTTTGTACATTTCTTTTTTATAGGGTTGAGTAAATGCTTTTATTTAGTAAATGTTTTTATTCACTATACATTACATTTGGTTATACATGAACATTTTTACATTGGTGGTTTGTTTGGGTAAGTGATTTAATTAACAAGGCGGGTGTAATCTGATAAAAAGCATGGTGGATACACCGCTGGTACTTCCTATATATAAGTGCTTTTATGATATTACTTATCGTAGCGTTATTTAAACCATTTCAATTTTGACATATTACATTTTACACAATTAAAATATCTTTACCAAACATTGTTTTACAAACAACATATTTTTATACAAACTCATTTTTACTTGGTTATTTATTTAACCATGCATTAATCTTTTATATCATCTGTTTTCTTATCGATTTTTGTATGAATTATAAAAGAAAACATTTTACAAGGTTCATGACTAACTTTTGTTAAACATATTCTTTAAACTTATAAGTCATGAATCCTATTTTAATAAAACCTATGTATCTCACAGGCATTTTTATGCTGACGTACCTATTTTCACATGTGTTTCAAGTGCTGTTGTTAGATGATTATGATGCAAACATAGGATTGGACGAGGGCCTTAGTGACATTAAAAGATGCAAGACTTGTTAATTATGTTATGTTTCTTTGTTTTTAAGACAATGTAACCTCTTGAAATTTAATAAAACAAAATTTCAATTACCATGTGTTGTGAAATAATAATTCTGTTACGACACTCCCCGACGATTCCGCCGCGGTTTGCTGTTTTACGCGGTCGGGGTGTGACAGATGAGTTCGTATCAGAGCTCATGGTTATAGGAAATTAGGTTATTAGTAATGCTTTAACCTAGTCTATAACCTTCCTAGGACCCTAACACATGATTCTTGTGTTTAGATCTTAAAACAATACCGTCACTTATCCTTAGGTGACAACCACAACGAGAACACAAATTTCAAATCCGCTTTGAAAACTAATCATTTGTTCTAGGATGATTTATTATAAGGTTTTAAACCTTCAAAGTTTTCAAAATCTCGTCAAAGTTGGGTCTTATAATGTGAACACGTGCAATCTGGAAGGGTGGATGCCTGTACTCTGAGTTTTCTGTCTGAGGCTAGAGTGTTCGTACAAATCCATATAATCGGACCAGTCACTCTTACCTGGGAACTCTTGGGGTGAGTATCCACTTAAAGGATAAAGCATGTCTTCGCGATACATTAATATGACCCACTTACTTTGATTAGTCACCGTCTCATTTGTTTGCCTTAGGGAACAAACAAATGATCACTATTTTTATGCATTGTTATTCTGTTTTGATTATCCGATAACATTTCACTTGTTTCCTCCTATGTCTTCCATTTCCTTTAGAATGTCTCTTCATCGCAGCGACACTCAAATGTACGAGCAGGCTACCAAAATAGCCCAACGAATAGGTGTAGTAATCCAGAAGACTTCTGAATTAGCTGTTGCCATGTCTCGTCTCCAGGATGAAGCCACCCAAGAAGCAACAAAGGAAATAGTAGCCAAGCCTTCACGAAAATCAAGGAAGCGTAAAGCCTCAAAGAATCCTCCAGCCATTGCACCAAATCAAGCAGAACCTAGCCAGGTGGCAGCACCACCAGCCAAGAAGCCGTACAAGGGAACTGCTCCATGGTGCAATCAATGCAACAGTCATCATCTGAATCACATACCCTGTTTCAAATGCACCCACTGTGGACGATGGGGACATTTGGTTAACCGCTTTGCTACCCAAAACAAAGCTGTTGTAAATCCTGCTGCTGCTCAACCTCCTGCAAGAAAACCTTATGCCGGTACTGCGCCGATGTGCAACAAATGTAATGCACCCCACCTAGCATACCTACAGTGTCGTCTGTGTGCATCATGTGGGAGAATCGGTCATCTAGAAAATGCTTGTCGGTTCAACCCAAGTCAAGGTGATCCAAGCCAACCCCAAGTTAACTCTGTTCAAGCTCGTTTCCTGCCTGGTACATGCTACAACTATGGCGAGACGGGTTATTTCAGGATCAAATGACCAAAGATTGTCATTGCAAATCTGACCCACGGATATTGGCTAATTAGAAGACGCTGCTGCTTTGGATTAGTTTAAATCTTATGCTTTTGTTTCTTTTTCTTGAACTCTGAAACAACGTAGTTGGTTTATAAATAAATCGTTGTTTACAATTCTGATGTACAAGTGTAGTTACATGTGTGTATGGCGTACCCCTACTATACCTACACTAAAGAACTATGTTCTTCACAAACTGCTTTTGTAGTTCTCCCATTCTTGGGATCGCTGATGATTTCCTCAAAAATTCTAAGTACTCGTTTCATTCCAAGAAACGAAGTACAGAATATAAGTGACATTTTGAGTAATCACTTTAAATCCTTGTTTGGATATTTAAAGGCACTTTTCATAAGTCCTTCAACAGTCTTATATGATATACCCATATATATATCATTACATTCTAGTTTCCATAACAACATACATAGTATATGTTTTTCAAAAACAACCTTCATGATTTCAAAATATTTCATATAGTTTGAAAACATTTTATATTTACTTAATATATCAAGTGCATGATTTCAAAAGCATTATCCATGTTTTCAAAAACTTTATGCATGATTACAAAATTCATTTCACGTAATTTTAAAACAATTTATAAACATATTTACCTAATATATCTACCGTATGATTTCAAAAGTATTATGTAAGGTTTTTAAAACATTAAACACATTTTTGAAGAACCCCATGCATTTCTTTCAAAAACATTCTGCTCATATGATTGACTTAACATACGTAGTACCCAACCTCCAAATTCTGCTTCATATGTCGCCTTGGCATATCTAGCACCTCAACTTCATGAGCATTCTACCTCGTGTATCGATTTAAGCACATCTAGTGCAAGGCTTCAAAGCGTCTCCCGCTCTTCGAATTCCAAAATTCGTATATGATCTTCTTATCTTCACAATTAGATCCTTGTGGATGATTATCCCTCAAATCGGAGTCCCTAATTGAATTCTTTGTATGCCTTAATACATACATTATGATTCAATAAGGACACAACCGAATTCCCATTAAGATCTTCCTATCTTCATAGTTAAGTTCTTGAAAATGTTTAAAGTACCAAATGAAATCCACGGATTGGATTCCTGGTGTGCTTTAAATACTCGTGTGCAAATTAACAAGCAAACTAACAAAATGATAACAAATTAAAGATCAAGATAAACAATTATGTGATTGCGTGATTAAGTTTTATGTGTTGTATTTTTGTGTAATCTGATTTTTCATTATCCAGATCCTCGTAGAATCCTCCATATCTTCATATGAGGGATTCATAGTAGGATATCCAAAGGTCCTACCTTAAATCCTAAATGGGCTTCTACGTAATAGTTAAGACCCTTGGATTATATAGTACTATTCCATAATTCAAAAGAGACCCGTTGGGTGGTCTAGTTAAAAAGATTGATTCAGAATCTGGTTAAGAGTGGCATGTGATGATATAACTAAAAAGACTCCTTGGTTGTCTATTTAAAAAGATCATTTATTGATTTAATTAAAAGGACCCTATGGTGGTCTAGTCACAATCATCACAGGTTCGTTCATTGTTTTTCTTCCCCTACACATTATAAAATGCACTATGTGGACTATGCAAGGAATTACGTAATTATGGATGCATACAAAATTATGAAATTCAGTGCACGAAAACCACAGTAAAATTTATCCTGTGTAAGAACCGATAGTGGCAACAATAGCAAAACGTGAACAATATAATGGAGGTACGGTGGACGCACCAATGGCGCTTCATATACTTGTATATAAGTGTCCCTCTTACATTGCAAACATGATGTTATTTAAAGTTACTAGAAGTTTGGAACCCTAATCAGTGTTGTTTTATCTTTTCGACTTCATGTTTCGAGCTCTTACAAGTTTCCTCTAAATAAATTTCGGGACGAAATTTCCTGAAGTAGGGGAGACTGTGACATCTGTGCCTCCACGGCCATCAAACAAATACCAAATCAATGAAATATTGTGTTTCATACTTGGGATTTGTATAAATATGTGTATCATTTGCACATATCAATTCTTGTTCGATTTCGAGCTCTAAATCGCTTTCTAGAAAGTTATACGCGAACTGATGCATAACGCAATCTGTTTAACGCGAAAAACACTCCGGAATAGTGACATGGGCTTAACATACCTTAAATAACCTTTACATAACTTAAAAATAAGTTTTGGAGGGTTTGGTGTGTCGAAATCAAGTTTATTCGATCGTAGGGACTATTTGCGTAAAACTGCAAAAGTCTGCTGATTCGTATGGTATCGAACATTACGGAACTTGACCATAAGTTAAACATACCATAAATATCCTTTACATAGCTTATAAATAGGCTTTGAGGGGTTCAGTGTGCAAAAATAAACTTTTTGGTCAAACAGGGACTAAAAGCGTCAAAAAGTGCATAAGTTTGCATTTTCGCGCATATCTTACGTTCTGGCCATATCTGGACATCCAAAAATTTTTGTAATCATTAAAATATTTTATTTTAGTGACTTGAATGCTAAAACTTCATTCGTTTCGCAATTTGGACCGTTTCACCTAATGTAGGCTTTGTTAAACCATATCATATGAGTTCCAATACTCATTTGGTTTACGAAACCTCATCCTATCCGATCTTCCGATTTATTAACGTAGTTACTTATATTAGGTGCCGTTTGATTTCGTGATCCCTCTAGCTTTTCTTGGTTGTTATTCAAGACTTCTAAGCATTCTCAAGTGAGTACATAGACCCCTCTTTTACTGTTTTCAAATGTTTTGGGTTGATTCACATGTGCCTACTTGTTACTTTCGTGCTTTTCATGCTTTTATAACATATACTTGCTATGTTCATTAGTACACATATAGTACATGATTTCATTATGTTTTGCTATGTATGTTCACTTAACATGCTAGCATATTGATTTTCATATATTACATTTTGTTGCATATGTTCACTCAGCATATGGAAACATTGATTCCATTGCATTTTTGTTGCATATGTTCACTCAGCATATGGACACATTGTTTTACATTTCTACTTTGTATGTTTATTTAGCATATTTAGTACATTATTTTCATATAACATGCTTACATTTGGTATAACATTTGGTTTGTTTAACGAAACTAATACATTCATTAACACCGATCATGTCGCTCGATGGTAGGTAGTGGTACCATAGGACTTGACAACTCCCATTCTTGAAATCCTAGGTTTGTTTGGGTGTAAGGAATGACCGAATCCGAAAACATTGTTGTTGGTGCACAAATGTCTGTTAACTTCATCTTTATCGAGTCTTATGTTTAGATAGGATTATCAAGCACACAGCAAGGTCAAATTAGGTTTTGTGGATATTTGAGTAATTTCGCATGAAAGTGGCAATGACACTTTCAAGCGAAATTAAACTTTGTAATTCCGCTTGAAATGGCCAGTGCCACTTTCAAGCGAAATCACCTCCACTATATATACATGTGTTGCTAGTTCATTTGTAACTTTTTCCGATTCAGAGCCGAGGTGCTGCCAGTTTGTCAAACGATCTGTAAAAGCTTTGAAATCATTAATAAGAAGATAATTAAGGAATATCAAGTTGTTTCAAGTCTATTTCTCTGATTCCGCCTTTGAAATAGATCATATACTCTTCTGATTGACTCGTTAGGGTCATACGACGATCCAACAATTATTGATAACCTCTGACTTGTTCTAGGGTTTATCTTTCTATCTCAAGGCTTGGAAGTAGACGTTTAACATTACCGCATAGATGTTTGTATCAGTAAAGCATGCATTAATTTTACAAAACGTAACTTTTGATTTAAATTATGATTTATCAAATACATTGTTTTGTACATTTCTTTCTTATAGGGTTGAGTAAATGCTTTTATTCACTATACATTACATTTGGTTATACATGAACATTTTTACATTGGTGGTTTGTTTGGGTAAGTCATTTAAATAACTAGGCGGGTGTAATATAATAAAAGCATGGTGGATACGCCGCTGGTACTTCCTATATATAAGTGCTTTTATGATATTACATATCGTAGCGTTATTTAAACCATTTCAATTTTGACATATTACATTTTACACAATTAACATATCTTTACAAAACATTGTTTTACAAACAACATATTTTTATACAAACTCATTTTTACTTGGTTATTTATTTAACCATGCATTAATCTTTTATATCATCTGTTTTCTTATCGATTTTTGTATGAATTATAAAAGAAAACATTTTATAAGGTTCATGACTAACTTTTGTTAAACATATTCTTTAAACTTATAAGTCATGAATCCTATTTTAATAAAACCTATGTATCTCACAAGCATTTTTATGCTGACGTACCTATTTTCACATGTGTTTCAGGTGCTGTTGTTAGATGATTATGATGCAAACATAGGATTGGACGAGGGCCTTAGTGACATTAAAAGATGCAAGACTTGTTAATTATGTTATGTTTCTTTGTTTTTAAGACAATGTAACCTCTTGAAAATTTAATAAAACAAAATTTCAATTACCATGTGTTGTGAAACAATAATTCTGTTACGACACTCCCCGACGATTCCGCTGCGGTTTGTTGTTTTACGCGGTCGGGGTGTGACATGTGTGCTTCGTCGAGGAAAAGCTTTTTAACTCCACATGAGTTAGGAATCCATATTCTGCCAAATTGGGTTTTCAACCCATTGTTACCGTATGTTAACTCATTCAGCTAGCCAATGATTCTTTCTCTCTTCCAATCTTCCTCTTTTATCGCCTCGACTTGTGCTCCTCGTATTCGTTCAAGTAAACTCGAGGTCACAACAAGTTGCATCGACCATACCCGTATTGGAACATAGTCTGTTTTCCTGCTCAAGGCATCCGCCACGACATTGGCTTTCCCAGGATGATAGTGTATCTCGTAGTCATAATCCTTTACTGTTTCCAACCATCGCCTTTATCTCATATTTAACTCCTTCTGATCGAAGAAGTATTTTAGGCTCTTGTGGTCGGTAAATATAGTGCACTTCACCCCTAAAAAATAATTCCTCCATATTTTCAGCGCAAATACTACCGCCGCCAATTCAAGATCGTGCGTGGGGTATTTCTTTTCACGCACCTTCAGTTGCCTCGATGCATAGGCTATAACCTTGCCTCTTTGCATTAAAACACATCTGAGCCCCGAATGTGACGCATCCGAGTATACTACCATATCTTCGACTCCGTCCGGCAATGTTAATACCGGAGCGTGAGTTAACTTCTCCTTTAGTGTTTGGAACGCCTTTTCCTGTTCAACGCCCCATACGAATCTTTCCTCCTTGCGAGTTAATTTAGTTAACGGCGAAGCAATCTTGGAGAAATCTTGAATGAATCTCCTGTAGTATCCCGCAAGCCCTAAGAAACTTCTAATTTCCGAATGATTCTTCGGAGGGCTCCATTTTGACATATCTTCTATCTTTGACGGATCTACTAATACCCCATCGGCACTAATGATGTGACCGAGAAATTGTACCTCTCGTAACCAGAAGGCACACTTCGAAAATTTTGCATATAGTCTTTCCCGTCTGAGGGTCTCTAACACCTCCTGTAAATGATGCCCTTCATATAAGTTTTTTACACAATAGTCCCTGGGGGTGAAATGACAAAGATGCCCTCATGTGCGAGTCACATGACCATATTTAACAAAAATGTCTGACTGAGTTAGGGCTAAAGGACATAACGTGCAGGAATTTGAAACGTTAAGGATAAAACTCGTCAAATTTAAAGGCAAAGGACACCGCTTGCAATTTGGTACAAACATAAAGGACAAAACTTGTAATTTACTCAAAAATTTAACTGGGTTAGGGCTAAAGGAGATAATCTGCAAGATTTTGAAACGTTAAATACAAAACTAGTCAAGTTTTGCACTAAAGAACACCACCTGAAAAAGGGTGTTAACATAAAGGACAAAACTTGTAATTTACTCATGATTATAACATAATTTATTTGATTATAATAGTCTATGATTAAAGTAGTTTGCATATAATGATGAACTAGATTTCTTGGCGTCGCGCGTTGCGACGAAACAAAACAAATGATAATGTAAAACAAACGTTATTTGAAAATGAAGGGCGTTGTTTAGAAAGCCAAATCGTCAGAATTTGTTCGGTTCAGTTCAGTTCATAATCATATCGTTTTACGTTACCGAATACAAAATTTATACCGGAATGTCGAGGGAAATAATTAAGCACGACTACGTATTTAGGTTTTTAGAAAAAGTTAACGAACATAAATTATCAAAAATATTAAATGAAATGATAAAAGAAACATGATTAAAAAAATAATAAAGGAACTATTAAAATAAAAATTAAATGACAAAGAAAATATTAAAAATAAAAACACTTTAATTACATTAAAAAAAATAAGTTACAATTCACGTCATCACTCAAAGTTAGCATCAAATAAAAGGGAAAAAAGAAACAAAAATTCACATCACCATGGTTACTTATAAAATGGATGAAAAAACCCTTAATTTTAATGAAAAATGAATGTTGAGTGACCTGATTGAAACACTTTTGAAACTTCAGTGACCTAATTAGAACACTTTTAAAACTTGGTTACTATTCTACAAAGTTACCCCAGGGAGGGAATATGTCACAGAATGACCCCAACATCTTATTCTTCATTTTTTTCTTGACACATAGAAAAAAGAACATGACTCGATTTGAATGTTAAGTTATCTAATTGGGACAAAATCGATACGAGTGACCTAATTAGAACACTTTTGAAACTTGGTTACTATTCTGTGACATATTCCCTCCCTCTCCTATAATAAATATATTTGAAGATGTAAAAAATAAAAAAGATAATGGATGCCACATGGCATCTACTAATTGGTCTATCAATATCAAATATTATTCATGAAGCCTTACTAATAATTTATATATATATATAGAGTGAATTGCAAGTTGTGTTCTTTATCTTTAGGCCACTTTGCAAGTTTTGTCCTTTATGTTTAAAGTTGACGAGTTTTGTCCTTTATGTTAAAAATCAAGCACGTTTTACCCTTTGGGTCTTAAAAATCAAGCACGTTTTGTCCTTTATGTTTAAAAATCAAGCACGTTTTGTCCTTTATGTTTAAAAAATCAAGCATGTTTTGTCCTTAAAAATCAGGCACGTTTTGCCCAAAAGGGTAAAACGTGCTTGATTTTTAAACATAAAGGACAAAACTCGTCAACTTTAAACATAAAGGACAAAACTTGCAAAGTGGCCTAAAGATAAAGGAGAAAACTTGCAATTCACTCTATATATATATATATATATATATATAGGGTGGGGTTCTAGAGTGAACACTAGTGTATTTGCGAACTGAGCGAACAAATCCTGGCCAGTGATCTACACACGTGTATGGTCAGGATCTCATCTTCAAATCGTAAAATACACTAGTATATTTCAACATCAAATCCTGGCCATTGATCTACACACATGTATGGCCATGATTTGTTCACTCAGTTCGCAAGCTACATTAGTGTTCACTCTTGAACCTAATCCTATATATATATAGTGTGAGGTTCATTGGGGAACACTAAAAAAGTGGGGAACAGTGGGGAACCGACTCAAACGAACTCCGATTGGACTCATTCCAGCGGCGTTGGAACCGGCTCATCGAACCATAACTAAGATCTCTTAACCCTAAACCCTAAATCATAACCCCTAAACCCTAAATATATTAGGGTTTGACTTTTAGGGTTTAGCTTTAGGGTTTAGCTTTAGGTTTAGCATTAAGGGTTTAGCTTTTAGGGTTTATAGTTTAGATTTTACGGTTTAGCTTAGGTTTTAGCCTTATTTTTTAGCTTTAGGGTTTAGAGTTTAGGAGTTAGGATTTAGGGTTTAGGGTTAAGAGATCTTAGTTAGGGTTCGACGAGCCGGTTCCAACGCCACTGGAATGAGTTCAGTCGGAGTTCGTTTGAGTCGGTTCCCCGCTGTTCCCCACTTTTTTAGTGTTCCCCAATGAACCTTCCCCTATATATATATAGGGTAGGGTTCTAGAGTGAACACTAGGTTGAGAGTGAACTGTGTGAACTAATCCGGGCCATTGGATTACATCATCTAAAGATTTTTAAACAATGGCAAGATTGTAATTTTAATGTTGTAACCTCCCTTTAAATTAATTGACATAAGGGTATTTGCGTCTTTTATGAATTGCATTTATTAAACAATATAATCAAAATCCCTAAAATCTCGCTAGTTTCCGTATATACAAGATACACAGCTGTCAGTGTATACACATGTGTACAGTCTCACTAGTATTAGTTTATACAAGATATACAGATTTTAGTTTATACACATTTGTACAGTCTCGCTAACTATCAGTTTATACAAGATGCACAACTGTTAGTTTATAAACATGTGTACAGTCTCGCTAACTATCAGGTTATATAAGATACACAGTTATTAGTTTATACACATGTGTACAGTCTTTTATACATCTGTGTATTATATTAAAAAATGGTTACATATGTGTATATTAAAAACATATAGTATATTATGCATGCGCACGAGGAGATTGATATAAAAACTATGAAATTAATGAAAACGAACCATATCACATGTATGCAAAAATAAATAACTTCATCACATATTAAAAAAAGAGTTAATGCCCAAAAATAATTACAATTTCAATCTCAGGGAAAATTTTCAACATTTATTAAAAATTATAAAAAGTTAAAACAATATATTATGATATATATATATATATATATATAATAAAAGAAAAACAATATTAAAGCTAAAATTAAAACAAAATCTACGGATAAAGAAATGATTGAGAAATAATTAGAAATGAGAGAGAGAGAGAAAGAGTTAAGAGAGGAGAAAATTAAGTGAATCTAATTAAACATACTTGGTTAATGTAAATCTTACCCTTTTAATCTAAAAAATAATCAAGGGTCAAGATTAGTTCACACAGTTCAATCTCAAGAAGTTGTTCACTCTTGAACCTAATCCTATATATATATATATAGGGAGAGGATCATGAGAAAACTAGATATAAATGAGAAAACAAAAAAACTAACAAAAAAAGCACTAAAAAAGAGGGGGGAGACTTTTAATGAAGGAGGGGTAAAATTGGAAAAAAAAATATATTACTTTTCAAACATTTCCCATTTCTCCATACGTTATCATTTTAAAACAAAAATGGCACCACAAGATCACAAATTTTTGTATCTTTCATTCAAGTATATTCGAGCATATTTTTTATGACATAAAAAAAGATTTATGGTGTCGTCTTGTTTTCAATACTATTATTATAGTAGTGCACATGTGCAATATAACATGTACTACAATTGCATTACATGCTTAAAATTAGCTTTTTGAGTCTAGTTTAGCTTTTAGGGTTAGTTTTTTTGGAGGTTTAGGATTAGGATTAGGTTTTTGGGTGTGGGGGGGAGGGGGTTTGGGTTTTTGGGGGGTGGGGGGGGGGGGTTTAGGTTTTTTTATTGCATTACATGCTTAAAATTAGCTTTTTGAGTCTAGTTTAGCTTTTAAGGTTAGTTTTTTTGGAGGTTTAGGATTAGGTTTTTGGGTGTGGGGGGGAGGGGGGTTTAGGTTTTTGGAGGGTGGGGGGGGGGGGTTAGGCTTTTGGTGGGAGGGTGAATTTAGGTTTTTGGGGGGTGGGGGTGGGGGTTTTAGGTTTTTGGGGGGTGTCGGTGGGGGGTGGGTTAAGTGGTTTAAGCTTTATGTATTAGTGCACATGTGCAGTACAACAAAAAAAAAAATTTTTTTTTGAAATTTTTTTTCCATACATAAAAAGTAGCGATTTAAAAAAAATTGTAAAAAAAAAAAATTGGTATTTTTTTAGGCTTTTTTGGTTTTCTCATTTAAACTAGTTTTCTCATGATCCATCCCCTATATATATATATATATATATATATATATATATATATATGATTGTTTTAGGTTTACTATTGCTAGATATCAGAACTTTTTGAATGTGACACTAGCGAATTGGTCTCTATTTAAAGCACCAAAAACTGCCTCAAAATGAATGCTTCGACTTAAAGCTATGACCTATCCTTCTTCAATAATTTCTTAATATCACTTATATTTACTTTTCATTTTCAAGACATTATAGTGCCTCTCCTTTTCAATAACTCCTTTTCCTTATTGACTTCTAACATTATTAAAAATGAAAGGTTAAAAGTTATACACACACTATATGAATAGCAAACTCGACATGACGTGTCAACTAGGCCAATGGTATCTTGACTCATCAGGACAAATTTGTGTCGGGTACCATGATGCTTTCCTCATGTGGTAATGGTGTGTGCAAGGTGTGATATGTTTTTATTGATATTTTAAGCCCATTTTACACATTAATCAAGTTTTAAATTTATAAAACACGATATTCTACTAACACTAAACACACACTTGGGCAAGTGCACCCATCGTGAGCGTAGTATAGCGTTGGTAAGATACTGAGGTCGTCCAAGGACACAAGAGCTTTTAGTATCGGTTTATCCTCAACGTCTTTTGTTTCTTGACCACCCACATTTGTCCATTTGAAACATTCCTTTGATAAAAACTTGTAGCACTTTGAACGTTTTGTTTTGATAAATCAACTTTTGGTTTCCAAAACTGGTTTGGTTTTGTCAAATCAGCCGTCGATTTCCAAATTTGTTTAGTCTCAAATATGAGTGTCTTTGGTTTCCAAGCTTGTTGTGATTCGACCTTGGATGACTTCTGTTTCACCTCATCAACTTTCTTTTTCTCAACATCAACATGCTTCATATTTTGTGGGCATTTTCGGCTAACATGTCCCACTTGTTGACATTTAAAGCATGTTTTCTTGGAAACATCTTTGGCATGTTGTTGTTGTTTCTTCTGAGCATAAAACTCTTCATTAGTCTGTCGACTAAATCTGAGTTCTTTCTCTTCTTCGGAACTTTTTCCATGAACAAAGTTTGTATTTTTCTGAAAAATTTTCTTTTCAAACCTTTTCTTATTTTGTTTCTTTTTATAACCCAACTCAGCCTTTATGTTTTTCTTTTTGCAACCAGGTTTGTTATAAAAAAGCTTTCTTGCCTCTTAATCTTCCTGTTTTTTCAGCAAGTTTTTCAATTTCCGATTTCCACCAATTTAAACACTTTTTCAACCTTTTCCACAATCACATTATGAATCGGAAATTTGTCATCTGAAAACAATTTGTCAGATCCTACCATGAGATATGCCAATAGTATGGGATCATCGTTGGTTTTTGTATCAGATTCAGATTTTGAATTTTTCAAATAATTCTTATGAAAACTTTCTTCATCTTCATTTTGTGATTTGGAAATTTTCGTTTTGGTGGAATCATTTTCATCTTTTAGAATGCTTTCAACAACTTTATTTACCATTTCTAATTCACCAACATCAGATTTAGTATACGTCACATCAATGTTGTCAGGTAATTGATCAATTATGTTTATTGCCTTTGCCACCTTTTCGTCATCATAAAATGTATAATTATTCTCCAACGGCAGTGGAACTTGATGATATTCAGATCCAATCCCCTTTTTATTCTTTTCAGAATCATTATCATCTGGGGTGATGTTGAAAATGCGTTCAAGAATGTATGAAGAAGCATGATAACTTTGAAGTTTATTGACTTTCTTTTCCTTCACAGCTAATTCCTTTTTAACTTCAGCAAATTCATCAATATATTGATTTAAAACACATTGTTTACCCTCGTATTTAGCTTCAAGAAATCTTGTTGTTTCAATATATTTCGAAAGTCTTTTCCCCATACTGTTTTCTTGACTTTTCAAAGTTTCATAAGCTTCTTTTGTTGTATGATATGACACCTTCATTACATCATACTCTTTTCTTCATTTCTCGAGTAGCATTTATGTTTTTAAAACATTTCTCACAATATGCTGAACACTGTTGTTGTTAGTGCATGGAATGTCTGTTGACTTCGTCTGCATTAAGTCTTGTGTCTAGATTGATTGAAAGAACACATAACTGGGTTTAATTAGGGTTTGTAGTAG
Source organism: Helianthus tuberosus (assembly GCA_030545235.1). Taxonomy (NCBI): domain Eukaryota; kingdom Viridiplantae; phylum Streptophyta; class Magnoliopsida; order Asterales; family Asteraceae; genus Helianthus; species Helianthus tuberosus. Next base: position 140,195,650 of record CM060448.1, on the reverse strand, counting down.
TTAATCTTGAAGATTTCGCTTGAAACATCTTCAAGCGAAATCAACATATGAGATTTCGCTTGAAGCATGCTCAAGCGAAATCATCAAGCCTATATATAGCTTGTGTGTTCATTTGGTAGATAGATTTGAGAGTGAGGTCATTGTATGTGAGTCGAAGTGCTGACGGATTTGTATCAGAAAACATTGTACAAGCACTCAAATCAATCAGAAAAGAAAGATTAAAAGGATTAGAGCTGTTATGACTTTGTGTGCATTGATTCCGCCTTTACACATGAAGATGAACTGCCTTAACTGACTTTTAGAGGTCGTACAACGGTCCAACAAGTGGTATCAGAGCTCAGGACGAGGAGTTCATACCATAGCAGCTTGATTCTACTGGATTTTCTTATTTCTACTCACTTCTTCTCTTACTTTTCTGATCTGAACTAGTTCCAATGGTCGAAATGGTCTGATTTCAGAGTATAACGTGTAAAACTGAGTTTTAACAAAGCCTACAAAGTTTCGGACTAAAATTCAGATTAAAACATGTTAAAATTGACCTAAAACTAGATTTCGCTTGAAAGTATTTGAAGATAACAGGTTGTTTTCGCTTCAAATCAGACATTTTAGACGATTTCGCTTGAAAGTATCTAAAGCGAAATAGTTGGTTTCGCTTGAAACTTGAAGCGAAATTGGGATTGCTGGTTTTCGCTTGAAAACAGTTGAAGCGAAACAGTGGATTTCGCTTGAAGGTTCAGATTAGCTGAAGCGAAATAGTGAATTTCGCTTGAATCAAAATTGGTATTTGATTTTGCTTGAAACACTTTGTAACAGGTTTTCGCTTGAAGCTGAAGCGAAATAGTGCATATCAGATTTCGCTTGAACTGTTTTATCAAGCTGATTTCGCTTGAAACTGATTGAACATACAATATGGCAAATTCCGAACCTAAGCCGTGGAAAGATGATCGTACTGAAGAAGAGAAATATCAATACCGGAAGATGGTTGCTGAAACCAAGATTATCAGACTTTCTCGTATCTATCTGGAAGCAAGGAGAGCAAATAGATGGGATCCAAAAGAGAGTGTTATCTTGACCCATATGGAAATATTGCAATCGATGACAAAACGCTTGATATTGAAGCCATAATTCAGCAGTACAAAGAAGAGGATGAGTATTGGCAGAAGAAATGGTGGGGAGATGAAGAAGAGAAAAAGAAAAAGAAAGAGCTACTAGATGAAATTGAAAGAAATTCAGAAAATATGAGTTTGGTTGAGTTTAGTGAATTAATCAATAAGATTAAAGAAGGAATGATAATGAATGAAGAATCAAAGATGGATGAAACGTCGAAAAGTGAAGTTGTGTGCTCACAATGCGAAAAATCAGAAGCTGAAAGTTTAAATCTCTTGAAAGATGTGGAGAATTTGACAGTGGAAATCAAAAGCTTGAAGGATGAGAAAGAATCTAATAATAAACAGATTCTTGAAATGAGAGAAAAATGTGAGAAATTGACGTCAGAAAATGACAAACTGTTGAGTAGTTTGGACAGTTTGACATTGGAAATTAACGATTTAAAAGAAAAAGAAAAAGATTTTCAAAATCAAATCAAGATTTTAGAAGATGAGAGAGATATTTTTGGTAAAGATAATCTTCAAAAACAAATTGAAATCAATTCTCATCTTGCTAAAATCATTCAGCTTGAAAAAGAAGCTGAAAAAGCTCAGATGAAAATCAAAGAGCTTGAAGTTAAATTGAAAGGTTTTGTGAATTCTACATCACATGTTTGTCCAAAACCTATCAATTCCGTTCCTATAAGTGAAAATGTCACAAATTTTGACAAAGTCAAAGTCAAAATTGAAGATTGTGATGAAATATCTGATGATGAAAAAGAAGAGAATAGAAAAACATATTTGAAATTAAATGAAATGTTTAAAAATACTGTTTTACATTCTACTGAGAAAGGTGAATGCTCAACGCAAAAACCTGTAAAGAAGAATGCAGAACAGAAACAATCAGATAAGTCATCCAATCGTTTTGCAAAATTACAAAAATCTAAAAACAAAAACTCAAAGCTAGTTGGTAATGAGTGGTGCAGGTCGGACCACAGAGCTCAAAGGCCAAATCCAGCTTTCAGAAGGAGTGACGATTACCACAGAGCCAAACAGTGCTATGACTTGAATGTTTGGACTGAAGGTGGTACATGGTACGATAACAGAATGTGTTACAGATGCGGTTATCAAGGACACATTGCTGTTAACTGCCAGAGTTGGAGTTATGAGACAAGAAGATGCTATAACTGCCAAATCAGAGGCCACATTGCTAGAGATTGCCCAAAGAGATCGATGGGAAGATCGAGGGTTGAATCTCAAAGAACGGCAAAGAAGACAGTCAACGTCAAGCCCAAAGAACAGAAGGTTCAAGAACCTAAAGTTCAGGAAGCAAAAGTAAAACTTTCTCAGGGGCAAAAAGACAGACTGCGAAAGAAGAGAAAGAAGGCCAAAGAATATCTGGAGAGGATTTTGTCCTCGGATACAACTGGTAATCCGAGAAAAAGTTCTGATGAATTGCTTTCTCCAACTGCAAAAGCAAGCAAAACAGATTCATCAGATAAAAATCTGAGGACAAATGGGAAAGCAAAAAGGGAGTTAAAGAAAGAAAAATTAACTAATCAAAATGATAACCAATCAAAGAAAGTTAATTTTTCTGACAAAATATTGATCAAGGTTTTTGAATATAAAAGAGACTGTGAAAGTTTATTCATTTCACAGCCTAATAAAAAAGGAAAACCTAGATCTAGTAAGCATTGGGTACTAATGAAAGTTGGCGATGAATTTGTTTCTTCAAAAACAAAGGAGCCATGTGTTGGCGATGAATCTGATGTCTCAAAGTTAGACAAGCCACCATCAGGCGATGAATTTGACTTGTCAAAGTCAAAAGAGCCACATTCAGGCAATGATTCTGGTTTGTCAAAACCAGAAGAGCCATCTGTTGAGGTAAAAGTTGTAAAACCCAAGGCTGGTCAGGCTTGGGTAGATCTTTTTAAATGAAAAACCTGACTTGCCGGAGCTTCCAGGTTGGTAAGTGTGAAGCAGGTATCGGCATCATTCTTGAGAAATTCACAGGATGGTAACTGTGATATTTCGATTTACAAGTGGTAAATCAGGGACATTAAGTTGTACTTGATTTTCTACCAGTGTTTGTTAGTGACAAGGGTCTTAATTGTTAATTTCTTTAAAATGGTTGAAAAAGAACAATGTGATGAAACCCCGAGTTTGTGAAATGACACACAAAACTAATTTTCCGGAAAAACCATTTGATTAAAACAAACTTAAGTGTTTTGAAATCATAATGGGAAAATAGTTTGTTGTCAGGGGGAGTTTTGATTGTTTATGCTGAGTGAATGGCGAATTGAAGTGATTTGATATCAGTTTGTCACGTTTCTTGTATAGTTTGTTTTCAAATTTTCTCAGAAAATCAAAATTGAAACATATTTTGATTTTAGGGGGAGAAAAATTTTAAAAAAATCAGAAAATTTGAAAATGTCAAAAACATTGAAAAATGAAAATGAGTTTTGTTGTATTAAAGAGGAAATGATAGTAAATCAGTGAACTATCACAGCATGCTAATGAATTGTAATGTCAAATGTGATAAGCGGTCTCACTAAAGATGTGACGATAGGCTCAGCTAGACTAGTAGATTTGCAATAACGATACAAACTTAAATGAAAAAGCCTAGTTCTAGTGGAAAACACGATTGAAAGCATAGTACTTAGTTTTGTCCTTCTTGACTGTGTGCCTACTCAGTAATCGCTGATTGTCGAAAGACATAAAACTGGTTAAGTTTGTGAACTTTTACAACTTTGCTGAAAAGTCACTGTGATTGTGCATTTTATTTTGCAAAGATTTAAACTTGTTTTATTTCTTTATTTTGTTTAAGCATCGGACATCCTCTGCGTATACGTGAGTATCGACCTGGATGTTGTTGCCTAAACGTTCTGCTTTATTTTCTTTGGTGTTTCGTTTAAGCTTTGGATCACCTCTGCGTATACGGGAGTATCGACCTGGTGGTTAAAGCCTAAACAACTTCAACTTATTTTTATTTTCTTATTTTGTTTAAACATTGGACTTTCTCTGCGTATACGGAAGTATCGACCTGATTGTTAATGTTTAAACATTCTGCTTTATTTTCGCACAAATCACAGTTGATAAAAGTTTAAAGGCATTACTTGAGTCAGTGTATTACATGATGAGGGGATATGCTAAGATCGTGGGGTCCATAAGAATTTTAGTGCTATCTTAATATACCTTAACGTATCGGTAAGCAGATTGAAAGTTTTTAGATTGAGTTTAAGTGGACAATTATATCGTCAATCTAAGTGAATCGTTTAGAGCTTAAAATGTTAAAAGCTTAACGGTGCTAGTGATTTGTTTCATGAACTGATATGATCTTCTTACACAAACTCACAAAAATATTGTTTGTATATATTTGTTTACTGCATTTCTTTAAACTCAAAATTCAAAAAGATTTTCGACAACTGATGATTGAAGAGCTGATTTTCAAAATTCTAAGTGCTAAACTTGATGAACTAGAGGATTGGGAGAATATGTTGAAAACTTTGATTGTCATATACAAATGTTTTTGAAAGTTTGAGGTTTTAGTTAATCAAGGTCATTCGTTTGAACTTGATGTAACTAGTATGTTTGATGAATGAATGATTTCTACCAGTAAGTTTTTAAATTCAACGGTTATAAATTTGTGAAACTTATGTTGTGGTAGAGATTATGCAGGTTTGAACTTCATTATTCCCAACGGAAGCTAATTATCAAAGCTTGAACCAGACATCTCAGATTCTAGCATATCGAGAGGGGGAGTCAATGAAAAAGGGGAGTCTGGATCAACAGTCAAAGGGGAGTTTGAAGATAGAGTCATGTTGTGATTCTAAACCTGTGAAGATAGAGTGTTTTTGTTGAAAAGACAGAGAGTTGGAGAAAAGACCAAGACTGAAGACTCAGGAGCTGAAGACTTCGTCAACATCCAAGGGGGAGTCTGTTAGTGCATGGAATGTCTGTTGACTTCGTCTGCATTAAGTCTTGTGTCTAGATTGATTGAAAGAACACATAACTGGGTTTAATTAGGGTTTGTAGTAGTTAATCTTGAAGATTTCGCTTGAAACATCTTCAAGCGAAATCAACATATGAGATTTCGCTTGAAGCATGCTCAAGCGAAATCATCAAGCCTATATATAGCTTGTGTGTTCATTTGGTAGATAGATTTGAGAGTGAGGTCATTGTATGTGAGTCGAAGTGCTGACGGATTTGTATCAGAAAACATTGTACAAGCACTCAAATCAATCAGAAAAGAAAGATTAAAAGGATTAGAGCTGTTATGACTTTGTGTGCATTGATTCCGCCTTTACACATGAAGATGAACTGCCTTAACTGACTTTTAGAGGTCGTACAACGGTCCAACAGTTGTTTTAAAAATTCATTCTCTTTTTGAAGAATGTTGTATTTTAGTGTCAGCTCTTCTATTTTATCTTTCAAAAACTTTTCATTTTTAGAAATTTCATTGTTTCTGGTTTTTAACGTTTCATCCTTTTCAGTACAGCCACTGCATGATATAACGTTTTTCTTGTACTGAATTTCATCTTTGTTACCAGATATTTCATTACTTTCATCATTTTTACCCACTTCTTTAACCTGATTTTATGATTTAGGAGATTCAGTTAGAGTTTCTTTCTCAACTGATTGTTTTTCTGTTGTTTCCTCTGTATCAGGTGTCTTCATCAACCTTCAATCAAATCTTCCAAACTTTTTATACTTCCCTTAAACACCTCTTCCATACAATCCTCCAATCTTTTAACATATTCTATGTCGCCTTTCTCTTTTGAATATTGCTTTCCAGCAGTAGTTATAGTTCCAACTAGAACGTCAAAGTCTATTTTATTAGGATCAAAAAGATGATTTCCTTGAGAATCTAAGATTCATTTTCTCTCCTTATCCCATCTTTTGATCTCATCAAAAATTGTAATTCTTTTATTCAATTCCATACGCGCATGACGATAGTCTCGACTTGGTCTTGTATACATGATTTTCTCCTACAAAGATTTAACAAACGATTAAACACTTGAATCAAAATTGAAATTCAAAACAACTTGAATAATCAGATTTGTGCGGATGTGAGAAAGCTCAGTTCGCGCAAATGAAGATAAGTAGATCCGTGAATGCACAAACAACTGATCATAAGCTTTTGTATGAATCTGATCCATGAATCTTTACTATACTTGTTCGAATCAGAAAGTAACTGCGAATAAAGTTATGTCTACGGATGAACAAAGAACAACTTCAAACTCAGCTTTGTGCGGATGTACTGAGTATATGCAACAAATTCGTGCACTTGTGGATTCGAAAATTGTAAAATACTAAGTCTATGACACAATTGATCTCGATCCGTGATTATGAGACTTCTCAGGTTTTTGTGGATGAACCTAATGTTCTGCAGATGGACTTTATAACTTTGGGCGGATTCAACAGATGAACAAGGAAAAAGTTTCAGCGAATGAACTTTCAGCGGATGAAAAAGTTTCTGCGAATGAACTAAGATATCAGCAGATGAATTATCAGTGAATCGACAAAGATTTTGGCGAATGAACTTATTTCCTTGGATGTATTGTTACAATGGATGTATTGTTTTAGCGGATGAATTCAAAATCTACGAATGAACAAATTTCTGCGCATGAACTTATTCCAGCAAATGAACTGATCTGATTCCATCAGATTAACTGATCTGATTCTAGCGGATGAACTAAAATCAGCGAATGGACTTGTTTTGCAGTGGATGGACTAGCTGATCATTGTTTCTTGCCTGCTTATTCGTGCCTTGCTGATTCGTAAACACCAAACCAAACTCAGTTAATTCGCTGCAAAATTTGTTCCCTGATCCGTGCGAATGTATAACAACTGATGTACAATTCTACGAATGGAGTAGTTTCAAGCGGATGAACTAGTTTTAAGTAAATAAACCAGATTCTGCGAATGATGTATTTATGCGAATGGACAATTCAGCAAATGTACTATGTTTCAGCCAATGAGTAAATTTTGCGGATGGATTCGATTATGCGGTTGGAGTTAACTTCTGCGGATGGACAAATAATGTCAGCGGATGGACAACAAAACTGATTTGTGTGAATGCAGTTTAGCGAATGTGCAGAATGGACAATTATTCCTTATTTGATTCGTAATAACTTCACAAAACACTAAATCAAAGAAGATCTGTAATAATCTGATTTGTAGATTAGGTAATGCTAGTTGATTAGTACAAACCCAAACCATTTCAGTGCACAACAACTTTGATTTTAAAACTTGTGCAGACCCGTATGAACTATAGTCGATCCGTATGAAATCAAAACTCAACGTAGATCCGTATGAATTAGGTTCACTGATTTCTGGATTCGTTCACAACATAGATCTTGATTCGTAATAGATGCAGTTGGTTCGTAATTTTTGTTGATTCTTGATTCGTTTGAATGTGGTGTATCTTGTAGATCAACATGAAAGTATTCAGCAATTCCATATCTGTAAACAACTTAACCTATTGATGTAGATTCGTAACTAACAACCCTAGATCCGTACGAATCATGGTTGATTCGTGATGATTCTTGATTCGTATGAAACCCTGGATTCATATAAACAACCCTTGTTTCCGGATCCATATGAACTCAGATACTAGATTCGTACGAATCTACTCAAGTAGATCCGTAATTAGTATGGTTGATCCGTAGATACACTGTAACAACCCGACTTTTCGGATCATTACCTGTCGCTGTCTTTTTTCGTAAACGCTTGAACTCTTGGGATTCGATTAACGCAATGAGTTAAAACTATGTTGTCAAAGCACTTTTAAACGCATATTACAACGCTTATTATAACACTTATCACTTAAACACATTTTATCGCATTTTACATCGCTTATTTAGACTAAATGCTATCGCAACACAAACACAATGCAGACTCGAAACACAGATTTAATTGTATTATGTGTGTTATTTGTGTGATTATCTGTTTAATGTTATGTGGTTATCAACGCAACGCTTATACGCTCACTCGCAACTTGATTAAACGCAACGCAATGCTTAACAAACGAACCAAAGTTGGAAAACTAACTCGCGCAAACTCGACCGTCCGAATGGCCTTCCGTCCGAATGGACATCCGCCCGGATGACCACCGTCCGGATGACCATCCGACCGGATGGAGCCATCCGGATGCTGCCACTCGCCACCGACTTAACCTCCGCTCTTCCCCGATAAATACTAGCCGTACACCCTCAATTTCAGACTTTGACACTCCCATTCGCTCCCCAAGACTCTGTCGCGATTCAAGGCTAACTTGTAAGCTTTTTCTCTAAAATCTTCTGCAATCTTCATCTCAAATCACTTCTACACCGTCTTCTTCATCAAAATCACACACACTCACTAAATTTTTCTGTAAATCACTGATATGGACCTCTTGAAGGTGAATTCCACTTGTTTTGCTTAGGCCAACTGTTGTGGAAGCATCGTTCAATCGAGATTGGTTCCAGATCTAAAGGATTTCACACTTTTCAACTTAATCACGGAAGATTTCAACACTTTTTCATCTGATTTCAACTCTTCTTTGGTTTTTACAAAATATTGATGAAATCTGGACTCAATCAGACTCTCGACTCGTTCCTTAGTCGAAGGCCGGCTTGAAAACGGATTTCCACCGGAGAGATGGACCGATTAACGGGTCAAACATGAAACTTCATCAAGAACAACACGTCTGTCCGAATGGGCTGGGCCCATCCGACCGGATGAACTGAAATTGGTATTTTTCGGTTGTTTGATACGTTGTTACGCCGTCTCCGTTAACTTAAAACGTTTACTTAGAAAATTTTATAAAAAAAACTTCAAACTACAGATCATCCGCCCGAATGGCCATCCGTCTGGATGACCATCCGACCTGTCCCTGACAATCTCCATTGTTTAAACGCTTTTAACTAAACTCCAAATTCAAAAGTTTTGCAAATAATCACATTCTATTCGAATGGCCATCTGTTCGGATAGACTGTTGAACACTTATTCCTTCTGACATTCTGTTTACAACCATTCAGCCTTGAGGAATACTTATGCTTCTGTTTCCGTGCACAGGCTGACCCGACGCGCTCCCTTCAATCCAATCCAGACTGTGTTTACTCGTTAAACACACACTGTGAGTATACTCGAACCCATTTTCGTTTAACGCACTTTTGGGTGTTACGTACGTTCTATATCAAAACACAACACACAACGCAAACACTTATTAAACGCTAACCGCTCCCGCATGCTATACGTGATTTGTTAAATGCTTGTTACTATGCTTATACAGTGTTACACTAGACCGCCTCTAGCAATGATAGTACTGTAGTTTGGATTCAGCACCTGTGTGATAGGGTGTGACAACCCGCACTAAACCAGGTATCCGTACAACTTAATTAATGATTAATTACTACTTGATTACTGTGCTTGTTTGAACTAGCTGATAAACTGCTACCTGCATACTGATACATGCACTTACTTGCATCATACTTTATTTGCGGTCACTACATTAATTACATACTGAACCCTAGTGACAAACTTGATGCACGAAAAGCACAGTAGCACTAAACGGATACACGGCGAACATGCTGATATGACCAGCATCAGGCAGACACTGCCTCTAAGGCCTGTTAAGAGCCTCAAATATTTTGGCTACACTGGTAGTGAGTGTAGGATATAAGGGTTGTGGTACTGCGTCTCTAGGAATAAGATACACTGATTCGGATGTGCCAAAAACGTACTTTAAGTACCAAACACAGCACTTTAATAATTTAACCAGCTTCTAGCTGACTAGTAAAGTGCCAAAATATGGGAAAAATATCGCTAGACACTTTCTACAGTGTCGGGAAAACAAATTGTGTCACTAAAAATGTTAATAACGACACTTTAAAGCGTTACAAAAGGCTTTAACGAATTACTATCCAACCGGACACCCGGACTTTACCCGGAACATGAAAATATTACTATTTTCACTATTATAATTTTTCTGAGCCAGTTAGGGTCCTTGATTACCCTAACACCCGCCATAACATGTAACATATTAGTAACGGGGTTAATTACTTAACTTAACTTGGTTTAACATAACCATCTCCTAACTATCTACTTACAATCGAACCAACCCCCCACCCCATTCCCTAACCGTCCCCTTGTATGGGGGACATGTTTGTACAAGTTGGATTTCCATGATCTAGAATTGTCTAGTATCAACATAACATAAGAACCCATGGATAATAACTCTTTAATTTTTCCTATAAATAACACTAACCTACTAGAGATAATTACCACTTATCAATCAACAAAAATCAAACTCTCTCCCTCCCACCTAGCTCTCGGCCGAACCTCACACACCCACTCATCACACTTTCAAGTTTTGTTCTTGCAATTCCAACATCATTCACACTTCAAGGGTCACGTATAAGGAGCTCTTGAGCACTCGGAACGCGAAGGACCTCTACCGTTAGCTTTTATCCACGCGATTTTCATCACGAATCTTCCCTAGCTTAAAGCTAGAGGTATATCACTTAAAACTCATTCTTGAACATATCTAAAGTGGTTAAAAGGAAGTTTGTTGGTTAAATATCGAAAACATGAGTTTTGATGCATTAAAGTCTAGTAAAATCACAATAAGGGTGGATAATAGCTTGTAACTTGTGTAAAAAGTGTAGTACTTGAAATTTGTGATTTTTGAGACCCGATCTATGATGTGGTAGCCCGGATCATCGTTTAACCCGACTTTGTAAGATCATGGATCTTCACATAAGCTCGTTTTGACTAAATACAAGGGTTAAAGGGTGAAACTCTACCACACCTAAAGCATAAACTTGTGTAAAAATATTTTACTTGTGTAAAAGTGATTTAACTTGTAAAAAGGTGTTTAAAACTAGCGGATCTACGTATCTGCAAGTGGTATTTTTGAAGAACCACACTTTAAAAGAATCATGTTTTCTAAAGGATAGATCTTACACTAATAAACATGATTTTACAAACCACAAGTGTGTAAACACTTGTGAAACGAAAAGATCCGACAAATAACTATTTTTGGGAAGAATGACTAGAAGTTGTAAAGACGGATTTCTCTAAACACGGGGTTTTTACGAGGTCAAAGTTACTTTATATAAAGATCTACATATATAAAGGGGATTTACACTATAGATTCGGAAAAACTGCAAGTTCATGCGATTATGCGATCTACATACTTATCGACTAGTTTGATGTGTCGGAAATTGTTTGATTGAATAAAGAAGTTGTTGAATTGATTTGTTAAAAGAAAATGATACGCTTGAAAGCGTGGCCGCCTCCAGTTACAGAGGAAACTCTGGCGAAATTTTCTAAAAACCTAACACTTAGAATTATTTTACACAACAAGTGTTAGAACTATTTTTGGACATATTTTCGAAACATAAATTTCGCCAGCACTATATTTTACTAAATATTCGGAGGTGGGATTTTCACAAAGATTAACGTGATAAATATATTTGTCACAACACTGTTTATGATTATTTTGTGAAATACATAAATATTATTTTAGAGTAAAATAATATTTACAAGCGTTAATGATTCCAAAACTGTACGAACGCTTCCACATTAACATATAAGTTACACCGGTAATTACATTACCACAAGATTGATAAAACGTAACTTACGCACATGTATTGTATCCCCCATCCTTGGGAAGAAGTATAACTACCAAGTGTATACGGAACATAAACACGAAATAGTTGTCTAACTATTTCCCAAAGACATAAACTGTAAAGCTAAGGCACGGCCGTCCGTCTAATAGAATTAGCACTTGTAGGTCGTTGCACAGCTTACTGTATTGGAGACACTTGGTAGAGACGCGCATTCACTGTGAGTTCATGTCCCCCTTTTCTCTAACTGTTTTCAGTTTACTTAACCGCGGGGGTGAAATACATGTTACTATGATTTACGAGTACTTTACAACGGTATGTTTAACGTAAGGAGGTGTTATACGATCATGTGAGTGGATAGGAACAACATGGGGCCATTAGTCCTCATGGAGGGACCGAGGGACAGGAGCGGTAGATCTATCTGGGTGTAGCGAGCCCAGCCCCCGGCCAAACTAGAAACGGACCGTGGGGTGACTTTGTCCACATACTTTGCCGTGGCGAAATCTGCTAGGTTTGAGTCTCCCTATTTGCACTTCACATATGTCAGTGGCCTTGCAAACCATTGGTGATCACAAGTCCTCTTACACTGCTACATACCACAACTATTTTTATACTCACAAGTGTTTTACATACTCACTTACACATGAACTCGCTCAACATTATTGTTGATTTTTCAACTCACATGTATTTCAGGAAATTAAACGGATCTGGCACGGTATGGAACGTTTTCCGCTGCACTTGTCATGAAGTCATCAGGGTTTAGGGGATGTGTCTCTTTCCTGGACAAGACACAGTCCTTAAACCACGTTTATGTTATGTTATAAGTTGTAATGTCTACTGAACAAGGTCATGGTTGTACGTTAAAACAAGGGTATTGTGTTTGATTTTCAAAACTTAATGGATGACTTGCATGGTTTTTAAATTCATATAGCTTGTTATGGTTAAGCTATGGTATTAAGAAGTCACACCAAAATTAACCACGCTTCCGCAAAGCCAGGGTGTGACATAGGGGTTGCTAGGGATCACATTAATTTACTTCAGGTGTTCGCTTTGGTGAACATGTGTCGCACATACTTTACGATGTAGTCTCGTGGTTAGGTTATATCATTGTTGATAGTTACATGCTGGTTATGCGAAAACGCTTTTCGTACTATTATTATGCAAACTTGTGTACTCACCTTTACTTTATGTATTTACTTTTATTTTAAGGTATGTGACAGGTTGATGGAATGTTATGCTGAAATCAAGATAGGCAGTCTAGAAACTCATCTAATAGAAATCTAGGTTGTCGGATTTGTTTAGTTTAAAGAGATGTGACTCTGTGATAACTGTTTGTGGAATGTTTGTTTATTGGTATGGGACAATGAACCTTTTTAAATATTGCCATTTAATAGTTGTTATGGATTCTCATGAGCAATCTGGTTCGCCTAGTGCCGCGCCCCGATGTTTCCGCCATCGGTTGGGGTGTGACAGATTGGTATCAAAGCCATAACTATAGGGAATTAGGTCGAGTCGTGTAGAATTGACTTAGTCTATAGTCTAAGTACCAACAGACCAGCTTCATGCGAACCCAATATGGGTCTCGTACAAGCCCACTTTTGCTACTCTCGTTCGAACCTGCGAAAACTACATCTTCGTACGAACCCGCATACTACAACTTTGTACGAAGGGGAACCTTTCCTAAGGTTACAAACTATATTGCCTTTCCTAAGGCTAACACAATACACGCGTTTTCGAAAACACTCGCATAACACAAACGAGTGATTGTGTCGAGATTAGGTGTGAAAACCAAGAACTCTCAATAAGATCACTCACTCTACGCGTATTTTTACTCTCAGCACGAGAATCTCCGTTGAGTTTGGAGTGACATCCATACTTCGACGAAATTCTCCATTTCTATTCCGTGGTTGTCTAACCACAGTTAGGAGCGAAGTTGTTAAGTTAGGGGTGAAACCCGCATCTTAATGACCTGTTCCACTCCTTCGATTTTTACAAATCTCACAAAAGTCTCAACTGTTCCAATGATTCGAGTCGCGTAGTAACTGGAAGGATGAGTGTCGTTCGCCATATTTTGGTGAGAGCACAGTCTATTAGGCCAAAGCGTTTACTCGAACCCGTTAGGAATGATCGAATCACTTTGGGTAGTCGATGTCTAACACCCAAGGCACTCTATTTTATTTCTAGCCTGCCATCGCCGATTTTATGCGCGATCGATTTTATGTGTTTATATGTCTCGATTCTGGAGATTTTACGTTTTATCGCTTTTCGCTCCCCGCATTACTAAACACACGCACAACTCGCACAGCTTCCGTAATCTTAAACGCTGACAACTCACAAACCAAACTAAGAACTCTCGTACGCTATACTACTCGCTATCGCTCGCAACTCTCGAACGCGCTACACAACCTTGAAGGATAGATGAATACGTGCAAAATATGTAGGTGCATACGTGCAAAATATGTGCTTACTGAATTATGTGCTCATATATGCTTATGTGTATACGTGCTTATGTGGTTATGTGCCTTCGTGACTATGTGTTTATGTGCCTACGTGTTCATGAGCTTTACCTAATAATAATAAAGGATGTTTTACTTTTCAAAACATACCCCGATATAATCGAATCTCGTCTAATTCATATGATGATGTCTGCTACAAAATCTTCACTTGACAATATCATCATTTGGATCCCACACTCACCGTGCTGCCCGCCGAAACCATGTTGACAAGCGTGTCGCTTCACTTATGGCTAAGGAAATGGCTAAAGTCATACCTCATATTGTCAGTGAAATCAATGAGGTCAGCAACATATCTTCTTTCGAGTCAAAGAGCGACGTACCACGAACTCCCTTCAGCTTTAAACAATTCAAAGCCTGCGGTCTTGCAAACATCACTGGTGAAGATGGACCCAGTGCTATGTTCCAGTGGTTTGACTCTATTGAAGTCACCTTCAGACAAAGCGGATGCCCAGAAAATCTCCGCACTGTGAATGCTACCGGAGTTTTCCAGTCCAGGGCGCTGGATTGGTGGACTGCGGAGCGCAATAGGCGCGGTAACGATGCAGCTTATGGCCTCTCATGGGAGGAACTCAGGGAGCTTATGATGAAGGAGCTCTATCCTCCACATGAAGTCCAGAAACTAGAGAATGAATTCTGGCACATCAAGCAGGAAGGAGGTGACAACGCTGGTCTCACCGCTCGCTTCAAGCAGCTGAGTATTATCTGTCCTAGTCAGGTGGACACGTCTGATAAGACAATCAAGACGTACATTCGAGCTCTCCCCGACTGTGTAGCCGACTTTGTTCAGGCCGCAAAACCTGCTACTATTGAGGAAACCTATCAACTCGCAGCTGAGATCAACGACAAATGAGTCTTGGCTGGATATTTCAAAACCTTGACCAAGAGTCTCAATCAAGCAACCGCAACTCCCAGCACTGACAATGCAGCATCTCAAAGTTTAAAGTCATCAGGCTAGAGCCGCAAGTGAAAGAACCACAACAACAAGAAGAAGAACTATGCTACTACCATCGCTCCACTCAACGTCGTCCCCGTACAACCCGGCAATCAGAATCGTTAAGTCGCTGTTACCAACGCACCGCCTGCCAAGCGTGCGTACACTGGTATCCACCCTCTGTGCCCAACTTGCACCTATCACCACCCGACAGGGGTCAATTGTCATTTCTATGCAAACTGCAACATTTATGGACACTTTACTGCTCACTGCCGTTCAGGCCCACGCCAGCAAGCTGCTCAAGCTCCTCCAGCACCACCAGCTCAACCTCTTGCTCTTCGGGGTAACCCAGCAGTTCTAGTACCCGTTGAAAATGCTCGAACTTGCTACACCTGTGGTGACCCTAATCATTTTGCTAATGTCTGCCCTCTCCGTGTCGTGAAACTAGAACCACCGCAGCAACAATAACCACAGCAGCCTCAGCAGCAGTAGCCACAACAAGCAGCCTCAGCAGCAGCAGCCACAACAAACAGCCACAACAAGCAGCCTGGTAGAGATGCTCGATTCTCATCTCGTTTTTGGAGAACCATGCAATCTGCTATGGGGACCCAACTTAATTTGAGCACAACTTATCATCCGCAAACAGATGGTCAATCTGAAAGAACAATCCAGACTTTGGAGGATATGCTTAGAGCTTGTGTGATCGATTTTGGTGGTATTTGGGATTCGTATCTTCCGTTGATTGAATTCTCCTACAATAATAGTTATCACTCCAGCATCAACATGGCACCTTTCGAAGCTTTATATGGTCAAAAATGTCGTTCACCAGTCTGCTTGAATAAGATCGGTGAGGCTCAGCTTACTGGACCTGACCTCATTCTAGAGACAACATATAAGGTTAAAAAAGTTCGCGATAACCTTCAGACAGCTCGAAGCCGTCAAAAGAGTTACGCGGATCGACGACGCAAGCCCTCGGAATTTCAAGTCGGTGATCGCGTTCTACTCAAGGTTTCACCTTGGAAAGGTGTGATCAGATTTGGAAAGACAGGAAAATTTGCACCTAGATATGTTGGACCATTCAAGAACGTCTAAAGAATCGGTAAGGTAGCCTACAGACTTGAGTTACCTCCTGAACTTGGAAATGTTCATCCGACCTTCCACGTATCCAATCTCAAAAAGTGTTTAGCTGATGAAAATCTCCACATACCACTTGATGAAATTCGTGTTGATGACACGATGCATTTTGTTGAGAAACCTGTGGAAATCATGGAACGTGAAGTCAAATGGCTCAAACGCAAGCGCATTCCACTTGTCAAAGTTCGCTGGGAATCTAAATGTGGACCAGAATGTACTTGGGAACGTGAAGATCAAATAAAGGCGAAATATCCGCATCTATTCTCATAAGTTTCCTCTAAATAAAATTCGGGACGAAATTTCCACAAGTAGGGGAGTGTGTGACATCTGTGCTTGTAATCATTGTATAAAATCTAATCTAATCAGTTCAATTATCAATAAAACAATGTGATTTGACCCCAAAATTTGTTTCTTTATGTTTGACATTTTGCACGTTTCGATTTTTGTTCAATTTCAGACTCTGTATCGTTTTCTGGAAAGTTATACGCAAACTGATGCATAAACGCAATCAATTTAACTTGATCATAAGTTAAACATACTATAAATATCCTTTACATAGTTTAGAAATAGGCTTTGAGGGGTTCGGTGTGCAAAAATAAACTTTTTGGTTAAAACAGGGACTAAAAGCTTCAAAAAGTGCATAAGTTTGCATTTACGCGCATATCTAACGTTCGGAATATATCCGGACATCCAAAAATTTATGTATTCATTAAAATATTTTATATTAGTGATTGGCATGCTAAAATTCCATTCGTCGCGTAATTTGGATCGTTTTTCGCGTCCGTTCGTGTTTTGTCGTAATTAACCGAACAACGCAATCGTACTGCCAAACGAACCGACATCCGAGATGTTTTTGAGCATGTTTCATGTTCCCTATACTTTAACTTCATTATAGAGCCTTGAAATGAGGTTAGCGGGGCTTAAACGTGTCAAAAATGCATCAAAAGCAAGTTTTGCACATTCAGGGACCAATTCTGTCAATCTGCCAAAGATGTCCCTCGCGGGACGCGTAAGAGAGGGCTTCCTCTTACACGGGGTGCGACAGCTGCCCAGTTCAGCAAAACAGTTTTATCATACAATGAGCTTGTTTTAGGCACCCATAGCTTTACAAATCAGTGGGCACACATGGAGGGCCAAGATTGAAGCTCGTAATCTAACGGTTGTCCGAAATCTATAAATACCCACCTTGAATTCTTGCAATCCTCACACCTTGATTCAATTATGCTCTAAGTTGGAGTTTCCACACTTCATACCTGAGCAACTTGAATCAAATCTCCATTTGCTTGGACTTCTTGTAAGTTTCTTTCATTCTTTTATGCGTTTTCAAGCACGAAAGTCAAACAGTGTTTAACTTTCTGCATTGACCAGTCAATGGTCAACACGAAGTTCGTTTGAACTTTGAAAGATGAGCATAATCACGATGGTCATAGTCCTTTGTGACTATACCTACTGATTACCACGTTATTTAGGCATAATGACGAGTCATAGTTTCGGTCAAAATACGTGTTTATGCGTATTTTGCAACCAAACTATTCTTGGGTATCAAAACCCTTTGTTTTGATATCAAACTTGTTTTCTAAATTCATTAAACATGTTTTAACATGCTTAACTCGACACTTTTAGTTTAGTGCTTATATAGGGTCGTAAGATAAGCGGTCTAAACAACCCCTTAGACTTTCGAACCCGACCCGTTTGGTCGATCATTAGGATCTGACCAAACATATTTTGTGACCATAGTTGTATGATAGGTAGTTTATATGCCTTATGAAAATGACCAAAATGCCCTTTTTGCGCATAAATTCATTTTAAGCATATGTAACTTAAATTTTGACATCTAAACTGATTAGGCAACATTATTAGACTTGTTAAGGCATATAATACTTATCATAGGACTAGTTAGGCGGTCCGAACGCGTTTTACGCGAACGACGCGTTAAGGTAGCGTAAGCTACCTAAACGAGTCGTAATGGGTTGTAAGCACTTAGGATAGGTTCCGATTTTGAATGTAGGCTTTGTTAAACCATGTTACATGAGTTCCAATGCTCATTTGGTTTACAAAAACACATTCTATCCGATCTTCCGATTTAGGTCCGGTTTATTAACATAGTTACCTATATTAGGTGCCGATTGATTCCGTGATCCTTCTAGCTTTGCTTGGTTGTTATTCAAGGACTTCTAAGCATTCTCAAGTGAGTAGATAGACACCTCTTTTACTATTGTCAAATATTTTGGGGTGAAACACATGTGCCTACTTGTTACTTTCGTGTTTTTCATGCATTCATAACATATGCTTGCTATGTTCATTAGTACACATATATTACATGATTTCATCCATGTTTTTACTATGTATGTTTTATTAACATGCTAGTACATTGATTTCATAAACACATTTGTTTCATATGTTTATTTTAGCATATGTACACATTGATTTACATCACATTTTTGCTACGTATGTTCATTCAGCATACTTAGTACATTGTTTACACATAACATGCTTACATTTGGTATGCCATTTAGTTTGTTTAATGGGGCAAAAATACGTTCATTAACATTGATCACGCCGCTCGGTAGTAAGTAGTGGTACCATAGGAATTGACAACTCCCATTCCCGACTTCCTAGGTTTGTTTAGAAGTAGGAAATGACTGAATCCGATATTCATAAATTTTGATAAACCTTTAATTTGTTTAAGGGTTTGTCTCCACAGTCACAAGGCTTGAATGTATGCGTTTTAACATTACCGCATAGATGTTTGTATCAATAAAGCATTTATTTTTACAAAACATAACTTTTGATTAAACTATGATTTATTTCATTACATTGTTTTGTGCATTTTACCTATGGTTTTAGTTAACACATTTCACTTGCCATACATAACATTTGATTACACATTACATGATTTACATTTGACAATAAACATTGTTTACACATAAACATTTTGACATTTGTTTAAACAAGACATTTTGGTGGTTTGTTTAGGTAAGTGATTTAAATAACGAGGCGTGTGTAATATGATAAAAGCATGGTGGATATGCCGCTGGTACTTCCTATATATAAGTGCTTTTATGATATTACATGTCGTAGCATTATTTAAACCATTTCAATTTAGACACATTACATTTTATGCAAAGAACATATCTTCACAATACATTGTTTTACAAACAACACATCTTTTACAAATTCATTTTACTTGGTTATTTATTTAACCACACATATTTCTTTTATATCATCTAATTTCTTATCGATTTTCATATGATTTACAAAGGAAAACATTATATAAGATTCATGACTAACTTTTTGTTAAACATTTCTTTAAAATACAAGTGATGAATCCTAAATCAATAAACCTATGTATCTCACAGGCATTTTTATGCTGACGTACCTATTTTCACATGTGTCTTTCAGGAGCTGATGCATAGGAAGTATCAAGATACACTTAGGCGGACCTGTGCCTTAGTGACATAAAATGAAGCTACACTAGTTTAATTATGTTATGTACTCTTTGTTTCTGTTGTTTTAAGACAATGTAACCCCTTTGTTTATAAATAAAACGAAACTTTAATTACCATGGTTGTGAAACAATAATTCTGTTGCTCTACTCCCCGACATTTCCGCCGCGGTTTGTTGTTTTACGCAGTCGGGGTGTGACAGAAGAGTTGGTATCAGAGCCTATGGTTATTGGGAATTAGGTTATTAGTAATGCTTTGACCTAGACTATAACTTTTCTAGGACCCTAATACAAGTTATCTTGTGTTTAGATCTTAAAACACTACTGTCACCTATGTTTAGGTGATTACCACAACAAGAACACAATTTTCCAAAACGATTTTTGAAAATCAATCATCTATTCTTAGGTAATTTATTATAAGGTTTTGAACCCTCCAATTTTCCAAATCGATTTTGAAAATTCAATTATCCATTCTTGAATGATTCTTTTGGCTTAATGCCTTCTAAGTTTTCAAAATCTCGTCAAAGTTTTGGGTCTAAATAATGTGAACACATGCAATCTAGAAGGGTGGATGCCTGTATCTCAGGTTTTCTGTCTAGGCTAGAGTGTTCGTACAAATCCACATAATCGGACCAGTCACTCTTACCTGGGAACTCTTGGGGTGAGTGTCCACTTATTGGCTAAAGCATGTCTTCGCAATACATTATTGTTTGACCCATTTACTTTGATTAGTCACTGTGTGTCATTTGTTTGCTTTGTGGTACGAACGAATGACCACCATCCGTGCTTTTTGTCGATATTTGTATCATTTCATTTTCCATCTAATCATCTCACTCGTTTTCTCTCATGTTTTCTCTTTTTGATTGCCTCCTCGACGCGACAATCAAATACCTAATGCCGAACTTGCAGCAATCATTTCGCAGCAAATGGCTGCTACACTCCCAAACATT
This sequence comes from Helianthus tuberosus, assembly GCA_030545235.1. NCBI lineage: Eukaryota > Viridiplantae > Streptophyta > Magnoliopsida > Asterales > Asteraceae > Helianthus > Helianthus tuberosus. The sequence goes on along the minus strand of CM060448.1, from coordinate 140,174,976 downwards.
ATTGCTAAAGTTAACCAAGCCAACAATAACCATAATGCTCCATGCAACTTTAAAAGTTTCAATTTGGCTAATCTGCTCAAGTTCAGTGGTTCTGAGGGAGCAACTGGGCTCCTACAGTGGTTTGAGAGCATTGAGAGTACCTTTCGTCATGTTCAGTTTCCTGATAATCGCAAAGTCGAGTTTTCTTCTAGCGTGTTTCAAAAGAGGGCTCTTACTTGGTGGAATGGAGTCATGAGGGATCGTGGTGCTAATGTTGCTTTGGGTCAAATATGGGAAGAGCTTAGGGCTCTTATGATGAGGGAATTCTGTCCCTGTCATGAACAGAGGGCGTTGGAAAGAGAGTTAGATGATTTGAAACAAGATAGTGGTGAACATCGGGCTTATACCGACAGGTACGAGGAGCTGAGTTTGTTATGCCCTACAATGGTTACTACACTCGAGAAAGCTATCGAAAGTGTCACACCCCGACCACATGGAACATATAAAATGTGGCGGAAAACGTCGGGGAGTGTTGTAACAGAATCATTGTTTCATAACACATGGAAATTGAAATATTGTTTTATTGATTAAAGTAGTTACAAAGTCTTGACAATCAAAGAAACATAACATATATAACTAGTCTTGCATCTTTTATTGTCGCTAAGGCCCAAGTCCGCCTAAGTGTATCTTGATAAATCCAATGCATCATATCCTGAAACACATGTGAAAATAGGTACGTCAGCATAAAAATGCCTGTGAGATACATAGGTTTATGAAAATAGGATTCATGACTTATTGTTTAAAAAAATGTTTAGTCATGAACCTTGTAATTTGCTTTGTCTTGTAAATCATTTGAAAAGTGATAAATAAACCAAACGATATATATGTAAAAAAGAATAACACATGGTTAAGTGGATAACCATGTGAAATGAGTTTGTATAAATTAAGTTGTTTGTAAAACAATGTATTGTGAAAAGTATGTTATTTGCATAAAATGTTATATGTCCAAATTTAAATGATTCAAATAACGCTACGATATGTAATACCATACAATCACTTATATATAGGAAGTACCAGCGGCGTATCCGCCATGCTTGTATCATATTACACACGCCTCGTTACTTACATCACTTACTCAAACCAAACCAACAATGTAAGATGTCTATGTTTAAACCAATTGCCAAACGTATTGAATAATATGTCAAAATGTTTATGTCAAGATGTAAGTCATGTAATGTATAACCAATGTCAATAATGTTTATGTGTCAAATGTAAATCATGTAATGTGTAACCAAAATGATATGTATGGCTAGTGTAAAATATCAACTAAACCATATGCACAAAAACAAAGTATTGAAGTAAAACATGGTTTAAATCAAAGCTATGTTTTGTAGAACAAATGCATGCTATACTGATATAAATATCTATGCGGTATTGTGAGAATACATACATCCAAGCCTTGAGACTGTGGCGATAAACCCTTAAACAAATTAAAGGTTTATCTAAGTTATGTGTATCGAATTCGGTCATTCCTTCCAATCCAAACAAACCTAGGATTTCAGGAACGGGAGTTGTCAATTCCTATGGTACCACTACCTACTAACGAATGGCGTGATCGGTGTTAATGAATGTATATTGATCCATCAAAACAAACCAAATATCATATCAAAATGTAAGCATGTGAATGAATAATAAATGTACTAAGTATGATGAACATACATAGCATGTGATGTGAAACGAATGTACTAAGTATGATGAACAATGCAACGAATGGACATACATAGCATGTGAACTGTACTAAGTATGCAAAATATAGACATACATAGCATGTGACGTGAAACAACTGTACTAAGTATGCAACAATAGACATACATAGCATGTGACGTGAAACAACTGTACTAAGTATGCAACAATAGACATACATAGCATGTGAAATGTACTAAGTATGCAACAATAGACATACATAGCATGTGACGTGAAACGACTGTACTAAGTATGCAACAATAGACATACATAGCATGTGACGTGAAACAACTGTACTAAATATGCACACAATGGGCATACATAGCATGAAATGTAATGTAAAACAATGTACTAAGTATGCACACAATGGTCATACATAGCATAAAATGTAATGAAATCATGTACTATAAATGTACTAATGAACATAGCAACTTTGCAAAATGACAGTTTCAGTCCATGTTGGTGTTTAAGGCCATTTCCGACATGTTTAAGGCCCGTTTAACCAACGTTAAGGCCCTAAAATGATGCCTAAACATTGTGGACATGAAACATGCTCAAAAATATGCCGGATGTTGGTTCGTTTGGTCGTACGATCGCGATGTTCGCTTAATTACGACGAAATGCGCATAAGCGCGAAAAACGATCCAAATGACGCGACGAATGGATTTTTCTCATGCCAAACACTAAAATAAAATATTTTAGTGCTTACATAAATTTTTGGATGTCCGGATGTATTCAGAACGTAAGTTATGCGCGAAAGTGCAAACTTGTGCACTTTTTGACGCTTTTAGTCCCTGAATAACCCAAAAGTTTATTTTAGCACACCGAACCCCTAAAAGCCTATTTCTAGGCTATATAAAGGATATTAAAGGTGTGTTTAACTTATGGTCATGTTCCGGAATGTTTGTTACAGTTCAAATTGGCATACTTTCGCAGTTTGTCAAGTTTAGTCCCTGTAAGCGAATTAACTTGTTTATGCCATACCAAAGCCTTTAAAACTTATTTCTAAGTTATGTAAAGGTTATTTAGGGTATGTTAACTATATGTAACTATTCCAGAGTGTTTGTTGCATTAAACTGGTTATATTTACGCATCGGTGCGCGTATAACCTTCCAGAAAGCGATTTAGAGTTTGGAATTGAACTAAAATCAAAACATGAAAAATGTAAAACACAACCAAACAAACATTGGGATCAAATAAAATTCTTTTATTGATGAAAGAACTGTTCACAATGATTACAAGCACAGATGTTACAGTCTCCCCTACTTGTGGAAATTTCGTCCCGGAATTTATTTAGAGGAAACTTGTGAGCGTTTTAAAACATGAAGTTTAAAAGATCGAACAACATTTGTTAGGGTTCTGAACTTCTAGTAACTTTAATAACATCATGCTTGCAATGTAAGAGGGATATTATATACAAGTATATGAAGCGTCATTGGTGCGTCCACCATACCTCCTATACATTGTTCACATTTCGTTATTGTTGCCACTATCGGTTCTTACACATAATAAATCTTACTGTGGTTTCCGTGCACTGAATTTCATAATTATGTACGCGTCCGTAATTAGATAATTCCTTGCATAGTTCACACAGTCTATTTTATAATGTGTAGGGGAAAACCAAATGAACAAACCTGTGATGAGTGTGACTAGACCACCATAGGGTCCCTTTTATTAAATCAATAAATGATTTTAATAGACAACCAAGGAGTCTTTTCGGCTTATATCATCACATGTCATTCTTAACCAGATTTTTGAATCAATCTTTTTTACTAGACCACTAAAAGGGTCTCTTATGAATCATGGAATAGTACTATATAATCCAAGGGTCTTAACTATTACATAGAAGCCCATTTAGGATTTAAGGTAGTACCTTTTTGAATATCCTACTACGAATCCCTCATATGAAGATATGAAAGATTCTATGAGGATTTGGATAACGAATACCCAGAGTATAAAAACACAAAATGCATAAAAGAAAACACAAAATGCATAAAATTGTTTAACTAGAAATTTGTTCTGCTAACAGAGCACATGTATTTAAAGCACACTAGGAATCCATTCCTTGGATTTCATTTGGTACTTTAAACATTATCAAGAATCTAACTATAAAGATAGAAAGATTTTTGAAGAGAAAATTCGATTTCGATTATAAGGAACCAAAACGTTCGAATTTAGGTACATAAGGAATCCAATTAAGGACTCTGATTTGAATGATAATCATCCACAAGGATCTAAATGTGAAGATAAAAAGATCCCATATGGATTTTTAGAAGTTGAAGATGTTTTGAAACCTGCACTGGACGTGCTTAAGTCAAAACATGAAGTAAAATGCTTATGAAGTTGAGATGCTAGATATGTCAAGGCAACATATGAAGCATAATTTGAAGGTTATGTCAATGTATGAGGAAAATATATTTGGAAAACTATGCATGGGGGTTTTTTTTAAGAAAAATGTGTTTAACGTTTTTGAAACGTTATATATAATACTTTTGAAATCATAAAGTAGGTGTACTAGGTAAGTATATTTATAAAAATGTTTTAAAATCATGCGAGATGAATTTTGAAATTATGTATAAGGTTTTTGAAAAACATGAATGATGCTTTTCGAAATCATGCACTTGATAAGTGAATGTACTGTGTTAATATTGTCTTCAGACTATATGAAACATTTTGAAATTATTAAGGTTGTTTTTGAAAACATAGCCAATGTTTTTTAAATAACATAGACAATGCATAAAAAAATTTGTTTTCAAACTATATGAAGCGTTTTGAGATCATGAAGATTGTTTTTGAAATACTTGTACTGTGTATGTTGAAAAAAAATCAAAACGTAATGGGTATGAGATTTGAAAATACCCTTAGTTATCTAACCAAGGATTCAAAGGCACAGATGTGCAGAAGCATGATTACTCATAATGTCACTTTATTTTCTGTACTTTGTTTCTTAGAGTGAAACGAGTACTTAAAATTTTTGAGGGAATCATAAGCGATCAGTTGAAAGGGAGAAATCACAAGAGTAGTTTGTAAGAAACATAGTTACTTAATGTAGGTATTATAGGGAAATGCCATAAACACATGTAAATATACTTGTATATCAGAATTGCGAACAACAACCTTTATTTATGAACGAGACATATTGTTTCACAATACACGAAAACAAAAGAAACAAAGGCATAAGACAGCAACATCCTTTGTTCAGCCGAATGCTCATCCAAGGGTTGGATTTGCACTGACAATCTTCGGGCAGTTGTTCCTGAAATGGCTCGTCTCGCCACAGTTGTAGCAAGTACCAGACGGAAAACGAGCTTGTGTAGGGTTGACTTGGAGTTGGGTAGCAGCAAGGTTGATAGCAGCTTTGTTTTGGATGGCAAAGCGGCATATGTTAATCAGATGTCCCCACCGTCCACAGTAGGTACATTTGAAGCAGGGTAAGGGGTTCGAATGATGACAGTTGCATCGTTTGCACAAGGGAGCAGTTCCTTTGTACCGCTTCTTGGCTGGTGATGCTGTCATCTGACTAGGTTCTGCCTATTTTGGTGCAACCGCTGCGGGTTTCCTTGAAGCCTTACGCTTCCTTGATTTCTTAGGGGATCGTTCATCCATGGTCTTTGATTCCTCGGTTGGTTTTTTTGCTGGTGGTGCTGGCTTAACTTCTGCTTCCTTTGGTGACTCTTGAGTGGCTTCATTGTTGAGACGAGAGGCTTCATTGTTGAGATGAGACATGGCAATGCCTAAATCCACAGTCTTCAGAATCACTTCACCTATTTGCTGGGAAAATTTGGCTGTTTGCTCGGACATTTGACCGTTGCTGAGAGGAAGAGACATTCTAGAAGAAGATGAAAGATATAGGAGGAAACAAATGAAATGTTATCGGCAAATAGAAAAAAATGACAACATATAGAATTGCGATCATTTGTTTGTTACATAAGGCAAACAAATGAGATGGTGACTAATCAAAGTAAACGGATCATATTAATGTATCACTAAAGACATGCTCGCCTATAAGTGAACACTCACCCCAAGAGTTCCCAGGTAAGAGTGACTGGTTGTCGCCTAAGGATAGGTGACAGTATTGTTTTATGACTAAACGTAAGTAAACTCGCGTTAGGGTCCTAGGAAGGTTATAGACTAGGTCAAAGTATTACTAATAACCTAATTCCCTATAACCATGAGCTCTGATTCCAACTTTTCTGTCACACCCCAACCACGTGGAACATATAAAACGTGGCGGAAAACGTCGGGGAGTGTTGTAACAGAATCATTGTTTCATAACACATGGAAATTGAAATATTGTTTTATTGATTAAAGTAGTTACAAAGTCTTGACAATCAAAGAAACATAACATATATAACTAGTCTTGCATCTTTTATTGTCGCTAAGGCCCAAGTCCGCCTAAGTGTATCTTGATAAATCCTATGCATCATATCCTGAAACACATGTGAAAATAGGTACGTCAGCATAAAAATGCCTGTGAGATACATAGGTTTATGAAAATAGGATTCATGACTTATTGTTTAAGAAAATGTTTAGTCATGAACCTTGTAATTTGCTTTGTCTTGTAAATCATTTGAAAAGTGATAAATAAACCAAACGATATATATGTATAAAAGAATAACACATGGTTAAGTTGATAACCATGTGAAATGAGTTTGTATAAATTAAGTTGTTTGTAAAACAATGTATTGTGAAAAGTATGTTATTTGCATAAAATGTTATATGTCCAAATTTAAATGATTCAAATAACGCTACGATATGTAATACCATACAATCACTTATATATAGGAAGTACCAGCGGCGTATCCACCATGCTTGTATCATATTACACACGCCTCGTTACTTACATCACTTACTCAAACCAAACCAACAATGTAAGATGTCTATGTTTAAACCAATTGCCAAATGTATTGAACAATATGTCAAAATGTTTATGTCAAGATGTAAGTCATGTAATGTATAACCAATGTCAATAATGTTTATGTGTCAAATGTAAATCATGTAATGTGTAACCAAAATGATATGTATGGCTAGTGTAAAATATCAACTAAACCATATATACAAAAACAAAGTATTGAAGTAAAACATGGTTTAAATCAAAGCTATGTTTTGTAGAACAAATGCATGCTATACTGATATAAATATCTATGCGGTATTGTGAGAATACATACATCCAAGCCTTGAGACTGTGGCGATAAACCCTTAAACAAATGAAAGGTTTATCTAAGTTATGTGTATCGAATTCGGTCATTCCTTCCAATCCAAACAAACCTAGGATTTCAGGAACGGGAGTTGTCAATTCCTATGGTACCACTACCTACTAACGAACGGCGTGATCGGTGTTAATGAATGTATATTGATCCATCAAAACAAACCAAATATCATATCAAAATGTAAGCATGTGAATGAATAATAAATGTACTAAGTATGATGAACATACATAGCATGTGATGTGAAACGAATGTACTAAGTATGATGAACAATGCAACGAATGGACATACATAGCATGTGAACTGTACTAAGTATGCAACAATAGACATACATAGCATGTGACGTGAAACAACTGTACTAAGTATGCAACAATAGACATACATAGCATGTGAACTGTACTAAGTATGCAACAATAGACATACATATCATGTGACGTGAAACAACTGTACTAAGTATGCAACAATAGACATACATAGCATGTGAACTGTACTAAGTATGCAACAATAGACATACATAGCATGTGACGTGAAACAACTGTACTAAGTATGCAACAATAGACATACATAGCATGTGAAGTGAAACAACTGTACTAAATATGCACACAATGGGCATACATAGCATGAAATGTAATGCAAAACAATGTACTAAGTATGCACACAATGGTCATACATAGCATAAAATGTAATGAAATCATGTACTATAAATGTACTAATGAACATAGCAAGTAGGCACATGTGTTTCACCCCAAAACAGTTTGGAAAACAGTAAAAGAGGGGTCTATGTACTCACTTGAGATTGCTTAGTAGTCCTTGAGTAACAACCAAACAATGCTAGAGATCACGGATATCAAACGGCACCTAATATAGGTAACTACATTAATAAACCGGACCTATATCGGAAGATCGGATAGAATGAGGGCTCGTAAACCAAATGAGTATGGGAACTAATGTAGTATGGTTTAACAAAGCCTACATACTAAATGAAACCTAACCTAAGTGCTTACGACCCGTTTAGGTAGCTTATGCTACTTTAACGCGTCGTTCGCGTGAAACGCGTTCGCCTAACTAGTCCTATGACAAGTATTATATGCCTAAAATGTTTAATTATGTTACATAATCAGTTAAGTGATGAAAGTTTAGGTTACATATGCTTAATTACCAATTACTCATGAAAAGGGTATTCTGGTAATTTACCTAAGGCATATAAACTACCTATCATACAACTACTAAAACGATGTGACCATAGGGTATAACCTCAGAAGGTTATTCCCTATATACTATGGTCCTAAAGTATTTGGTCGGATCCTAATGATAGACCAAAATGGGTCGTGTTCGAAGGTATAAGCGATTTATTAGATCGCTTACCCTTACGACCCTAGACAACGTGGTAATCAGTAGGCATAGTCACAAGGGACTATAACCATCGTGATTACAATCACGTTGCGAAGTTCAAACGAACTTTGCATTGACCATAAACTGGTCAATGCAGAAAGTCAAACAAAGTTTGACTTTCGGACTCGAAAAGCAATAAAAGAACGAAGGAACACTTACGAAGGGTCCCCGAATGCTAATCGTGATCCAAGTAGCTCAGGTATGAAACAAAGGTTTCAACTTAAAGCTTCTCAAATCAGATTCTAATGGGTTTTTGGAAGGAAAGGGGTTGGGTATTTATAGTGTTCGGTGAGCCGTTAAGATCGTTTCTCAGAAAACGTGCTTTGATCTTAGCCATACACTTGCACACATGGTATTGTAATACCATGTGCACATCCAAAACCAGCCCCTAGTATCAGAATTACCATGTGCATGTGGGTTTTGTGGGTAATGCAGCTGTTAACAGCCTGTTTAAACATTGAATCTGGTCTGAGAGGCTGACGCGGGCCGCGTAAAGATACACCTTGGTTTTACGCGGGCCACCTGAGGGTCCTGATCAGACAACAACTTTGCAAAATGACAGTTTCAGTCCCTGTTGGTGTTTAAGGCCATTTCCGACATGTTTAAGGCCCGTTTAACCAACGTTAAGGCCCTAAAATGATGCCTAAACATTGTGGACATGAAACATGCTCAAAAATATGCCGGATGTTGGTTTTTTTGGTCGTACGATCGTGATGTTCGCTTAATTACGACGGAATGCGCATAAGCGCGAAAAACGATCCAAATGACGCGACGAATGGATTTTTCTCATGCCAAACACTAAAATAAAATATTTTAGTGCTTACATAAATTTGTGGATGTCCGGATGTATTCAGAACGTAAGTTATGCGCGAAAGTGCAAACTTGTGCACTTTTTGACGCTTTTAGTCCCTGAATGACCCAAAAGTTTATTTTAGCACACCGAACCCCTCAAAGCCTATTTCTAAGCTATATAAAGGATATTTAAAGTGTGTTTAACTTATGGTCATGTTCTGGAATGTTCGTTACAGTTCAAATTGGCATACTTTCGCAGTTTGTCAAGTTTAGTCCCTGTAAGCGAATTAACTTGTTTTTGCCATACCAAAGCCTTTAAAACTTATTTCTAAGTTATGTAAAGGTTATTTAGGGTATGTTAAGTATATGTCACTATTCCAGAGTGTTTGTTGCATTAAACTGGTTATATTTACGCATCGGTGCGCGTATAACCTTCCAGAAAGCGATTTAGAGTTTGGAATTGAACTAAAATCAAAACATGAAAAATGTAAAACACAACCAAAAAAACATTGGGATCAAATAACATTCTTTTATTTATGAAAGAACTGTTCACAATGATTACAAGCACAGATGTTACAGAAAGGTATGTCGATGGTTTACCTGACCCCGTGCAAGACATCGTCACTGGTAGCAACCCTACCACCGTACGTCAGGCAATCGAGTTAGCTGTGTCTTTGAGTGAGTCGCAAATCAGAAAGGGTAATACACAGGAAAGGTGACAAGGATAAGAAACAGTCGTCTGATAAGGGTGAGAACAAGATGGGTATGAAAGTTGGGTCTACGAAGAGGTCAAAGAAGCGCAAGGCTTCCCAAAACTTTGCTGTTACCGCACAAGCCAATCAGGCAGCTCCCAACCAACCTGCACAACCATCATCTAAGAAGCAGTATGCTGGCAAAGCACCGTTCTGCATCAAATGCAATAGTCACCATCAACCACAAGTTCAGTGTCGTTTCTGTGCAAACTGTGGAAAATCAGGTCATCTTGTCGATGTTTGTCGTTTCGCTCCAATCCAAGCAGCTCAGAACCCAGCTCAGCAAGCTGCTCAACCACCTGCTCAACAACAGGCTCAGGCTGCACGACCTCATTATCCTCCTGGTTCGTGCCTCAATTGTGGGGATTTGACCCACTACAGAAATCAGTGTCCAAGCTTGGTTAATGCAAATCAGGCCCAGGCTCGTGGGCGAGTCTTTAACATGAATGCTAATGAGGCGCGAGCAGACAATGAAGTGGTCAACGGTACGTTCTTTGTTAACAATCAACCTGCATCTGTTCTTTTTGTTTTGGGTGTCGATAAGAGTTATGTGTCTTTATCATTCGAGCCTTTGCTTCGCATGTCTAGAACGAAACTAGGAAAGCCTTTGACAGTAGAAGTTGCAAGTGGTGAACCCATTGTTCTCGATTCTGTTCTTCAAAATTTCCAATTGAACCTTAATAACCATCTTTTTCCTATTGACCTCACACCGATGCAACTTGGAAGCTTCGACATTATAGTAGGAATGGATTGGTTAGGCAAGTATCACGCAGAGGTAGTTTGTTTTGAGAAGATTGTCCGTATTCTGCTTTCTTCTGGTGAGATCCTTGAGGTTCGTGGTGAGAAACCTGCTAGTAGCCTCAAACTCATGTCTTGTACTCAAGCTCGAAAGTATCTACGCAAGAATTATATTGCCTTCTTGGCACATGTCGTACAAGAGAAAGGCAAAGGTAAGTCTATCCAAGATACCCATGTTGTTCGGGATTATCCTGAAGTGTTTCCTGAAGAATTACCTGGTTTACCCCCAGCACGCCAAGTCGAGTTTCGTATTGATCTTGTACATGGTGCAAATCATATCGCTAGATCTCCGTATCGTCTTGCACCGTTTGAGATGCAAGAGTTATCCAAGTAGCTTCAAAAGCTTTCTGACAAATGTTTTATTCATCCTAGCTTTTCACCTTGGGGTGCTCCCATTCTTTTTGTCAAGAAGAAAGATGGCTCTTTCAGAATGTGCATCGATTATCGTGAGCTTAACAAGCTTACCATCAAGAATCGATATCCCCTACCTCGCATTGATGATCTCTTTGATCAGTTAAAGGGTGCTACTTGTTTTTCAAATATTGATCTATGTTCTGGGTATCATCAACTTCGTGTGCTCGAGGAAGATATTCCCAAGACTGCTTTCCGCACAAGATATGGGCATTATGAGTTCACTGTTATGCCATTCGGTTTGACTAATGCTCCTGCTGTTTTCATGGACTTGATGAATAGGGTTTGTAAGCCTTATTTAGATAAGTTCATCATCATCTTCATTGATGACATCTTGATTTATTCTAAGACTCAAACCGATCATGAGCAACATCTTCGTCTTACTCTGGAACTCCTAAAGAAAGAGCAGCTTTTTGCCAAATTCTCCAAGTGTGAATTTTGGCTTAAGGAAGTTAAATTTTTGGGACATATCATCAATGAACAAGGTATTCATGTAGATCCCTCCAAGATCAGTGCGATTAAGGATTAGGATACACCTACTACTCCAACCGAGGTTTGTTCTTTTCTTGGTCTCGCGGGTTATTACCGCCGCTTCATCGAAAACTTCTCCAAGGTTGCAGTTCCTCTAACTGCTTTAACTCAGAAGAATAAACCCTTTGAATGGGGATCTAAACAGGAAGAAGCTTTTCAGACCTTCAAACAGAAACTCTGCAATGCACCTATTCTATCTTTTCCTAAGGGCAATGATGATTTTGTTGTATACTGTGATGCATCCAAATTAGGTCTCGGCTGTGTTCTCATGCAATGGAACAAAGTCATAGCTTACGCATCGAGACAGTTGAAGGTTCACGAGAAGAACTACACGACTCATGATCTTGAGTTAGGTGCAGTTGTATTCGCTCTCAAAATCTAGAGACACTATTTGTATGGTACAAAATGTGTGGTTTTCACTGACCACAAAAGTCTTCAGCATATCTTCAATCAGAAAGAACTTAACATGAGGCAACGACGTTGGGTTGAACTTCTAAACGACTATGACTGCGAAATTCGCTACCATCCTGGAAAGGCGAATGTCGTGGCTGATGCATTGAGTCGTAAAGAGCATGTCAAGCTTCATTTCGTTCGTGTTCAATCTGATATTCAAACCCGCATTTCTCAGGCTCAACATACTTGTGTTTCACAAGATTTGATGGGTAAGGAATTACCATTTCATATTAAGCCTGATCTTGAGCTGAAAGACAATGGATTGTATTATTTCATGGACCGTTTGTGGGTCCCAAGTCAAGACAATCTTCGCACCTTGCTTATGGATGAAGCTCATAAGTCTCGTTATTCAATTCATCCTGGTGCAGATAAAATGTATAAGGATCTTCGTACTCAGTATTGGTGGCCTGGTATGAAGAAAGACATTGCCTTACACGTTTCCAAATGCCTTACTTGTCTTAAGGTTAAGGCTGAACATCAACATCCCTCTGGATTGTTGGAGCAACCAGAGATTCCAGTTTGGAAATGGGAAAACATTGCCATGGATCTTGTTACCAAACTTCCGCGCATTAAGAAAGGTCGTGATGTTATTTGGGTAGTTTTTGATCGTCTAACCAAATCCGCGCATTTCTTGCCAATCCATGAGGATCTATCTTCCGACAAGCTTGCAAAAATCTATGTGGACGAGATTGTATCCCGTCATGGCGTTCCTTTGAACATTATTTCTGACAGAGATGCTCTATTCTCATCTCGTTTTTGGAGAACCATGCAATCTGCTATGGGGACCCAACTTAATTTGAGCACAACTTATTATCAGCAAACAGAAGGTCAATCTGAAAGAACAATCCAGACTTTGGAGGATATGCTTTGAGCTTGTGTGATCGATTTTGGTGGTAGTAGGGATTCGTATCTTCCTTTGATTGAATTCTCCTACAACAATAGTTATCACTCCAGCATCAACATGGCTCCTTTCGAAGCTTTATATGGTCGAAAATGTCGTTCACCAGTCTACTGGAATGAGATTGGTGAGGCTCAGCTTACTGGACCTGACCTCATTCTAGAGACAACATATAAGGTTAAGAAAGTTCGCGATAACCTTCAGACAGCTCGAAGCCGTCAAAAGAGTTACGCGGATCGACGACGCAAGCCCTTGGAATTTCATGTCGGTGATCGCATTCTACTCAAGGTTTCACCTCGGAAAGGTGTGATCAGATTTGGAAAGACAGGAAAACTTGCACCTAGATATGTTGGACCATTCAAGATCGTCGAAAGAATCGGTAAGGTAGCCAACAGACTTGAGTTACCTCCTGAACTTGGAAATTTTTATCCGACCTTCCACGTATCCAATCTCAAAAAGTGTTTAGCTGATGAAAATCTCTACATACCACTTGATGAAATTCGAGTTGATGACACGTTGCATTTTGTTGAGAAACCTATGGAAATCATGGAACGCGAAGTCAAATGGCTCAAACGCAAGCGCATTCCACTTGTCAAAGTTCGCTGGGAATCTAAATGTGGACCAGAATTTACTTGGGAACTTGAAGATCAAATAAAGGCGAAATATCCGCATCTATTCTCACAAGTTTCCTCTAAATAAATTTCCGGACGAAATTTACACAAGTAGGGGAGACTGTGACATCTGTGCTTGTAATCATTGTATAAACTCTAATCAGTTCAATTATCAATAAAACAATGTGATTTGACCCCAATATTTGTTTATTTATGTTTAACATTTTGCACGTTTCGATTTTTGTTCAATTTCAAACTCTGTATCGTTTTCTGGAAAGTTATAAGCAAACTGATGCGTAAACGCAATCAGTTTAACATGACAAACACTCCGTAACATCAATATATGCTTAACATACCTTAAATAACCTTTACATAACTTAGAAATAAGTTTTGAAGTCTTTGGTATGGCAAAATCAAGTTTATTCGATCGCAGGGACTATTTATGTAAAACTGTGAAAGTATACCGATTCGTATGGTAACAAACATTCCGGAACTTGATCATAAGTTAAACATACCATAAATAACCTTTACATAGCTTAGAAATAGGCTTTGAGGGGTTAGGTGTGCAAAAATAAACTTTTTGGTCAAAACAGGGACTAAAAGCGTCAAAAAGTGCATAAGTTTGCATTTACGCGCATATCTTACGTTCCGAATATATCCGGACATCCAAAAATTTATGTAATCATTAAAATATTTTATATTAGTGATTGGCATGCTAAAATTCCATTCGTTTCGTAATTTGGATTGTTTTCCTGTCCGTTCGTGTTTCGTCGTAATTAACCGAACAACGCAATCGTACGGCCAAACGAACTGACATCCAAGATGTTTTGAGCATGTTTCATGTTCCCTATACTTTAACTTCATTATAGAGCCTTGAAATGAGGTTAACGGGTATTAAACGTGTCAAAAATGCATCGAAAAGCAAGTTTTACACATTCAATGACCAATTCTGTCAATCTGCCAAAGATGTCCCTCGCGGGGCGCGTAAGAGCGGGCTTCCTCTTATGCGGGGCATGACAGCTGCCCAGTTCAGCAAAATATTTTTATCAATTCAGTAGCTGGTTTATGGTTTTGGACATTTTTTTCTTCATACAATGAGCTTGTTTTAGGCACTCATAGCTTTACAAATCAGTGGGCACACATGGAGGACCAAGATTGAAGCTCGTAATCCAAGAAACGATCCTAACGGTTGTCCGAAATTTATAAATACCCACCTTGAATTCTTTCAATCCTCACACCTTGATTCAATTCTGCTCTAAGTTGGAGTTTCCACACTTCATAACTGAGCAACTTGAATCAAATCTCCATTTGCTTGGACCTCTTGTAAGTTTCTTCCATTCTTTTATGCATTTTCAAGCACGAAAGTCAAACAGTGTTTGACTTTCTGCATTGACCAGTCAATGGTCAACACGAAGTTCGTTTGAACTTCGCAACGTGAGCGTAATCATGATGGTCATAGTCCTTTGTGACTATACCTACTGATTACCACGTTATTTAGGCATAATGAAGAGTCATAGTTTCGGTCAAAATATGTGTTTATGCGTATTTTGCAACCAAACTATTCTTGGGTATCAAAACCCTTTGTTTTGATATCAAACTTGTTTTCTAACTTCGTTAAACATGTTTTAACATGTTTAACTCGTCACTTTTATTTTAGTGCTTATATAGGGTCGTAAGATAAGCGGTCTAAACAACCGCTTAGACTTTCGAACCCAACCCGTTTGGTCGATCATTAGGATCAGACCAAACATATTTTGTGACCATAGTTGTATGATAGGTAGTTTATATGCCTTAAGAAAATGACCAAAATGCCCTTTTTGCGCATAAATTCATTTTAAGCATATGTAACTTAAATTTTGACATCTAAACTGAGTAGGCAACATTATTAGACTTGTTAAGGCATATAATACTTGTCATAAGATTAGTATGGCGGTCCAAACGCGTTTTACGCGAACGACGCGTTAAGGTAGCGTAAGCTACCTAAACGAGTCGTAATGGGTCGTAAGCACTTAGGATAGGTTCTTATTTAGAATGTAGGCTTTGTTAAACCATGTTACATGAGTTCCTATGCTTATTTGGTTTACGAAACCACATTCTATCCGATCTTCCGATTTAGGTCCGGTTTATTAACATAGTTACCTATATTAGGTGCCGATTGATTCCGTGATCCTTCTCGCTTTGCTTGGTTGTTATTCAAGGACTTCTAAGCATTCTCAAGTGAGTACATAGACCCCTCTTTTACTATTTTCAAATATTTTGGGGTGAAACACATGTGCCTACTTGTTACTTTCGTGTTTTTCATGCTTTCATAACATATGCTTGCTATGTTCATTAGTACACATATAGTACATGATTTCATCCATGTTTTTACTATGTATGTTTTATTAACATGCTAGTACATTGATTTTATAAACACATTTGTTTCATATGTTTATTTTAGCATATGTACACATTGATTTACATCACATTTTTGCTACCTATGTTCATTCAGCATACTTAGAACATTGTTTACACATAACATGCTTACATTTGGTATGACATTTGGTTTGTTTAATGGGACAAAAATGCATTCATTAACATTGATCACGCCGCTCGGTAGTAAGTAGTGGTACCATAGGAATTGACAACTCCCATTCCCGACTTCCTAGGTTTGTTTAGAAGTAGGAAATGACTGAATCCAATATTCATAAATTTTGATAAACCTTTAATTTGTTTAAGGGTTTGCTTTCATAGTCGCAAGGCTTGAATGTATGCGTTTTAACATTCCCGCATAGATGTTTGTATCAATAAAGCATTTATTTTTACAAAACATAACTTTTGATTAAATTATGATTTATTTCATTACATTGTTTTGTGCATTTTACCTATGGTTTTAGTTGACACATTTCACTTGCCACACATAACATTTGATTACCTATTACATGATTTACATTTGAGATTAAACATTGTTTACACATAAACATTTTGACATTTGTTTAAACAAGACATTTTGGTGGTTTGTTTGGGTAAGTGATTTAAATAACGAGGCGTGTGTAATATGATAAAATCACGGTGGATATGCCGCTGGTACTTCCTATATATAAGTGCTTTTATGATATTACATGTCGTAGCATTATTTAAACCATTTCAATTTAGACACATTACATTTTATACAAAGAACATATCTTCACAAGACATTGTTTTACAAACAACACATCTTTTACAAATTCATTTTACTTGGTTATTTATTTAACCACACATCTTTCTTTTGTATCATCTAATTTCTTATCGATTTTCATATGATTTACAAAGGAAAACATTATATAAGATTCATGACTAACTTTTTGTTAAACATTTCTTTCAAATACAAGTCATGAATCCTAAATCAATAAACCTATGTATCTCACAGGCATTTTTATGCTGACGTACCTATTTTCACATGTGTTTTCAGGAGCTGATGCATAGGAAGGATCAAGATACACTTAGGCGGACCTATGCCTTAGTGACATAAAATGAAGCTAGACTAGTTTAATTATGTTGTGTACTCTTTGTTTCCGTTGTAACCCCTTTGTTTATAAATAAAATGAAACTTTAATTACCATGGTTGTGAAACTTTAATTATATTGTGTACTCTTTGTTTCCGCCGCGGTTTGTTGTTTTACGCGGTCGGGGTGTGACATAGAGCTAGAGAGAGAAAGTGGCGTCGTGATTCAGGTGCTTGTACGTTTTCAGAATTATCAATAGAATCACAGATTATATTACGTCGTGTGTGTTTGGTCGCGTTCGTGTATGGATTCCGCACGTTACACGAGTCGGTTCACAATTGTTTTGGAAACAACTGATACGCTTACGCGACAATATGAAATAAAGCAACAAGTTGTTAACTCTTATATTGAGGATGTTGCTAAGCTAAAGCGTCAAATAGCTGATTTAGAACAAGATAACAACAAGTTACACAGTTATCATGCTTCTTCATATGTTCTTGAGCACATTTTCAATCTAAAACCGGATGGTAAGGATTCTGAGCAAAATAAGAAAGGCATTGGCTCAGAGTATCATCAGGTTCCACCACCGTTTGAGGAAAAACTCACGTTCTATGATGACGAGAAGGTGGAAAAAGCCATCAACATGGTCGATCAATTGCCAGATAACATTGACATAACCTATTCCAAATCTGATGATTCTAGTGATTCAGAGGTGGTAGGTAAGGTCGTTGAAAGTGTCTTGAAAGAAGAGACGGTTGAAACAGGTAAATCTGAATCACATGATGAAAATGAAGGTAGTTTTCATGAAGGTTATCTGAAAAACTCAAAATCTGAGAAAAAAGCGTATGAAGATTCAATAGGATTGGTTTATACCATGATTGGATCGGACAAATTATTCTCAGATCTTTAAGTCTCGATTCAGAATGTGATTTCAGAAAACATTGACAAAGTTTTCAAGATGATTGAAATTGAAAAGTCTAAAATTTCAAAGTTTGCTGGAAAGAGTCACAAAACTTTTTATAACAAACCTGGTTTCAAAAAGAAAAACATGAAGGCTGGTTTGGGTTATAAAAAGAAACAGAATTGGAAAAGAAATGAAACTCCAAATTATCAACAAAAGATGAACTTTGTTCACGGAACAAGTTTAGAAGAAGAGAAAGAACTCCAATTTAGACGACAGTCTAATGAAGAGTTCTACGCTCAGAAAAAGCAACAACAACAGGTCAAATATGTGTCCAAGAGAACATGTTTCAAATATGACATCTTGCTCGTAAGTGTCCAAATCTGAAACCTGTTGGTGTTCAAACGAAAAAGAAGAGTGATGATGTTGAAAAACATAAATCTGAGGATGTGAAACAAAGGTCAACCAGATTTGATTCAAAACAAACTTAGAGATAGAATACAAACAAGTTTGCTTTGAATCAAACTTGGAAATCAAACCCGAAAAGGTTCGATTCAAGACAAACCTGGAATTCTCACACACCCAGATTTAGAACAACACAAAGTTGGAAAACAACTGTCGATGCAACAAAACCAAATCAGTTTTGGAAAACAAAAGTTGTTGAAAATCAAAATGTTTAAAAGGATTCATATTTTTACAAAAGAGGTGCTCCAAAAGGTCAAACGTGGACAGTTAAGAAACAAGTGACTTCTGTGAATGACGAAAAATTGAAGTCAAAAATGAAAAAGTTTGTTCTTAAAATGACAAAGATTTTCCAAGATTGAATGAAGCTTATTGTGTTGAAATGCCTAAGGTCAAACAGACCTGGGCTAACTTGTTCAAGTGATTGAATTAGTTGAATGTGCAGGTGATCAAGACAATTGGATGTCAACCAGATGAGTGCCGGAGTAGCCTGGCACGAGAGGAAAAGGCTGCTGAACCCTGCATCTAAAATCAAGGAGTTTGTTTGATTTCTGTACATAAATAAACCATATTTCAAAAACCCTAAAAATTTAAAAATTTAAAAACCAAAAATATGTTTTATTTTGTCAAAAACTTGAAAAATAAAAAATATGTTTGTTTTTAAATTTTGTCAAATATTCAAAAATTTACAAAAATATGTTACTTGAATATGCCGAAACCCCCACGGCGGAACAAACATGATTAATTTCACAAAATTGAAAAACGGTTTTCAAACTGTCAAAAATCAATGTGTTGTAAATCACGGGGGTATATTTTCTGCAAAACAGAGCATGAAAAGCAGAAAATGGATGGAGAGACAAAGCTATCAGTATCAGGTTGTCAAATTTTCTTTAAATGTTTTGAATTTTAGCGGGAGTAAAAATTCCAGAAAATCCAAAAACATTAGAAAATTTGAAAATGCCAAAAACATGATAAAATTCAAATTGAGTTTTTGTGTAAAAAGAGGAAATGATAGTACATCAGTTAGACAATCACAGTACGCTAAAGAATTGGAAAGTTAAAATGTGATAAACGGTCTCACTGATGATGTGCCAGTAGGTTTTTACACGCTTAGTAGATTGTTGTCGAGATATAAACCTAAATATCAAATACTTACTTATCTCGTGGGGAACATCTCTCGGATATATGGATAACCCCCGAAATCTTGTTTGAGAGATTGCTTGATTCTGAGATACTAGGTCTTTATACTGTTTGATATCTGGGGTATTATACATGGTCTTCTGATATTGCGGAAGCAATGGCCTAGACCTCGTATAATACTTTATGTGCTTTAAAAGCTTACCCTCTGCATAAAAATTGAAAAATATCGAAAGATATGAATCAATTGCAGTTGAAGAAAAGATTCCCTAAAGGGAACACACCTAAAGTCGAGCCTTCATCTCTTTGACTGAACGGAAGTTCATACCTGAGCTCTCAAGGTCTCACATTAACCCAGAGTACAGATATCAAATTGGTATACTCAACTGTAAGACTAAATCTAGGGAATTTTGATACGGGAGTGTATTCTGAGGTGGGACACGCGAATAAGTTTAAGTCCTTAAAACACTAATCTCGTATCTCGAATCAATTGAACTTTGTGTGAAAATTTAAGTGGATCAGTATGCTGACAATCTAAGTGAATCGTTTAGAACTTAAAGTGTTTGAAGCTCAACGGTACTAGTGATTTGTAAAAAAACTGGTATGATCCTCTGACGCGAACTCAAACAAAAATATTGTCCGTAAATATGTTTCTGAATATTTATTTACTGCTTTATGTTTTAGAAAATACAAAAAGATTTTTTTATTTCATTTTATTTTCGACAACCGATGTCTGAGTGCTGAGTTTCAAAATCTAAGTATGTTAATCATGTTTCTGAAAATAAAACAAGTTCATTAATTTGAAACTTGAAGTTTTTAATCAAAAATCAAAAATAGTTTGTGATATCTCCAAGGTCATTAATTTGGACTTGGATGATTAACTGTGAGGGATTTGGATTCTTAAGTTCTGGAAATCTATTGTAAAGAGCTAGGTTTTGATTTTGGATACTTAATACTGCCAATCTATAAAGCATTTTGATAGGGGGAACGAAGTCAAGTTAATCCTGGATATACTCATATTATTATATTTTAGAGCCGGGATCTTGTTTAAAAATTTTAAGAGCCAGGTGACGATTCCTGGATAATCGAAAACGCTTTGCTGTCGTATATTTGAATTGTTTTAGCTTATGTTGAGAGAGCCAGGTTTTCAATACTGGATGATTCAAAATGTTTTTACTTATAAATGTTTGAGAAATTGCAGATGTTATTCCAGATTACGATCCCGATAGCCGAGCCTAAGGGGGAGTCTGAAGACGAGCTCGGCGCAAGGGGGAGCTTGTAACCAGAAAGCCAGGTGTTAATCCCAAAAGCACGAAAGCTTGACGAAAGGGGGAGCCTGAAGAAAGAGTCTACTGAAAGGGGGAGCTGAAACTAAAGACAGATGCACGGGGATTCTGTTCGAGCAAGAGGGAGTCTATGTTGCTGAAGTTATGATAAAGCTTCAAGAAGACTCAGAGAGAGAGAGAGAGAAAGACAAGACGCTACGAGATTGATTGCAGCAATATCCAAGGGGGAGTCTGTTAGTGCATTTATGTCTATCGCCTTCGTCAATTCAATTCGTAGCAGAAACTGAAGAAATCTACACTTTATAGTGTAATAAGTAGGGAAAAGGCAATGTGGCAATATTGTAATCAATGAGTTTTCTCATTAAAGCCTTGGCCAATAAATAGAACCCTTAGGGTTAGCTTTAGAGACTTTTGACTTTTGCCATATTTGAGATTTGGAGATCTAGAGCTAGAGAGAGAAAATCTAGAGAGAGAAAGTGGCGTTGTGATTCAGGTGCTTGTACGTTTTCAGAATTATCAATAGAATCACAGATTATATTACGTCGTGTGTGTTCGGTCATGTTCGTGTATGGATTCCGCACGTTACACGAGTCGGTTCACAATCGTTTCGGAGTTGAAAACCAATCCTACAATCGCTAACTTCTCTAAAATCGATGTTCCTCTCACCTCCTTAACGCGTAAAGACAAGCCTTTTATTTGGGGAACCGTGGATGCCTTTCAAACTCTCTAGCGTATGGTTTGCAACGCTCCCGTACTCGTGTTGCCCGATGGAAACGATGACTTTGTTGTTTATTGCGATGCCTCCAACCTAGGTCTTGGTTGTGTTCTTATGCAATGAGACAAGGTTATCGCATACACGTCTCGCCAATTCAAGGTCTATGAGAAGAACTACACAACCCACGATCTCGAACTCGGTGCAGTTGTTTTTGCGTTGAAGATTTGGCGACACTACCTTTACGGTACCAAGTGTACGGTCTTCACCGACCATAAGAGCATGCAACACATCTTGAACGAGAAGGAACTAAACATGCGCCAACTTAGATGGGTTGAACTTCTCAACGACTATGACTGTGAGATACGCTACCACCCAGGCAAAGCAAACGTCGTTGCTGACGCTCTTAGCCGACGAAGCTATTTACATAGTGTTCGAAATGTTCAAGCCCAACACAACCTCGAAGCTCTCATTTGCGATGCTCAACACGCCTGTTTTCTCGAGAACACTTTGAAGGAAGAAAGAATCTGCGGAACCGAAAATCAACTAGTGAATAAACCGAATGGTATCTTTCACTATCTCGACCGTATTTGGATCCCTAGTCGCAATAATCTCCGAGAGATTTTGCTGACTGAAGCCCACAAATCCTGATACTCCATTCACCCTAGTGCCGACAAGATGTATCAGGACCTTCATGCCAGGTATTGGTGGCCAGGAATGAAGAAGGATATCACCCTCTACGTTTCGAAATGCCTAACTTGCTCGAAAGTTAAGGCCGAACATCAACAACCCTCTGGCTTACTCGAACAACCCAAGATTCCGATGTGGAAATGGAAGAGTATAGCTATGGATTTCGTTACGAAACTCCCTCGCACTCCATCAGGTCACGATAGCATTTGGGTTATCATTGATCGTCTTACGAAATCTGCTCACTTTATACCGATACGAGAAGACTTCAGGGTAGAACGATTAGCACGAATCTATACCGACGAAGTCATTTGTCGACATGGGACGCCTCGTGACATCATCTCTGACCGCGATGGTCGATTTACCTCACGTCTCTGGGAGACATTCCAATCCGCACTCGGTACGACTCTTAATCTTAGTACCGCATTTCATCCCCAGACCGATGGTAATACTGAGCGCACGATCCGCACCCTTGAAGACATGCTTCGTTCGTGCGTTATAGATTTTGGTGGTAATTGGGATTCGCATTTACCTTTAGAAGAATTCTCGTACAATAACAGTTATCACGCTAGTATACAAATGGCACCCTTTGAGGCATTATATGGAAGAAAATGTCGATCGCCGATAAACTCCGCAAGCCCCTTGAGTTTGAAGTTGGTAATCACGTACTCCTAAAGGTTTCACCTTGGAAGGGGGTGATCCGATTCGGCAAGAAAGGAAAGCTAGCGTCATGATACGTGGTTCGCTTTAAAATTCTGGAAAGAATTGGCAAAGTGGCCTACCGACTTGAATTACCGGAGGAACTCAGGAACGTACATCCGACCTTCCACATCTCGAACCTCAAAAAGGGCCTAGCTGAAGAGAATCTTCACGTGCCTCTCGAAGACTTACAAGTAAACGAGACTCTGCACTTTGTGGAAAAGTCAGTTGAAATCATGGACCGAGAGACCAAGAAACTTCGACGATCTCGCATTCCTATAGTGAAGGTTCGTTGGGAAGGCAAACGCGGCGCCGAGTTCACTTGGGAACTCGAAAGTGATATGAAGGCTGAATATCCATAGCTATTTGTTACGCCTGCTCCTTAATTTCGGGACAAAATTTCCTAAAGTAGGGAGGCTGTAACAACCCGACTTTTCGGATCGTTACTTGTCGCTGTCTTTATTTGTAAACTCTTGTACTCTTGGGATTCGATTAACGCAATGGGTTAAAACTATATTTTCAACGCATTTTTAAACGCATATTACAATGCTTATTATAACTCTTATCACTTAAACGCATTTTATCGCATTTTACATCGCTTATTTAGACTAAACGCTATCGCAACGCAGACTCGAAACGCGGATTTAATTGTATTATGTGTGTTATTTGTGTGATTATATGTTTAATCTTATACGGTTATCAACGCAACGCTTATACGCTTATACGCTCAAACGCTCACTTGCAACTCGATTAAACGCAACGCAACGCTTAACAAATGAACCAAAGTTGGAAAACTAACTCGCGCGAACTCGGCCATTCGAATGACCTTCCGTCCGATTGGTTATCCGCCCGGATGACCATCTGACCGAATGGAGCCATCCGAACGCTGCCACTCGCCACCGACTTAACCTCCGCTCTTCCCCTATAAATACTAGTCGTACACCCTCATTCTCAGACTTTGACACTCCCATTCGCTCCCCAAGATTCTGTCGCGATTCAAGGCTAACTTGTAAGCTTTTTCTCTCAAATCTTCTACAATCTTCATCTCTAATAACTTCTACACCATCTTCTTCATCAAAATCACAAACACTCACTAACTTTTTCTTGAAATCACTTATTAGGACCTCTTGAAGGTGGATTCCACTCGTTTTGCTTAGGCCAACTGTTGTGGAAGCATCGTTCAATCGAGATTGGTTCTAGATATAAAGGATTTCACACTTTTCAACTTAATCACGGAAGATTTCATTACTTTTTCATCTGATTTCAACTCTTCTTCAGTTTTTTCATAATATTGATGGAATCTGGACTCAATCAGACTCTCGACTCGTTCCTTAGTCGAAGGCCGGCTTGAAAATGAATTTCCACCGGAGAGATGGACCGATTAACGGGTCAAACATGAAACTTCATCAAAAACAGCACGTCTATCCGAATGGGTTGGGCCCATCCGACCGAATGAACTGAACTTGTTATTTTTCCGTTGTTTGATACGTTGTCACACCATCTCCGTTAACTTAGAAAATTTTATAAAAAAAACTTCAAAGTACAGATCATCCGCCCGAATGGCCATCCGTCCGGATGACCATCCGACTGGACGACCTGTCCCTGACAATCTCCATTGTTTAAACGCTTTTAACTAAACTCCGAACTCTAAAGTTTTGCAAACAATCACATTCTATTCGAATAGTCATCCGTCCAGATGGAACCCATCCGTTCGGATAAACTGTTGAACACTTATTCCATCCGACATTCTGTTTACGACCATTCAACCCTGAGGAAGACTTATGCTTCTGTTTCTGTGCACAGGCTGACCCGACGCTCCCTTAATTCCAATCCAGACTGTGTTTACTCGTTAAACACACACTATGAGTATACTCGAACCCATTTTTGTTTAACGCACTTTTGGGTGTTACATACGTTCTATATCAAAAGACAACACACAACGCAAACACTTATTAAACGCTAACCTCTCCTGCATGCTATACGTGATTTGTTGAATGCTTGTTACTATGCTTATACAGTGTTACACTAGACCACCTCTAGCAACGATAGTACTATAGTTTGGACTCAGCACCCGTGTGACAGGGGTTGCTAGGGACCACATTACTTTACTTCACGGGTTCGCTTCGGTGAACATGTGCCGCGCATACTCTACAATGCAATCTCGTGGTTAGGTTGTATCATTGTTGATAGTTACATGATTCGCCCGTTACGTGTTACATGCTGGTTATGCGAGAATGCTTTTCGTACTATTATTATGCAAACTTGTGTACTCACCTTTAATTTATGTATTGAGTTTTATTTTAACGTATGTGACAGGTTGATGGAATGTTATGCTGAAATCAAGATAGTCAGTCTAGAAACTCATCTAATAGAAATCTAGGTTGTCGGACTTGTTTTGTTTAAGAGATGTGACTCTTTTATAATTGTTCGTGGAATGTTTGTTTATTGGTATGGGACAATGAACCTTTTAAATATTGCCATTTAAAAGTTGTTATGGATTCTCTTGAGCAATCTGGTTCGCCTAGTGCTGGGCCCCGATGTTTCCTCCATCGGTTGGGGTGTGACTTACACGACCTTGATTCGTTAATACCTTGATGACCTTGATTCGTAGGAATCAAGGTTGATTCGTACGAATCAAGGTTGATTCGTATGAAAACTTTCAGCGTGCAACTAGTTATGTTCAACACGGTTTCAGAAGATGAACACAATTTCAGATTCGTAATCAACTTCCTTGATTCCTTGTTTCTTGATCCGTGTAAAGTCTGATGTTGATTCGTATAAAACTTGTTTGTTCTAATTCCAGATTTGTTCCAAACGTATGCAAAATCTTATGAACTGTTGTTGATTCGTACTAACTATTCAGCACACAAATGTGAATCAACGTAGATTCGTAACAAGCAATGTTGATTCGTAACAAGCAGTGTTGATTCGTAACAACTGAATCAGTGAAATCTGGATCCGTGATAAAAAATTTACCCTTGATTCGTACGAATCAACTCTTGAATAACTAGACTCGTAACTACACACCCCTAGATTTGTACGAATCTACTCAACATAACCAGATTCATATGAACAGTTCAGCGCAAACACACTTACTTTCATCAGGTTTTTCATCGATTTAACCAAGAAATACTCTGAATTTGATTCTAAAAATTTGTAGGGTTTATCAAAACACATTTTCGCACATAATATCAAAAATTCAAACATTTTTATCCGTGAAATCAGTGTAGATCTGAGATTTAAAGATGAAAAAATGAAGAATATGAGTAGAAGAAGAAATGTGACGAATTTGATTCTGAATCTGATAAAATCACTTGAATTCTTGTATCTTGAATCCGTGCAATCAATCTCTAACTCTGATACCACTTGTTGATTCGTATTCAGACCGAATTGGTAACACCGATGACTGCGTAGATCATGTATCACGTGCGGAATCTGTGTACGTGAGTGGATCAGACACAAGAATGTAATTATAATGCCTTTTCTATTGATGATGTAACAATTTACAACCTTTAAAACACTTGTGTATAACTTTCTCTCTTTAGATCTCTAAAACCTCTCCAAGTTCTAAAAAATTCTAAAATGTTAAGACATTCCTCCTATTTATAGGGGATGTCCATCCTTACCGACATGTAAGCCCTTTCATAAGGATGGACTTCTAAACTAAGGATGTACATTTATTTCCTATATTTAACACTACTAAACCATGTCTTGAACATTTCTCAACTACGATACGTGATTGACGAAGGTGATAGACATACTGCACTCACACAAACAAACCCTTTAAAGGATGTCTCCTGAAATGGAAAATAAACGCCATCGTCCGTTTGTGTCCGAACGACGACGTCGAAGCTGCTCTAAAGATAAAGGGATGGGGGAGATGTCACACCCCAACCGATGGCGGAAACATCGGAGTGAGACGAAATCAAGATTGTAAGAGACTTCATAACAGCTAATTGTGATAAGTATTTAAAATAACGATTTTTCATTTCATGCTAAAGATAATACATCGTTTCAAAGGAAAATACAACATTTAGAACGTATCTAGTCCATCCTACTTGATTTCTTTTCCACGCATCAAAATCAAGCTCCTGCAATATATATTAAAGTAACATGTCAATTGTAACATCTGTGCTTGTAATCATTGTGCACAGTTCTTTCATCAATAAAAGAATGTTATTTGATCCCAAGGTTTGTTTGGTTGTGTTTTACATTTTTCATGTTTTGACTTTTATTCAATTTCAAACTCTATATCGCTTTCTGGAGAGTTATACGCAAACTGGTGCGTAAACGTAATCAGTTTAATGCGACAAATACTCCGGAACATCAAAATATACTTAACATACCCTAAATAACCTTTACATAACTTAGAAATAAGTTTTAAAGGCTTTGGTATGGCAAAAACAAGTTAATTCGCTTACAGGGACTAAACTTGACAAACTGCGAAAGTATGCCAATTTGAACTGTAACGAACATTCTGGAACATGACCATAAGTTAAACACACCTTAAATATCCTCTATACAGCTTAGAAATAGGCTTTGAGGGGTTCGGTGTGCTAAAATAAACTTTGGGGTCATTCAGGGAGTAAAAGCGTCAAAAAGTGCACAAGTTTGCACTTTCGCGCATAACTTACGTTCTGAATACATCCGGACATCCAAAAATTTATGTAAGCACTAAAATATTTTATTTTAGTGTTTGGCATGAGAAAAATCCATTCGTCGCGTCATTTGGATCGTTTTTCGCGCTTATGCGCATTCCGTCGTAATTAAGCGAACATCGCGATCGTACGACCAAACGAACCAACATCCGGCATATTTTTGAGCATGTTTCATGTCCACAATGTTTAGGCATCATTTTAGGGCCTTAACGTTGGTTAAACGGGCCTTAAACATGTCGGAAATGGCCTTAAACACCAACAGGGACCTAAACTGTCAATTCAGCAAAGTTTCTCCTGATCAGAGGACCCAGACGGCCCGTGTAAAACCAGGGTGTATCTTTACGCGGCCCGCGTCAGGCTCCCAGAACAGATTTAGTGAATTTAGCAGCTGTTAACAGCCTTTCAAACACCCCAAAGGCCAAGGCCACTTGTCAAACTCTTATGGTGGGGGCAAAATGAGCTACCACAACTTTCCGACAAGTGTACGGGCGAGATCAAGACACGTTATCCAAGAAACGATCTTAACGGCTCTACGAATCCTATAAATACCCCTTGCCTTCACTTGCAAAAACCCACTAGAATCCTGATTTGAGAAGCTCTAAGTTGAAACCTTTGTTTCATACCTGAGCTACTTGAATCAAGATTAGCATTCGGGGACCCTTCGTAAGTATTCCTTCGTTCTTTTATTGCTTTTCGAGTCCGAGAGTCAAACTTTGTTTGACTTTCTGCGTTGACCAGTTTATGGTCAATGCGAAGTTCGTTTGAACTTCGCAACGTGATTGTAATCACGATGGTTATAGTCCTTTGTGACTATGCCTACTGATTACCACGTTGTCTAGGGTCGTAAGGGTAAGCGATCTAATAAATCGCTTATACCTTCGAACCCGACCCATTTTGGTCGATCATTAAGATCCGACCAAATACTTTAGGACCATAGCATATAGGGAATAACCTTCCGAGGTTATACCCTATGGTCACATCGTTTGAGTAGTTGTATGATAGGTAGTTTATATGCCTTAGGTAAATTACCAGAATACCCTTTTCATGTATAATTGGTAATTAAGCATATGTAACCTAAACTTTTGTCACATAACTAATTTTGTAACATGTTTAGGCATATAACACTTGTCATAGGGCTAGTTAGACGTCTCGAGTGCGCTTTTGCGCCCACGACGCGTTGAAGTAGCATAAGCTACCTTAATGGGTCGCGATGGGTCGAAAGCACTTAGGTTAGGTTTCATTTATTATGTAGGCTTTGTTAAACCATATGACACGAGTCTCTATACTCGTTTGGTTTACGAACCCTCATTTTATCTAAATCCTCCGATATAGGTCCGGTTTATTACCATAGTTACCTATATTTAGGTGTCGTTTGATATCTGTGATCTCTAGCATTGTTTGGTTGTTACTCAAGGACTACTAAGCAATCTCAAGTGAGTACATAGACCCCTCTTTTACTGTTTTCCAAACTGTTTTGGGGTGAAACACATGTGCCTACTTGTTACTTTCATGCTTTCCTGTTTTCACATCATATACATGCTATGTTCAATAGTACACTTATAGTACATTGTTTTACATTACATTTTATGCTATGTGTGCCCATTGTGTGCATACTTAGTACATTGTTTTACATTACATTTCATGCTATGTATGCCCATTGTGTGCATATTTAGTACAGTTGTTTCACGTCACATGCTATGTATGTCTATTGTTGCATAATTAGTACAGTTGTTTCACGTCACATGCTATGTATGTCTATTGTTGCATACTTAGTACAGTTCACATGCTATGTATGTCCATTTGTTGCATACTTAGTACAGTTGTTTTCATCACATGCTTACATTTTGTTATGACATTTGGTTTGTTTTGATGGATCAATATACATTCATTAACACCGATCACGCCGTTCCTGAAATCCTAGGTTTGTTTGGATTGGAAGGAATGACCGAATTCGATATACATAACTTAGATAAACCTTTAATTTGTTTAAGGGTTTATCGCCACAGTCTCAAGGCTTGAATGTATGCATTCTCACAATACCGCATAGATGTTTATATCAGTATAGCATGCATTTGTTCCACAAAACATAGCTTTGATTTAAACCAAGTTTTACTTCAATACTTTGTTTTTGTGCATATGGTTTAGTTGATATATTTCACTAGCCATACATATAATTTTGGTTACACATTACATGATTTACATTTGACACATGAACATTATTGACATTAGTTACACATTACATGATTTACATTTGACACATGAACATTATTGACATTGGTTATACATTACATGACTTACATCTTGACATAAACATTTTGACATATTATTCAATACGTTTGGCAATTGGTTTAAACATAGACATCTTACATTGTTGGTTTGGTTTGAGTAAGTGATTTAAGTAACGAGGCGTGTGTAATATGATACAAGCATGGTGGATACGCCGCTGGTACTTCCTATATATAAGTGATTGTATGGTATTACATATCGTAGCGTTATTTGAATCATTTCAATTTGGACATATAACATTTTATATAAACAACTTATTTTCACAAGACATTGATTTACAAAACAACTTAATTTATACAAACTCATTTCACATGGTTATTCACTTAACCATGTGTTATTCTTTAATACATATATATCATTTGGTTTATTTATCACTGTTCAAATGATTTACAAGACAAAGCAAATTACAAGGTTCATGACTAAACATTTTCTTAAACAATAAGTCATGAATCCTATTTTCATAAACCTATGTATCTCACAGGCATTTTTATGCTGACGTACCTATTTTCACATGTGTTTCAGGATATGATGCATAGGATTTATCAAGATGCACTTAGGCGTACTTGGGCCTTAGCGACAATAAAAGATGCAAGACTAGTTATTTATGTTATGTTTCTCTGATTGTCAAGACATTGTAACTCTTTTATTTAATAAAACAATATTTCAATTTCCATGTGTTATGAAACAATGATTCTGTTACAACACTCCCCGACGTTTCCGCCATGTTTTGTTGTTTTACGTGGTCGGGGTGTGACAGAAAAGTTGGTATCAAAGCTCATGGTTATAGGGAATTAGGTTATTAGTAATGCTTTGACCTAGTCTATAACCTTCCTAGGACCCTAACGCGAGTTTACTTGCGTTTAGTCATAAAACAATACCGTCACCTATCCTTAGGCGACGATCGCAACAAGAACATAAAATTTCAAAACCGCTTTGAAAAAAACAATCATCTGTTGTATGATGATTGATTACTAGGTTTTGAACCCTCAGTTATAAGGTTTTGAACCCCTTTGAATTTTCAAAATCTCGTCAAAGTTTGGGTCATATAATGTGAACACGTGCAAACTGGAAGAGTGAATGCCTGTACCGTAAGTTTTCTGTCGAAGGCTAGAGTGTTCGTACAAATCCGCAGTATCGGACCAGTCAATCTTACCTGGGAACTCTTGGGGTGAGTGTTCACTTATAGGCGAGCATGTCTTCAGTGATACATTAATATGATCTGCTTACTTTGATTTGTCACCGTCTCATTTGTTTGCCTTAGGTAACAAACAAATGATTGCCAATTCTTATGCATTGCCATTCTGTTTTGTTTATCTGATAACCTTTCACTTGTTTCTTCCTATGTCTTTCATTTTCTTCTAGAATGTCTCTTCCTCTCAGCACCGGTCAAATGTCCGAGCGAACAGCCAAATTTGCCCAGCAAATAGGCGAAGTGATTCAGAAATCTGTGGATTTAGGCATTACCATGTATCAACTCCAGAATTAAACCACTCAAGAGTCGTCAAATGAAGCAAAAGTCAAGCCTGCACCAAAATCAAGGAAGCGTAAGGCTTCGAGGAAACCCGCTGCAGTTGCACCTAATCAAGCGGGACCTAGCCAGGTAGCGACACCACCTACTAAGAAGCAATACAAGGGAACGGCGCCATTATGCGACAAATGTAATGGGCATCACCAAGCTCACTTACAGTGTCGTCTGTGTGCATCATGTGGGCGAATTGGTCACCTAGCAAGTGCTTGTCGATGTAACCCAAACCAAGGTGGTCCAAATCAACCACAAGCCAATCCTGCTCAAGCTCACTTTCCGCCTGGATCGTGCTACAACTGTGGCGAGACGAGCCATTTCAGGAACAAATGCCCAAAGCTTGCTAATGCAAATCCAACCCACGGATGAGCAGTTGGCTGATTAGAAGATGTTGTTGTCTTATGCTTTTGTTTCTTCTATTTCTTGTAATGTGAAACAATCTGTTTTGATTATAAATAAATGGTTGGTCACAATTCTGATATACAAGTGTAGTTACATGAGTAAATGGAAATTCTCTATGATACTTGTATTAAGGAACTATGTTCCTTACAAACTACTCTTGTGATTTCTCCCTTTCAAATGATCGCTCATGATTCCCTCGAAAATTTTAAGTACTCGTTTCACTCTAAGAAACAAAGTACAGAAAATAAAGTGACATTATGAGTAATCATGCTTCTGCACATATGTGCCTTTGAATCCTTGGTTAGATAACAAAGGGTATTTTCAAATCTCATACCCATTACGTTTTGATTTTTCAACATACACAGTACAAGTATTTCAAAAACAATCTTCATGACCTCAAAACATTTCATATAGTTTGAAAACAATTTTTTTTCTAATGCATTGTCTATGTTATTTCAGAAACATTGGTTATGTTTTCAAAAACAACCTTCATAATTTCAAAATGTTTCATATAGTCTGAAAACAATATTAACACAGTACATTTTCTTATCAAGTGCATGATTTCGAAAAGCATCATTCATGTCTTTCAAAAAACCTTGTACATAATTTCAAAATTTATCTCGCATGATTTTAAAACAAATTTTTAAAAATATATACCTACCTAATACACCTACTCTATGATTTCAAAGGTATTATATATAAGGTTTCAAAAACATTGAACACATTTTTAGAACCCCATGCATAGTTTTCCAAAAATATTTTTCTTCATACATTGACTTCACCTTCAAATTTCGCTTCATATGTCACCTTGGCATATCTAGCATCTCAACTTCATAAGCATTTTTACTTCATGTTTTGACTTAAGCACATCCAGTGCAAGGTTTCAAAACATCTTCAACTTCTAAAATCAATATGGGATCTTTTTATCTTCACACTTAGACCCTTTTGGATGATTATCATTCAAATCAGAGTCCTTAATTGGATTCCTTATGTACCTAAATTCGAACGTTTCGGTTCCTTATAATCGAAATCGAATTTTCTCTTCAAAAATCTTTCTATCTTTATAGTTAGATTCTTGATAATGTTTAAAGTACCAAATGAAATCCAAGGAATGGATTCCTAGTGTGCTTTAAATACATGTGCTCTATTAGCATAACAAATTTCTAGTTAAACAATTTTGTGGTTATGTGACTATGTGTTTATGCATCTTATGTTTTCTTTTATGCATTTTGTGTTTTTATACTCTGGGTATTCGTTATCCAAATCCTCGTAGAATCTTTCATATCTTCATATGAGGGATTCGTAGTAGGATATTCAAAAAGGTACTACCCTAAATCCTAAATGGGCTTCTATGTAATAGTTAAGACCCTTGGATTATATAGTACTATTCCATGATTCATAAGAGACCCTTTTAGTGGTCTAGTCAAAAAGATTGATTCAAAAATCTGGTTAAGAATGACATGTGATGATATAAGCTGAAAAGACTCCTTGGTTGTCTATTAAAATCATTTATTGATTTAATAAAAGGGACCCTATGGTGGCCTAGTCACACTCATCACAGGTTTGTTCATTTGGTTTTCCCCTACACATTATAAAATAGACTGTGTGAACTATGCAAGGAATTATCTAATATGGACGCGTACATAATTATGAAATTCAGTGCACGGAAACCACAGTAAGATTTATTATGTGTAAGAACCGATAGTGGCAACAATAACAAAATGTGAACAATGTATAGGAGGTATGGTGGACGCACCAATGACGCTTCATATACTTGTATATAAGTATCCCTCTTATATTGCAAGCATGATGTTATTAAAGTTACTAGAAGTTCAGAACCCTAACCAATGTTGTACGATCTTTTCAACTTCATGTTTTAAACTCTCACAAGTTTCCTCTAAATAAATTTCGGGACGAAATTTCCACAAGTAGGGGAGACTGTAACATCTGTGCTTGTAATCATTGTGACCAGTTCTTTCATCAATAAAAGAATGTTATTTGATCCCAAGGTTTGTTTGGTTGTGTTTTACATTTTTCATGTTTTGACTTTTATTCAATTTCAAACTCTATATCGCTTTCTGGAGAGTTATACGCAAACTGGTGCGTAAACGTAATCAGTTTAATGCGACAAATACTTCGGAACATCAACATATACTTAACATAACCTAAATAACCTTTACATAACTTAGAAATAAGTTTTAAAGGCTTTGGTATGGCAAAAACAAGTTAATTCGCTTACAGGGACTAAACTTGACAAACTACGAAAGTATGCCAATTTGAACTCTAACGAACATTCCGGAACATGAACATAAGTTAAACACACCTTAAATATCCTTTATATAGCTTAGAAATAGGCTTTGAGGGGTTCGGTGTGCTAAAATAAACTTTTGGGTCATTCAGGGACTAAAAGCGTCAAAAAGTGCACAAGTTTGCACTTTCGCGCATAACTTACGTTCTGAATACATACGGACATCCAAAAATTTATGTAAACACTAAAATATTTTATTTTAGTGTTTGGCATGAGAAAAATCCATTCGTCGCGTCATTTGGATCGTTTTTCGCGCTTATGCGCATTCCGTCGTAATTAAGCGAACATCGCGATCGTACGACCAAACGAACCAACATCCGGCATATTTTTGAGCATGTTTCATGTCCACAATGTTTAGGCATCATTTTAGGGCCTTAACGTTGGTTAAACGGGCCTTAAACATGTCGGAAATGGCCTTAAACACCAACAGGGACCTAAACTGTCAATTCAGCAAAGTTTCTCCTGATCAGAGGACCCAGGCGGCCCGCATAAAACCAGGGTGTATCTTTACACGGCCCGCGTCAGGCTCCCAGACCAGATTTAGTGAATTTAGCAGCTGTTAACAGCCTTTCAAACACCCCAAAGGCCAAGGCCACTTGTCAAACTCTTAAGGTGGGGGCAAAATGAGCTACCACAACTTTCCGACAAGTGTACGGGCGAGATCAAGACACGTTATCCAAGAAACGATCTTAACGGCTCTACGAATCCTATAAATACCCCTTGCCTTCACTTGCAAAAACCCACTAGAATCCTGATTTGAGAAGCTCTAAGTTGAAACCTTTGTTTCATACCTGAGCTACTTGAATCAAGATTAGCATTCGGGGACCCTTCGTAAGTATTCCTTCGTTCTTTTATTGTTTTTCGAGTCCGAGAGTCAAACTTTGTTTGACTTTCTGCGTTGACCAGTTTATGGTCAATGCGAAGTTCGTTTGAACTTCGCAACGTGATTGTAATCACGATGGTTATAGTCCTTTGTGACTATGCCTACTGATTACCACGTTGTCTAGGGTCGTAAGGGTAAGCGATCTAATAAATCGCTTATACCTTCGAACCCGACCCATTTTGGTCGATCATTAAGATCCGACCAAATACTTTAGGACCATAGCATATAGGGAATAACCTTCCGAGGTTATACCCTATGGTCACATCGTTTGAGTAGTTGTATGATAGGTAGTTTATATGCCTTAGGTAAATTACCAGAATACCCTTTTCATGTATAATTGGTAATTAAGCATATGTAACCTAAACTTTTGTCACATAACTAATTTTGTAACATGTTTAGGCATATAACACTTGTCATAGGGCTAGTTAGACGTCTCGAGTGCGCCTTTGCGCGCACGACGCGTTAAAGTAGCATAAGCTACCTTAATGGGTCGCGATGGGTCGAAAGCACTTAGGTTAGGTTTCATTTATTATGTAGGCTTTGTTAAACCATATGACACGAGTCTCTATACTCGTTTGGTTTACGAACCCTCATTCTATCTAAATCCTCCGATATAGGTCCGGTTTATTAACATAGTTAGCTATATTTAGGTGCCGTTTGATATCCGTTGCAACATCCGTGCTCGTAATCTTTATGAACAATTCAATTATCAATGAAACAATGTTATTTTATCCCAATGTTTGTTTGGTTGTGTTTTACATTTTTCATGTTTTGACTTTTATGTAATTTCAAACTCTATATCACTTTCTGGAGAGTTATACGCAAACTGGTGCGTAAACGTACTTATTTTAACGCGAAAAATACTCCGGAACATCAACATATACTTAACATACCTTAAATAACCTTTACATAACTTAGAAATAAGTTTTGAAGGCTTTGGTATGGCAAAAACAAGTTAATTCGCTTATAGGGGCTAAACTTGACAAACTGTGAAAGTATGCCAATTTGAACTGTAACGAACATTCCGGAACATGACCATAAGTTAAACATACCATAAATATCCTTTACATAGCTTAGAAATAGGCTTTAAGGGGTTCGGTATGCTAAAATAAACTTTTGGGTCTTTCAGGGACTAAAAGCGTCAAAAAGTGCACAAGTTTGCATTTTCGCGCATAACTCACGTTCTGAATACATCCGGACATCCAAAAATTTATGTAAGCACTAAAATATTTTATTTTAGTGTTTGGCATAAGAAAAATCCATTCGTCACGCCATTTGGATCGTTTTTCGCGCTTATGCGCATTCCGTCGTAATTAACCGAACAACGCAATCGTACGACTAAACGAACCGACATCCGAGATATTTTTGAGCACATTTTAAGTTCCCTATACTTTAACTTCATTTTAGAGCTTTGAAATGGGGTTAACGGGCCTTAAACGCGTCGGAAATGACCTTATAGCACAACAGGGACCAAAATTGTAAATCTGCCAAACTTGGCCCTTGCGCACCGTAAGGGTTTATTTGTTACGGTGCCCAAGCAGTGTCCAAATGCAGCAAATCTATTTTGGCTGCTGTTATCTGCCCCTAAACATTCTCCAAAGGTCAAGTGCCACTTGTTAAACTCTTGTGGTGGCCAAAATCAGTTACCACAACATTCCGACAAGTGTACGGGCTAGATCATTCCCTCTTCTCCAAGAAACGATCCTAACGGTGAACCGAAAACTATAAATACCAATCACATTTTCACTCATTTCTCACAAGAATCTGATCTTTTGTGCTCTAAGTTGAGACCTTTGTTTCATACCTGAGCTATTTTGATCTAGATTAGCATTCGGGGACTCTTCGTAAGTGTTCCTTCGTTCTTTTATTGCTTTTCGAGTCTGAAAGTCAAACTTTGTTTGACTTTCTGCATTGACCATCTTATGGTCAATGCGAAGTTCATTTGAACTTCGCAACGTGATTGTAATCACGATGGTTATAGTCCCTTGTGACTATGCCTACTGATTACCACGTTGTCTAGGGTCGTAAGGGTAAGCGATCTAATAAATCGCTTATACCTTCGAACCCAACCCATTTGGTCGATCATTAGGATCCGACCAAATACATTAGGTGACCATAGTATATAGGGAATAACCTTCCGAGGTTATACCTTATGGTCGCTTCGTTAAGTAGTTGTATGATAGGTAGTTTATATGCCTTAGGTAAATTACCAGAATACCCTTTTCATGTATAATTGGTAATTAAGCATATGTAACCAAAACTTTTGTCACATAACTGATTATGTAACATATTTAGGCATATAACACTTGTCATAGGACTAGTTAGACGTTCCGAACGCGTTTCACGCGAACGACGCGTTAAAGTAGCATAAGCTACCTAAACGGGTCGTAAACATTTAGGTTAGGTTTCATTTAGTATGTAGGTTTTATTAAACCATATGACACGAGTCTCCATACTCGTTTGGTTTACGAACCCTCATTCTATCTAAATCTTCCGATTTAGGTCCGGTTTATTAACATAGTTACCTATATTAGGTGCCGTTTGATTCCGTGATCTCTAGCATTGCTTGGTGGTTATCTTAGGACTTCTGAGCAATCTCAAGTGAGTACATAGACCCCTCTTTTACTATTTTCCAAACTGTTTTGGGGTGGAACACATGTGCCTACTTGTTACTTTCATGCTTTCCTGTTTTCACATCATATACCTGCTCTGTTTGTTAGTACATTATAGTACATGATTTCATTACATTTCTTGCTATGTATGTCCATTGTGTGCATACTTAGTACATTGTTTTACATTACATTTCTGCTATGTATGTTAACTGATAGCATGCTAGCACATTGATTTACATGACTTTTCTGCTTTGTATGTTAACTTAGCATACTTAGTGCATTGTTTTTATATAACATGTTCACTTTTGCTATGACATTTGGTTTGCACAAACGAGACTATTATACGTTCATTAACATTAGCTACGCCGCTCGGTAGTAAGTACTGGTACCATAGGACTTGACAAATCCCATTCCTGACATCCCGGGTTTGTTTGGATGTAAGGAATGACTGAATCCGAAAACATTACTTTTGATAACCTTGACTGAAAGGGTTATCCGACTGTCTCAAGGCTTGAATGTATGCGTTAACTTACCACATAAATGTTTGTATCAATGTAACATGCATTACTTTGCAAAACATAACCTTTTGATATATTCAAAATACTTTGTTTTGTACATTTATACATTTGGACTATGTGACAATACTTTATTTACAATACATAAACTTTTGTTACATATTACTTGACTACTTTTGGACTTCTTAACATTGGACATGGTTTATACAAGGACTTTTGACGATTGGTTTAAACATAGACATTATACATTGTTGGTTAGTTTAAGTGACTTAAGTAACGAGATGTGAGTAATATGATACAAGCATGGTGGATACGCCGCTGGTACTTCCTATACGTAAGTGTTTGTATTATATTACATATCATAGCGTTATTTAAATCATTCATTTTGGACTTATACATTTTACACCATTAACATGTTTTCACAAGACTTTGGTTTATAATACAGTTTATTTTATACAACTCATTTTACATGGTTATTAATTTAACCATACATTATTCTCTTATTTATACATATCATCTGAACTTATTGTTTTTCAAGCGATTTACAAAACAAATCAAAGTACAAGGTTCATGACTAAACATTTTCTTAAACTTAAGTCATGAATCTTATTTTCACAAACCTATGTATCTCACAGGCATTTTTATGCTGACGTACCTATTTTCACATGTGTTTTCAGGAGCTTTTCCGTAGGATGATGATCGTGACACTAGGGCGGACCTGTGCCTTAGAGACATAAAACGAAGATAGAACTAGTTTAATTATGTTATAAACTCTTTATTTCCTGTATTGACAATGTAACACGCTTGTTGATAAATAAAATACAACTTGGAATGCCATGGTTATGAAACAATTAATTCTGTTACAACACTCCCCGACGTTTTCCGCCATGTTTTGTATGTTATACGTGGTCAGGGTGTGACATAAGAGTTGGTATCAGAGCCAATGGTTATAGGGAATTAGGTTATTAGTAATGCTTTGACATAGACTATAACCTTTCTAGGACCCTAACACAAGTTATCTTGTGTTTAGATCTTAAAACATGTACATCACCTATCCTTAGGTGATTATCAAAACAAAAACCAAAATTTTTCCGAAACGATTTTTGAAAAACAATCATCTGTTTTTGGATGATTTATTACAAGGTTTTGAACCCTCTTTTGTAAGGTTTTGAACCCTTCCAGTTTGACTAAATTTTTGGCCTTGTGCCTTCAAATTTTCAAAATCTCGTCAACGTTTTGGGTTTTAAATAATGTGAACACGTGCAAACTTGAAGAGTGAATGCCTGTATTCTAGGTTTTCTGTCTAGGCAAGCACTTCGTATACATCTCATCAGACGCGAGACCAGTTGTGCTTACCTGGGAATTCTTGGGATGAGTGTTCACTTATAGGCGAGCATGTCTTCGTGATACATTATTTTTAATCCACTTACTTTGATTAGTCACTGTGCGTCGTTTGTTGCTTGGTAATGCGGACAAATGACCACCATCTTTGCGTTTGTTAATTTTGTTTCATTTCATTCTTTTCATCCCAATCATCTCACTCGTTTCCTTTCATGTTTTCCTCTTTTAGAATGCCTCCTCGAAGCGAAAACCAAATAGCGACTGCCGAACTGGCAGAAATCATTGCGCAGCAGATGGCTGCTCAATTCCCAAATCTCTTTGCTAAATGGCACCAAGCCAACAACAACAACAATGCTCCATGCAAATACAAGGATTTTAACTCGGCTAAACCACTCAAGTTTAGTGGTTCTGAGGGAGCGACTGGGCTTCTTCAATGGTTCGAGAGCATTGAGAATACTTTCCGCCACGTGCAGTGTCCGGATAATCGCAAGGTCGAGTTTTCTTCGAGCGTGTTTCAGAAGAGGGCTCTCACATGGTGGAACGGGGTTATGAGAGATCGGGGTGCAGAAGTTGCTCTAGCGCAAACTTGGGCTGAACTTAGGGCCCTTATGATAAGGGAATTTTGTCCTCATCATGAACAGCGAGCGTTGGAGAAAGAGTTTGAGGACTTGAAACAAGACAGTGGCGAGCACAGGGCTTATACTGATAGGTTTGAAGAGTTGAGTCTGCTTTGCCCAACTATGGTTACCCCACTCGACAAGGCTATCGAAAGATATATAGACGGCCTACCTGACTCAGTACAAGACATCATTACTGGTAGCAACCCTGCCACACTCCGTCAGGCGATCGAGTTATCAGCGACATTGACTAAGTCACAGGTTCGAAAGGGGAAGCTGCACAAAAAGGGTGACAAGGGTAAGAAGCAGGTGTCTGATAAGGAAGATAGCAAGAAAGGTCAAAACAAGAAGGGAAAGAATTCTGGAGGGTCTAGGAAGCGGAAGGCTTCCCAAAACTATGTTGTTACTGCACAGGCTCAAGCTGCACCAAATCAGCCTGCGCAACCACTAGCCAAGAAGCCTTATCTTGGCAATGCACCTTTGTGCAACAGGTGTAACGACCATCATCAACCACACCTCCAGTGTCGTCAGTGCACCAACTGCGGAAGGCCTGGTCATCTTGCTGCCACCTGCCGCATTCCTGTTAACCAGAACCAGGCAGTTCAGAACCAAGCCCAACAAGTTGCTCAGCCTCTAGCTCAGCAACAAGGTCAAGCTGCACGACCTCATTTTCCTCCTGGTTCGTGCTACAATTGTGGGGATCTGACCCACTACAGGAACCGGTGCCCAAGGCTAGCCAACCAAAATCAGAATCAGAACCAAAATCAGGCTCAGGCTCGAGGGCGAGCTTTTAACTTGAATGCCCAAGAGGCGCAGGAGGACGATAATGTGGTGAACGGTACATTCTTTATTAATAATCAGCCTGCATATGTTCTTTTTGATTCGGGTGCCGACAAGAGTTTTGTGTCATTGTCTTTTGAGCCATTACTTCGCGTGTCTAGAACAAAACTAGGTAAACCTTTGACAGTAGAAGTTGCTAGTGGTGAACCGATTGTTCTTGATTCTGTTCTTCGCAACTTCCAGTTGAATCTTAACGACCATCTTTTTCCTATTGACCTCACGCCTATGCAACTTGGAAGCTTCGACGTTATTGTGGGAATGGATTGGTTATCCAAGCATCACGCAGAGGTAGTTTGTTTCGAGAAGATAGTTCGTGTGCCGCTTTCGACAGGCGAGATCCTACAGGTTCAAGGTGAGAAACCGTCTGGTGGTCTCAAGCTTATGTCTTGTTTTAAAGCTCGAAAATAT
Organism: Helianthus tuberosus; assembly: GCA_030545235.1. Taxonomy (NCBI): domain Eukaryota; kingdom Viridiplantae; phylum Streptophyta; class Magnoliopsida; order Asterales; family Asteraceae; genus Helianthus; species Helianthus tuberosus. The sequence goes on along the minus strand of CM060448.1, from coordinate 140,133,669 downwards.
CTGCGGAAGAACTATGTGGCTTTCTTAGCACATGTTACAGCAGATAAGGGTAAGGGTAAGTCTATTTCAGATATTCCTGTCGTTCGGGATTATTCTGAAGTTTTCCCTGAAGATTTACCTGGTCTACCCCCAGCACGCCAAGTAGAGTTCCGTATTGATCTCGTACCTGGTGCAAATCCCATTGCCAGAGCTCCATATCGTCTTGCACCGTCTGAGATGCAATAGTTGTCTAAGCAGCTTCAGGAACTCTCCGACAGAGGTTTTATCCGTCCTAGCTTTTCACCTTGGGGTGCTCCCGTTCTTTTTGCCAAGAAGAAGGATGGATCCTTTAGGATGTGTATCGATTATCGTGAGCTTAACAAGCTTACCATCAAGAATCGATATCCCCGACCTCGCATAGATGATCTCTTTGATCAGTTACAGGGCGCTTCTTATTTTTCGAAGATTGATCTACGTTCCGGATATCATCAACTTCGGGTGCATGAGGAAGACATTCCCAAGACAGCGTTCCACACTCGTTATGGGCATTATGAATTTACAGTCATGGCATTCGGTTTGACTAATGCTCCTGCTGTTTTCATGGACTTAATGAATAGGGTCTGCAAACCTTATTTGGATCAGTTCGTCATTGTTTTTATTGACGACATCTTGATTTATTCTAAGACGCGAGCTGATCACGAGCAACATCTCCGTCTTACTCTGGAACTCCTAAAGAAAGATCAACTTTTCGCCAAATTCTCCAAGTGTGAATTCTGGCTTAAAGAAGTTCAATTCTTAGGACATATCATCAACGAACAAGGTATTCATGTAGATCCCTCCAAGATCAGTGCGATTAAGGATTGGGATACGCCTACTACTCCTACTGAAGTTTGTTCTTTTCTTGGTCTAGCGGGTTATTACTGCCGCTTTATTGAGAACTTCTCAAAGATTGCAGTTCCTCTAACTGCTCTAACTCAGAAGAACAAACCCTTTGATTGGGGATACCAACAAGAGGAAGCTTTTCAAAACTTGAAGCAGAAGCTTTGCGACGCGCCTGTTCTAACTTTGCCTGAGGGCAATGATGATTTCGTCGTTTATTGCGATGCATCTAAATTGGGTCTTGGTTGTGTCCTGATGCAAAGGAACAAAGTCATAGCATATGCATCGAGGCAGTTGAAGATACATGAGAAGAACTACACCACTCATGATCTTGAGTTGGGTGCAGTTGTTTTCGCTCTAAAGATCTGGAGAGACTATTTGTACGGTCCAAAATGTGTGGTTTTCACGGACCACAAAAGTCTTCAGCATATCTTCAACCAGAAAGAACTCAACATGAGGCAACGACGTTGGGTTGAACTTTTAAACGACTATGACTGCGAAATTCTCTACCATCCTGGTAAGGCGAATGTCGTAGCTGATGCATTGAGTCGTAAGGAACGTACTAAGCTTCATTGTGTACGTGTTCAATCCGTTATTCAAGCTCAATCCGATATCCAAGCACGCATTGCTCAGGCTCAACAATCTTGTGTTGCACGAGGTTTAATGGATAAGGAATTTCCCTATCACATAACGCCTGCTTTGGAACTGAAGGACAATGGATCGTATTACTTCATGGACCGTTTGTGGGTCCCAAGCCAGGATGATTTTCGTACCTTGCTTATGGATGAAGCCCATAAGTCGCGTTATTCTATTCATCCTGGCTCAGATAAGATGTATAAGGATCTTCGTATTCATTATTAGTGGCCTGGTATGAAGAAAGACATTGCCTTATACGTATCAAAATGCCTTACTTGTCTTAAGGTTAAGGCTGAACATCAGCGTCCTTCTGGTTTATTGGAGCAACCAGAGATCCCGGTTTGGAAATGGGAAAACATTACTATGGATCTCATTACTAAACTTCCGCGCACAAAGAAAGGTCATGATGCCATCTGGGTAGTTATTGATCGTCTTACTAAATCAGCGCATTTCTTGCCAATCCGTGAGGATTTTCCTGCTGACAGACTTGCTAAAATCTATGTGGATGAAATTGTAGCTCGACATGGTGTTCCTTTGAACATCATCTCTGACAGAGATGCTCGTTTCACTTCTCATTTTTGGAGAACCATGCAATCTGCTATGGGGACCCAACTTAATCTGAGCACGGCTTATCATCCGCAAACGGATGGTCAATCTGAAAGAACAATCCAGACTCTGGAGGATATGCTAAGAGCTTGTGTGATCGATTTTGGTGGTAGTTGGGATTCACATCTTCCGTTAATTGAATTCTCCTACAACAACAGTTATCACACCAGCATCAAAATGGCTCCTTTCGAGGCTCTCTATGGTCGAAAATGTCGTTCACCAGTCTGCTGGAATGAGATCGGCGAGGCTCAACTTACTGGACCTGCCCTCATTTTAGAGACAACTGACAAGGTTAAGAAAGTTCGTGATAACCTTCAGACAGCTAGAAGCCGTCAAAAGAGTTACGCGGATCCAAAACGCAAGCCCTTGGAATTTCAAGTCGGTGATCGAGTATTACTTAAGGTCTCACCTTGGAAAGGTGTGATCAGATTTGGAAAGAAAGGAAAACTTGCACCTAGATACGTTGGACCATTCAAGATCGTCGAAAGAATCGGTAAGGTAGCCTACAGACTTGAGTTACCTCCTGAACTTGGAAATGTTCATCCAACTTTTCACGTGTCCAATCTCAAGAGGTGTTTAGCTGATGAGAACCTCCACATACCGCTTGACGAAATTCGTGTTGGTAAAACACTGAAATTTGTTGAGAAGCCAGTGGAAATCATGGAACGTGAAGTCAAGTGGCTCAAACGCAAGCGCATTCCTTTGGTCAAAGTTCGCTGGGAAGCTAAACGTGGACCTGAGTTTACTTGGGAACGCGAGGATCAAATGAAGGCGAAATATCCGCATCTTTTCCCACGAGTTTCCTCTAAATAAATTTCGAGACGAAATTTCCACAAGTAGGGGAGACTGTAACATCCGTGCTCGTAATCTTTATGAATAGTTCAATTATCAATGAAACAATGTTATTTGATCCCAATGATTGTTTGGTTGTGTTTTACATTTTTCACGTTTTGACTTTTATGTAATTTCAAACTCTATATCACTTTCTTGAGAGTTATACGCAAACTGGTGCGTAAACGTACTTAGTTTAATGCGAAAAATACTCCGGAACATCAACATATACTTAACATACCTTAAATAACCTTTACATAACTTATAAATAAGTTTTGAAGGCTTTGGTATGGCAAAAACAAGTTAATTCGCTTACAGGGGCTAAACTTGACAAACTGCGAAAGTATGCCAATTTGAACTGTAACGAACATTTCGGAACATGACCATAAGTTAAACATACCATAAATATCCTTTACATAGCTTATAAATAGGCTTTAAGGGGTTCGGTATGCTAAAATAAACTTTTGGGTCTTTCAGGGACTAAAAGCGTCAAAAAGTGCACAAGTTTGCATTTTCGCGCATAACTCACGTTCTGAATACATCCGGACATCCAAAAATTTATGTAAGCACTAAAATATTTTATTTTAGTGTTTGGCATAAGAAAAATCCATTCGTCACGCCATTTGGATCGTTTTTCGCGCTTATGCGCATTCCGTCGTAATTAACCGAACAACGCAATCGTACGGCTAAACGAACCGACATCCGAGATATTTTTGAGCACATTTTAAGTTCCCTATACTTTAACTTCATTTTAGAGCTTTGAAATGGGGTTAACGGGCCTTAAACGCGTCGGAAATGACCTTATAGCACAACAGGGACCAAAATTGTAAATCTGCCAAACTTGGCCCTTGCGCACCGTAAGGGTTTATTTGTTACGGTGTGCAAGCAGTGTCCAGATACAGAAAATCGATTTTGGCTGCTGTTATCTGCCCCTAAACATTCTCCAAAGGTCACGTGCCACTTGTTAAACTCTTGTGGTGGCCAAAATCAGTTACCACAACATTCCGACAAGTGTACGGGCTAGATCATTCCCTCTTCTCCAAGAAACGATCCTAACGGTGAACCGAAAACTATAAATACCCATCACATTTTCACTCATTTCTCACAAGAATCTGATCTTATGTGCTCTAAGTTGAAACCTTTGTTTCATACCTGAGCTATTTTGATCTAGATTAGCATTCGGGGACCCTTCGTAAGTGTTCCTTCGTTCTTTTATTGCTTTTCGAGTCTGAAAGTCAAACTTTGTTTGACTTTCTGCATTGACCAGCTTATGGTCAATGTGAAGTTCGTTTGAACTTCGCAACGTGATTGTAATCACGATGGTTATAGTCCCTTGTGACTATGCCTACTGATTACCACGTTGTCTAGGGTCGTAAGGGTAAGCGATCTAATAAATCGCTTATACCTTCGAACCCGACCCATTTGGTCGATCATTAGGATCCGACCAAATACATTAGGTGACCATAGTATATATGGAATAACCTTCCGAGGTTATACCTTATGGTCGCTTCGTTAAGTAGTTGTATGATAGGTAGTTTATATGCCTTAGGTAAATTACCAGAATACCCTTTTCATGTATAATTGGTAATTAAGCATATGTAACCTAAAATTTTGTCACATAACTGATTATGTAACATATTTAGGCATATAACACTTGTCATAGGACTAGTTAGACGTTCCGAACGCGTTTCACGCGAACGACGCGTTAAAGTAGCATAAGCTACCTAAACGGGTCGTAATGGGTCGTAAACATTTAGGTTAGGTTTCATTTAGTATGTAGGTTTTGTTAAACCATATGACACGAGTCTCCATACTCGTTTGGTTTACGAACCCTCATTCTATCTAAATCTTCCGATTTAGGTCCGGTTTATTAACATAGTTACCTATATTAGGTGCCGTTTGATTCCGTGATCTCTAGCATTGCTTGGTGGTTATCTTAGGACTTCTGAGCAATCTCAAGTGAGTACATAGACCCCTCTTTTACTGCTTTCCAAACTGTTTTGGGGTGGAACACATGTGCCTACTTGTTACTTTCATGCTTTCCTGTTTTCACATCATATACCTGCTCTGTTTGTTAGTACATTATAGTACATGATTTCATTACGTTTCATGCTATGTATGTCCATTGTGTGCATACTTAGTACATTGTTTTACATTACATTTCTGCTATGTATGTTAACTGATAGCATGCTAGCACATTGATTTACATGAATTTTCTGCTTTGTATGTTAACTTAGCATACTTAGTACATTGTTTTTATATAACATGTTCACTTTTGCTATGACATTTGGTTTGCACAAACGAGACTATTATACGTTCATTAACATTAGCTACGCCGCTCGGTAGTAAGTACTGGTACCATAGGACTTGACAAATCCCATTCCTGACATCCCGGGTTTGTTTGGATGTAAGGAATGACTGAATCCGAAAACATTACTTTTGATAACCTTGACTGAAAGGGTTATCCGACTGTCTCAAGTCTTGAATGTGTGCGTTAACTTACCACATAAATGTTTGTATCAATGTAACATGCATTACTTTGCAAAACATAACCTTTTGATATATTCAAAATACTTTGTTTTGTACATTTATATATTTAGACTATGTGACAATACTTTATTTACAATACATAAACTTTTGTTACATATTACTTGACTACTTTTGGACTTCTTAACATTGGACATTGTTTATACAAGGACTTTTGACGATTGGTTTAAACATGGGCATTATACATTGTTGGTTAGTTTAAGTGACTTAAGTAACGAGATGTGAGTAATATGATACAAGCATGGTGGATACGCCGCTGGTACTTCCTATACATAAGTGTTTGTATTATATTATATATCATAGCGTTATTTAAATCATTCATTTTGGACTTATACATTTTACACCATTAACATGTTTTCACAAGACTTTGGTTTATAATACAGTTTATTTTATACAACTCATTTTACATGGTTATTAATTTAACCATACATTATTCTCTTATTTATACATATCATCTGAACTTATTGTTTTTCAAGCGATTTACAAAACAAATCAAAGTACAAGGTTCATGACTAAACATTTTCTTAAACTTAAGTCATGAATCTTATTTTCACAAACCTATGTATCTCACAGGCATTTTTATGCTGACGTACCTATTTTAACATGTGTTTTCAGGAGCTTTTCCGTAGGATGATGATGATCGTGACACTAGGGCGGACCTGTGCCTTAGAGACATAAAACGAAGATAGAACTAGTTTAATTATGTTATAAACTCTTTATTTCCTGTATTGACAATGTAACACGCTTGTTGATAAATAAAATAAAACTTTGAATGCCATGGTTATGAAACAATTAATTCTGTTACAACACTCCCCGACGTTTTCCGCCACGTTTTGTATGTTATACGTGGTCGGGGTGTGACATCCGTGATCTCTAGCATTGTTTGGTTGTTACTCAAGGACTACTAAGCAATCTCAAGTGAGTACATAGACCCATCTTTTAATGTTTTCCAAACTGTTTTGGGGTGAAACACATGTGCCTACTTGTTACTTTCATGCTTTCCTGTTTTCACATCATATACATGCTATGTTCAACAGTACAGTTATAGTACATTGTTTTACATTACATTTTATGCTATGTGTGCCCATTGTGTGCATACTTAGTACATTGTTTTACATTACATTTCATGCTATGTATGCCCATTGTGTGCATATTTAGTACAATTGTTTCACGTCACATGCTATGTATGTCTATTGTTGCATACTTAGTACAATTGTTTCACGTCACATGCTATGTATGTCTATTGTTGCAAACTTAGTACAGTTCACATGCTATGTATGTCCATTTGTTGCATACTTAGTACAGTTGTTTTCATCACATGCTTACATTTTGTTATGACATTTGGTTTGTTTTGATGGATCAATATACATTCATTAACACCGATCACGTCGTTCGTTAGTAGGTAGTGGTACCATAGGAATTGACAACTCCCGTTCCTGAAATCCTGGGTTTGTTTGGATTGGAAGGAATGACCGAATTCGATATACATAACTTAGATAAACCTTTAATTTGTTTAAGGGTTTATCGCCACAGTCTCAAGGCTTGAATGTATGCATTCTCACAATACCGCATAGATGTTTATATCAGTATAGCATGCATTTGTTCCACAAAACATAGCTTTGATTTAAACCATGTTTTACTTCAATACTTTGTTTTTGTGCATATAGTTTAGTTGATATATTTCACTAGCCATACATATCATTTTGGTTACACATTACATGATTTACATTTGACACATGAACATTATTGACATTGGTTACACATTACATGATTTACATTTGACACATGAACATTATTGACATTGGTTATACATTACATGACTTACATCTTGACATAAACATTTTGACATATTATTCAATACGTTTGGCAATTGGTTTAAACATAGACATCTTACATTGTTGGTTTGGTTTGAGTAAGTGATTTAAGTAACGAGGCGTGTGTAATATGATACAAGCATGGTGAATACGCCCCTGGTACTTCCTATATATAAGTGATTGTATGGTATTACATATCGTAGCGTTATTTGAATCATTTCAATTTGGACATATAACATTTTATATAAACAACTTATTTTCACAAGACATTGATTTACAAAACAACTTAATTTATACAAACTCATTTCACATGGTTATTCACTTAACCATGTGTTATTCTTTAATACATATATATCATTTGGTTTATTTATCACTGTTCAAATGATTTACAAGACAAGACAAAATAAATTACAAGGTTCATGACTAAACATTTTCTTAAACAATAAGTCATGAATCCTATTTTCATAAACCTATGTATCTCACAGGCATTTTTATGCTGACGTACCTATTTTCACATGTGTTTCAGGATATGATGCATAGGATTTATCAAGATGCACTTAGGCGTACTTGGGCCTTAGCGACAATAAAAGATGCAAGACTAGTTATTTATGTTATGTTTCTCTGATTGTCAAGACATTGTAACTCTTTTATTTAATAAAACAATATTTCAATTTCCATGTGTTATGAAACAATGATTCTGTTACAACACTCCCCGACGTTTCCGCCACGTTTTGTTGTTTTACGTGGTCGGGGTGTGACATCAACGCAAAAGCATTGGTGAGCATACAAGTTTAGTGTACTAGCATATGTATAAAATAATTTAACGAAATCCACATGGTAAAAACGTATACTAAGGCATAACATATCATGAACTAGCATGCATCACATACGTGTCAACCCAAAGATTTAACTAGCGTAATCTTGTCATCGCAACGACAAGACTATTTGTATAATTACTTAACATAGCCCCTACAAGAGTAGTGTGTTACTCCTATAGCACTATACATGTTAAGGTAGGCTCGTACGAAGTTAATGACAAAGTATAGTGCAAGAATGGCTTCTAGCATGCATGTATTTCTAAAGTATAAATGTATAAAGCATGTATATTGGATTCTCTTGTATGAATAATGTATTTGCATAAGTGTGTTTGTGTGAGTTTTAATATGAAATATATATTTCACCCAAAAGTGTGAACACGGAAAGAGGGTCATGTATACTCATGGTTTACGAAGTGATTCCACTTAGTGAGTTTGATGATTTTGAGTTTTGGAACAGCGAAGTTACCCTAAGAGGGAAATAAAGGTGTGTGAGTTATGGTTTTTGTTTAACAGATTGGATTCAGAATTTAAAAGTTAATGTATACGAAGGTAAACTAAAGTACCATGAGAATGGTCATATAAGGAGGTAGGATGAGTTCCATCCATTTAACCTCATTATATGATTCACCAAAACATAAAATCATCAACTTTGCTAATGATTTCGGTTGGTCATGAATATGAAAATAATAAGACTAAAACCTACTAAATCTACAAACAACCAAGTGAATTAGCTAGATGTGTGCATCCCAAATATGGAAAGTGTTTTGGGGATGTGATGTAGACTTGTTTGTCCCTTTGTTGGAAATTATTTCAGATTTAGTGGTATGAAGATAATAAATCGACAAGCGAGGTAGTGGAACAAAGTTGGTGAGCCAAAGCTTCCATGGTTCACACATTTACCAAAACACAAATCTCACCATATTGAAGATAGTGAGCTTGGATGGTCTCAACACTTGTAGGTTGTTTGAAACCTTGTCAAAACAAAAAGTTTAGAAGGTGTTTGAACCTCTAAAGTCATAGTAATCAACCATACTCAAGCTTCATAACCTTATGTTTGGTTAGAAGTAAGGTAGGTGTAAGATTATACAAGTTAAACGTGTGTATAGAAAGTGTAAGTAAAATTTATTATCAAAACAGAATTTTAATACCACTCTGGACCTCCAATGTGGTGAGGTTCCACCTTGATTTGCCATGGCAAACTTTTGGAAACCTTCCTAGAGGTTGTCCAAGTAGTTTGAAAGAAGATTTGAAGAAGAATGGTGAAGAAATGTGAGTGAAAACTCACTAAGAACACTTGGATTTTTCTGCCCAAAACATGAATTCTTGAGAGTTTTTGGATGTTTGGAGTGATTTGTAAAGTGTGTAAAGGTACTAGGAAGGTGTGGGAGGCATATATTTATAGTAGGGGAATAGGGTTTTGGTTTAAAGAAGGTTGGAAGGTGATTGGGGGTGGAAAAGGTGGCAAAAATGGACCAACCTACGAGTTGGCAATAGCCTACTACGGATCAACCTCTCTTGCGCATCGCGAGGGGTGTCTAGGTTTCTTCCGCAAGGCGCGAGGGAGTGAGTTTTAAAAATGTTCATTTTCGGCCCATGTACTTTGTAATTATGTTATTTTATGTTTGTAAACTTGTATTTTAGCATGTTCTTAGGTATTCAAAGTGTATTAAGGTATTGTATGGGTATGATCAATGTATGGTTAACCTTTCCATGTATTTCGAGTCTCAGTTTTGCATAAAAACATGTATCCAACGATTGATTGCGTATAACATAAGTATGTAACACATATATGTATAAAAATGAATTTCCATTATGAACAAAGTCTCGGATTACAAGATTGGAAATGAAATACGAATACGACATGATTACAAGTTTCTAAAAATAGAAATACGAATATAACTTTCTAAATAATGAAAGCACAGAATTGTGAAGCGTTACAGGAAAAATAGGTAATTTTTTCTTAATTCTTACTATAATAAATAATGCTAAAAACTGTCATGTGTCACTGTCAGTATATTTCCCATCATGATCAAAGCCTCGGACTTGAACCCAGGACCTCCAAGAGAAGCAAAGCTTCCCACCTCCCCTTTAACCACTAGGCCAAGTGTCACAACCCCGACCCTACCCTGGGCGGGAGCCGTGAAGCTAGACGACAGGTGGTAACGGTGTTTATTAAATTTGCAGCGAAATAAATCATCAGGATCATAGTTAGGAAATAATTTCAGATTTTATAAAACACCAAACTTTTTATTAAACCAATGGGCTAAAATCCATATTCTATTCAAATGTTTTTATAGGGATAAACCCTAATTGCTGAAAACATAAATTTCTTCTTTTATTCAGGTAATCATAGCCACTTTATTTAAACCCCATTCCCGTTGTACGGAATGTCAGAAACCAAAGTTTAAACCAAATAGATTTTGCCTTCGTGGTAAATCTATAGTCACTAAAGTGTAGTTTGATACACTAGGTTTGAATGTATTGCCAAACGTCCACAATGTGTATTACAAAGGTTTTCCAATTAAGCCATAAAAACTTATCTTTTGTTATTTCCTAAACCAAAGTATATTTTGATATACTACCAAAGTATAGTTTGATATGCTATTTTTTAACCAAATCATAGTTTGATATGCTATTTAAACCAAAGTATAGTTTGATATACTACCAAATCAAAATTTAAGTATATTTCGATATACTTCCAAAGTATAGTTTGATATGCTACCAATGTGATATTGTTTACTAAAGTATAGTTTGATAGAGTAGGAGTTGGGTGGAAAGTCTATTTTTCCTAGAAAGTCTAGGAAGGAATAAGAATTGGACATATGTCATTGAGGGATTTTAAGTAGAAGGTCTATCATGTAATTTCACATTTTAATTTTATTTTTGGAATGTATCTTCATTAACTAAAATTCCATGATTTTCGGAATTTTTATTATTTTCGAATTCAAATCTGGAAGTCAATGTGTTCATTAACTAAAATTCCATGTCACATTACATCGCATATTCCATTGTTCAGAAGATTACTAGAATTTATCAGCATGTTCTTGGTGCTGTGTTTTAACAGTTTACAGGGCTAAAGTCAATTTTTTTATAGATCCCACAATATAAAGATGGTAAAACACAGTGTATGAATCTGATTGCTGTTAAAACACAACTGTATGAATCTGAATGCTAAAACACAACTGTATGAATCTGCTTGCTGTTAAAACACATCTGTATGAATCTGGATGCTAAAACACAACTGTATGAATCTGAATGCTAAAACAAAACTGTATGAATCTCCTTGCTGTTAAAACACATCTGTATGAATCTGCTTGATGTTAAAACACAACTGTATGAATATGTTTGCTGTTAAAACACAACTGTATGAATCTGCTTGCTAAAACACAACTGTATGAATCTGCTTGCTGTTAAAACACATCTGTATGAATCTGTTTGCTGTTAAAACACATCTGTATGAATCTGAATGCTAAAACACAACTGTATGAATCTGTTTGCTGTTAAAACACATCTGTATGAATCTGAATGATAAAACACAACTGTTTAAATCTGCTTGCTGTTAAAACACAACTGTATGAATCTGTTTGCTATTAAAACACATTTGTATGAATCTGCTTGCTGTTAAAACACAAATGTATGAATCTGCTTGCTGTTAAAACACATCGTCAAGAAAACGGAGATGATAAGAACAATATTTGAATGGTGATGATGAACTCGGAGATGGAGAAGTGTTTTAATTTGATCCGGTGCTCTCCATCGTTTCTAAAGTTATCTTCTTCCATGATTGTAGTTATTTTTGGTAGGGATTGGGGTTTCCAAGATGGGTTTGGAGAGAGAGGGAGGGAAAATCGCTTGAATTTAGGAACTGGGTGGTTATCTAATTGATTTAAAACACGGTCATTGACAAAATTGCCCCTACTCATTTAAAACAATCAATTAATTAAACTCAAATATTACAAGATTGCCATTGATTTAATCTCAACCCTTAAACACACCAATCGGATGGACCAGATCGCTTCCTAGACTTTCTAGGAAAAACACACTTTTCGTGCGAACCCTACTCTAGTTTGATATACTACTGATTCTGTGATTTCCAAAACCAAAGTATATTTTGATATACTACCGAAGCATAGTTTGATATGCCATTTTCAAAATGAAGCATAGTTGATATGATATTTTCAAACCAAAGCATAGTTTGATATGCTATTTTTAAACCAAAGTATAGTTTGTTATACTACCGATGCTTTCATTTCTAAACCTAGGTATATTTTTGATATACTACTTAATCTATTATTTCATAAACCAAAGTATATTTTGATATACTATCAATTCAATTATTTCAAAACAAAAGTATATTTGATATACTACCTATTCTATTGTTTCAAAACTAAAGTATATTTTCGTATATACTACAAACTTTTTTATCAAAGCAAAGTGTTTTAGAAACCAAACTTTTATCAATGATTCATGGCTATTTTTGTAAACATATAATATTTTCTTATGATATCCAAAGCCATGAATCTAATTCACAAAACCTATGTTACTCACATGCATTTTTATGTTGATGTTTTATTTTCACATATGTTTCAGATTCTATTATGTGACGATTGTTGACGCATGCTACAAATAGGATGACTCATGCCTTAGTGACTTTAAAAATTGAAAGACAATTGCTTTTAATTATTTGGTTTGTATCAAAACAACGAGACTATTAATGATATAAAACAAAACTTCAAATACCATGTATTGTGAAACAATGATTCTGTGACATGACTCCTCGACGTTTCCGCCGTGGTTTGTTGTATTACGCGGTCGGGGTGTTACAGGCCAACCCCTGTGCTTGTGGTCATATTACTATTGGCTAACTCTTTATCCAATAGTAACGAGTGTCAAGTAATGTATGCCAAAGCCCACATACTGGCAGTAATTTCAGATTACAACGACTTAATCATTGTAGTTATAACTGAAAAATATTTAGGGTTTTGCAAAGCATTTTGGTAACAAGAAAGAATGATTCACAAAGCTATGAGAAAAAGAGAATGACTCACTTTGTAGACTTAGGGTTTAACTAAAAGCTTTCTGGTAATATTTCCTGAGTTCCTAATAACATATACAATGCACACGTGTTAGTATAATAACCCAACTGAAACTTTATCGATACATCACGAGATCAATACCCCAACGTAGTTAGCAAAGCATAGCCTTATTCAGGCAGCACCTTGACATCCGTTGTTGGGTTTAGGGTCAATCGGACAGGGTATCGAATCAGTGATTAGGGGTTAAAATACTTACAACGGGGCAAAGCTTCACAGGATTAAAAATAGGAAGATTCAAACAAAGGTGCACATGCTAATCACATGCCATTTTCCCCCATTATATTTAAACGACAATAGTTTTTTATACGTGATTATTTTTCGAAAAAAATTACACCATAAAACTCAACGTTTTTTTTATCTTTCCAACGAGTATACTATTGATATACTTTTCGAAAACGGTGAAAAGTGTGAGAACGGTGAGAACGATTTTGGTGGTGACATGTGGCATTGATGCTAAATTACACTAAGGGGTAATATTGTCAAAAAAAACTCACTCACATGAACTGTGTGTTCAAATAAAACGCTATAAAAACACCCAATTCAGAAAAAAAAAAAAAAAAAAAAAAAAAACGCCATGAAAATACCCAGTTAAAAACGCCATAAAACACCCAGTTCAGAAAAACGCCTTGAAAAAACTCAGTTGAAAACTCCATAAAACACTAACTTCAGAAAAACGCCATGAAAATACCTAGTTAAAACGCCATAAAAAACACCTAGTTCAGAAAAACGCCATGAAAATACATAGTCTAAAACGCCATAAAACACCAAGTTCAGAAAAACGCCATAAAACCCAGTTAATTTTTTTTCGAAAAGTATATCAATAGTATATCGTTGGAAAGATAAAAAAAAAGTTGAGTTTTATGGTGTATTTTTTCGAAAAATAATCATGTATGAAAAACTATTGTCTTTTAAATATAATGGGGGGATATGGCATGTGATTAGCATGTGCACCTTTGTTTGAATCTTCCTATTTTACCCCTCCTAGTAGTTCCAACACCCCTATTATTTACAAAAATGCCACTGTATCAATCTCAGCCACAAACCACTAAAATCTTGTGGCTGAGAATCGTTCTCACACTTTGAGGCTTTCTCTCCTGATCCTGTTCTTATATATATATATATATATATATATATATATATATAGGGGATCGCTAGAATAAGAACCACCACGAGTTGTAAGAACCACGAGAACCGCGTCCCGCGGGTGGCCGTCGGCGACGAAATTTTTTTTACACCTAGATCCGTATATTTTAGGGGGGGTGTAAAATTTTCGGTTCAAACGGCGCGCCCGAGGGGGTAGTTTTTTACGCCCAAAGTTTGGGTTTTTTTAATTTTTTTAATTTTTCTTTATTTTTTTACCAAAGTTTGGGCGTAAAAAACTACCCCCTCGGGCGCGCCGTTTGAACCGAAAATTTTACACCCCCCCTAAAATATACGGATCTAGGTGTAAAAAAAATTTCGTCGCCGACGGCCACCCGCGGGTCGCGGTTCTCGTGGTTCTTACAACTCGTGGTGGTTCTCATTCTAGCGGCCCCCTATATATATATATATATATATATATATATATGTGTGTGTGTGTGGGGGGGGGTGGAGGGTTTAAATGAGAATGCTAAATATCGCGAGAATCGTGAGAACGAATCAAAAAACCGCAAGAACTTTGTCAAAAACAATTTAAATTCAAAATTTCTTTTTACACCTATCATTATTATTCGAATACAATGTTATAAATTTCGTTTATACGTTTAAATTTACATGAATTCGTGGATAAAGAAAATTTACACATGTGTAAGTTTGCCATTTACACATGTGTAAAAATTCTAATAAAAGTGATTTTTAGTGGAGAAATAAATTATTTGATGTTGTAAATTCGTTTTTTGATGTTGTATTTTAATTACAATGAGGTTTGTATTAAAAAAATTGGTTTTGATTGGTTTTTTTATTTGTTCTCACGGTTCTCGCAATATTTAGTGTTCTCAAAATAACTCTCCCATATATAAATATATATATATAGGATTAGGTTCAAGAGTGAACACTAGTGTAGCTTGCGAACTGAGTGAACTAATCTTGGCCATACACGTGTGTAGATCAATGCCCAGGATTTAATGTTGAAATACACTAGTGTATTTTACGATTTGATGATGAGATCCTGGCCATACACGTGTGTAGATCAATGGCCAGGATTTGTTTACTCATTTCGAAAATACATATATATAGGGGATGGATCATGCGAAAATACATATATACTAGTGTTCACTCTAGAACCCCACCCTATATATATATATATATAGGGGATGGATCATGAGAAAACTAGTTTAAATGAGAAAACCAAAAAACTAACCAAAAAAGCCTAAAAAAAACCTAAAAACATACCCAATTTTTTTTTTACAATTTTTAATAAAAAAATCGCTAGTTTTTATGCCTAGAAAAAAAATTTCAAAAAAAAAAAACATTTTTTTTGTTGTACTGCACATGTGCACTAATACATAAAGCTTAAACCACTTAACCCACCCCCCACCGACACCCCCCAAAAACCTAAACCCCCCACCCACTCCCCAAAAACCTAAATTCACCATCCCACCAAAAGCCTAACCCCCCTCCCCCCCCCCCCCCCCACCCCCCCCAAAAACCTAAACCCCCCACCCTCCCGAAAACCTAAAACTAAACCCTAAACATAAACCCGAAAAAAACCTAAACCCCCCCCCCCCCACCCCACACCCAAAAACCTAATCCTAATCCTAAACCTCCAAAAAAACTAACCCTAAAAGCTAAACTAGACTCAAAAAACTAATTTTAAGCATGTAATGCAATTGTAAACCCGAAAAAAACCTAAACCCCCCACCCCCCAAAAACCTAAACCCCCCTCCCCCCACACCCAAAAACCTAATCCTAATCCTAAACCTCCAAAAAAACTAACCCTAAAAGCTAAACTAGACTCAAAAAGCTAATTTTAAACATGTAATGCAATTGTAGTACATGTTATATTGCACATGTGCACTACTATAATAATAGTATTGAAAACAAGACGACACCATAAATCTTTTTTTATGTCATAAAAATATACTTGAATGAAAGATACAAAAATTTGTGATCTTATGGTGCCATTTTTGTTTTAAAATGATAACGTATGGAGAAATGGGAAATGTTTGAAAAGTTATATATTTTTTTTTCCAATTTTACCACTCCTTCATTAAAAGTCCCCCCTCCTTCATTAAAAGGCTCCCCCCTCCTTTTTAGTGTTTTTTTGGTTAGTTTTTTGGTTTTCTCATTTATATCTAGTTTTCTCATGATCCCCTCTCTCTCTCTCTCTATATATATATATGTAAGAACTTATAAAAACATTTTGGGCCCTTTGAACATTTGGGCCTCAAGCAGCAGCACGGGATGGCCTGCCCAAGAGCCGGCCATGTGTGCAATATCAAGAATAATTCAAATTTGTAATTATTATGTTCTTGAAATACAGTCAATCTTATCATTCAACACGTGTAACACACGGGACTATAAACTAGTGTTACTTTACATAAATCTGGTATGAAGTAAGATATTTTTTTAGTACATGGAGTGTTATTAGAAACCGAAACTTAGATTTCCAAATGAAAATACTGCATACCAAATTATTTTCTTTTGAAAAACTTTTTTGTTTTGTCTAAAAGCGACTTTCCTTTATTATGTGGGGTTATTCTCCAAGGGAAGTGATGTGTTGGCCTTCTTTTGGGGGGATGTCATTTCTTTCTAACAGATATTGTGTCTGTATGATTAAGATTCTATGGAATGGCCCGAATACTTTTCTATGTTTATAAATAATAATAATAATAATAATAATAATAAATAGGTTAAAAACTGAAAACAAAATTTGTATTATGGTTATATTGGTTAAAGTTAATAAGTCAGTATGCTTAACTTTTTAATTAACATAACATGTCATGTTATTTTCAACTTAGATAAATATTATGGAGACTTTGTGAGGTTATTTTTAATATTGTTGTGTGATACTGGTTAATCAAGGTTGTGGGTATTAGTCATAATTTTGTTCGTATCAAGGTATAAAAAAAAAAAAAAAAAAAAAAAAAAAAAACCCTTAAATCCATAATCCTTCTCTTGCTTTCTTTCTCGACACACTTTTTCCTCCCATACCCAACTTTCTTCTATCACACATGTCCTCCCATGGTTCTTTCTTCGTAAACGTAAACGACACACACTTACACATAAAACACCTATACAGATATTGGTTAACTTATTCTATAAAAGCTCCTAAAAATAAAAAGTGTACAAAGACACAATGGATCGCACAAAATGACACAATGTCGAGCAAAATATAATACAATATCGAGGAAAAAAGACACAATGGGTCACAAAAAAGACACAATGACGCAAATATAGAAAAGACACGATGATAAATAAAACACACAATAATAATAAACAAAAATTCTAAAATCTACAACCTATAAATCCAAAAGTGAAAAACCTAAAATCTCACATTGGAGTGTTCAATGAGACGGTTCCAATGCCACTTGAATGAGGTCAACCGGAGTCCGTTTGATACCCTTTGTACGACTTCTTTTTTTTAAGAGACTTTGTATTTAATCCTAAACCATACAAATATGATTTCTAGTTGTTCTTATAATTTTGTATTTGGATTTGCACGAGGGGTTCAATATAGGGGTTGTGAATAAGTTTGCCTATTGTATTTATGAGCGGAATCAGATATGCGTATTGTGTGTGCGCGCCAATTTATATGTTGGATGATTTATGTGTATATGTTCTTGAACCATCGTGGTCATCAACATGACGGAAGTGGAAGGATGTCGAGGAGGTGGTTGTTGATAGTGTTGTCTCATGAAATGGTGCAAGAAGCAATGGTTTAGGAGGTAGCCGAAGGTGTTGGCTTTTGTAAGGACCGGCACAAAAATATCCTAAAACACCCCGTAAGTGAAAACCCGGACCCCTAAAACCCTAATCTTTATGAAAAATCAAGAAAATCAAAATTTACTAAGCTGTCGCGGGCCGCGAAAGACTTAAGGGAGGTCTACGCGGGGCACGACAGCCATGCAAATCTCCGGATAACAATCAAGGCCACGTGTCGCACACGTGGCAGACCTAGGGTGTGACACGGCAGCCCTAGCCGTAGCTAGGGTGGCCCTCGCGGGCCGCGAAGGATATTCCTTCAGGTTTACGTGGGCCGCGAGAGACCCAAATTTCTGCTATAAATAGAATATTGCATGGGCAGTTCACTGGTGCTCGAAAATTTTCATAAAAGTGCTTTCTTTCTGTTCGAAATCACAAGTTAAAGTAGTGAAACGTTGCTGCGATAACAGGGTAATAACTCGATCACTGCTACGATACAATGACCGATCGATTGAAACCGATCCGATGGATGTTTAAGTGCTGCCTGAATTCGGGCTATACTTTGTCATTCGTCGTGAGGGTTTTGATTTCGTGAAATTATCGTAAATGTTGTATTAAGTTACTAACCTAGTTTCGTTTGCATTATTTAACTAGGTTACCAGGCTTAATCAATAGGCGGACTCTGTCAGTTTAAACTTGCAATGTGAGCTGTTTTTATTAAAAATTGCTTTGCAAAACCCTAAATGTTTTTCAGTTATAATTACAGGGATTAAGTCTTTGCATATCTTTAATCACTGGCAGTAAGTGGGGTATTGTGCACATTACTGCTGTTTTATCACTTTTAGGTGAACGGACCTAAATAGTGATACATGTCACTCTTGGGTGAACGAACCCAATAGTGATATGACCACAATCACATATTCGGTTGAGTGACAACTTGACCAGCTAATTATGAGATAGGGACAATTGTAATCGCTCTTAATATGGTAAATTATAACAATGTGTCGTTTTGTACAACTTGGATGACTCGCCAGTATTTCCCCGCTGATAAAATCTTTTTAAACATGTTTCAGGTGATTTACCGTGAGCAAGGAAAAGTGTCGCGTAGCACTCCAGCTTGAATATGGTGGCTCAGTAAATAAATAAACATGTTTTTTTTGTAATCAGAGGATTTCCTAGTGAAATTCCTTTATTGTAAATTACGGGGTTTATCCCAAAAACTTGGAATAAAATAATTGGGTGTTTTCAGTTTAAACGATCCTATCAAATAAATTTCCGCTGCTAAATCAACCACCAATACCACGGGTTTCTGTCCCGCGGCTTTCGGACCGGGCAACCGGGTCGGGGCCGTGACAGAAAAAGGTGGTATCAGAGCCACTGATTTAAGCCAATTAAGTATTGGAAAATACGTAATTTTTCAAATTTCCATTCTGTTATTCTGTGAAAATTCAATTTAATAAATAAAATTTTAACTTGAATTTCGTGTGTTTTCCTTATGTGTGACTAACAACATGAATGAACTGTCGGAAGCACTTCGAAACTTCACAATCCATACGACTGATATGGATACAACAGGAACCTAGTCCAGTTATCAGGCGGACACCGAGGAGCCACTAGTGTTTCAGGCCCAGTCACAGTAGAAACCCAAACCTAAAAAGAGGAGAGGGCTTTTGGACTGGAAACGAGGACGAAAGAAGAAGCCTGCTGCCCAAAAGGTGAAAAGGACGGAGGATCCAAAAGGAAAAGGAAAGGAAGTAGGGGAGAGCTCTGGTCAAGCCTAGGAGTTGCCACCTTGGGAAGAACTGGATAGAAAACTTGCAAACTGTGACCTCATCAGACCTGCTGATGAAACTCTTTTCAATTTCCCCGCCCAATCAGAACTCCCTATTAATTTGGAACATGCTATTCCAGACCCAATTGCCAACCCTCAACCTGTTACAGGGCAGTTGGAAGAATGGTGGACTAGCGACTGGCATTTTCAAAATTTTATGAATAACCCAAATGTTTACTTTTCCCAGTTTGATCCCGAACCTGCACCCTTTCCACCCATGAACCCGGTGAACGTTGCTGAATTATGCCGCTATGGCGAGGAACTGGTGGATGCGGGAAATCGGATTAGAGAAGTGGGGGAAAATATCACGTGGAAGTACGACGAGAGGGAGCGTCGTTTTTTAAAAGCCAGTTAACTATATTTAAATATTTTGTATAATAATAATATATGAAAAAAATTATAAAATAATATATAATATTGTACAATAATAATAAAATAAAATATCTGTAAATACCTGGCTTGTATGGATGCATACTATATATAAAAATATAAATGTCGCAAGGTCGACGATTTTGGCTATATGTGTTGACTTAATTGTGTTTGCGATTGCCTTATTGTGTTTAATTGCTATCCATTTTGTGACAATAATTTGTATATATTGTTAATTATCCAGATGGAAAATGCAGTAAACCAACCGACAAAAGAAGTTAACCAATCTGAACCGAATAATGAAGACCATTTTCTTAATAGACAAGATATAGAAAATATAGTTGCTCAGGGAATAGCCAACGCTATCCCAGCAATCGTCGTCGCTGCTAGAAATCCAGTTGAACCTTCCCAGGCTAATCATAGCAAACACACCCGTGATGATAACTTCAACAACAGTGTGAATGGGGACGACAATGATAATAATGTGGTTCAAGCCCCACTACTTAAGAAAATGAAAGTGGCAACGTCTGGTTGCACTTACAAAGAATTTATTGCCTGTAAACCAGTCGAATTTGCAGGCAATGAGGGGGCGACTACCACACTACGTTGGTTGGAAAAGACCGAAGCAGTAATTAAAATAAGTAAATGAGCAGAGGAAGACCGGGTGATGTATGCAACCCACCTTTTCAAGGAAGAGGCGTTAGAATGGTGGAACACGGTGCTGCAAGCCAAGGGAAGTGGCGTGGCTTATGCCATGAGTTCGGGGGAATTTAAGGAATTGGTGGAAAGAAAGTTTTGTCCCTCCTACGAGAAGCAACATATGATAAATAAGTTCCTGAACCACCGGATGGTGGACGTTGACTGTCGAGGGTATACTTCGAAAAATTTCAAGTATGCTAGAATTGTACCAACTCTGGCTTCGCAAGAACCGGTGCTCATCTCTCGCTACATTTGGGGACTAATTAGCGAGATTCGCGACATAGTCAAAGCTGCGAGACCCCGCACGATTGACGATGCGGTTGAATTGGCCAACACCTTGACTGACGGACTGGTGCGCACAAGAAAAGAAAACAAGAAAAAGGAATTGGCTCAAAAGATTACCCAAGGTTTTCGTGGGAGTAATAATAGTAGTAACTTCAAGAAAAAAGGGAACCGGGCAATCCTCCACCTCTCTATTTTGCAGTAATTGTAAAAGAAAGCATTTTGGGAAATGTAAGGGGTACTGTAATTTCTGCAAAATTCCGGGGCATCGAGAAGAGGAATGCAGGAAGAAATCAATGATCTGCTACAATTGCGGAGAAACAGGGCACTTCAAGCCCGATTGCCCGAAATTGGTTAAGCCAGCTGACAACAAGGCCAAACCTGCCGAAGGAACTAATAAGAAGAATGCAAGAGCCTTACAGCTGACTACACAAGAAGCAGATCTGATTCCAGATGTGATAGCTGGTACGTTCCTAGTTCATGACGTTTATGCAAAAGTATTATTTGACTCCAGTGCAAACCAAAGTTTCATAAATACTTTGTTCTGCCAAGCTCTTAACCTACCTTTAACCAAACTTAGGCAGATTTATACGGTAGAAACGGCAGAAGGAAATTCTGTTAAAATAGATAAGGTTCTCCAAGGAGGAAAAATAGAACTCTCAGGACATAAATTTTCTGCAAACCTGCTACCGATGAATGTAGCTGGATTCGATGTTGTATTAGGAATGGATTGGTTAGTAGCCAACCATGCTCGAATCCTCTGTGATAAGAATTCCATAGAAATACATACCCAGCAGGAGAAGTAATTTTAGTAACATGAGATAAGCCACGTAAACCAATGAAATTCATTTCAGTAATGAAAGTTGCTAGTTATGAACGAAAACAAGGAATAGTGTATATGATTTCGGTAGTCATTAAGACTAAAAACAAGGAACTTAAAGAAATCCCAATAGTATCAGAATACCCTAATGTATTCCCAGAAGAACTACCCGGATTACCACCAGATAGGGAATTAGAGTTCAGAATTCATCTAATTCCTGGAACTACACCAATAGCTAAGGCACCTTATCGGTTAGCACCCACAGAAATGTTAGAACTGAAAAAGCAGTTAGATGAATTATTAAGAAAAGGATTCATACAACCCAGTTCATCCCCTTGGGGAGCACCTGTGTTGTTCGTGAAAAAGAAGGATGGATTGATGCGGATGTGTATCGATTATAGAGAATTGAATAAGGTTACCATTAAGAATCAATACCCATTACCTAGCATTGATGATCTTTTTGATCAACTTCAAGGTGCTAGGTATTTCTCTAAAATAGATTTGCGCTCCGGATATCATCAGTTGAAGGTACAGGAAGAAGACATACCTAAAACTGCTTTCAGGACTAGGTATGGTCACTACGAGTTTACAGTCATGCCCTTTGGATTAACAAATGCTCCTGCAACATTTATGGACATGATGAATAGGATCTGTAAGCCGTATCTGGATAAATTTGTAATTGTCTTCATCGACGATATACCTATTTATTCCAAAAGCCAGGACGAACATTGTGAACACCTACATGCACTCTTAACCCTGTTAAGAAAGGAGAAAATGTACACCAAATTTTCAAAATGTGAATTTTGGCTACAAGAGGTACAATTTTTGGGACACTTGGTGAATCACGAAGGCATTCACGTAGATCCTTCCAAGATAGAAGCGATCACAAACTGGAAGATCCCGCAAACAGCTGCTGAAGTCAGAAGCTTTCTAGGATTAGCTGGATACTATAGGCGCTTCATCTAAGACTTTTCTAAGATAGCTGTTCTATTAACCAAGTTAACCTGTAAAACTTGTTAACTTTGAATGGGGACCCAAGCAAGAAGAGGCCTTTAGGATTGTGACAAATGGCAAATAACCGGTGATTCCGTACAAACCAATCACTATTTTTATCTCTTAATCTCATGCATTTAGCGTAATTTAATTACGTAACTATGTCGTATACTAGATAACAGTGTTAGGACAAGAAAACAATGCTAAAACATATGTTGGTTTTCTTCGTATTACGAAACCAATCAAACAATGTCCTAAAAGTGTTGGTAGAAAGTGATGTGCGCACTATTCACGGTTACACTATTCATGCCAGCAAAACCGTGAAAACAGAACGAAACAATGAAAACCGACACATGGATAACATAACTGAGTCCATTTACATAAGAAAACACTAATGAGAAAACATATCTTGCAAAAATTTAGAACTTTCCGGTACAACGCCCTAATCACAAAATCGTCCGTTCGGTTAAAAATATAACAATTTTAACTCGTCCGAACTATTAATTTAGCATCTCCGGGACTCCGGAACTATGACAAATGATAACAACCATATGAAAACAACACGAGGATAATAATGGGGTGTCCGAAACATAAGCTTTCGGTGTTGCGTCGCAACCCCCACAACTTGTCCATTTTTGAACCGACAAGCTAGAAAATAATATTTTCGACGTCAAAACAACTAAACGAAAGACATGGTGAACTAGTTAAGCTTATTTTGGGACTCGAAATCATTTCATACATCTTTTGGGTGCGGAATAACAACTTGCGACAAACCTTCGTCGGTGCGAAACAAATGTGTCGTTAACTAGCCGACGCCTAACCGGAAAGCATTTAAGGTATCAAAATATAACTTACACTAGTCTAGGGAACTAGTTAACCATATTTTGGCGTCGTAAACACCTTACATAAACGCCATAGCAGCAATGGTAAACTAAAACCATCGCTCCCGGTATTATATTCTATCCTTCATATACCATCCGGTATCGAACTGATGAGCGAACTAGTGGTATTTTTTTTACCATCCGAAATTAATACCAACTAGTCTAATGAACTAGTTAATATCACTTAACATCCTAAATCTCTAATTACACCCTAATTAACAAACTTAACATAAATATCTAAATATCTAAAGGTTTATATATTAGGCACATGCATATTACAATAAATAAATTAAATCACCATCACCTAGCCTACCTTCCCACCCCCATTTCGTTGATCATAAGTGGGCCCACACCCACTAGACCCTTGAAGAAAATAAGGGATGTAGCATGGTGTGAAAGATTGCATGATGACTTAATAGTTGTGAAGATCTTTACATCATCACCACCCGTCATTTTCCCTTACTTCTACAACACTTCACAACATACAAACACCCTCTAGCCTCTCTCTAAATCTCGGCTCCCAAACACCCTCACACCATTTTCAATCCATAAACAAGCTAATCCAAGTCTCACATAACCCATTCAAGATGATCTAAGGTGGTTGTAGCTTATGGGGATGCACTAGGAGCTTCACTTTGGTATTTGGAGGCTTTAACATCAACTTTTCATCTTCTTCACTAGTTTCTACCCTAGCCATTGTGCTAGTTGTAAGACCATCTAACTTTTTTTTATGGTTAATATGTTATATAGTTTATATAAGTACAAGGGAAATCATCTTGAAACTCACTAAAAGAATACTCAAAAACTCTAAAAATAAACTAGATAATGTAACTAAATATATAGTGTTCTTGTTGATCTCGATGTCCGTTGTAGTGTAGATTATGTTAAATAAAATGATCTTGCCATATTATGTTTAAAAATATGATCTAAATATGAATGTGTTTAGATTTAGCAAGATCATCATCCTCAAAAGCTTCATGAACTTCATATGTAAACATGAAAATGATTTTTTTTTTTTGAAAAATATAAGGTTGTTAAAGAATTTAAAAGCATAAATTTTAAGCTAGTGACCTTGTAATATAACCTAAATAAGGTTAAATAAAAATATGGAACTTGTAGGTGAACCTAAAAATATAATTATTTTTATTGATCTTGGAAAATGTATATAAACAAGTTTATATAAAGAGGTGTGAATAAATATTGATCACAAGAATATTGATATTTTTAGAGTACTTGGTAAATAGCGGTGAATTAGAAAATTGTTTTGATGAATTAAACGCGTTTTGAAAACGTGGTAAACGTCATAGTTTAGGGGAAACTATGGCGAAATTTTCTAAAAATCTAATAGCGATTAAAGTATGATTAAAGGGTGATTAACAAAGTTAAACGTGATTAGTGGTCTTAAAATGTCATTATGGAAGCTTTGATGAGAATAGTTAAGCCTCAAATATTCAAGAGTTCATATGAGCTTAAACATATATTTTCACAAAAATAAAAGGGTGAAAATAATAATAATGTATAAATATAATTTTTGACAAAAATTATATATTTTGGAAACTTACTAGGTATATGTATTTTGTGCTATGTGTATGTACTTAGATACCTATAGGGTGATCAAAATAAATACACATACATGTTCCTACATGGTCCAAGAAATGCTAGTAAATCGGACAATTAAATAAAATGGCCGAAATGGAAATGCATAACACTTGAAGACAACAGATTGGGCGTATCGACATCGTGAACAAGTTTATGTCGAGTCTAAAAATAACATATTTTTAGACACTAAAACGAATACAAATATAAGTGGTCAAAAACAAGAATCCGTAAAGTCGAAAGCTATAAAAATTACCAAGTATTTTTCATGTGAAAAACGAACTTATTAAGTTGCATGGGCTAGAGCCCAAAGATAAATTATATGGGCCAAGACCTAAATTACTAAGGTACATGGGCCAAGGCCCAATAACAAGAAAACTAGGGCGAGGCCCAATGACATAAAACTAGGGCTAGGCCCAATAACAATAAAACGTGGGTTAAGCCCAATGACATAGGTTCAAAGCCGTTCACACATAAGTCAATACACACAGAATACATGGATATGCATAAAAATCGAGCGAGTAAACTATCAACGCTCTAAAATACAGAGTTGTTCCAAAGATGACAAATGAGAACATAATAAAGAATTCAAGATGAACAACTTGTACAAGATCCGAAAGACCTAGAGTCTAATCAAGTTAGTAAACATGTAGGTTACTCACGTGTACGGATGCTCACCTACGGTATTACTTAATACGGAATGCAAATATGTGAGTTCATGTCCCTCCTTTCAATGTTTTCAAAGTTTTGGTTTTTAAAACAATCGAGGGGAAATACATGCTAAAACTACAGATATGTTAGCATACATGCTAATACTATGGGTATGTTAGCTATGGGTTTAGATGATAACACGATCAATGTACATAAGTAGGATGATGACATAGTAACCATTAATCACTTAGTGACCAAGGTGCAAAAGGTGTAGATCTATAGAGTTTGAGACACGTTCCACTCCTTGATAGGCCATAGGAGTGCTTTTGTGATCCCAGAAAATGTCAAAGTTGTCTCGGTTTGGTTACGTAACTTATGGTACATATAGTCAGGGGGCTCGCTACCCACTGATAGATCCTTAAACTCCATATATGCTAATACTTACCAAGATTTCATTTTCATGAATACTACGATTACAAGATTTCATTTTCATGAATACCACGATTACAAGATTTCATTTTCATGAATACTACGATTTCATTTTCATGAATACTACGATTACAAGATTTCATTTTCATGAATACTACGATTACAAGATTTCATTTTCATGAATACTACGATTACAAGATCTCATTTTCATGAATACTACGATTACATATGATAACAAATACTGCATGAACTCGCTCAACTTTTGTTGAGCTTTTAAAACTACATGTATTTCAGGAAACAGGACCTGAGCCGGTGATATTCTATGGGATTCAGGATAACTAATGACAACGATTGCCACTTTTGAAGGGTTTATCTTCTATATCCCAACTTCGTATGGGTATATAGGGAACAAATCCTTACTATGTGATGTGTAAAACAATTCAATAACTATGTTGTGTTTAACGTTGTAAACATGGTATGAAACTCGAAACTACTTTTGAAAAAATTGAAAATATTGGTTGAAATCTATATATCTATGGCATCGTTGTTGGTTCATGTTATCAATACATTTGGATGCAATGATTACCATGCTTACGTCACACACAATACGCTTCCACTACTAGCAGGGTGTGACAAGGATTTTAAATCAAAGATTAACAAATGCCCCAATTCTTGCCTTACCAGAAGGGACAGAAGATTTTGAAGTCTACTGTGATGCTTCTAAACTAGGATTAGGTTGTGTGCTGATGCAACGCAAAAAGGTAATCGCATATGCATCAAGGCAATTGAAAAAGCACGAGGAAAATTATACGACTCATGACTTAGAATTAGGAGCAATAATTTTTGCCCTTAAAATTTGGAGACATTGTCTGTATGGTAGTAAGTTTACTGTCTATACCGATCATAAGAGTTTAAAATATATATTTGGGCAAAAAGAATTAAACATGAGGCAAATAAGATGGATGGAAATTCTAAGCGACTACGACTGTGATATTCAATATCACGAAGGAAAAGCAAACGTAGTAGCCGATGCCTTAAGTCGTAAGTACCATGAGAAACAAAGACGAGTTCATGCTCTCCGATTAAATTTGCAGATAGATTTAATGGAACAACTGAAAATGTTCAAGAGATAGCGATCCAGGATGATGCTGAAGGAATGAAAGGACGAATAAAAGAATTAGAGCAAGGAAGTGATGGAATTTGGAGATTCCACAGGAAAAGAATTTGGATACCTAGACAAGGAAATTTAAGAGATAAGATATTGGAAGAAGCCCATAAATCTAGGTATACAATGCATCCTAGTAATAACAAGATGTATCAAGATTTAAGGAATAACATCTGGTGGATAGGAATGAAAAAGGACATAGTTAGATACGTTTTTAAGTGTCTAACTTGTTCGCAAGTTAAGGTAGAACACCAGAAACCCTCAGGTTTACTTCAACAGTTAGAAATGCCTGAATGGAAATGGGAACTAATAACAATGGATTTTGTTACTAAGCTACCTAAAACCAGGAAAGGTCACGATGCAATCTGGGTGATTGTAGATCGATTAACCAAATCAGCTCATTTTCTACCAATGAAGGAAACCTTTAGCATGGAGAGATTGGCTAAGTTATACGTAGACGAGGTAGTATCACTACATGGAGTTGCACTCTCCATTGTGTCAGATAGGGATTGTCGTTTCACTTTGCATTTCTGGACAAGTTTCCAAAAAGCAATGGGGACACGATTAAATTTAAGTACCGCATACCATCCCCAAACAGATGGACAAGTGAAAGGACGATCCAAACCCTTGAGGACATGCTCAGGGCATGTGTAATAGACTTTGGTGGAAACTGGGATGACCACCTACCCTTAATCGAATTCTCCTATAACAATAGTTATCATACAAGCATCAATGCTGCCCCGTTCAAAGCACTGTATGGACGAAAGTGTCGAACCCCCGTATGATGGGTAGAAATTGGAGAAAGCCAATTATCATGTCCCAAAATGGTGCAAGAAATCACCGACAAGATAACTCAAATCAAGGAAAGACTGAAAACGGCTCGAGACCGCCAGAAGAGTTATGCAGACAATCGACGTAAGCCGCTAGAATTCCAAGTTGGAGACAAGGTACTATTGAAAGTTTCTCCTTGGAAAGGGGTAGTTCGATTCGGTAATAAAGGGAAACTGAGTCCAAGGTACATAGGACCATTCACAGTTACCCAATGAATAGGACCAGTCGCCTATCGATTACAACTACCAGAAGAGCTAGCCGGGGTACATGATGTGTTCCATGTATCTAATCTTAAAAAGTGTTTATCTGATGAATCACTGGTAGTACCTCTTCAAGATATAGAGGTAAATGAAAAGTTGAAATTTATTGAGAAACCTCTTCAAATAGAAGACAGAAAGGTCAAACACCTTAAACACAAGAGATTGGTACTGGTCAAAGTAAAGTGGGATTCGAAAAAATGACCTGAGTACACATGGGAGCTGGAATCGGAAATGAAACGAAAATATCCTTACTTGTTCCAGTAAATCTCGAGGACGAGATTGTAAATAAGGTAGGGAGGATATAAGGACCGGCACAAAAAATTTCCTAAAACACCCCGTAAGTGAAAACCCGGACCCCTAAAACCCTAATCTTTATGAAAAATCAAGAAAATCAAAATTTATTAAGCTGTCGTGGGCCGCGAAATACTTAAGGGAGGTCTACGCGGGGCGCGACAGCCATGCAAATATCCGGATAACGATCAAGGCCACGTGTCGCACACGTGGCAGACCTAGGGTGTGACACGGCAGCCCGAGCCGTAGCTAGGGTGGCCCTCGCGGGCCGCGAAGGATATTCCTTCAGGTTTACGCGGGCCGCGAGAGACGCAAATTTCTGCTATAAATAGAACGTTGCATGGGCAGTTCACTGGTGCTCGAAAATTTCATAAAAGTGCTTTCTTTCTGTTCGAAATCACAAGTTAAAGTAGTGAAACGTTGCTGCGATAACATGGTAATAACTCGATCACTGCTACGATACAATGTCCGATCGATTGAAACCGATCTGACGGATGTTTAAGTACTGCTTGAATTCGGGCTATACTTTTTCATTCGTCGTGAGGGTTTTGATTTCATGAAATTATCGTAAATGTTGTATTAAGTTACTAACCTAGTTTCGTTTGCATTATTTAACTAGGTTACCAGGCTTAATCAGTAGGCGGACTCTGTCAGTTTAAACTTGCAATGTGAGTCATTCTGTTTTTATTAAAAATTGCTTTGTAAAACCCTAAATGTTTTTCAGTTATAATTACAGGGATTAAGTCTTTGCGTATCTTTAATTACTGGCAGTAAGTGGGGTATTGTGC
This sequence comes from Helianthus tuberosus, assembly GCA_030545235.1. NCBI lineage: Eukaryota > Viridiplantae > Streptophyta > Magnoliopsida > Asterales > Asteraceae > Helianthus > Helianthus tuberosus. The sequence continues at coordinate 140,103,735 of CM060448.1, read as the reverse complement.
ACATTACTGTTGTTTTATCACTTTTAGGTGAACGAACCTAAATAGTGATACACGTCACTCTTGGGTGAACGGACCCAATAGTGATATGACGACAGTCACAGATCCAGTCGAGTGACAACTGGACCGGCTAATTATGAGATAGGGACAATTGTAATCATTATTAATACAGTAAATTATAACAATGTGTCGTTTTGTACAACTTGGATGACTCGCCAATATTTACCCGCTCATAAAATATTTTTAAACATGTTTCAGGTGATTTACTGTGAACAAGGAAAAGTGCCGCGTAGCACTCTAGCTTGAATGTGGTGGCTCAGTAAATAAATAAACATGTTTTTTGTAATCAGGGGATTCCTAGTGAAATTCTTTTATTGTAAATTACGGGGTTTATCCCAAAAACTTGGAATAAAATAATTGGGTGTTTTCAGTTTAAATGATCCTGTCAGATAAATTTCCGCTGCCAAATCAACCACCAATACCATGGGTTTCTGTCCCGTGGCTTTCGGACCGGGCAACCGGGTTTGGGGCCGTGACAGCTTTGTTGGTTGTGAGAAGTGATTGTTAGAGGTGGAAATGACGATGGTGGTGGCGACTTAGAATATCTTGATACTTTTAATCATATTAAAAGAATTTATTTTAACACTCTTGATCATAATAAGTTTAACTTACTATAGAAAGTTTAGGATCAAATACAACGGCTCCCAAAAATAAGAAGTCGTACAAAGGGTATCAAACAAACTCAGATTGACCTCATTCAAGCGGCATTGGAACCATCTCATAGAACTCTACGATGTGATATTTTAGGTTTTAACTTTCGGATTTATAGGTTGTAGATTTTAGGATTTTCTTTTAGACAAAATTGCACAAATCAACCTTTATGTTATACCTAAACTGCACTTCATACCTTTCACTATGAAATCGGAAAAACCCAACCTTTAAGTTCATGTTTTTATACATGGGTCAGCCTTTGACAGAAACTCTGTTTAATTTCTTGGTTAAGTTACCTCACATGCAAACCATGTGAGGGTATTTCAGTATTTTCAAATCCTTATTTAATATATATATATTTTTAAATAAAATCCTTTCACCATTTTCAAGACTGTTTATACCCGTCTCCAACACTCTTCAAGACTCTTCAACGCAAAGACCTTTCACCGTTTATACCCATCTTCAAAAAGAGAGAGACTTCGTTGGAAAAATCGAGGGTTGTTGGAAAACCACTATCAGAACTGGCCAGAGGTACCACATTTGACCGGACCAGGAACCATGACGTTGTTGGTCTTACCTTTCGTCGTCGGGAATCTCGGTCTAAACAGACGTTAAAGGTCTGTAGCGGCTACACGGTGATGTTATGGTGGTTAACTGCATCATTAATCATCATCATCTTCAAACTTCTCTCATCCATAATTTCATCATCGCCTTCATCACCGGCGAACACACCCACCTTGTGCCCACTCAATGAAACTCTTTATTCGGTAGCTCCCGCAACAAAACCGCTATCTCCAGCAACGACGACATCGAGAACAAACCAACACCTGTTTTCCTGCAAAGGAAACGTTGGAAGAATGTGACACCGACGATGATACCAACTTCGATGTCTGTGACATAGTCACTGACGGAGATGTTTGAGACATTTTCTCCGACCACCACATGGCGTCAAATGAATCTCCTCCTTTGCTATGGTTGTCAAATAACGTGGCCAACAACAACCACTGGCCTTCATCATCATTAATATTCTTATTACTGTGTTTTTTTTTGGTGTGAGAAAATGGTTTCATAAAACAACTATTTGTGGTTTTATTTAAAATTTAAAAAAATATATATTAAATAAGGATTTGAAAAGACTGAAATACCCTTAAATGGTTTGCATGTAAGGTAACTTAACTAAGAAATTAAACAGAGTTTGTGTCAAAGGTTGACCCATGTATCAAAACATGAACATAAAGGTTGGGTTTTGCCGATTTCATAGTGAAAGATATGAAGTGTAGTTTAGGTATAACATAAAGGTTGTTTTGTGCAATTTACCCTTTTGTTTATTATTATTGTGTCTTTTATTTATTATTGTGTCTTTTATTTATCATTATGTCTTTTCTATATTTACGTCATTATGTCTTTTTGTGACTCATTGTGTCTTTTTTCCTCAACATTGTGTTATATTTTGTCACACCCCCAAAAATACCATTAGCGGAAACCCCTGCGAGGCGTGTGACGTACCAGGATCTAGGCACTAATCACATTGAACCATAAGTAGAATAAAACTCTCCATTAAAAAAATAGTATAATTCAAACACCAGTTTAGAAAATCAAACATGTTCAGCAGAAGCATAATAGTTTGTTCAATAAGTTTAATGAAAGTGTTCAAAAGAATGCAACATCAAGGAGCGTTCCAATTGCCACGACCTATGACCACTCCAACTTCCCAGACAGCAAGTTCCCTGACTGTGTACCTAAGGACCTGCAAGCATGTAGAAAAGTGTATCAGCGAAAGCTGGCGAGTTCACAATTTGTCTAACCGTTTGTTACCAAGTATTGACTTATGTTGATAATAACTCGATACCGTAGACGGCTCCTTTTTGCCTTCTCCAATGCTCTATCAAACATTGGTCACGAATTTAAAGTTATTAGTTCACTCCCGTCCTATCCAGGTACGTTGTGAGGGTGCCAAACCTAATAGCGCTATCATATAACCTCGTTGCCCTACAAGCAACTTGTTCGGTAGTATGATGGGACTTAAGTGATAGAAAGTGAGTGTATTATCCAACATCAACATTTACTGAAAACCGCCTCAAATCCCCTACAAGGATATGGGTTTGTGAAAGTCTATTTGTTACTGAAAATTGCCTCAAATCCCCTACAAGGATATGGGTTTGTGAAAGTCTATTTGTTACTGAAAACTGCCTCATATCCCCTGCAAGGATATGGGTTTGTGAAAACTGTTTATTTGTTTTGCCTGTTTGATTGTCCCTACCGGACGCATGCTTGTATTGAGAGTAGTGAACTCACCTTAGTTTTGCTTGGTTTATTAAGTTACCCGTTCCAAGTTAGTCAACCAAATCCTACCGTGGTTACCAATGAAGTCAGTTTCATAATCAATTGAGTCACGTACATTCATAGCAAAGATCACTATATAACACATAGCAATTCTTCAATCTCATACAAGCCATAAACTATTTGAGACCTTACTGTTTAATGTTGGTGCATATGTCTGTCGACTTCGTCTTGTATCGAGTCTTGTATTCTTTTAGATAGATCAGGGCACGTAGTACGAGGAATATAGGGTTTGTGTGTTAAAAGTTCATTTCGCACGAAATGACAATTAGCTATTTCGTACGAAATAGCAATCAGCTATTTCGCACGAAATGCCTTTTGTCTATTCCGTGCGAAATCAACTCCCCTATATATACCTGTCGTGTGAATTCATTTGTAACGTTCATGATTCCGGTACCGAAGTGCTGCCGACATGTCATCTGATCTGTAATTGTGTCAAATCAATAAATCAAGACATTTAATAGTGAATCAAGCTGTTACAAAGTCTAATCAATGAATTCCGCCTCTGATTAGACCGAGAACTCTTTTGATAGACTCGTTTCGATCGATTCACGATCCTACAAGTGGTATCAGAGCTCAGGAGGAAGAGTTCTTACCATTTCAGCTAAAAAATCTGACTTCTACACCTTCTTTTCAAAATTGACCGTGAAAACTTGGTCAAAATGGATTGAATTTCATATATAATAAGCGAAACAGTGTTTTTAATGAATCCTTGAAAGAATTAGACCTTAACTCAGCTTAAATCTTGATCAATTTAACAAAAATCAGATCGATCATGGTGACGTCAGCAACATTCCGCGCGAAATAGGCTATTTCGTGTGAAGTTGTCATATCATTTCGCACGAAATCAAGTTTTTAAACCTTATTTCGTACGAAATCATCTCTGTGGAATCTATTTCGCACGAAATCACCTTCTTGAATTTCATTTCGTACGAAATTAACATTCATTTCGTATCAAAGGGCTATTTCGTTTGAAAACTGTATTTCGTGTGAAAGTGTATTTCGTTTGAAGAAGCTATTTCGCACCAAGTTGTTTTGTTTGAGTTCTCATTTCGTGTGAACTTTCATTGTTTTTTGAACTTTGTGAATTTGTGTAACAGGTTACCGAAACATGGAAGAGGAATTTTACAATGCGTTTGCAACCACTTCAGCTGCCCCAATCTCTGTTGTCGAAACCATTGAAATTGAAAATGAAACGGGAACATCTCAAAAGCCTCCAAAGCTTATGTACATCGAGGATTTTAAAGGGTGGCAAAACCGTTTTGAAAAGTGGGTGCAAGCTTATAAATTTGATGCATGGTGTTCATTGGAAGTGGATTATGCTAAACCAAAGGATGAACGTGGGCTTGAAAAGGCTTTTAGTGACTTTTCAACGACTGAAAAATTGAAGTACACCAGTGAAAAATTGATGATTAGTCTTCTTCAACAATCTATAAAAGAAGATATTTACGTGTTACTCCAACATCAAGGAACTGCGAGATCAATCTGGTTGGCGTTGATTAACAAGTTTAAAGGAAGCTCTGATATGATAAAGAACAAACAAGCTTTATTAAAGATGTCATTTGATCTGTTTGTTGCATTTGAAGGAGAGACAACAAAAGCAACTATTGATAGATATTGTCATCTTGTTCTGGAGATGGGAAGATTGGAAATAAAGAAAGATGATGATGAATGGGTGGATAAACTAGCTGATGCGCTACCACAGCAAAAATGGGGAACATATTTGCTGATCTTATAACACATGAGAAAATCTGAAAGTATGAACTTGGCAAAGTTTATTCAGAAAATTGAAGAACATGAATTGGATATTCAAAAAACGGATATCATGAATAATCCAAATGCTCAACAAGATGTCAGTTTATACTACAGAGGAAACAAATTTGAGACTACTCCGAGTCCAAAGATTAAGACTGCTTTTAGTGCTGATAGTTCTTCTGGAACAAATGGTAGCACAGTAACTCAGAGTGGTGGATATTCATCTTCGTATTCAAATTTTGATTCGAATTTCACAACACCAAATCCTCAACGACATAATTCAACAAATCTGCAATGCAATGTCACATTGAATATTCAAAATGGTCAAAATCTTTCTCCCAAGATAGCTAAACAACACATGGCATCACTTGTTGCTATGTTAGAGTCATATGAAAGTTTAGTTGCTGGAAGAATTGGAAATCCAATGCTCACCAAAGAAGATTATGACCAGATTGATGCTGTAGAACTTGAGTTGATGGATATCAAATGGTGTTTAGCTAGTGCTGTAAGAAGAGCAGAAAAATTCTAACAAATCACCGGTAGAGATGATTTTCGTGAAATGAGTGCATCTCCAATAGGGTTTGACAAATCAAAGGTCACTTGTTTTCATTGCAAAGAAAGGGGACATTTTAAATGAGAATGAAAAAATAAAGAAGCAACAGGAAGACAAGAAAAGAAGGATTATTATCAAAAATCCATTTTTCATCAAATTGATCAACAACCATAATCAAGATGATGAAAAGGTTGCACAGGGTTTTAGCTGGGACAAATACATACCACCCGGTTCGGGTCTTGTTGCTAGAATTCTGGAAGAAGAAAAAGTCAAATTTAGTCCGAAAAGAATACCGATTTTTCTAGAATTAGGAAGTGATGCAGATACCGATGATGATGAAGAATATATTAATAAAGCTAGAAAAGGTTTGGATCCTGATAGTTTTAATTTGTTCTTTGCAGATAAGGTTGAGATGTTGAATGAGAAGAAGGATACTAGATTGAGAAGAGAGTTGGAAGCAAGACGAATTGCTGAATTAAAGGCAAAATTGGAAGCTAAGGAAGCAAAAGTTGAAGAAAATTCAACAAAAAAGGTCATAGATGCAGAGTGTGAAGTAAAAATAGATTTTGATGAAGAACCGTTGATTGAAAAGATGATATAGAAAATTGTTGAAGTGGAGAAAATAGTTGAGAAAATCGTCGAGGTTGAGAAGATCGTCGAGGTTGAAAAAATTGTCGAAGTTGAAAAAATTGTTGAAGCTACGAAATCTTGTCTGAAATGTTTGGAATCTTGCAAACATTGTGAAGAGAAAGACAAGAAGACTAGTGAACTTGAAGAGCTGAAAGAAAAATTATTGTTTGATGTGAAGTATGTGAAAGAATCATATGATGTGCTGAACAAGACGGTTGATAGTTTGAACAAGACAAACTTAGAGGCAGATGTTGCTATGACAATGATGAGTTCAACATTAATGACAAAGCAGGAGTTGGAACTCGAAAAGATTGAAAGTGAAAGAATCAAAAGATTGTTGTTGAGTTATACAACTTGTGATTATTTGATTGATCGAGTTTATCCTACGGTTGCAGATCTTGAAGCATTTCAAGATAAGGAAGAGGATACTGGTAAGAAACAGAGTGTCAAGTATAACAAGTGTCCGCCTCCAATATATGAAAGTTATTCTCCCAGAAAACCAAATGAGGGGCGATTAAATAAGGAACTCAACATAAAGTTAATGTCTAAAACCATTGATGAGTTACCAGACAACATTGATGTCACATTCACAGCGTCTGACACTGATCATGAGTCTGAGTTATTAAAGAAAGTTGTCGATCAGGTGTTGGATATGGATGAAGAGTCAAAGTCGGAGTCTAAATCTGAAAGTTCGATTTCGTCAGACAAGAGTCCGAGTTCTCCGGTTAAACGGGTTTAAAATAAAGAATTTCTGATGTCGAAAAATAATTTGAATGACGAAATATTCGAAGTTGCATATACTTTGAATGATTCGGACAAATTATATTCTGATGAAGAATTTCCAATAAAAAGTGTCAAAACTGAAATGATCAAGAAGGTTTTCAAATTAACAGAAATTAATATTTCTGAAATAAAAGATTTAAATCTTACTGAAAAACCTAAAAAATACACTTCAAGAGTTCAACAGAGATTGAACAAGAAAAAAGGTTACAGTTCTGGTTCAGGTTATCGAAAGAAACCAAACCATAACGGTATTTCAAAAAGAAAGGTTTAGGTTTCATTCCCCCGAAAAATCATAAAAATGAGAAATCTTATAAAACAAAAACTAAATTTGTTGCAGGTACAAGTTCAGAGGAAGAGAAGGAAAAATTGTTTAGGAAACAGTCAAAACAAGAATTGTTTGCTGAAAGAAAGAAGAATCAGGTAAAAGAATCTGGGAAAAGAGTTGAAAGAAGAATCAGTTATAGATGTCAAGAAGTTGGACACATCGCTTGGAACTGCCCAATGTCCATCAACATAAAACAGGGAGTTACTTCTATTTCAGTTTTGAAAAAGAAATGTGTTGATGAAAAGAAATCAACAGAAAGTTTTAAAAAATTCAAAGATTCGACTTTCGAAACTGGTGAAAGTTCGAAACGTTTTTACAAAAGAAAAATTGATTTGAATAAACAAAGATGGGTTGTAAAATCTGAGAGTAGTTCTGACAATGAATCTGATTCCATAAAATCAGAGGAGTCATCTATTGAGAAAAAGAATGAGAATTCTGTTCCAGAAATGAACGAGGAAAATTTTCCGTCATTATCAAAAGAAAATTTGAAATTGAAAGTTGGTAAAGTTAAGATTTCAGATCAATTCTTTACTGGTAAGAAAGAATTTGATGCTGAAAAAGTGTTTAATGGAAAAGTTAAACATATTTTCGGAAAGATGGTTGACGGAAAAGTGAAGGGCGCAAAAGAATTTTACAAATAAAAAAGATGGTGGGATAGATGTGAGTCAAAATCACCCAAGGCTGGCCAGGCTTGGGTGACAGGATTTTCAAACTGAAATTATGACTTGCCAGAACTCCCAGGTTGGTAATTGGGGAGTAGGAATCGGCATCTTTCTTGAGAAATTCACATTTGTGATATTTCGACTTACATGTGGTATTTTCTTTCTTGAAAATTGTTATATTTTATGTTACAAGTGATATTGGTGATGAGAACCTACAAGTGGTTGAAGAAGGGTTTTCACCTACAAGTGGTTAATCAAGGTCATTAAGTTGAACTTGAGTTACCTTTCATACAAAATGGCTGAAAGAACAATGTGATGGGTTTAACCCTGTTTTTACAAGTGGTAAAATCAACAAAACTTATTTTCCGGAAAAACCATTTTTGATTAAAACAAACTTAAGTGTTTTGAAATCATAATGGGAAAATAGTTTGTTGTCAAGGGGAGTTCTGATTGTTTATGCCAAGTGGATGGCGAATTGAAGCTTGAAAATCAGTTGTCACTTTACTTGTATAGTTTGTTTTCAAAATTTTCTTTAAATGATTTCGAATTTTAGGGGGAGTAAGAAATTTCAGAAAATTCAAAAACATTTGAAAATTTGAAAAATCCAAAAACATGATAAAAATCAAAAACTGAGTTTTCTTGAGAAAAGAGGAAATGATAGTACATTAGTGGACAATCACAACACGCTAAAGAATTGGAAAGTAAAATGTGATAAACGGTCTCACTGATGATGTGCCAGTAGGTTTTTATACATTTAGTAGATTGAGTCGAGATATAAACCTAAATTTCAAACTTGCTTATTTCGTGGGGAACATCTCTCGGATATATAGGTAACCCCTGAAATCTTGTTTGAAAGACCCCTCTTTCTGAGATACTAGGTCTTTATGCTTAGTGATATCTGGGGTATTATCCCAGGACTTCTGATTTTGCGGAAGCAATGGCCTAGTCCCCGTATAATAGTTTTCGTTTGCTTGAAAAATAACACTACCCTCAGCATAAAAAATGATAAAGCATTGAAAAATGCTAATCATGTGCTGTTGAAGAAAAGATTCTCTAAAGGGAACACACCTAAAGTCGAAGCCATCATCTCTCTGATTTTGCGGAAGCAATAGCCTGAGCTCTCATGGCCCTCACATTTAACCCTTTACAGATATCATCTAGGTATACTCACCTGTAAGACTGAATATTGGGATCTGGATACGGGAGTATATTCTGAGGTGGGACACGCAAATAAGTTTAAGTCTCTAAAACATTAATCTCGTATCTCGAAACAGTTGAACTTTGTGTGAAAATTTAAGTGGATCAGTATACTGACAATCTAAGTGAATCATTTAGAACTTAAAATGTTTAAAGCTTAATGGTGCTAAGTGATTTGTCTCATAAACTGATATGATCCTCTTACACAAACTCACAAAAATACTGTCTGTATATATTTCTTTACTGCATTTCATTAAAATCAAAAATCCAAAAAGATTTTCGGAGTGTTTTAGCTTAATTTTTTGAAAATACAAAAAGATTTTTGACAACTGATGTTGGAGAGCTGATTTCCAAAATTACAGGTGCTAAACATGACGAACAGGTTTGGGAGAGTGTTGTTAGAACAAATATTTTGACTACAGGTGGTAATCAGAGATTTTAAATGATTAAATCAATTGTGGTTTTGTTTCTACAAGATGTAAACAAAGATTAAATTTGTCAAATTTTTAAATTTGTGAAATTTATGTTTGAGGTAGAGGTTTGTGCATGACTTAGTGTATAAACCTGAGCAGAAGGTGAGCCAGGTTTTTGATCCCGGAACAATTTAAGGGGGAGTCTGTTAGTGGATCAACATCCTAAGGGGAAGGTTAGCTGTAGAAGCTGATAAAGAAATAAGAGAAGATTGAGGATGCTTACACTGTCAAATAATTTTGAAAAATGCCCGAAGACTGATCAAGGCTGAAGACTGTGAAGACTCGACACCTAAGACTTTGTCAACATCCAAGGGGGAGTCTGTTGGTGCATATGTCTGTCGACTTCGTCTTGTATCGAGTCTTGTATTCTTTTAGATAGATCAGGGCACGTAGTACTAGGAATATAGGGTTTGTGTGTTAAAAGTTCATTTCGCACGAAATGACAATTAGCTATTTCGTACGAAATAGCAATCAGCTATTTCGCACAAAATGCCTTTTGTCTATTCCGTGCGAAATCAACTCCCCTATATATACCTGTCGTGTGAATTCATTTGTAACGTTCATGATTCCGGTACCGAAGTGCTGCCGACGTGTCATCTGATCTGTAATTGTGTCAAATCAATAAATCAAGACATTTAATAGTGAATCAAGCTGTTACAAAGTCTAATCAATGAATTCCGCCTCTAATTAGACCAAGAACTCTTCTTATAGACTCGTTTCGATCAATTCACGATCCTATATTTAAAAGGTCCTATTTGTTTGTTCACATTGCAGCATCTCCACGAAGAACCAGTTCTTCGTGGGATGTCCTCACGGCGAAAGATCCTCTCGACGAATAACAGTACTTCATCAAGAAGTGTTGTGATGAAGAACCTAGGTTGTTCATCAAAAGGCCAGCCGACGAAGGATCAGGTCTTACGTCAACGTGGATTCTTCGTGAGGTGATCTTTCATCGTTGCACATCAATAGTTTCGTCAACTACAGTTTTTATGGCACACAAACACCCTAATAAGTATTGAATCATGTACAATCAGAACCATTAGTTTCTCAACACAACCTGACATCAATCCAACCAAGACAATGAATATCAAAACACACAAGAATCATCAACACTTTCATCATGCAAACCCTAATCATGGCAGTTTCTTATTATCACATAATCACCATTATGAACCCCCTAATTTGAACCCTTCAAACCAGATCCAATGAACAATTAACTCTATTAAACCCTAGTGAGTATGCCAATCATGTTCGACCATCATTGTCACCTGCATATTCAAAATAATCACATACAATCCTATGTCGCACAATACCACAATGAATCACATCATTCAATTAAGCCAAGATCACTCAACAGGATAACACGATTAACCACCATTACAAAGGACTCGTTTACAGGGATGATAACTAACCAAAGAATAGGTGTTCTATGAACAAGAATAGTCTTCACGAGCGAAGAGAAGGCTTCGATGCCCATAATTGCCGTCGCACAGGAAGAGGAGGAAGGGAGAGAGTTTTTAGGGTTTTGTGTTTACGGTTGCAAGTTATGAGAGGTTATACAAACAATATGACAATCGAGCCCAGTCTGGGCCGCGAATAATCTTGGGCCGAGACCCTTTTTGGCGAAAGACCTCATGGCGAATAACCTCCTTCGTCATGGGGTGCTTGACGAAGAACCCTAGTTCTTCGTCGACTTGGGTTTTTCGTGATTCAAGTGTGGTGCCATGTTATGTCTAAACATCAAACATTAATCAAATCCTAACATTTCATGCAACAACCAAACATAACAATACTTTAATCATTCAAACATCGTGCTCATGATGCAATGTAAAACGAATTGTGAAAACAGGATAGTGAAATAAATGATGCGTAGAGGAAAGACCTTGAAATCTCAGGTTGTCACATCATCCCCAACTTGAAAGAAATTTCGTCCCGAAATTTGATAAGTAATCCAAAGCGGTAGAGAGTTAGATCAGGATGACTGCGGATTTTCGTCGGGTGCCATATCATCCCCAACTTGAAAGGGAATTTCATCCCGAAATTCACGAGTTGCATCAGGATTAGATTGGTAAGTTGGGAAAAGTTGAGTATACTTGAGCTTCATCTGATCCTCGTGTTCCCATGTGAACTCTGGTCCACGTCTTGAGTTCCAACGGACTCTCACGATCGGGATTCGGCTATGCTTACGGACCTTGACTTCCCGATCCATAATATCGATGGGTTCTTCGACAAACTACAACTTGTCGTTGATTTTCAGTTCTTGAAGTGGTACCACAACCGTTTCAGCGGACAAACACTTCTGAAATTGCGAAACATGGAAGACATCATGAACGTTACCCAACTCAGCAGGTAACTCGAGCTTGTAGTCCACTTTACCAATTCGTTCCAGAATTTTGAATGGCACCCGACAAAACACGGATTAAGCTTACCGCGTTTCCCAAAGCGTACCACACCCTTCCAAGGTGAGACTTTTAACATGACACGATCACCAACAGCGAACTCCAAAGGTTTCCTATGCTTATCAGCGTAGCTTTTCTGGCGATCACGCGCTGCCGCCATACGATTTCTGATCTGGACAATCTTCTTGGAGGTTTCGAGCACAAATTCTGGACCTGTGATTTGGTTGTCACCCACTTCAGTCCAACAGAGAGGAGATCGACATTTCCGTCCGTATAAAGCCTCGAACGGAGCTACCTGGATACTAGTATGGTAGATGTTGTTATAAGATAACTCTACCAAAGGCAAGTGTCTTTCCCATCCTTTACCAAAATCGATAACACATGCCCGCAGCATGTCTTCTAAGGTCTGGATGGTTCGCTCATTCTGACCATCCGTTTGAGGGTGATAAGCAGTGCTTATGTCAAGACGTGAGCCAAACGATTGGTGCATCGCTTGCCACAAATCGGATATGAAACGCGGATCACGATCAGGGATAATGGAGGTTGGCACTCCGTGCCAGGAAACCACCTCCTTCAGATAAATACCAGCCAATTGTGAAAACATATCGATTTCCTTGATCGCGAGGAAATGTGCTGCTTTCGTAAGACGGTCGACGATCATCCAAGTGGTATCGTTCCCATTTTGAGTTCTAGGTAAACCAGAGACGAAATCCATAGCAATTTGCTCCCATTTCCACATGGGTATCTCTGGTTGCTGGAGCAGGCCAGAGGGATTTTGATACTCCACCTTGACTTTCGCACAAGTCAAACATTTACTCACATAAGTCGCGATGTGTACTTTCATTTTCGGCCATCAATACAAGACTTTTAGATCCTGATACATCTTATCAGAACTTGGGTGAATAGAATAGCGGGACTTGTGTGCTTCGTCCGTCACAAGTTCTCTAATATTTCCATACAACGGAACCCATATTCGTTCCATGAAGTAATAAATGCCATCAGATCACTCTACAAGTCGTTTCTCCATGCCCCGCAAATATCCAGCTTCCAGGTTTTCTTCCTTCAATGCTTCAGTCTGAGCAGAACGGATCTGATCAGGTAAATTAGAGTGGATAGTGTGCTGCAGAGCGCGGACACGCTTGGGTTTCGTTTCCTTTCTACTAAGGGCATCAGCTGCAACTTTAGCTTTACCTGGATGGTACTTGATTGCACAATCATAGTCGTTTAAGAGTTCTACCCAACGACGCTATCGCATATTCAATTCCTTCTGGTCAAAGATATGCTGAAGGCTCTTGTGATCGGTATAAATAGTGCACTTAGTACCGTACAAGTAATGCCTCTAGATTTTAAGCGCAAACACCACGGCCCCCAACTCTAAGTCGTGTAATTCTTTTCATGGACCTTCAACAGTCGAGAGGCATAAGCTATGACTTTCTCACGTTGCATCAGCACGCAACCGAGACCCTGAATAGAGGCGTCACAGTACACCACAAAATTTGTGGTACCCTCAGGTAAAGACAGAATCAGTGCACTGCAGAGTTTTTGCTTCAGAAGCTGGAAGGCGTCTTCCTGTTTCGTCCCCCAGGAATACACTACATGTCACACCCCCAAAATCCACACGCGGAGTATCACCGCTTGGAGGCGTGACATGACCAGGATCAAGCCACCAATCATATTGAACATAACAAGTAAGTAAAATTCAACCACACAATATGAAGGGTGTTTCAAATCAAAAACGTAGTCAAGTGTTTAGCGGAAGCATAATTGTAAAACCCAATGTAAGTATTAAGTACGAAATAAAGAAATGTTTTTAGCATGGCACACACTGCCATGTCCCACAACGACCGCGCCTCCTTGTGCAAGCTCCATGAGTACCTAACGACTTGCAAGGCATGCAACAACTAATCAACAACAAAGTTGAGTGAGTTCACAGTTGGTTGTTCAGTTAATAAGTTCGTATCAGAAATCGTAAGTTTCGTTTCATCACCATGTATTACCCATTATCCTTGATTCCCAACCTTTAAGATGTTTAGTGGGGGCTTCCCATTTTGTATTTTACTAGACTAGTCGTATCCATAAGTGTCCTTCCCAATCCGAGGACAGTGGTAAGTGTGAATTTACGTAGGTTTTACGTAAGTGCCCTTCCCAATCCGAGGACAGTAGTAAGTATGAGTTTACGTAGGTTTTACGTAAGTGCCCTTCCTAATCCGAAGACAGTAGTAAGTATGAGTTTACGTAGGTTTTACGTAAGTGCCCTTCCCAATCCGAGGACAGTAGTAAGTAGTCTAGTAGTGTTGATAGTATAAGTAGTTATCCAATCTCATTCCCAACCACCGGGAATCCCATGCCTTAGTAAGGGTGTGAACTCACCTCGGTTGCTCGGTTTGACTTTCAAAAATAGCTAGCAGTCAAGGTCGGTCAATCACATCCTAGTATGATTACCACTTAGTTTATTAGTGACTTCAAAATAGAGCACAAAGTTCCTACACGTATCTATCACATAACATGCATCACTTTAACGTTTCATGCCCATATAAACTTCCCATCCATTCCCCACTCATAAACAAACATACGACATTGCACATAACACTTTTATATACATATAACATGTAATATCATTCTCGGATAATCTACCCAACATTTAGACACGCAAATCACTACTTATGTCGTTTCAGCTTTTATATTCAAAACTGGGTTGTTTTCGGGGGTTTTAATAAAATAGTTAACTTGTTTCAAAAATTCCCAACTTTTTACAGAAGGTCATAGACGATCCAAATATTATTGTGTAAAAATATCGGGATCCAATTCATTACCAATATTTTATAAAAAATCATTTACCGGACTGCAATCAGATTCGTTACTTTCTGACTGCAGTCCACGGAATAAGTTATTAAAAATTCATTGTAAGTCCGATTGACGAAATTCCAGTTGGAAGATCACGGCAACAACAGTGACCATCTACAGTAAAAATTCCATGAGATAATTCTACTCAGTTTTTAAGTTATGACTCCGAATACAACACACTTTTTCTGCAGTAAAAACACAGCTTGAGTTGCTATCCAAAAACAGTCCTTTAAAAATAGTAAACGGCCTCGAAAAATTACGATTCCAATGCCATTTGTTCGGTTGTTCAAAAATACATAATTTAGGCTTCAGAAAATCAGTTTTTCGATTTATAATTGTCTAGTTACAGCCTGTTGAAGTCGACTGAAATTGTAAATCAGCATAGTTATTTATAGTTTATTCCATTCAATGTTCTTGTAAATAGCATCATACTACAACTTTTAACTACAAACAAGATGATCAAGGGTTTAGCAAGGACTTACCACTAGCTTAAAGCTAGGGATGAATCTAATGAGAAAAATGTTGAGAAAAGATGATGAAAAAAAAAAGCTAGAACAAGCTCCTTTGAATGCTCTTCAAGATGCAACCTTCATGGATCCTTCAAAGCTTTGAATGGAACTTGAATATGAAGAAGATGGGGATGTTAAAATGGTGGTGATGGTGGCTGCTATGGGTGAGCCTAAAATGAGAGAGAGAGAGAGGAGTGAGTGAGGAGTGAGAGTGTAAGAGATGAAATGATTAGAAGTCTTGTAAATGCTTCTTATAGGATTGTAATGATGGTTCCAATATTTTGTTTAGATTTACAAGTAACTAATCTTATTAAACTATTCATCAAATCCAAGAATAATGATTGTGAAGATGTGGTGGGTCCACATGGACCGAAAATCAGGTTGGGGGGGGGGGTTTAGTGTAACATTTTCAACTAAGTTGCAATTCCAAGTTAGATCTCAAGTGTATACTTATGTGTGTTATTTACTAGAGAAGTTAGTGGGTGTTAGGGTGTTCGGGGATCATGCCTAGTCAAAAATAAATACAACAATGTATTTGACAAATATTTGGTGTCCCGGGTAATGTCCGGTTGTTCGGTCGGATACTGTTCCGTTAAATTGTTTAATTGTTCCGTAAGGCGTTGATGTGTGCAAAATGCAACATATAAATTACATCAATTGTGGCATAAAACTAACCCTTTTTTAGTAATAATGTTGGGAAAAGTGTGCTTTTGTCTTCCTTTTGTATTTTCAGGATTAAAAGAGCTCAAATTAACAAAAGAAGCAAAAAGACAGCAAAATCTAACATAAATACAAGAAAAGGAACAAACGTGACATGCCAGACCCCAAGACAGCATCTTCCTAAGCAAAACAAGAAGACAGAAGACTGAACACGCCCCGTGCTCAGCCAGCACGGGGGCGTGCCCAAGCGTCAGCAGAAAAGACAAAGTGGTAGAAGCTTCTATTGCCCACCACGGGGCCGTGCTCAGCGGAGACGGGACCGTGGTCAACTATAAGATTCACACAATCCAGGCAAATCTTCATAGTACAAAGATTCTTCTGCACACGGGGTCGTGCTCAGCGGACACGGGGGCGTGGTCAACTAATAAAGACAAGCTGCATTAAATGAAGAAAGAGAGGATGTGGACACGGGGCCGTGCCCGAGCTTCTGTTCAGCCTATAAATAGGAGTGCTTGGCTCAAGCTCAAACCATCCCTTGGCACACCACCTCTCTCACACTTCACCCACCACCCACCACCACCATAACACCATCATCCACCACCATCATCCATTGTCCATCATAGAGTGTGTGAGTCTTCTCGGAATCCAAGATTGATCGTAAGAGTTCTTGACAATCAAGGCCATGTTTTCCTAAGTCTCTTACATCACTTGGTGAAGACAAAGTGTCTAGTGTAATACTTTTTATTTCTAATCTTTTCGCACTTTTTACTTGGTTTTGTATTAATGACTTTAATAACTAGTTTCTTATGTTGAAGGTGATTCTTCCTTATCATTTTTCCGTGGTGTCTTGACATTATTTTACTGTCTATATAAAATAAAAGATTTTCACCATTCATATCTCCACGGTCTATATGGAGGTATGTTGGCTACCTGGTCGGGGGTTAAGGGAACGGTTTGGTAAGAGTCTTGCCATTGTTCAGCGTTTAGAGGTCCTGCAATGGACCTGGGTCAAATTTAGTAGGACCTCCTTCAATACTTAACGGTATTGGATGGCGGGGGTCCAAACTCTTTGATCCCCTCATAAGTTAAACTACTATTAATACTATAATCCGGCTATTTAGGACTGTATCCCTGCTGACTCAGACTACTTAGTCGAGGGTAACGTCACCTCCAAAAGAGGGGCCTACCATAATTTGCATTAATAACTTAATTCATTATCTTTCAATAATCCGACCCTTTAGGATTGTATCCTTGCTGACTCAAACTACTGGGTTGAGGGTAACGTCACCTTCAAAAGAGGGGCCTACTACAATAACTAAGATAATCTCTTAAATAAGTGCAAAAGTGCGGAAATAATCAAAGGTTACACTATACATGAGTCGGAACCAAGTGATTCTTCTTGTCTATCTGTTTTTCTTTTATTTTTATTTTTCAGCATTTTAATTAGTTTTTATTTTTCTTAGCTTAAAACATTTTTTCTAAACTTTTTGATTTGATTAGACGTTGAGGATAAACCGGTACTAAAAGCTCTTGTGTCCTTGGACGACCTCGGTATCTTACCAACACTATACTACGCTCACGATGGGTGCACTTGCCCATATGTGTGTTTAGTGTTAGTAAATATCATGTTTTATAAATTTAAAACTTGGCTAAAGAAAGTGTAAAAGGGCTTAAAATATACTTAAATTCATATACACACTTCACACGCATCAGCGTCTTATACATATATTTTTGTAACACAATTAATTCCTAACACATAGGAAAATATTCAGGACCATTTAGTCGAGTTTTCTGCATACTACTAGTATGCTAACACGCACATGTAAGTATAACACCGTAATCAGAGAGCAGTTAAATAATTTAGCACAATCATCAAGTACTTTAATTATCGTTAAATAAATTGTACGGATACATGGAATTTCGAGGGTTGTCACATTCTCCCCCTGTTAAGAAAATTTCGTCCCGAAATTTAGTGCGTAGTTACTGAGGAAGCTAGTTAAGTTGCGGTGTTTACTGGTTTTCCTGGGGTGTCACATCATCCCCCCGTTGATTTGGAATTTCGTCCCGAAATTCTGCAGTAGCTTCAGCCTCAGTAGTGGTTGCACTATTTCCGAACAACTGGGGATATTTGAGCTTCATCTGATCTTCTCGTTCCCAGGTAAACTCTAGGCCACGACGGGAGTTCCAACGAACTCGAACAAGAGGTATTCTGGTGCGCTTGAGGACCTTAACGTCTCGGTCCGTGATTTCAACTGGTTCCTCGACGAATCGCAACTGATCGTCGATAGTGAGCTCCTTCAAGGGAACTATGAGGGTCTCATCTGACAGACACCTCTTCAGATTTGACACGTGAAAAACGTTGTGAACTGCACTGAGTTCTGCTGGTAGATCCAGTTTGTAGGCCACTTTGCCTATTTTCTCTATGATTTCGAACGGTCCGACATAACGCGGATTGAGTTTGCCTCGTTTGCCAAAATGGACTACACCTTTCCAAGGTGAGACTTTGAGTAGCACCTGGTCCCCAACTTGGAACTCGAGTGGCTTTCTTCCCTTATCAGCATAGCTTTTCTGACGGTCACGCGCTGCCGCCATTCGCTGTCGTATCTGAGCAATTCTCTCGGTTGTATCTACTACAAGTTCTGGGCCAGTGATTTAACTGTCACCCACCTCTGCCCAACAAAGAGGTGATCGGCATTTACGCTCGTACAATGCCTCAAATGGAGCGGCATGAATGCTGGTGTGGTAACTGTTGTTATACAAAAACTCCACTAACGGGAGATGTTTTTCCCAGCCGTTACCAAAATCAATTACACATGCCCGAAGCATGTCTTCTAGGGTTTGGATGGTGCGTTCAGACTGCCCATCCGTTTGCGGGTGGTAAGCTGTGCTCATATCTAATCGTGAGCCAAAAGATTTGTGCATTGCTTGCCACAGTTCAGAAGTAAAACGCGCGTCCCGGTCATAAATGATGGAGGTTGGCACTCCGTGCCTTGATACTACTTCCTTTAGGTAGATGTCTGCTAGAGTAGAAAACTTGTCGGTTTCCTTGATAGCTAGAAAATGTGCAGACTTGGTCAGTCGATCCACGATCACCCAAATGGTATCATTTCCGCATTGAGATCTAGGCAGGCCAGTAACGAAATCCATGGAAATTTGCTCCCATTTCCATTTCGGGATCTCTGGTTGTTGAAGTAGGCCTGAGGGTTTCTGATATTCGGTCTTGACCCTAGCATAAGTCAAGCATTTACTGACGTAGGTTGCTATGTGGGCTTTCATGCCAGGCCACCAATACATAGTCTTGAGATCGTGGTACATCTTATCCGAACCAGGGTGTACCGAATAACGAGACTTGTGCACTTCATCCATCACAAGCCTGTGTAAGTTTCCGTAAAGCGGAACCCAGATGCGCCCTGTTACATAGTAAGCGCCGTCTTCCTTTTGTTCTAGCCACTGCCTCGATCCTCGTAGGGACTCAGCCCTGATGTTCTCTGCTTTCAATGCTTCAACCTGAGCATCACGAATTTGAGCAGGAAGACTAGATTGGATGGTAAGCTGTAACGCACGTACACGCTTAGGTATAGTATCCTTTCGACTGAGGGCGTCGGCCACAACATTGGCTTTACCCGGATGATACTTGATAGCGCATTCATAATCATTCAAGAGCTCGACCCACCGGCGTTGTCGCATGTTTAATTCCTTTTGCTTGAAGATATGCTCGAGACTCCTGTGATCGGTGTAAATGGTGCACTTGGTACCGTACAGGTAATGTCTCCATATCTTAAGTGCGAAAACAACTACTCCCAATTCCAAGTCGTGCATAGTGTAGTTTCTTTCGTGAACCTTAAGTTGGCGAGATGCGTAGGAAATGACCCTGTCACGTTGCATCAACACGCAACCAAGTCCTTGAATGGAAGCGTCGCAATAAACCACAAAATCATCTGTACCTTCAGGCAATGAGAGGATAGGCGCGCTACAAAGTCTGACTTTTAAGTGCTGAAATGCAGATTCCTGTGCATCACCCCAATGATAGATGACGCCCTTTTATGTTAGTGAAGTGAGAGGTTGTGAAATCCTTGAGAAATCCTTGATAAACCTTCTATAATATCCTGCCAAACCCAAGAATTGGCGGATTTCTGTTGGTGTACGGGGTGCAGGCCAGTTCTTGATAGAGTCAACCTTGGATGGATCAACATGAATCCCATCCTTGTTTACTACGTGGCCTAGAAAATGGACTTCGCGAAGCCAGAAGTCACATTTCGAAAACTTGGCATACAACTGCTCTGCTCGAAGAAGTTCTAGCATAAGTCATAGATGCTGTTCGTGTTCCTCCTGACTCTTAGAGTAGATCAGGATGTCGTCGATGAATACAATAACGAACTTATCCAGGTAAGGCTTGCATACTCGGTTCATGAGATCCATGAAAACTGCTGGTGCATTCGTTAATCAGAAAGGCATAACCAGAAACTCGTAATGGCCGTAGCGAGTTCTGAATGCTGTTTTGGAGACGTCTTCCTCTCGGACTCTCAGCTGATGGTATCCTGATCTAAAATCAATCTTGGAGTAATAGCTCGACCCTTGCAACTGGTCGAACAAGTCGTCAATACGTGGAAGAGGATAACGATTCTTCACGGTCACCTTGTTGAGTTCGCGGTAATCTATGCACATATGGAAGGTACCGTCTTTCTTCTTTACAAATAACACTGGGGCTCCCTAGGGCGAAGAGCTAGGACGAATGAAACCCTTATCCAAGAGTTCTTGCAATTGTTTGGACAGTTCTTCCAGTTCTGACGGAGCTAGTCGATAAGGTGCACGAGCTATGGGCGCTGCTCCAGGAGCTAGCTCAATTTGGAATTCGACTTGTCGATGAGGCGGAAGACCAGGTAATTCCTCAGGAAATACCTCAGGAAAATCGCGCACTATTGGAATGTCTTCAATTCTCTTCTCTTCCAATGATGCGTCAGTAACGAGTGCAAGAATGGCGGTGTGGCCCTTACGCAAACACTTCTGGGCCTTAAGGAAAGAGATGATGCCCACAACAGCACCACTCTTGTCTCCATGAATCATGAGAGGTTCTTCACCAGAACGAGGAATGCGAACAATCTTCTCGTTGCAAAGAATTTCCGCTTGATGTTGAGATAACCAATCCATCCCAATAACAACGTCGAAACTACCAAGTACAATAGGGATAAGATCGATAGAGAAGGTCTGACCAGCTAAGACGAGGTTACAGCCCTTAACTATGCATGTGGCTTCTAGGCTTTTACCGTTTGCTAGCTCTACCGTGTGTTTGGGGGTCAAAAGTGTTGGGGAATGCTTAAGCATTTGACTAACTTTTAGAGACACATAACTGGTATCGGCACCCGAATCAAATAAAACAGTAACATAAAAGTCGTCGAGAAGGAACTTACCCATCACTACGTTAGGATCATTCCTTGCGTTACCCTGACCAATCACGAACACTCGACCCCTGGCACCGTTGCCATCATTGTTTCCTCCATTGTTGCCCCCATTATTATTCCCGTTTCCTTGGTTGTGATTCTGATTCTGGTTTAACTGCGGGCAATGTCTCTTGAAGTGGCCTTCACCACCACACTGAAAGCATCCTTTGTTGCCCTGTTGCTGTTGCTGATTCTGCAGTGCTTGCTGTTGCTGCTGACGATTCTGATTTGTAGGCCGTAAGCTCCTACAATCCTTGGCTTCATGACCCATCTTGAGACACCTCTGACAACGTCCCTTGTTGCACTAACCATTGTGGTGTCTATTGCATTTGTTGCACTTTGGGTGGTTTCCTCGATATCCACCCTGCCCTTGACTACCAGAAGATTGCTGACCAGGACTTTGTTAATCATCAATCTTTTGTTGTTGCGCCTGGGACTGAACTGTAGTCGAACCCTTGTTGGAGGCTCCATCCCATTTTCGTTTGTTGTCACTGGGAATAGCAGAAGTAGTAGTAGCAGTAACACTTATACGCTTAGGCAACCTGTTCTGTTCTACTGCCTGGTCTGTGAGGCGATGAGCGAGACGGGTAACATCCTGGATGGTAGCAAGGTTAGCAGCAGTCACATGGCTTTGTATCTCTGGTACTAAGCCCTTGAGGTACAGCTCAATGCTTTTGATGGGAGGATCCACCATAGTTGGACATAACACTGCCAGTTCGTTGGATCGCTTCGTATACGCCTCTATCTCTGACCCCGTCATCTTTAGGTTAAAGAACTTGTCACACCCCGACCACGTGGAAATACAAAACGTGGCGGAAACATCGGGGAGTGTTGTAACAGAATTAATTGTTTCAAATTCATGGCAATTGAAGTTTCGTTTTATTAATCAAACATGAAAGTTTACATTGTTTTAAATAAGAACCAAAGAGTACATAACATAAATTAACTAGTTCTTGTCTCGTTTTAAGTCACTAAGGCACAGGTCCGCCTAAGTATGTCTTGATAAGTCCTATGCATCATCTCCTGAAAACACATGTGAAAATAGGTACGTAACCATAAAAATGTCTGTGAGATACATAGGTTTTGTGAAAACAGAATTCATGACTTATGGTTGAGAAA
Organism: Helianthus tuberosus; assembly: GCA_030545235.1. NCBI lineage: Eukaryota > Viridiplantae > Streptophyta > Magnoliopsida > Asterales > Asteraceae > Helianthus > Helianthus tuberosus. The sequence goes on along the minus strand of CM060448.1, from coordinate 140,081,340 downwards.
ATGTTTAGTCATGAACCTTGTAATTTGCTTTGTCTTGTAAATCATTTGAAAAACGATAAGATCAGATGATATGTATAAATAAGAGAATAATGTATGGTTAAGTGAATAACCATCTAAAATGAGTTTGTATAAGGTAAGTTGTTTGTAAATCAATGTCTTGTGAAAAGTATGTTATTTGTATAAAATGTTATATGTCTCAAATTGAAATGATTCAAATAACGCTACGATATGTAATACCATACAAACACTTATATATAGGAAGTACCAGCGGCGTATCCACCATGCTTGTATCATAGTACACACGCCTCGTTACTTAAATCACTTACTCAAAGGGTTACGACGGTTCGCATAGTCAAATGTCTATGTATAGTCAAATGTCTATTGTCAAATGTAAATCACGTCAACAGATACAAATGGTTCACACGGTTCAATAGTTACAAACGGTTCATATAATCAAAGGGTTACGACGGTTCGCATAGTCAAATGGTTACAACGGTTCAAAATGTAGTATAATGTGTTCATATGCTGGATGATCATATGCACAGAAATGCCATGTAAAACAATGTACTAAGTATGCACGTAATGGACATACATAGCATCAGTGTAATGTAAAACAATGTACTAAGTATGCACACAATGGGCGTACATAGCATGAAATGTATTGTAAAGTGATGTACTAAGTATGCACACAATGGGCATACATAGCAAAAAATGTATTGTAAAGTGATGTACTAAGTATGCACACAATGGGCTTACCTAGCATAAAATGTAATGTAAAACAATGTACTAAGTATGCACACAATGGACATACATAGCATGAAATGTAATGAAATCATGTACTATAATGTACTAACAAACATAGCAGGTATATGATGTGAAAACATGAAAGCATGAAAGTAACAAGTAGGCACATGTGTTTCACCCCCAAAATGTTTAGAAAACAGTAAAAGAGGGGTCTATGTACTCACTTAAGATTGCTCAGTAGTCCTTGAGTAACAACCAAGCTAGAGATCACGGATATCAAACGGCACCTAATATAGGTCACTATGTTAATAAACCGGACCTAATTCGGAAGATCGGATAGAATGAGGGTTTGTAAACCAAACGAGTATGGAGACTCGTGTAATATGGTTTAACGAAGCCCACATACTAAAACGAAACCTAACCTAAGTGCTTACGACCCATTACGACCCGTTTAGGTAGCTTATGTTACTTTAACGCGTCTTTCGCGTAAAACGCGTTCGGACCGCCTAACTAGTCCTATGACAAGTAATATATGCCTTAACATGTTTAATATTGTGGATAAATCAGTTTAGAGGTTATTGGTTATGTTACATATGTTTAAAATGAATTTTGGCATCCAAGGGGTATTTTGGTAATTTACCTAAGGCATATAAACTACCTATCATACAACTACTTAAACGTCGCGACCATAAGGTATAACCTCGGAAGGTTATTCCCTATATACTATGGTCACCTAATGTATTTGGTCGGATCCTAATGATCGGCCAAATGGGTCGGGTTCGAAGGTATAAGCGATTTATTAGATCGCTTAACCTTACGACCCTAGATAACGTGGTAATCAGTAGGCATAGTCACAAGGGACTATAACCATCATGATTACAATCACGTTGCGAAGTTCAAACGAACTTCGCATTGAACATAAACTGGTCAATGCAGAAAGTCAAACAAAGTTTGACTTTCAGACTCGAAAAGCAATAAAAGAATGAAGGAACACTTACAAAGGGTCCCCGAATGCTAATCTAGATCAAAGTAGCTCAGGTATGAAACAAAGGTTTCAACTTAGAGCACATTAGATCAGATTCTAGTGGGTTTTGAAGTGAAGTGGGTTGGGTATTTATAGGATTTCCCGAACCGTTAGGATCGTTTCTTGGAAAACGTGATCGAATCTCGTGCGTACACTTGTTGGAAAGTTGTGGTAACTAAAAATGGCCTCTCATGAACTGAAAGGGCAAGTGTGAGTGTGTGGTTGGGGGTTTAACAGCTGTAATCTGCTGACTAATCGATCTTATCTGATCTGGGAGTCTGACGCGGGCCGCGTAAAGGATAACCCTGGGTTTACGCGGGCCGCCTGAAGGTCCTGATCAGACAACAACTTTGCAAAATGACAGTTTCAGTCCCTGTTGGTGTTTAAGCCATTTCCGACATGTTTAAGGCCCGTTTAACCAACGTTAAGGCCCTAAAATGATGCCTAAACATTGTGGACATGAAACATGCTCAAAAATATGTCGGATGTTCGTTCGTTTGGTCGTATGATCGCGATATTCGCTTAATTACGACGGAATGCGCATAAGCGCGAAAAACGATCCAAATTGCGTGACGAATGGATTTTTCTTATGCCAAACATTAAAATAAAATATTTTAGTGCTCCCATAAATTTTTGGATGTCCAGAGGTATACAGAACGTAAGTTATGCGCGAAAATGCAAACTTGTGCACTTTTTGACGCTTTTAGTCCCTGAATGACCCAAAAGTTTATTTTAGCACACCGAACCCATCAAAGCCTATTTCTAAGATATGTAAAGGAGATTTATGGTATGCTAAACTTATGGTCATGTTCCGAAATGTTTGTTACAGTTCAAATTGGCATACTTTCGCAGTTTGTCAACTTTAGTCCCTATAAGCGATTTAACTTGATTTTGCCATACCAAAGCCTTCAAAACTTATTTCTAAGTTATGTAAAGGTTATTTAAGGTATGTTAAGCCTATTTCACTATTCCGGAGTGTTCGTTGCATTAAACTGGTTATATTTACGCATCAGTGCGCGTATAACCTTCCAGAAAGCGATTTAGAGCTTGAAATCGAACAAGAGTTGATATGTGCAAAAGATACACATATTTATACAGATCCCAAGTATGAAATACAATATTTCATTGGCTTGGTATTTGTTTGATGGTCGCAGTGACCCAGGTGTCACAGAACTCCACTTCCAACTTGTGGATGTCATCACGGTTACAGTATTCTCGCTTGATCAGCTCCTTGAAGTCGTTCCATGGGGTGGCATTAGCAGCTAGCAGCCCTAACATTTGAACTTGCGCGTTCCACCAAGTCAGCGCAGTGCCTTCGAGAGTACCAGTGGCATACTTCACCCTACGTGCCTCAGGGCATTCACACATTTCGAAGACCGATTCGAGCTTCTCGAACCAGTGGAGGAGTCCAACGGCTCCTTCAGTGCCACTGAAAGTACTAGGACGACAGTCCATAAAAGTCTTGAATGTGCACACAGGAGGCTGAGCGTGTTGACCTCCTACCTAGGCAGCTGCGAGTGCTGCAGTAACTTGTTCAGTGATCAAAGCCGCCAACTGGGCTTGAGTCAGGTTAACGCGTCTGCTCATGATCTTCATATCAAAGAAAACATGAGTGAGAGAGGTTCACGAATGTGCGATGACAGCAGAGAGTAAGCACACACGTGTTTTCAAACAACAGTTGTTACGTTTATCTAAGCATACCATGAGCAAAGTTCTATGTAACTAGCAAGTAGGCAATGTAAACATAAATTATATCACCTAGAATGTTGAGTCTTGCACGTGGAGCGAAGCGTCGTTGTGGATCGTTGAGCACTGTTCCGGTTATAGTCTGGTTTTAACAAAAACTTTTTCCTTTATTAAAACCAAGTTCACTATAACCAATGGCTCTGATACCAATCTGTCACACCCCCAAAATCCACACGCGGAGTATCACCGCTTGGAGGCGTGACATGACCAGGATCAAGCCACCAATCATATTGAACATAACAAGTAAGTAAAATTCAACCACACAATATGAAGGGTGCTTCAAATCAAAAACGTAGTCAAGTGTTTAGCGGAAGCATAATTGTAAAACCCAATGTAAGTATTAAGTACGAAATAAAGAAATGTTTTTAGCATAGCACACACTGCCATATCCCATAACGACCGCGCCTCCTTGTGCAAGCTCCATGAGTACCTAACGACCTGCAAGGCATGTAACAACTAATCAACAACAAAGTTGAGCGAGTTCACAGTTGGTTGTTCAGTTAATAAGTTCGTATCAGTAATCCTAAGTTCGTTTCATCACCATGTATTACCCATTATCCTTGATTCCCAACCTTTACGATGTTTAGTGGGGGCTTCCCATTTTGTATGTTACTAGACTAGTCGTATCCATGTCCTTCCCAATCCGAGGACAGTGGTAAGTGTGAGTTTACGTAGGTTTTACGTAAGTGCCCTTCCCAATCCGAGGACAGTAGTAAGTATGAGTTTACGTAGGTTTTACGTTTCCCAATCCGAGGACAGTAGTAAGTATGAGTTTACGTAGGTTTTACGTAAGTGCCCTTCCCAATCCGAGGACAGTTGTAAGTAGTCTAGTAGTTTTGATAGTATAAGTAGTTATCCAATCCCATTCCCAACCACCGGGAATCCCATGCCTTAGTAAGGGTGTGAACTCACCTCGGTTGCTCGGTTTGACTCTCAAAAATAGCTAACAGTCAAGGTCAGTCAATCACGTCCTAGTATGATTACCACTTAGTTTATTAGTGACTTCAAAATAGAGCACAAAGTTCCTACACGTATCTATCACATAACATGCATCACTTTAACGGTTCATGCCCATATAAACTTCTCATCAATTCCCCACTCATAAACAAACATACGAAATTGCACATAACACTTTTATAGACATATAACATGTAATATCATTCTCGGATAATCTACCCGACATTTAGACACGCAAATCACTACTTATGTCGTTTCAGCTTTTATATTCAAAACTGGGCTGTTTTCGGGGGTTTTAATAAAATAGTTAACTTGTTTCAAAAATTCCCAACTTTTTACAGAAGGTCATAGACGATCCAAATATTATTGTGTAAAAATCTCGGGATCCAATTTATTACCAATATTTTATAAAAAATCATTTACCGGACTGCAATCAGATTCATTACTTTCTGACTGCAGTCCACGGAATAATTTATTAAAAATTCATCGTAAGTCCGATTGACTTAATTCCAGTTGGAGGATCACGGTGACAATATTGACCATCTACAGTAAAAATTCCATGAGCTAATTCTACTCAGTTTTTAAGTTATGACTCCGAATACAACACACTTTTTTCTGCAGTAAAAACACAGCTTGAGCTGCTGTCCAAAAACAGTCCTTTAAAAATAGTAAACGGCCTCGAAAAATTACGATTCCAGTGCCATTTGTTCGGTTGTTCAAAAATACATAATTTATGCTTCAGAAAATCAGTTTTTCGATTTATAATGGTCTAGTTACAGCCTGTTGAAGTCGACTGAAATTGTAAATCAGCATAGTTATTTATAGTTTATTCCATTCAATGTTCTTGTAAATAGCATCATACTACAACTTTTAACTACAAACAAGATGATCAAGGGTTTAGCAAGGATTTACCACTAGCTTAAAGCTAGGGATGAATCTAATGAGAAAAATGTTGAGAAAAGATGATGAAAAAAAAAGCCAGAACAAGCTCCTTTGAATGCACTTCAAGATGCAACCTTCATGGATCCTTCAAAGCTTTGAATGGAACTTGAATATGAAGAAGATGGGGATGTTAAAATGGTGGTGATGGTGGCTGCTATGGGGGAGCCGAAAATGAGAGAGAGAGGAGTGAGTGAGTGAGGAGTGAGAGTGTAAGAGATGAAATGATTAGAAGTCTTGGAAATGCTTCTTATAGGATTGTAATGATGGTTCCAATATTTTTTTTAGATTTACAAGTAACTAATCTTATTAAAATATTCATCAAATCCAAGAATAATGATTGTGTAGATGTGGTGGGTCCACAGGGACCGAAAATTAGGTTGGGGGGGGGGGGGTTAGTGTAACATTTTCAACTAAGTTGCAATTCCAAGTTAGATCTCAAGTGTATACTTATGTGTGTTATTTACTAGAGAAGTTAGTGGGTGTTCGGGGATCATGCCTAGTCAAAAATAAATACAACAATGTATTTGACAAATATTTGGTGTCCCGGGTAATGTCCGGTTGTTCGGTCGGATACTGTTCCGTTAAATTGTTTAATTGTTCCGTAAGGCGTCTTATACATATATTTTTGTAACACAATTAATTCCTAACACATAGGAAAATATTCAGGACCAATTAGTCGAGTTTTCTGCATAATACTAGTATGCTAACACGCACATGTAAGTATAACACCGTAATCAGAGAGCAGTTAAATAATTTAGCACAATCATCAAGCACTTTAATTATCGTTAAATAAATTGTACGGATACATGGAATTTCGAGGGTTGTCACACTACACCTTCCTGTGTCAAAGCGGTGAGAGGTTCAGCGATCTTTGAAAATCCCTCAATGAATCTACGATAGTACCCAGCGAGATCCAGGAATTGTCGCACCTCCGAAGGATTCTTTGGCGCTGCCCAATTCCTGATGGAGTTGATTTTAGTGGGATCCACATGTATTCCCAGCTCGTTGACTATGTGACCAAGGAATTGTACTTCTCGAATCCAGAAGTCACGCTTAGAAAATTTCGCATAAAGCTGCTCCTTCCTCAGGAGATCCAAGATAAGGAGCAAGTGCCGTTCGTGGTCCTCCTTGTTCTTAGAATAGATCAGAATGTCATCGATAAACACGATGACAAAATCGTCAAGATACGGTTTACATACGCGGTTCATGAGATCTATGAATACCGCTGGTGCATTGGTTAACCCGAATGGCATGACCAGAAACTCGTAATGGCCATACCGTGTTCTGAAGGCTGTTTTGGGAACATCCTCTTCTCGGACTCTCATCTGATGATAGCACGACCTTAGATCAATCTTTGAGTAGAAGCTCGACCCTTGCAACTGGTCGAACAGGTCGTCAATGCGGGGTAAAGGATAACGATTCTTGACTGTCACCTTGTTCAGTTCACGGTAGTCGATACACATGCGAAAAGATCCGTCCTTCTTCTTTACAAACAAAACTGGGGCTCCCCAAGGCGAAGAACTGGGTCGGATAAAGCCTCTATCCAACAGTTCTTGGAGTTGATTAGACAATTCTTGCAACTCCCCAGGTGCAAGACGATAGGTGTACGAGCAATCGGAGCTGCTCCTGGTGTAAGATCAATTTGGAATTCCACCTGACGGTGTGGAGGTAAACCTGGAAGTTCCTCGGGAAAAACGCCAGGAAACTCACCGACAATAGGTAGATCCTCAATTATTTCTTTTCAGGCCGAGTATTAGTAACAAGCGCAAGAATAGTAGGATAACCCTTCTGTAAACACTTCTGGGGTTTCATGGACGAAATGAGCCTGACGGTTACACCACTTCGATGACCCTGAACAGACAATGATTCCTCACTAGGGAGAGGTATACGCATGATTTTCTCCTTGCAAAGTATATCGGCTCGGTGTTTTGACAACCAATCCATACCAACAACTATATCAAAGCTACCAAGTGTGATGGGAAGGAGGTCAATGTCGAACACTTGACCCAAGAGATCAAGTTTGCACCCAAAGAGAACATGTGAGGCTTTAATTGACTTCCTGTCAGCCAATTCTACTACGTGTTGGACCTCGAGAGGTGTTGGAGTTAACCCTAACTGAAGACTGAACCCCAAAGACACATAACTCCAGTCGGCACCAGAGTCGAATAATACAGAAGCGAAAATATCATTGACAGAGAACGTACCAGTCACGACATTGCCATCGTTCCTTGCATCACCCACTCCAATCGTAAACACTCTCCCACAAGCCCCATTTCCACCGTTATTCCCATTGTTGTTATTTCCCGCATTGTTGTTATTCTGGCGATTATTATTCCCACCGTTATTGTTGTTAGCATTCTGATTCAGTTGTGGGCAATCCTTCTTGAAATGCCCTTCGTTGCCGCATTGATAACATCCCCTCTGATTACCCCGATTCTGCTGGGGTTGCTGCCTTTGTTGTTGTTGTTGGAGCTGTTGCTGTTGTTGCTTGGGGTGTGGAGCTCTACAATCTTTTGCCATGTGACCCACCTTATCACACTTTTGACATGCTCGGTTACACGAACCATAGTGGTAAAAACCGCACTTGTTGCACTTCGGTTGTTTCCCCGCATAAGAAGCTGACGTTTGACTGTTGTTCTAATTCTAGTTGACTGAAGATGACTGGCTGAAACTACGACTGTTGTTGTCAGGCTTCTTTTGCGACTGATTGGAGTTAGTCGCCTTGTCTGCGTCATTCCATTTACGTTTGTTGTCAGCGGTGGGGGTAGCAGTAGCAGCAGTAGTAGCAGCAGCAACACGTGGTGGCAGCGAGCCACGCTCCACCTCCTGATCAGTGATTTTAAGAGCCAGTCTGATAATCCGTTGTAGGTTGTTGAGATTTGCTATAGTGACTAATCCCTTAACTTGTGGTGCCAATCCTTTAATGTAGAGTTCGATTTTGCGGGGCGGTGGTCGGGATAGATTAGGACACATGTTTGCCAGCTCGTGAGACCGTTTCGTATAAGCCTCGATCTCAGATCCCTCCATCTTCAAGTTATAGTACTCGTTTTCCAACTTTTGAATTTCATCCTGAGGGCAGTACTCTTCCCGAATAAACTCCTTGAAATCATCCCAAGTACTCGCATTTGCCATTTCAATGCCCAGCATCTGCACCTGAGCATTCCACCAAGTCAAGGCACCATCCTCCAAGGTGCAAGAAGCAAACTTTACCATGTCCCCAGCTGGACAGTTACACATAGCAAAGACGGATTCGGCTTTCTCGAACCAACGGAGCAGTCCCATGGGACCTTCAGCTCCACTGAAAGTTTGAGGCTTGTAATCCATGAACGTTTTGAACGTACACATGGGTGGATTGTTCTGGTTTTGGTTCACAGCTTGACCTAAAACAAGAGAAGATACGCACAAATGAGAATCAAGTAAAATAACTAAGGATTATGCTTGGTCCGGTATGTATTGTACCGGCTTGCTGAGCTAACAATGCCTCAGCCACACGTGTGTTAATCAGATCTGTCAACTCTGCCTGAGTCATCACGATGTTGCCATGTCCACCGCCGCAGCCGCCTCCACGTCCACCGTTACGTCCGCCACGTCCGCTCATGATTCTATAAAAGAAAAGAGTGGAAAGGATGAGGATCGCAATTGAGTTGAAGTCAATCATCACCATGACTTCCGTAGATTTGAGAAACTCTAACATTATACAGATAGTGGAACAGAACCCCTTTCACACTCATTAAGCCTCACTAGGATTCACATGCACCTCACATTATTATTATGTGTGCACCCATAATAATAAGGCAATTTGCAGGCTTATCTTAGTGCCTCTTAACTCGCGCTGAAAGGTTCCCCGCACTCGAATAATAAAACGAAGGACATTACGAAACTAGAGTTCTCAACTATCCAAGGGTAATGTCACACCAACAAGTATTACTTAAACAAGCAGCACATGTAATCACATCATAGTGTCTAGTATGTAGTTTCATGCAAGTCGTGGGTGTGTGTATACTAGGTAAGTAATGCATAAAGTAAACAGAGGACGAACCTTGCAATCTGGAGCTGAGTGTCATGGTCGTCTTCGTTACTGTTTGGTTATAGCTTGGTTTTATGAAAACGTTTTAAAACCTAGTTCACTATAACCAGTGGCTCTGATACCAAACTGTCACACCCCCAAAAATACCACTAGGGGAAACCCCCGCGAGGCGTGTGACGTACCAGGATCTAGCCACTAATCACATTGAACCATAAGTAGAATAAAACTCTCCATTAAACAAAATAGTATAATTCAAACACCAGTTTAGAAAATCAAACATGTTCAGCGGAAGCATAATAGTTTGTTCAATAAGTTTAATGAAAGTGTTCAAAACAATGCAACATCAAGGAGCGTTCCAATTGCCACGACCCATGACCACTCCAGCTTCCCAGACAGCAAGTTCCCTGACAGTGTACCTAAGGACCTGCAAGCATGCAGAAAAGTGTATCAGCGAAAGCTGGCGAGTTCACAATTTGTCTAACCGTTTGTTGCCAAATATTGACTTATGTTATGTTAATAATAACTCGATACCGCAGACGGATCCTTTTTGCCCTTCTCCAATGCTCTATCAAACATTGGTCATGATTTTAAAGTTATTAGTTCACGCCCGTCCTATCCAGGTACGTCGTGAGGGTGCCAAACCTAATAGCGCTATCAACTAATAACCCCGTTGCCCTACAAGCAACTTGTTCGGTAGTATGATGTGACTTAAGTGATAGAAAGTGAGTGTATTATCCAACATCAACATTTACTGAAAACCGCCTTATATCCCCTACAAGGATATGGGTTTGTGAAAGTCTGTTTGTTATTGAAAACTGCCTCATATCCCCTGCAAGGATATGGATTTGTGAAAACTGTTTATTTGTTTTTCCTGTTTGATTGTCCCCACCGGACGCATACTTGTATTGAGAGTAGTGAACTCACCTTAGTTTTGCTCGGTTTGTTAAGTTACCCGTTCCAAGTTAGTCAACCAAATCCTACCGTGGTTACCAATGAAGTCAGATTCATAATCAATTGAGTCACGCATATTCACAGTGTGCATTCATAGCAAAGATCACCGTATAACACATAGCAATTATTCAATCTCATACAAGTCATAAACTATTTGAGACCTTACTGTTTAAAAAGTCCTGTTTGTTTGTTCACATTGCAGCATCTCCACGAAGAACCAGTTCTTCGTGGGATGTCCTCTTGACGAAGAATAGTACTTCGTCAAGAAGTGTTGTGACGAAGAACCTAGGTTGTTCGTCAAAAGGCCAGCCGACGAAGGATCAGGTCCTTCGTCAATGTGGATTCTTCATTGAGGTGATCTTTCATCGCTGCACACATCAATAGTTTCATCGACTACAGTTTTTATGGCACACAAACACCCTAATCAATATTGAATCATGTACAATCAGAACCATTAGTTTCTCAACACAACCTGACATCAATCCAACCAAGAAAATGATTATCGAAACACATAAGAATCATCAACACTTTCATCATGCAAACCCTAATCATGGCACTTTCTTAGTATCGCATAATCACCATTATGAACCCCCTAATTTGAACCCTTCAAACCAGATCCAATGAACAATTAACTTTATTAAACCCTAGTGAGTATGCCAGTCATGTTTGACCATCATTATCACTTGCATATTCAAAATAATCACATACAATCCTATGTCGCACAATATCACAATGAATCACATCATTCAATTAAGCCAAGATCACTCAACAGGATAACACGATTAACCACCATTACAAAGGACTCGTTTACAGGGATGACAACTAACCGAAGAATAGGTGTGCTAGGAACAAGAATAGTCTTCACGAGCGAAAAGAAGGCTTCGATGCCCATAATTGCCGTCGCACAGGAAGAGGAGGAAGGGAGAGAGTTTTTAGGGTTTTGTGTTTACGGTTGCAAGTTATGAGAGGTTATACAGACAATATGACAATCGGGCCCAGTCTGGGCCGCGAATAATCTTTGGCCGAGACCCTTTTTGGCGAAAGACCTCATGGCGAAGAACCTCCTTCATCATGGGGTGCTTGGCGAAGACCCCTAGTTCTTCGTCGACTTGGGTTTTTCGTGATTCAAGTGTGGTGCCATGCTATGTCTAAACATCAAACATTAATCAACTCCTAACATTTCATGCAACAACCAAACATAACAATACTTTAATCATTCAAACATCGTGCTCATGATGCAATGTAAAACGGATTGTGAAAACAGGATTGTGAAACGAATGATGCGTAGAGGAAAGACCTTGAAATCTCAGGTTGTTTATAATTTGCTTAACATTATGTCATCTTATGCAATTCATTGTGTCTTTGTACACTTTTTATTTTTAAGAGCTTTTATAGAATAAGTTATCCCAATGTTTTAGTTGGTAAATAATTAGGCGATTGAGTAGTCTTTGTCAATGAAACCTTTGCCATCGCAAAGTTATATCAAGATGTGTGAATTGCCATCACGCTCTCTCCCCCTATCCCACTAGCACATGACCCAATAATCCAATATTGCTTCACACTTGGCCAATTTCATTTTCAAATGAGTAAACTGCCATTTTGGTCCCTGAGATTTGGTCACTTTTGCCACTTTAGTCCAAAACTCAAACCTTTTGCATCTGGGTCCCTGTGGTTTCAGTTTTATTGCCATTTTGGTCCAAAAATGAAATCAGGTCATATTTGTCATATAAAATCCTGCAATTTTGTCATTTTTCTCAGGGGCAAATCAGGTCATATTTGTCTTATAAAATATGGTATTTATTTATAAAAAAGAAATGATAATTTTGCCCCTGCGGAAAAGGACAAAATAGCAGGATTTTTTAAGACAAATATGATCGGATTTCATTTTTGGACCAAAATGGCAATAAAACTGAAACCACAGGGACTCAGATGCAAAAAGTTTGAGTTTTGGACTAAAGTGGCAAAAGTGACCAAACCACAGGGACCAAAATGACAGTTTACTCTTTTCAAATTATTGTCTATTTACAATGTGTGAACTAAATAATTATTATATTAGTTTTCTTTCTTTTGTAAAAAATCTAATTTTTTTACATTGTATAAAAAAATCAATTTGATTGATAAGCAGGGAAAATTTTCGAAAAACGTATATGCTAGTAATTTTATTAAAGTTTATTTTTATATGATTATTTAGCTGGTAAAGCAATTTTCATGTTTTCTTTAACAATATTTAAGTTAATTAAAATGTCATACATAATATATTATGATTTTTCATGTAAATTGACCTAAACTTGTATGAAAAAAATATTATTTGCACAATAAATGAAAACTCAAAGGATCTTTTTTTTTTTCTAATGATTTTTAAGATTTGTAAATTTGGCTTTTTTTTTATTAGAAAAATAGTTATTTCGGGGTGATAAAAAGTTGAGTATAAGACTGGTGGGTGTGGGCATGACCAAGGGGCGTTGTTGACTCTTTAACGTCGGGTAGACCACCCTAGGTTGGCGTTTTGGTGGGCCTTGTCCGCTTGGTGTGACAATAGTGCTTGGCGTGGGGCGTTGGCCTGGGGTGACGTGTCTGGCAATGGTTGGTTGGGTGTTGATGACCTTTTGTAATTTATTTTACTTCATACCCTTACACTAATATTAAATACAAAATTAAATGAAGTAAAATGAATCATTTTTATTGGTTGAATTTATTTTATTACAATATTATATATATATATATAGGATTGAGTTAAAATGAGAACCACTCCCAGTTGTAAGAACCATGAGAACCATCTCAACCAATCAGGTTATGCCAACATAAAGGGTATGTTGGTCATTTACCCCCAAATGTCTAATCTTCCATCTCTCCACAATTAAAGCTACTGACTTTTTTATATAGTCTCTCCTCTCTCCTCTCTCATAATCAATCCACCATTTCATCTTCTTTCAAAATCCTCTGCACTAAAAGAAACCCAAAATCATAATCCACCTTCTTCTCCACCTTCGATTCACCATATCCACCACCGTACCTCCATCACGACAACCACCTACCCATCTACAGCTGAGGTCCGATATCGCCACTGCTGTCAAATCTCCAGCAGACCACTGATAACCAACCTCTACCTCTGATTACAAGGGTGATGTGGTTGTTTGTGGTGGGTGGTTGGTGGGTGGTTGGTGAAGGTGGGTTTGTGCAGAGGCGGAAGGGCGGTGGTTGTTTGTGGGGAGACCGGTGGGGCGGAGGTTGTTTGTGGGGAGACCGGTGGGGCGGAGGTTGTTTGTGGGGAGACCGGTGTGTCGACGGCGGTGGTGGGGTGTGTCGACGGCGGTGGTGGCGGTGAAGGGGGCGGTGGCCGTTGATGTGTCACCGAGTTTGAATCTTGGGTTTGAATCTTTGTGGTTTTGACTTTCTTGATTGGTTGTTTGGTAAGTGTTTTTGTTGGGTTTGAATCTGTTTGAATATGTTGTTGGGTTTGATTCTGGGTTTTTGTTGGGTTTGAATTTTGTGGTTTGAATCTGGTGCTTTTTTTGGATGAACTGTGATTTTTTATACGGGGGTTTGATGAACTTTTGTGGTGATTTTTGCTTTGAATCTAGTGATTTTTTGGATGAACTGTGATTTTTGATACGGGGGTTTGATGAACTGTGATTTTTTGGATGAACTGTGATTTTTGCTTTGAATCTAGTGATTTTTTGGATTTCTGGTGCTTTTTTTGGATGAACTGTGATTTTTGAATCTGTGATTTTTTTACAAAAACGGATCTCTAGTGATATGTGGGTTTGATGAACTTTGATTTGAAGAATTGATTTTTGATATGTGGGTTTTATCTGATATGTGGGTTTGATGAACTTTGATTGTTGATATGTGGGTTTTTTGATGAACTTTGATTGTTGATATGTGGGTTTGATGAACTTTGATTTTTGATGGGTTTGAATATGGGTTTTTGTTGTTTATGAACTTTATTTTTTGATGGGTTTGAATCTGGGTTTTTGTTGTTTACGAACTTTGATTTTTGTTGGGTTTGAATCTCCCTGGTGATTTTTAACAGTGGATTGTGGGTTTGATATGTTGGTATTGATATGTTGGTTTAGATATGTTGGTATTGATCTGTTGTTTTTAGATCTGTTGGTATTGATCTGTTGGTGATCGATTGGGGGGTGGCGATGATGAAAAAAAAACGTAGATTTTGATGACGATGGCGCGGCAAGGACGGCGGAGGGTAGGTTTTTGGAACCTGCAACCCCACTTTTGCAGCCTTTTGGTTATCGGATAGTCTGAGCCAAACCTACCGAGTAACAATTTTCTGGGTGCGTTTGTTTTTGTGTAAAAAAGTTTTTGTAAAAGAAAAAAAACTTAAACCGTAAACTTTTTAAAGTTTACCGTAAACTTTTTTACGTAAAACGTAAAAAGTTTTACGTTAAACGTAAAAAGTTTTACGTCAAACGTAAAACGTAAAAAGTTTTACGTCAAACGTAAAACGTAAATCTTTTTAACGTAGACCGTAAAACTTTTTAACGTAAAATTAAAAAAAAAAAAATTAAACCCGTAAACTTTTTTAACGTAAACCGTAAACTTTTTTAACGTAAAACGTAAAAACGTGAAGCGTAAAAAGTTTTACGTAAAACGTTTCACGTAAAACGTAAATCGTAAAAAGTTTTTTTCGAGATACGCTTTGTTTTGATGTTGTTGGCTTTTTATATTTTTTTTCCCTAGTCGATGACGATAATAATCTATCTATCTGAGACACCTACCGAGTTTGCGTTTTCTGGGTGTGTCCGTGTTTGCGTAAAAAAGTTTTTGTATAAAAAAATGTTAAACCGTAAACTTTTTAACTTAAAACGTAAACTTTTTAACGTAAAACGTAAAACTTTTTAACGTAAAATTAAAAAAAAAATTAAACCGTAAACTTTTTAACGTAAACCGTAAACTTTTTTAACGTAAAACGTAAATCGTAAAAAGTTTTAGGTAAAACGTAAAATAAAAATGTAAATAACGTTAACGTAAAAAACCGGCGCGTAAAACGTAAAAAACCGGCGCGAAAAACGTAAAAAACCGGCGCGTAAAACGTAAATAACGTTAACGTAAAAAACCGGCGCGTAAAACGTAAAAAAAAGTTAACGTAAAAAACCGGGGCGTAAAACGTAAAAAACCGGCGCGTAAAACGTAAATAACGTTAACGTAAAAAACCGGCGCGTAAAACGTAAAAAAACACTAACCTAAAAAACCGGCGCGTAAAACGTAAAAAACCGGCGCGTAAAACGTAAAAAAACGGCCCGTAAAAAACGGCGTTAAAAAACGGCACGTTAAAAAAACGGCGTGTTAAAAAAACGACGCTTGAAAAAACCCGGCGTAAAAACGGCGCGTCAAAAATACGTAAAACGTAAAAAGTTTAACGTAAAACTGAAATTGTAAAAAGTATAAAAAATCTTTAAAATAAAATCAGAATTTAAAAATGTTTTAATAAAAAAATTATGTTTAAAAAATAAAAAGTAATATAATAATACAATAAAGTAATAAAAAACAATAAAGTAAAAAAGACAAAATATAGTGTTTTTACCTAAATACCCTTTTAGATTATAATACTAAAAACATAATAAGACAAAAAATACTTAATATTATTTTTTAATACTTTTAATCTCATCCATCCATCAACTTGATCTAATGGTCAAAAAGTGGTTCTCATGGTTCTTACAACTGGAGGTGGTTCTCATTTTAGCCATCCCCTATATATATATATATATATATAGGGAGCCACTAGAATGAGAACCACCACGAGTTATGAGAACCACGAGAACCGCGCCCCGCGGGTGGCCGTCGGCGACGAAATTTTTTTTACACCTAGATCCGTATATTTTAGTGGGGGGTTTAAATTTTCGGTTCAAACGGCGCGCCCGAGGGGGTAGTTTTTTACGCCCAAAGTTTGGTAAAAAAAAAAGAAAAATTAAAAAAACCCAAACTTTGGGCGTAAAAAACTACCCCCTCGGGCGCGCCGTTTGAACCGAAAATTTAAACCCCCCACTAAAATATACGGATCTAGGTGTAAAAAAAATTTCGTCGCCGACGGCCACCCGCGGGGCGCGGTTCTCGTGGTTCTCATAACTCGTGGTGGTTCTCATT
This sequence comes from Helianthus tuberosus, assembly GCA_030545235.1. Lineage (NCBI taxonomy): Eukaryota > Viridiplantae > Streptophyta > Magnoliopsida > Asterales > Asteraceae > Helianthus > Helianthus tuberosus. The sequence goes on along the minus strand of CM060448.1, from coordinate 140,064,847 downwards.
CTAGCGATCCCCTATATATATATACACACACATATATAAAAAATAGTTTTAAATTTATTTTATGAAAATTCTGATTTTAATATTTTTAAAAAGTACATACATCAAACAACTTCAAAACAACTTGTTTTCACTTAGATTATGTTAGATCTTCATGTTACCATCTTTAAAAGTTTATGTTCTTTGAAGGTGTAACTTGTACATAAGCTTAACACTAAGTAAAATAGAGATTATGAAGCTTACTACTAGCTCTAGTGGCTAGGGAAGTGGCAAGAACAAGATGAAAAATGAAGAAAATAGTTGGATAAAAGCTCCACAAGGTGGTACTTCAACTCCCTTTGCTCCTAGCTTCCTTAGATCATCTCTCATACACCCTTGAATCACCTTAGATGTGCTTGAAAGTGACAAGAAAATGATGGTAGTATGTGGAGTGGTTGTTGTAACACCTGTGCCTCCACGGCCATCAAACAAATACTGTATCAATGAAATATTGTATTTCATACTTGGGACATGTACAAATATGTGTATCCTTGGCACATTATCAATTCTTGTTCGATTTCAAGCTTTAAATCGCTTTCTAGAAGGTTATACGCGCACTGATGCGTAAATATAACCCGTTTAATGCAACGAACGCTCCGGAATAGTGAAATAATCTTAACATACCTTAAACAACCTTTACATAACTTAGAAATAAGTTTTGAAGGCTTTGGTATGTCAAAAACAAGTTAATTCACTTACAGGGACTAAACTTGACAAACTGTGAAAGTATGCCAATTTGAGCTGTAACGAACATTCCGGAACATGACCATAAGTTAAACACACCTTAAATATCATTTACATAGCTTAGAAATAGGCTTTGAGGGGTTCGGTATGCTAAAATAAACTTTTGGGGTCATTCCGGGACTAAAAGCGTCAAAAAGTGCACAAGTTTGCATTTTCGCGCATAACTTACGTTCTGAATACATCCGGACATCCAAAAATTTATGTAAGCACTAAAATATTTTATTTTAGTGTTTGGCATAAGAAAAAAATCCTTTCGTCACGCCATTTGGATCATTTTTCGCGCTTATGCGCATTCCGTCGTAATTAACCGAACAACGTAACCGTACGGCTAAACGAACCGACACCCGAGATATTTTTGAACACATTTTAAGTTCCCTATACTTTAACTTCATTTTAGAGCTTTGAAATGGGGTTAACGGGGCTTAAACGTGTCAAAAAAACGCATCGAAAACCAAGTTTTGAGGTTGCAGGGACTGAAACTGTAAATCTGCCAAACTAGGTCCGTAAACAGGGGCCAGATGCAGCAAAATGTTTTTTTCAGCTTTTAACAGCCCTTAACACTCTCCAAAGGCTAAGTGCCAAGTGTCAAACTCTTATGGTGGATAGCAAATGAGTTACCACAACTTTCCAACAAGTGTACGGCTTAGATCGTGCCCCCTATTCCAAGAAATGATCCTAACAGTGAACCGAAAACTATAAATACCCACCTCCACCCTTCACTTTTCCTCACAAGAATCTGATTTTATGTGCTCTAAGTTGAAACCTTTGTTTCATACCTGAGCTATTTTGATCTAGATTAGCATTCGGGGACCCTTCGTAAGTGTTCCTTCGTTCTTTTATTGCTTTCCGAGTCTGAAAGTCAAACTTTGTTTGACTTTCTGCATTGACCAGTTTATGGTCCATGCAAAGTTCGTTTGAACTTCGCAACGTGATTGTAATCACGATGGTTATAGTCCCTTGTGACTATGCCTACTGATTACCACGTTGTCTAGGGTCGTAAGGGTAAGCGATCTAATAAATCGCTTATACCTTCGAACCCGACCCATTTGGTCGATCATTAGGATCCGACCAAACACATTAGGTGACCATAGTATATAGGGAATAACCTTCCGAGGTTATACCTTATGGTCGCTTCGTTTAAGTAGTTGTATGATAGGTAGTTTATATGCCTTAGGTAAATTACCAAAATACCCCTTTAATGTCAAAATTCGTTTTAAACGTATGTAACATAACTTTTGACATCTAAACTGATTTGACAACCATATTAGACATGTTAAGGCATATTTTACTTGTCATAGGACTAGTTAGGCGTTCCGAACGCGTTTTACGCGAACGACACGTTAAAGTAGCATAATCTACCTAAACGGGTCGTAATGGGTCACAAACACTTAGGTTAAGTTTCGTTTTAGTATGTGGGCTTTGTTAAATCATATTACACGAGTCTCCATACTCGTTTGGTTTACGAACCCTCATTCTATCCGATCCTCCGATATTAGGTCCGGTTTATTAACATAGTTACCTATATTAGGTGCCGTTTGATTCCGTGATCTCTAGCATTGCTTGGTGGTTATCCTAGGACTTCTGAGCAATCTCATGTGAGTACATAGACCCCTCTTTTACTGTTTTCCAAACATTTTGGGGTGGAACACATGTGCCTACTTGTTACTTTCGTGCTTTCCATGTTTTCACATCATATACTTGTTATGTTCATTAGTACATTTATAGTACATGATTTCATTGTCTTACATTACATTTTATGCTATGTATGTCCATTTAGTTCATACTTAGTACATCGTTTCACATCACATCACATGCTATGTATGTTCATTTGTTGCATACTTAGTACAGTTGTTTTCATCACATGCTTACATTTTGATATGATATTTGGATTGTTTTGATGGATCAATATACATTCATTAACACCGATCACGCCGTTCGTTAGTAGGTAGTGGTACCATAGGAATTGACAACTCCCGTTCCAGACATCCTGGGTAGGTGGGGATGAAAGGAATGACCGAATTCGATATACATTTACAACAAGATAGACCTTTAATTTGTTTAAGGGTTTATCGCCATAGTCTCAAGGCTTGGATGTATGCATTCTCACAATACCGCATAGATATTTGTATCAGTATAGCATGCATTTCCACAAAACATAGCTTTGATTTAAACCGTGTAATACTTCAATACTTTGTTTTTGTGCATATGGTTTAGTTGATATATTTCACTAGCCATACATATCATTTTGATTACACATTACATGATTTACATTTGACACATAAACATTATTGACATTGGTTACACATTACATGATTTACATCTGACACATAAACATTATTGACATTTGTTACACATTACATGATTTACATTTGACACATAAACATTATTGACATTGGTTATACATTACATGATTTACATATTGACATAAACATTTTGACATATTATTCAATACGTTTGGCAATTGGTTTAAACATAGACATCTTACATTGGTGGTTTGTTTGGGTAAGTGATTTGAGTAACGAGGCGTGTGTAATATGATACAAGCATGGTGGATACGCCGCTGGTACTTCCTATATATAAGTGATTGTATGGTATTACATATCGTAGCGTTATTTGAATCATTTCAATTTGGACATATAACATTTTATACAAATAACATACTTTTCACAATACATTGTTTTACAAACAACTTAAATTATACAAACTCATTTTTATATGGTTATTCATTTAACCATACCTTATTCTCTTATTTATACATATCATCTGATCTTATCGTTTTTCAAAAGATTTACAAGACAAATCAAATTACAAGGTTCGTGACTAAACATTTTCTTAAACAATAAGTCATGAATCCTATTTTCTTAAACCTATGTATCTCACAGGCATTTTTATGCTGACGTACCTATTTTCACATGTGTTTCAGGATATGATGCATAGGATTTATCAAGATACACTTAGGCGGACTTGGGCCTTAGCGACAATAAAAGATGCAAGACTAGTTATTTATGTTATGTTTCTTTGATTGTCAAGACATTGTAACTACTTTAATCAATAAAACAATATTTCAATTTCCATGTGTTATGAAACAATGATTCTGTTACAACACTCCCCGACATTTTCCGCCACGTTTTGTTGTTCTACGTGGTCGGGGTGTGACAGTTGTGGCCATGAATGAAGGAAAGAAAGGAGAAGAAGATGCGAAAAAATTGAAAGTGAAAATGAGAAGTGTGATTTTGTGGTCTTACATATAATCTTCCAACATAACCATTAACCATTAGTTTTAATGTTTCATATCTAGCCATCAAAAGTAATATTTTAATGGGTCTTTGTGGGTCCCTATGGGGCCGGTTGGAACAGGGGGTAAATTGTAAAATTTTGGAAGTTAAAGGTAGAAGATGTAAATTAGAAGGTTAAATGGAAGGTTAAGTAAGTCTATGTGTTTTGATGATTTTTAAGGTGTTCTAGCACCATAACTAGCTTTAAATCATAAAAGCAATGCTTCTAGTCTATTTTTGGTGTTTTGGGTAGTGTCCGGTTAATCGTTCGGTTATTGGTTCGTTAAAGTGCTAAATTGTGAATTTCACAAGGTATGAAGTACCTTTTGTGATAGTTTTCATTTCCGACACTTTACAAGTTATTCTAGACATTTAAACCTTAATTATTCATGTTATTTTAGTGTTAAATTGTTGTTTTTGCTGATTTTCTGCAGAATTCTGCATTTAAAGTGCGTTTCGGGTACTTTTTAGTGCCTGTTTTAGCTTCTGGAAAGTGTTTATATTAACCTTTGTTCACCTACTTAGTTTTCAATGTATTTTGATGTTGGACCTACTTCTAAATCCTAAATCTATTGGCTGATTATATTCTGCAGTCATGCTGATGCAGCTTGTCTAACCGGTGAGCTTACTAACCATTTTGACGCAACGCTTAAAGTATGGTATAATGTGACAGTTAATATATGAAACATGCATGAATTCAGTTGCATCTCAAATAAGCACATAATGTTGACGTGTAAACACAATAATGCAGGAAATAAATAATAGTTAAAATAGTACGAAAATTACCGGTTTTGTGCCAGTTGCCATATTTACAGTGAAGATGATGGCGGTGGTTGTTGGTTTTACGATGATGGCGGTGGTGTTGGTTTTACGATGACGGCGGTGGTGTTGGTTGATGACATGGGTGGCGGAAAAGTAGCCGGTGGTGGTGGAAATGGTGGGTGGTGATGGTGGTGGGTGGGTGGTGACAATGCAGGCATGTGGTGGCGATGATAGAAGGTTGTGATGGGGTGGGTGGTGGGAGGTGGTAATGGTGGTCGATGAAAATGATAAAAAATGACAAAAGTCAGGGACTAAAATGATAGAAAATAAAACTATTTGGACTAAAATGATAAAAAAAACTATTTAGACTAAAATAGTAATTTTGGTCAAACCTCAAGGATTAAAATGACAATTTTTTTTTTTTTTTTTTTTTTTTTATCAATCATACACATGTATTTAATATATAACCAGAAAACTTGTTAAGTTACATCAAAACAGAAGGTAGACGGGCAACAAGCTGCGCCGCCACCATTTAGGAAAAGTAGCCGGTGGTGGTGGAAACAAGTTTTAGCGCGTTCGGACGTTAAAGCGGATCTGCAGGCAAGAATCCCACCTTAGGTTCCATTTAGGAACCTTAAAGCGGGATCCCATACCCCAGGCAAGAATCCCACCTTAGGTTCCATTTAGGAACCTTAAAGCGGGATCCCATACCCCAGGCAAGAATCTTAAAGCGGGATCCCATACCCCAGGCAAGAATCCCACCTTAGGTTCCATTTAGGAACCTTAAAGCGGGATCCCATACCTCAGGCAAGAATCCCACCTTAAAGCGGGATCCCGTACCCCAGGTAATAATTATTAATTTAATTCTCATTGGTATGTATGCAATGATGTGGGAAAGGTTTGTATGCATGTAGATGTGAATGTATGTATGTGTAAAGATATGTACGAGGGTATGTATGTATGCAATGATGTGGGAAATACACGTATGTATAAATGTATGTAAACGAGTATGCGTGAATGTATGTGTGATTATAGCGTGTAAGCAAGTACGTAAGGATATATGAAGATGTATATGAATAGGTAAGTATGAGTGAGGTATGTTAAAACAAGTGATTATAAACATACATGTAAGTAAGTATGTAGGCATGTACGTATATATGTTTTATAAACCTAAGTGTATGTATGTATGAGTGTATGTAGGAAGTATGTATATGTACGAAAGGGAGTATGTACGAATGTATGCACGTATGTAGGTTCGTGTGAAGGCATGTAATAAGGTGTATGTATGTATGTACGTATGTATGTATGTGAGAATGTATATAGGTGGGATGACATGATCGTACGTGACTATGTAGGTATGCATATATGTAGATACGTATAGAATGATTGATATGTAATTGTATGTAAGTTTGTATGGAGGTTGACATGTATGTGTGTACGTATGTATGTATGGAGGTAGTATGTATGAAGTTAGGTATGTATGTAAGTCTTTTGGTACGATCAAGTGTTACGTTGTTTATTCGTGTACATGGAGTTAAAAGTGAAATGCAGGAATGGCAAAGAAGTCTCACCACGGATGGTATGACAGGATGGAAAAGCTGGAATGTGAAGAGTAAATGAAACAAGAAGTAAACGTGAACAAACCTTGTATGTTTATAAGGCGTACTAATGTATGAATTTTATGTGGTGAGCGCAGGTAGTACCAGTCATGAGGATACCCAAGGATTGGAGATCGAGGATCGAGTCAAAAGACAGATTGTACGGGAATGTTTAAATATGTAATTTAGTGTTGATAAGTTATGTTCTATACTATAAAATGAATTTGTAGAATGTCAAGATGTATGTCATGAAAGAAATTTTAAAACTCGAATTTCCGCTGCGTTGTGTTAAGGTTAAATGTGTTAGGGTGTTACAAGTTGGTATCAGAGCCCTGGTTTGAGAGACTCAAGTACAAGAAAGTAAGTACTTGAACTCAAACTTGTGTGCTCGTATGATAAGGAACCCGTACAATCTAAGACTCGATCAAGATCCAAAGGTAAAAGCGAATGTAAGTATGTACTTATGTATACGTATAAAGAAACTGATGGTTTTGTATGTGCAAGGTAAGCATAAGTGTTGGAAGAGGATGATCCGTGAATGCGGTCGAGGATGAATACTAAGGCAGGCAAAGAGGTAATAAGATAAGTAGGCAAATGAGCTTAGGTACGTAAATTTAATATGTGGATATATGTAATGGTAAACTCATTAAGGGAAGGAAAGTTTTGAATAAAAGATAAGGATTGTATGTAATGAAGTACTGAAAGTGATACACGCGCCGAAACCTAAGTCTACGGACATAAGGTGGCAATTACATGAAGGCACGAAACTACTATGTGTATTGTGTACCTGGCCAGTACACGAGAAACGTACGACGTTCGTGAGATCATGATAATTGTTACAGGTATGTCCGGTAGAGTTGGGTAGCAGGCGGGCGTGTGGGTGAAATGGGAAGTAAGACTCTCGGGAAAATGAGAGTACTATGTAAGGATGAAAAACATGCATGTTAAGAATGAAGAATGTTGAATCCGTAAGAAAGCGCGGATCAACAAGGTATGAATGAAATGTTTGAATCCGCGAGACGGATTCAAGGAAGGAAAGGTATGAATGAAATGTTTGAATCCGCGAGACGGATTCAAGGATGAAAGGCATGAATGATATGTTTGAATCCGTGAGATGGATTCAAGGTATGAAAGGCATGAATGGAATGATTGAACCCGCGAGGTGTTAGATGTGTTAGTAATCGACTCATGGGAGTCATAATGTAGGGCGGGCTACGACCCGGGCAATAAGTTAAGTATGAATAGGAAGGGTAAGTTTGGTCATGAGTACCGGAATAATGTAATGAATGTGTTTGCAAGTAAGCATGAATGGAAAGAAGTACGAATGTGTACCTCGATGCATCTATGTTAAGTAAGAAATGTCAGTTGGACTTGAAAGGCCAAACCGCAAGGGTGACGAAATAAGTAACTAGAGTAAAAGAATTGTACGTAAGGAATGAAGTATGGAATGTGTTATAGCATGTACGTAGGAAGTTGTAGAAGAATTATGGGTGCGTAATCACCTAGTAAAATAAATGTTTGAATGAAATGTGCACGAGCGGAAGCTCATTATAAGGATGAGTGAACCATGGCCGGGTACGATTAGTACTCGAGAAGAGACGGATCGATCTGGCTTACGGATCGTTGAGTTATGAAATGAAACCGAGGTCAGTGAAATGTTCAACTTATGCTGAATGTGTACGAATCAGAAGATTGGAAATCAACCTATGAAGTGAAGGATAGGATAGGTATGGTAAGGTATGTGATGTTTGACTTTTAACAGTCAACCTAAGAAGAAAATGGTAAATCCTAAAAGTTTTGAGTGAAAATTTCGGGTAATGATTAAATTCTCGTAAGATGAACTGCATGATACACTTACGTATGTAAATTAAATAATGCACGAAGTGAGAGTAATTGTAAGGTGAAATGAAAAAGATGGTTGGAAAGTAACGTAAAGGTATGCATGGTACAAGTAATTGTAGAAAACGTAGAAGGATGATCACGTTAGAGTTAAGTACATAGGTGTGTGTGATTACAAGTCAAAGAAGTATGTATATTGAACCGTGGTTGTCAGGTCAAGGAAATGAAAATGATATGCGAAATTATGATAAGGAAGGTATGGAATTGTTAGGGAGAAGTCAATGATATGAATAATGAAATAAACATGAAAGAAACATTAATAAGAATGTTCTTGAAATTGGATGATAGTCATTGTGATGAGCTCGTGGTTGTGTCGAGTGGATGTAGAGAAGAAATAATTAGTGTTAAATAAAGGTAAGAAAGGTTTCGGGGACGAAACCTCAATTAAGGGTGGTAGACTTGTAACGCCCCAAAATCTGAATGTTAATATTTGTCGGATGTTCCTTTATGACACGTCATGAAATAAATAACTAGGCTATTTAACCTAGTTAAGAGTATGGTCAAAAGTATTAAGTGATGAAAGGTAGTGTCAGTTATGTTTTAAAGGAAAACCCGAGGGGCTAAAGTGGAACAAATGAAAGTTGTTTACTAATTAAAAGATCAACACACACACACACAAACACACATACGTGTGTGTTCGTGAAGCTTCAGGAGCTCTCAAGAGCTCCAAACCCTAAACATGAAAGATCATCCAAATTGAAAGGCTAAATGATGCTTAAATCCATAACCGAGCATGGATTAATGATCACCAACACGAGGAGATCATAAGGTATGTTTTAAATCTAAGATTGGTGATCATGGGTGAAGTGGGTTATGCTCTAATCCGTGAGATAATATGAAATTGATTATGTATAAGGGTTAGAAACATCATATAGAACATGGGTTATGTAAGGTTTGTGTTAATTTGAAGTTTAGATGTGAAACCCGTTTGTTATGGTGAGGATGATGACTTGAATCACCATTTATGTTTAATTCTTGTTGAAAGAATGATGTATTATGTGGGTATGATGAATTATTGTTAGATGAAAGTATAGGAATATGATGATGTTATGTTTAATGTTCATTTGGTATGATACATGATGATTAGTAGTTGGTTTTGATGGGTTATGTATGAGTTTAGAAGAATTGTGCATGAAATAGTTGTACGTTATGCTTAAAAGGTAGTACTCACACCAAGAGTATGATAAGACGTATATAGTGTCGTCCGTATAGTCTATTATGATGTTACGAGTATATGATGATAAGTAGGAAAGTTAAATTAATGAACTGTTGACTTTCAGAAAGTCAACTATGCATATGAAGTACGATGTGACTAGTTGTCGTAAAGGTAGGATTATAGGAAGTGGTATGGTACCTGTTATGTCGATATGTGTTAAATGGAATGACATGATGAATTACATGCGTTAACGGGATATGAATTTGGTTGTATGTTTTATGTTAGCTAGAACCGACTAATGAAAGTCAAATGTGAAACATGTGATTGATATGGTCGTGAGCATGTACAATGATGTAAGCTAACGAGAATGCGATGTGGGTGATATGAAAGTATAGGAATCATATCAAGGCGGACTCAAGCATGAATGACTAACGGGTCAAGAGAAGGCAAGGAAGCGAATAGGAACGCGGATGCATAAGGTAAGTGATTTCCGTAATCACTTCTTAGTACAAGTAAGTAATAAAGTGTTGTAATGAATTAAACATGATGTTTGAGGTCAAATATGTGTTAAAGTCTTTCGTCGTAAATGATGGGTTTAAGTTTGACCAAAATGCCCTTGATGGGTATTTTGGGGTAAACGCACTTAAAAGTAGCTTTGAAGTAAGTTATTCGATTAGAGTAATGTTTTGGACAAGTATGGAAATGGGAAGTATGGTTTTGTTGTCATAAACCGTTTAATGCGCAAAATACCCATAACGGGTCAAATATTTAGAAAATGATGATAAGCCGATAGGGCGTAAGATAAGAATTTCATTAATCCGGATGTGGGATTTTAAGTTCATATGATAAATTGTGAATTTACAAGTATGTGGGAAGAGACGGGAGGTTAAACGGGTATACGGGTTGAAAGTTATGCAAGTTTTAGCGCGTTCGGACGTTAAAGCGGATCTGCAGGCAAGAATCCCACCTTAGGTTCCATTTAGGAACCTTAAAGCGGGATCCCATACCCCAGGCAAGAATCCCACCTTAGGTTCCATTAGGAACCTTAAAGCGGGATCCCATACCCCAGGCAAGAATCCCACCTTAGGTTCCATTTAGGAACCTTAAAGCGGGATCCCATACCTCAGGCAAGAATCCCACCTTAAAGCGGGATCCCGTACCCCAGGTAATAATTATTAATTTAATTCTCATTGGTATGTATGCAATGATGTGGGAAAGGTTTGTATGCATGTAGATGTGAATGTATGTATGTGTAAAGATATGTACGAGGGTATGTATGTATGCAATGATGTGGGAAATACACGTATGTATAAATGTATGTAAACGAGTATGCGTGAATGTATGTGTGATTATAGCGTGTAAGCAAGTACGTAAGGATATATGAAGATGTATATGAATAGGTAAGTATGAGTGAGGTATGTTAAAACAAGTGATTATAAACATACATGTAAGTAAGTATGTAGGCATGTACGTATATATGTTTTATAAACCTAAGTGTATGTATGTATGAGTGTATGTAGGAAGTATGTATATGTACGAAAGGGAGTATGTACGAATGTATGCACGTATGTAGGTTCGTGTGAAGGCATGTAATAAGGTGTATGTATGTATGTACGTATGTATGTATGTGAGAATGTATATAGGTGGGATGACATGATCGTACGTGACTATGTAGGTATGCATATATGTAGATACGTATAGAATGATTGATATGTAATTGTATGTAAGTTTGTATGGAGGTTGACATGTATGTGTGTACGTATGTATGTATGGAGGTAGTATGTATGAAGTTAGGTATGTATGTAAGTCTTTTGGTACGATCAAGTGTTACGTTGTTTATTCGTGTACATGGAGTTAAAAGTGAAATGCAGGAATGGCAAAGAAGTCTCACCACGGATGGTATGACAGGATGGAAAAGCTGGAATGTGAAGAGTAAATGAAACAAGAAGTAAACGTGAACAAACCTTGTATGTTTATAAGGCGTACTAATGTATGAATTTTATGTGGTGAGCGCAGGTAGTACCAGTCATGAGGATACCCAAGGATTGGAGATCGAGGATCGAGTCAAAAGACAGATTGTACGGGAATGTTTAAATATGTAATTTAGTGTTGATAAGTTATGTTCTATACTATAAAATGAATTTGTAGAATGTCAAGATGTATGTCATGAAAGAAATTTTAAAACTCGAATTTCCGCTGCGTTGTGTTAAGGTTAAATGTGTTAGGGTGTTACAAGTTGGTATCAGAGCCCTGGTTTGAGAGACTCAAGTACAAGAAAGTAAGTACTTGAACTCAAACTTGTGTGCTCGTATGATAAGGAACCCGTACAATCTAAGACTCGATCAAGATCCAAAGGTAAAAGCGAATGTAAGTATGTACTTATGTATACGTATAAAGAAACTGATGGTTTTGTATGTGCAAGGTAAGCATAAGTGTTGGAAGAGGATGATCCGTGAATGCGGTCGAGGATGAATACTAAGGCAGGCAAAGAGGTAATAAGATAAGTAGGCAAATGAGCTTAGGTACGTAAATTTAATATGTGGATATATGTAATGGTAAACTCATTAAGGGAAGGAAAGTTTTGAATAAAAGATAAGGATTGTATGTAATGAAGTACTGAAAGTGATACACGCGCCGAAACCTAAGTCTACGGACATAAGGTGGCAATTACATGAAGGCACGAAACTACTATGTGTATTGTGTACCTGGCCAGTACACGAGAAACGTACGACGTTCGTGAGATCATGATAATTGTTACAGGTATGTCCGGTAGAGTTGGGTAGCAGGCGGGCGTGTGGGTGAAATGGGAAGTAAGACTCTCGGGAAAATGAGAGTACTATGTAAGGATGAAAAACATGCATGTTAAGAATGAAGAATGTTGAATCCGTAAGAAAGCGCGGATCAACAAGGTATGAATGAAATGTTTGAATCCGCGAGACGGATTCAAGGAAGGAAAGGTATGAATGAAATGTTTGAATCCGCGAGACGGATTCAAGGATGAAAGGCATGAATGATATGTTTGAATCCGTGAGATGGATTCAAGGTATGAAAGGCATGAATGGAATGATTGAACCCGCGAGGTGTTAGATGTGTTAGTAATCGACTCATGGGAGTCATAATGTAGGGCGGGCTACGACCCGGGCAATAAGTTAAGTATGAATAGGAAGGGTAAGTTTGGTCATGAGTACCGGAATAATGTAATGAATGTGTTTGCAAGTAAGCATGAATGGAAAGAAGTACGAATGTGTACCTCGATGCATCTATGTTAAGTAAGAAATGTCAGTTGGACTTGAAAGGCCAAACCGCAAGGGTGACGAAATAAGTAACTAGAGTAAAAGAATTGTACGTAAGGAATGAAGTATGGAATGTGTTATAGCATGTACGTAGGAAGTTGTAGAAGAATTATGGGTGCGTAATCACCTAGTAAAATAAATGTTTGAATGAAATGTGCACGAGCGGAAGCTCATTATAAGGATGAGTGAACCATGGCCGGGTACGATTAGTACTCGAGAAGAGACGGATCGATCTGGCTTACGGATCGTTGAGTTATGAAATGAAACCGAGGTCAGTGAAATGTTCAACTTATGCTGAATGTGTACGAATCAGAAGATTGGAAATCAACCTATGAAGTGAAGGATAGGATAGGTATGGTAAGGTATGTGATGTTTGACTTTTAACAGTCAACCTAAGAAGAAAATGGTAAATCCTAAAAGTTTTGAGTGAAAATTTCGGGTAATGATTAAATTCTCGTAAGATGAACTGCATGATACACTTACGTATGTAAATTAAATAATGCACGAAGTGAGAGTAATTGTAAGGTGAAATGAAAAAGATGGTTGGAAAGTAACGTAAAGGTATGCATGGTACAAGTAATTGTAGAAAACGTAGAAGGATGATCACGTTAGAGTTAAGTACATAGGTGTGTGTGATTACAAGTCAAAGAAGTATGTATATTGAACCGTGGTTGTCAGGTCAAGGAAATGAAAATGATATGCGAAATTATGATAAGGAAGGTATGGAATTGTTAGGGAGAAGTCAATGATATGAATAATGAAATAAACATGAAAGAAACATTAATAAGAATGTTCTTGAAATTGGATGATAGTCATTGTGATGAGCTCGTGGTTGTGTCGAGTGGATGTAGAGAAGAAATAATTAGTGTTAAATAAAGGTAAGAAAGGTTTCGGGGACGAAACCTCAATTAAGGGTGGTAGACTTGTAACGCCCCAAAATCTGAATGTTAATATTTGTCGGATGTTCCTTTATGACACGTCATGAAATAAATAACTAGGCTATTTAACCTAGTTAAGAGTATGGTCAAAAGTATTAAGTGATGAAAGGTAGTGTCAGTTATGTTTTAAAGGAAAACCCGAGGGGCTAAAGTGGAACAAATGAAAGTTGTTTACTAATTAAAAGATCAACACACACACACACAAACACACATACGTGTGTGTTCGTGAAGCTTCAGGAGCTCTCAAGAGCTCCAAACCCTAAACATGAAAGATCATCCAAATTGAAAGGCTAAATGATGCTTAAATCCATAACCGAGCATGGATTAATGATCACCAACACGAGGAGATCATAAGGTATGTTTTAAATCTAAGATTGGTGATCATGGGTGAAGTGGGTTATGCTCTAATCCGTGAGATAATATGAAATTGATTATGTATAAGGGTTAGAAACATCATATAGAACATGGGTTATGTAAGGTTTGTGTTAATTTGAAGTTTAGATGTGAAACCCGTTTGTTATGGTGAGGATGATGACTTGAATCACCATTTATGTTTAATTCTTGTTGAAAGAATGATGTATTATGTGGGTATGATGAATTATTGTTAGATGAAAGTATAGGAATATGATGATGTTATGTTTAATGTTCATTTGGTATGATACATGATGATTAGTAGTTGGTTTTGATGGGTTATGTATGAGTTTAGAAGAATTGTGCATGAAATAGTTGTACGTTATGCTTAAAAGGTAGTACTCACACCAAGAGTATGATAAGACGTATATAGTGTCGTCCGTATAGTCTATTATGATGTTACGAGTATATGATGATAAGTAGGAAAGTTAAATTAATGAACTGTTGACTTTCAGAAAGTCAACTATGCATATGAAGTACGATGTGACTAGTTGTCGTAAAGGTAGGATTATAGGAAGTGGTATGGTACCTGTTATGTCGATATGTGTTAAATGGAATGACATGATGAATTACATGCGTTAACGGGATATGAATTTGGTTGTATGTTTTATGTTAGCTAGAACCGACTAATGAAAGTCAAATGTGAAACATGTGATTGATATGGTCGTGAGCATGTACAATGATGTAAGCTAACGAGAATGCGATGTGGGTGATATGAAAGTATAGGAATCATATCAAGGCGGACTCAAGCATGAATGACTAACGGGTCAAGAGAAGGCAAGGAAGCGAATAGGAACGCGGATGCATAAGGTAAGTGATTTCCGTAATCACTTCTTAGTACAAGTAAGTAATAAAGTGTTGTAATGAATTAAACATGATGTTTGAGGTCAAATATGTGTTAAAGTCTTTCGTCGTAAATGATGGGTTTAAGTTTGACCAAAATGCCCTTGATGGGTATTTTGGGGTAAACGCACTTAAAAGTAGCTTTGAAGTAAGTTATTCGATTAGAGTAATGTTTTGGACAAGTATGGAAATGGGAAGTATGGTTTTGTTGTCATAAACCGTTTAATGCGCAAAATACCCATAACGGGTCAAATATTTAGAAAATGATGATAAGCCGATAGGGCGTAAGATAAGAATTTCATTAATCCGGATGTGGGATTTTAAGTTCATATGATAAATTGTGAATTTACAAGTATGTGGGAAGAGACGGGAGGTTAAACGGGTATACGGGTTGAAAGTTATGCAAGTTTTAGCGCGTTCGGACGTTAAAGCGGATCTGCAGGCAAGAATCCCACCTTAGGTTCCATTTAGGAACCTTAAAGCGGGATCCCATACCCCAGGCAAGAATCCCACCTTAGGTTCCATTTAGGAACCTTAAAGCGGGATCCCATACCCCAGGCAAGAATCTTAAAGCGGGATCCCATACCCCAGGCAAGAATCCCACCTTAGGTTCCATTTAGGAACCTTAAAGCGGGATCCCATACCTCAGGCAAGAATCCCACCTTAAAGCGGGATCCCGTACCCCAGGTAATAATTATTAATTTAATTCTCATTGGTATGTATGCAATGATGTGGGAAAGGTTTGTATGCATGTAGATGTGAATGTATGTATGTGTAAAGATATGTACGAGGGTATGTATGTATGCAATGATGTGGGAAATACACGTATGTATAAATGTATGTAAACGAGTATGCGTGAATGTATGTGTGATTATAGCGTGTAAGCAAGTACGTAAGGATATATGAAGATGTATATGAATAGGTAAGTATGAGTGAGGTATGTTAAAACAAGTGATTATAAACATACATGTAAGTAAGTATGTAGGCATGTACGTATATATGTTTTATAAACCTAAGTGTATGTATGTATGAGTGTATGTAGGAAGTATGTATATGTACGAAAGGGAGTATGTACGAATGTATGCACGTATGTAGGTTCGTGTGAAGGCATGTAATAAGGTGTATGTATGTATGTACGTATGTATGTATGTGAGAATGTATATAGGTGGGATGACATGATCGTACGTGACTATGTAGGTATGCATATATGTAGATACGTATAGAATGATTGATATGTAATTGTATGTAAGTTTGTATGGAGGTTGACATGTATGTGTGTACGTATGTATGTATGGAGGTAGTATGTATGAAGTTAGGTATGTATGTAAGTCTTTTGGTACGATCAAGTGTTACGTTGTTTATTCGTGTACATGGAGTTAAAAGTGAAATGCAGGAATGGCAAAGAAGTCTCACCACGGATGGTATGACAGGATGGAAAAGCTGGAATGTGAAGAGTAAATGAAACAAGAAGTAAACGTGAACAAACCTTGTATGTTTATAAGGCGTACTAATGTATGAATTTTATGTGGTGAGCGCAGGTAGTACCAGTCATGAGGATACCCAAGGATTGGAGATCGAGGATCGAGTCAAAAGACAGATTGTACGGGAATGTTTAAATATGTAATTTAGTGTTGATAAGTTATGTTCTATACTATAAAATGAATTTGTAGAATGTCAAGATGTATGTCATGAAAGAAATTTTAAAACTCGAATTTCCGCTGCGTTGTGTTAAGGTTAAATGTGTTAGGGTGTTACAAATTAACTATTACTCGATGAACCTACGATTGGTGATTAATCAGCGACTAATCAAAATCTAGACGGAATTTTTATATACACTTTAACATATATAAATATTTTAGATGTATAAGCTAACTTATAAAAAATTACTAGTGATATTTTAAGTGTCTTGCTCGAAAACAATCATGGTGCCCTTTTTGTCCATGGGGGGGCCTTTTGGCCATAATTTTGTGTTTTTCTTCCTTTATATTTCTTTAATAAGAAGGAAGCAGATATAAACAGATCTTAGATAAATGCTTAATTCATTTTTTTTTAACTAGTCACAAATTATATAAAACGTTTAAACCCAGTAATTAATTATTAATATATATTCTTTTCGAAAAATTACTTTTGTTGTAAACAAGATTCATAACATTTAGTTTGTGTTACCAAAAAGAGGTTTCAAATGAAAATATGTGTTTATCAAATATGACTAAACTTTTGTATTTTAAATTTTAAATAAATAGTGTTTAAAAATAAATATATTTCTTGAAAACATTAATATTCATTGTTAACGGGTTGAGAAGCAGGTTTAATGATTTGATGAGGAGTTGGAGCTTGTAAACGACTTTTTTACCATTACATTACTACTAATTTTTGACATAAGTGTGTAAAATCTCCATAAACCCATTTTTCATCAATTTTGAAAATACATCTAACAATTAAAAAATAGCAAAAAACTCGGTTTGAGTCACCAAACCGAACCGTTTTGTCATGTTTGCCCGGTTCGGCCTAACCAACCCAAATGATTTTGTTTATTTTTCATTTTTCATTAAATTGTAGTTGACGGTTCAACCAAAATTTCATCAAAACCAAAGATTGGGCAATATAATTTTTTTTTTCATTTTAGTGTGTTTTTTTTAAAGGTAAATTTCATTAAAACACACGCTGCCTTAAACTGAGACAACCAACAACAACATTACAAATTTGATTTTAGTGTGTTTTTTTAAAGGTAAATTTCATTTTAATGTGTGATGTGGGAAAAGAAAAAGAATATGTATAAATAAAAATTCAACAATTATTTTAAACCTATAAGACCATAACTTTAATATTCCATGCCTTGCTTTTGCGCACTTCCAAAAGGTTCTCTTTATTTCACTACACATGTATATATTCCCTTTTAAGACACCATCACCATCACTTATTAATGGATCACTTCCGATTCATGTCTTGAATTCCTCACAACCAATGGAATCCAGTTCCCTTCCTTTCATTTCCTTCATCAATTCCATCCATGATTTATTTTCCACATTCTCATGTTTTTGCTCACACCCACTCTTCTCCACCTTTGTTACCATATACACTTTGATTCTTCTTTATGCTCCATCTTTTTTCCTAAAAGTAGTTCTTTCCCCGGTACTCAATTCGACCGCAATCATACTTCTTTTCCTTCTCAAGTTTGGTGCCAACGAGAGGTCCGGGAAAGATTCAACTTCTCAAGAAATACGAATTCTTGGTTTAAATAAAGATGAGCATTTTGAGCAGTCGTCAAACGATGGTAACAACTCGGCTTTAGATTCAAGTTATGTTCTAGAGTCACCTTTTTTAGAACAATAAGTTGTTGACTTTTCAAATAATCAAATCAATATAACGTTCGAGGCTAAAGAGGGACTAGGCTTTGGATCTAATCGAAGTAGCACGGAGTCCAAGCCTGATTCTAGGTTATACCTAGAATCCAATCAAGTATACGTCGAGTTTGAGCATGATTTAGTACATCAATCAAATCCCCAATATGATTGCGACAAAGGGGAGTTACTAGACACAAATTCAATGAAATCATCACAAGTGGTTGAGAAAGGAGAGACAAGAATGGAAATGGACTCAATTAAAGTGGATGCAACGATGAAATTTCTTGAATGGAAGATGAAAGCACCATTAGAGATCATATATGAAGCATATGAAGGAGAAGAAGAGGATGATGATAGTAATGAATATAACATGGATTCTAGTGAAAAATATGTCATGGGATGTGAGAGATATCCATCCTTGTCGTTGTATTACCCAGAGAGCGAAACAGATAGCTCGTCAGATGATGATTTTCCAGTAAACGAAAAGTGGAAAGCACCCGAGAGTGTATTTTTCAGATGGGAAACCGAAGATGATGAAAGAGACGAGCTTATAGAGATTTCACTTGATCATTATGGGAAGAGAAGCACTGAATTTTGTCAAGATGAAGAAGATAGTTTGATTGAAATCGACATTTTCCCACAAGAAACCGAATAGTAGCTTACATAATCATTCATATACTATATTTACTATATACGTGCGTGCATTTCTAGTAATTTTGTGTCATCAATTGGTTTTTATAAGTGGTTAACTAGTTCAAAGGTTAATTCCCTAACAATCTAGTGCCTAAACTATAACCAGTAAGACTTGCTAACTACAATTGCTTGAAATTTACATTATGTGTATTTTGGTCATATTGGGTCACTTATTTAATCACGGATGACGTGCTAAGTCAAAATTTTATATTTGGTGCCAATGTTTAATAAAGTACGCATAATTTTTTAAAGAGTAAAATGCACGGATAGTCCCTGTGGTTTGGTGAAATTTCACCTTTAGTCCCCAACTTTTCAAAATTACACTCTTAGTCCCTGTGGTTTGACAAGTTGTTACTCGGATAGTCCCCAAAGCGGATGGAGGTTAGTTTTTCTGGTTAAGTGGGTGTGAAATGACAAGGACTATCCGAGTAACAACTTGTCAAACCACAGGGACTATCCGAGTAACAACTTGTCAAACCACAGGGACTATCCTATTAACCTTCATCCGCTTTAGGGACTATCCGAGTAACAACTTGTCATACCACAGGGACTAAGAGTGTAATTCTGAAAAGTTGGGGACTAAAGGTGAAATTTCACCAAACCACAGGGACTATCCGTGCATTTTACTCTTTTTTAAAAGCTGATACAAAACATAAAACTTTTTAACTTTTTAGAACCTTTTTTTGAACGGCCAACTAAATCACCGGATAAGCATCCTGGGATGCCCTCAATCGAGCAAATGCATCCCCTCCTCCATAACGGTTAGAGTTGGATGCATACCCGAGCCACCAAGCCACAAGTTCTAGGGAAAACTCGCCCACAAGTTCTGGCGACCTCAAGACAGGCCTAGTTCTAAACTTCATTGACACCATCAATGCCCTTAAAAGTGATGCTAGTGAGAGTTGAACTTTAGACCTCAAGGAGAGAAATCAAGTGACTAACCACTAGACCAACTTGTTAGGACAAAAATTTGGACCCTTTTTCGATTTGTGCATGTCATCCTTGTATTGAGGCCATACTAATCTTCTCTGTATCGTTCTACTTTTATCAGATTCCCCTAAGGGGACTAGTTAGTTTCTACCTATCTATATCATTCCCTCTCTCGTTAATTGTGTAAGTTTGAAATGCAAAAGCATCACCATTTCTTTAAGCGTCCACAATAGATTTTAAGGCACATAGTCGTTTGATACTTGGGAGCAATTAGTAAGTTTTTGTTTTAGTCACATTTTATTTTCTCAATGTATATAGTGGAATACCCAAAACAAATTTATTTAAAGTTTATAATAAGAATGGTAGCAATTTAATGTTTAAGACTATATATATATATAGGATATATAGGATAAGGATCATGAGTGAACAACATCCTTGTTTGTGAACTGTGTGAACTGATCTAGGCCCTTGATTTACATAATCTTGAGATTTTAATTCAATGGCATGATGGTAATTATGGGGCTAATTTTATATGTTTAATTAAACTGAAAAGGGTATTATTGTACATATACATCATAAAAAATGGGTATTAATTTTATAGAATAAATCATAATCCCTTAACATACGCTTTCAGTTTCTTTTTCATTATTCATCATTGATTTCTCTCTCCCCTTCTCGATTCAAACAAGAACAACATGGCAACCCAAGGGTTTCACTTTCACCAATCGTCGTTGTTTAACCGATTACAACAACACCTTTAGATCTGAAAATTATGGCCAACAGAGTCGGCGGCGTAGCCACTAACGGCGGAGCAATTCCGCCGGCTTCTCGGAAGATGGTACAGAGTCTCAAGGAGATTGTCAACGGAGTTTCCGATGCTGAGATCTACGTTGCACTTAAGGAGTGTAATAAGGACCCTAATGAAGTTGTTATGTTTGATGTTATAAATCCGACAACTATGACGGAATTGTTGGTGAGATGAAGAAGGTATGACGGAGACGACCGGAGATGATGATCGGAGACGATGGCCGGAGTGGATGAAGGTGATGATGCTGAATATGTTAAGGTTTAGTTTCGTGTTTCAGGTCGGTGTACACATGTGTACTCTGTTTATGCAAAATTAGGGCTGACAATTCTGACACAAACACGATAACACGACACGAACCTACACGAAGTTAACAGGTTTCGTGTTTGGCCTTAACAGGTTTCGTGTCTAAACAGGTCGACACGATAAGACCTGTTTAAATTTCGTGTCTAAACAGGTTAAAACCCGTTAACCTGCTAAGACCCGTTAGTGACCTGTTTATAATTTTTAATTAAAAAATATATCAAATATGTTGGGTGGGGTGGGGACATCTGGAGTCAGAAGGATATACCCAAAATTTTGAAATCTATAATCACTTCACCCTTCACGCTCTAATTTTGAAACCCTAAATAACTTGATTCAGTTCGCCGCCGCTCACTTCATCTCACTGTTGCTCACTTCATCCCACCGCTGCTCACCGGCGCCGCCGCTCACTTCATCTCACCGCTGCTCACCGGCGACGCTGCTCGCTGCTCACTCAATTCAGTTCGCCGCTGCTCGGAGTCTTCGACTTTCATCATCACCGGCGCCGCTCACTTTCATCATCACCGGCGTCATGTAAGAACCATGATATGACTGTGAATATATTAGTTATGTTTAGGTTATGTTTTTTCACTGTGGTATGACTGTGAATGTGAATGTGAATGTATTATGTTTTTTTGTTAATCTTGTAAGAACCAGGTTATGAATGTTAATTATGAATGTGAATCTATTACTGTTAAATATGAATGTGAATCTATTGAAAGAACATGATATGGTAGTTAGTTGATGTTGTTAGTGTTTGATATGAATGTGAATCTGTTACTCTTAATTATGTTTTTTTGTTAACTTTTGATACTGTTAATCCAATGGTGGCCTTATCAGTAGCAGTGTAGCACATTTTGTATCATGTTTTAAATTGAAAAAGCATTTCTTCAAGCTTTTATTATCGTAACTGTGATAGCCTTTATATATAGATTTCTTTCTTAAATTGTGTTTTATTTTTGGATATAGTTGCTGATTCATTCAACATTATTTATTAAAGTCATGAATGATTCACAAAATAAAGTCGCGAAGAAGAAGGGCAAAACACCGGTGCTTTGTTGGTTTAACTTTGATAGCTTTTCCTTCAATTTCCTTATTAAGTTTTTGAGTAACTTTATGGATTTTTTCTCTATTGTAGATGGACATGGATTCTGATTCTATCAAAGTCGACCTAGAAATGTTGCTTGATAAAACTATATGAATGAGTTTATGTCAAATTGTCCATGCCTAATGCGACTATAATTATTTGTGTGTAGGTTTGATTGTTTGGAATCAAAGATCTTGAGAAAGAAAGACATATGGGAACTTGAATGTTGAAACTATTTGGATGTTATGATTAGACTTTTATGGATTTCGTTTTAAGTTTGTTAAGACATTATGTGTTTATGCATGTTTTATGACTTTTGTGAACTTTTGGCGACTAAATTTTCATTAAACAAGTTCCTTAATTGCTAATTTCAAATATGGAATAACAGGTCATGTTCGTGTCTTAACAGGTCGTGTTCGGGTCTTAACAGGTCGTGTTTGTGTCTTAAACAGGTCATATGATATGTTGGTAACATTTTCGTGTCTTAACAGGTCATTTCGTGTAACCTGTTTATTAACAGGTTCGTGTTCGTGTTTGGAAAATCTGACACGATAAGATTTCGTGTCGTGTTCGTGTTTACAGGTTTCGTGTTCGTGTCTTATCGTGTTCGTGTCTTAACAGATCGGGTTGACCCGATATGCCAGCCCTATGCAAAATGGTTTACACCTGTGTATAGTTGCAGTTATGTGTTTCAGGTCGGTGTAGTGTACTCTGCTTATGCAAATGGGTATAAACTGTGTATACACCTGTGTAAATTGGGTGTACGCCTGGCTATATGTTTGTACATAGGTCTATTAAATTTAAATACACATGGGTACTTCGGGATTCATGCATCAGTGTACGTAATCGAAATTTAGATACACAGGTGTACTTCGAAATCTGGGTTTTTTTTATCGACGAAGAATTGCTTGATTTAAAAAAAATCTGGCTTTTTTAAATGGTGATTATGATATACATCTTGTTTAGATTTAAAAGATATTTTGATTTTGAGTAATCACAAAAAAATAGGAAAGTGTAACTTCCATTAATTAATTAAAATATATAATTAATAACAACTTAATGTATAATTACCATCCTATCCTTTTCAACAAAAAATATGATCAAGGGCTATGATCAGTTCACACAGTTCACTCTTGGAAGGTTGTTCACTCTAGAACCCTACCCTATATATATATATATATATTAATAGGGGTGTGCATGGGTCGGTTTGGGTCGTTTTTGACGAAAAAACATAACCATAACCGCGATGTCTGTTATTGGATAACCATAACCACAACCGATCGGTTATGGTGGTTATGGTTATTCGGTTTTGATGGTTATAGCGGGTCGGTTATGGGTTGTTAACCGTATTTTTAGCTTAGCTAAATATAGCTTAATTTTTTTTTTAACATGAAATATTAAAAAGTACATATAATCTATAATATTAATACCAATTATTATCGAATATTCAAATAAAGTAACATGATACATTCCATATATAAATTCAAATAAACATTCAACCAAAACCACAAAATAATATGAAAAACTAATAAGTACTAAAAATTTTTGGTTAAAAAACATCAAATATTAAAAATATGGTGAACAGTCATAAATCCTACAAAGATTTATTACATGTCGGTTCGGTTATGGTGGGTATGGAAAAAAAGATAACCATAACCGACCCGCTACTTTCGGTTTTTAAAAAAATCATTAACCGACCCACCGGTTTTTTATTTGGTTCGGTTTTTTCAGTTCGGTTTTATCGGTTAATTCGGTTATGGTTCGGTTAATTCGGTTTTTTGCACACCTCTATATATTAAAATCTAAAATAGTAACAAAATATGAACTACATAGTTAGATATGTAACATTTAAAGAATTAAGATAAGATATTGTAAGTGCAAACAAAAACAAGTGGGACGTTATATATAGCAATTATTATCTGGCGGTTTAAATAAGTGGATTTAGGTATGACATTTGAGTTTCTTATTAAAGTACATATAGTATAGTTCATACATGAATAGGGCTGTAAACGAACCGAACGTTCAGCGAACAGTTCGTGAACCGTTCGGCGGGAAGTTCGTTTATGTTCGTTCGATTAGCTTAACGAACGAACACGAACAAAAAATTCCGTTCGGTAAGCTTAGCGAACAAACACAAACATAGGTCTCGTTCGTTCGACTGCGTTCGTGAACGTTCGGTAATATGTTCGGTTACGTTCGTCCGTGTTCGTTTGATTATATTAAAAAATAATAAATAATAAACCTTTTATCTAAACATATTGAAAACTTGAACCCTATTTTTTCTAAGTTAGCTAAAATTTGGACATGCTAAGACATTTTTGGGGATAATTATGTCTAAGTTAGTTAAAGTTGATTCATCGTTTGGTGGTGCATTAGACTTCTTGTGTTTTGATTTATCATTTGATGGTTGTATTTAACTACTTATATCCAATGTTTAAGGATAACAATATTTTCATTTTTTTTATTTTCAAGTTAAATGTTTGTTTGTATTCTTTTTTATTTGCTCGCGTTCGTTTATGTTCGAGACCAGTGTTCACGAACTGTTCGTGAACAACTGAATTTCCATAACGAACGAGCATGAACATAAACTTATGTTCGGTATGCGTTCGTGAACAATTCACGAACATGTTAATTTCCTTAATGAACAAACACGAACATGGCCTTGTTCGTGTTCGTTCGGTTCGTTTACAGCCCTATACATGAAAATAAAAGTTTTCAATCATTTATAACACTTTATGTAGAAATACCAATACATCCATTTTGCAAAGTATTTTACACAAGATTAACCACTAGGTCATATATATTATAGGGATTTCCCCTATATTAATTTACAAATTTACTCTTACTCACATTAATACTGTTCAATTTTATTTGCTTTGATTGGTTGTAAGTGATCCATACTTTGAAGTTTAGGGCCCATATTAAATTACTCCACCACCCACTCATATCTCTCTCTATCTGCTGATATCCACTCAACAGCCATCATCAGGGTCACCACCACCAAGAAACAAGTTGTTGCTGGTCTTTGAAAACACCGCATGGTCGTCCAGCCACCAAAGAAGTCCCATGGTGCATGTATTGCGTCCACCACCGGCTCTGGTTGTTGAAGGCGGTGGGTTTAGTTTTTTTAGACACAGAAAGAAATAGTTGACGGTGGTGGTGTTGTGACGGTGCAAATCGATACCGGAGGAGAGAGATTCAAACCCAAGGGTTCCCGGAGATTGTTACGGCGGTGGCGGTGGAGACAGATCTATGTCTGGACGGTAGATGCAGGTGGCGGTGTTGAGTCATTACCGGAAAGGTGTATTCTTCTCTGATCTTCAGACGTCTATCCTTCATCGATGATTTGTAGCAGATCTTAAAGGATATGTTTGTTCGTAGTCCGATGCACGGTGCGGAGGGAAGGGGATATGGTGGTCGCGGTTTATTGAAACTAATCGATATGATAGTGAAGTAGTGTGGGGGATTAAAGTTTGGCGAATTTTTTTCTTTTTCCTTTTTTTAATTTGGGTTGCATTTCGGAGGAGTTTAAGTTGTATTTCTAATTAATTTCAGTTGCATCTCAATCTTAGGCACATGCAAAAAATTGTGAAGTCATTGTTTTTTCAATAAATAGGAAGAAGTATCTGACGATATTCAAATATTTGTAATGTTTATTTCAACTAAAATAGTTATAGTTACCATACACCAAGAAGACAGGTATGTATTTAGCGAGTTTAGTAAGCAAAAACATGGTTTCGAAATGAACTGAACGTACTTCAACACAATAAAAGACAATATATATCCGGAGATAATTGAGTAAAGTTAATAAGATAAAAAGAACATATCATTTTATATTGGTTTTATGTCTGTACTTTTGGGTTTAATTGATCTACATTTTAGAAGTTAACATACCACAATGTACATTTGTTGTTCAATGCTTTTAGTCTTTTATATCTACTTTTTTTTGTTTGGTTTAACAGTCTCGCGGAAATACGCGGGTTCTATATTCTCGTTAAGACTTAAATTATAACATATTTGATAAGCTTAGTTTAATTTTCACAGCAAAATTTGGTGAATTATTTCACAGGCTAGACGTTGACCGAAGTATAAGTATTTTCACATTGGATAATAGAGGCCTGCTAAGTGGTATTACTAATTATCATTACGAATTACTTTACTAAATAACTAGATTAGAATCTCGTGTATTACACGGGCTGAATATATATAATTTTATACTCAGTAATAAAAAAGTTACATCTTTAAAAACAACCGTGTATTGTACCAATTGAGTTATTAAATAAGCCTGAAGACAAAAGAAATAGTTAAAAAAAGAAATACAAAATACATAAGGGATAAGCTAAAAAGAAAATATAATAATGATATAGCAATAATCATTGAAATTAATATTACTAAATAACCCATTATATTGAGATAAGCAAAAAAATAATGATATAGCAATAATCATTAAAACTAATATTAATAAATAACCAGTTATAGGAGAGAGACGTAAGAAAAAAATATAAAGTTTTAATGAATGACACACGTGTCCATCATAAATTTCTTTTATTAATATAGATATAGATTCAGATATAGAAGATACATAATAGTTATAGATATATAGATTATGATGATTTTAATGCTATCAAATAAATATTATATTATTTATTAGTATTAAATAAAGAATATTAATATTAATAACACTATCGTTAGTTTTAATATTATATTATAATATCATAACTAAAATATTATATTAGATATAAACTAAAATTTGACAATATCTCACATATTATGAATTATTAGAGAAAGTAGCAGACATAAACCCCACCAGTTTTGTTTTATTTCTTTTTCTTTTCTATATAACGAATGTAATAGATTCGATAGAAATGTGAAATTGTGAAAAGAAGAGATGAATATAGAGAAAGATATATTGAGAAAGTTTTAATCTCAATCTCTTTGTTTTATAACACGTTATCAGCACGATGGTTCTCTACCAAGCAAATCAACAAAAGCAAAGGAGCTATTACCATACTCAATGTAAGAATTTCATACATTTAAATACATACATAGAGTAAAATGCACGGATAGTCCCTGTGGTTTGGTGAAATTTCACCTTTAGTCCTCAACTTTTCAAAATTACACTCTTAGTCCCTGTGGTTTGACAAGTTGTTACTCGGATAGTCCCCAAAGCGGATGGAGGTTAGTTTTTCTGGTTAAGTGGGTGTGAAATGACAAGGACTATCCGAGTAACAACTTGTCAAACCACAGGGACTATCCGAGTAACAACTTGTCAAACCACAGGGACTATCCGAGTAACAACTTGTCAAACCACAGGGACTATCCTAGTAACCTTCATCCGCTTTAGGGACTATCCGAGTAACAACTTGTCATACCACAGGGACTAAAAGTGTAATTCTGAAAAGTTGGGGACTAAAGGTGAAATTTCACCAAACCACAGGGACTATCCGTGCATTTTACTCTACATACATATGTGTACATATATATATATATATATATATATATAGGTTGAAAGCCTAAGGGTGCACCAGTGGATTGTAAAACCATACACTTTTAGGATGATCTTTTAGATCTCGTTTCTCCTTTATATATATGTATATTTATAATATAGTTCTTTGATAAATAAAAATGAGTACAGGGTACCTATTGCTATGGGAATATAATAATAATGGGACTACTAACCATCTAACATTTATTTATGAATTTAACATTTATACATCTAACGTTTATTTACGCATCTAACATTCATTTATGCAAGCTAACATTTATTTATGCAACTAACATTTTAATTATGTATACTGTTATATTTTATCTCATTTTAATAAGTATGTAATCCTAATATTTATATATTTGTATTTAGTAACAAAATGGCAAACATCGCGAAACTTGAATTTCCAGCATTGAATATCTCCGGAGAAAATTATATGACTTGGACAGCAAATGTCAAAAGACACCTAAAAGCAATGGGTGTAATAGAAGTCATAAATGAAGAGAATAATTGTTCGGATCAGGAAAAGGCCAAAGCTGATGTGTTTATTCATAAACACATTGATAATTTACTACAACATAAATATTTCAATTCTGATGATCCATATGAATTATGGACGGATTTGAAGAACATATTTGATAATCAAAAGGAAGTTTTACTTCCTACAGCTAAAAATGAATGGAACAATCTGAGGTTCCAGGATTTTACAAAAGTAAATGATTACACATCTGTTTTATTTAAAATATGCTCAAAATTAGAGTTTTGTGGGCATCCTGTTACTGAGGAAGAAAAATTGGAGAAAACTTATGTCACACCCCCAAAATCCACCATACGGAGTAGCACCGCTTGGAGGCGTGACGTGACCAGGATCGAGCCACCAATCATATTGAACATCGTAATTAAGTAAATAAGACCAACCACAATACGATTGGTGACCAAAGCTAGTTAACGATGTTTAGTTTAAACAGCGGAAGCATAAAAGTAAATCCAAAAGCATAAGTCCATAGTTTATAAGTTAAAGTTCAAAACGCAAGTTTAATAAGTTCATAAGGATTTAAATAATAAGCACGGAACATAACAGTCCGTACACCACAACGACTCATTCCTCGTGCAAGCTCCAAGCGTTTAGCGACCTGTAAGGCATGTAACAACGAGTCAACAACAAAGTTGAGTGAGTTCACGTTTGGTTGTTTAGTTTTAAGTTGTTTCTGAAAAACGTGGTTTGACTTTCGTTGGCTTAATTGCCATGGGGGTTACCCCGTAGTTGAAAGTATGTTTAACCAGTTCCTTTTTTTTCATTACCCAAACCATAACCATAATCAGTGGGGGCTTTCCCCGTGTGAACTACTAGACGGTATGATATCGACTACTACGCAAATAAGTTGTGCCCTATATCAGCGTCTATCATCACTGATAGTCTGCCATAGTCCATTAGTACACGCCCGTCCGACCGGCACGGTGTGAGGTTTGTTAAACCTAATAGCGCTATTAACTAATGACCCGCTCGCCATTGGCCTCGGCGATTAAGTCGATATAATGAAGAGGGACTTATTGATAGAGTTTTGTCTAGCTAGTTTTTAAGGTTGTTGTCCTACACCAGAAGGACGAACGTACGTATTCTGCACCAGGAGAATTCGTAGGATTAATAATGGCATCATATCTATGGAGGATGGCCGTACATATCTTCCCAAGGGGATATGTATATTTAGTTTTAAATTCTTTAACCCATTCCCAAACCACCGGGAATCCCATGCCTTGTAGAAAGTGTGAACTTACCTCGGTTTGCTCGGTTAGATTCTCAAATATAGCTAACAGTCAAGGTCGGTCAATCACGTCCTAATATGATTACCAGATAGTCATTTAGTGATTTTTAAATAGAGCACAAAGTTCCTACACGTATCTATCACATAACATGTATCACTTTAACGGTTTATGCCCATATAAGTTTCCCATCCATTCCCCACTAATAAACAAACATACGATGATGCACATAACACATATAACATGTTATATCATTCACAGATAACCTACCCGACATTTAGACATGCAAATTACAACTTATGTCATTTCAGCATTAATATTCAAAACCGGCTGTTTTCGGACATTTTAATAAAATAGTTAACTTATTCCAAAAATTCCCAATTTTTTACAAAATGTCTTAAACGTTCCAAATTTTATTGTGTAAAAATATCGGGGTTCATTTCATTACTAATATTTTATAAAAATTCATTTTCCAGACTGAACTCAGATTTATCTTTTTCTGACCACAGTCCACGGAATAATTTATTTAAAATTCATCGAGAGTCCGATTTATGAAATTCCAGTGAGAGAATTACAAATACATCGGTGGTCATCTACAGTACAAGTTTCATGATCTAACTCTACAAAGAACTCAAGTTATGACAGAAAACAAAACGCATATTTTCAGCAGAAAAATGCAGCTCTAGCTGCTGTTACAAAATGACGCTTTAAAAATAGTAAACGAAGTCCAAAAATTATGATTCTGGTGCCATTAGAACAGTATTTCATAATACATAACCCTAGACTTCAGAAAATACATTTCTCGTTAAGTTATGGTCCTGTTACAGCCAACTGAAGTTGGCTGTAATTACCAAACAGCCTACTGTTTCAGCTTTTAACCTTCTAAATTGTGTTCGATTGATTCCGTTAACATGTTTAGTGATCACAACAACATTAACCATCAATATTAACCAGCAAAACATCAGATAATCAACCAAGAATCATAACCACACAAGATCTACATGATTTACACACATAACTTCTCTTTATCCATCTTTCATTCTTTATGTTCAAGATTAATGTAAGTTCTATAGTGTTTCTTAACTTTTACCCATTAATCATCTATTAACCACTAAAATCAAGAACAAGATGATGTTTAGAGGCACTTACTACTAGCACAAGGCTAGGGGGAAACAAGGCGTAAAAGTGGTGGATAAAAGAAAACGGAGGAGGTCCTTGAGCTTCCGAACGCACCGAGCCTTGTTGTATGATCTCTAGCACCCTTGAGTGTATGGAAAATGCTTGAATGAAAACTTGATGATGGTGGTGGTGTGTGCTATGGGGTCGGCCGAACAAGAGCAAGAGAAGAGAGGAGAGTGCAAGTTTGATTGAGGGTGTTTGAAGTGAGAGAATGATAACCCAAGAGGTTTACTTATAATCTAATCTCCTAATGTCCATCATACAATGTGTCCCCAAGATATTAAACAACAACAATTAAAATAATCAAAACGATGGTGGGTGTGTCCCCCACACCATGACCGTTTAGTAGGGGGGTAGGGTTGGGTGGTGTAATGTTATGGTTAAGTTCTAGTTGAAATCAAAAGGGTTTAGTTAGTGTATTTGTGTGTTAATTAATATAAAGGGTGTTAGGGTATTCGTGGACCCTAACTAGCTTAGAAAAGTGAAAACTATGTCTTTGGCAATATTTTTATGTTCCGGGTAAAGTCCGGTTGTTCGGTTGTATGTTAATCCGTTAAAGTGCTTAATTAATCCGTAAAGTGTCCTATATATGTATTTTTGCAACGTTTTTGATTTTTAACACTCAGGAAGGCATACCGGACTATTTAATGACTTTTCTGTACTTTATTAGTATGTTAACAAGTACATGTAAGTATAACACAGTAATCAGAGAGCAGTTAAGTAATTCCACACAGTCGTCAAGCACTTTAATTAACATTAATAGATTGTACGGTTACATGTAAATTTGAGGGTTGTCACAACTTACTCCACATTTCATACATCACATATAAGTTTAGCACAACAATATCGATTGTTGAGATTTTACAGATACTCTGATTTGAATGCACATCTCCTCGTAGCAGAACAACATAACATACTTCTGATGAAAAATCATGAAGCCCGTCCCACAGGATCATTAACTATACCTGAAGCAAATGTTGTTAATAATTATCAAAATAAAAGGGAACAAGGCCGTGGGCGAGGCCGTGGCCGCGGTCATGGGTATTTTGGTAAAGGTCATTATAATGGTCACAACCATACTTTCAAAGGTAATAAAAATTACCGAGGTCGTGGACGAGGCCGTGGCCGCGGTCATGGGTATTTTGGTAAAGGTCATTATAATGGTCACAACCATACTTTCAAAGGTAATAAAAATTACCGAGGTCGTGGACGCGGTCGTGGCCGTGGCCGAAATCAAAGAACTATAAATTATCATGCCCCACAAGATAATACTTCCAATTTTCATAATCAAAGGAATGAAGCTGGTGTGTCCGAAAAAAATGATAATTCTTGTTATAGATGTGGAAGTATAAATCATTGGTCAAAAACTTGTAGAACAGATCCACATCTATGTGAGCTTTACAAAGCCTCTCTTAAAGGAAAAGAGAAGGAAGTAAACTATTTGGATAAAATCGATAAAAATGTTGAGCTAAACGCCGCGGATTTTGAAGGAGACATTTAAACAAAATGTTGCTTGATCTCAATGATTTTTATGTAACAATTAAATGTGTATTTTTATTATGTCTTTCTTTCATATAATGTTTTTTTTTTTTTGTAATAAAGTTATTATTAATAATTATAATATGTTAATCATACTCTTATTATTTTTCTTTTTATAATTGTAAGATTAAAATGGATATCATTGAAGCTCAAGATCGAATGAATGAAGCGAATATTTGTATAGCGGATAGTGGAGCCACACACACTATATTTAAATCTAAAAAATATTTTTATGAATTGAAACCAACAAGGGGAACTGTCAATACAATATCAGGTCCTAAGAACTTTATAGAAGGAGTGGGAAAAGCTAATATAGCACTACCAAATGGAACAACACTTGAAATAGAAAATGCTTTATTTTCCCCCAAATCAACAAGAAATTTGTTAAGTTTCAAAAACATATATCATAATGGATATGATACTCAGTCAAAGACTGTTGATAATGAAAAATATTTGTATATCATGAGCAAAGATCAGATATTGGAAAAACTGCCAATGTTTCAATCTGGTTTGCATTATACATATATTGATGTGCCTCAAGCACATATGGCAGTAAAAGAACATTTTTGTGATCCTGAAACATTTAACTTATGGCATGACAGATTAGGCCATCCAGGATCTACAATGATGAAAAGAGTGATTGAAAATACTCATGGACATCCATTGAAGTATAAAAAGATCCCAAAATCTGATAAAATTCCTTTATGTGTATCTTGTTCTCTGGGAAAATTAATTACAAGACCTTCGCTTGTAAAAGTTGAAAAGGAAATTCCAATGTTCCTTGAAAGAATTCAAGGAGATATATGTGGACCAATCCATCAACCATGTGGACCATTTAGATACTTCATGGTTCTAATAGATGTATCAAGTAGATGGTCTCATGTGTCTTTGTTATCAACTCGCAATATGGCTTTTGCAAAATTTCTTGCACAAATTATTAAATTGCGAACACATTTCCCAGATCATACTATTAAAAGGGTGAGACTCGACAATGCTGGTGAATTTACATCACATGCTTTTAATGATTATTGCATGTCTGTAGGAATTATTGTTAAGCACCCTGTTGCTCATGTGCACACACAAAATGGTTTAGCTGAATCATTAATTAAACGTCTACAACTAATAGCTCGACCATTAATAATGAGGACAAAACTTCCTGTATCCGTTTGGGGTCATGCAATCTTACACGCTGAATCATTAATTCGCATAAGACCAAGTGCAAATCATGAATACTCTCCCCAACAAATTGCATCTGGCCAACAGCCAAATATTTCCCATATTAGAATTTTTGGATGTGCAGTTTATGTCCCGATTGCACCACCACAACGCACAAAAATGGGACCTCAAAGAATATTGGGAATATATGTTGGATATGATTCACCTTCCATAATAAGATATCTTGAACCTTTAACAGGTGATGTCTTTACAGCACGGTTTGCTGATTGTAAATTTAATGAAACAACTTTTCCTGTATTAGGGGGGAGAATAAAGATAAAAATAAGGAAAAGGATATCACATGGTGTGAACCTTCATTATTATATCTGGATCCAAGAACTAAACAATGTGAGACAGAGGTTCAAAAGGTAATACACTTGCAAGAAATTGCAAATCAATTGCCTGATGCATTTACTGATATATATATAGGGTTACTAAATCTCATATACCAACTGCTAATGCTCCAGCTCGAGTTGAGATCCCTAATAAGGCAATAGATAATAATATGACTCATGAGTCTCAGAAACGTTTAAAACGTGGAAGGCCAATTGGTTCGAAGGATAAAAATCCTCGAAAAAGAAAAGCGCTTATAAATGAAAATGACCAAAAAGATAAAAATCTTGATCAAGCGGTAAATACCGAAACCTCTCATGAGGAAGATGTTGATGATACTAACAAAGAGATATCAATCAACTATGGTCATACACATATGATATGGAACCGAGATGAAATGGAAAATATGGATGAAATATTTTCATATTCGGTTGCCAGAGAGATTATGAGCGGAGATGATGCTCCTGAACCAAAGTCTGTCAATGATTGTAAAAATAGACATGACTGGGGAAAATGGAAAGCTGCTATGCAAACTGAATTAAATTCATTAAACAAACGAAAGGTTTTTGGGCCTATTGTTATCACACCTAAGGCAATAAAACCTGTAGGGTATAAATGGGTTTTCGTACGGAAACGAAATGAGAAAAATGAGATTACAAGGTATAAAGCGAGACTTGTAGCTCAAGGTTTTTCGCAAAGGCCAGGGATTGACTATGAAGAAACATATTCTCCCGTGATGGACGCGATAACCTTTCTATACTTAATCAGCTTAGCAATATCTAAAAAGTTAGAATTGCATCTTATGGATGTTGTTACAGCTTACTTATATGGATCACTTGATAGTGACATATATATATGAAAATTCCTGAAGGATTTAAACTCCCTGAAGCGTTAAGTTCAAAACCCAAAGAAATGTATTCAATCAAATTACAAAGGTCTTTATATGGGTTGAAACAATCTGGGAGGATGTGGTACAATCGTTTGAGCGATTACTTGATAAGTAAAGGTTATACAAATAATCTTATATGTCCATGTGTCTTTATTAAGAAGACAACGTCAGGATATGTGATCATAGCTGTATATGTTGATGATCTAAATATAATTGGGACTCAAAAGGAAATTCATGAAGCAATTATTCTTTTAAAGAAAGAATTTGAAATGAAAGACCTTGGAAAAACCAAATATTGTCTTGGTTTACAAATTGAACATATGAATAATGGAATACTTGTTCATCAGATGAATTATACTGAAAAGCTATTGAAACGTTTCAATATGAACAAGGCAAATCCTTTGAGCACCCCAATGGTCGTTAGATCACTTAATGTTGAAAATGATCATTTTCGTCCTTGTGAGGACAACGAAGAAGTTCTTGGTCCAGAGATACCATACCTTAGTGCAATTGGAGCACTTATGTATCTTACTAACTATACGAGACCTGACATTTCTTTTGCAGTTAATTTATTAGAAAGATTTAGTTCAGCTCCCACTAAAAGACACTGGAATGGGATTAAACATATTTTTCGATATCTTCGAGGTACTGTTGATTTAGGCTTGTTTTATCCTAACGATTCAAAAGAAGGGTTAGTTGGTTATGCAGATGCAGGTTATTTATCTGATCCCCATAAAGAAAAATCTCAAACTGGATACATATTCAAGACTGGAGGAATTGCAATTTCATGGCGTTCTCAGAAACAAACACTCGTTGCAACATCTTCAAATCATGCCGAAGTCATTGCACTACATGAAGCTTCAAGAGAATGTGTATGGTTAAGATCTATGACACAACACATACTAACATCTTGTGGACTAGAGAAAAACATAAATCCAACTCCAATCTATGAAGATAATGCAGCTTGTGTCGCGCAAATGAAGGAAGGGTATATCAAAAGTGATAGAACAAAGCATATACCACCAAGATTCTTTGAATATACTTGAGACCTTATTAAAGACAACCAAGTCGAGATGAGATATGTCCAATCCAGCAACAATTCAGCCGATCTTTTCACAAAAGCACTACCTACAACAACTTTCAGGAAACACGTTCATGATATTGGGATGCGACATGTACGGAAAATGTGATAATCCACACATGACAATTTGAGGGGGAGCATTATACACGTTGCACATTTTTTTCCTTAGCTATGGTTTTATCCCACCGGGTTTTTCTTAGCAAGGTTTTTAATGAGGCAACATATCTGATCCACTGTGTATAATGCAAGCTGCACTCTTTTTCCCTTAGCTATGCTTTTGTCCCACTGGGTTTTCCTAGCAAGGTTTTTAACGAGGCAGTATTTCAAAGCTAAGCACCAAAACGGAAGAACAACATAAAACAAAGAGCTATTCATCAAATAAATAAATGGGCATATGTCCGAGGGGGAGTATTATGAATTATTAGAGAAAGTGGCAGACATAGACCCCACCAGTTTTGTTTTATTTCTTTTTCTTTTCTATATAACGAATGTAATAGATTCGATAGAAATGTGAAATTGTGAAAAGAAGAGAGGAATATAGAGAAAGATATATTGAGAAAGTTTTAATCCCAATCTCTTTGTTTTATAACATCACATATATTTTAACTTAATTTTATCAGAGGGGATGATAATTAATATAATGAATATTTTTAATGGGTAGGGATATGGTAAAAAGTGTCTAAAATGTGAGAAGGGTAAGAAGTGTTTTAAACCATTGGATATTTGATCTAATGGTTGAGATCAATAGGGTATAAAATGTAAATTGTGTTTTAATTAGAAGGACCTTATGTAAAATTGAAGGGCAATAGTGTCTTTTCCAATGTTTCAAATATGGTAACCGCCATCAATCTCCTAAAAACTAGCTATTCAAATTTAATTGCTAAATTATCTCGATCCTAAATTCTAAAAATAGAAAAATATGTAACTGCTGCAAAGAAACGTATAACACTATACATCCATCATATAACACTATACATCTATCATAGGCATGCTACCAGAAAAATATAACACTATATAACACTATGCATCCATCATATAACACTATATAACCAAAGAACACTATATAACACCATGTAACACTATATAATAATATATAAAAAATATATAACACTATACAGTTCTAAATGGTGGTTGCACTACAGAATTAATAATTGATGGTGTTATATAGTGTTTTTTGATGGTTGCGCTACAGAATTATATAACACTACAGAATTATATAACACCAAAAACCATATTATAACACCATATAACACCAAGTAACACTATATAACACTATATAAAAAATATATAACACTATGCAGTTCTGAATGGTTGTTGCACTACAGAATTATATAACACTGCACACATTCGTAGATTAATTACTAAAATCGAATTCCTATAATAAAGGGTGGAAGTTATTTTGGGCAGTTATCTTTTAATCAATTAATTGAAAGAAATAGAAAATTACTAATTCACCCTTTTGAATTAATTTAGATATAGGACACTTGTCATCACCACATTATTTCTTACCCTTCTCACACTTTGGGCACTTTTTACAGGATCCTTTACCTATTTTTAATTATAAAAAATAAATATTTATAATTAAGTAACAGATAATTAAGCATGAGAGATAAACGGGAAAATAGAAAAATAGATAGATTCAATGAATGAGACGTGTCCACCGTATGGTTCTTTTATATTAAGTACTAGTAGTGATACCCGTGTGCAAACACGGGTGGTTTTTAGAAATTCATGCATACTGCATTTTAATAGAAAGTATAAATAGGTGTATAGATATTTTAATTTTTAGTTTAGTTTTTCTTTTGATTAACTAAAATTAAATTAGTCATGACTTATTCTTACAAATCTTGCATGTTTATGCATTTGAACTCTGATTTACAACTAAATAAATAATCAGACTAAACAAATTTACAACTAAACAAATAAACAGCCTAAACAAATAATCAAAAGTAGTCGGTACCTTTCATCATAAAAATCGAGAACTACTATTTTACTTTGCCGAATGTTCATATCTGTTGGAAATGTGTTTATCAAACTTCAATACAGAAGTTGTAAAACATCAAACGAATATACTAACAAACTTAAAATCTTTACTTTGAAAAAAAACAATAGAATTTGAATACAACTTAACTTTCAACAAACATAACTACGATCACACAGTCACCTGCCTCAACAACTTTGACCAAAGCCCAATCAAGAGTCTCTTACCTAACAACATCTCCTTTTGTTGGTGCATATTCGTACGTCTGCCACTGTGCGAATAGTTAGATAGAGCGTGTGTTGAATATTGTATAGAATAGGATTAGTTGGACACGGTGCTGATAATGTAAAGGTCCATCCGGACGGATGACCATCCGACCGGATGACCATCCGGTCGGATGACAATCTGGACGGATGGACATAGTGTTAGTAATTGTCTATAAATAGGGACTTGGGGTTCCCATTTGGACAGGCTTTTGGTTCCCAAAGGGGAAATGTTGTCTAACTGGTCTCGTGGTGCTGAAACGTTGAATAATCAATAGAGACCAGATTATAAGTGACTGATCGGTGTCGTATCTATCCTCTACTCCTTTCTTAGTCGTAATAAACACACCAAACACATTGTATCGGGACCGAGGCTCCGTCAAACTCATCGGTTCCTGGATTAGCAGTGGTATCAGAGCTACAGTACCGATTTAATCGATCTAACAGTCGGTTAAATCACCCAAAGCTCATCAATTTTGGGTTAAACGAGAGTTTTGACGTTAAAATAGAGAAAATCATCAAAATAAAGGTCAATTCACGGATGGATTTTGGAATTGAAGACATCATTCTGTTCGGAATTGATTCGTGCACAATCCTGTGAAGTTTCATCATGAAATTCACACAAATAAAGATTCTGGATCGAAAAAACGTGATTTGGAGTGTTCTTGAGCTGTTAGAACATATCCGATCGGATGACCATCCGATCGGATGACCCTCCAATCGGATGACCCTCCAATCGGATGACCATACGACCCATGTCATTAGCTTGTGTTTGAAAGAGCAGTTGGTTTTCACTCGAATGTTCATTCGATCGGATAACCATCCGATCCGCTAAACACAAGTTTGTCCACTTTGTCATTCGATCGAATGACCCTCCGATCGGATAACCATCCGTCAACATGCCATTCGATCAGATGATCAAATGCCTAAAAAAACATTTTTTAATCGCAACCACGAGGAGAGTCTCTAGAAAAAATTTAGTGGTTGAATTTTTTTTTCAGGTTTTTAACGATCAAGCTGGGTTGTTCGGGGACACCGTCGGGGGCTTCAGTGAACAAATTTGATGATGCGTTCATGGATTGTGGAAATTAGTGGGGTAGTCATGATACCGGTGCAGAATGTTCATCATTCATGGTATATGACTATTTATGGGCCTAAACGTAAAATCCGCAACGATGAAAAACTGACATTTTGAGGAATATTGTAATATTTTCGGCATAGTCGAGTTTTTCATAGATAAAAGAGGACTGAATTGCTCAGTTTGAGGGGGAATTTAGTGACAGAGACGTCAGAATTTGCAAAAATGAGGGGGAATAAAAATTTCAATGTCATATGTTGAAATTCCGGCATTTTTGAAATTCGTGACACTGCAACAGTATTCGGGTAGTTTCGACTTCAAATTGTCAGGGGGAATGTGAATCGGATCGTGGGTGAAAGCTTCCGAGATCAAGATGATCCGAGGTGTTGATATCTGTGACAACCGGTAATTAAGGTCTTATAATTTCACGATTAACAAACTTTTAAGGCGATAATAAATAGTGTTTAAGGCACGAATTAACCTAATTAGGTCTTTGGAGTGCCTAGGAATGCTTGTCGGACATTACAGTGCGCATATGAGGATTTTCGGGAAAACTGCGTAACGATAAACGATAACGAACTGATGCCATACAAAATACTGACCACGCCGACAATACGAAGTTTATACGTATAAGTTATACTTATGAATGTGGTTTTGTGAAAATACTATGCTCTCGAACGACACAACACGCAAACGCGAACGAGAAACGCGGAAACAATAACGCACCGACAATCAACGACGAAACGGAAGCACCAGACTCGAATTTCGTCCCAGTATTAACATATTATGATATATTTAACTTCGTTTTCAAATTTTATTAGCCGTAGTTGAAAACGGATCGCAAAACGGACACGAAACGATGAACGACATGTTTCACGCGTTTTAACGCGACGACGATCATACGCGTCAAATATCGACATTCGATGTAAATTTTTAGGTGTTTCGTCTCTAAGATTATATTTTATGGCGTTATACGATAATCAGGTTCGAGAAACGGGCTCTAAAAAAATTAACGAATCGGGCCTCGCGAAACGGGCTTGTGGGCCTAGGGCCCAAGCCCGCTTAGAACCCTAAATATAAATAACTAACCACCCTTCATTTTCCACACTTTTTGAAAACCCTAATACCCCAAACATCAGCCGACACCCCTGTGACCCTCTCTCTCAACTCCTGTCATCGGAGAAGCTCCGACGACGATTACCGAAAGTCGAACACCTCACATCGGTCCTCTCGCCCTCCTCAAAAATCTTTGGCCGGCGAAGGTGCTTGGTGGAGCTATTTTCGATGGTTCTTCAGCAAAACACACCTAAAACCTCCTCTCCATACATGCTCACACCCACACCCCCTTGTTGCACAGATAAACGGCAGACCACCACCATTTGGTGGTGGCGTACAGCAGCGACGAGTTCAGAGAGGGGGAGAGACAGACCGGAGAGATGGAAGAAAGAGGCAGTAAGCGGCGTCGCCGCTCACGACGGCGGGGAGACACCAGCCGATGGCGGAGCAAGTTTTACAGCGGTTGTGGTGGTTGATTGTAGAGGTTCCAGCAGTGATGGTGGCGGCGGTACTTTTGCTTCTTCGACAAACTTCCGGTTACCTTCTTTTTCATCTCCTTTCCTTCTGCTGTTTTTCTAATGATGAAGATAATCTGCTGATGCTGCTGCTGATGATGATGTTAGGGGGGTGTTACGACTGAAAACTACCGCCGCCGGCGGTGGTCGAAGCCACGACGACGACGGCGGACAAAGGGTGGTGGCATGGCTTGGGTTCGGGTTAGCGGTGGTGGTCAGTGAAGATGACGACAGTTATTTTGCTCGGGTCCCGACTCGAATGTTAGCCAAACTAGTCAACGAAACAATTCATATTCACTCTTGGTTGGTTCGAGATACAAGAAGATGAGAGTGGTAGCTCGGTTCAGTTTTTGTTTGTTTTGGGTCAACAAGTCAACAACAGTCAACAGACCCGGTTCGGGTCAACAGTAAAAGCCGATCAGATTCTGTCAACTGCGGACAGCGGGTCAACGCTAGTCAACATCAGTTCGGTTCGAGTGTCGAACAACACCCGGTCAAAGCAGTTAGCGAAAGTCAACACGGGTCAACTGAGGTCAAACTCAGTCAACACGAGACGTGGTAAAGTTTTAACAACGCGTTAAACTTTCATATACATATACGCTAGTTTAGATTTTTGTTGGTTTACGCGAACCGAGCTCGACCCGACTAACGGTTTTACGTTTAGCGATTTTGTTTCATATTTTACGTTTTGATAAAGATGACGTAAAATTTATATATAATGTTTGTTGAATGGTTGATTGAATTTTGAAATATATCGACACTCGATTGTCGGGATCGTCCAAAAACAGAGGAAACTCTGTCCGATTTTCGTAAAAACTCGAATTACAAAACGAGATTATATCTTAAAAACGTCACCAATCGAAACTCTAGTTTTCTTATAAAACTAAATGTAGAAGTATATTTATTTTAGCGGCGTTTTGTAACATATAAGGCGGATTTATAACAAACATAATCGTTTATATTTATTCTTAACGTCGTTTTGACACTCGAAAACTTTAATAAAATAAATATATAATTATCTATATTTATTTCGAACGCCCAAAACTCGGAACTATTTTATAAAATAAATATAGTTGTGTATATTTATTTTAAACGTTGTTATTCGTATAACTTTTATAAAATGAACATAATTGTTATACTTATTTCGAATGTCGTTGAATCGTATATTTTTTTAAATAAATATAATAATTTATATTTATTTCAATCTTCTAAACGAAGTACGACACATTTCCGTAACATTTTAACAAACGGTGTTATTAATTCGAAAACAACGAGCTCATATCATTATATACATAAACATTTATTCATTTCTATCCTACGAAAACTACAACGGTATATTACCGCACCACATACGACATTTCGAATACGTACCATTATCGATCTACGTATTTCTAACTCGCGACAACTAACACAACTTTGTAAGCATAGTTATGTTTTTAAATATAAAAATATATATGAACACATATATATATATATATCCAAAACCATTCGGAAGCTAAGTCATTTCGAGACTTAGTTTTATCCCGATCATAAACGGGATCAAATAACCATAGATTGGTTAGTCTAAGTCAAAATAACACCACCTTCATAGAGTCATTTTATTTACGACTCGGTAGAGCTCGGACACGTAGTTTAGCTACGTTTAAATTAGAAAACTTATAAGTTATTCCTTCGTAGGAATGTCATAGTTGCACGCTAGCTACTTCACGTTCCTGGAACAGCACTACGGAATCACACTAAGCTAGCTTTGCACAGGAATATCCAGGTGAGTTCATAACCCCCACGTTTTACTGTTTTACATTTTTATAAAATGTTTTCGGCGGTGGAAAGACATGCAAGTTTTTCAAAATCACACAAGGTTTCGATAAACGAATATCACATATTTATAAACCATTTTGCGACAGGATTTCAACGAACTCAAATGGTTTACAAAAAGGTTTATACTAAACATACCGGTTTTACAAAACAAATGCGTATTCTCGCAAAAGTGCATGATTTTCATTACTAGTGACGGGAATGTCATAGTTACAACAATGGGACTGGGTTGGTCTGCGTACGAAAAACTAGACAACCCAATGGGTTTATGTCCCCCTTTTCTTTTGAAATACATATTAACTAGGGTATGATTAAGCTATGGAATGAATTCTTGGATCACGTACGAATATGCGCTAACTTAGACACCATTAATCCTTTTAAGGACCATGGAACAGGGGGTAGATCTATCGGGTACGGGCGAGCCCCACTCACGGTCCTTGTGCGGCCACTTAGAGTGCTTTTGTGTCCCTGTCGAAGTGAATCGACACTTAAATGTTTTTAAGATTCATTTGATGGAAACTCACAAATACATGGATTTACAAACTTTGGTAACATTTTCAACTTATGTACAAGTAAGAGGATGAGTTGGTCCTGCTTACAAAGACTCTTTTAGGCTCGACCCATTCTCTCTCGTGGGCTAGACCCACAGTTTTCATATATCATGCCGAGAAAATGATTTTTCTATATTTTCTCAACAACTTTTAAACCGGTTATCAAAAAGATTTATTTTAAATCTTTTCAAAACAAACTATGAACTCGTTCAACTTTATGTTGACTTTTTCGCATGTTCTTTCTCAGGTTGCATTTTCAAAACTATGGAACGGTTGGAATAGGAGAACCCATGGGAATTCGAGCACTTAGCGACATTCATTTTTCTAGAAGTCTTAGCTTATTTGCTTCCGCTGTGCAATAAAGATACCGGTCCAGTCATGCCAGCTCTGATATTTCGGGGTGTGACAGATTGGTATCAGAGCTATAGGTTTCAGCGAATAAGGTTTCTGTAGAGATACCTAGGCTTTAACCTCACTATCATTTGGGGACATAGTTATCAAGACTTGAACACATACAGAACGCCTAAGACTCGAATATGGGTTCCAAACGTTGCCAAAAACAATGAGTCAACAATTCTGGTTTTAAATAAACACAAGTGTTATGTTGATACACGGTTCACGAAACAGTTTCATACATTAAGCAAAACTTTGAGAGTTTTGGATAACATGCAATTAGGACCTTTGTAAAGCTTATGTCGAAACTCATTAAAGGTCCTCACTTAGAAACCGTGACTAACAACTTGGGCAAACGCCATTATATATTATGCCGTCTATGCTATCTTACTTACTTACCCGAGCAGGTAATCTACGCGGAACGAAACGCTAGTGCACAGGAATACATGAAACTTAAATTATACGTCAACGGATTTCGGAGCACATCACATTCTACGTGGAACGAAACGCTAATGCACAAGAATACATGAAACTCAAATTATACGTCAACGGATGTCGGAACACATCACATTCTATGCGGAACGAAACGCTAGTGCACAAAAATACATGAAACTCAAATTATACGTCAACGGATGTCGGAACACATCACATTCTATGCGGAATGAAACGCTAGTGTACAAGTACACATGAAACTTAAACTATACGTCAGCGGATGTCGAAGTATATCACACACGACTTTCGAGGCAAGGCTTTTGGAAAACTTGATTGGACATGACAACAACGATGCTAATCCCATCAGCGGGAGAACTACTGACCGCAATGCGGCACTTTGCCATGTGATCAGGAAAACGACACGAATCTCGCTGAGGTATGTTAGAACAAGATTTCACAACAATCGGTGCATAGTCTAAAGAGACTCGCGGTTATTGGCGCTGCGAAAGAGGTCACATGTCTTCGTATTCCCCCTATTTCATTTATGGCAAATACACTATGTTCGACATTCCATGGTAATGTCACCTAACAACCGACTATCACACGAAATTCCAGGTAAAGTCCTTAAATTTCTTTTGTTGAAATTCTGACTTTTGCATATAGTGAGTAGATTTTTCTATTTCTACTCCCCCTAACGGTCATTGCACCATGAGGATTTTATTTCATGATAGCGAACACTCATTTGCTTATTTCTTGACAAATTCGTATGCTATAGATGCATTGTTTGTTACGCATGTGGTTTCACTTCGAATGGTTGTTTCGTCAACATCTCATATATTATTTCGCTATACTAAATCTTTGCATTGTATTCTAGATGACCCGTATTATTGCAAAATGTTGACTCCTTGGTATCGAGTCAACGGATTTCTTGGAAAAGTCATTTTCTTTTGAGTGGCATACATGGTTTTTCGTTGTGGCCATGTCGAAACTTTCTTATTGATACACGAATTCATTGTTGGATTATGAT
Source organism: Helianthus tuberosus (assembly GCA_030545235.1). Taxonomy (NCBI): domain Eukaryota; kingdom Viridiplantae; phylum Streptophyta; class Magnoliopsida; order Asterales; family Asteraceae; genus Helianthus; species Helianthus tuberosus. Next base: position 140,020,137 of record CM060448.1, on the reverse strand, counting down.
TCAACCAAGTTCAATTGATTGAACTTGCTCGTAATATATACTCGATTCAAGATTCCATATCATGGATTGAGGCCATCATATTCGAAATAATCCCAACAAGCACTTCATTTGCTTTGAACCATAACATGCTTGTTTGGTCTTCGACTTCATTGAATCGTTTCTTTGATCACGATCACCTTGTGGTGGCGTTTTTCACAAGTTTGAAGCTTGCACTAATCTCGTTGCTCACCTCATGTACGGATTTAATTAATTAATTATTTATTTGCTTATTGATATTAAATCCGCTTTGTTGATTTATCATAATAAAGCAATCTTAACACAATCGTGTGTTAAGATAATGATACACAATTCCATGTCATATTTAGGTGTACCTCTTAACGGTTCTTTCAGCATCGATCGAACATTTTGTGATATCCATTGCTTTTCATTATCGATCGAAAAACATTATTTATTTAACTCATTTTCAATCGAAAATCCTATGAGATTTGTTTGAAACAAAAATTCAGATTTACTTTGTTGAACCTTTCATCTGATTCAAAACGCAGGTGATACTTGTTCAATCACCGCTATTATTGAATTGTTTCATTCACTACGACACCTTGTTGTGTCGGTATAAACTTGTAGCTTGTGCTAATCACGATCAGCCGTCTCATGCGAAACTATATCTATATGCTTTTCGTTTGACACCTCATCTAAGTAGTCTTAATGCAACTATGTATTAAGACAATGATACACCAGGTTTGGTTGTACTTCATTTCGGTGTATCCTTGCAATTCAATAATGTCAACATGTTGATTTTACTCATTTAATGGTTCGATAGTTGACAAATCATTTTTATGATTCTATCTATTTGAAGTCGTTGAATTCGAGTTTCAATCATACAACAACCAACGCAAGTTTCCATTAGTAGTGAATTCTATTTTTTCAAAAATTGATTTGCATATTGTGAACATTCATTTGGAATATTATTAGTTGAAATTCCACTTTTGTTGAACCCCATAAACTTAGTCACATTGGTGATAGTATCACAACATCTCGTTCACTTGACATCGATTTCTGGAACAAACTCAGTTGAACCGTTGGGTTCCTATTGATGCAAAATGTTCTTGCAATCACGTAATCTGAAAAATTTTTGGTTCGATTACATGGTCATTCACCTTGGTATTATTCGGACTTACCTAGGAACGACACAACTCTAAAGAGATAACATAGTCTAAATTTCGAGGACGAAATTTCTGTAACAGGGGGAGAATGTGACAACCGGTAATTAAGGCCTTATAATTACGCGATTAACAAACATTTAAGGTGATAATAAATAGTGTTTAAGGCACGAATTAACTTAATTAGGCCTTTGGGGTGCCTAGGAATGCTTGTCGGACATTACAGTGCGCATATGAGGATTTTCGGGAAAACTGCGTAACGATAAACGATAACGAACTGATGCCGTACAAAATACTGACCACGCTGACAATACGAAGTTTATACGTATAATTTATACTTATGAATGTGGTTTTATGAAAATACTATGCTCATCAGCCAACACCCCTGTGACCCTCTCTCTTAACTCCTGTCATCGGAGAAGCTCCGGCGATGATTACTGGAAGTCGCACACCTCACATCGGTCCTCTCGCCCTCCTCAAAAATCTCCGGCCGGCGACGGTGCTTGGTGGAGCTGTTTTCGATGGTTCTTCAGCAAAACACACCTAAAACCTCCTCTCCATACATGCTCACACCCACACCCCCTTGTTGCACAGATAAACGGCCGGCCACCACCATTTGGTGGTGGCGTACAACAACGACGAGTTCAGAGAGGGGGAGAGAGATACCAGAGAGATGGAAGAAAGAGGCAGCGAGCGGCGCCGCCGCTCACGGCGGCGGGGAGACACTGGCCGACGGCGGAGCAAGTTTTACAGCGGTTGTGGTGGTTGATGGTAGAGGTTCCAGCAGTGATGGTGGCGGCGGTACTTTTGCTTCTTCGACAAACTTTCGGTAACCTTCTTTTTCCTCTCCTTTCCTTCTCCTATTTTTCTAATGATGAAGATAATCTGCTGATGCAGAAGATGATGATGTTAGGGGGGTGTTGTAACACCTCGAAAATTTACGTCCAATAATGTATTGACACGTGTCATGGGCTTTGAATATGTGAAAACATACTTTAGAGGGACTAAAGTTGACAAACAGTGAAACTATGTGAATGTAAGGGTCCAGAGTGTCAACAATGGATAAATAAGCCCTACAATAACCCTACATGGTGTTTATAACCTTAAACGGATAAACCATGGATCATACGAAGTGGAAGATGAAAGAAAGTGAGGAATTTCAAACTACAGGGGCTAATTGTGTCAACATGTTGAAAGTATACCACTGAGTGATCTTTTGGCAAACCCAAAGTTTTGAAATGATAAAATATACTCACTAGAATATGTGATAAAAATTTCATCAAGTTTCGTTATCGTATGAGAAAGTTATGGCAAAAACCGTACACGAAGGGTTAAATGCGTCAACGTTGAATTTCGTGACTTTTCGGGTAGGCACAAAGTTAACCAAGGACTTTACCATGTTTGTAAATATCCCAAGGCCCTTAAAAATCAGAATTTAGGGTCTAATGTGCAAGAAAAGGACCCAAAACAACGTTACAAAGGTTAGGGACTAAATTGTAAAGTGTTGAAACTTGTTAAGCTGGTTAACACTTGGATGCGGCCCGCCTGGGGTGTCTACTCGGCCCGCATCAGGCCTGCCAGCGACTGATGCAGCGACCAGCTGCCAGTTCTTGGCTGTTTGCGAGTTGTTTGCAGCTGTAATCGACTCAGGGACTTCACCAATCAACTTTCATGCAATTGAGGACACTTGTACAGGTCTTACAACACCTGTAGACCTCTGTGGCAGCCTCACAACACATCAAAATCTGAATATAAGGCACTTGTAGTAGTAAACATATGAACACTTGAACTTCAAAAATTCACAAGACTTCTCCTGGAGCTTTCTGGACGACAAGGCTTCCTCCTAGTGATCTCTAAGCTTGTTTAGGACCATTGTAAGTGTTCATATCTTTCTCTAATTCGTTCTAGCTTAGTGTATTAACCGAAAGTCAAACTATCGTAAATTAAACTTGACTTTGAGTTTAAACGAGATTGGCTCTGTCATTTCTCAAATTGAAAGTACCCACATGTTGGTATTTATGAGTGTAACAAACCCCTAAAAGGGTATTTTCAGATTCACACTCTAAGCATGTTAATTGTCGAGTCAAAGCTTTTCTTAAAAAGTCAACAGAATGTGTTTTTGCAAATTTAAGCATGATTAACAATGTAGGCTACATGCAACCTGTTTGATCATCAAAATAACTTTATAATTAATGTAAGAACATGTTTTAACATAATCAATTCGACAATTTTCAGTTTAAACTCGAATCGGAACCGAAAGTCACATAAATTGACTTTTTCTTTGACTATCAGTTCTGATCCGTACATGCATGTTTGAGATCTGAATTAGAGCTTATTTTGGACCAACTTTCATATAAGTTTAATTCTCTGAGATTTTACAACTCGGATCAATACCTATCCGGTTCATATGCATGTTCCCGATTTATGCTTAAAATTGACTATTTTGCCCTTTTTGCTATAAAACGCGATTTTTGAAAAAGTGAAAGAGTAGAAACATTTGTTACTGATTTATAAACTTGCACCCAAATTTTGAGATCAGTTTAAGGTCCAGAATAAGAGTTATGTTCATTATCGTAATTTGAAAGCTTTATGTTACTTAAACGGCGTAATTAGCATATAACCTATTTAAACCTACTTTTGATACCAAACTTTTTACCCACTGATGTTATATAATATTTTGGGATTTTTAAAGATTTTTATGTAATTTTTTTGGCTGATCATATCATAGGTCTCTAAGTCTAATTCGGTAAATACCGATTTTGCCTTTTAAGCCATAAATTGAGTTTTATGAATCCTTTTGACTCCAAACCTTTTTCTACTGATTTTATTTGTTAAATAAAATATTTTGAGCATTCTGGAAATATAAAAATATCAGCTTTCTTTTAAAAACCCGGAAACGGCTCTAAATCGCCTTTTTAAGCATTTTTAACACATAGTATGTACTATAACCATAATAAACATATAAGGTTGATACCTACTGAAGTTCTTAGCATATTTTTATAAAATAACAGTAAGTACAAATTTATAAACTCAGGTTTCCAATTTTGACATTTTTAGCCCTTGTAAAATTACCAAAATACCCCTAAGGTGCATAGTTTAGTTTTAAATGATGATTTTCACTTATGGGTCATACCCTACTGTTATAATATGTTAAATTAAGTATATTTACTGTATGAACCAAACCTGTAACTCAGATTTACAAATAAACTCTTTTATAATCTTTTAAATGACCAAAATGCCCTTATGGGGCATAAATTGTGTTTAAATCCGTTTTTGGCAAAATAGAAGATAACTTACTGATATTATAACATATTTAGAGCATATTATCTCAGGGAACTTGCATACGACTCTTACGGTTACCCGTAACGCTCTTTTCGCGTTCGGTTCGGTTATGTAACTAGTTTGCATAAATTGACCGAGACGGGTCAAACATTATCATTTTTGTCTCAAAATCCAGAATGTATTTAGTATACCCATATTATACAAGTATTCAAACTTGTCGGGTCTAAATCACATTCTATCCGGTCTTCGCTTAATCGTGCGTTTGAACCGTTTCGTCCTTAAAGCTAACCGGTCTAAGCTTTAGCTTAAATAAAGGCCCGTTAGAAATCTAATAGGTTATTTATAAACCTTCGTTCCAGATTAGGAGCACCGGTAAAAGCTACCTTCACTTGCTTGTTGTGATATATACTTACCAAGGTAAATACTTTTAACTTATTTTCCCTATACGGGCTTGGGGTACGGTATATAAAATACCGCTTGGTCCGGCATTGAATTCTTTAATCGAATAGAGGTTAAATTTATTGAGATGCCTTGTTTTGAATGTGTTTTATTGCTTAAAGCCTTTGGGGGGTTAATGACCATGTCCCGGATATCCTCGGCATCATCTTACGAGATGGCCACGACCTGAGCACGGGGTGTAGGCGTACACCTGTCAGTGTATAACTCTAATGTGGAGGGTCTATTGATCTTTAACCCGGCACGAACCGGGCTACTGAACGCATAAGTAATATGTAAATCCTTTACAAGATTATATTACATAATTATCCCAAGTTATAAAACGTTTTGTGCCATGAGCATTTAAATCAATTTTCAATCATTTTCAAAATGAGTCAGTTAAATTGTATTTACCAGTGTAAACTGACGTATTTTTCCCAAAAGGTTAAGTGCAGGTACTACACGTAATAGGCGGGCTGTCTTCTAGAGCGTCCACAATAAGTCTCGCAAGCTTGGACGACAATAAACTGTTGAACAATATCTTATTTTGTTTTTGATCCGCCTGTGGATCCGTTTCAACTATCAGTGATACTTATTATTACACTTTATTAAAGTTGAAATGAATCTATCTTTGCTTCCGCTGTGCATTCATATATATTGTGTTGTTTGTCTATGATGATACCAACTACGTCACGATACTCCCCACCGGGCCCACCGGTGACACGTGGAAAATAGGGGTGTGACAGGTTGGTATCAGAGCCAACTCTGAGTGAATTAAACACTAGTCTTTTGTGTTTAATCTCAGTTACACAATTGCACAATCCTCGATTCTCGAGTCTAGACAAAGAACTTAGGAAATTTCAAAATTTTTGTTTAAATTTTCTAACCTTATCTTAATTATATTTCTGTTGTATCACTTGTTGTTTTTGACAAGATCACCAGAATGCCACCAAGAATGAGAGGTAGAGGCCGAGGACAAGGAGCATATGTAGCTCCAAATGACCATGAGGCCGGACCATCACACCGGCGAACACCATCGGACCCTCACAACACGGATGCTCAGGTTCTTTGGAGATCCTTTACTGAACAAGCTAGGCGCTCAGTTTCACTGAGTACTTCACCTTCAATCCCACATTCCTTTGGGCCTCATTCGGAGAATGAGCCCCACAACTCACAACAGTCCTATATTCCTCTAGGACACCAGTCACCTTATAACCAACCAGCACCTGTTTACCAGGGTTTGTTCAACCCTGATGACTACCTGGATGTGCCTATGGGTGTTAACCCACTTGGGCCCGAAGACCAGTTCTCTGGTGGCAACCCGATGGACGTCGATGAGGATACTGATCCTACTATGCCACCCTCCAGAACACCGAACCACCCCATCGAGATTTCTGATGGGTCACCGTTCATGGGATCGCCTTACAATGGTCCCGATAGCTATGAGGAGAACTTCAGGCAGCACGAATGGGTGTTTACCCCCAGTTATCATAACTCTCCTTTGCACCAGCCCCATCATTCTCCTCTTCACCAGTCTTACCATAACTCTCCTCTTCACCAGTCATACCATAACTCTCCCCTGCACCTGCCTCATCACTCTCCCCTACACCAGCCACAGCAGCAGCCACAGCAGCAGCAGAATCCTTCCGAGGATTCCCGACTTGTAGCGGTCACTCCGCCAGCAGCACCACCTTTGCTTCAGCCTCCCTCGCCCCGAGGCGAGGGAGAACTACCGTGCGAATATCCGCACGAGGGGGGATACGCATCAGCACCCCTCCACATTCAAGTGGCAGCCGGTTCTCGCCACTCCACGAAGAAACAGAGACGAGTGAATCTTCACACCCCGTCTCTGAAGTAGCAACTGCGCCAGTCGCGCCTCAGCCACCATTGGGATTTGGAGACCCAATCCCCGCTTACACTAGTGCTGCAGCATTCAACCCCTTCGAGCAGCAGATTCACACGGGGTACAACTTTATGGAGGACCCCTATTGGATAGCAGCAAACTCCAACACGTTCCATCAAGAAGGTCCCTACGGAGGTACTTGGGCTACGAGACAATCGACATATGGATACCCACCATATGGGTACCAGCAACCGCAGCCTTCTCAACCTCCTTATTATCAACCTCCTCAACCCCCGCTTTATCAACAACCACCTCAGGCACCGGCGATGTCACCGCCCCAAATGCAAGAAATCATTCATGAGATACAAGAGGTGCGTCAGGAGATGCGGCAGGGGTTGCAGCATGAACGGAGGCGTAATCGGGGGATGTTAAGAAGATAGCAGATCTGATTAAGGGGAAGAACAAGAAGGATCGTTGAATCCTTTGTTTGTTGGTTATTTTAGTGTGGTACTCATGTCCCTGCGTGGACATATATTTATTTCTGTACGCTACCCCTGCGTGGGTATTTCTTTCTGTTCTGCCCCTGCGTGGGCATATCTTTTTATTTTGAACCTTGCGTGGGTTTGTTTGTTTTGTTATTTGGCCCCTGCGTGGGCATATGGTTTATGTAAAAGACCCGTTTAGGGCAACTCGTACTGATTTAATTTTTATTTATTTGGATGGTTAATTTAAAATTTTCATTTTTAAATTATGTGCATAAACATAGTGTATGAATAAATGAAAGATAACATTTAATTATTTTGATGTACCATTTTAATAAAATAATAAGGATCTTAAAAAGGTAAAACCTAGCTGTTATGTTGTCATAAATCTAGCCAATATGGTGGAACCTGTTTAAAAAGATTCAAATCTCTGTTAACATCTGTAAACATGTTAACATTCTTGGCTAGTGTGATCCGTAAAAACACACACGCCACCCTTTTAATAAATTATCCAAGTTTATATTTTTATATATATATATTTGGTTGTGACATAATGCCTACGGGTGTAATTAGTGTCATATAAAACAAAAAGGCAGCTGTAGTTTATAAACTCCCTGCCAAGAAAAGGATTTATTTGTCTTTTTATACAAGCTTTAATCCTATAAGATCTAAATTTGTAATTTAGAAATTTGTCTACGTGACTAGGCTTATTATGCCAATATTATATTTCATTCTAAAAAGATTATTAGTAAAAATCCTGAATGAAATTATTAAATTAACTAATATGGCTTTTGTTTACCATGGTTAATAAATCGTCAAGAACGATAATACTGTTTAGACTTCTAAATAGACCTTGTCCTTATTTTTATGTAGCAATTTAAGACTACATGGCTAAGTCTGAAGAGTTAAACAGTCGTCCAGCAGAAAACCCTGATAATACTAAAATATTAGTAACGGGTGCGGAGTTGAAAGCATTAGTGAACGATGCAGTTATTGAAGCGCTAAATCGACAGTATAGTGAATCGAGCGGGACCCGGAGTAGGACCCGATCTGCACCACGTTCCAAACCGAAAGTCCACTCGGAGGCTCTTAGCAAACCACCATCTAAGAAAGATGTACCTAAGGTGGATAAGCCAAAGAAGGATGATGAGGATCATTACTCCTCTAACCAAAACAGTGTCCCGATAAAGAAGATCAAGCAGAAACAGGAACCGCATAGTAAGTCCTGTACGTATAAATACTTCGTCTCATGTAAACCCAGAGACTTTACTGGGGAGAAAGGAGCGGTCGACTGTATGACCTGGTTGGACGAAATGGATACAGTAGTAGATATCAGCGGGTGTGCTGATCGGGATGTAGTGAAATACGTATCCCAATCATTCAAAGGAGACGCACTGGCGTGGTGGAAATCTCTTATACAAACTGCTGGAAAGATCCCACTCTACAGTATGTCGTGGGATCAGTTTGTTGCTCTTATTAAAGAGAATTTTTGTCCACAACATGAAGTTGAAAGGATCGAGTCCGACTTCTTATCTTTGGTGATGAAGAATCTAGACTGCCAGGCATACCTCACCACTTTCAATACTCTATCTCGGTTGGTTCCGTACTTGGTAACCCCAGAGCCGAAAAGGATTGCCCGTTTCATCGGGGGTTTAGCCCCTGAAATTAAAGCAAGTGTTAAGGCATCGAGGCCTACAACTTTCAGATCAGTAGCTGATCTATCTCTATCTCTCACCATGGACGCAGTCAGGTTGAGAGCACTCGGGAACTCAGAAGAGAATAAGAGAAAGCGTGAGGACGATACCTCACGAAGATCAGGTAAGAAACACCGAGGAAATGACGACCACAGGAAAGGGTCGGGATCTAAGAGAGATGGGCAACAATCGGGAGAAAAGCCCAAATGTAAAACTTGCAAGAAGAACCATTTTGGAAAGTGTCGATTTGAGTCGAAGTCCCAGTCTCAAGCGAGACCCTGTGGAATTTGCAAATCCACGGATCATACGACTTTGAAGTGTAAAGGGCTGAAGGATGCAACATGTTATGGTTGCAACGAAAAAGGGCACATTAAGTCTAATTGCCCAAAGTACGCCAAGAAAGCCGATGATGGAAAGAAGACCAATGCGAGGGTCTTCAAGATGGACGCTAAGGAAGCTGTTCAAGATGACAACGTTGTTACAGGTACTTTTCTTGTAAATGATGTTTTTGCTAGGGTATTGTTTGATTCTGGAGCAGATAAATCTTTTGTTGATGATAGGTTCTGTAAGTTATTAAACCTACCTGTTAGAACCTTAAGCGTAAAATACGAGGTGGAATTAGCTGATGGAACCATAGAAACAGCCTCAACTGTTTTAGATGGATGTGTTATATCCATTAGGAATCATTCTTTTCCTTTGTCCCTACTTCCCTTTAAGCTTGCCAGCTTTGATGTAGTTATAGGCATGGATTGGTTATCGCATAACCAAGCCCAGATTGTATGCAACAGGAAGCAAGTGATAGTCAAACCCCGTCTGGGGAGTCGCTTACCATCCAAGGTGATACCCAGCATGGATTGCCTGAGAAAGTGTCCATGCTCAAGGCATCCAGATGTATGCAGAAGGGCTGTGTCATTTATATGGCACAAGTTACTATTGATGAGCCAAAGCCTAAGATTGAAGACATCCCTGTCATTTCGGAATACCCCGAAGTTTTTTCCCAAAGAGCTACCTGGTTTACCACCAGATAGACAAGTAGAATTCCGAATTGACATCATCCCTGGTGCTGCACCAGTAGCAAGAGCACCTTATAGGTTAGCACCAACGGAGATGAAGGAGTTAAGGACACAGTTAGATGATCTGTTAGCTAAAGGTTTTATTAGACCTAGTTCGTCGCCTTGGGGAGCACCGATTTTGTTTGTCAAGAAGAAGGATGGATCGATGCGTCTGTGCATCGATTACCGTGAGCTTAATAAGGTCACTATCAAGAATAGGTATCCTTTGCCCAGGATCGACGATCTGTTCGATCAGTTACAAGGAGCAAGCTACTTTTCTAAGATCGACTTGAGGTCAGGCTATCATCAGTTAAAGGTCAAGGATGAAGACGTGCACAAGACAGCGTTTAGGACTCGTTATGGACATTACGAGTTCCTGGTGATGCCTTTCGGGCTCACCAATGCACCAGCCGCATTCATGGATCTCATGAATCGCGTCTACAAGCCTTATCTGGATAAATTCGTCATCGTCTTCATTGACGACATTCTTATCTATTCGAAGAACAAAGCTGACCACGAGAAACACCTTCGTTGTATTCTCAAACTACTTCATCAAGAGAAGCTCTATGCCAAATTCTCGAAGTGTGAATTCTGGCTTCGAGAAGTCCAATTTCTTGGACACGTTGTTAGTGAGCGTGGTATCCAAGTGGATCCCGCTAAAGTTGAAGCTGTTATGAATTGGCAAGAGCCAAAAACGCCTACTGAGATTCGCAGTTTCCTGGGTTTAGCAGGATATTATAGGCGTTTCATCGAAAACTTTTCAAGGATTGCTGCGCCCTTAACCTCGTTGACACGTAAGAAGGTTAAGTTTGATTGGGGCCCTAAGCAGCAGGAATCCTTCGACATTCTGAAGAAAAAGTTGAGCAATGCACCAGTATTAACATTGCCCGATGGTATAGAAGAATTTGTGGTGTACTGTGATGCATCACACACTGGTATGGGCTGTGTACTCATGCAGAAAGGCAAGGTTATTGCCTACGCTTCACGACAGTTAAAGATACACGAGAAGAACTACACCACCCATGACTTGGAACTGGGTGCCGTCGTATTTGCATTGAAGCTATGGAGGCATTATTTATATGGAACCAAGTGTGTGATCTATTCAGATCACAAGAGCCTTCAACACTTGTTCAATCAGAAGGACTTGAACATGCGACAAAGACGCTGGATGGAAACTCTAAACGATTATGATTGTGAGATAAAATACCATCCAGGCAAGGCAAATGTAGTTGCTGACGCCTTGAGCAGAAAAGAAAGAGTAAAGCCGATAAGAATCAATGCCAAGCGCATTGAAATAAGGAATAGTTTGAACGAAAGGGTGTTAGCAGCACAGAAGGAAGCTGTGCTGGAAGCTAACTATCCTGAAGAAAAACTGGGAGTAACGGAGTAACGGAGGAGCAGTTGTCCCAAGACAAAGACGGATGAATCACTGGTTATACCTCATACGGATGTACATATAGATGAAAGCTTGAAATTTGTGGAAAAACCATTGTCAATCGAAGATCGACAGGTAAAGAAGCTTCGAAGGAAGCATGTACCTATTGTTAAGGTCAAATGGGATGCCCGTAGAGGTCCCGAATACACATGGGAGGTAGAATCCACGATGAAAGAAAAATACCCTCATTTGTTTCAATAAATCTCGGGGTCGAGATTTCTTTTAAGGGGGTGAGGATGTAACACCTCGAAAATTTACGTCCAATAATGTATTGACACGTGTCATGGGCTTTGAATATGTGAAAACATACTTTAGAGGGACTAAAGTTGACAAACAGTGAAACTATGTGAATGTAAGGGTCCAGAGTGTCAACAATGGATAAATAAGCCCTACAATAACCCTACATGGTGTTTATAACCTTAAACGGATAAACCATGGATCATACGAAGCGGAAGATGAAAGAAAGTGAGGAATTTCAAACTACAGGGGCTAATTGTGTCAACATGTTGAAAGTATACCACTGAGTGATCTTTTGGCAAACCCGAAGTTTTGAAATGATAAAATATACTCACTAGAATATGTGATAAAAATTTCATCAAGTTTCGTTATCGTATGAGAAAGTTATGGCCAAAACCGTACACGAAGGGTTAAATGCGTCAACGTTGAATTTCGTGACTTTTCGGGTAGGCACAAAGTTAACCAAGGACTTTACCATGTTTGTAAATATCCCAAGGCCCTTAAAAATCAGAATTTAGGGTCTAATGTGCAAGAAAAGGACCCAAAACAACGTTACAAAGGTTAGGGACTAAATTGTAAAGTGTTGAAACTTGTTAAGCTGGCTAACACTTGGATGCGGCCCGCCTGGGGTGTCTACTCGGCCCGCATCAGGCCTGCCAGCGACTGATGCAGCGACCAGCTGCCAGTTCTTGGCTGTTTGCGAGTTGTTTGCAGCTGTAATCGACTCAGGGACTTCACCAATCAACTTTCATGCAATTGAGGACACTTGTACAGGTCTTACAACACCTGTAGACCTCTGTGGCAGCCTCACAACACATCAAAATCTGAATATAAGGCACTTGTAGTAGTAAACATATGAACACTTGAACTTCAAAAATTCACAAGACTTCTCCTGGAGCTTTCTGGACGACAAGGCTTCCTCCTAGTGATCTCTAAGCTTGTTTAGGACCATTGTAAGTGTTCATATCTTTCTCTAATTCGTTCTAGCTTAGTGTATTAACCGAAAGTCAAACTATCGTAAATTAAACTTGACTTTGAGTTTAAACGAGATTGGCTCTGTCATTTCTCAAATTGAAAGTACCCACATGTTGGTATTTATGAGTGTAACAAACCCCTAAAAGGGTATTTTCAGATTCACACTCTAAGCATGTTAATTGTCGAGTCAAAGCTTTTCTTAAAAAGTCAACAGAATGTGTTTTTGCAAATTTAAGCATGATTAACAATGTAGGCTACATGCAACCTGTTTGATCATCAAAATAACTTTATAATTAATGTAAGAACATGTTTTAACATAATCAATTCGACAATTTTCAGTTTAAACTCGAATCGGAACCGAAAGTCACATAAATTGACTTTTTCTTTGACTATCAGTTCTGATCCGTACATGCATGTTTGAGATCTGAATTAGAGCTTATTTTGGACCAACTTTCATATAAGTTTAATTCTCTGAGATTTTACAACTCGGATCAATACCTATCCGGTTCATATGCATGTTCCCGATTTATGCTTAAAATTGACTATTTTGCCCTTTTTGCTATAAAACGCGATTTTTGAAAAAGTGAAAGAGTAGAAACATTTGTTACTGATTTATAAACTTGCACCCAAATTTTGAGATCAGTTTAAGGTCCAGAATAAGAGTTATGTTCATTATCGTAATTTGAAAGCTTTATGTTACTTAAACGGCGTAATTAGCATATAACCTATTTAAACCTACTTTTGATACCAAACTTTTTACCCACTGATGTTATATAATATTTTGGGATTTTTAAAGATTTTTATGTAATTTTTTTGGCTGATCATATCATAGGTCTCTAAGTCTAATTCGGTAAATACCGATTTTGCCTTTTAAGCCATAAATTGAGTTTTATGAATCCTTTTGACTCCAAACCTTTTTCTACTGATTTTATTTGTTAAATAAAATATTTTGAGCATTCTGGAAATATAAAAATATCAGCTTTCTTTTAAAAACCCGGAAACGGCTCTAAATCGCCTTTTTAAGCATTTTTAACACATAGTATGTACTATAACCATAATAAACATATAAGGTTGATACCTACTGAAGTTCTTAGCATATTTTTATAAAATAACAGTAAGTACAAATTTATAAACTCAGGTTTCCAATTTTGACATTTTTAGCCCTTGTAAAATTACCAAAATACCCCTAAGGTGCATAGTTTAGTTTTAAATGATGATTTTCACTTATGGGTCATACCCTACTGTTATAATATGTTAAATTAAGTATATTTACTGTATGAACCAAACCTGTAACTCAGATTTACAAATAAACTCTTTTATAATCTTTTAAATGACCAAAATGCCCTTATGGGGCATAAATTGTGTTTAAATCCGTTTTTGGCAAAATAGAAGATAACTTACTGATATTATAACATATTTAGAGCATATTATCTCAGGGAACTTGCATACGACTCTTACGGTTACCCGTAACGCTCTTTTCGCGTTCGGTTCGGTTATGTAACTAGTTTGCATAAATTGACCGAGACGGGTCAAACATTATCATTTTTGTCTCAAAATCCAGAATGTATTTAGTATACCCATATTATACAAGTATTCAAACTTGTCGGGTCTAAATCACATTCTATCCGGTCTTCGCTTAATCGTGCGTTTGAACCGTTTCGTCCTTAAAGCTAACCGGTCTAAGCTTTAGCTTAAATAAAGGCCCGTTAGAAATCTAATAGGTTATTTATAAACCTTCGTTCCAGATTAGGAGCACCGGTAAAAGCTACCTTCACTTGCTTGTTGTGATATATACTTACCAAGGTAAATACTTTTAACTTATTTTCCCTATACGGGCTTGGGGTACGGTATATAAAATACCGCTTGGTCCGGCATTGAATTCTTTAATCGAATAGAGGTTAAATTTATTGAGATGCCTTGTTTTGAATGTGTTTTATTGCTTAAAGCCTTTGGGGGGTTAATGACCATGTCCCGGATATCCTCGGCATCATCTTACGAGATGGCCACGACCTGAGCACGGGGTGTAGGCGTACACCTGTCAGTGTATAACTCTAATGTGGAGGGTCTATTGATCTTTAACCCGGCACGAACCGGGCTACTGAACGCATAAGTAATATGTAAATCCTTTACAAGATTATATTACATAATTATCCCAAGTTATAAAACGTTTTGTGCCATGAGCATTTAAATCAATTTTCAATCATTTTCAAAATGAGTCAGTTAAATTGTATTTACCAGTGTAAACTGACGTATTTTTCCCAAAAGGTTAAGTGCAGGTACTACACGTAATAGGCGGGCTGTCTTCTAGAGCGTCCACAATAAGTCTCGCAAGCTTGGACGACAATAAACTGTTGAACAATATCTTATTTTGTTTTTGATCCGCCTGTGGATCCGTTTCAACTATCAGTGATACTTATTATTACACTTTATTAAAGTTGAAATGAATCTATCTTTGCTTCCGCTGTGCATTCATATATATTGTGTTGTTTGTCTATGATGATACCAACTACGTCACGATACTCCCCACCGGGCCCACCGGTGACACGTGGAAAATAGGGGTGTGACAGGTGTTACGACAGAAAACTACCGCCGCCGGCGGTGGTCGGAGCCACAACGACGACGGCGGACAAAGGGTAGTGGCATGGCTTGGGTTCGGGTTAGCGGTGGTGGTCAGTGAAGATGACGACAATTATTTTGCTCGGGTCCCGACTCGAGTGTTAGCCAAACTAGTCAACGAAACGATTCATATTCACTCTTGGTTGGTTCGAGATACAAGAAGATGAGAGTGGTAGCTCGGTTCAGTTTTTGTTTGTTTCGGGTCAAAAAGTCAACAACAGTCAACAGACCCGGTTCGGGTCAACAGTAAAAGCCGGTCAGATTCTGTCAACTGCGGTCAGCGGGTCAACGCTAGTCAACAGAAGTTCGGTTCAAGTGTCGAACAACACCCGGTCAAAAGCAGTTAACGAAAGTCAACACGGGTCAACTGAGGTCAAACTCAGTCAACACGAGACGCGGTAAAGTTTTAACAACGCGTTAAACTTTCATATACATATACGCTAGTTTAGATTTTTGTTGGTTTACGCGAACCGAGCTCGACCCAACTAACGGTTTTACGTTTAGCGATTTTGTTTCATATTTTACATTTTGATAAAGATGACGTAAAATTTATATATAATGTTTGTTGAATGGTTGATTGAATTTTGAAATATATCGACACTCGATTGTCGGGATCGTCCAAAAACAGAGGAAACTCTGTCCGATTTTCGTAAAAACTCGAATTACAAAACGAGATTATATCTTAAAAACGTCACCAATCGAAACTCTAGTTTTCTTATAAAACTAAATGTAGAAGTATATTTATTTTAGCGGCGTTTTGTAACATATAAGGCGGATTTATAACAAACATAATCGTTTATATTTATTCTAAACGTCGTTTTGACACTCGAAAACTTTAATAAAATAAATATATAATTATCTATATTTATTTCGAACGCCCAAAACTCGGAACTATTTTATAAAATAAATATAGTTGTGTATATTTATTTTAAACGTCATTATTCGTATAACTTTTATAAAATGAACATAATTGTTATACTTATTTCGAATGTCGTTGATTCGTATATTTTTTTAAAATAAATATAATAATTTATATTTATTTCAAACTTCTAAACGAAGTACGACACATTTCCGTAAGATTTTAACAAACGGTATTATTAATTCGAAAACAACGAGCTCATATCATTATATGCATAAACATTTATTCATTTCTCTCCTACGAAAACTACAACGGTATATTACCGCACCACAAACGACATTTCGAATACGTACCATTGTCGATCTACGTATTTCTAACTCTCGACAACTAACACAACTTCGTAAGCATAGTTATGTTTTTAATATATATATATATATATATATATCCAAAACCCTTCGGAAGGTAAGTCATTTCGAGACTTAGTTTTATCCCGATCATAAACGGGATGAAATAACCATAGATTGGTTAGTCTAAGTCAAAATAACACCATCTTCATAGAATCATTTTATTTACGACTCGGTAGAGTTCGGACACATAGTTTAGCTACGTTTAAATTAGAAAACTTATAAGTTATTCCTTCGTAGGAATGTCATAGTTGCACGCTAGCTACTTCACGTTCCTGGAACGGCACTACGGAAACACACTAAGCTAGCTTTGCACAGGAATATCCAGGTGAGTTCATAACCCCCGCGTTTTACTGTTTTACATTTTTATAAAATGTTTTCGGGGGTGGAAAGACATGCAAGTTTTTCAAAATCACACAAGGTTTCGATAAATGAATATCACATATTTATAAACCATTTTACGACAGGATTTCAACGAACTCAAATGGTTTACGAAAAGGTTTATACTAAACATACCGGTTTTACAAAACAAATGGGTATTCTCGCAAAAGTGCATGATTTTCATTACTAGTGACAGGAATGTCATAGTTACAACAATGGGACTGGGTTGGTCTGCGTACGAAAAACGAGACAACCCAATGGGTTTATGTCCCCCTTTTGTTTTGAAATACATATTAACTTGGGTATGATTAAGCTATGGAATGAATTCTTGGATCACGTGCGAATAGGCGCTAACTTAGGCACCATTAATCCTTTTAAGGACCACGGAACAGGGGGTAGATCTATCGGGTATGGGCGAGCCCCACTCACGGTCCTTGTGCGGTCACTTAGAGTGATTTTGTGTCCCTGTCGAAGTGAATCGACACTTAAATCGTCTACCGGGTTGAGTGCTTCCTATGTCAGCACATATATTAATGTCTTAGCTACACATTAATGATCATTAGGTTCATAGACGCTTACATACCAACTTTTGATACTCAAATTTTCAAATGTTTTTAAGATTCATTTGATGGAAACTCACAAATACATGGATTTACAAACTTTGGTAACATTTTCAACTTATGTACAAGTAAGAGGACTAGTTGGTCCTGCTTAGAAAGACTCTTTTGGGCTCGACCCATTCTCTCTTGTGGGCTAGACCCACAGTTTTCATATATCATGCCGAGAATATGATTTTTCTATATTTTCTCAACAACTTTTAAACCGGTTATCAAAAAGATTTATTTTAAATCTTTTCAAAACAAACTATGAACTCGCTCAACTTTATGTTGACTTTTTCGCATGTTCTTTCTCAGGTTGCATTTTCAAAACTATGGAACGGTTGGAACATGAGAACCCATGGGAATTGGAGCACTTAGCGGCGTTCATTTTTCTAGAAGTCTTAGCTTGTTTGCTTCCGCTGTGCAATGAAGATACTGGTCCAGTCATGCCAGCTCTGATATTTCGGGGTGTGACAATATCTGATCGTGGTCGAAAGCATCAGAGATCTGAGAGAGATCGTGGATGATACCTTCCGAGATCTAGATTATCCGAGGAGATGAATCTGATTGTGGACGAATGCTTCGGAGATCGGATTATATTACCAGATGATTTGTTTTCCGATGAAGATTTGCTGATTGTGGAGAATATTGTTTACACGGATCTATCATTCTTACGATGCGTTAACGTGGATCACGGTAAACAGGATATCAGATCTTCAGGGGGAATCACGAATTTGAAGTTAATCAGTGGGGTATTTGAAGTTTTTATTAATTTTCGGTTGAGTTTTTGTACATTCTTTGATCAAGCAAGCGGAATGCGAGATCGTGGTGCTAAATTGACATATCAAAAACTAAGCTCGGATGCGGTTAAAGTTGAAACAGAGGATGCTACATTGACTAGTATCAAGTTGGTGATTGTTCGTGAAGGTTGCAGTTTAGCATATCAGAGGAGAGTCGTAAACTGTGCAAAAGACCAGAAGATTTATTCCAGGGGAAATTAGTGCTTTATTTTGACAAAAGCAAACCCGAATCATCAATCGAGGGGGAATCTATTGTAAGATTTCAAGATACCTGATTGAAGTTGCAGAAAAGTTGAAGATTACAGAATATTCAAACACGGCTCAAGGTTCTCAAAGTTTTAAAGATGATTCGACAGTGACAGTCGAGGGGGAATCTGTTGGTGCATATTTCGTACGTCTGCCACTGTGTGAATAGTTAGATAGAGCGTGTGTTGAATATTGTATAGAATAGGATTAGTTGGACACGGTGCTGATAATGTAAAGGTCCATCAGGACGGATAACCATCCGGTCGGATGACAAATCGGACGGATGGACATAGTGTTAGTAATTGTCTGTAAATAGGGACTTGGGGTTCCCATTTGGACAGGCTTTTGGTTCCCAGAGGGGAAATGCTATCCAACTGGTCTCGTGGTGTTGAAACGTTGAATAATCAATAGAGACCAGATTATACGTGACTGATCGGTGTCGTATTTATCCTCTACTCCTTTCTTAGTCGTAATAAACGCACCAAACACGTCGTATCGGGACCGAGGCTCCGTCAAACTCGCCGGTTCCTATATTAGCAGTGGTATCAGAGCTACGGTACCGATTTAATCGATCTAACAGTCGGTTAAATCACCTAAAGCTCATCAATTTTGGGTTAAACGGGAGTTTTGACGTTAAAATAGAGAAAATCATAAAAATAAAGGTTAATTCATGGATGGATTTTGGAATTGAAGACATCATTCTGTTCGGAATTGATTCGCACACAATCCTGTGAAGTTTCATCATGAAATTCACACAAATAAAGATTCTGGATCGAAAAAACGTGATTTGGAGTGTTCTTGAGCTGTTAGAACATATCCGATCGGATGACCCTCCAACCGGATGACCATCATTAGCTTGTGTTTGAAAGAGCAGTTGGTTTTCACTCGAATGTTCATTCGATCGGATGACCATCCGATCGGATGAACATCCGATCCGCTAAACACAAGTTTGTCCACTTTGTCATTCGATCGAATGACCATCCGATTGGAGGACCCTCCGATCGGATAACCATCTGTCAACATGCCAATCGATCAGATGATCAAATGCCTAAACCCTTCTTTATTACTGATCTTTATTTCTCATCAACATTTCCCTGATTTATCCTTTGAATTGTAGTTTAAAGTCCAGAGAGAACATATCTTCTTCATCATCCCTTTCAAGTTGAAGGACCAACCATACACATAGTTTTCATAAACTTTCAGTGGGTTCTACTACCCTCAAACCCAACCCACCCAAAGTACCCTAGGGGGTGGAGGCAGTGTATCCGCTTAGGACAAGTACCCTAGACCTCTTACTCGCATGGCGCCCCAACTGAGATGGTCATAGAGTTCGCTAACTCTAAAAAGTTCCATTTTTCTCTTCAATAATTGTTCCCTAAAGATTAATGACTCATCGAGCCATTGACACTAAGGTGTTGTTTGTTTTTTCAGAGGTAAAACATCTGCAGTCTGCGGACCACATCTGCAGACATCTGCAGCTGAAGAGGTGGACCAAACCTCTGCAGTCTGCAAGAAGAAGACTGTTTGTTTTTTAAAATCTGCAAGCTGTTGAAATAAACTAAAACATAATTAAACTGATTTTATTTAACCTAAAAGAGATTTTTAACATTTAAACATAAATAATAGTTATATAATACTAAAATAATATTAATAAAACCCTTATTCAAAAAAAAAATCAAGCAAAGATTAGAAAGAAGCACTAATTGTTTGGGGTTCCTTATTTTCTAAGAAAAAGTCCTTTTTTATCTCAAAAGTCCTTTTCCTAAGTGTTTGTTTTTCCGTTTTTAGAGTAAAAGTCCTTTTCTCAAGACAAAAGTCATGAATTCCTGACTTTTTTTTTTCAAAAGTCCTTTTGGAAAAGTTCAAATAAGTTAAGCCAAACATGCACATTACAGATCGTGAATTTTGAGAATCAAAGTAAAAGGTCAACAAGATGCAAACTTTTTGGTTGAAAAACAATCAATAAACAAAGCTAAACAAAACCCATATGCTAATTTCCTGACACATATCATACTTTAACGCTAACAAGCTTTAAACAGTTAAATAAAGGGACTAATCAAGATTCAGGTTAAACAGTCAAAACCTTAACAAACCCATGAACATAATAAGCTCAAAACATCAAGATAATCACAGACTAATCAAGTTTCAGGTAAAAAAAAAAGAGAACCTAGATCTACAAATTCAAATTAATTCAACAAAAAGAAACAATTTGAGGGAAGAAAAAGGGGCTTTGTTATACATGGAGAGAGAGATTGAAGTGGATCTCCCCATTAAAGGGGAAGCTATGGAGTTATGGTCTCCTCTTTTCTTCTTTGTTTTGCCTAATTTAACCCAAAAAGAAGACCCCCACTTGATTATGTCTTCCTGCCATGTTTTTTCGCTAATGTACCGGAGATCGGCGAATTGCAAGCTGGCTGTGGTGGGGGAGGTGACGGCAGCACTATGGGTGGCGGAGATGTGGAGGTAGCGGCTTGGAGGATGAAGGGGTGGAGGAGAAGATGCTAGGGTTTGTGTGGGTGGTTCTGTGTTTTGAGGGCAGAGGAGGATGAGAAGAGGTTAGAAGAGGAGGGTTCATATATGCCCCAAGAAAAGGAGTGGCAGACATTTTTTAATAAAATCATTTCGAGAAAACAAACATACTGCAGACTCAAACGTCTGCACATGGTCTGCATGGAGCCGACATAAGAGGTCAAGAAACGTTTTTCACAAAAAACAAACACCCCCTAAATAATAAATAATCTAATAATTAAAACCTATAGCGATGATGCTGAAAGTGATATTGATGGTCAATGCCACAATGAAGTTACGTTAGTCAAAATTGACATAATAGGTAGGATTAATTGATGCCTAATATGTATCTACAACTTGCACAACTTGCTTCTGAAATATATATTAGAGTAAATTACAAGTTTGTCCTTTATGTTTACATCAAATTGCAGACGCTGTCCTTTTGGCAAAAACTTTACAACGGTGTCCTTAACCTTTCAAAATCTTGCACGTTTTGTCCTTTAAGCCAAACCTGATTAGAAATCTCAGTTAAAAACTGTCATGTGCAATGCACATAAGGGTAGAATGGTAATTTCCCTCTCAACCCTTTCAAACTCAAATTCCACCCTAGAAATTTGGGGAAGATGATGGAGTGAGTGTTGAATTTGAAAGGGTTGAGAAGGAAATTACCATTTTACCCTCATGTGCATTGCACATGACAACTTTTAATTGAGATTTCTAACCAGGTTTGGCCTAAAGGACAAAACGTGCAAGATTTTGAAAGATTAAGGACACCGTCTGTAAACTTTTAGCCAAAACGACAACGTCTGCAATTTGATGTAAACAAAAAGGACAAAACTTGTAATTTACTCTATATATTATACAAATTGTTCTTGTTCGTTTAGCCTGATAATTTATCAAGAACAAAAGTTAAAAAAAAAGTAAAAGTTCCTAGGATAGGAAGAAAAACTGATTAACATTTTCATAGCTCAAAATCTATACTATATAATAAAAGAAACCTGTTTTGGTACACTTGTCATTCTCTCATTTAATTGATTAAAATTATTAATAATAATAATATTTAATCTAAATTAATACAAATTCTTATTATCAATAATATTTAATCAAACCAAAAATCTAATCTAATACAAATTTTTATTATCAATAATATTTAATCAAATCTAATAAGAATTCATACGAATTCCAAAGTTGATATTAACTTTCAAATAATTAAAAAAAAAATTCACCTAACATCACAAATGTTTTTGTTAAGTTCGATTAATTAATTTGTTCAACAATCACTATTATCTTTATCATTTAGTACGGTTAACCGATTTATCATCATACAACCTCCCACCTATTCAATCATATGATTTTTCAATCTTCTATTAACTAAATAAATAAAGATTAATATTCAATCTTATCCTACTTTAAATATAAAAAATCCGTTAGTTCAGATTAATATTCAATCTTATCCTACTTTAAATATACAAAAATCCGTTAGTTTTTTTAAATATATATTTTTATTATTTGGTATATAAAATCATATTTATTCAACCCATATAATACACGGGGTTTTTAAAAATATAACTTTTTTTTATTATTTGTTAAACAATATTACATTTATTCAACCCGTGTAATACAATGGTTTTAAAGATATAATTTTTTTATTATTTGGTATATAATATTACATTTATTCAACCCGTACAATACATATGGTTCTTATAGATATAACTTATTTTATTATTTAATATATAAAATTAAATTTCTTCAACCCGTGCAATAAAGGAGGCTTTTAAAAAGATAATGTTCTATTATTTGGTATATAAAATTCATTTATTTAACCCGTGTAATACACGGGGTTATAACCTAGTATAATATAAGTGCAAATCATGAACATACACATGATTAATTGCACCAATTCGTAATATACACAATACACTACAAGATATAGCATAACTAAAGATAAAATCATGAGCATATAAGAAAAACAAATGAACTCTCAAGGACAAGTTATCATGATTAGATACACCAATTCAAATATAACGAGCAGACTACAACATATATCTTGAAAAACATAATTTGGAGTATCTTATAAACTTACATGGTTAAGTGAAGACATCACAATAGCATTGATTGGGCACTCATTAATATATGTCTTGATCAACGTCAATTATCTGTCCAGAGCTATTTATTTGAAAGAAAATGTGACAATAATAATTAACGATACTACCTAAAATTAAAATATATTCTTGTGAAAGGTGGGAACATAGTACATGCATATTACCTTTGCTGACTTATCTAGAGACCCGATGAGAAATATGTGAAGAATCACTTGATTTTGCAAGTGATGTAACTGTCTTTTTGTGACAAAATGCAGCAATTTTCCAGTCTGCCAGTTTAAAAAGGAAAAAAAATAATTAATTTTAAGGTGAAAGCCATAAGAATATTATAAGTGAAAAAAGAGATATGAAAATATAAATGTACGCCGGCAATGTACAATAACTAAGACGGTCAACCAAACATGGTATTTCAAACCCAACGTAAAAGTAATATTTCATAATTTTTGAGACTAAAAACAACTTTAATTTAGAGCTAATCACAATAACCAATTTTTTTGTGCTTATAGTACTTCCTTCCCTCGAGTAAGTAAAAACTAACCACAATTTTTTTGTAATTTATAGTTGACGAACTTTTATTCAGATACACGATGTGGATTAGGATCAAATACAAAGGCTGCTAATTGTAAGAAGAGTACAAAGCTCCTAAAAAAACCCACTACACACACAAAAAAAAACCCTTAAACATCCACCATCACCCAAAAACCTAAACCCCCCCCCCCCCCCCCAAAAAAAATAATAAATAATTTTTTTTACCAAGTGGGTGGGGGTTTAGGTTTTTGGGTGGTGGTGGGGTGAGGGTGGGTGGGTGTTCAGTTTTTTTTAGATTTTTTTTTTAGGTTTTTTTTTTGGGGGGGGGGGGGGGGGTAGGTTTTTGGGGGGTTTTTTGGTGAGGTTTGGTTTTTTTTTTTTTTTTTTTTTGCAGGAGGGGGAGGGGGTGTTTAGGTTTTTGGGTAGCGGGGGGTGGAGGGTTTAGGTTTTTGGGTGGTGGTGGTGGGGGGGGGGGGGGGTGTTTAGGTTTTGGGTGGTGATGTAGTGGGTTTAATTTTAGGTTATTGGACATTTGTCACTCTATAAATCATTCTTACACTTCTTACAATTAGAAGCCTTTGTATAATAACTTGACCCTACATCTATACTAAATAATAAAAGAAACCGTTTTAGGGACACATGTCGCTTTATGAGATGGTCTCAATTAAAATTTGTAGAAGATATTTGATGATAAAGATAAAGATAAGTGATAACCATATATTAATTATCAAAATTAAAAGATTTTGATGATAAGAATAATGATAACTGATAACCATATATTAATTAATAAAAGTAAAAACTATATATTAATGTTTTTGATAAGAAATTAATAGGAAATTGAATTGTAAATTTTGGAAGCCATACTCATTTCATCATTCCATACAATAATATACATTCATGTGTAACTGACAAAACGTTTATGGTGGGAGTTATACATTCATGTGTAACTGACAAAACGGTTATGGTGGGAGTTATGTATATGAGTATATCTGATTTTATAACACTCCCCATCAGATATACATTACTATTCATTATACACAAATTAACAACATACGTCAGGATGATGTTAAATCGGTACTTCAGGACCTATGAGATAAACTGATACTGCTGGACTAGTTATGCTGCCTCGTTAAAAACCTTACTAAGAAAACCCAATGGGACAAAACTTAGTCAAGGAAAAGAGTACAGCGTGTATAATGCTCCCCCTCAATTTAACTAACGTCTTTCAATCTTCGAAGCCCGATCCTTTGCGATAAATACTCAAAACTGCTTCTAGGTAGTGATTTTGTGAAAAGGTCAGCTAGGTTTTCACTTGACTTGATCTGACGAATATCAATTTCTCCTTCTTTTTGTAGGTTATATGATGTACTGAAAAGTACATATGTTTATAGTGTATATTTTGGTCAGTTTTCAGTTGTTTCGAGTCTGTTTTAGATTAGAACTATGATACTGCTGACGTTAAGCTTTGATTTCAGGTCCCGTAGCTTAAAGTGTTGAAAAACGAGTAAAAACGAGCAGTTCGGAAGAAAAACGGGATCCGTACGCGCGTCGGAGAAGCTGGAAATCGAAAAAATAATAAAAAAATCAGAAAATTGGTTTAAGAGGCGACGCGTGACGCCACCACCCTCCTCGCGTCACGCGAGGGTCTTGATTTTGACCGGATTGACTTTCAGATTAGGGTTTTGACTTTTATTTTCCAAGAAACTGAATTGGTAACCCTAATTACGATTTTGTGCAATCTTGGAGCTATCTTGGAGCATTCTTTGAAGGCAATCGGAGATTTGAAGGCACGAGAATCATTGGTACGAGTCGGAGTCGAAGAATCGAAGAATCAATCGGGTTTTCTAATCCCTTGTTTTTGTCGATTACTTTCTTGAAACTTTGTTACAATGAATTCTTTGTTAGACATCTTTGTTTTGTGTTTAATTACTGAGATGCTTGGCTAAATATTTAAACCACCTAGACTATGATGAATGGATTGATATAAAGATTTTACCTTTTTCGTTATTTGCACGATGTTTATGGATTGATTGTGTTTAGTAAAAGGTTTGATTTATTGATTTGATGTGTATGCGTGCTTTGATTTGGTTTGTTATTGTTATTTGCTTCATATGATTCTTAGTGACGGTCTATATCACAACGTAGAGTCATATTAGGGTTTAGGGTTTCGGTGAGTGTCTATATCACATAAGAAAACCTTCACTCTTTAGGGAGAATCGCGTGATAACCTCTAGAAGTAACTAATAATAATTTACTAGGTCTTAGTGCTCTACTAGTCCTAATATCTGGGAAGTGAGAGGCTATTGGTAGGTCTTACCCGGCGAATTGCTTTAGATAGGCCTTGGGAAAGGTTATGTCTTGGTTTACCTGTCGGTCTTATTAGTCTATCAAGTCAAATCTATTACTTCAGATTACCCTAGATCTAGGATTGGGAAAGAATAGGTCAACATTAGGGTACTTACACAATAATTAGACGACTAGGAAGAAATCTAATAACCGGTAGGATTAACGGCCTAGGTAGTGTCACAGGTTTCTCCTTGAGAAGGGTCGAGGGGCCTCGTTGGCTCTTAATAGGTTTAGTATCATAAGATCCCGGTTCCATAACTCGTGCATTTAACTTAATCGGTAACGTCTTAAAAACAATCCAGGATTCTTGTCTAGGTGGTCCAGGTCTCATATAAGTAAAAGTTCACAGTCTTAATTCGTTTTTAGTATAGCTTAGTTTAATTTAGTAGTTTAATATAGATTTCCTTAGTTTCCGTAACCCCCCCCCCCCCCAAAACAAATAAACAAGTCTTAGTCGTGTCTGTCAGTGTCTAGTCAGAGTCTAATTTACGTGATACATAGAGTCCTGTGGTTCGATATCCGGACTTCCTAGGTTATACTACATTGATCGGTACACTTGCCGATTGTGTGGTTTAGGTCGAGTCTATAATTAAAGCTTTTTAGTGTCTAGCTTAGAGAGTCTAATATAGTTAATTTTTATAGTTTGTTTAGCACACATCAAGTTTTTTGGCGCCGTTGCCGGGGACTCTTGGTAATTGCGTTCATTAGCTTTGATAGATTTACTTGACAAATACATGCTACGTGTTTACTTTGTTTTGTGTCTTTTCTTTTCATTTTGAGTCGTAGTAACTACTGTTTGCTTTTCTTGTTTTCAGGTTTTTGCTCGTAGTGGATGCCACATCTGCGATCGCACGGACCGCCACCACCAGTCGAGCCGTCATCATCTCAATTGGGCGAAGGCCCACAGGTTACTTCTACATCTTCATCTCGTTTCCCCGAGTTCGATTTCACCCCATTACCCACCCCACCTCCTACACCACCACCTTCGCCAAACCATTCACCTAAAACCTCACCTAAGGTTTCCCCACCCGATAGCCCTACTTCTAGTACCTCTAGTAATCTAGAAAACTTAGAACACATGGCTAACCCTAGGCAAACCGTCCATCAGCAGGCCACTCAGGATTTCACCGGCCTTGTTTCACCCATCACCGTTCCACCCATAGTGAGCGAACATTCATGGCAGATTCCATCGTATGCCATGCAGGCCATAACTAATAGCATCCAATTCCATGGCCGAGACGATGAGGACGCCCCGGCCCACATTAACCGTTTCTCTCGCATCCTAGCTACCTTTAACCTTCAGGGTGCACCCAACGATGCCACTTACTTACAGCTTTTCCCATTCTCCTTAGCTGGCCGTGCGGCTACTTGGTTGGACTCTCAACCAACCGGTACTTTTACCACTTGGGCGGGGCTTCGTCAAGCCTTTTTGAACAAGTACTTCCCGCCCGCTAAAGCTTCACGTCTTAGAGACCAAATCCACTCTTTTCGCATGGAGCCCGACGAGCCTTACTACCTTGCTTGGGAGCGTTTCCAAAACCTTTGTGCTCGTTGCTCCCAGCATGGTCTTTCAGATTGGGCTTTATGTGAGAAATTCTATAACGGTTGCAGAGTGTCTAGAGCGTTTTGAGGCATTTGCTCAGTCTCAGTCCCAATCAAGATCCGATCAGAGGTATCAAAGTGGTAATTCAAATACCACTACTAGTGCACCCGCCCGAGGGGTGAACCATGTCACCATGGACCCTAGTTTAGCCTCTGTTTTGGAAAACATCACTCGAGAGCTTAAGGAGATTAGAGCTAAGGTTGATAAGTGTGAGTTTTATCGAGGTGGTCACGACACGAGTGCATGTCCTTTACTAGCTGGTGAGGAGCAATGTGATTATTTAGGAGGAGGGTTTGGTAGAGGTCAGTCTAGCGGTTTTGGGGGTAATAATCTTAGCACGGGTTGGCGAAATAATAATAATCACTTTAATAATAATAACAATTTTCGCTCAAATGGACCTCCTGGTTTTCAAATAGCTCAAAATCCAAATAGAGGTCTAGGTTCGCTTTTCAGTGGGGGTTCAAGTGGGCAGGTCAAGGATGGGGGGTCGAATACTCAGGTTCAAACAGGTCAGGGTTCAAGTTTTGATTTAGGGGGTAGCATAGAAAGAATGGAGTCTATGATGAGCCAGTTAATTGTTAGGGATCAAAACACCCAAAAGAAACTTAGTGAACATGACCTCATGCTTAAGAATCACCAAACTGCGGTCCAAGACCTTTCTAGGGTTGTAAGTGATATGTCTAGGAAGTTAGATGAAAGATTACCCGGTCAGTTTGCAGCTAACACCCAACCTAACCC
This sequence comes from Helianthus tuberosus, assembly GCA_030545235.1. NCBI lineage: Eukaryota > Viridiplantae > Streptophyta > Magnoliopsida > Asterales > Asteraceae > Helianthus > Helianthus tuberosus. The sequence continues at coordinate 139,991,812 of CM060448.1, read as the reverse complement.
GAATGCTCACGTAAAAGCCATTACCACTCGTAGTGGCAGAACAGTAGGGAACCCTAGTGTTGAGGAGAGAGAGGTTGATGAGAATGGAGATATAATAGATGAAGTGATTGAGATGGAGGCTCCCGGCAAAGTGCAAAAGAGGCTAGTCCCAGCAAGTACCGCACAGCCCGGTGAGTCTCAAAGTGAGAAGAAAGTTGAGAAAAAGCCCATAGATGTTAGACCGTCACCCTATGTGAATCATGCGTATGTTCCGTTTCCCTCACGCCTTAAGAACCAAAAATACTCAAGGGAATACGGGCAATTCTTAGATATCTTCAAGCAATTGAAGATTAATCTTCCGTTTATAGAGGCACTCCAGTCCATGCCAAAATATGCAAAATTTTTGAAGGACCTTCTTAGGAATAAGGAGAAATTAGGTGAGTTGTCGAATGTCCCGTTGCATGGAGGGTGTTCGGCCATTGTTTCAAATAAGCTTCCTGAAAAGCTTACCGATCCCGGTGTGTTCACTATTCCTTGTCTATTCGGTAGTAATACCAACACTAGAGCTTTAGCCGACCTAGGTGCTAGTATCAATTTAATGCCCTTTTCGCTTTACGAGAAGCTAGACTTAGGCAAGCTTTCACCTACCCGAATGACATTGTCTTTAGCTGATAGATCTGTGAAACACCCGAGGGGGATAGTTGAGAATTTGCTTGTTAAGGTAGATAAGTTTGTTTTTCCGGCCGATTTCGTTATTCTAGACATGGAAGCTGATGAAAACATACCGCTAATTTTAGGTCGCCCATTCTTAAACACTGCTAAAGCTCTAATAGATGTCTCTTTAGGCACCATTACACTTAGAGCGGGAGAGGAAGCGGTAGTTTTTAACGTTATGAATTCGAGAGGGTCAAGTGATAAAGTGGAGGCGGTCTCGTTAGTGGGGGAGTGTGAGAATGACGAGAGAGATGAGGAGAAGGATGTGAGTGATGCGAGTTTAGAGAAGGTGCTAGGATTCAAGTGTGGGGACCCACCGAATAGGAAATTAGAAGAATTAGAGGAGAGAGTGGTGAGTTTAGAATCTAGGTTAGAGACACTGAGAAAAGCTCAGTGTGGGGATAGATTTCGGTACGACGAGTTTAGATTCAAAACGCTAGATGAGGAGTTGAGAGATTTTGAGAGAGATAAGGGTGTTCGGGTTGATTTGAGCGATAAATATAGTGGTGCTACAGCCCGTGAGAGTATGTTTGGAGGTGAGCTGCATCTCTATGATCCTCCATAAGTATGTGAGAAGTTGCTACTCGTTTGTAGAGTTTGTACCGTTTGTACTTTCGTTTATTTTTCGTTTTTTTTAGAGTAGTTAACGGTCAGTCTTGTTAGTTTGTCGGGTCTTTGTTTGTGGTTTGAGTCGTTTTCAGGAGTGTATCGCCAAGGATTTGCAGGGAATCATGAGAAAAATAAGCTTCCAGGTGCGTTTGATACTTAGAAAAAATGTTTGGGAGTGATGGATGGGTGAGAAAATTGTGAAAAAAATTCTAAGGCATGAGAGGGCACATATCTCGACACATTCTGTGAAAAACAACCCCTGGCGTGACGCCAAGGGCCGTCGCGTCACGTCTAGGGGTGAAGTTCAAATTAAAAATTTTTGTGACCCGCCGCGTGACGCGTAGACCTCACCTGGACTCCTCGCGTCGCGCGAGGCCTCCTTGAGCCGGTTCAAATTTGTTTTGGCCTTTTTTTTGTATTTTGAGTCTTTTAGTTTGTATATTGAGTCTAAATTAGTGGTTTGTGTCGTTTTTAGAGTCGGTACTGCGTTGGGTTTTGTTTTGCTTTGATTGTGCAGGTTTGAATCATACCACCCGTATCCAATTGCCATTTGGGTGATTTCGGACTTGCTATATTGATAAACTCAAGCAGACTAGGCAACGATCGCGAATGAAATGCTATACGATCGTTCGTGGGATTCAAGACTCGTACGGCTGGCACTGACTTTTGTCCTAACCAGCTAAGTCGTTTCCCCTTTTGTTGTTGTTGTATATTTTATTTTATTTCGTTTGAAGTTTTTATTTTTAGGTAGTTATTGAGTCGTATTTTCGTTCTTGCATTAGGGACAATGCAATCTCTAAGTGTGGGGATGGGATACTTGTAAATATTTGAGTCATAAAAAGTTGAAAAACAAAAAAAAATAATAATAAAAAAAAATAAAAACTTTGAAAAATACAAAAAAATTGAAAAAATCAGAAAATGTCTTTCGAATAAAAAAAGAAGTTTGCAACTAAAGCGGAAAGTGATAGAAAAAACAAATTTTTGCTCGGGTTCAAATAATAATAATATGAGATTATAATAAACCGAGTTTGCGTCTAGTTTGGGATATGTGGATAGGCCCGGGTTTGGTTTTAAGTCCCTTTGAGCTAATATACCTTAATTGTCGGTCTGCTAATGGGTTTTCGCCTGGGAAATATGGGAAACTAAAACCGCCAAAAATAGTATAAGGGATGCCGTTATAAGCTAAGATAGTTAGAGTTTTTTATTATATCTTGCTGAAAAAGAAAAAAAATAGAATAAAAGTGAGCTAGAAACTAAATGAAAGTAACACAAGCCTATGTAATCCGAGTTGGGGATAGCGACTTTACAGCCGGAATGCCTCTGGGATGTGTGAAATCGACTTGCCGAATAAAAGTACCGAAACCTATGTAATCTGTGATTGGGGATAGCGACTCTACAGTCGGAATACCGCTGGGTTAGGGAAAGCATCGTCTAGTCTCACGAATGAAAATGAAAAAAAAAAGCAAGAAAAAAAAGGGGGAAAAATAGATTTGATTTCAAACTCTCTTTATCTTGGTATAAAACGGTTAGGAAATAACCCAGTGGTTGTTCCTTTTGTCCTATAAGCTTGAGGGGGGATTAGGTGGACTGTAGATTCTAGTGTGAGACCCTAGGTAGACTGATCGCACTTAAATTAAATTTACATGATAAGGGTTTAGGATTGAATTCGGGTTTAAAGGGATAAGTATATTCGCAATCGCGGCTAACGCAAATCTTGGCTTTAATTAATTATACCTATACTTTTGACCCGGGTAATTGTTTGTTTCTGATTCCGTTGCATAATTCTTTTTCGAGGACGAAAAAAGAGTAAGTGTGGGGATGTTTGATGTACTGAAAAGTACATATGTTTATAGTGTATATTTTGGTCAGTTTTCAGTTGTTTCGAGTCTGTTTTAGGTTAGAACTATGATACTGCTGACGTTAAGCTTTGATTTCAGGTCCCGTAGCTTAAAGTGTTGAAAAACGAGTAAAAACGAGCAGTTCGGAAGAAAAACGGGATTCGTACGCGCGTCGGAGAAGCTGGAAATCGAAAAAATAATAAAAAAAATCAGAAAATTGGTTTAAGAGGCGACGCGTGACGCCACCACCCCCCTCGCGTCACGCGAGGGTCTTGATTTTGACCGGATTGACTTTCAGATTAGGGTTTTGACTTTTATTTTCCAAGAAACTGAATTGGTAACCCTAATTACGATTTTGTGCAATCTTGGAGCTATCTTGGAGCATTCTTTGAAGGCAATCAGAGATTTGAAGGCACGGGAATCATTGGTACGAGTCGGAGTCGAAGAATCGAAGAATCAATCGGGTTTTCTAATCCCTTGTTTTTGTCGATTACTTTCTTGAAACTTTGTTACAATGAATTCTTTGTTAGACATCTTTGTTTTGTGTTTAATTACTGAGATGCTTGGCTAAATATTTAAACCACCTAGACTATGATGAATGGATTGATATAAAGATTTTACCTTTTTCGTTATTTGCACGATGTTTATGGATTGATTGTGTTTAGTAAAAGGTTTGATTTAATGATTTGATGTGTATGCGTGCTTTGATTTGGTTTGTTATTGTTATTTGCTTCATATGATTCTTAGTGACGGTCTATATCACAACGTAGAGTCATATTAGGGTTTAGGGTTTCGGTGAGTGTCTATATCACATAAGAAAACCTTCACTCTTTAGGGAGAATCGCGCAATAACCTCTAGAAGTAACTAATAATAATTTACTAGGTCTTAGTGCTCTACTAGTCCTAATATCTGGGAAGTGAGGGGCTATTGGTAGGTCTTACCCGGCGAATTGCTTTAGATAGGCCTTGGGAAAGGTTATGTCTTGGTTTACCTGTCGGTCTTATTAGTCTATCAAGTCAAATCTATTACTTCAGATTACCCTAGATCTAGGATTGGGAAAGAATAGGTCAACATTAGGGTACTTACACAATAATTAGACGACTGGGAAGAAATCTAATAACCGGTAGGATTAACGGCCTAGGTAGTGTCACAGGTTTCTCCTTGAGAAGGGTCGAGGGGCCTCGTTGGCTCTTAATAGGTTTAGTATCATAAGATCCCGGTTCCATAACTCGTGCATTTAACTTAATCGGTAACTTCTTAGAAACAATCCAGGATTCTTGTCTAGGTGGTCCAAGTCTCATATAAGTAAAAGTTCACAGTCTTAATTCGTTTTTAGTATAGCTTAGTTTAATTTAGTAGTTTAATATAGATTTCCTTAGTTTCCGTAACCCCCCCCCCCCCCAAAACAAATAAACAAGTCTTAGTCGTGTCTGTCAGTGTCTAGTCAGAGTCTAATTTACGTGATACATAGAGTCCTGTGGTTCGATATCCGGACTTCCTAGGTTATACTACATTGATCGGTACACTTACCGATTGTGTGGTTTAGGTCGAGTCTAGAATTAAAGCTTTTTAGTGTCTAGCTTAGAGAGTCTAATATAGTTAATTTTTATAGTTTGTTTAGCACACATCATTATACGTTGAGAAGAACTTTGGTGAGATGTGCTTTGTTCTATCGCCTTTGATGTAGCCTTCTTTTATTTGAGCTATGCAGGCAGCGTTGTCTTCATAGATAATCGCCGGGTCTTTCTTGATTTGTTCCAATCTGCATGCTTCTTGTATATGATTGATCATTGATCTCAACCACACGCATTCTCGACCAGCATCATACAATGCTATCAGTTCAGCATGATTTGATGATGTTGCTGTAAGTGTTTACTTAGTCGATTTCCAAGAAATTGGTGTGCCACCATATGTGAATACATAGCCTGACTGAGATTTTGCTTTGTGAGGATCTAATAGATATCCGCCATCAGATACTCAAATTGTAGTCCGATACATAACCTGGCTAAACGGATGTGCTTTATCCATATTGAAACGTACTAACATCTTCTGGATGTAGTTTGATTGATGGACAAATGTGCCATTGCACAGATACTCAAATTGTAGTCCGATACATAATTTCGTCATACCAAGATCTTTCATTTCAAATTCCTTCTTTAACAACTGAGCAGCTTTCTCTATCTCTTCAGGAGATCCAATGATGTTGATATCATCAACATAGACTGCTATTATAGTGAAATTTGAAAGTGTTCTTTTTATAAAAACACATGGACTGATTATATCAGACTTGTATCCTTCTTTTTCGAGATATTCACTAAGTCGATTGTACCACATACGACCAGATTGTTTGAGACCATATAAAGATCTCTGGAGCTTTATAGAACACATATCTCGAGGTGTTGATTTTAATGCTTCAGGTAATTTTAATCCTTTAGGGATTTTCATGTAGATGTCATTTTCAAGTGTCCCGTATAAGTATGCGGTGACGACATCCATTAGTCTCATATGAAGTCCTTCAGAGATTGTGAGGCCGATTAGGAACCTAAGGGTTATCGCATCCACTACAGGGGAATACGTTTCCTCATAATCAACTCCTGGGATTTGGGAAAACCCTTGTACTACAAGTCGAGCCTTATATCGTACAATCTCATTCTTTTCATTTATCTTTATTACAAACACCCATTTATAACCTACTGGTTTGACGTCTATGGGCATTCGGACTACAGGTCCGAAAACATGTCGCTTTTTGAGCGAATTTAATTCGGCATTTATGGCTTCTTGCCATCTTGGCCAATCATTTTTGTGCATGCACTCTTCTAAAGTTTTTGGTACGTAATCATTTTCATTGATTACATCCATTGCTATAGCATATGCGAATATATCATCAACACGTGTTTTATTCCGGTTCCACATTGTACTATCTTGTACACAATTAATAGAGATCTCATTTTCATTCGGTACCGGTGTTTCTTCTGAAACTTCATTTTCCTCTGGATTCATAGTTGTCTCTTCTGGGACATTTACCTCTTCCGGGGTTTCACTTATAATCTTTTGTGAGTTTTCACCAACTGTGTTACTTTGCTCTTTTCATTTCCGTGGGTTTTTGTCTTTGGAACCGATTGGCCTCCCATACTTTCGTTGTATAGCAATCGCTTCTGGGATTACTTCAATTCGAGCAGGTGCATTTGATGCTGGTACATGTGACTTTGTCACTCTATTCGTGTCTGTGAATGCATCTGGTAATTCATTCGCTATTCTTTGCAAATGTATAATCTTTTGGACTTCATATTCACATTGACCACTTCGGGGGTCGAGATTTGATAGCGATGATGCATTCCACGTTATTTCTTGTGTTACCAGTCTTTCTTTGTCCTTATCTCCCCCTAAGACTTGGAACATTGTTTCATCAAAATGACAGTCAGCATACCGTGCTGTAAACATGTCTCCCATCATTGGTTCTAAGTATTTAATAATGGACGGGGAGTTAAAACCAATATAAATACTCAGTCTTCTTTGGGGTCCCATTGTAGTACGTTGTGGTGGCGGTATTGGTACATATACCGCACAACCAAAAATTCTAAGGTGGGACAAACATGGTTCTCGTCCGGAGACCGGTTGCAATGGGGAGCATTTGTGATCAGCAGTTGGTCTCAATCTAATCAGTGCAGCGGCATGCAAAACAGCATGACCCCATGCAGAAGATGGTAATTTACATCTCATTAAGAGTGGTCTAGCGATTATTTGTAATCGTTTAATAAGAGATTCAGCTAAACCGTTTTGTGTGTGAACATGAGGTACTGAATGTTCAACATTGATTCCAATTGACATACAATAGTCATTAAAAGCTTGAGATGTGAATTCTCCTGCATTATCCATCCGGATGTTTCTAATTTGATTATCGGGGAAATTGGCTCTCAATTGTATGATTTGAGCTAAAAGTCAGGCAAATGCTACATTTCGAGTAGCTAAAAGGCTCACATGTGACCACCTTGAGGATGCGTCTATTAAGACCAAGAAATAGCAGAATGGTCCACACGGAGGATGAATAGACCCACAAATATCCCTTTGGATTCTTTCTAAAAATGATGGGGGTTCATGTATCAATTTAGTTTGTGAGGGCCGAGTTATAAGTTTGCCCAGAGAGCATGCTGCACATAATAAGTCTTGTGGTAGCAAAACTTTTAGGTTTTTGAGAGGGTGCCCGGTTGCACTTTTGATTATTCATCTCATCATTATGCTACCAGGGTGACCTAGACGATCATGCCATATATTGAATGTTTCTTTATCTAACAGCTTTTGGTTACTCACCATGTATGATTTGATAGGATTGATATTAGTAAAATATAACCCAGAGGATAAGGCTTCTAATTGTTCAACAATTGTTTCTTTGCCATTTTTGTTTGAAGTAATTTGAAGATATTCAATATTATTTTCAGATATTGTTTTTAGGTGGTAACCGTTTTTTCGAATATTTTTAAAGCTAAGTAAATTTCTTCTGGATTTACTAGAATATAATGCATTATCAATAATGAGTTGGGTACCCGAAGATAATGTTATGTGTGCTCTACGGGAGCCTTCGATAAGGTTACTGACACCAGATATAGTACCAATCGGTGTCTCTGCAGGAGACAACTCAGAGAAAAATCTCATATCTTTGAGAATAGTATTAGTACTACCGCTATCTACCATACATTCATCACCAATAATAGCTCTACTGGAGCTAGCATACATATTTCTTCAGGAAATAAAAATAACTAAAAGTTAATGCAAATGAGTAAAATTAAACATTACAAGAGTTTCAAACCATGGTGATTGTATTGAATATTCTGGAAGAACAAGATTTGTTTACAATAAAGTAGTATATGTATAGATAAAAGAATAAATGTCAAGCAGTTATTTGGGGTGAGTTACAAGGAGATGTATTTTGTAAATCTAATTTATAACAAATAAAATATTTCTGAAGTTTTATTTATTTATTATTATTATTTTTTAATGGCTAATTTTATTACCCTTAAATACTTACACCTCACAAGAATTGAACCTTGATCTCCCCCATAAAAGATGATTTCTCTTGACCAGTAGGCAATAGTCTAAGTGGCAAATATTTCATAAGTTGACATTGCTAACTCAAGCGTAAGTTTTAAATGATTCTGTTTGGATTTTTCCTTTTTTTTTACATCAAAACTTACCCAAAGTCACCTTTGACTTTGCACTAATCAAAAATCTAGTTTTAAGGTTTTCTGATTTTGACTCTCGGTCAAATCACAATTTAAAAAAAACGTTTCGTTTTCTTTTTCTTTAAAAATCGTTTCTGGCCCTTCAGTGTTGCCATCAAAGAAAACAAATACAATTTTCTTTGTTAAAATGTTTCTAACTTTCGACTGCTACCGTCAGTCACAAAGGAACAACATTGTTGTTTTGTTTTTATATTTTAAAATATTTCTGTTTTGACTACCCATCGAAATGCAAGGCAATTTTGACTTTACAAAAGTCAAATTCTTTAGCAACGATGATTCTGTGGAAGTCTTTTCAAAAAAATTCGAATGAATTTAGAATCTTAATCTTCCTTTTTTTATAATAAAGATTCTGTTTGAAAACTTTCACAAACTTTCGAATCATTCTGCGAGTAACAGTGATCGGAAATTTGATCACAGTTTTTCGCGCCAAAACGGTTTAATACGAATCAAAGAAACAACACAAAAATTATAATGTGAAGGGGTTTTAGATAACCGATTTGTGTTGATTCTGTCCAAAGATGTTGACTAAAAACAAATAACCTTCAATTGTTGTTCTGAACGATGATTTAAAGATACGATTTTCCGGCGCCAAAATTCTTAAACATGGGCGAACAACTACAGTTTCACCGGAGTAACCCTACCGGTGATTTGAATCAAATAACTCCTTTGATTCTTTTCGTCCTTAACGTCTGAACCACAACAATCAAGTAAACCCTTGATTGATTCAATCAAAAATCCAAAATTTTCAACTTTTATAAGAAACAGGGGATTCTTTATAAAATGTTTTCCGGCGACGGTTTGTATATCCCGTACAAATTTGTCCTTCTTTATAATCAAGAGTGATCAAATAAATCCTTTAATTACTTTGATTTCATTTCAAAATCGTACGGTTCAGTTTCTGTAAGAACACTTCGAAGAACAGGGATTGCAAGACTTCAATCGGATATGTCCTCCGATTGTCGATTTAGTTTCAGGGATAATTAAAACGGGATAAATGATCGTAACAGGGGTTCTCTTCTTCACAATCGATATCGAATCACTCACTCGGTATCTTTTCTGTTCTTCACTCTCATACCAATTTGTTGGAGAGAGAGAGAGAGAGAGAGAGAGAGTTTTGTATGAAATATAAAATGCATTATAAAATCCAAATCGAAACAGATAACATATAACTATGTGCAACACATATTAGAGATTGTGATGATGCGTACCAGGATAAAGTGTGATGAACAGAGAATTGTACGAAAAAGCAAACCAAGTACGTATGCATCTCCGGTGAAGAACAAACGTTGCAGATGGCTTGTAAATCCCAGTGTAGAGGCCATCGTGCTGATAACGTGATAAGAAATTAACAGGAAATTGAATTGTAAATTTTGGAAGCCATACTCATTTCATCATTCCATACAATAATATACATTCATGTGTAACTGACAAAACGTTTATGGTGGGAGTTATACATTCATGTGTAACTGACAAAACGGTTATGGTGGGAGTTATGTATATGAGTATGTCTGATTTTATAACAGTTTTTATTATTTATAAAGATAAAGATAGTTTTAATTGTTTATATAAAAGTTTATTATCTTTATTTACTATCTAATAACCGACTGGTAATGAAAATTAAAAAAATAGCATTTTTTTTTTCTTTTAACGTTTTCTTTTACTTTTTCCGCTTATTAATAACTATTTAATTTAAAATTTCATCGATTTAACCATGCGTAATACTTAAGTTTCTAACCTATTAATAAATAAATAAAAAATAAAGTAAAATGTTAACTTGTGTAATACACAAGTTTCTAACCTAATAATAAATAAATAAAAAACAAAGTAAAATGTTATAATAAATCAAAGTTCATTTTTTTCAAAAACATATATTGACGACCATATGTGTTAACTGATTATATTATATTTAATCAACCTGTGTAATACACGTGTTTATTCAACCCATGCAATACACGTTTTTAAAGATGTAACTTTTTTATTATCTATAATAGGGAAAATGTCACGGAATAGTAACCAAGTGTTAAAAATGTTTTAATTAGGTTATTCGTATCGTGCTTTAATTAGATAACTTAACATTCAAATCGAGCCATGTCCTTTTTTCCATGTGTCAAGAAAAAAATGGAGCATAAGATGTTGGGCTCGGATTATTTTAATATATGAAATTATATTTATTAAAAATAAAACACTTTAATTACATTAAAAAAACAAGTTACAATCCAAGTGACTCGAGTTAGCATCAAATAAAAGGGAAAAAATAAATAAAAATTCAAATCACCACGGTTACCTATGAAATTGATGAAAAACCCTTAATTTTAATGAAAAATGAATGTTGAGTGACCTGATTGGAACACTTTTGAAACTTGAGTGACCTAACTGTAACACTTTTAAAACTTGGTTACTATTCTACAAAGTTACCCCATAATATATAAAGTTATATTTATTCAACCCGTGTAATACACGGGGTTATAACCTAGTGTTGTATATAGTAGTAGGGGGTTAACCCAACCCGACCTATTTCGACTGGCATACATAGTGCAAGACTAAACATATACAAAATCATTCACATAGCAAAGAATATAATCCACCATAAGAATAACTGAAAGGTTGTTGATACGAAAGAACAAAAGTATTAACTTGTTCCATCTTAAAAAGATTGCCAAGGTTGAGTCCCTTAGACATAAAAATCGATCACCTCAAAGGCATTCGTGGCAGCTGATGTTCTTTTTTATTTTCTGTCACATGATATTCTTGATTTAAAACAAATATATAAACTTAACTAGGCATTTTTTAAAGTACAACATATAATCCTATCTGTAGCTTATGCATTATGTAACTAGTGATACTGATTTTTTAATATACAAATTAAGCATAACAGAGCCCATAAAGCCTTCTTTAAGATTACAACAAAAAAGTATATAGTGGAGGGTTCAAATGAGAAGAAATTTTTTGTAAGAAGAAAAAAAAAGAAATTTCAACCAATAGAAATGTTTCATTAGACTTCATTTAATTTCTGTACATAATGTAACTATAAGGGTATATTAGTAAACTTACATAAATCATTAATTGGTAGTTTCATCTTTAATAACTAACTATATTAAATTTGTAACTTATTTTTAAGATATATATTTTTCACAAAAAATAAAAATAAAAATTCATTTAAAGTGTAGGATAAATACGAGGCGTGTAGGATAAATTACGAGTTGTGTATGATAAATTTCAATATGTGTAGAATAAATTTCAAAATGTGTAGGATAACTTTTGATGTGTGTAGGCAAAAATATTTAGTGTGGAGGATTATAGTCTTAATGACTAATTAATTAGTCAAACATAATAATAAATGAGATGAGAAAAAAAAACTATTTAATGTTTTACAATTATACCCTTTTATTCCTTTTTTCTCAATAAAATTTTCTTCTCAAATGAACTTTCCCCTTTCTAGTTATTTATGCAATTAAACCTGTTGGAAGTTCCCCAAACTCTATTTTGGTGCACACTTCCCCAAGTCATTTTAGATTATCATTGTAATAATAATAATATAATATTGTTTTTGGTAAAATGATTAACTTATTATGATTTATAAAAAATGGGAAAAAAAAAGTGTTTTTGGGTCAATCTAGCCAGACCCTTCACATATCAAAGTGTTATTAGTTTACGTGACGTTTGGTGTGACATGTTTTGGCCTAATAGGTATCGGTACTCTCATTGATAGTCCCCAGATAGGCAAACTGGTCCACTAAACGGATTTATACGAATGCCAGCCTAGACAGGACATCCCGACTAGCAGGATGTAACCCTTCCAGCTACTACATGTTCGTCCCAAAAACTCACTTTGACGAGAGTGCAATCTCAATTGAAATTTGAAACTCAAAAACTAAATGAAATCAAACTTATGAATAATTGAAATGTATTAAAGAAAATAAATTGATTCAAGACTTTAGATATATAGACATAAATAGGACATAACATTAGAATATTTAATATTCATATATAATATAAGGTGCGTGCATATGTAACAAAGAAAAAGAAATAATAGACTATAGTTTAATTATAAAGCACATATTGTCATGTAAAGCATATAACAATTAAAGTGCTCACATGCATTTGTGTGTGACATTAATATTTATAAGCTAAGGCAATTAAAACATTTAAGCACATAAGGTACCTAATGAACTATAGACTAAGTTTAAGGGTCTAATAACCTATCTTAATTCCCTATAGTCATTGGCTCTGATACCAATCTGTCACACCCTGACCCGCAGCAGAATGGTACGAGGCATGATGATTGCCCATATTTTATGACACTATTATAAGTTTAGATATTTAAAGCCACCAAATATAATTTTTTCACACATAACATAGAATTCAAATATTAATACCAAGTTACAAAATCAAATAAAATAAAAGCAGCATCCGATCGAACGATGATTCGACCAGGTGACTTGTGATTTCAACACTTAATCAATTCTTACAAAACTTCAAAGAATATCAGTTTCCAAACGAATAGTCATCCGATCGGACGACCACCTGATCGAATGACTATCCGGATTGGAGATGTAGTTCTTTGTAACTTCCACTCAAACGAACCACCATCAAATCGAACGGCCATCCGTCCGGATGACCATCCGACCGGATGGCTGGACATATAGTGATGATTCACATCTTTTTAAATGTTACAACGAAAACTTCAAAGTTCAAGCAATACACAAATACATCCATCCCAAACGAACGACCCTCCGACCGAATGGTCATCCGTCCGGACGGTCATCCGACCGAACCACCATCCGACCCTCATCTCACTCGACACTGTTTAACACACTGTTCAACGCTTATACTGTCGTTATCTGATCATGCTAATCTCTCCAGCGCCCCCTTCAATCCAAGCTTGTGTTTATTTATTAAACACGAACTGTGAGTATACTCGATCCCTTTTTGCTTAACGCACTTTTGGGTGTTACATACGTTACTTATATCAAACCACTTCGACACACAACGCAACTACTTTTATACGCTAACCACTTGCATGTTATACATGTTATTCGATGAATGTCTGTATGTTATGTTTACACAGTGATTGTTGCCTGACACCTTAGCAACGATAGTACTATAGTTTGGACTCAGCACCTATCATGGACAGGGGTTGTTAAGGGTATTTCTCACGTGTCACAGTGGTGATATGTGTTGCGCATTCTACAACTCGTAGTCACGCATGTGCATATTTCATTGTCGATAGCCTACATGCTTCACATTTCTACGTGTTACATGTTGGTTAAGTGTAAATCGCTTTCTCTGCTATTATGCTACTAAACTTGTATGTTCACCTTTACACTATGTGTATTGACCTATTTTAACCTATGTGACAGGTGTTTAGGATGCTTGCTTGCTGTGATGAAATCAAGTTTAGGTGGTCTAGAAACCCACGAATACTTTATGAGTTGTCGGAACAGTTTACTTGTTTTTGAGACAATTATCTGTAATAACTATTTTTACTTTATCTGTTAGTAGTATTGGGATATTAACGTTAAGGATTTGGTAATTTAATAGTTGTTGTGGATTCTCTTGAACAATTTGTTTCGATCAGTGCCACGCCCCGATGATTCCGCCATCGGTTAGGGTGTGACATTAGGTAAACCACCGTCAACGTTTTTGAGCATTAGGTAAACAATTTAGGTGAATTGACGTGTCACTGTCTGATTGGATGAATAGAAAGTTTAGCTATTCCAAATAGGTAATCACTCCCTTCACCCTTATATATAGAATAGTTGTCATTTTAATCATGTTTTCAAGGTTACATCACAAATTTTGCACATTTAAGTATTTAAAAATCAAATAAGATATAATTTTTTTTTAAATAGAAATGTGATATGATGGGTTGTTTTTTGTGTGTCGGCATTATTATAGGTTGTATTCTAAGAGAGGGGCACTCCCCTAAGAGGGGAGTCCCCTCTCTTACGCACCACCAATCAGCATATGCCACGTCAACTCCCCTCTTAAACTCCCCTAACACCCCAATTTGATGGCGCCACTCCCCTCTTAACACCCCTTGTTTTTTTATTCAAAAAAAAAAAAAAAAAGAAGAAAATGGTTTGATTGGTCTAAATTGCGGCTGGCCCCACCATCACTCACTTCCCTCTCCGGTGACTTCACCCCGACTTGGCTCCCCGATTAGGGTCCCCGCCTGGATGGCGGGGGTGTTCCCGCTCGGTAAAACTGGTCCCCGCACGGGGTCACCGCGAACGCCCCGCTCACCCTAATATATCCCACATCATTTAATAATTTATTCAGTAGTTCAACCTGATAATTCATTTGTGACAAGGTTATACACAAAAAGTAAGAAAACACACATGAGCTTCTCAAAATACTGAAATAGTCTTCTAAATTTATGGTGGTTGGTATGGAAACTTATCGAGACAATTTTGTACATGGGTGTAGCATAGTCGGGGCGGGAGGGGGCGACCGACCCTCCGAACTTTTCGCTCAGTAGTATAGAGTATTTAGTTTTTGTATTGAAATTTTTGAGTATACACGTTTTTGACCCCCTGGTTTTATAGAAATTTTTGGGTATATACGTTTTCGATCCTCCGGTCGAAAATCTCAAGCTTCACCACTGGTTTTGTACATACGTATTTGTATATTGAAATATTTATTAACATTGTAATGAAGAGGTATACCCGGAGTCATTTCAGTGATCATACGTATTTGCATATTGAAATATTCATAAACATTGTAATGAAGAGGTATACCCAGATTAATTTCAGAATTTTCGTAACTCTTTGTCAACCCGGGTGTCATTAAAAATATATATACATTTAGGCCTGCGTGGCTTAATGGATAAAAGGAGAGACGTCTTTTATCAATTTGAAAATGAGACGTCATTATCTTGTAGATACAAGAAGAGGGAAAACCTTGGGTTCTCTATCCATAGATATTCCTTGATAAAGGAATTCTCTATTACTTTTATTAATTCTTAAGAAGTTGATACTTATTCTCACACCGGATAGTAGTTATAAAGAGAATCATTTTGCAGATGTCGTTGATCCACGATTCTCAAGGCGTTCAGAACCAAGGATTATCATACGGTGTTGTTGGATGGCATGACATAATTGAAGCCGAACATATTTCGTTAAGAGATGATTGTTTTTTAATGGGTTTAAAACGAATTCGAGGTTATTGGTTACGAAACTCCTGCTAGAAGAAGTATTACAGTAATAGGCTTTCAATTTATATGTCAAACCAGAAAAACGTATTTCTTTCATTTATTTATCTTTTCGATTTTGTTACATATATAGTTCGATGCTTCGTTTTATTTTAATATTCATCCTCAGATTTCTATAAGAAGTTCACGCGTATACTTTCTTTATGATCAGTAACGTATTTTCTTTTCTAAAAGTAAGAAACATATCATTTGTCAACACCGCAAAATTCGCGGGTATTAACACTAGTTAGAAAATAAAGTAATACCTTTTCAATATAAACTAGTGAGATTCCCTCGCGCTTCGCGGCGGGAATCAGTCGGTATTAGTTCGGTTTGTTACAGTACCGGCGTTTGCTATAGTATCATTCCAAAGAGGAAACATAACATCAGTCGAAAACAATAAAAACGAATATCAATACCAGTAATGATCTTGTTCAGTTGATATTGGTTACGTTCGTTTGCATTCTTTGTTTATTATATTTCAAACATTGCAATATTTTTTTTTAAAACGGATGTTGTATCGCTGTCATACCAAACCGAATTGAAACCGATTAAACAACACATGTATCAATCGGTACCAATATTTAATTTTATCGTTAATGCTTTCCATAAACTGACACCCTATCGTTACGATATCGTACTGAACTGAACCGAACAAAATAGGTACCGATAGGCATTCATTTTTATAGTATTTTGTTTGATAATACATACTTTGACCGTATCTTAAAAGTAATATAAGATAAATATGATTAAAATCAATTAAAGTAATAAAATAATAACATAATGAAAACTAAAAAACAATATTAAACAAAATAATGTTCATGACAAGTTTCTATTCATATAGATAATAATAGTTAAAAAGCCTTCCACTCCATTGATCTAGCTCTTCTTATTTTATAGAAGGTGTTTTAGTTCATAATTATTTTTGTAAATAAAATTTTAAAATCTTTCCACACATGTAGGAAATAAACATATACAATCTCTCTCCCAATCTTGTATCAAACACCTAAATTAGAAAACTAACAGACTTGAAAAAATAAGAGCATTTAAAATCTTTTTTCATAAAATTTCCCCGAACGCCTATATTCTCCTTCAAACAACATCACCACATAAGCATACCAAATGTACATTCAACGGTCTATTTTTATTACAACAGATTATCTGATTCTGATTATTCAATATCACGTAACCAAATTTAAAGCCAACATCTAAACCTTTAAATATCCTTGGAACAACCAAATCTGGCCAGAAAGTAGATGACTTTCAGACATAAATTCTGAATTTAAACTTCAGTTGAAAAAGATACCTACTTACACACAAGGATTTTGAATTCTAACAAATATAAATCAGAAAGAAGCAGCCCATGATGCATGATGTTCATCATCATCATCTTCGTCTTCACCTGACTACCCGTTGAAACTACGAATCTTATCAATACCGATTTTACCCCTGATCACGAGTCTGACGTATATACATCTTATTCATCATTTGCACCCATCAAATTCCCAGATTCAGATTTACATCTAAACGGTGTTGAACTCAGAGGGTGAGAACAAACGGTGGTGCATCCCTACGCGGTCCAGCAACGGTTCGATAAACGTAAACTTTATGAGCCTGGCTATCATCACCACCTTCCTCGTCTCTCATGACCTCAACGTTTAACCTCGGTCTTTCTTTAGCCAACACCCTACATGCGTTCATAGTCACATTGCAAGCCGACATCCACAGGGATCGCATTGACTCGTATTTGGTCAAACCCGAAAGCAACGCAGCGTTTCCAAACGGGCAGTCGCGTATCTCGAGCTTCCTTAGTTTCTGGCAGCCTTGTAATACATACTCCATCCCCAAATCACTACTTCCTGCAAAAGCCACAGAAAGTGTTTCCAGGTTTTTCGCGTATTTCCCAATGTACTCGAACGTCCGGTCGGTTAACAGACCGGATATCGCGAGCCGCTGAAGCTTCGTACAAGTTTTCACAATGGCACCGAAAGCTTCATCCATTGGCTCCTTGGTCAGATAATCTGGTTGGCCTGGGTTCATTATGCAGAGACGGAAGTGAGTGAAATCCGGGCAGTTTCGGGCAATAGTGGCTACAGCAGCATTTGTCATCTGGCGACAGAAGTAGAGGACATAACGGAGCTTCGGGCAGCCACGAGAAACAGACACAAACCCTGATTCAGTCACGCCAAGTAGGATTTCTTGGTCAAACGGGTCAGCTGGGAAGACTCGCAGTTCTTCAAGTAACGGGCAGCAGGATCCAACCGCTTCTAGACCCTTGTCACCTACAGTATCAAGAAGCTATACCCGAAAAAGCTTCTATTAGTTCATCATATACTTGAATAATGTATACTATTTTTGGAGTTTTGCAATTAAGATAGTTTATTTACAACAAAGACCAAGTAAATTGAAATAAAAGGCTATCAAATCAGATAAATAGATAGAAGGGTAAAGAAGTAATTTTATTTTGGCACAACCAAAATAGTTAACAAACTATAAATTAGGCATATAAGTATTGTACTCAAAGCTTTGGGAGTTTTTCAAAAAAAGAAAGTTGATATTACACTTTTAACCCAAATCTATTTGACCATATACTTTTAACCCAAATCTATTTGACCTTTTACTTTTAACCCAAAAGTTTTCATCTATTGCAATTTAACCTCACGACTTTTTTACTTAACTTTGGTCCCCCACACTTTTCATATTTTGCAGATTTTTCGTTTTACGTTTCATTTCAAATTTTGCGAGTTAACACGGCATAACGCGTGTGTAGTTCAACGTTATAACGTTTCGTTTCACGCTTCGTACTAGATTTTGCGAGTTAGCACGGCTCAACGTGCGTGTGTGGTTCAACGTTTTTACGTCGCCCATTTTTTTCCCGTTTGACAGGTTCGTTACAATGCGCGGGGTCCTAAATATTTTCTATGTTTCAAGTTACGGTCTAATTTATTCGCATTAACACACCGTAACTTCAGTATTGGTTGTCGTTGACAGTTATGTGGCATTAGTGCTATTTGGCATGGTTTTACGCCCCCGCCGCGTTGGGCGGGTGGTAAATTTAGTCAATATTAACAAGCTAGTTTATTTACACCTGAAAACTTGCATTATCATATTTACCCAACCAAAATAATTAGAGAAAAGTACACGGATGGTCTTTGTAGTTTACCAAAACTTTAGATTTGGTCCCTGGAATTTCAAAAGTACACAAATGGTCCATATGGTTTGCACTTTGTAACGCATTTAGTCCCCAGCCAAAACATCTAAAGGTTTCAACCAGTCCAAGTTAGGGACTACATGCATTACAAAGTGCAAACCACAAGGACCATCCATGTGACTTTTGGCAAAGCTGGGGACTAAATACGTTACAAAGTGCAAACCACTAGGACCCAACTGTGTATAATATCAAATAATTAATAATATCAAATACCCATTCAAAACACTTAAAATTTCATAATTACCAAACTCATCAAATACAATTTATAATACGACCATTATAATCTTCTTTCTCCTTACACTCCAAACTCTCCTATCATGGTGCAAGTTTTAAGAGAAGATTATAAATGTGATAAAATTGAAAATGGGTATATTTATTATTAAGGTTTTTTACTGGGTAAATATGATATTATCAAGTTTTGAGTAAGATATATGAAATTATCCCTTTTATTTTACTTTTACCCTTGTAAAATCATTTTTGTTGCAGTCTGTATGAATAAGTTATCCAATCAGATAATCAGTTCCAAAAGGCTATAAAAAGTAATAAAATGGTAATAGTAACAATAGAAATAATAATAATAATAATAATAATAATAATAATAAAGCTACTTACTTACTTACCCAGAGGCGACGAAGAGTTTTGCAGTGGGAAAGAAGATTGGCGAGTTCATCGCTGCGTAAAGTTGCATAACTGAGATTCAAAAAAGTCAAACTAGCACATGCGGGATAAATAACTGGAAGATAAAACGGAGTAGCATCCCATAAACCCGAAAGAGTGATTAAATTTCTAAAGTTACTAAACATATTCTTGAACTCAGTGACGGGACCTGAGATGAGTTCTTGCATAAAGGTTCCAGTACCAAGTTCCATCAACTGTGGACAATGTGAAAGAAGCTTTTGCAGTTGATCTAAACTTATATTCCGGTTTACTTTCAAAACCCTTAATGATTTGCATCTAGCAACCAGCTTTTCAAGGGCATCGAAACTAACTTCACTGTTTAAGCTTGCAAAGTTTAGAATTTCTAATGAAGTTAAGCTTTCCGGAAAACAACTTAACCAATGCCCGCCAAGATCATCGATTCCATTCTCTTGAATATCCAATTCTGTCAACTTCCTATACATTATTATAACACCATTAATAAATTAAATTAAATTGATTATAATATCTAACACAAAACCATTTGTAACTTTTATTGAACGGATCATTTACTTATAACATTGTTAATAATCTTGAATACTTAAACTAGTATCGAAATGAGATATTATTTAACATACTAAAGAATAACTTTTAAATAAAAATTTAATATGTTAAATTAAATATTGGAATATTATCGATCAAATTTTAAATATCAAAATAGAAAATTATGCATCCAGACAGAAGGATTTCAAAATCTCTTATACCACACTAGGACATGATACAGTTTCAAATCCCATATAATTCCATTATATCCCAACAACCAAACGCCCCCCTTAGTGTATAAAGTAGTGACTGTGTTTATTCTTTTTGAACTTGTGATAACAAAATAATTAAGCATTCAAGCGTTTTTCAAATTTCTGATTATCAAAAAAATATGAAAAAATTAGACTGTTCTAGAAATGAAAATTGGATTGGATTAAATCACAGAGTAAATAAGACAATAAGTAATTTAACTTTATCATTGGATAACTCATAACTGTTGGTATAAAACCTTATTTGACTAGAAGCAGAACCAGAATCAACCCACAATTGAAACAAGAAGATGAGAACTTAGCTAATCCAAATGCATAAAACCATTTACAAAAAAGTAAAACCATATTGACATGTAAAGGTAGGTAAATAAGAATGGAAATAAATCACTCATTTATTTAGTATAATAATAATAAATCTCAAATCAAATAGTAAACATCATTATCCAATTTATAGATTTTTCTGTAGAGAATGACATCAAGAACATGCAGCCCATTAAATAGGTCAAATGTCACAATCAAGAAAGCAACCAAAGAAAAGGTGAAGAAAAAGAAACAATAAAGTAGCACCACCTCAGTTTCCACTCAACCCAAACAAACCTAAACATTCACTAATTCTCAAAACCGGGTTGTACCTTATGCAATAAACATTGTACACCGCTTTCAACTTGTTATCCATGGAAACAAGTAAAAAAAAAAAAAACATGACCCATATGCAAAAAAAGTGTACCTTATCAGGGAAAATGTTTGGCCATAATGAGAAGAAAGAGATATATATTTTTTCAGCATATATCATACCCAATGTTCCTCATTAATTATATATATAAACAGTAATGATAGTTATGATTAACTTTACTAAATAAACATTATCAAGATTCTCAATTTTCCAACAAAATAGCAGCAAATTCAAGAATAATAACAAATAAAGTTTGATGTAATTATCTAAAGTCAAAACAAGATGCAAATATGGGAAATTAAAATAAGATCTTACTTGCAATGAGTGGCAATAGCTTTCAATCCATCAGTACTAAACCCATCACAGCTCAACAGTGACAGAGCTTTAAAACCATGAAACTTGGTCGCTAAAAACTCCAAACTCTCGTCGCTAACCGCCATTCGCTTCAACCGGAGCTCCTCTAGGAACGGATACGCGGTTGAGAAAACACTCAGCCATGGCTGCACATCAGCTCCCCAATCCTCCGGTACCAAATTAAAATCCGAAAACCTCGGTTTCCCCTTCAGAGTCACGCTCCGGATTCTTGGAAACCTAGCCGCCACAATCTCCGGTGACACCGAGTAGCAGTTACCGATAAACACATGCCTCCGGCTCCACCGTTCCGCGTTGTACCAGTCCTTACACACGAGTGACACCGAGCTACGGTCCTTGTGAGAGTCAATTAGGGCTAGAACTCTCTCCAACACCTCGTCCGGAAACCGACTCGACTGAGTCCACTCACCGGCCGAGTCAACTCGGTCAACCATGTGAGAGCCATTTAGGGCGTCCGGAAACGAACATAGCTGAGTCGACTCGGACGAGTCAACTCGGTCAACCGTTTGAGAGCCATTTAGGGCTAAACCTACCTCGTCCGAAAACGGAAACAACTGAGTCGACTGGGACTGTTTAACACCGACGTGGACCGAGTCAACTCGGTGAGCCGTTTTGGGTCTTTTCCGATTCGGATCCATACTATATTATTATCATTCCACCATAATAATAATAATAATAAGGGTTAGATTCAGAACAAATAAGAAGGCAAATGTTAAGATTTTTGACCTAGATTTGGTGAAATGATTGGGGGAAATGATGTACGTACCTGTGGTAATCGGATGATTTGATTTACATGATGAAAGAAACCATTAATGGAGCTCTGTGCTGTCCTTATCCTCTACTTTCTCTCTCTAAACCCACATAAGAGACTAGCAGGTTTTTTTGGTGATTATATACGTCAGGTGAAAGAAAGATTAGAAAGAAAATGTTACGCTTTTAGTCCCTCAATTATAGGATGATTGGTGATCCACCCCTCAAAAGGTTATACCCTCCGCTCAACTCTACCCAATCATGTAAAGTATACCAAATCGTTTATAAACTTAATAAAATTTGTTAGGTTCAGTTTTTATACTAGGTTATAGTCCCGTGTATTACACGGGTTAAATAATAATTTTTTTTTCATTTGCATAATATAATAATACAATAAGACAAGTAGATGTACTTGTTAATCATCTCACAAGTTTCAATCTCTTGCTCATACTAATCAACCCGCTTTAAAAGTGCTTAATCACTCCCTTTGCAAAAGGGTGTACCTATTGACACACTAATGTGCCTATTTACACACTGAAAAGTGTTTTTTTTGTACTATATGCACATCCTGCAGTGTCGAAATGTGGCCAAAGCGTAGCGTTTTGGTCCGGTTAACTAGACAAAGACTGACGGGTGTCTGACCGGTCTGTTGACCGGACCAAAACGGCGAGCTTTGGCAGCGTTTTGGTCCTGTCAACCAGACAAAAGACTGACCGGCTGTCTGGTTGACAAGACCAAAACGCGGCCAAAGCGCGGCCAAAGCGCGGCGTTTTGGCCTGGTCAACAGACCCGTCAGACACCCGTCAATCTTTTTCTGGTTAACCGGACCAAAACGCCGCGCTTTGGCCACAGCTCAACACTGCAGGGTGTGCATATAGGACAAAAAAAACATTTTTTTAGGGTGGCTACCTACACACCAAGTGTGTAGATAGTTTGAGCCTTGCAAAATCATAGTTTGAATTTAAATTTATTTTCGTATCTACCATATTATTATAGTTCTTTTTAAATAAAAAATTGATAAGAAATCTGGAATCGTTATGATTTAAATAAAAATTATTTGTCGGAGAATGAGATAAATAAAAAACATATTATAATTCACACTTTCAATCTACCATACTATTATAGTTTTTTATATAAATAATTTTACGAGAAATCTGGAATCATAATAATTTAAATAAATTTTTTTTGTGAAAAACATATTATAATTCACACTTTCGAACTATCATACTATTATAGTTTTTTTAAATAAATAATTTATATGAAATCTAGAATCATTATAATTTAAATAAAAATTATTTGTGGGAGAATGAGATATTGTCACGTGGTAATTATAATTTAGAATAGAAGAGATTAAACTAAAATAATAATTATCAATAAGACATGGCCTAATATTATGACAAGTGTCCTCCAAATGGTTTCTTTTATTATATAGTACTAGCGGTAAGACCCGTGTGCAAACACGGGTCGTTTCTTACAAAACCATGCATAACACATATTGACAGAGAGTAAAAAAATAATTAGTGCAGACTTACAAAATTGATATATTATGTTGATAGCAAACCACTGTTGTCTATTAACTGTTAAAAACCTCTGTTGCTTTCCAACAGACTTTTCTAAAAACTGTCATCCATTATTTCCAACAGAGCTTGCCAGATGGATAGATAGTACGTATCAGATGTTAGTCAACCCATGTTAAAAAATGTCAGTCAACAGAAATTACAAAGGTTAGTAAACAGATGTTAAGAGAATAATGTTATTAACAAAGAATTTAGTACTCTCATTAAAAATGAGAGCTGGAAACTTGTTACTACAACGCCAGATATAAACATTTTTCATAGCATGTGTTCTCAGGATAGGCTTAATGCAGAGCAAGTATCAGATGCTTTCAAAAAGTTGTATTGCTTTCCAACAACCATTTCCTAACAACAGTTCCTCCATTATACCCAACAGACGTTGCCAGGTTGACAGATGTTTAGTATCATCATAGATTTTGTAAAACTTCTTTGTAAACCACATTAGTAGTGGTTGTACAGACTCGTTTCTCTTTATCACAAATCAAAACTTTCAACCCCTTCCTACTTTTGACTCTAGATACAGTAACATAGAGCTGGCCATGACTAAACACTGGACGTGGAAGATATAAACCAACACGCTCCAATGATTGTCCTTGACTTTTATTTATTGTCATAGCAAAACACAGTGAAAGTGAGAATTGTCTTCGAGAAATCTTCACTGGTATTCTTTTATCAGAAGGTGTCATCTTCAGTCTTGAAATCAAAGTATGATTACCTATATTAGTCCCTGTGATAATTTTTGCTTCGATCATAACTTTTTCGAGCCTCATGGCTTGTAAACGTGTACCATTACACAATCCATTTGCCTGATCAATGTTTCTGAGTAACATCACTGGAGCACCAAGTTTCAGTACTAATTTATGGTTAGGTAAACCAGATAAATGAAGATTGTTTAACACATCAGGGGGAAACAATGCCATATTAAGCTCTGATTCTTCCTCCGATTGGCATAAACTATCTGAACTAAAATAAACCTTTTATTCACCAGGCAGACTCTCTAACAACTCTTTATTTATTGAATCCACTACTTCATTAGTTAGAGCAAGAATCGCTCTTTGTTGGAAATACGTTAAATCCCACAAAAACTTATTCATGTCCGGATATATAAATGAAATGAGAGAAGAAATACAATTGACTTGGTCATGAATAAGTAAATCATCTGGTATTTCAATATCTATCTCACCATCATTTTCTTCACCAAGCAGACCATCACCAAGCTTTAAAATCCATTCTCCAAATTCCTTTATTTCTTTCAAATCTGCTTCCTGACAACCAACTCTTAATCTCATATTCTCAGTTAGCTTTAGTACTTGACATTATCGCAATATATAAGAAGAATTCAAAGAAGCATTGACTATCATTGTTCTGGTACCTTTAGGGATGACCGAAAGAATTTGTCTAAAATCACCACCAAATAGAATGACCTTTCCCCCAAACGGCTTGGATTCCATGTTCGGTTGACTGGAACGTGATATGTCTCTCATTGTTCTATCAAGAGCCTCGAAACAATGCTTGTGAGTCATAGGTGTTTCATCCCAAATAATCAAAGTTGCTCTTTTAATTAAATCACCTAACTCAGTATTAGGCTCTATCGAACATATTGAATTCTCATTAATGTTGATTGGGATTACAAACCTTGAATGAGCAGTTCTACCACCATCCAGTAAAAGTGAAGCAATTCCACTGGATGCAACATTCAATACAACTTCACCTTTTAATCGTAATGCAACTGAGAATGTCTTCCAAAGAAACGTCTTTCCAGTTCCACCATAACCATATACAAACAACACACCTCCATCACCTTTTTCAATCGCTTCCGTAACAATTTTATATATCCTTTCCTGTTCGGCAGTTAAACACTTTACATAACCATCATGTTCCCTTTGAAGTGCTAGTCTGTCATACGATAATTCTTTCATTATCAATCGATTGTTCGACGATGAAACATAATTTTCCGGAACACTTGGCATATCATCAAAATTTCTCACTGTACTTCCATTGGTAAGTAGCAACTTTTCAATTTGAGATAGACAGATATTTTCAAGTTCTTCTTGTTGAAGATCTAAATCTAAAACAAATGTTGAAAAAAGTATTAGTTTTTTTCCAATAACAGAGATATTGCATAATTTTAATGTAGTTGTATATAACTTTAATAAAATAATCACATTACCTGCAATACCAGTTATCTTTCGTTGCTGATACAGAATGTCTTCACATAACAGGGACTTCGTTTCCGACCAAAAAACACCAGGACGAGATATCGAATTAGACAGCAACAACATTACAAAAAAAGTCCTCAAGAAATCTCCGGTTGACCATGTGCTAGCTTCTTTGACAGCATTAACATATTCCTTATCATCATCTAACAGTCCCCGTGCAAAACATGCATCTTTAAATGTTCCAAAAACCTGTCCATCAATTGTTTTTATATCTTCAAAACAGGTTGGTCCCTTAATGTGATTCAGTAAAATCCTTAGGTAATAACAATCACCAAGTGATGGTGGGACATAATGTATCCTCCCAATTGATCCATACGGATGCTTTCTTCGATTCCATTTGCGATTTTTAGCATTCCATACATAATATTTAAATTATAATCATGTATGCTTATGTTTTATTTATATTAACTTAAACCTTTGTTGTACATTCTCCATATATTTTAATTGGCTCTTCATGATACATTACAACTTGAATTATACTCTGTAAATTTATGGGCAGTCATCGATACTTAAAAGGCTTCAACAAATTTATGGGCAGTCATCGACACTTGAAAGGCTTTTCTTAAAAGGCTTCAACAAATTTATGCGCAGTCATCGACACTTAAAAGGCTTCAACAAATTTATGAATGATCATTGTTATAACTTCACTTGAATTAACCTCTAACTACAAATAACAGTCTTTTAACATCTACAAAAGCGATGCACTCAAATTTATGTGAAACAGAAAATCTGTTCAAGCAAACTCTGTTGTTCCAAACAACCTCTACTGATAAACACAAAAACTGTTGTAGCAAATAACCTCTGCTGATAAACACAACCTCTGCTGCTGAATATGAATAAAAAAGCATCATAAAGCTAACATCTGTTGTTACTTAACAGATGATACAGTCTTTAAACATCTGAAACATCTGCTGTTGAAACAAAGGTCTGCCAAACATAACATCTGCTGATCATTCCACAATATAGATTGCTAACATCTGTTGTACCTTAACAGATGATGAGGTTCAACAGAGGATTTCAAACATCTGTTTGCACACGCTTAACCTTGAACACCTATTGATAAACACCGAGACGGTTCAAGCAAAGGTCTGCCAAAGAGAACCTCTGCTATGGACTAACAGATGATGCAGTTCAACAGAGAATGTTTAACAACAGTGCTTTAACAGACCATGATCAACAGATGATAAGGTCTATTTACACAGTATAGATTGCTAACATCTGTTGTGCCTTAACAGATGATAGTGTTCAACAGAGAATTTCAAACATCTGTTTACACACGCTTAACCTTGAACACCTGCTAATAAACACCGAGACGGTTCAAGCAAAGGTCTGCCAAAGAGAACCTCTGCTATGGACTAACAGATGATGCAGTTCAACAGAGAATGTTTAATAGCAGTGCTTTAACAGACCATGATCAACAGATGATAAGGTATGTTGAAGCGAAGACTGCTCAACAGATTCTAACAGTTTTCCTACTAACCAATTCATTAAAGTACTACTCAGTCACTAAAAATAATATATAACACTACTACTTGTCCAAAAAATGAACATTAACAATAATATAATAACAATAATACTCAAATTGTAGCAATTACATACAAAATCCATCAGTTTAGATGATTCAATTGTAACCATAACATACCAAACATTCAAACACAACAGGTTAAGACACACATAACTAAAAACCACAATTTTAGTCTTCAAAATAAGTAGTTTTTACTTTCCATTCAGACTTAATCCAGAATCCCTTTCAACCGAACGCTGCTGAAAAGTCTTCCGTAACATCACCAACTTCCTTGCAACAGATCACAAAACAACTAATGAATATTCATTCAACCTGTTATTATATTGCCAGAAATAAAGAGTATAGTTATGATTTGCAAAAAGTAACAAAAATTACCTTTACATTTCCTTGCACTTTACATGCTGTATAACAACCATCATATACTCAAGAGTTGTCATTTTAGAGATGAATTAGTTAAACTGCAGAGAATAATTATTCCACACAATACATCAAAACTTCAAACTGAATGAATAACAACATAAAATCATTCGAAAATTATGATATATATTCACCTTAAGAGGCAATAAATTTGTTGATCTCATTTATTACCACGATTCCAGAAAGTAACAAAACTCAAGAACATTTATATTACAAACCTATAAAGCATAGAATCAAGAATACACACATATACATCTATTTTTAAACACAAACAGACATTACCTCTTCATCAATAAAGTTGAGATCCATTTTATAACCTTGATTACTTTCGAAGTTCGGGCAACGAACTCAAGACTTCCACACCAAATAACAAATCCAGCAAGATCTACCTGAAGAACATTTAGCATACAAACCTTCAGTTTGTGATAAAAAGAAAAAATCAAAATATATCTATTTTTAAACTACCTTCAGGTCTGCATAATATTCAAATCGATGTTAAACATGATGAATCAAGAATACACACATATACATCTATTTTTAAACACAAACAGACATTACATCTTCATCAATAAAGTTGAGATCCATTTTATAACCTTGATTACATTCCGAAGTTCCGGCAACGAACTCAATACTTCCACACCATATAACAAATCCAGCAAGATCTACCTGAAGAACATTTAGCATACAAACTGAAGGTTGTGATAAAAAGAAAAAAATCAAAAAATATCTATTTTTAAACTACCGTTGGTCAAACATGATGAATCAAGAATACCCACATATACATCTATTTTTAAACACAAACAGATATTACCTCTTCATCAATAAAGTTGAGATCCATTTTATAACATTGATTACATTTCGAAGTTTGGGCAACGAACTCAATACTTCACACCATATAACAAATCCAGCAAGATCTACCTGAAGAACATTTAGCATACAAACCTTCAGTTTGTGATAAAAAGAAAAAAATTAAAAAATATATATTTTTAAACTACCGTTGGTCTGCATAATATTCAAATCGATGTTAAACATGATGAATAAACAGTACCTGAGGGTCGAGATTGGCGACGTAGGCTGTGTGTTGACCTAAGAGATTCGTCATCTACTTCTTCGCAGTTTGCTGATGGAATTCTGAAGCTCCGATGAGAAACAGAGAGAGAGGGAAAATTGAAACCGTAGAGAGAGAGTTAGAGTTTATGTTTGTTATGAGAATTTGAAATTAAAAAGAACTTTATATACCTATATGGTTTGAATTTTAAATCTGGAGCCAGAAGTTTGAAATTTGAATATGGCCAGATGTTTGAAGCATGAATGGAAGGCAGAGGTTTGAAACATGAATGGAAGGCAGATGTTTGATGAATGTGGGCCAGAGTTTTGAAATTTAAAGTGTTTTAATATTAAGCTTTATGATGTCACTATGGCTCCTCTATGGCTTCCACCTCTTTGTTGATGACATAAGAAAAGCCTTGTTGGACAGCCTCTATGGTTGCCACATAAGCTTTTCTTATGTCATTGGGATTTCTCCTATTATGGAAAGTATAGATAGATATAGATGTAAAACAAAATTAAAATAATGACTCCTTATGTTTTAAATTGATTAAAATAAGATGATATATTTTTTATTAGATGAGTGAATTGCAAGTTTTGTCCTTTATTTATATACCTAATTACAGGTGGTGTTCTTTGTCTTTAAAATGACGAGTTTTGTACTTATTGTTTCAAAATCTTGCACGGTATGTCCTTTAGCACTATCCCAGTTAATTTTTTTTGTTAAGTAAGGTCATGTGCAAGGCACATGAGGGCAGTTTAGTCTTTTCATTTCCCCCAATTTATATCAACCCTCACCCTCCTGCTACCGCCACCACCACCACCATCTGCCACCACCATGTCTAGAGAAACACTAACATATCAAGATTCAACACCTTAACCTTGCACACATTCAATGATTCCTTAGCAAAATGAGAAGTACGTTACAGAATTTTTCATAAATTGAAATTAAACTGACCCTGATCCATTACTTCCACACCAAAGACACCAATCTATTTACTTTCACACCAAATAAACAACTCAAAAACACCAAATGAACAAAAAGTCTCATTTACCAATATCCAATTTACAGAATCATACCAAATAAATCTTGATGCCTTCACTACACAATGGAAGCAACTCCTTAGCAGATACTCTGAATCCACCATTAAAGAAATGAGAAATCAAAACGAATAATCGGAAACACCTCTTTAATATGGCGAATCTCTTCAAACAACTAAAGCTTCGAATTATCGACCGTTGGTACTACAATTAGCTTAGGCTCACAGAGGTTCTCGAATTGACTAACGGTGAGGTTTCTGAGTTGTTACTGATTCAGGAGCATCGACATCCATCTTTTAGGAATAGAGAACTAGGGTTTGAGTGACATTGATTTATCTAAGGAGGAGGCAAATAGGTGGTGGTGGTTGTTGTGGATTTAACCGGAGGCGGGTGTGGCGAGGCTTAGATTATGATGACCTGATGATGAATGATGTTCTTTCCAACCAACTGATTGTCACACCCTGACTTTTGCGGAAGCGTATACGTGTGATGTTGGATCATCGTATGACCCGAATGAGTCAATCAGAAGAGTTTTGAATCAGAATCAAAGGCGGAATCAATGATTCTAACTTGATACAGCTTGATTTTCCCTAATTATCTTCTTTTTATTGATTTCACAGCTTTTACAGATCGTTTGACAAATCGGCAGCACCTCGGCTCTGAAATCGGAAAGTTACAAATGAATAACCAGCTCAGGTATTTATAGGGGAAGTGATTTCGTATGAAATAGCAAAGGCCTATTTCGTGCGAAATACCTTTGTGTTATTTCGTATGAAATAGCCCTTGCTATTTCGTGCGAAATACCCCTTTTACATACAAACCCTAATTTCTAACATGCTGAGCACTGGATTATCCTATCTAGATACAAGACTCTATAAAGACGAAGTTAACAGACATCTATGAACCAACAGACTCCCCCTTGGATGTTGACGAAGTCTTTAGCATCAAATCTTCAGTCTTTAGTCTTTATCTATCTTTTCACTTTGTCCAATTTGTCTGACACTGTAAGCATACTTCAATCTTTATCTTCAAACTCCCCTTTGTATGTTAATCCAGAATGTAGACTCCCCCTTTCAATATGCTGGAGCTCGAATTCTGGTTCAAACTTTACACTTTCTTTGGCATGGGGATCTTGTTTCCTGCTTCTCAAGAATATAACATTACAATCTATTCACTTTTAAACTTTTATTGTTGTTTATATCAGTTTTAATAATCCACTTAAGTATCTAGGTCCAAGTTAATGACCCTAGGCACTTAAAATATCTACCAAGTCCAACTTAATGACCTTGATTGATCTAAACGAAACAAAAACTGACTTTTGTTCAACATTTTTCAAAACATTATCTTGAAAATTACAAGTTTCCACTTAATGAACTTGTTTAAACTTTTCAATTTCACAAGTTTAACATGATAAGCTCACAACTCTTCTGTCCAGCTCAGAAACTTCCTGCATCTGCTTCAAACTGTGAATCTGAAGATCAGCTTTCCACTTTGGTTTGTCGGAAAAAATAAAGCAGAAATGTAAAATCTTTTTGGATTTTGAATAAAGTTTCTATACTAGAATGCTAAACAGAAATGAAATGCAGTATATGTAAACTATTTACAAACATATTTTTGGTGAGCATGTTAGGGAATCATATCAACTATTCGACTAGTCACAAGTACCGTTAAGATTAGATTTCATATTCAGAATTAAACAATTCGCTTAGATTGTCGATATACTGATCCACTTAAATTCTCACACAAATTTCAATCTGTCCAGAATACGAATTAGATGTATTAAGAACTTAAACTCATTCATGTGTCCCACCTCTTGAATATACTCCCGTATCCAGATCCCAATATTCAGTCTTACAGGTGAGTATACCACAGATGATATCTGTAAGGGGTTAAATGCGAGGGCCATGAGATCTCAGGCTATTGCTTCCGCAAAATCAGAGAGATGATGGCTTCGACTTTTGGTGTGTTCCCTTTAGAGAATCTTTTCTTCAACAGCACATGATTAGCATTTTGCAATGTTTCATCATTTTTTATGCTGAGGGCAGGCTTTTATTTCAAGCAGCAGTAAAGTATTATATGAGGACTAGGCCATTGCTTCCGCAAAATCAGAAGTCCCGGAATAATACCCCAGATATCACTGAGTATAAAGACCTAGTATTTCAGAAAGAGGGATCTTTCAAACAAGATTTCAGGGGTTACCTATATATCCAAGTAGTGTTCCCCACGAAATAAGCAAGTTTGAATTTAGGTTTATATCTCGAACAAACCTACTAAATGTGTAAAAACCTACCGGTATATCATCAACGAGACTGCTTAAGACTTTTAAACTTTACATATCTTTAGTATACTGTAACTGTCAAGCCGATGTACTATCATTTTCCCTTTTTACACAAGCTCTTTTCCGTTTTTCTATTGTTTTTTAATTTTGAAATATCTCGTGTTTTTGGATTTTTGAAAATTTTTACTGTTTTTGTATTTTCTGAAAAATATAACCTACCTCCCCCTAAATACCAAAACAAGTAAAAAATCGACAAACCATTGCAGATTGCTTCTCAACATCATCTACAATGGTACCTTCATCTACGCCAAGAATCTCCTCCGACACCGATAAAAGCTTCATACCGTTCAGTTTTAAAAGATATTGAAAACGAGTTTTATCAAACGCTTTGGTATGTAAATCAGCTTTTTGTTCGTCAGTGTGGATTTTCTCAATTCGTATCAACTTCTTCTCGAAACAGTCTCGGATGAAGTGATGACGAATTTCAATGTGTTTCGTTTTAGAGTGGTGAACATTAAACCCTCCATATCCTCCATTAAACCCTCGAACATCGTATAGTAGGGTCTTCTTCCCCGTCATGTGCCGAGAAGCTCCACTATCCATAATCCAACATGAAATTGATCTTGGAAGCTCCTGCACATATCACAAACTCTTTTAGTTAGATTTTGATGCCACCCAAGCCTCTTTTGACTCAGGTAGCTTGACATTGAGGTGAGTTTTTGCAATGTAAAATGGCGGAAAATTCTTGTCATTCATCTTTAAGCTCTCCTCAGATCCAATCTCAACCTCTTTGTATAAAAAGAAATCATTTTTAGGAGGTTGACCAGATGATTGGTCTTTCTTTGGTACATACTTCTTTTCAGAAGTAGTAGACTTTGGTTTCTCAAGTTTCTCATAGTGATCCAAAGGAACATTCATCTTTACCGGAGTGGTAGAGAATGATTGTTTTACCGTCTCAGAAACCTTTGGTTTTGGAGAACTTGAATTCTTTTCAACTGATTTTGGCTTCCATGCTTGTTGAGGCGGAGCAACCCATTTGTAAAATTTGTCATTTTTAGTTACCACATTCTTTACAGGTTCAGTTTTGATTTTTGTGTTTTTATTTTTCAAAACTTTCTTCTCAACAACCATTGGATCTTTGCCTTTTGCATCAGATTTCCTTTTCTGACTCTCAACAACTTCAGACTTAGGCTTTAAGTTGGTGCACTTTCGTGCAATGTGTCCAACTTTGTTGCACTTAAAGCATGTACGGGTGTCAACAACCCGACTTGTGCCTTCGGTCTGAGGCTGTGAGGATTTTTCTTCAAAAAACTCTTCATTAGTTTTTGAAAAAAATTCAGATTCCTGCTCGGAATGAGAACTCGAACTTTTTACAAACACCTTTTTCTCAACAAACTTCTTGTTTTGAAAATTCCTTCTTTGATAATTCTTACCACCCTTATAACCACCCGACCATCTGTTTTGATAGTTGTTAGAAAAATGCGATGGTATAACATGTTTCTTATAATAAGACTTATCTTTTTCAAAGTTCAAATGTCTCTTTGTACGTTTAAAACATTCGATCTCAGACACATCAATCTCAATCAACTTAAACACATTTCTCAATTTACCAATATTCACATTCTCCAAAGGAAAATCACAATCCGAATACAACTTATCAGATCCCGCCATCTTGTACATCACAAGATTAGGTTCTTCATTTAAGTTGTTTTTGGATTTTGATTTTGGAATATATTTGTCAAAAAAGCATTCATCATCCTCAGTAGTGTCACTTTCAGACTTTAAAACATTTTCAACCATGCTTTTCACAACTTCAGATTGGACACTATCTTCATCGGAAGATGAAGTGAATGTGACATCAATTGTGTCTGGAAGCTTAACTTTATTTTCTTCTTCATCATTAACCAACCCGGAATTTTTCTTTGAAAATTTGTTTAAAACTGGCGGTGGAACCTGATGATACCCAACCCCAGTTCCATCCGAGTATACATCTTCGCCAGCTTTGTTCTTTCCAATTGGTTTAGGAACGATATGTTGAAGAACAAAACTTGCGGATTTGTAACTATTCAGTTTTAGATTGATGCGCTCATTTTCAATCTTAGCTTCCTGAACCTGAAGCTTCAGATTAGCAATCTCATCCAACTGTTGGTTGATTTGTTCTTTTTTAACCCTAAGAACTCCTGACAGTTGCACATTTTCTTTGTTTGTTTTACCATTTCTTTCATCAGAATCTTTTACCGTTCGTTTTAGCTTCTCAAGTTTTTTTTAAAGTTGACGATTTTCATGAATTAACTTTTCGTTTTCTTTCCTAATTCTTTCTACATCAATTTTATCATTTTCAATTTTCTCAGTTAATTCTTTTAATCTATCATTTGAAGCTTTTAACATTTTGTCACGGTTTAAGATCTGATCTTCAACATCTCTGACTCTTCCTGTCAGTTCTTCGGTCTTTTTACCGCTGAGGTAAGCAAGTGTACTACAAACCTTGCAGTCTTTCATGCAATTTTTGCAGTCACTCTCAATCTTTGCTTTCTTACCTGAATCATTGGTTGCATCATTCGGACTGACCTTGCTTTTAGACTCAGTTCCAGAACCAGAAACTACCTCTAACTCTTTCGCTGCAAGCACTTTGTCAGCCATTTGCTTTAGGTTTTATGCGGTGAATTCTTTCGATGTGTCAATTATCCCGTCATCAACTTTCTTTGGCTGTGACTCTTTTTCTTTTTCTTTAGCTTCTTCTCCTCCCCACCACAATCTCTGTCTTGCTTCTTCTTCTTTAGCAATTTGCTCGGTGAGAGTTTCAACACTGATAGAATCTGGATCAACAACTATGTTTCCGTTGAGATCTAGGTAACATTCTCGATCAGCATCCCATCTATTTGCTCTTTTTGCTTCTTTCCATGTTTGATAGATTTTACTTTTCATGTACTGAGCTTGCATCTTTCTGTTGATGTATTTCACTTCTTCAGTTCTGGAATCTTTAAAAGGAACAATCTTTGTCATAAATGCATAGCCCACTGCATCTTCTTCTGGTAGCAATTCGCTCCAATCGAAACCCTCGTCATCATGAATAACAGCAAGTGCTCTGGATTTTTCTTTGGGGTATCTTCAAGCTGCTTCATTCTGGGAGGTTCAGATTTGTTTTGATGGTAAATTGCTCTTTTGTAATAATCCTCTCTGAATGGATTTGTCGTATCATCAGCATATGCGTTTCGACATTCACGTTTAAAATGTCCTTTTTGTTTACATTTAAAGCAAGTGACCTTCGATTTATCAAACCCTAGCTTGGTTGAAGGTCCGCCAATAGAATGTCTACCGGTAATCTCCATGAATCTTTGCGCTCTCCTAACCGCACTCGCCATACACCACCTGATATCAATCAACTCCATCTCCTCAGGGTCGATCTGATCATAATCTTCCTTGGTGAGATTATTGTTTCCGATCTTTCCCGCTACGAGGCTTTCATAAGATTCTAAGATAGATGCTAAAAACACCATTTGCTGCTTTGCGGATTCTTCACTGAAATTTTGAGCATTCTTGAGATCCACAGCAATGTTACATTGAAACAGATTCTTTGGAACTGATTGACTTTGAGTAGTTGACGAAGAACCTCCATGATAACCACTGCTTGAACTTTCTTGATTTGACGTGTTAGAACTTTCTGCTGAGAAGGCTGTCTTTGGAGACACAGTCTTCGGGATCATACTTCCTCGATAATACAGCTCAACATTCTGCTGGTATGAGGAATGATTGAATTTGTTTGATTTCTTGATCTCGAGTTCATGACTTTCCAATCTTTCGATTAACAGATCAACTGTCAGATCCTCCGACTTTACTGTGTTCTTCAGCATCAAAGCAAAATACTGCCAGTCTTTCTCATCAGGCAGCGAGTCAAATAGTTTGTCAACCAATTCTTCTTGAGTGTACACGATTCCGTGTCTTGCAAGTTCCAGCTTCAAATGCCCGGACCTTTCAATCATTTTTTACACAGATTCGTTTTTCAAACATCCAAATAAATCAAATTCTTTTCTTAACAATTTCTTTTTGTTTTTAACAATCTCGGCACTACCCACACATTTTACTTTCAGTTTCTCCCATAGATCTTTCGAATTTATGTATTCAATCAATGATATTATGTCATCCCTCACGGACTGATGAAGTAACGCAATGCATTTTTGTTCGGCAACAAAACTTTCAACTTCATTATCCGCTATATTTTCATAATCCGTTCTTCCCATATCAAAACCATTCTTCATGTTCTTCCAACTGAGATATGCAAAAGCTTTTAGCCATTCTTAAAACCTTTTAGCCCATCTGTTGTATTCTTCAATCGCCATTAGCTTGGGCGGTTTGTTGTATGTTCCATATGCACTATCAACACTTAAGGAATCAACAATGGTTTTCTTTGCACTCGGTGGTGGAGTATTTTCATTTGTGTTATTTGATGTGTTGTCTCCATTGTTTCCAGAACTACTAGTGTAAGCAAAAACGTCACTAAACGGATTCATAAACTCATCCATCTTTCAAGTACCTGAAATAATCAACAAACACTTAGAAAAATTTTTGGATTTTTTGAAAACAATTTCAAACGAAATAAATCTCAAGCGAAACAACTCAAACGAAATGATCCTCAAGCGAAATAAACTTTCACACGAAATGCCTTTCAAACGAAATGCCAATTTGGTACGAAATAGTAGTCTTTCAAGCGAAATGACTATTTCGTGCGGAATAGTCAAACGAAATCACTCTCTTCAAACGAAATAGCAGTTTTGGTGTGAAATAGGGACTTTCGTACAAAATCAATGTGTATTTCGTATGAAATGAGGTCCAAAATTTGATTTCGTGCGAAATGACGTTCCAGATGTTGATTTCGTGCGAAATAAAGTTCTAGATGTTGGTTTCGTGCGAAATAGAGCTCCTCAAAGTTGATTCCGTGCGAAATAAGATATTGTTTTCATGCGGAATACAGCTGACGTCACTCAATCGGTCACCATTTTGTCCAATTGATCAGGTTTTTGGTCGATTTTAGGTCCAATTCTTTCAAGTAAATCGAAATGAAGTCTTAATGCATACCGGAAGGGGTGCAATGATAACGATTTCGGTAAAACACCCGGTTGATGGGTAAGGAATTAAACGCGTGCGTAGACTGAGAAACAGGAACGCGTATGGAAAGTCAAAAAGACTCGGGTTTTGGGTCATGACTAAAGGACGATAAGATACTGCAAATAGAGATTTTGATAAATTGCGTTCAACTATTTCAAAGCTGAACGGGTCGAACAAAGACTGACGTTTGACATTCATAAGTGATGAATTTTCACACGAACAAGTCAAACAAATTTAATAAAGGATGACACTTGCTAAAGTAAGTAAGCGCGAATCGAATAAATAAAAGTGCGAAATATTAATAAACCTATGTAAAGGAGTTATAGGCGTTAAAAACATTAAAATAAAAGAACCCGGGTAATGGGACGTAAAGAAGTATAGGTAAGAACCGGGTAACGGTAAGTGTAGGGCAAACCGACGTGTAATTGACGTTAGAAGTCAAGAAGTCGGAAAGATAATTCGAAAGAAAACAATGTAGCCTTAGACTACGGTCAAGGTCAAACGAAATCCAAAAAGTAAAGGTGAATAATTCTAAACATAAAAAAGGGGTGCCTTAACACCATATGCGTATATAAACGTATACACATTTGAATAAGGACGCGAATAAAAGATGATCTACGAGATCATCATAACCTACGGGATATTAATTAGTGTAACGGTCTACGGGGCCAAAATGACCCACGGGTCATGAATTGAAGCAAAGGGATCACAAGGGCCTCGCCTTAAAGAGGTGAAAGCTTAAGGAAATAGCCTACGAGGTTAAGTGAAGGAACCTATGGGTCAATAGAGTAAGGTGAGGGAACTTGTTACGATTCCCCGCGTAAAACGAGAACGGAAAACAATAAATTATGGGTTGTCAATTTCCTTGATATGAGTAATTGACATAGTTAAAGAGAAAAATGTTAAACTAAAATTCAGTTTTAGTAAGAAATAACGTTTTAACAAATATGAATACTATAAGGCGAATTCAGAAATAACAAATATCAAAGAGTATGGGTCTTAACATCGATAGGTGCGAGACGATACATTCGAAAAGAAGAAGTATGATAAAGAAACGTTGAATAAAACTTAAACGTGACGTGACACGCTCACGGACAAGAAAAGAAATATAGAAAATGATCACGTTGTAACGTGAGGTACGGGGTATGAAGTGACGGCGACTAATTAGTCTAGCAGGTAAAACTATTCAAAGTTAAGAAAGCATCATAACAAATACAAGCGCTTGTTAATATAACACAAGCGCGGGATAGGCCTATTAAAAGACTAACGAGACTAAGTGGTCAACTGACAACTCAGTCAATAAAGATAAAGGGTTATAAGCTGTAACGGCCCACGAGGCCTTACACATGAAAGACGTACGTGTCAGTATACATGAAAACTTTTGACCAAAGGAAACGGGAGCCTTGAAAATGAAACTAGGTTCGTTTGATTAAGCCAATGAACTACGTAAATAAGGTTTCGGGGACGAAACCTCTTTAAGGGGGGGTAGACTTGTAACACCCCAAAAACGGGTTTGGTAATCAAACCACGTTAATACTAAAAGACGGGTAAAGTACCGTTAGTGGTAAAATTAAGCCGGAAAATATTAGGATTTATATAACTAAATCTAATATTTAATAAAACAAGAAAAAGAATGCTTTTGGGAAATAAAGTTTATAGAAGGCCCGAGTTAACGGGACTCAAAATAAACTTAGTCATAGATTCCCCGAACCCACTAATTTAATTAGGAATGTTTAACCTAGTTAATAAGTGGGGAATATTGTTAGAAATAAGTAGGTTGTACCCTACTTAATTAACTAACCAAACTTGAGGGGCCAAAAGAGGAAGATTGAAACTTAATATTTATTAAAATTAAAAACACTACACACAAACTAGTGTGTGTGTGTGTGTGTGTGCGTGAAAGAGATCAGGGGAAACAAGGAGAAGCCAAAACCCTAACTCAAGCTAATTCACCAAATTGAAGGTCAAAACTAGCTAAATCAAATGCATGATCACTTACAAACGATCACCAAGTCAAGGGGATTGTGAGGTATGTCAAATTTTATAATTTGGTGATGTTTTGGAATCTATGATGAACACTCAAAATCAGAATTCGTGAATGAATGTTGAGTTTATGAGTGATATGTGATGAAATTCATGTTTAGAAATAAACCCTAGATGAAAACTTGATGAATTAGCACTAGAAACAAAGGATTTGATGATGACCCTTGTATGTGCTAAGTGGGTTTTGATTTAATAATGAAGATGATGATAACTTTGTGTTTAAAAACCATTATAACTTATAGTAGAAACAAGGTACTTGAACAAATTACATGATTGGGTATTTGTTCATACAAGATTGAGATGGGTTTTTATGATATGATGATGTTAGTGTCAAACTTGTGATTAGAATCATCATATTAGTTAGTAAAGACAAAGTACTTGAACAATTTAGGTGTTTGGGTACATAAATCATATTTACCATGAAATGGGTTTTTGAATAATAAGATGAAATGATGATAAATTCATGTTAAAAATGATATTTGATATCATCATGTGTTAAGAAAGATTAATGTTGTGTTAACTCAATGGATTATGGTTATAAAACTTGGTTAATAAAATGATTAAACCGGTAACATAAGAATGACGTTACCGGATAATTGACCAAGTGATTAAGCGAATAGTTGAGCTACTTCGTGAAATTATTTATGTTAACAGGCAGTTGACTTTAAAAAGTCAAACTGACCAACGATATGATCGAATGATAAATTCGACATAAGAGTCGTAGGATGGAATAGTCGTGAATGAGTATGACTAGTCTAACCATCTCACAACTTACAATGATAGTTTGATGCTTGGCAAGCTAGGTGAAAGCTTGGGAAGGAAGCGGGCCAAACGAAGCAAGAATGACAGAAAAGCATAGTCTGGATGCAAGGTAAGTACAACTTACACTCTTAGTACTAAATACCTATTGGTTTTATAGGTTACTAATAATATAAAGTCTTGTTTGAGTTACGATGTTCCGACACTACATGCGCGGTTCGGAACAAGAGACAATGGAAATGAACCATGTTTAATGGCTAAAATGAGCTAATACGATTATTTAATCAAGAAATGGGTTATAAGTAAAATGACCGTGCGGTATAAACCGGAGCGAGTCATGTAGATGAGATGGTATTAATTAACATCTCGCAAAGATAAACGGTCACTTAGACCAAACGGGTCGAACAGTGAATATATCACCATTTGAAAATATCGACTAATGAATATTGTCGAGTTGTGTGTTCACAGGAGTAAATACGGAAGGATAACTAGTATCGCTATTAAGAAGCGAGAATTAAAGCAAGGTATTAAAAACGGGTCAATATATATTGATCCGAGCCAGGTATGTATAATGATCCAACTCATCATGCAGAACTTGAGATTCTATAAGAGTTAGACAAGGTTAAAATATAGATATTCAGTTACCTTTTAGGTAAACCGAATAAATTGAGTTATGATTATGGTGTTTTAGAAGCACATGGGTTTACAAACAAGAATTATAGTTAAAAGGTCGGATTTTGAGTCAAACAAGTATTTAAAGGCCCTTGTAGTAAAAGAAGGATGAAAATTGACCAAATTGCCCTTGCAAGTTAATTCGAACGAACGACCCTTAAAGGTGGTTCGGAAACAAGTTTTTTGATTAAATAAATTCTTAGAATGAGTATAGGTAGTGAAAGATGTAAATTCTTGGGTCGAAAGACTTTATATATGTCTTTGCCGTAAAATGATAATCCGAGGGGTAAAACTCGGAACATATAGATATCCACATTAAATCCAACGCACATATAGTTGTGGTGGAAGATTACTTGATAAGAAATGTAGGAATAAGATGCTAGAAATGAATGAAAGCGATTTCAAGCTTTAAAGTGCTTAAATACCCTTAACGGGTAAAAATAAGCATACGAGCGAAAACGGGTTTAAATTGTGTAATAAACCTGTGATTAGAACCTAATATGGTAGATAACCTTAATTTGAAGAAGTGTATGTGATATAAAGATCAAACAAATATGTTTGTTTGATAAAATGCATAAACGGGTTAAAATTCGATGAAAAGGTAACGAGTCGAAGGCTTAGAAGTCTCAAAATTTATTATGTTGGATGTTGGATTTTAACTCCATATGATGGAGAATTAAATTACGGACGCGTAGGAAAAAGAATCGGGTAAAACAGATTAAAAACGAGAGAGTTATGCTCGTTTCCGTGAAATCGGGTCATGCTGGGATTATGCAGCAACTGTTTAAGCAACAATCTGGGAAAAAAGGGGCCTAGGCGTAGCGCGACGCCCCCTAATTCCGGAAAATTGTTAAATTTTGTTTGTTTGACCCATGTAACTTGTTTAAACTTATTATTTAACTATCAAAACTAACTTTTAAGTTGGTTTTGATCATAGGTGATCACCAAGAGTGCCCGGATGAAGATCAAGCGACGAGCAAGAACCGAACACTCGTTAAATGAAGCTTCCGCATCAAATCTTGATTTGTTTAGTTATAAATGAATTATGTAAACACTTATAAATATGTTTTTGAAATGTTGTAAACATGTGGGAATATTAGTATGAAAAGTTTTTGTAAAGTCACATTTTAGCATTAAAATGTGTATTTTATTATTAAAATCTTGATTAATTAAGTCGAGCGTTACACACTGTGAGTAGTAACATGACCACAAGTCGGGTCGACAGTACCGTGGGTGGTAATTAAAGTAAGAATTGGAAACAAATGTAATTGCGAGATCGCCCTCAATGCTGTAAAATGATAAAACCTGTCTTGATTAAACTGGGATTCACTCACCAGTATTTCACACTGACAAAATGTTTTTAAACACGTTTTAGGTAACAAAATATTAATGCCAAAATAGAAGCCAGCAGGAGAGCACTGAAGGCTTGGAAAAATGTGGCTATAAAAGTTACCTAATAAAGAAAGATGTTTTATTCAATAAAGTAGGGTTGATCCCTATAAACATGATGTAATGAAAACTTGGAATCTTCCACGTGTTTACTATTATGAAAATATGGTGTTTTACTCTGATAAAATATTTCCTAACTACGGTCCTGGTGTAAATTCCGCTGCCAAATAATGATAAAAACCGATACCACCATCTCTGAGTAGGCCGCGGCCGTCGGCCTCCCGAGGCAGGGGTCGGGGTTGCGACAAAAACATAAGTTGTTTAAGTTTTCAACCAACACAAGTATTAAGTTTAAGTTACAAACCATCATCAGATTCAAAGTTCCACAAAAGGACTTGTTTAACAAAAGACTAGTTTCACGAGGCTTTGCATCCTATATCTCATCGAGGATGAGATATACGAATCAAACCCTCCAAAAGTGGATGACATCTAGACTTGAAATTCACTGCTTGAAAACAACACCAGCGCCAAAGATCCATCTAGTTTCCTGAAATACATGTAAGTTTGAAAACAATCAACAAAAGTTGAGTGAGTTCATGCGTTTTGTATGAGTTCCAAATAAACTTGTAAACATTTGAGAGATTCTTTTGATAATAGGTATGTAAAGCGTCTATGAACAAATCATTAATGTTTTGCAAGGACATTAATATGTGTGGTGACGTAGGAAGCACTCAAACCTAGCGGATTTCCTCTGGTCCATCGGCTGAAACAACAAAAGCACTACATGGGCCACACAAGGACCCAAGAGTGGGGCTCGCTACACCCGATAGATCTACCACTTCTGCCCCTCGGTCTAAACAAGATTAATGGCACTTAAGAAAGATACTACTCATCCACATGATCTAACAGTTCATTCCCTAGCTAAACCATACCATTGAGACATGCATTTCACCCCGAGAGTTATAAATCTGAAAACAATTAAGAGAAAAGGGGAACATGAACTCACAAGCTTGCGTCCGTAACCGTGTGTACTCAAAGTTGATTTCCTCTGGTCGTGTCGCTACCTACAAACGTGCTAAGTTTTATTAGACACCTTGGTCTTGTAACGACTCTTAGTCTTAATTATTTATTAGGACTTGTTTTGGAATTTGTGTTTACTTTGAGTTGCTCTTTCGGTGTATGATGTATATATAATTTTCATAATTATATATAATTCCTAATTTAACAAATTAGTTAAAATAATTATATTTTAACTTATATTATTTGCATGCATTTATTTAAGGGTTTTGTTAAAAATAATATATTTTTAAATCGTTGTGATACATTGTTTCCATATGCGTGTGTTTGAAGTTTTCGTAACCAAAATACCGATTATTGAGTATTATACATTTGTAGGTTTTTCCCAAGTATAGGTATACTTGTATTATGAGTAAATTGATTATTTCTCTTTGAATTATTGATGCGTGTCGAGTGCGATATGTTTTTATGTATATTTTAAGCCATTTTTAACACTTTAGTCAAGTTTTAAATTTATAAAACACGATATTTTACTAACACTAAACACACATATGGGCAAGTGCACCCATCGTGAGCGTAGTATAGCGTTGGTAAGATACCGAGGTCGTCCAAGGACATAAGTGCTTTTAGTACCGGTTTATCCTCGACGTCTAATCAAATCAAAAATTTAGAAAAAAAGTTTTAAACATGAAAATAAAAACTAAAAATGCTGAAAATAAAAATAAAATAAAACAGATAGACAATATGAATCACTTGGATCCGACTCGCCTTTAGTGTAACCTTTGATGATTTTCGCACTTTTACACTTTTTAAGAGATTATCTTAGTTATAGTAGTAGGCCCCTCTTTTGAAGGTGACGTTACCCTCAACCCAGTAGTTTGAGTCAGCAAGGATACAATCCTAAAGGGTTGGATTATTGAAAGATAATTAATTAAGTTATTAATGCGTAATGTGGTAGGCCCCTCTTTTGAAGATGACGTTACCCTGGGCTAAGTGGTTTGAGTCAGCAGGGATACAATCCCAAGTAGCCGGGTTAATGTATTAATAGTAGTTTACATATGAGGGGATCAAGCCATTCGCACCCCCGACATCCAATACCAGTGGGTATTGAAGGAGGTCTTAGTAAGCTTGACCCAGGTCTTTGCAGGATCTATACACTGAACAAGGCAAGAACCTTACCAAACCATTCCCTTAACCCCCGACCAGATAGCCAACATATCTCTATATAGACCGTAGAGATATGAGTTGTGTAAATCTTTTATTTTATATAGACAGTAAAATAATGCCAAGACACCACGGACAAATGATAAGGAAGTTTCACCTTCAACATAAGAAACTAGTTATTAAAGTCATTAATACAAAACCAAATAAAAAGTGCGAAAAGATTGAAAAACAAAAGTATTACACTAAATGCTTGTCTTCACCAAGTGATGTAAGAGACTTAGGCAAACATGGCCTTTGATTGTCAAGAACTCTTACTATCAATCTTGGATCCCGAGACTACTACACACACTCTAAGATGGATGGTGGATGATGGTGGTGGATGTGGGTTGTGATGGTGGTGGAGTGTGGATTAAGTGGGAGAGAGGTGGTTTGCCAATGGATGCCTTTGAAGTGAACCAAGCACCCCTATTTATAGCCTACACAGAAGCCCGGACACGGCCCCGTGTCCATTGGGCACGGCCCCGTGTCCATCCACTTTCTCTTTCTTCATTAATTGCAATTTGTCTGCATTAGCTCCACACGCCCCTGTGTCCGCTGGGCA
This sequence comes from Helianthus tuberosus, assembly GCA_030545235.1. NCBI lineage: Eukaryota > Viridiplantae > Streptophyta > Magnoliopsida > Asterales > Asteraceae > Helianthus > Helianthus tuberosus. Next base: position 139,946,939 of record CM060448.1, on the reverse strand, counting down.
CAGCCCCGTGTGCAGAAGCGTATCTGTACTATCAAGATTTGCTTGGATTATGCGAATCTTAGCGTTGACCATGGCCGTGTTGAGCTGGGCACGCCCCCGTGTCGGGAATAGAAGCTTCTATAGCTTTATCTTTTCTGCAGACACCTGAACACGCCCCCGTGTCCGCTGGGCACAGGGCCGTGTGCAGCCTTCTGTTTACTTGCTTTTGCTTGGGAAGATGCTGTCGAGGGGCCGGGCATGCCACGTTTATTCCTTTTCTTGTGATTACGTTAGATTTTGCTGCATTTTTCCTTCTTTTGTTCATTTACGCTCTTTTAAATCCTGAAAATACAAAAGGAAGACAAAAGCACACTTTTTCCAACATTAGTACTAAAAAAAGGGTAGTTTTATGCCTCATTTGATGTAATTTATATGTTGCATTTTACACACATCAATTCTCATATTTATGTATAATACTTGTATAAGGGTATTTTACCAAGTGTTACTAGTATATGTTGACATGTATTTGTACGTATAGGAATACGTATTTTCTTGTATTTATTAAGTATTTCATACTTAGTATATGTTAAATTTTCCGGAATATTATTCTTGCATGACTTATAATTATAAACCTTGTGTTCTTAAAATAGACATTTTAAGATATGTTTATAGAAACATTTATATCATTGGCTTGGTGAACATAAGTATTCACATGTGTCTTAAAAATAATTTATTTTTAAGATCAAGTCTATAAAATATATATATTTTTAGTTTCCACCAAAATAATATATTTTTATGTTGTTTATGAAAATAAATATTTTCATACACTAAAAATAATATACTTTTAGGTTTGACAAAATGTGATATATTATTGGTAAAAATATATATTTTGTCACTTGTTCGGTTTTCAGAAAATATGTCTTTCACCAAGCCTTGATACATACTTTTAATCCGGAATATCTATATAATTGTCCGATAAGTCCAATTGTCCAAAAGTCCATTATTTGTGTCCAAGATGTATATTTTTGTATTCTTGTAATTCTTGTAATTTTTAAATTACAATTTTTGGTGTTTGAGTGGTATATTATTTCAAGTTCCTAATTTTAGTATAACTAATACAAATAATATACATATAGCACATAATTTTTGTGAGCTCTAAATATATATTTTCCTAAATATATATTTAGTCATTTCTATTTTTTTTTTTTTTGAAAATCAACCTCCATTACTTGTAATTTTTATACCAAAAATTATGGAAATTTCTATATTTAAAACCATTATCCAAGATTATTTGTAACACTTGTTAAAAAAATATTTTTCTAAGTGTTTAAATTTTACAAAAAAATTTGCCATAGTTTCCTTTGTAAAATGGAGGTTTCCATGCTTTTAAGCATATCATTTTCTTTTCAAAATCATCAACAATTCATCCATCACAAATTACATCCTAACATATGCATGGAAATGCATTTTTCATGAAGATGTGAACTTGAAAGTTTTATAAAAATTTGTAGTCTTTTAACATGGTGTTTAACAAGTTCCATAAACCTCAAAAACATGGTTTATTTTCCATATAAACCATTTTTTTAGAAGTTTCATCTTTACAACTTGTAAACCATTTTTGTAAAAATTCATCTTCTTTAACTTTTCATGTTCTAAATACTCCAAATGTTTCATTTTCACATATGAAATAAGTTCACTTATTTTCAAAAACCAAATCCATGTTTAACATGAAGTAACCTTTGTTCATTGAAGCTTTAATCATTCAAATCTTTCATTTTTCATGATCTACACTTTGTAAGAACCAATTTCCACACTAAATCATGCTTACTTTTCAAGTTCAAACTTCACATATTACATTCAATTCTTGGCTAGAACTGCCAGAATTCTGTGACTATGTTGACTTCCTTTGTAGGTCTTTCGTGTTCTCAGGTCCTACAGATGTTGCAATTTCGGTGAAGCTAAAGTGGTTGAAAAACCGAATAAAAGACTGGGTAGCCAGTGAAAAATTGAGAAGTTTGGGGACTTATGAGGCGACTGATTAAAAACCCTCTGGGAGGCTTATTATTGTTTTCGGGGGGGGGGGGGGGGGGTGCCATACAAATATCAGACGCACGAAGTCGACATCAGAGGCGACCAGAACATAGGTGGACGGAAATCAGCAAGTTTTGGACGAGACTTGGACATCTCAGAAGCTGACCAGAGTCTGTTCGTAGATTGTGAAGGCTGAGAATCATCGGGTACGAGTTCGGGAGCATTCGGAGTGAAGCATTAGGGTTTAATCTTCCCGTCTTTTTCTCGTTTCATTTAATTCCAACTTGTTTCATGATGAATTCTGTTATGTTCATGATTATTATGATGTTTGAAACAATGATTATCGGCTAAATCTTTGTAATTGCCTAGACTATGATGAATGGATTTGAATAAAGTTTGAACCTTTTTAGTTAATTGCATGTGTTTATTGATTAATTGTGTTTTGTAAGAGGTCTGGTTTATTAATTTGGTGTGTATGCGTACTTTAATTTGGTTAATTATTATCAATTGCTTCATGTGAATCTAGGTGGTTGTCTGCTACGGAATAGGTTCATGCTAGATCTTTGACCTTGTGTCTTTGACCTTTAGGGTGAATTGGCCAATAAACCTTAAAAGTAATAGTTAATAATTTGCTAGATTTCAGTATTCTACTAGTCCTAATAGCTGGAAGGTGCAGGGCTATTGGTAGGTCTTACCCGGCGAATTGCTTTAGACAGTCTTTGGAAAAAGTCGTGCCTTAGTTGCCCCGTCGGTTTATTAGTCTATCAAGTCAAGTTAAGAAACTCAAACTACCCTAGATCTATAATTAGAAAAGAGTAGGTCAATATTAGGGTACTTACACAATAATTAGATAACCGGAAGGAAGTCTAATAACCGGTAGGATTAACGGCCTAGGTAGTGCCATAAGTTTCACGTCGAGAAGGGTTGAGGGGCTTAGTTGGTGTCTTAATAGGTTTAGTATCACAAGATCCTAGTTCAATAAAACATGCAGTTAACTTAATTGGTAAATTCTTAAAATAAATCCAAGACTCTAGTCTAGGTGGTCTTCTTCATCATATAAGAACAGTCTTCACATTAGTTCGTATTAGCATAGTTCTAGTTTAATAATTAGTTTATTAAATTTCCTTGAATTTTCAGTAACCCCCCCCCCCCCCCCAAACAACAAAACAGTTGAGTACAGTTAGGTTAGAGTCAGTCTAGTCAGAGTCTAGTTAACGTAGTCAGTAGAGTCTCGTGGGTTCGATACTCGGACTTACTTAGGCTATACTACATTGACCGGTACACTTGCCGGTTGTGTGGTCTAGGTTTAGAGAGTCTTAGTTATAAATTTAAAACTTAAAGAGTCTAGGTTAGGGTTTAATTTAGTTAATTTATTTAGACCACTTTTAGCACATCAAGTTTTTGGAAAAAAAAAAAGAAAAAAAAAGTAAAATAAAAAAAGAAAAAATACACTTTACACGGGACAAATATGCGTATTTTACCACACATTAAATTAAAAATCTAAAAAATTGAAAAAAAAATAGAAAATGTCTCTTGTTTAAGATGTTTGCAAAATAATGGAAAATGATAAAAAAAAAAAAAATAGGATTGCTTGGTTTTCAAAATATTATATATATGAGATAAAAAAAAACCAAAGACGTATTTTTCGGGATGTACTAGTAGGCCCAGCCGGTTTAGAAGGTTCCCTAGATTGTTTAAGAATATTTTAAATATTTAATAATTAAGTCTTGTGGGTTCTCATCTTAGGGGATATAGAAAAACTGAAACTGTTGATGGTATAAAAGGAGCCATTATAAGTGAATAACCTATAACTATTTTAAATTAAATTGGCACACCTTATCCTTTTTATGAGAATAAATCTGTATTCTTGTGGTGACTTTAAATTTTTTTTTATCATCCATCACTATGAGCTATTATAATAATATAAACTGAAGCCTATGGTATTAACCACTATGATGGTGACTCGGGTGGGGTATACCCGCTAGGTGTAAGTTAAAAAAAAATGTGAGACTTATGGTGTTTCCCACTGGGATAGCGACTTGGTGATAATGCCCTCTGAGTTGATCATGAAAAAAATGTTAAAGCTCATCATCATCATCCATCATTCCATTAAAATTTTAATTTAAAAATACATAAGGGTTATTTATATAAGATGGTAGATTTTTAATCTTTTCCTTATAAGCCTGAGATGGGAGTAGGTGGATCTTTGGACCTTGAGTGTGAGACCCTTTAGATGAAATCACTTGAACCTAATAATTACATGAAAGGGGCCTGATGAGTCGGTGGTTGGGTTTAAGCGGAAAATTATACCGGTAATCGTGGTTAAACGTTTGGAGTCTTTTAAATAAGTAACTTAAAGTTTTTGAAGCCAGTGATCCTGATTCTGATTCCGTTTGCATAAGTCTTTTTCAGGGATGAAAAAAGGTTAAGTGTGGGGATATTTGATGTGTGGTAAAATACACATATTTGTCCCGTGTAAAGTGTATAATTTTTGTATAGTTTTGTAATTATTTAGTTTCATTTTTATTAGGATTTATTATTTTATATTATTACAGGTCTCGATATAAAAATGGAGCTTAAACGAGTAAAACGATTAAATTATTTGTAATAAAAAAAAGTAAATGTTATAAATACAGATATATTGCCATCTTAATTATCCTCTTAATTCTCATCGTAATTCTCCTCCTAAGTTATTAAGTTTTAGTTACATGTTGACTACATCAGTTACATTTTGACTACATCATTTGTATATATATGTGGTTGATAAATGAATGAAAGACACTTCTCATATTTCTCTCATTTTCATATCACGTTATCAGCACCCTGCTCTAACTCATTCTGCTTGTTGACGATTTCTCTTGTTTTGGTTGCTTCTACAGCGGTGTTCTACTATCACTATTAGCTCTCACCTCTATTTTGGAATTCTACTTCCACCACATATTCATCAATCCAGGTAATATTCATTAACGTCTCATGCATTTATTTGGTAGATATATAATCTTTTACTCACTTGAATCACACACATCAACAATTTTTTTTGTGATTCAGTGTTAATTTATTGCCATAAAAAAATGAGATAGATGGATAACACACACAAAATAGGGTGTGTGGTATTTTATATATGGATTCTTAAAAATAAATAAATAAAATAAAAATAGATCTGTTTTTCTAAGAACAAACAAGAATGATGAAGAAGATGCAATTTTGGTTTATCGTAAAGAGTATAAATTTTTTTTTTGTGATTCAGTCTTGCAAAATATTGTTCAAAGTAATATGAAATATAATCGTTTGTCTGTGAGTAGGATTTTGAAATCGACAATCAACATTTTCTTTCTCGTAGTTTATTAGATCGTAAAGATACTTTTAGATCTAGACCTTGCCTTAGTACTGTAACTACGAAACACGAATTAGTTTGACAATCACTGCCGTCATGTATTACCGATTAAATCTGAGTGTGTGATGAAGATCTCAATTTCTTTTTGGTTGCTGCGGGAGTATGTGATGAAGATCTCACGTTGTGACTAGCATCATCGTCGACCGCCCTTGTGACTAGCATCATCGTCATAAGTTATGGTCTGCACATGTTATCGTTTCTTCTTCTTCGTTTCGTAACCGACCGAGAGAGTTGGCACAAAAACCTTCAAACCTATAATTACTTCTTAATGACCACAAGGGAATGGAAGGACAAACGTTTCGAAAAAAAAAATTGAATCTTCATTATGTCAATTAAATCTCAACCATTATTGCAATCAACTCAAACAAAAATATCATCATGTAATTTCATCAGCCAATTTTCATACCACATGAATTTTTTTTCCACAAAGCTACACACAACACATTCCACTGTTTTATTCCGATCCGTCGCCGCCGGTGTTCACGAGTTTCGTCGAAAGCTCCGGCGTCGGCTTCATGTTCCGACAACTTGTTTCTTCCGCTGGTGTATTCGAGAGCCGAGAGAAAAAAAAGTGGTCCTTGCCGTAGTTGTTGATGAGATTGGTCGAAACATTGGTCGCGACTTCTCGTCGTGCTTCAGTGTCTCCGGCGAGCTCGGTTTCCTCCGGCGAGGAACTTGTAGCTCCGGCAAGCTGTAGGTGATCCAAAATGATGTTGTGAGTATGTGAGGGGTATCGAACAGGCTTGTATGTGTGTAAAACCGTGGTGAAGAGTTCGGTTTATATAGCCTCTCATGACCCGTAAGTATGGAAACGAATTGTGATAGCTCTGTATTTGTATGATAAGGAGTTTAGGTTCATGATGGATGTGAAAAAGGAAGGAACGCGGATGAACCAATCTCAGTTAATTAGGGAATTGAAGAAAAATGGAAATGTCAACCAAGGTTGTCGAGCTGTTCAATTGGGCGGCAAAAAAAAAAGAAAAAAAAGGAAGTTTCAAATTGTTACAAAAAAGGCCCCTTTAGTTTGAAGGGTTAATAATTTAGTTTTCTTTTCCTTTCTTTTATAAAAACATACTTTTTAACAAAGTATTACACACCATAACATAACACGTGGAAACCAATTTTTCCCAAATTCAACATTTATTATCATTATACTATATATATATATATTATATGTATATATTAATTAAATTAAATAACTTGTCAGTCTCCTATGTCATAACATTAGGCTAGTTTTTGTTTGTTCAATATTAATTTATTTTATTATTTCCAGAGGAAATATTTTTACAAGCTCCAATAAAGCTATCATTAGTGATGAATGTCTCGTAGATAGTGGTACTACTAACACTATTCTCAAACATAAAAAATTTTTTCTCTGACTTGTCTCCTGCAGAGACACTTGTTGGTACTATTTCTGGTGTATGTGATCTTATAGAAGGCTCTGGAAGAGCAAGCATCATATTACCATCGGGTACTAAACTAATTATAAATGATGCATTATACTCTAGTAAATCAAGGCGAAATTTACTTAGTTTTAAAAGTATTCGACAAAATGGTTACCACCTCAAAACAACATCCGAAAATAATATTGAATACTTACAAATTATTTCAAATGAAAATGGTAAAGATACCATTATAGAAAAGCTAAAAGCTTTATCCTCTGGATTATATTGTACAAATATTACTCCTATTGAAGCATACATGGTGGTGAGTAACCATATGTTACTAGATAAAGACACATTCACAATATAGCATGACCGACTAGGTCACCCAGGTAACATAATGATGAGGCGAATAATTAAAAACGCAAATGGGCACCCTCTTAAGAATTTAAAAGTCTTACAATCAAAAGATTTACATGTGCGGCATGCTCTCTAGGCAAACTCATTACTCGGCCCTCACCAACTAAATTGACACAAGAAAACCCCTCATTTTTTGAAAGAATCCAAGGGGATATATGTGGGGCCTATACATCCTCCTTGTGGTCCATTTCGTTATTTCTTAGTACTAATTGATGCCTCATCGCGATGGTCACACGTGAGTCTTTTAGCTACCCGAAATGTAGCGTTTGCTCGACTATTAGCGCAAATCATATAGTTGAGAGCTCATTTCCCCGAAAATCCAATTAAAACCATACGAGTGGATAATGCAGGAGAATTCACATCCCAAGCTTTTAACGATTATTGTATGTCGATTGGGATAAAGGTTGAACATCCAGTAGCTCATGTTCATACACAAAATGGTTTAGCTGAATCATTAATTAAACGATTACAAATAATCGCTAGACCCCTCCTGATGAGATGCAAATTGCCATCTTCTGCATGGGGACATGCTATTCTACATGCTGCTGCACTAATCCGATTAAGACCAACTGCCGATCATGAATACTCCCCATTACAACTGGTCTCCGGAAGAGAACCAAATTTGTCCCACCTCAAAATATTTGGTTGTGCGGTATATGTACAGATATCGCCACCACAACGTACCATTATGGGGACCACAAAGAAGACTGGGCATTTACATCGGTTTTAACTCCTCGTCTATTATTAAATATTTAGAACCATTAACGGGTGACATGTTTACAGCACGCTTTGCTGACTGTCAGTTTAATGAGACAGTATTCCCAGTCTTAGGGGGAGATAAGACTAAAGAAAGACTGGTAACACAAGACTTAACATGGAATGCATCATCATTATCGAATCTCGACCCACGAAGTGGTCAATGTGAATCTGAAGTCCAAAAGATTATACATTTGCAAAGAATCGCAAATGAATTACCAGATGCATTCACAGACACAAATAGGGTGACAAAGTCACATATACCAGCATCAAATGCACCTGCTCGAATTGAAGCAATCCCAGAAGCGATTACCATATAAAGAAAACGTGGGAGACCAATAGGTTCCAAAGATAAGAACCCATGTAAGCGAAAAGAGCAGAATAAATCAGTTGGTGAAAATTTAGTAAATGAAACTCTAGAAGAGGTAAATGTCCCAGAAGAGACAAATATAATTCCAGAGGAAAATGAAAATCCAGAAGACACACTGGTACCATACGAAAACGAGATCTCTATCAATTATGTACAAAATAGTACAATATGGAACCGAAATGAAACACGTGTTAATGATATATTTGCATATGCTATAGCAACGAATGTAATCAATGAAAATGATTATGTACCCAAAACTCTAGAAGAGTGCATGCACAGAGTTGATTGGCCAAAATGGCAAGAGGCCATAAAGGCTGAGTTAGGTTCGCTTGAAAAGCGAAATGTTTTCGGACCTGCAGTCCGAACACCCATAGACGTCAAACCAGTAGGTTATAAATGGGTGTTTGCTATAAAAAGAAATGAAAAGAATGAGATTGTACGATACAAGGCACGTCTTGTAGCACAAGGGTTTTCCCAAATCCCAGGAGTTGATTATGAGGAAACGTATTCCCCTGTAGTGGATGCGATAACCCTAATTGGCCTTGCAATCTCAGAAGGACTTCAAATGAGACTTATGGATGTCGTCACCGCATACTTGTATGGGACACTAGAAAATGACATCTACATGAAAATCCCTAAAGGATTAAAAATGCCCGAAGCATTAAAATTAATACCTCGAGACATGTGTGCTATAAAGCTAAAAAGATCTTTATATGGTCTTAAACAATCTAGCCGTATGTGGTACAATCGGCTTAGTGAATATCTCGAAAAAGAAGGATACAAGTCTGATGTAATCAGTCCATGTGATTTTATAAAAAGATCATTCTCAAAATTCACTATAGTAGCAGTCTACGTTGATGATATACACATCATTGGAGCTCCTGAAGATATAGGAAAAACTGCTAATATATTAAAGAGAGACTTTGAGATGAAAGACCTTGGCACAACAAAATTATGTCTCGGCCTGCAGTTTGAGCATTTACGAAACGGAACATTCGTCCATCAGTCAAACTACATCCAGAAGATGTTAGTACGTTTTAATATGGACAAAGCTCATCCATTTAGCATACCTATGGTTGTCCGACCGCTAGATCCTCAAAAGGATCCTTACCGCCCTCAAGAAGAAGGCGAAGAAGTACTTGGTCCAGAAGTACCCTACTTAAGTGCGATCGGTGCCCTTATGTATCTTGCAAATAACACGAGACCCGATATTGCATTCTCGGTACATGTACTAGCAAGATATAGTTCAAACCCAACACATAGACACTGGAATGGAATAAAACACATATTCCGATATATTTGCAGGACACAAGACTTAGGTCTTTTCTACCAGAAAGATCAAAAGTCCCAGCTTGTTGGGTATGCGGATGCTGGATATCTATCAGATCCACATAAAGCAAAATCTCAAACAGGTTATGTATTCACATATGGTGACACAGCAATTTCTTGGAAGTCAACTAAGCAAACACTTACAGCAACGTCATCAAATCATGCCGAACTAATTGCACTATATGAAGCTGGTCGAGAATGCGTGTGGTTGAGATCAATGATTACTCACATACAAGAAGCATGTGGATTAGAACAGATCAAGAAGGAGCCGACGATTATTTATGAAGACAATGCTGCTTGCATAGCTCAGATAAAAGAAGGTTACATCAAGGGTGATCGAACAAAGCACATTTCACCAAAATTCTTCTCAAGATATGACTTGCAGAAAGAAGGGGAAATTGATGTTTGCCAAATCAAGTCAAGTGAAAATTTAGCTGACCTATTTACGAAATATTTACCAAGAAACAGTTTCGAGCAACTATCACACAAGATCGGTCTCCGTAGATTGAAAGATGTTTGTTGAATTCAAGGGGAGAATTATACACACTGTACTCTTTTTCCCTTAACTAAGTTTTGTCCCATTGGGTTTTCTTAGTAAGGTTTTTAATGAGGCAGTACAACTGATCCAGTAGTATCAGTTTATTATATAGGTCCTGAAGTATCTATTTAATATCATCCTGAAGTATGTTATTAACTGTGCATAATAAATAATAATAATATATATCTGAGGGGGAGTGTTATAAATACAGATATATTGCCATCTTAATTATCCTCTTAATTCTCATCGTAATTCTCCTCCTAAGTTATTAAGTTTTAGTTACATGTTGACTACATCAGTTACATTTTGACTACATCATTTGTATATATATGTGGTTGATAAATGAATGAAAGACACTTCTCATATTTCTCTCATTTTCATATCAGTAAACACGAAGACCTTATAGTTTGAAAAACTAAGTATACATTTGAAAAATAAATTGAATTAATATTTGTGAAGATGTAAACAAGTTTACGTGAGTTATAGTAAAGTGAATATTAAATTATTTAATGAGCTTTAAATGTTGTTAATATTTCTTTACTATAACTCACGTAAATGTTGTTAAATTATTTAATGAGCTTTAAATGATCGGATTTGGGTGATTCCTGTTCGATCGGATGACCTGGGCCTGATGGGGTTTCCGTTGTTTAACACGTGGTCATACCATCTCGATCGAACCGCAAATTTTTCAAAACTTAACGAATTTCAAAACGAACCAGTCACCCGAACGGATTGCCGTCCGATCGAACGATGATTCGATCGAACGACCTGAAAGGTAGAGATACTTCTTCAACTTTGAAATGCTACAACGAAAACTTCAAAGCCATCATACACAAACACATCCATCCCAAACGAGTGTCAATCCGACCGAATGGCCATCCGTTCGGATTGCCATCCGACCGAATGACCACTCGTCACTTGCTTCACTTTCATCGTTTTACACGCCACCCATCGCTTACGCTATCGTTCTGATCAGGCTAATCACTCTAGCGCTCCCTTCAATCCATTAACTACCATCACGATGAGTATACTCTATCCCTTTTTGCTTTACGCACTTTTGGGTGTTACATACGTTACTTATATTCAAACCACATCAACACACAAAGCAACACTTTGAACGCTAACCGCTATTGCATGTTATACGTGACTCGATGAATGCCTGTTTGTTATGTTTACACATTGATTGCTATTGATGTGTTAAAAATGCAACATATAAATTTCATCAATTGTGGCATAAACTAACCTTTTTTTAGTACTAATGTTGGAAAAAGTGTGCTTTTGTCTTCCTTTTGTATTTTCAGGATCAAATGAGCCCAAATTAACAAAAGAAGAAAAAAGACATCAAAATCTAACATAAATACAAGAAAAGGAACAAGACGTGACATGCCCGACCCCAAGACAGCATCTTCCCAAGCAAAACAAGACAACAGAAGACTGAACACGCCCCGTGCTCAGCCAGCACGGGGGCGTGCCCAAGTGTCAGCAGAAAAGACAAAGTGGTAGAAGCTTCTATTGCCCACCACGGGGCCGTGCTCAGCGGACACGGGGCCGTGGTCAACTATAAAATTCGCACAATCTAGCAAATCTTCATAGTACAAAGATTCCTCTGCACCACGGGGTCGTGCTCAGCGGACACGGGGGCGTGGCCAACTAAAAAGACAAAACTGCATTAAATGAAGAAAGAGAAGGATGTGGACACGGGGCCGTGCCCACTGGACACGGGGTCGTGCCCGAGCTTCTGTTCAGCCTATAAATAGAAGTGCTTGGCTCAAGCTCAAACCATCCCTTGGCACACCACCTATCTCACACTTCACCCACCACCCACCACCACCATAACACCATCATCCACCACCATCATCCATTGTCCATCGTAGAGTGTGTGAGTCGTCTCGGGATCCAAGATTGATCGTAAGAGTTCTTGACAATCAAGGCCATGTTTGCCTAAGTCTCTTACATCACTTGGTGAAGACAAAGTGTCTAGTGTAATACTTTTTATTTCTAATCTTTTCGCACTTTTTACTTGGTTTTGTATTAATGACTTTAATAACTAGTTGCTTATGTTGAAGGTGATCTTTCCTTATCGTTTGTCCGTGGTGTCTTGGCATTATTTTACTGTCTATATAAAATAAAAGATTTTCACCATTCATATCTCCACGGTCTATATGGAGGTATGTTGGCTACCTGGTCGGGGGTTAAGGGAACGGTTTGGTAAAGGTCTTGCCATTGTTCAGTGTTTAGAGGTCATGCAATGGACCTGGGTCAAATTTAGTAGGACCTCCTTCAATACTTAACGGTATTGGATGGCGGGGGTCCAAACTCTTTGATCCCCTCATAAGTTAACTACTATTAATACTATAACCCGGCTATTTAGGACTGTATCCCTGCTGACTCAGACTACTTAGTCGAGGGTAACGTCACCTCCAAAAGAGGGGCCTACCATAATTTGCATTAATAACTTAATTAATTATCTTCCAATAATCCACCCTTTTAGGATTGTATCCTTGCTGACTCAAACTACTGGGGTGAGGGTAACGTCACCTTCAAAAGAGGGGCCTACTACAATAACTAAGATAATCTCTTAAAATAGTGCAAAAGTGCGGAAATAATCAAAGGTTACACTAGATACGAGTCGGAACCAAGTGATTCATCTTGTCTATCTGTTTTTCTTTTATTTTTATTTTTCAGCATTTTAGTTAGTTTTTATTTTTCTTAGTTAAAACATTTTTCTAAACTTTTTAATTTGATTAGACGTTGAGGATAAACCGGTACTAAAAGCTCTTGTGTCCTTGGACGACCTCGGTATCTTACCAACACTATACTACGCTCACGATGGGTGTACTTGCCCATATGTGTGTTTAGTGTTAGTTAAATATCGTGTTTTATAAATTTAAAACTTGGTTAAAAATAAGTGTTAAAGGGGCTTAAAATATACACCTAATATATATATAACACTTCACACGCATCAAGTTTTTGGCGCCGTTGCCGGGGACACAAGGATTTTAAGAAAGTTAGGAATCAACGGCCTAATCGTTTTTCTTATTTTTCATTTTTTTTTAGGATTTTTCTTAGTTTTTCTGTTTCTGCAGAGCTCAGCACGGGCCGTGCCTGGTCGGACACGGGTCGTGCCCAGCATCCTTACTGGCAGTTTTTATTTTCCGAGTTACAGAGAGCTGAGCACGGGGTCGTGTCGGTGCAACACGGGGCCGTGTCCAACTCCCAGTAACAGGGATCCGGAAAACAATTACTGTACCTCTGACCACGGGTCGTGTTCACTGAGCACGGGGCCGTGGCGAACCTTCTGACCAACGTTCTTTTGTGTTTTTATTGCAGGACTTGGAACCCAGGTGCCGCATTTGAACCTCCTACGTAGTGCATGAGCTCCAGTTCAAGTAAAGACATAAAAGAACCTCTAGAAGAACCCGAACGCTTTCTCAGAAAAAGACTTAAAGCTAAAAATCAAGAGAAAGTTTCGGGGGACCCACTTCCTATGGCGGACCAACGTACTCTCATGGATTACCTACGGCCCACCGTAGGTAATCTCGGCGCCGCTATCAATGCACCGAATGTCGAAGCCAACAACTTCGAACTTCGGCCGCATTTGATACAAATGCTTTAAAACTCCGCAACCTTCCATGGGCTTGCGGACGAGGATCCCCATCTACATATTACTAATTTCTTGGAAATATGTGATACTTTTCGGATCAATGGAGCATCAAATGACGCCATTCGCCTTAGGATGTTTCCATTTTCACTAAAAGACCGAGCTAAGGCTTGGCTTAACACCCTCCCAGTTGGCTCGGTAAACACCTGGGATGAACTAGCCCAAAAGTTTCTATATAAGTATTTCCCTCCTGCTAAAACGGCTAAATTAATGACTGAAATTAATACATACTCACAAGAGGATGGGGAATCCTTATATGAAACTTGGGAAAGGTTCAAGGAGCTACTAAGAAAGTGTCCTCATCACGGTCTAGCGGTGTGGCAACAAGTATCCACTTTCTACAATGGGTTGTTGCCACACACAAGACAAACACTTGATTCTAGCTCCGGGGGACTCTTAGGTAATCGTCGCCCAAATGAAATATATAATCAAATTGAGGAAATTGCTCAAACCAATTTTCAATGGCACACTCCCCGAGGTAATAAATCTATTGCCCCGGGCCCCCATAAGGTTGATGAAAGCACCTCTTTACAAGCCCAAATCGAGGCCCTCTCTTCGAAAATCAAAAAGCTAGAAATGACAAAAACGGCCTCGGTTATGGCTTGTGAAGGGTGTGGTGGGTCACATGAAAATTGGAGTTGTATGAAAGAATTAGATGAACAAACAGAAACGGTAAACTACATTGATAATAGACCTAGGCCGTCGGGTCCACCAATGGGTACCTACAACCAAGGATGGCGTAACCACCCTAATCTTGGTTGGAGAGATCCCGGCAATAGTAGTAACCAACAAAACCAACGAACTAACTTTCAACAACCACAAAATTTCTCTCAACAACAAGGTGGACGAGAAAGGCTTGAAGATACTGTATCTCGCCTCATCTCTGACACCGAAAAGAAAAACTCGGATCGATTTCAACAATTGGAATCGAATTTTAGAAATCAACAAGCTAGCATTCAAAACATTGAAAAACAATTAAATCAACTAGCTCAAAATTTCTCCGAGAGACCACAAGGCGCGTTACCTAGTAATACCGAAACCAACCCAAAGGTACAAGTACACCTCATCACATTAAGAAACCGAACAGTGGGTCCCGAGGATGCCCCGCTACCGCCGGTTGAAGGAAGTCAACTCAGCCAAAGCTCGACTTCACCCACACCTCAACCAGAAAAGGCTTCTCCACCAAATCAAGAGCCCACCAAGACTCCTCCAATTCCGTACCCCGGTAGGTTAAATCGTCAAAAGACCGATGAGCAATTCGCAAAGTTCGAAAATTTACTAAAATTATTGCATGTTAATATTCCTTTTATTGAGGTCCTAACCCAAATGCCTAAATATACAAAATTCATGAGGGATTTCCTCACTAACAAAAGGAAAATTGAATCATTGCAATTAGTTAACTTAGGCGAAGAATGCTCCGCCTTAGTACTCAACAAACTTCCACAAAAGAAAATCGACCCCGGAAGCTTCACAATTCCTTGCTCGATTGGGGAATCCCCAATTCGTAATGCATTAGCCGATCTTGGAGCTAGCATTAACCTCATGCCCACATCGATGTTCAAACGACTCGGCCTAGGAACAACGAACCCTACAAAGATGAGCATACAACTCGCCGACAGATCCGTCAAATTCCCACAAGGTGTCGCTGAAAATCTATTGGTAAAAGTTGACAACTTCGTTTTCCCAACCGACTTTGTCATCCTAGACATGGAAGAAGACACTGATGTCCCTCTCATCCTCGGGAGGCCATTTCTAGCCACCGTCCAAGCAGTGGTGGATATGAATGACGGAACGTTAACATTGAAGTTTGGGGACAAGGAAGTGAAGTTTGAATGTGGAAAAAGAGTAGAGGACGAAGACCCGGTCAACTACATGAAGGTCATAGACTCAAGCTTGGATGACGCTCTCCGACGGTGTAACATGGGATGCAATACATCCCACTTGGGTAACATATGACCAGGCTTTGGGTCTAGCCAAGGACCCTTATAAACGTGGCGCACCACGGAGGCATTCCGCGGAACTATCCTTAGTTTAGTTAGATTAAATTTTATGTTTTCTAATTAGTTTTAATTTTCAGGAATAAAACACACTTGAGATGACAAAGGATGCAAGGGAAACTTGAACTAGCACTCCATGCAGGAAAACAGAACCGTCCGACAAATTTCTTCGTTTACAGTAAGTTCGGCACGGGCCGTGTCCACCCAACACGGCCCCGTGCTGCACAGTCTGCAGAAGAAGACCCAGTTCAGGTAACTGGACACGGGCCGTGTTCACCCAACACGCCCCCGTGTCCAGGCTTCTGTTTCTCTTGTTTTAGTTTTTTTACTGGCACTTGAACACGGGGCCATGCCCGGACAACACGGGGCCGTGTTCAGCGCCCAGTAACACAAAATTTTTGCTTTTTCACACCTTTTACACATTCAATCAACCTAAAAGCTTATTTTTGGGACACATTGAGGACAATGTGTAATTTAAGTGTGGGGGGGGGGGATGCTAAAACCTAGAATCTTGCAAGTCCTAAATACAAGCCTTACACAAAACTCTATTGGAATTGCTAATCACCCCAAATTTTTTTTTTCAAAAATTTTCATTTTTTTTACTTGTCTAGGTTTAACTCGGGAATTTCAAGTTCTAAAAAGGTTATATTTTTACGAATTTACAACCGATAGCGTCGTGATAAAAAGAACCAACATAAGAAAATTATGAAAAGGCATGACAAGCTTAGTTAAAATTTGATTATATATACTTGATCACATAAAAACCCATTCCCACAAAAGTGAGTTTTGAGCCTTTATTGAGCATACAATTACATATCATTAGACTAAATGCTCATTTTTCGTTTCTTGTGTGAATAGTCGCTTGGTTCTTACGACTCTAGAACTTGCCATGACGATACATTCCCAGTCCTTATCAACTTAAACCCGAGTAAGTAAATGACGGAGGCATTAAGACTAACCCTTTTTATTTTTACACCATTATTTTTCTTTTTTTTACCACCTACCCAAAATCCCCCCAGTTAGCCCCTTTGAGCCTAAACCTTTTCATTTCATAACCCAAACCAAAACCCTTTTTACCCACCAAAACCTTTTTCATTTTTTACCCCTTTGTTTTAGTAACAAGTTCGATTTTTCGTATAACTTTCAAATATATATATATATATATATATATATATTTATTGTTTATGATGAAGCAAAAAGAAAATAAACAAACAAGTTCATCAAAAATAACTTTGTTTGAATAATAGCTTCATCAAAATAAAAGTTACAAAAATAGAAAGTCTTACGAAAACCGACACTTGTTACGCTTTTAGCCCTTTTTCTACTAACCACTAACCCAACCACCTACCTTTAACCCAAGCCTAACCCTTCACCCACAAAGTCCTCTTGATATTTATAAAGGTATATAAGTTAAAAAGGAGGAGGATTGATTGCTTGGCAAGCTTATGGTAGGAGTAAGTTCCATGTCGCTCTCGAGTGATCCACAAAAATACATTTTCGGCCGAGTGTTGAGTGATCCCCGTGAGGTATGTGAACTTGTATATAAATAGAATTTTAAAGAGGCATGTTATGCCCTAATAAGTAATTTATCTTATTAAAAGTTTTAAATAAATCATGACGAATAGGATTGTAAATAAATAAAAATAAAATTAAATAAAGAATCTTGGAAATCCCGACACTCTACGACAAGCCCAAAAACCTTCTTCTCTACCCATTCCATTTGGGAGTGTAATAGCCACATATTAAAAAGTTTTGCTTGAGGACAAGCAAAGATTCAAGTGTGGGGGTATTTGATGTGTTAAAAATGCAACATATAAATTTCATCAATTGTGGCATAAAACTAACCCTTTTTTAGTACTAATGTTGGAAAAAGTGTGCTTTTGTCTTCCTTTTGTATGTTCAGGATTAAATGAGCTCAAATTAACAAAAGAAGCAAAAAGACATCAAAATCTAACATAAATACAAGAAAAGGAACAAGACGTGACATGCCCGACCCCACGACAGCATCTTCCCAAGCAAAACAAGACAACAGAAGACTGAACACGCCCCGTGCTCAGCCAGCACGGGGGCGTGCCCAAGTGTCAGCAGAAAAGACAAAGTGGTAGAAGCTTCTATTGCCCACCACGGGGCCGTGCTCAGCGGACACGGGGCCGTGGTCAACTATAAGATTCGCACAATCTAGCAAATCTTCATAGTACAAAGATTCCTCTGCACCACGTGGTCGTGCTCAGCGGACACGGGGGCGTGGCCAACTAAAAAGACAAAACTGCATTAAATGAAGAAAGAGAAGGATGTGGACACGGGGCCGTGCCCACTGGACACGGGGCCGTGCCCGAGCTTCTGTTCAGCCTATAAATAGAAGTGCTTGGCTCAAGCTCAAACCATCCCTTGGCACACCACCTCTCTCACACTTCACCCACCACCCACCACCCACCACCACCATAACACCATCATCCACCACCATCATCCATTGTCCATCGTAGAGTGTGTGAGTCGTCTCGGGATCCAAGATTGATCGTAAGAGTTCTTGACAATCAAGGCCATGTTTGCCTAAGTCTCTTACATCACTTGGTGAAGACAAAGTGTCTAGTGTAATACTTTTTATTTCTAATCTTTTCGCACTTTTTACTTGGTTTTGTATTAATGACTTTAATAACTAGTTGCTTATGTTGAAGGTGATCTTTCCTTATCGTTTGTCCGTGGTGTCTTGGCATTATTTTACTGTCTATATAAAATAAAAGATTTCCACCATTCATATCTCCACGGTCTATATGGAGGTATGTTGGCTACCTGGTCGGGGGTTAAGGGAACGGTTTGGTAAAGGTCTTGCCATTGTTCAGTGTTTAGAGGTCATGCAATGGACCTGGGTCAAATTTAGTAGGACCTCCTTCAATACTTAACGGTATTGGATGGCGGGGGTCCAAACTCTTTGATCCCCTCATAAGTTAACTACTATTAATACTATAACCCGGCTATTTAGGACTGTATCCCTGCTGACTCAGACTACTTAGTCGAGGGTAACGTCACCTCCAAAAGAGGGGCCTACCATAATTTGCATTAATAACTTAATTAATTATCTTCCAATAATCCACCCTTTTAGGATTGTATCCTTGCTGACTCAAACTACTGGGGTGAGGGTAACGTCACCTTCAAAAGAGAGGCCTACTACAATAACTAAGATAATCTCTTAAAATAGTGCAAAAGTGCGGAAATAATCAAAGGTTACACTAGATACGAGTCGGAACCAAGTGATTCATCTTGTCTATCTGTTTTTCTTTTATTTTTATTTTTCAGCATTTTAGTTAGTTTTTATTTTTCTTAGTTAAAACATTTTTCTAAACTTTTTTAATTTGATTAGACGTTGAGGATAAACCGGTACTAAAAGCTCTTGTGTCCTTGGACGACCTCGGTATCTTACCAACACTATACTACGCTCACGATGGGTGCACTTGCCCATATGTGTGTTTAGTGTTAGTAAAATATCGTGTTTTATAAATTTAAAACTTGGCTAAAAATAAGTGTTAAAGGGGCTTAAAATATACACCTAATATATATAACACTTCACACGCATCACTGTCTACCTGCCTTAGCAACGATAGTACTATAGTTTGGACTCAGCACCTGTTCACTCAGGGGTTGTTAAGGATATTACTTCACGTGTTCGGAGTGGTGAACATGTGTTGTGCACTCGCTACTCGCAGTCAAATCGCAGTCATTGGTATTGATAGGATCTTTGTCGATAACTTACATGCTTCGCATTATACGTTGTACATGCTGGTTATGCGTAACGCTTTCGAACTCTATTATTACTATCAAACTTGTATGCTCACCTTCAAACTATGTGTATTGATCGCTATTTTAACGTATGTGACAGGTGTTTGAATGCTAGGATGTTTGCTTGCTTTCATGGAATCGAGCTAGGAGTGAGAGTCTAGAAACAAACCTAACAAAATCTGAGTTGTCGAAACAGTTTGCTTGTTTTTGAGACAATTATCTGTATTAACTGTTTTTTTTACTTTATATGTTAGTAGTATGGGATATTAACATTAAACATTCGGTAATTTAATAGTTGTTGTGGAATCTCTTGAACAATCTGTTTCGCTCAGTGCCGAGCCCCGATGATTTCACCATCGGTTGGGGTGTGACAACTTGTTAACCACTATTATTGAGGAGATCAAGACTATGGGTTATCTTTGGGTCCGAAATCGCTCAAAAGATCAGTTGATAAAATGGCAGAAGTGGTGGAATTTTACTGTTTTTGAGTAATTTTTTGTCGCTTTGTTTTTTGGTTTTGTCTTGGTGGATCTGTATGGTGTGGGCGGTGTTGTTTAGTGTCTCGCTGCAGCCCGTGCCGTTTTGTTTTTATATAAAATTTCAGTTGGTCGTTAAAAAAAACATGCTTAACATAGATCTTTCAAGATCCATCAACATACTTGCTAGATCATGTGTTAAATCATCATCTAGCAAGCACTTATGTGGTGTTCATCACCATACACACAAACAATCATCAAACAACTTCATCACATAACATAAGCAACTTATATTCTTATGATTTTTAGTTGTATTCATGTGTTCATCTTCTTAGTTTTGTAAGATCTTTAGATTTTTAGTTACACATAATCTTTAACTACTAAAACAAGATGAAAAATGAGTTCTCAAGACACTTACTACTTGCACAAGGCTAGGGTAGAAACTAGAAGATGAAGAAGAATGGTGGATAAAAGCTCCAAAGAAAGGTCCTTCAATTTCCAACACTTGACACCTTCTTGAATCACCTTGATGCGCCTTAGAATAAGCTTGAAATAACTAGGAATTGATTGAATGATGATGATGGGGGTGGGGTTGTTCTCGGCCGAAGACAAGAGGGAGAGAAGGAGAGTTGTTTGGTTTTTTTTTATGAAATGAAAATGAGGGTCAAGATGGAGTAGATAATGTCTTAGATATGTTGGTCCATAAGTTCCCTCCTAAACATTAACCATAGGTTCTCAAGGTGGCATCTTTGACTAACAAAGACAATTAGTCAACACCATTAGGGGGTGGGGTCCCCTCGGGACGGTCAAGAAGGGGGGGGGGGGGGTATAGATTAGTTTGAAATTTTGTTAAGTGTTTAAGAGTGTTATATGTGTAGTTAGTTAGGTTTTTTAAGTGTGTTATGAATTTGTATGTATAACAAAGTGTTTAAGACCATAAACTAGCTTGACGACGTCGAAATATTGTTAACTAGTTCACAAGATGCTTCTATTTGTGTTCGGGTGTTCATTTGGTTATCAGATCGCTTAAAAAGGTTAACATTAGTGTCTTGTATGGTGTAATATGTAATTGTATCATGATAATGTTTTCAACACTTTTTAAGTTATTCTAAGCGTTCTGGCGTTATTTCAGATCACTACATAAGTTATATGATGTTGAATTTTGCTGAATTATATTGTTTTAGCTAGTTTCGGGCCGTTTCTAGTGTTCGTTTGTCTCTCAGAAAGTAGTAATATAAACCCTTAGTTTCTCACATAAGGTTCTAGTATAACATGGGTTCTGGGACTGTAACACCTCGAAAATTCACGTCCTATAATGTGTAGACACGTGTCATATGTTTGCACGTGTGAAAGAATGTTATAAAAGTTCTAAAGTTGACAAACATGGAAAGTACGTGATTATACGGGTTCTAAATGTCAACGGTGAATAAATATACTTCATAATAACCCTACATGATTTTCATATCATCAAACGAATAAATCATAGATCATACGAAGCTAAAAGTGAGAGATTACAAACCACAGGGGTTAAATGTGTCAACATGTTTAAGTTATACCTCTGAGTGACCTTTTGACAAACCCGAAGCTTTGTAACTGTTAATTATGCTCACTCGAATGCGCGATATAAATTTCATAAAGTTTCGTTATCGTATGAGAAAGTTATGATCAAATTCGTGTGCGAGGGGTTAAAGCGTTAACATTGAAAGTTATGACTTTTCGGGTTAACCAGAAATGTCCATGGACTTGGCAAAGTGGGTATAAGCCCTAAAGCCCTTGTATATAAATATAAAGGGGTCAAATTGCAAGAAAAATAGTTGGTTGCCCTTTCGAAGAGCCAAGAGACATTTATGCAAAAACTTGAAAATGTTAAAGCTGATTTCAAGGCCCACGCGGGCCGCGCAAAGGTTGGTTAACCTTTACGCGGGCCGCGTTAACCGCCCAGATACAGAAATTGTAGACAGACTCCTGTATTCGCACGTATTCGACCTTTAACCTATATTTTTGCATTGTGGGCGACCCCTAAACAGTCCTAAACACTTAGGGACACATGTTGGAGGGTTGTGGTCAGTGTTAGACCTTGGTGTCAACAATCTATGGTGAGAAATTCACTATAAAAGGCCACAAGACTTCAACTCATTCTTCACACCTTCCATCAAGCTTCTGATCGATTTCTGGAGCTTAGGAGCAGACTCAAGTGGTCACTAATCAAGCATAGGACTTCAGTAAGTATGCCTAACCCTTCTTAATTAAGTTTTAGCTTAGTTTTAGCTTAAAAGTCAAACCGTCGTAATTAACGGTTGACTTTAAGATTAATCACTAATGGTCCAGTGATTAGTCGAATCAAAAGTAGTTATAAGTTGGTAATTATGTGGGTAACAAACCCTCAAAAGGGTTCCCCCTGATTCCCACTCTAACTAGGTCAAAAGTCGGGTCAAACTTGTATTTAAAAAGTCAACAGAATGTGTAAATTACAATTTATGCATAATTAGCAATATAGAACACATACAAACTGTTTGATCATTAATATAACTTGGTGATTAGTGTAAGGACATGTCTAAACATGTTCAACCCGACAATTTCCTGTTTAGACCCGGTTCGAAACCGAAAGTCGCATAGTTTGACTTATACTTTGACTTTCAGTTCTGACCCGTTATGGTATGTTTTAGAAATGCCTTAGAGCTTTATTTGGACCAGGTTACATGCTAGTATAACCCTCTGTGATTATACACCTCGGATCATTAGTTATCCAATTAATATGCATGATTCCGTTAAATGCTCATATGTTGACCATTATGCCCTTATTACCTTAAAACGTGATTTTTGGAAATATAGAAGAGTAGAAACTTTAATTCCTGATATATAAACTTGTATGCAAAGTTTGACATCAGTTTGAGGTGTAGGTTAAGAGTTATGCTCGTTAGCGTAAAATGAAAGCTTTATGTTAATAAAACGGCGTAATTAGCGTATAGCCTAGTTAAGCCTACTTTTTGATACCAAACTTATTACCCACTGATGTAATATATTATTTTGGGATTTTTGAAGATTTTTAATAAAACGGCGTAATTAGCGTATAGCCTAGTTAAGCCTACTTTTTGATACCAAACTTATTACCCACTGATGTAATATATTATTTTGGGATTTTTGAAGATTTTTAATTAATTTTAGGCTGAGCATAACTCATAGTCGTAGGCTTAATCCGGTAATTGTCGGTTTTGCCCTTACGGGCCATAAAATGAGTTTTACATATCCAAACGACTACAAACCTTTTGCTACTGATCTTAAATGATAAATAAATTATTTTAAACCCTCTGGAATAATAAAAATATCAGATTTCTATATAGAACCCGGAAACGGCTTCTAATCGCCTTTTTAAGCGTTTTTAACGCATAGTATGTGCTATAACTATATTAAGCATACAAGGGTTGATACCTACTGATATTTTTAGGCAAATTATAATATTTTAACAGTAACCAAAGGTTGTTAAACTCAGAATTCAGTTTTGAGCTTTTCGGCTTATGTGAAATTACCAAAATACCCCTACGGGGCTTAGTTTGGTTATAATTGATAAATTTCACGTATATACTTTATCCTACTGTTATAACTTAGTAAAATAAGTATTTTTGCTGATTACATCAGACCTGTAACTCAGGTGAATACTTAAACTCTTTTATACCCTTTTAAATGACCAAACTACCCCTACGGGGCATAGTTTGGGTTTAAATTCGTATCGGGCATAATAAAAGACATATTACTGATGTCACAACATATATGAAGCATATTAACTTAGGAAACCTGTAAATGGCTCTCATCATTACCCGTTACGCTTATTACGCGTTCGGTTCGGTTTATGTAACTAGTTTACATAAATTAGCCGAAACGGGTCAAACCTTATCGGTTTTATCTCAAAATCCAGAATGTGTATGAAATACCCATATTAGACAAGTCTTTGAACTTGTCGGGTCTAAATCACATTCTATCCGGTCTTCGCTTAATCGTGCGTACGAACCGTGTCTTTGAAACTAACCGGTCTAAGCTTAAGCTTAACTAAAGACCCGTTAGGATTCTAATAGGTTATTATAAACCTTCATTCCAGATTAGGAGTACCAGTAAAAGCTACGTGCGTTTGCTTATTGTGATTTATACATTGCTCAGGTAAATACTTTTAACTTATTTTCCCTATACGGGCTTGGGTTACGGTATATAGAATACCGCTTGATCGGGCATCAAATCTTCCATCGTTGCGTGGTTAATTGAATAATTTGATCGGCCCATTTAAACACTCTTGTTACTTAAAGCCTTTGGGGGGTTAATAACCATGTCCCGGATATCCTTGGCATCATTTTACGAAATGGCCACGACTTAAGCGCGGGGTGTAGGCGTACACCCGTCAGTGCACAAAAGAATATTGTGGTGTGTCTATTGATCTTTAACCCGGACAAGATCCGGGCTACTGAACGCACAACGAACATGTAATTCGTTCACAAGATTATATATTTAAATAATTCTCCCAAGTTAAATAAAATGTTTATGCCACGTGCATCCAAATCAATTTTCAATCATTTTCTAAAATGAGTCAGTTGATTGTATTTACCAGTGTAAACTGACGTATTTTCCCAAAAAGATTAAATGCAGGTACTAAGCGTAATTGGCTGGGATTTCTCCTTAGCATCATTAGAAGTCTCGCAAGCTTAAGATGCCTGAAGTCTGTTGAACTATAGTTTCCAATTTGTTTTCGATCCGTCTGTGGATAAACTTCCGAATATTGTGACATTTGATATTACAATAATAAATTCGGTTGTATTATATTCTTTTAAATTGCTTCCGCTGTGCATATTAAATATTGTGTTGTTTGACTATTACGTTACCAACCATAACGTCACGATATACCCCCACTGGGCCCACCGGTGACACGTGGAATTCGGGGTGTGACAGGTTGATATCAGAGCCAACATTGAGTGAATTAAACACTAGCCTTTTGTGTTTAATCTCAATAGCACAATTGCACATATCAAAACTTTCGAGTCTAGACAAATAACATAGGACAAATTCTACCTTGTTTGGTTTTTGTTTTGTCCTTTAATTTTATATATTTTGTTGTTATCTCATATTATAATGACAGGATTTGAAAATGCCGCCAAGATTCTTCAGGAGAAGAGGAAGAGGCAAGGGGCCAATCACCGCCCCCAACGATAATGAAGCTGGACCTTCAAATGTGCGAGCTCCATCTACCACGGAGAGTGATGATCCCCGGCAGAACCGGAGGAACCTCTTTGAGCCGGCTAGACGGTCGGTCTCACATAGTTCAACACCTCCTAACCCTTATGGGCCACAGCCGGAGTACGAGCCCAACAACCCTCAACCCTCCTACATACCGTTACAGCGATCCTTATCGCATAACTCTTTTGGTGACCCTACACCAGTTTTTAGGGGCCGGTTTAACCCGGCGAATTATATACAAGAACCAGTGGGTTTCAACCCATTGGGACCGGAGGACCATTTTTCTGGAGATCACGCAGATGATATGGACGAGGATACGGACCCCGTCGAGCCAGCCAGTGGTACACCAAACCACCCGATAGAGATCTCTGACGGATCTTCTTTCCACGAATCACCCTATGTTGGTCCAGATAGCTTTCAAGCTATGTTTACCAGGCACGAATGGTACTATACACCTCCTCGCCATTCACCGCCTCAGCAGCAGCAGCAGCAACGGGATCCCTCTGAGGATCCAAGATTTGTGGCAGTCACGCCATCGCCTCCACCGCCGCCAGTTCAGCCGGCACCTCCGCAACCGCCAAGGCGTAGGAGATCTGGACCGCGTATGTCTACACGGGGAGGAGACTTCCATTTCAGTTCTCCTCGGCAATCAAGTAGCAGCCACTACCCGCCACATCAAGAAGATCCACAAATGGGTGGACCTTCACACCCAGTTGCACCGCAACCACCGCCTATGGGTTTTGATAACCCAATTCTAGCATACACGGGTTCCATGGCGTATAACCCGTTTGAACAGCCAGTGCACACCAACTACAACTACGCAGAAGCTGACCCATACATGGTAGCGGCTAACTATAACACCCAAGGACCCTATGGAGATCCATGGGGAGTAGGGTACCCAACTCATGGGTACCAGATACCGGCAAGACCTATTATCAGGCAACAATCGCAACCACCAAGGTTCTCTCCACCTGAGCGTGAAGAAATTCTGCAAAGGTTGGACCATGTAGAGCGAGAGTTTCACAGGGAACGAAGGGAGCGACAAACTTTCTTCCAAGGATTAACGAGCCTAATTAAAGGGAAGAGCAAGAAGGACCGCTAAATCCTTCCATTTGTTGTTGAGCCCCTGCGTGGGCCAGTCTTGCTGTATAAACCCCTGCGTGGGTATGCTTGTTTGTTTTGACCCCTGCGTGGGTCTATCTTTCTGTAAACCCCTTCGAGGGTATGTTATTTGTGTAAGTCCCTGCGTGGACTATTATGTTATTAAGCCCCTGCATGGGTATGTGTGTTATTAAGCCCCTGCGTGGGTAAGTACTTGTTTAAACCCCTGCGTGGGTAAGTTTGTTTGTTGAAAAGACCCATTTAGGGCAGCGTGTAATATTTTAATAAATTAATGGAATGTTTGTTTTATAAATTTCATGTTTGCCATTATGCGCATAGATAAATTATATATGAAATAAATAAATTAAAATCATTTCTTTTGAAATAATCTGCCTATGTAAATTTTAAATAAGGATCTTAAAGAGTGAAACCTAGCCTTTGGGTCATAATAAGGTCGGGCCAAGATGGTAAGACCTGTTCAAAAGATTCAAATCCCTGTTAACATCTGTATATATGTTAACACTCCTGGCAGACGTGACTCATTAAAAATCACACACGTCATTATTATTAAAGGATTCTTCAAAAGATTCCTAACCCAATTATATGATCTCTGAATCATGGGTTTAGGTCATCAATTAAGATGATCATATTTTTACCATACGTGGTAACATAGTGCCTACGGGCCCTGCTAATTTCCATATGAGCCAAAAAGACAGTGGTAGCGATGACTCCCTGTCAAATAAAGGTAATGAACTAGGTTCAAACCTTCATGCTTTGATTCTCTGAAATCATAGCTTATAATTTATAAACGTCCTTGTGACTAGGCCTATTGTGCCAATATATCTTCATATTTTGATTCTCTGAAATCATAACTTATAAATTAAAAGTGTCCATGTGACTAGGCCTTTTGTGCCACAAATAAAACTGTTATTGTTTTATAATTAGGATAAATTATTATAGAAATCCTAAATAAATATGATTAATAAATTAACCAAATATGGTCTCTGTTTACCATGGTTAATGAATTGTCCTTGTTTTCTGTAACAGTTCAATTAAAATGGCTAACTCAGACGAGATAAATAGTCATCCAGTGGAGAACATTGATAACGCCCGGATTAATTTAACGGGTGCCGAATTAAAAGCGTTGGTCGACGACGCAGTTACAAAGGCATTGGAAAAGCAGTACGAAGAGTATAGTGGGACTCGTAGTAGGACCCTATCTATGCAGCCTTCAAAGCCACCGTCCAAGAAGGACGAACCGAAGAAAGATGATGATCGACACTCCTCGAACCACCACAGTGCTCCATCTCAGCACATTGTACTAAACCAAGGACCCCGTGACAAGGGTTGCTCTTATAAATATTTTGTTTCCTGCAAACCCCGGGATTTCACTGGGGAGAAGGGAGCCATTGACTGTATGACGTGGCTGGATGAGATGGATACGGTTGTGGATATCAGCGGATGCGCTGAGAGAGATGTGGTCAAGTTTGTGTCGCAGTCTTTTAAGGGTGAAGCTTTAGCATGGTGGAGATCTCTGATTCAAGCCATCGGGAAAATCCCATTGTACAACATGTCTTGGGATCAATTTGTTGCCCTCATCAGGGAAAATTACTGCCCTCAGCATGAGGTGGAAAAGATAGAGTCTGATTTTCTATCATTGGTGATGACAAACCTTGACTGTCAAGCTTACCTCACGAGCTTCAACACGATGTCCCGGTTGGTTCCTTATCTGGTAACCCCGGAACCAAAAAGAATAGCTCGTTTTATCGGTGGTTTAGCCCCGGAAATCAAGGCAAGCGTAAAGGCTTCTCGGTCAGCTACTTTTAGATCTGTAGCTGACATAGCCTTGTCCCTCACTTTGGATGCGGTCAGGCAGAGATCGCTAAGGAATAAGGAGGCTGAGAAGAGAAAACGTGAAGATGATGGTTCGCGGAGATCGAACAAGAAGCACCGTGGGAACGATGATAGCAAGAAAGGATCTGAGTCAAGGAAAGAGGGGCATCATTCTGGTGAGAAGCCCAAATGCAAGATATGCAAGAAACAGCACTTTGGAAAGTGCAGACTTGAGTCGAACTCACAGACTCAGTCAAAAACCTATGCTTGTGGTATATGCAAGTCCACGGATCACAAAACCTTGGATTGCAAGAAGATGAAAGACGCAACGTGCTACCGTTGCAATGAAAAGGGGCACATTAAGACCAACTGCCCTAAATACACCAAGAAGCCTGAAGAGGCCAAGAAGACTAATGCCAGGGTCTTCAGAATGGACGCAAAGGAAGCGGTTCTAGACAACAATGTTATTACAGGTACTTTCCTTGTAAATGACGTCTATGCTAGAGTACTTTTTGATTCAGGCGCTGATAAGTCCTTCGTTGATAATAAGTTTTGTGAATTGCTGAAATTACCTGTCAAAACCTTAAGTGTGAATTATGAGGTGGAGTTAGCAGATGGCACCCTAGAAACCGTCTCAACTGTATTAGAAGGATGTGTTATATCCATTAAGAACCATTCTTTTCCTCTGTCTCTACTTCCCTTTAAGTTGGCTGGTTTTGACATAGTTCTGGGTATGGACTGGTTATCTCATAACCAGGCCCAAATTGTCTGCAACAAGAAACAAGTGGTGATAAAGACTCCATCTGGTGAATCACTTACCATTCGGGGAGATACCCAGTATGGACTGCCTGAGCAAGTGACTATGCTCAAGGCCTCCAAATGTTTAAAGAAGGGTTGTGTCATCTACATGGCACAAGTGATTATTGATGAGCCCAAACCGAAGATCGAAGACATCCCCATCATTTCTGAATACCCTGAAGTTTTTCCGGAAGAACTACCTGGTTTGCCACCAGATAGGCAAGTGGAATTCAGGATTGATATCATCCCCGGAGCAGCGCCAGTTGCAAGAGCACCCTATAGGTTGGCTCCAATGGAGATGAAAGAATTGAGGACACAGCTAGACGAATTGCTAGCTAAAGGTTTCATTAAACCTAGTTCGTCTCCTTGGGGAGCACCAGTCCTGTTTGTCAAGAAGAAGGATGGATCGATGCGTCTGTGCATCGATTATCGTGAGCTTAATAAGGTCACGATAAAGAATAGGTATCCTTTGCCTAGGATCGACGATTTGTTCGATCAATTACAAGGGGCAAGTTATTTCTCGAAGATTGATTTGAGGTCAGGCTACCATCAACTAAAGGTCAGAGATGAAGACGTGCATAAAACTGCATTTAGGACTCGTTATGGTCATTACGAGTTCCTAGTGATGCCTTTTGGGCTCACTAATGCACCGGCCGCGTTCATGGATCTCATGAATCGCGTTTGCAAACCTTACTTAGATAAATTTGTCATCGTTTTCATCGACGACATTCTTATCTATTCGAAGAACTAAGCTGACCATGAGAAACACCTTAGCTGTATTCTCAAACTCCTGCATCAGGAGAAGCTCTATGCCAAATTCTCCAAGTGTGAATTTTGGCTTCGTGAAGTCCAATTTCTTGGACATGTGGTTAGCGAGCGTGGTATCCAAGTGGATCCCGCTAAGGTTGAAGCAGTTATGAACTGGCAAGAACCAAAGACGCCTACAGAGATTCGTAGCTTCCTGGGATTGGCAGGATATTACAGGCGTTTCATTGAAAATTTTTCAAGGATTGCTGCACCCCTAACTTCCTTAACCAAGAAGAAAGTAAAGTTCGTTTGGGGCCCTAAACAGCAAGAATCCTTTGATATCCTAAAGCAGAAGTTGAGCAATGCCCCAGTACTGACATTGCCAGATGGAATAGAAGATTTTGTGGTTTACTGCGATGCTTCACACACTGGCATGGGGTGTGTGCTTATGCAAAAAGGCAAGGTTATTGCCTATGCATCACGACAGTTAAAGGTGCATGAAAAGAATTACACCACCCACGACTTGGAGTTGGGTGCCGTTGTATTCGCACTAAAACTGTGGAGGCATTATTTATATGGTATTAAGTGTGTGATCTATTGTGATCACAAGAGCCTCCAACATCTGTTTAATCATAAGGAATTAAACATGAGGCAACGCCGTTGGATGGAAACTTTAAATGATTATGATTGTGAAATCAGATACCATCCCGGCAAGGCGAATGTAGTCGCTGATGCCTTGAGTCGAAAGGAGAGGGTGAACCCCATCCGAATCAATGCCAAGCGCATGGAGATAAAGAATAATTTGATTGAAAGGTTGTTAGCTGCACAGAAGGAAGCTGTGTTGGAAGCTAACTATCCTAAAGAAAAGTTAGGAGTAACTGAGGAGCAGTTAACTCTTAGTAAGGATGGAATTCTAAGATTAAACGGACGAATATGGGTTCCAATTTATGGAGGACTTCGAGATGTCATCCTCCAGGAAGCCCATAGTTCCAAATATTCCGTTCATCCTGGAGCTGATAAGATGTACCAGGATCTAAGGGCAAATTATTGGTGGATAGGCTTGAAGAAGTCTGTAGCCACTCATGTAGCTAAATGCTTGACATGTGCGCAAGTCAAAGCCGAGCATCAGAAACCGTCAGGTTTGCTACAACAGCCTGAACTTCCTACTTGGAAGTGGGAAATGGTAACTATGGATTTTATTACCAAGTTACCCAAGACAAGGAAAGGAAATGATACAATATGGGTTATAGTTGATAGACTGACTAAGTCAGCACATTTCTTACCCATCAAGGAGACTTATAGCTCCGACATGTTAGCCCAGTTATACGTTGATAAGATTGTAGCCTTACATGGCATACCTGTGTCTATTATCTCTGACAGAGATACTAGATACACGTCACATTTATGGAAGAGTTTCCAGCAATCTTTGGGCACTCGTTTGAATTTTAGTACGGCTTACCATCCTCAGACAGACGGTCAGAGTGAGCGTACTATTCAAACGTTAGAAGACATGCTACGTGCATGTGCGATCGATTTGGGTGGTAGTTGGGATAAGAACCTACCATTAATCGAATTCTCCTACAACAATAGCTACCATACCAGCATTAAGGCTGCGCCTTTTGAGGCATTATACGGTAGAAAGTGTAGATCGCCCGTTTGTTGGGCGGAAGTTGGAGATGTCCAATTATCAGGACCGGAAATAGTGTTCGAGACAACGGACAAGATTGTCCAGATTCGTGACCGTCTCAAAGCTGCCCGAGATAGGTAGAAGAGCTACGCTGATCCAAAGCGTAAAGCTTTTAACTTCGAAGTAGGTGACAAAGTACTACTTAAGGTATCACCCTGGAAGGGGGTGATGCGATTTGGTAAGAAAGGCAAGCTAAGCCCGAGATACATAGGACCTTTCGAGGTTATCGAACGTGTCGGGTCAGTTGCCTATAAGTTAAACTTACCTGAAGAGCACAGTGGAATTCACAATGCGTTCCACATCTGCAATCTGAAGAAGTGCTTCGCTGATGAATCACTGGTCATACCGCATACATATGTGCATATAGATGAGAGCTTAAAATTTGTGGAAAAACCTTTGTCGATTGAAGATCGACATGTAAAGAAGCTTCATAGGAAGCATGTACCTATTGTAAAGGTCAAATGGGATGCCCGTAGAGGTCCAGAATACACGTGGGAGGTTGAATCCACGATGAAAGAAAAGTACCCTTATTTATTTCAGTAAATCTCGGGTCGAGATTTATTTTAAGGGGGTGAGGATGTAACACCTCGAAAATTCATGTCCTATAATGAGTAGACACGTGTCATATGTTTGCACGTGTGAAAGAATGTTATAAAAGGACTAAAGTTGACAAACATGGAAACTACGTGATTATACGGGTTCTAAATGTCAACGGTGAATAAATATACTTCATAATAACCCTACATGATGTTCATATCATCAAACGAATAAATCATGGATCATACAAAGCTAAAAGTGAGAGATTACAAACCACAGGGGTTAAATGTGTCAACATGTTTAAGTTATACCTCTGAGTGACCTTTTGACAAACCCGAAGCTTTGTACCTGTTAATTATGCTCACTAGAATGCGCGATATAAATTTCATAAAGTTTCATTATCGTATGAGAAAGTTATGATCAAATTCGTGTGCGAGGGGTTAAAGCGTTAACATTGAAAGTTATGACTTTTCGGGTTAACCAGAAATGTCCAGGGACTTGGCAAAGTGGGTATAAGCCCTAAAGCCCTTGTATATAAATATAAAGGGGTCAAATTGAAAGAAAAATAGTTGGTTGCCCTTTCGAAGAGCCAAGAGACATTTATGCAAAAACTTGAAAATGTTAAAGCTGATTTCAAGGCCCACGCGAGCCGCGCAAAGGTTGGTTAACCTTTACGCGGGCCGCGTTAACCGCCCATATACAGAAATCATAGACAGGCTACTGTATTCACGCGTATTCGACCTTTAACCGATATTTTTGCATTGTGGGCGACCCCTAAACAGTCCTAAACACTTAGGGACACATGTTGGAGGGTTGTGGTCAGTGTTAGACCTTGGTGTCAACAATCTATGGTGAGAAATTCACTATAAAAGGCCACAAGACTTCAATTCATTCTTCACACCTTCCATCAAGCTTCTGATCGATTTCTGGAGCTTAGGAGCAGACTCAAGTGGTCACTAATCAAGCATAGGACTTCAGTAAGTATGCATAACCCTTCTTAATTAAGTTTTAGCTTAGTTTTAGCTTAAAAGTCAAACCGTCGTAATTAACGGTTGACTTTAAGATTAATCACTAATGGTCCAGTGATTAGTCGAATCAAAAGTAGTTATAAGTTGGTAATTATGTGGGTAATAAACCCTCAAAAGGGTTCCCCCTGATTCCCACTCTAACTAGGTCAAAAGTCGGGTCAAACTTGTATTTAAAAAGTCAACAGAATGTGTAAATTACAATTTATGCATAATTAGCAATATAGAACACATACAACGTGTTTGATCATTAATATAACTTGGTGATTAGTGTAAGGACATGTCTAAACATGTTCAACCCGACAATTTCCTGTTTAGACCCGGTTCGAAACCGAAAGTCGCATAGTTTGACTTATACTTTGACTTTCAGTTCTGACCCATTATGGTATGTTTTAGAAATGCCTTAGAGCTTTATTTGGACCAGGTTACATGCTAGTATAACCCTATGTGATTATACACCTCGGATCATTAGTTATCCAATTAATATGCATGATTCCGTTAAATGCTCATATGTTGACCATTATGCCCTTATTACCTTAAAACGTGATTTTTGGAAATATAAAAGAGTAGAAACTTTAATTACTGATATATAAACTTGTATGCAAAGTTTGACATCAGTTTGAGGTGTAGGTTAAGAGTTATGCTCGTTAGCGTAAAATGAAAGCTTTATGTTAATAAAACGGCGTAATTAGCGTATAGCCTAGTTAAGCCTACTTTTTGATACCAAAATTATTAACCACTGATGTAATATATTATTTTGGGATTTTTGAAGATTTTTAATTAATTTTAGGCTGAGCATAACTCATAGTCGTAGGCTTAATCCGGTAATTGTCGGTTTTGCCCTTACGGGCCATAAAATGAGTTTTACATATCCAAACGACTCCAAACCTTTTGCTACTGATCTTAAATGATAAATAAATTATTTTAAACCCTCTGGAATAATAAAAATATCAGATTTCTATATAGAACCCGGAAACGGCTTCTAATCGCCTTTTTAAGCGTTTTTAACGCATAGTATGTGCTATAACTATATTAAGCATACAAGGGTTGATACCTACTGATATTTGAGGCAAATTATAATATTTTAACTGTAAGCAAAGGTTGTTAAACTCAGACTTCAGTTTTGAGCTTTTTGGCTTATGTGAAATTACCAAAATACCCCTACGAGGCATAGTTTGGTTATAATTGATAAATTTCATGTATATACTTTATCCTACTGTTATAACTTAGTAAAATAAGTATTTTTGCTGATTACATCAGACCTGTAACTCAGGTGAATACTTAAACTCTTTTATACCTATTTAAATGACCAAACTACCCCTACGGGGCATAGTTTGTGTTTAAATTCGTATCGGGCATAATAAAAGACATATTACTGATGTCACAACATATATGAAGCATATTAACTTAGGAAACCTGTAAATGGCTCTCATCATTACCCGTTACGCTTATTACGCGTTCGGTTCGGTTTATGTAACTAGTTTACATAAATTAGCCGAAACGGGTCAAACCTTATCGGTTTTATCTCAAAATCCAGAATGTGTATGAAATACCCATATTAGACAAGTCTCTGAACTTGTCGGGTCTAAATAACATTCTATCCGGTCTTCGCTTAATCGTGCGTACGAACCGTGTCTTTGAAAATAACCGGTCTAAGCTTAAGCTTAACTAAAGACCCGTTAGGATTCTAATAGGTTATTATAAACCTTCGTTCCAGATTAGGAGTACCAGTAAAAGCTACGTGCGTTTGCTTATTGTGATTTATACATTGCTCAGGTAAATACTTTTAACTTATTTTCCCTATACGGGCTTGGGTTACGGTATATAGAATACCGCTTGATCGGGCATCAAATCTTCCATCGTTGGGTGGTTAATTGAATAATTTGATCGGCCCGTTTAAACAGTCTTGTTACTTAAAGCCTTTGGGGGGTTAATGACCATGTCCCGGATATCCTTGGCATCATTTTACGAAATGGCCACGACTTAAGCGCGGGGTGTAGGCGTACACCCGTCAGTGCACAAAAGAATATTGTGGTGTGTCTATTGATCTTTAACCCGGACAAGATCCAGGCTACTGAACGCACAAGGAACATGTAATTCGTTCACAAGATTATATATTTAAATAATTCTCCCAAGTTAAATAAAATGTTTATGCCACGTGCATCCAAATCAATTTTCAATCATTTTCTAAAATGAGTCAGTTGATTGTATTTACCAGTGTAAACTGACGTATTTTCCCAAAAAGATTAAATGCAGGTACTAAGCGTAATTGGCTGGGATTTCTCCTTAGCATCATTAGAAGTCTCGCAAGCTTAAGATGCCTGAAGTTTGTTGAACTATAGTTTCCAATTTGTTTTCGATCCGTCTGTGGATAAACTTCCGAATATTGTGACATTTGATATTACAATATTAAATTCGGTTGTATTATATTCTTTTAAATTGCTTCCGCTGTGCATATTAAATATTGTGTTGTTTGACTATTACGTTACCAACCATAACGTCACGATATACCCCCACCGGGCCCACCGGTGACACGTGGAATTCGGGGTGTGACAGGGACTCATATGTGTCCTAAACATGTTGTCTGTCTGAGTACTGAACTCCTGTCAGTACTACTAGTTTATCTGATAAGTGTGCTAGTTTCGTTCCGACACTGTCTAATCTGTTTTGAGTCGCAATCAATAATAATAAGTATCATGCATCATGAATTGTTTTTCTGAGTTCTTTAAGAGTATGCCATAAAATCATGCACATCATAAGTTCAAAATACACAAACCATAAAATATAAAACACTGTTCACATTGTACGGAAATTACACAAAAAATGCCAGTTGTCACACTGATGGTGATTATTGTGGATTTGACAGGAGATGTGGTGGTGGTGGATGTGGATTTAAGGAAGAGGATGGGGCGAAGATGTGGTGGTGGTTGATGTGGATTTAACCAGAGATACGGTGGTGTCTTGCCGAAGATGGTGACCGGAGCAAGAGAAAGAGATAGAGAGAGGGTCGGCGGTGGCGATGGAGACAGGGTAGAGATTGGGGAGAGAAAGTGTGTTTATATATATATATATATATATATTAAAATAAAATTAATATTTTAAATTTAGTTTGTTTACTATTTAAATATTTTTAAATAAATTTATAAAAAGACTAAATTCCCTTTTGTGACTTGATTTAACAAAAAAATTTAACTAGGTTAATGCCAAATGACATACCGTGCATGATTTTGAAACAATAGGTACAAAACTCGTCAATTTTAAAGACAAAGGACACCGCATGTAATTAGGTATATCTATAATCTATACTACCTTATTAAGAGAATTGAGTTTTCTACCCTTATCGTAATTTTACATTGTGTACACATTTTGAAGCAACATGTATAAGAGAGCCAAGCCATTTTAGAGAGGGTAAACTTGCACATTATCTGAAGTTTTAAGACATTTAAGGGTATAATTGGAATTCTGTATTACCTGAGCTTTTAAAGCTTGGTTATTCATTCATCGTCGAAGCCAGCAATGTACATTTAGTTGGCGTCTCTTCCTTTCCCCTTGAATGGAACTCTGGTATAATTCAGACATTTAATTGCTATCATTTAAAATTAAATTGATAGCATGTAACTGATACCCCTCTACCCCTGGTCTCCTTTGTCACCCTTCAACCGATGCTTGCGATCACAGCCTCATCAATTAAGATACGAATCATCAATCGTCTCTTCCTTCCCCCAAGGAATCGAAACCCTAGCAATATATAAACCCTGCTCATCGGATCCAATTATATGTGATTCTGCGTTGTTTTGGTTATGTTTTATCGTCTCCTATATTGTCTCAATTCCTTCCCCCAACATAGAAATCGATTAACGAGAGTAGACATTGGTTTAGACAGTCTTTGCTAGATTTCAGTATTCTACTAGTCCTAATAGCTGGAAGGTGCAGGGCTATTGGTAGGTCTTACCCGGCGAATTGCTTTAGACAGTCTTTGGAAAAATCCGTGCCTTAGTTGCCCCGTCGGTTTATTAGTCTATCAAGTCAAGTTAAGAAACTCAAACTACCCTAGATCTATAATTGGAAAAGAGTAGGTCAATATTAGGGTACTTACACAATAATTAGATAACCGGAAGGAAGTCTAATAACCGGTAGGATTAACGGCCTAGGTAGTGCCATAAGTTTCACCTCGAGAAGGGTTGAGGGGCTTAGTTGGTGTCTTAATAGGTTTAGTATCACAAGATCCAAGTTCCATAAAACATGTAGTTAACTTAATTGGTAAATTCTTAAAATCAATCCAGGACTCTAGTCTAGGTGGTCTTCTTCATCATATAAGAACAGTCTTCACATTAGTTCGTATTAGCATAGTTCTAGTTTAATAATTAGTTTATTAAATTTCCTTGAATTTTCAGTAACCCCCCCCCCCCAAACAACAAAACAGTTGAGTACAGTTAGGTTAGAGTCAGTCTAGTCAGAGTCTAGTTAACGTAGTCAGTAGAGTCTCGTGGGTTCGATACTCGAACTTACTTAGGCTATACTACATTGACCGGTACACTTGCCGGTTGTGTGGTCTAGGTTTAGAGAGTCTTAGTTATAAATTTAAAACTTAGAGAGTCTAGGTTAGGGTTTAATTTAGTTAATTTATTTAGACCACTTTTAGCACATCAAGTTTTTGGGAAAAAAAAAAGAAATAAAAAATAAAAAAGAAAGAAATAAAATACACTTTACACGGGACAAATATGTGTATTTTACCACACATCAAATTAAAAATCTAAAAAAATTGAAAAAAAATTAGAAAATGTCTCTTGTTTAAGATGTTTGCAAAATAATGGAAAATGATTAAAAAATTAGGATTGCTTGGTTTTCAAAATATTATATATATGAGATAAAAAAAACCAAAGACGTATTTTTCGGTATGTACTAGTAGGCCCAGCCGGTTTAGAAGGTTCCCTATATTGTTTAAGAATATTTTAAATATTTAATAATTAAGTCTTGTGGGTTCTCATCTTAGGGGATATAGAAAAACTGAAACTGTTGATGGTATAAAAGGAGCCATTATAAGTGAATAACCTATAACTATTTTAAATTAAATTGGCACACCTTATCCTTTTTATGAGAATAAATCCGGATTCTTGTGGTGCCTTTAAATTTTTTTTTATCATCCATCTCTATGAGCTATTATAATAATATAAACTGAAGCCTATGGTATTAACCACTAGGATGGTGACTCGGGTGGGGTATACCCGCTAGGTGGAAGTTAAAAAAATGTGAGACTTATGGTGTTTCCCACTGGGATAGCGACTTGGTGATAATGCCCTCTGAGTTGATCATGAAAAAAAATGTTAAAGCTCATCATCATCATCCATCATTCCATTAAAAATTTAATTTAAAAATACATAAGGGTTATTTATATAAGATGGTAGATTTTTAATCTTTTCCTTACAAGCCTGAGATGGGAGTAGGTGGATCTTTGGACCTTGAGTGTGAGACCCTTTAGATGAAATCACTTGAACCTAATAATTACATGAAAGGGGCCTGATGAGTCGGTGGTTGGGTTTAAGCGGAAAATTATACCGGTAATCGTGGTTAAACGTTTGGAGTCTTTTAAATAAGTAACTTAAAGTTTTTGAAGCCAGTGATCCTGATTCTGATTCCGTTTGCATAAGTCTTTTTCAGGGATGAAAAAAGGTTAAGTGTGAGGATATTTGATTTGTGGTAAAATACACATATTTGTCCCGTGTAAAGTGTATAATTTTTGTATAGTTTTGTAATTATTTAGTTTCATTTTTATTAGGATTTATTATTTTATATTATTACAGGTCTCGATATAAAAATGGAGCTTAAACGAGTAAAACAATTAAATTATTTGTAATAAAAAAAAAGTAAACACAAAGACCTTATAGTTTGAAAAACTAAGTATACATTTGAAAAATAAATTGAATTAATATTTGTGAAGATGTAAACAAGTTTACGTGAGTTATAGTAAAGTGAATATTAAATTATTTAATGAGCTTTAAATGTTGTTAATATTTCTTTACTATAACTCACGTAAATGTTGTTAAATTATTTAATGAGCTTTAAATGATCGGATTTGGGTGATTCCTGTTCGATCGGATGACCTGGGCCTGATGGGGTTTCCGTTGTTTAACACGTGGTCATACCGTCTCGATCGAACCGCAAATTTTTCAAAACTTAACGAATTTCAAAAGGAACCAGTCACCCGAACGGATTGCCGTCCGATCGAACGACGATTCGATCGAACGACCTGAAAGGTAGAGATACTTCTTCAACTTTGAAATGCTACTACGAAAACTTCAAAGCCATCATACACAAACACATCCATCCCAAACGAGTGTCAATCCGACCGAATGGCCATCCGTTCGGATTGCCATCCGACCGGATGACCACTCGTCACTTGCTTCACTTGCATCATTTTACGCGCCACCCATCGCTTACGCTATCGTTCTGATCAGGCTAATCACTCTAGCGCTCCCTTCAATCCATTAACTACCATCGCGGTGAGTATACTCGATCCCTTTTTGCTTTACGCACTTTTGGGTGTTACATACGTTACTTATATTCAAACCACATCAAAACACAAAGCAACACTTTGAACGCTAACCGCTATTGCATGTTATACGTGACTCGATGAATGCCTGTTTGTTATGTTTACACATTGATTGCTGTCTACCTGCCTTAGCAACGATAGTACTATAGTTTGGACTCAGCACCTGTTCACTCAGGGGTTGTTAAGAATATTACTTCACGTGTTCGGAGTGGTGAACATGTGTTGCGCACTCGCTACTCGCAGTCAAATCACAGTCACTGGTATTGATAGGATCTTTGTCTATAACTTACATGCTTCGCATTATACGTTGTACATGCTGGTTATGCGTAACGCTTTCGAACTCTATTATTACTATCAAACTTGTATGTTCACCTTTACACTATGTGTATTGACCGCTATTTTAACGTATGTGACAGGTGTTTGAATGCTAGGATGTTTGCTTGCTTTCATGGAATCGAACTAGGAGTGAGAGTCTAGAAACAAACCTAACAAAATATGAGTTGTCGAAACAGTTTGCTTGTTTTTGAGACAATTATCTGTAATAACTGTTTTTTTTACTGTATTTGTTAGTAGTATAGGATATTAACATTAAACATTCGGTAATTTAATAGTTGTTGTGGAATCTCTTGAACAATCTGTTTCGCTCAGTGCCGCGCCCCGATGATTCCGCCATCGGTTGGGGTGTGACAGCTTGTTAACCACTATTATTGAGGATATCAAGACTATGGGTTATCTTTGGGTCCGAAATCGCTCAAAAGATCAGTTGATAAAATGGCAGAAGTGGTGGAA
Source organism: Helianthus tuberosus (assembly GCA_030545235.1). Taxonomy (NCBI): domain Eukaryota; kingdom Viridiplantae; phylum Streptophyta; class Magnoliopsida; order Asterales; family Asteraceae; genus Helianthus; species Helianthus tuberosus. The sequence goes on along the minus strand of CM060448.1, from coordinate 139,906,548 downwards.
TTTTACTGTTTTTGAGTAATTTTTTGTCGCTTTGTTTTTTGGTTTTGTCTTGGTGGATCTGTATGGTGTGGGCGGTGTTGTTTAGTGTCTCGCTGCATCCCGTGCCGTTTAGTTTTTATATAAAATTTCAGTTGGTTGTTAAAAAAACATGCTTAACATAGATCTTTCAAGATCCATCAACATACTTGCTAGATCATGTGTTAAATCATCATCTAGCAAGCACTTATGTGGTGTTCATCACCATACACACAAACAATCATCAAACAACTTCATCACATAACATAAGCAACTTATATTCTTATGATTTTTAGTTGTGTTCATGTGTTCATCTTCTTAGTTTTGTAAGATCTTTAGATTTTTAGTTACACATAATCTTTAACTACTAAAACAAGATGAAAAATGAGTTCTCAAGACACTTACTACTTGCACAAGGCTAGGGTAGAAACTAGAAGATGAAGAAGAATGGTGGATAAAAGCTCCAAAGAAAGGTCCTTCAATTTCCAACACTTGACACCTTCTTGAATCACCTTGATGCACCTTATAATAAGCTTGAAATAACTAGGAATTGATTGAATGATGATGATGGGGGTGGGGTTGTTCTCGGCCGAAGACAAGAGGGAGAGAAGGAGAGTTGTTTGGTTTTTTTGATGAAATGAAAATGAGGGTCAAGATGGAGTAGATAATGTCTTAGATATGTTGGTCCATAAGTTACCTCCTAAACATTAACCATAGGTTCTCAAGGTGGCATCTTTGACTAACAAAGACAATTAGTCAACACCACTAGGGGGTGGGGTCCCCTTGGGACGGTCAAGAAGGAGGGGGGGGGGGGTATAGATTAGTTTGAAATTTTGTTAAGTGTTTAAGAGTGTTATATGTGTAGTTAGTTAGGTTGTTTAAGTGTGTTATGAATTTGTATGTATAACAAAGTGTTTAAGACCATAAACTAGCTTGACGACGTCGAAATATTGTTAACTAGTTCACAAGATGCTTCTATTTGTGTTCGGGTGTTCATTTGGTTATCGGATCGCTTAAAAAGGTTAACATTAGTGTCTTGTATGGTGTAATATGTAATTGTATCATGATAATGTTTTCAACACTTTTTAAGTTATTCTGAGCGTTCTGGCGTTATTTCAGATCACTACATAAGCTATATGATGTTGAATTTTGCTGAATTATATTGTTTTAGCTAGTTTCGGGCCGTTTCTAGTGTTCGTTTGTCTCTCGGAAAGCAGTAATATAAACCCTTACTTTCTCACATAAGGTTCTAGTATAACATGGGTTCTGGGACTCATAAGTGTCCTAAACATGTTGTCTATCTGAGTACTGAACTCCTGTCAGTACTACTAGTTTATCTGATAAGTGTGCTAGTTTCGTTCCGGCACTGTCTAATCTGTTTTGAGTCGCAATCAATAATAATAAGTATCATGCATCATGAATTGTTTTTTTTTTTGAGTTCTTTTAGAGTATGCCATAAAATCATGCACATCATAAGTTCAAAATACACAACCATAAAATATAAAACACTGTTCACATTGTACGGAAATTACACGAAAAATGCCAGTTGTCACACTGATGGTGATTATTGTGGATTTGACAGGAGATGTTGTGGTGGTGGATGTGGATTTAAGGAAGAGGATGGGGTGAAGATGTGGTGGTGGTTGATGTGGGTTTAACTAGAGATACGGTGGTGTCTTGCCGAAGATGGTGACCGGAGCAAGAGAAAGAGATAGAGAGAGGGTCGGCGGTGGCGATGGAGACAGGGTAGAGATTGGGGAGAGAAAGTGTGTTTATATATATATTAAAATAAAATTAATATTTTAAAGTTAGTTTGTTTACTATTTAAATATTTTTAAATAAATTTATAAAAAGACTAAATTACCCTTTTGTGACCTGATTTAACAAAAAAATTTAACTAGGTTAGTGCCAAAGGACATACCGTACAAGATTTTGAAACAATAGGTACAAAACTCGTCAATTTTAAAGACAAAGGACACCGCATGTAATTAGGTATATCTATAATCTATAATCTATACTACCTTATTAAGAGAATTGGGTTTTCTACCCTTATCGTAATTTTACATTGTGTACACATTTTGAAGCAACATGTATAAGAGAGCCAAGCCATTTTAGAGAGGGTAAACTTGCACATTATCTGAAGTTTTAAGACATTTAGGGGTATAATTGGAATTCTGTATTACCTGAGCTTTTAAAGCTTGGTTATTCATTCATCGTCGAAGCCAGCAATGTACATTTAGTTGGCGTCTCTTCCTTTCCCCTTGAATGGAACTCTGGTAATTCAGACATTTAAATTGCTATCATTTAAAATTAAATTGATAGCATGTAACTGATACCCCTGGTCTCCTTTGTCACCCTTCAACCGATGCTTGTGATCACAGCCTCATCAATTAAGATACGAATCATCAATCGTCTCTTCCTTCCCCCAAGGAATCGAAACCCTAGCAATATATAAACCCTGCTCATCGGATCCAATTATCTGTGATTATCTCAATTCTGCGTTGTTTTGGTTATGTTTTATCGTCTCCTATATTGTCTCAATTCTTCCTTCCCCCAACATAGAAACACTAGAAATCGATGAACGAGAGTAGACATTGGTTATGTTTTATCGTCTCCTATATTGCACTCGTTTTGTGTTAGATTCAAGAAAGGGTGAAGAACCGTTGTTCCGATGGAGACTTCCCGAGGTATGTACCTGGGTTTGATTGCACTCGTTTTCTCCTGGTTTAACCTTTCAGTACACGATGCCGACTCATTCATAGTTCCTGAAAGTGATTGTGAGTTTTGTGAATCACATTACTTGAATGTCTTTGTGGGTTGTGAGGGGTTTTAAAATTTGATTGTTCTTTTTTTATTTAAGGTTTGATTAATTTTGATCTTTAACAACAATTTTCTTTCTCTGTGTTGAATTAAATTTTAGAATCGTGGAGCGAAATCAAACGGAATTCCAAGAGCGATTACTGTGGTTTTCAAGTTGGGAAAATCTGACCCTTGATTTTGATTTTTGAAGCTTGATTTCACTGGGTTAGCGTGATGTGGACTAATCAGAGGTGGCACACGATATCAACATATGTACCTTCGTTGGAGACTACATCTGGAGGGTCTGTTTCGTTCATCTACGAGTTTGATTACGCGTTTCACTCGTACCAACTCAGGGTTACGAGTCCGATTATACGTTTCGTGCGTACCGGCGTTTAAATGTTTCTTTCTGTATCTCAAGGATAATGTTTGGTAATCTATTATAGGTCATTGATGTAGCTGTTAAAGATCTTTCAGGACTGCTTATTTCTCCTCAAGGAAACCAGGTAGTATTCAAAACAGTCGATTTGCAATTAATCCAAAATGTTAATTATCATACATTAATCAGTCACTAAATGCACCATCTTCTATTTTTTCAGCTCGGTATCTTTTTAAAGAACATGTTAAAGGGCAATGCAAACCGTTACTGAAGCATGAATTCCTACAATCCATTTCAAAATATATAGACCAAAGATCCGGTTTTGTATCGAATGATTTCTCGAAGTTTTGCGTATGTGGTGGCAAGGGTAAAAGCATGTCGAATAATACTAATTACTCAAGTGAGAAAACAGATGTCTTGGATTTTCAATAAAAACAACTTGAGGTAAACTTAAACACCAGTCTTTGTAACTGGGACAGGTAAGAAGACTTATATTGTATTGGACCCTTTTGAATTCCTAATATGTAACTTTGGTCTATTAGTAAAACAATCTTGTTTTTAATTTGCAGGTGGGCCGAATGGAATGGGATGTATCGTGATGATATCAGAAGATTTATAAAAGTAAGTGAACACATTAACCTACAAAGCCATGATATTTTTACTAATTTTTTACAGGTTTTGCTCAACGCCAGGGGTTATATTCGTCTTTTTAATGTATTTGATCAAATTATAGGGTGGCATTGGTATGAAGGGAAGATTTGCAACTCGAGTTGCTGGTTCTGCTGATTTATACAAAGTAAGTTCTTCATTTGGTAGCTATTTTTGACTTTCAAATATTCTTCCTCCATTCAGATATAAATGCACTTTTCAATGTGGCAAAGTGAGTGCAACTTGTTTCTTACTGTAATTAGAGATGCCAATGTGTTTTCAAATGTATAGTATTATACACAAGAATATGTAAGGAGATATATAGGAGTGGGAACACAACCTAAAATAGATCCTTGGGCCCATTGTACATTTTACATGCCTATTTGTTATCTAACACTTACTAGCAAAGTTTTTATCCAATATTATTTCTTTGTTGTTGGAAATCGTTAAAATAATGATAGATTTAACTTGTGGCCCACAAACACCTCTATTTTGCTAGGGATAGCACAATCTGTAACCTATGATGCATGGAAACGCCACTGAGGTGCCGTCTCCCGTACCGGGGACTGCTAGGGGACGGAAACGGCACGGGGACGGCCGGGAAACGTCCCCGGCAAGGCGGAAACGGCCTGGAAACGTGCTGCAGAAGGGGACGGGGTTTGGGGACGTGCAGGAAACGTTTCCGTCAAGTTTCCGTTTATTTTTTTCGGTTTTAAACCACAAGAGAAGTATAAAAGTGAAAGATAGATGAGAAGATATATAAAATCACGGTGGAATGTTTTTGTTTCCGGGCGAGAGCTCTGGTTAACAGAGAGAAGAAGATGATGATATACTTTTTTTAATTATATATTTATCTTTGATATTTTAAAAAGGAAAGTACAACGGCACAACACACGAAAGCTTCTGACAAATATTTCTAGTCAAAGCACATGTATATATTTTATGGTTTATTTCTAAATATATATTTTGTAATAATTTTTTTATTTAAGTTTTTGTTGCTTACTTTTTTTTATTAGGTTATAATTTATTTTGTTAATGTTTATTATTTAATATCTTTTATTCTATTTTTAACATATATATATACATATATATCTTAGAATTTGTTTTTAACAAGATATTAGGAAGATATGGGATTTTTGAGCTTTACATCAATATATAACTATTTTGGGGTTTTGTGTTACATTATCTTTGATATATATTTATTTTTTTATATGTTTTTATTCCCGTACCCGTCCCGTCCCCGCTTCTTGAATTTTTTAGTTTTGCCGTTTCCCGTACCCGTACCCGTCCCCGTACCCCGTTCCCGTACCCGTCCCAGTGCATCATAGTCTGTAACACAACACAAAAAAATAGGTTTTATGTTGTCATATCTAACCCAATTAATTAACGGGTCATTTTTGGGTTGACATGTTTAGTTAAACGGGTCAGGTTGATTGTTTAACCCATTTAATTAACAGGTCGACCGTCAATCCGTTTATAAAGCAGATCGACCCGTCAACACATTTAATGAAACAGGTTGACCTTTCAACACTTTTGCGACCTGTTTGACCCATGTATAACTATCCCCAACACATCAACTCGTTTGAATCGTTTAGATAAATAGATTAAACACGTCATGTCCGGGGTACACAATTTAAGTGTGTCCGGGTTGGGTTTTATGTCTTGGACACAATTTTATATGTATTTATGGTTGGTGTTCGAGTTCAACGATTCAACTGCCAACACTGCATGATTGACACCCCTAATTTTGTTGTCGGGAGGGATATTTTGGATATTGACTAACAACATTTAAATTTCACTTACTTTAGTAAACAAGCGCAAGCCATACCATGGAATCAATTTTGTTATAGCACATGATGGATTTACTCTATATGATTTGGTGTCATATAATAACAAGGTATTATGATTAAATTAGTCTTCATTCTTTGATTTTGAGGATATGTACCTACCATCTTGTATGTTATTATTAGCACAATGATGCTAATGGAGAAAATGGCAATGATGGAAGCAATGATAACCTTAGCTGGAATTGTGGGTGTGAAGGTAACTCTCATAACCATCTTTTTTAATGTTTTAAAGCTTCTACTAATGCCTAATTATATTGGAAGCAAAGTCGATGTTGATATGAAATATGTAGGTGCCCAAGGTATAAGCTTGAGGTGGCACTTTCGACCCGTTTACTATAAATGTGTTGACCCAAGTTAAATGCATTAAATCTCCTTGAAGGAATATATTTTCTATTGCCCTTTACAATAATACAAACTGAATATATATAGGACCCCACTTAATCTCCTATTTTCGGAGATATATACACAGCAAATATACAAGATCCTTTCCTATTTACAATAGTGCTAATACACCCCCGCAGTCGAAGCGTAGGGTGGCCGAATGCTGAGACTGGATCTGAAGTCATCGAATAAAACTCTAGGTAGCCCTTTGGTGAAAATGTCCGTAATCTGGTGACGAGAAGGAACATGAAGAACGCGAACATGACCACGCTGAACCTGTTCTCGAACAAAGTGAATGTCTAGCTCGATATGCTTCGTTCGCTGATGTTGCACAGGGTTGCCCGAGAGATAGATGGCACTCACATTGTCACAATAAACCAGAGTTGCTCGAGTGACTGGGTAATTTAACTCAAGGAGAAGGTTCCGAAGCAAGCAAATTACCACGACAACGTTAGCAACACCTCTATATTCAGCCTCTGCGCTGGAACTGGAGATAGTGGCCTGGCGTTTAGAAGACCATGAGATGAGATTGTCACCCAAATAGACACAGTAACCAGAGGTGGAGCGACGAGTGTCAGGGCAACCCGCCCAATCTGCATCAGTATAAGAAACCAGGGAGAGGTTCTTAGTCGGCCCAAGATGAAGACCGTATTCAGAGGTACCTTGAATATACCGTATGATGCGTTTTAAAGCATTCCAATGATCAACCCGTGGAGAATGCATGTGCATGCAAATCTGCTGAACGGCATAGGAGATATCGGGACGAGTAAATGTTAGGTACTGTAGGGCTCCGGCCAAGCTGCGGTAAGTAGTGGGGTCATCATGTAACGGCCCAGAGTCAGCCGACTGCTTTGCCTAAGTGTCAACCGGAGTGGCGACAGGTTTGCATGAATCCATGGAGGCCCGATGAATAATGTCGCGCACATACGCTTGTTGAGATAGAAACATATTGTCACTGGTGCGTGTAACCTGTATGCCCAAAAAATAAGAAAGAGGACCCAAATCTTTCATAGCAAATTCCCCAGATAATATACGCATGAGTCGCTGGCGGAGAGCATCAGAAGATGTGACAAGAATAATGTCATCCACGTAGATAAGAAGGTATGCGACGTCCTGACCATGACGATAGACAAATAGGGAATTGTCTGACTTGCTTTGTGTAAATCCCTGTAAAGAAACAAAGTCAGTGAATCGCTGGTACCACGCCCGAGGGGCCTGCTTGAGACCGTATAAAGATTTCTTTAAGCGACAGACGTGATCTGGATAATCTTGATGACGGAAACCCATCGGCTGATACATGTAAACAGTTTCTTCCAAGTTGCCATGAAGGAAGGCGTTAGTGACGTCTAGTTGATGGATTTGCCAAGATTTAGCCAAGGCAAGAGATAAAACCAGACGTATTGTAGCCGGTTTGACAACAGGACTAAACGTCTCCCCACAGTCAATACCAGTCTGCTGTTTGCGTCCATCACACACCAGACGAGCTTTATATCTTTCCAAGCTGCCGTCAGACCTGTACTTATGTTTAAAAAGCCACATGCTACGAATTATGTTCATGTTTGGTTGTTTAGGCACAAGCTCCCAAGTCTTTTATTTAATAAGAGCACTAAATTCGTTAGACATGGCATCGTACCACTCGGGGGTGGCTAAGGCATCCTGAGGGTTTTTGGGTATCGGAACGACATCCATGGTATTGAGGTTAAAAAGCTGTTTGGGTTTGGTGATACCGCTCATAGAGCGGGTGTGGATGGTACGAGAGGGAGGAGGGGGGTGGAGGTGGGATCGGAGAGTGCGAGGAAGACTGTGCCGTAGGTGAGGGAGATGGGTGAGGATGGGGAACTGAGGTGGTAGATGGGCCGAGTGGAACGGGTGAGGTTTGGGCTGATGGGGCTGAAGGAGGGACGGCTGGGCCTGGTGGGCTGGTTTGGACCGAAGCGCCCTGAGGGGAAGGTGGGCCTGGTGGGCTGGTTTGGGCCGTAGGAACAGAAGGTTGGGTAAAGGTTGTGGGGTGGTTTGGGCTGGAGTAGTAGTAGGGTGGCCAATATGTTCCCACAAAAGGGGGTTTATGGTGGGATTTAGAAACTCTTAGGAAGGAGGCTTGGTGGGGCATTGTATTGTGTAAGGGAAAATGGACTCCTCGAAGTGAACGTGTCGAGAAATGATTAGTTGGCGGGTAGAGAGGTCGAGGCACTTGTATCCTCGATGGTTGGAGGGGTACCCGAGGAAAACATATGGTTGGGAGCGGTAGGTGAGTTTGTTGATGGTAGTGGATGGGGTGACGGGGTAACAAAGACACCCGAAAACACGAAGGTGTTCGTATTCCGGAGTGCACTTGTAAAGGAGAGAAGTGGGGGATCGAAAATTTTGGGTTTTATTAGGTAATATGTTGAGTATGTATGTGACAGTTTCAAGGGCATGGTGCCAAAAGTTGGGTGGGAGAGAGGCTTGTGCTAAGAGGGTCTGAAGCATGTTATTGATAGTGCGAATTTTGTGTTCGGCTTTTCTGTTTTGGGATGAAGTGTAGGGACATGAAAACCGAAACTGCATGCCGTTTTTTATTACAAAAATTGAAAAAAATTTGGTTCGCATACTCTTTACCGTTATCACACTGGAATTGTTTGATTTTGCGTTCAAATTGAGTGTGAATAAGGTTGTGGAACTTAGAAAATATACTGAACACTTGTGATTTATTTGCAATTGGGAAGGTCCATAAGAAGTTAGTGAAGTCATCCAAAAAAAGTATGTAGTAGCGATGACCACATGTGCTAATTATGGGCGAAGTCCAAAGGTCGCTATGAATAATATCAAACGGCAAACGAGTACAATTAGGAGAATCATAAAATGGCAATCTAACACTTTTACCAAAAATGAAAGGTTCACAAATAGTTTTATTAATCTTCCCATAATCAATAAATGAAGAAAGTTTTAAAGAGTGCAATAATGTGTTGCCGGGATGACCCAAGCGTTGATGCCAGCGATCTTGAGTAACAGCAGTGTAGGCCGATGGTTGGTTGAGGTGGACAGGAAATGGCTGAGTGAGCGGGTAAAGATCGCCAGTGCTATTGCATCGAAGGATATGTGCCCGAGTTTTGAGGTCCTTCACAAGAAAACCAAAAGGATCAAATTCAACAGACACTAAGTTGTCAGTGGTAAGGCGACGGACAGAAATTAGGTTTTTGATAATGTTCGGGGCAAATAGAACATTGTTAAGTTTTAAAGGTGGAAAAGGTGGTGGTAAACATTGGTTGCCTTTTGCCACGACCGGGATACGCATGCCATTACCAACAATAATATTTGTATTAGTGCACGTATTAAAAGTAGACGGGGAGTATATACCTTGTTCGTTGGCCGAATGGGAAGTGGCGCCAGTATCCATGATTCCGTGATCAGGAGGATTCAAAGTCATGGTGTAAAGAGCTTGCTCGATGTCTGTGGGCGTGTAGCCGGTGTTGTGAGCCTGGTCAGGTCTGGGGCCAAGGATTCCCTGAGAGTTGTGGCTGTTAGGGCGTGAAGGGTACGGGCAGGGTGGTTGGATAGCCTAATTTTGCCACGAGTTTGGGGAACTGTTGAGGAGGCCAGCCCATTGAGAGGCGGTCCAATTGCTAGGAAACACAATGTATGGGTGGGATGGGGTTGTCGAGTTTTGGCCAGAGCCGCGACCACGATAGTTGGAGTTCCGGCCCCGACCCCGACCCCGACGGCCACCCCAGCGGTTATGACCACGCCCGCGATCAGCGGGAGGGAAGAAGGCAGGTGTGGAAGAAGGACTGGCTGGGGATGAGGCAGACGTCGTGAGGGCAGTGGCGGACGTATGGGCGGCCCGGGTTGCTTGCCGTTTCTTCTTACTTTCTTCCATGTTCAAGCGGGACCTAACTTCATTGAAGTCAGGCAGTGCGTCACGGTTCTGAAGGACCATGGAGATACCGTCATATTGGTCCGTGAGACCCGTAAGTATCTTAATGACGAGCATATGATCATCCACAGGGGAGCCGACACTAGCAAGTTAATCAGCCAGATGCTTGGTGTGTTGACAATATTCTGACATGGAGGAGAAATTGTATAGGCAGAGGTTAGCAAACTCCTGACCGAGGAAGATGGCCCGAGTGTTCTTGTTGTCATTGAACTCGCTCTCGACGGCTGTCCAGGCAGCGTGAGCCGACTGACGTGGCTGCAGAATGATGTGGAGAAGGGTAGGGGAGATGGTTGCGTAAATCCACTAAAGCATTATGGCGTCAAGACGGGACCATAGGGCAGCAGCGGCAGCCTTGTCGGCGTCCGTGGGATTGGTGTTTGCAGCAGCGGGACGAGGAGATAGGTGGTCGAGCACTTCGAAGGCCTGGCAGTGAACCTTGAAAAGTGTCGACCAGGTGGTATAGTGAGTCGAGTCTTTTTCCAGGGTGATGGGAATATGGGTTTTAATGTTGGACACAGTCAGCGCCGGATGGAGTTTGGAGTTGGGATCCATGAGTGAAAGAAAAAAAAAAGTGGAGGAAAGAAAGAAGGAATATTGATTGGTGAAGAAGTCCGGCGGCTGAGTTAGGGTTTAGGATCGGTATAAAGTGGATGATACCATGAAGGAATATATTTTCTATTGCCCTTTACAATAATACAAACTGAATATATATAGGACCCCACTCAATCTCCTATTTTCGGAGATATATACACAGCAAATATACAAGATCCTTTCCTATTTACAATAGTGCTAATACTCCTCAATCCTTGTATGAAAAAAAATACCGTTGAAATAATATAACTGTTCTAATCACAAGTTACCTATTCCGCATGCTCTTTTTCGCCACCTCTAGATTTATTAATATGTATTGAGTTCTCTTTGTTTTAAATTTACTTCACAGGTGAAAACATCTGATGTTAGTATCAAAGCCCTATGTTTCCGGCAGATGAAGAATTTTCATTACCAAAAATAGTAATAGAATCGTTAATATTAACGAAGGAGGGACTTCATGGTGCGAATGTGCGATCGAAACGGTTACTTGGAATTTTTGAGTGGTTGTGACTTGGTGGCTTTGGGCATCTTGGATCAGTTAGTTAGCTGTTGAACTTTGGATATCTTATCAACTTAGATATTGCATATGATATGGTTTATCTGCCTCTTTATCTGAGTTGTTAGGATGAGTATTTAATTTTTTTAGAAAAGTAACTTAGGTACAGGTTATGTTTTGGATCAAATATTATGAAAGCTGGTTGAGTGGAACTTGTTATTAGGGTAGAAGTTGAATTTTGATTTTGAGAGTCATACATACAGCTCTTGAAATGGAATGTTAGGATGAGTTATTTTGTCTTCTTGGATAGAATTTTGGCATATGCTATGTTTTGGGTCAAATATGATGAAAGTTGGTTATTTGGGTAATCTTGAATGTGATTAGGATGGCCTTGACCTAGAAAGTGAAATTGCAATTTAAAATTAGTTCTGTTGTTTGACATTAGAATAAGAACTTTAGGTGTTTGTTTAGAAGTTTTGTTTAAGTGAGAAGTTACAATCAGAATTTTTATGTTTTTCTCTTCTTGTGTGTATCAACTTGAGAGAAATTTTATGCATGGTCATGACAGGATCGAGAAATACACACAATGATTAATCATATACACAATATCACAGCCATAATGCAACTTTTTTTCTAGGCTTGGTATGGAATGTATGATGACACTTTGATAAGTGTTCCAAAAGGACAATGAAAATTACCACTTTACCTCTGTTTATAATATACTAAGAGTTAAATGCTTGGTTGGTCCCTGTGGTTTTCAAAAATTGCAGACTTGGTCCCAGTGGTTTACTAATTACACGCGTGGTCCCAAAAGTTGTAAAAAATGCACTCGGTTGGTCCCCAGCCCTAACATCAGTTAAGTCCATGTTAAATGACCAAAATACCCTTGCTTATTAACTCTCTTTATAATTTTTGTTTAGTTTTACTTTTGACTTGGTTAAACCCATCATCATCTTCATCACCAGGTCATCTTCATCACCATCATCTTCATCACTATCATCATCTTCATCACAGAAGATGGTGGAACGGAGGTAGCGCCGTCGCTCACGGCGGCGGCGGTGGAGGCACAGGCGGTGGAAAACAAGCACCAGACACGATTTCAGAATTCCAGATTTGTGACAAGAACCCTAAAGCATCCCCTCCCTGGTAACCGATGTTCGTGATTTGACCCAGATCTAGGGTTTGGATGCACAAATCGTTGGTGGTTTAACCCAGATCGTCTGCTCTGTTCTTCCAAGATCTGTCTTCTTTCAGATCTGATTTTTTCTTCAGATCTATTCTCTAATTCTGATCTAAACAATGGCACTTTCAAACTCAAACTCATCCAGTTCATTCTCATCTACAGCAACAGAATCACAATCAAATTCAATGAAATCTGCTAAATTTTTTCTTCAGATCTATGCTCTATCTTGCACGAGGTACCAAATCTTCATCTCAATTGTAGCATAATCTGGAAGAATCCTTTAATCAACAAACATTTGCCAAACAAAATCAGTATAGAACTCAGTCTTATCTTCCAAAACAAGAAACAAAAAATATCACCGATTATGGTAGTCGTGCTAAAGAATTGGTTGATGCCTTGAATGCTGCCGGTGACTCTTTTTCTGATGAAGCTTTAGTTCATCAGATCATCAATGGTCTGAATGAAGAATATAAATTGTTTACTCTCAATGGATTGGTGATGAAGATGATGCAGAGGCTGGGTTTTGTTAATAAGCAAGGGTATTTTGGTCATTTAACATGGACTTAACTGGAAAATTTAACTGATGTTAGGGTTGGGGACCAACCGAGTGCATTTTTGACAACTTTTGGGACCACACGTGTAATTAGTAAACCACTGGGACCAAGTCTGCAATTTTTGAAAACCACATGGACCAACCAAGCATTTAACTCATATACTAATGTTAAAAAGTTTTCGCATTGTTATATTGCTATATTGCTATATTCCTCTACATAATCACATTGCTATATTGCAAGCTTTTTTGCTCTCGCTGCAACGCGCGGGTAAACCCACTAGTCTATATCTATATCTATAATACTATATTAAGAGAACTGGGTTTTCTACCCTTTTTGTAATTTTGCCATAGGTACAAATCTTGAAGCATCATGTACAAATGAAGCAAACCATTTTAGAGAGGGGAAACTTGGACATTGTCCAAAGTTTTAAGACACTTTGAGGGCAATCTAGACATTTCATCCATGGAATCCATGCCCACTTATGTCTTCCATTAATTGAATTAAATTAAGGAATTAAATAAAAAATTTATAATAATTAAAGGAATTAATTGATTAAATTAAAGGTTAGACATGCAACCTTTGGGATTTTCATGATTTAATAGTATGTATAAATATAAATAATCTATACTACCTTATTAAAAGAACTAGGATTTTTACCCTTTTGGTAATTTTACATTGTGTACACATTTTGAAGTAACATGTACAAGAGAGCCAAACTATTTTAGAGGGGGTAAACTTGCGCATTTTCCAAAAATTTAAGATACTTTAAGGGCATTTTAGTGATTTCGGCACCTTTGTAACCTATAATTAAGATAAATGTATAAAATTTTTCATCAGTACTACTCATCAATATTTTATGATTATTAGATAAATGTATAAAATTAATAATATTTCAAACATATATTTATATAACAGGTGATCAAAACCAAACTCCTCGTGGAGTTGAAAACTTTAAAAGATAAACCAGGTGAAACAAACCATGCAAACTGCAGGCCAACAACGATTACACCTTAACTTTAGGTTTCATTTATGATACTGATTTCCAGTTAATTTTATTCAGTCCTAGGTGATATTCTATATTTGTTCTTTCATCCAACCATTGTTACGCATTTCAAGTTAATTGATCATAACTCGCATGTTTCGTTTTGTAAGATAAGAGTGACATGTTGGGTTTTGTAACGAACAAACTTCATGCTTAAAAGTCAACATTTATAATACATATCATAAATGAATATGATATCAGTTGGGATACCCGCCGCAACGCGCGGGCTTTCCCACTAGTCTATATCTATACTACTATATTAAGAGAACTATGATTTCTATCCTTTTGGTAATTTTCCATTGTGTACACATCTTCAAGCAGCATGTACAAGTGAACTAAGCTATTTTAGAGGGGGTAAACTTGCCAATTCTTCAAAAATTTAAGACACTTTAGGGGCATTTTAGGGATTTTGGTACATGTGTAACTATAATATTAAGATAACATTAATATGACATATGAAGAGTCTAGGTTAATTGATAAACCAAAAACTGTAACCGATTTAGAAGTTAAACCCTTGAATAAATGCTCGTAAAGCTATTGGCCATAATTGGCAAATAAATAGTGATATAGTGATAATAAAAAAAAGAATTCAAAGGTTTTGTAACCATCAAATATATTGAATTTGGAAATAATTAAACCTTTGGCCATCATAGGCATATAAATATAGTGTTTAATGGCCATCATTGGTAGATAAATCTAGAGCTCGAATTCACACGGTGGCTATAACCCGTAAGGAAATCATTTGGTGATCTCAAATTTTGATCTTACGATTTCTCTCTCATAAACTATGTGAACCACCATCACTGCTCCTGGTTTCTCGGGTGTACCACCGCCTTCTTTCGCTTTTTATTCTTTTGAGATGATGCGCAGCCACCATCGTTGCTAGGTGCCTACGTGATGCGGATAGCTTCCAAATCAATTTTAACCATTGTGTTAGTTTGATTAATGCTTTGTTTTTGTTTATCAGTGTAACAGATTGCAAATAGAACTTAGGGGCCTATTGGTTAGTTGAATATCTGTTTGTATATAGTTTCTTTTTTTATTGCCATTTGGATTCTTAAATGTGATTATTATTGCATAGGTATTGTTTTCCAAGGAATAGAATACAAGCTCACACTTTTGTTCCAGAAGGATCATCCGTATAATCCTCCTAAGGTGAAGTTTGAGACTAAATGCTATCATCCAAAGTTCTAAAATTCAATGTTTCTGGAACCAGGTGTTTGGATACATAAAAGGTACCTTGCATTTTTTTTTTTTGTATAAAGTTGTATAATTTTTGGCAACATGTGTTTGTTAATATAAACCTTTTTCTTGTGTTCTAGAGCAACTGGTCGTGTGTTTATGATGTGCGGAGTATTCTGATTTCAATCCAGAGTCTCTTAGAAGAACCGAACACATGTTCGCCCATGAATAAGGAGGCGGCAACACTTTGGAGTAATCAACAAGGTAGCTGCGAAGATTGATTTTTCTGTATATGTTTTGGCTGTGAAGATTGATCTTCTATATAAAATCAAGAAATGTATGAAAGATGAATGGTTCGGTTCGGTTAATTTCGATTAACCAAGGGTAAAAAAACAAGGGATTAAAATTCTTATGCATATAATTTATTTTCCTTTACAATCTTCAGATCGCTTCTTTTGCATATAAGCAAATAGATCACTCACTGTTACACAAAATAAATTTTAATTCCTCATAATGCCAATAATGCTAAATAAAAGTCAAGGAACAAAAAATGTGATAAAAGAATCATATATGTGAATTTCAAATTGGCATACCACATGTATGTGAATTTCAGGACAAATATACCTGTATTGCAACATACAAGAAATGACCAAGGTTGACAAACATGGCTTCCGAGCCTGCAAGTAAAGTTGACCAAATTTATAATATAACATGGATAAATAATTTAAAAGGTCGTATTCTATATTCTAAAATGATTATAAGCCATGCATTTAAAAGGTTGGAGAAAGCTACACACACAATGGATTTAAAGAGTTTAGTTGGATCACTAGGCTAGAATCCCATGTTTTATAATGAACTTGGTTTCTTTTTTTAATGGTTATGGCTTAAGACTGAACGAATCACTCCACGCGACCCCTAAAATCATCAATCTATCTAAGTGTTGTGCTCCCGCCGCATCGCGAGGGCACCCCACTATAGATTATTAAGCGAATTAGATGTACACAATCATAATTTTGCCAGGCGTACAACATGTGAAGCCACATGTACAAGACAATGTCACTTATTTAATAAGAGTAAAATAGTAACTTCCGACACTTTTTAAGATGCTTAAAGGTTATTATTGTAAGTTTACCGTAATCTCATACCTCACATCCTAAAATCCTATTCCAACCTTATCCTTGTGTTTCCATCCTTGCGCCCTGTGTTTGTTAAAGATGTCATAACTGATCTGATATCAGTCGGGACACCCGCTGCAACGCGCGGGCATACCCACTAGTATATACTATATTAAGAGAACTGGGTTTTCTACCCTTTTCGTAATTTTGTCATAGGTACAAATCTTGAAGCACCATGTACAAATGAAGCAAGCCATTTTAGAGGGGTTAAACTTGGACATTATCCAAAGTTTTAAGACACTTTGAGGGCAATCTAGATATTTCATCCATAGAATCCATGCCCACTTATGTCTTCCATTAATTGAATTAAATTAAGGAATTAAATAAAAGTTTTATAATAATAAATATAATTGATTAAATTAAAGGTTAGACATGCAACCTTTAGAATTTTCATTATTATTTAATAGTATGTATAAATATAATAAATAGATTTTCTTAAATGGTTTGGTAATATAAATTTTAAATATACGATTTATTTAAACTTTTGGTTTTATGTCACTTGATTATGCAAAACAAAAAGAAAAGGATCGCATTGACCATAAAAAAAGTATTGAGTATTTTGTAGGTTACACACAATTCTATGTTGGTTTTGTTGGTTTTTATGCATCAATGAAAGACAAAAATGATCAGTTAGCCATAATAATTCTACAAAACCATGGCTTTATAGCATTCAAATCATAATTTATTAGCAATTTAGCATCAAGTTCCGTTAACTTTTTACCATTTTCTTCCCATACTAGCCCTAATTTAATTATTTGGAGTGTAATCATTTTCATCCATCAATGACTTAATAATTTCATTTGAAACCCTTGCTCTACCTTCATCGTTAGCACCCCGCTTGCGGTATGCGCATATAATGTATGTATATATGTGTGGGTGCTAGGGGGCAAAAGTGAAAGTGCACCAATTTTAACGTTATTTTACTAATTTCGTGAAAATAACGTTAAAAGAGGAGGATGGTTAATCATGCATCATGTAGTGGCATTGATAGCCGAAAGACAAGGGGTACGTGCGCTAATCGGTCTTTGTCTCAATTTCTGAGTGTTATGTGCCTTATTTCCAAGGCTTGATGCAAAACTACTATTGAGCTGGGGTCTCACTGGAAGCAGCATCTCTATTCCTACCGGGTAGAGGTAAGGCTGTCTACATCTTACCCTCCTCAAACCCTACCTTAGCTTTGCTATTGGTAAGATTTACTGAGTATGATGATGATGATGCTCTACCTTCATCGTTCATTAGTTAAGGACATTTCATTCCATACGATTCATCTTCTTCTTCTTCAATCAAAACAAAACATATTGACCCACAACTTCTTTAGAGAGAGAGAGAGAGAATCGACCCTCTTACTCTCCTTCATTGAATGTATCTCCTGAATCGTTTTTCCTTCAATTCGTCTTTTCAATCCCCTCCGTTTCAATTGCACCCCTGAAAAATAAAAGGGGTTGGATTTGATGACAAGTGTGTTACACTCGCTTTCTTCTACTTAATCGCACCAGATGGTGCTTCGAAGCTTCAAGCAATTCTATGACGCTTAAAACCTGGTAAGACAATCTAAACTTAATCGATCATTTCGTTTGCATTCATACTCTCTCTCTCTTCAAGCAACATTTTTTTTCCTTCTGATGATTTGTGTTTGTTTGTTTGTTTTTTTTGTTTTATTAGCCTTCCACAATTTCATTTTTGGATTGGAATTATTACTTTTGTTGTGAGAGTAGTGTAGCCAAGGTGTTCGTGGAAATGTCTCTGTTTATGAACGAGTGTTTCTTAATTCTTTTTAGTTTAATATCATGGTCTATCTAATTCGTTTTGGTGTTGAGGCACGTCTTACTAATATTCCCATGATTTCAAATAATTCACTCATGTTTGGCAGGCAGTTAACATGTGGCATTTTTATTGAAGTGTATACATGTGATATATTCTGAGTTCTGCTGCTGCTTGTGGAGTTGTGGTCATCCGTTTGTGCAACTTGCCGGCAAGGTTTGTATCTGTGCATATATATTAACGAAACTGCACTTCTTTTTCACTATCTACATAGTAATCTTTAGATGTTGCTTACATTTATCAATTGTTGTTAACACGTGACTATAATCTTAAATTTTCAAGCCATGATTTAAAAAGAATTAATACTATACACAAAAATGACCCGTTTTGACCCGTGCCCCAACACACCGCAACCCGCCTGTTTTGCCAGGTATATTTTTACAAAAATGACCCGTTATAACTTCATAATATTTTTATGTACAACACTTGCAGGACTTGAAGATGATGTAGGTTCTTGTGAGACTCAAATGGAGGGTTGGAAAACAAACCTGGCAGTAGCAGGCCTTGGCCTTTCTTCTGAAGGTTTTCTGTTCTCAACTAACGCGAGCTTGGGGGTTTTTTACATTAGTTGACTTTTCTGGTCAACGACACTGTGATCAACAATGTGTTCTTACATTCCTCCATTGTTTTTGTTTCTGATGTCATCTCTTCATATATATTTATTATTAAAACATTCATTTCTGAAGATTATAAGTACCTCTATGAATAAATATTCAACATTTTTTTACTTCAGCCACGAAATGAAAACATTACCATCAGATGTCCTCAAAGTGAACGACCTTTCCATTTTCATTGTTCTGTTTCGATTGTTGCCACCCCTTTGCTTTCTAGGCTTCATATAAGTAAATAATAACTCTTAATTTACCCACGTAATTTGAGGGACGTGCATATTATAAAAAACTAAAATAAAATGTTTCCCATATATATGGTTTAATTACATAAATGATAAATGTGTCAACATCTAAGTAAAAGAAACAGTACATTACATTCGTTTGTTTATGTTGAGTAATCAACCTAAATTGGTTAGTTTTCACAATAACATAGAAATCTTATAAGCATAAAGAAAATTGTATATTTTACATATATATTGTTTTGTAATAGTATTCTTTTAAAAGCTATAGCTGTGGTGTAGTGGCATTTTGTTCTTCGCTATCCTATATTTTACAACACCAAAGTCTAATTACGTTGCTATTCACTAATAAAAATTGTGTCCATTGTAATTGAATATGACATGAGGTGGGACACCCGTCGCAACGCGCGGGCATTCCCACTACACTAGTACTATATTAAGATAACTGGGTTTTGTACCCTTTTCGTAATTTTGCCTAGGTACAAATCTTGAAGCACCATATATAAATGAAGCAAGCCATTTTAGAGGGGGGAAACTTGGACATTGTCCAAAGTTTTAAGACACTTTGAGGGCAATCTAGACATTTCATCTATGAAATCCATGCCCACTTATGTCTTCCATTAATTGAATTAAATAAAAGTTTTATAATAATTAGAGAAATTAATTGATTAAATTAAAGGTTAGACATGCAACATTTGGGATTTTCATGATTTAATAGTATTGTATTCTTGGTTTTTATGTCAATTATGCAATTCATGAATTGATATATTAATAATACTACCACAATACTTTAAAAGATAAACAAGGTGAAACAAACCATGCAAACTGCAGGCCAACAACGATTACACCTTAACTTTAGGTTTCAATTATGATATTGATTTCCAGTTAATTTTATTCAGCCTTAGGTGATATGCTACATTTGTTCTTTCATCCAACCATTGTTACGCATTTCAAGTTAATTTATCATAACTCACATTTTTCGTTTTGTAAGATAAGAGTGACAGGTTGGGTTTTGTAACTAATAAACTTCATGCTTAAAAGTCAACATTTATAATACATATCATAAATGAATATGATATCAGTCGGGATACCCGCCGCAACGCGCGGGCTTTCCCACTAGTAAATAAAGGACAAAACTTGATATTCACTCTTATTAGATTATCACCCAGGATTGCTTTCCGGACTGAAGAAAGTTACTTATATTAAAAATTTATGATTAATACATAATTAAAATCATACAAAAAATATGACATATTAAATGTCTTGGCTATAGAAGAGTTATAAACTTTTCATAAATTTAATCTTGGGTTGTGAACGTGTAAGAAAAGTTATGAACTTATTGATTGCTTATGATTCGTGTTTATAAATTACTTTGTATTAAAAAAATGAATGCTTTTTAAAACAATTGAATAATAAGTTAGTGTATAACACACATAAAGCTTGTTCAAAAAAATTAAACAATTATAAATCAATACAGTACTAATATTAAGTTAATAGATGAATGAAAACATCAAACTCCCTAAAGACAATTTTAGACCGGTACTACATGTTTTGGAATAGTTTAATAGAAATAATAAAAATTACAATTGAGAATGTTCAGGTATTTAAACAATAAAAAAACATGATACTGAAGATAAGGTAACAATCTAATAGAAACATCAGTTTGCTAAAAACAAATTTGAGAAGATATTAAAAGTTTTGATCTATTGCAACCAAAAGCTTTCCTTGGCTCCTTGGCCATTTGAAAACACAAATCTTATTAAGGGTATGTTTGGCAAAAGTAGCTGGTGGCTGGTGGCTGGAAGCTGGTAGCTAGTAGCTGTAACTTTTTAGATATATTTGGTGTTTGGCAGAGTAGCTAGAGATTTTAACAAAATGTATAAAATAACCAAAATGGACATAACTAAAAATTTAAAAAGTTTGTAAATTAAAAAGTTCATTATCTTTAGAGGTTAAAATAGTCATTTTTTCACTAAAAGCTTATAGCTCTTTCTAAACGCTACTAGTAGGAGCATTCAACCAAAAACTTCAAGCTCCTAACCTAAAAGCTTCAAGCTCCTTCAACCAAACAAGACTTTTTATTGAGTATGGGTTTTTTTCTTAAAAGCTTAAAGCTAGAAGCTCCTAAAAGCTCCATACCAAACATACCCTAAATGAAACTCTCCCATCTTTCACCAAATTAATCCAATCGACAACATTATACCTAAAAGAAACAACAAATTATAAATATGAAATAAATAAACCAAATTGTTTTATACTATAAATCAGTTGCAAACCTTGTAGATTCAAAAGCTTTTTCTGTAGAAATATAAAATTCCCATTCACCACCATCAATAACCTTAATAATTATTTTGGAATTGTTGTGTAAACCGGCAAAATTTACGATGTGTTCATAAAGACACTAATGGGTAAATGTGTGATATTGTGATGTCAGCATAATCAAATTATGGCCAAATTAATAGGTAACAAGTCGTTATTTTAAAATTTTCTTCACATGTATACGAATTATAACAAGTGTAAAGATTTCATATGAGCTAATTGAGTTGATGGATTTTTTTTCTATATTTTCTTAGATGTTTAGAGAATTTGTAAACCTACTGGTTTTTTGTAAAAAATTAAACGTTATAGGGTTTTTCTATATATTAACTAAGGCAAAGATCAAATAGAAAGTGCGTTTTTATACAGAAGCCTGAGAAGCTATATGGTGTTGACATGAGCCTTTTTTAAAAATTTAAGGTGGATGGGCATTTCTGTCTATTTACGCCTTAGATTTAGATCTGTTAAAATCTGAGTTTGATACTTGTAAATTAATTCAGATAAAACAAGCAAGAGTGATTGTAATAACTAATAAAATTTACAAGTAGGAAGATATTATCAACAACTGTTTTTCATTAATCAAAAGATTCAAATGTATTACAGAATGATTCTACAATCTCCCCCTTAGCTTGATCACTCACAAATCTATTTGAACAAAAGAGAATGTGTAATGTGATAAAATAGATCTCTAACAGGTGAGATCTATTTATACTAAGTACGAAAGCTCTTATTGTGATTGGCTGACATCACCCTGATAGTGACATCTAACATTCCTAACAGAAATGATTCCACAGGTGTTGCAAACATCTGATATAACTATGCTAAACGCTGATACAAAGCAAATATTGTTACATATGGAAACAACTGTTTAGGCTATCCTTTGTTTCTTTGTTCCAAACAGCTGTTTGGCCAGACAGATGTTTGGTCTTCTTCATCAGACCTTTGCTTCAAAGGAATTTAGGCTTGAACAGACCTTTTTTCTTCATGAACGGCGGTTCCAAGGCTTTGATAAGATGTTTGCTTCTCTTCAACGGATGCTTTGATTTTGGTGTTCAAGATTCACTATCTTTGGGAGGAAAAATGCTTCATCAACTATTTATTTCTTGATCTCACTTCCATGTTTTGGCTTTTGGATATCATATGTTCTTATGTAGGTCCAAAATCTCCACTAGAACAGATGATGCCAAAACAATGAGGATTTAACCTCCATGCTTGACTTACATGATACTACATGTTATCTATGATTGGACTTATTTTTAGGATGATATTATAACTATACATATACGGGATCAGGAGAAAATGCCCAAAAGTGTGAGAACGGTGAGAACGCATCCTGGCCCAACACGTGTCACGCTACATAGAGAAGGGCGGAGGGGCTTTTTTGTCCTTTTATATTCTTTTTTTAAACGCGTGTTACATCACCTTTCAATTTTTTTGGCGTTTAACAAATACGCGGCGTTTTTAATGTTTTTAGATGAGGATCATAGTAAATATTTTGGCGTTCTAACTAAGTATGGCTTTGATTGTTGTGCCAAGTAGGATGCAGGCCTATAATGTAAAAAACATCAGTAATTTTCTTGATGTTTATTTTTTTTCTACAAGTGTTGTGTCATGTAGGATGCAGGCCTATAATGTGACAGCCAATTATGGCGTTTTGAAAAGATAAATAAATTCAATTTTCCATGTAGTGGCTTTAAATATAATAAATGTTTGGCAATAATGTTACAGTCTCTTCATTTTACTGTTTTGCAATTATTGTTTCATTCAATTTCATTTGTCAATTAGTGTTGTTTTTTCCAGTAATACTTTGTTGACTTTTTTGGCGTTTTATATAGCAACAACGTGCTTTGCTAGCATCCGTTCTCACAGTTTTCACACTATCAGGCGTTTTGGTGTTTGTAGTTTTTGACGTTTTATACTCAATTTTTTATTAGTATAGAATTAGATAATAAACAACAGAGAATTATATAACAAACAATAATTTTAATCTAATTTCTCATCCAAATCTTCACTGTCATCAGTCTCTTCTACTTTATCCTTTTTGGCGTTTTGAACCTGTTTTGAATACCTTATGTAGATCATTATTTTCCTACATAACGCCCGTCTTTAGAAGATGCTTATTTTTTGTGGCATCCTTTATTGTGGATTGATATATACTTATTTGGTGACATGTTGAAGATCAACGCCTACTCGAATGTATTGATCCCTTCATGCCATCCATACATCCATCAAGAACAAAGTGACATGATGTCATATCAGTGTCATCAGTCTCTTTTTCATGAATATTTGTCTATCTCATTCAGCAAAAGCTTATAGAGATACCCACCTCAGAGAAGAATCCATTCAGTGAAACTTCATTCAGAACAATAACAATACTCAATATAGAAGAAACGAGGTTCCGCATATGTGGCTTTGTAGGATCGGATTGCGACCTAAATGAGTCGTTCGGAAGAGCTCTAGTCCGTTTCAGAGGCGGAAACTAAGAAACGAACGTGTAAACAGCTTGATATTCACTTTAATCTCTTATATATTGATATTGACAACCTTTACAATCGAAAGAGAAACCGGCAGCACCTCGGTACACTTGGCAAAATTCTAACTGTTCGAACTATTACAACTGAAATGACAATTGACCTATTTATAGGAAGCATGATTTCGCTTCAAGACTCAAGCGAAATCTTCTACTTTCTAATTGAAGCGAAATTAACAATATATCACTTTCTGATTTCAAGCGAAATCCTTAAATCCATTTTGTCTTCATGTGTAGTAATTTTTGTCTTTTGTGATAATGATGTCATTTGTGTGATGTCATCATCCTAGATGATGACATCATGCTTGATAATATCCGCACCGAACCCGCACCGAACCCGAGACTCGATACAAGACGAAGACGACAGATGTGTGCACCAACAGACTCCCCCTCAGATGTTGACGAGTCTTAAGTGTCGAGTCGTTTCAATCTTCAGTCTTTATCAGTCTTTGAGCTTTCTTCAGGATCTCTATCTGGCTCTATCCTATCTCCAATTCTCTCTCCCTCTAACAGACTCCCCCTCAAAACATGCTGGGATCGTAGTCTTGCTTTTACAGTATTTCAGAATCCTCAGGTATCGGAACCTGGCACTCTATCTGCTATCCTGCACATCCTCTACCCAAAAATAAGATTCAAAAGAATAAAATATTTAACAATTTATCAAATATCATGCACCAACACTGATCCTTCTCCAATCAGTATACAATCAATCATTAACAATGATCTTTTAACAAATTTTTATCTCTGAAAAAACTTTTCAATCAAATTCTCCAAACCTGTTCGTCATGTTCAGCACTCGGAATTTTGAAATTCAGCTCTTCAACATCAGTTGTCTAAAATCTTTTTGAATTTTCCAAAATTTATGCTAAAACACACCGAAAATCTTTTTGGATTTTTGAAATAACAGAAATGAAATGCAGTAAAGAAATATTTACATACAATATTTTTGTAAGTTTGTGTAAGAGGATCATATCAGTTTTTGAGACAAATCACCAACACCGTTAAGCTTCATTTCATATTCAGCTCTAAACGATTCACTTAGATTGTCAGTATACTGGTCCACTTAAATTCTCACACAAAGTTCAACTGTTTCAAGATATGAATTAGTGTTTTAGGACTTAAACATCTACATGTGTCCCACCTCAGTATATACTCCCGTATCCAGACCCCAATATTCAGTCTTACAGGTGAGTATACCACAGATGATATCTGTAAGGGGAATAAATTATGCAACCGTGATAGCTCAGGTCAGAACTTCCGTTCAGCAGAGAGCCTAGTTGACTTTTAGGTGTGTCCCCTTTAGAGGATCTTTTGTATTACAACAGCCATGATTAGCATTTTTCAATGTTTCATCATTTTTAGCTGAGGGTGGTGCTATATTTCAAGCAAGCAGAAAGTATTCTCCGGGGACTAGGCCATTGCTTCCGCAAAATCAGAAGTCCCGGGATAATACCCCAGATATCACTGAGTATAAAGACCTAGTATCTCAGAATAAGGGACCCTTCAAACAAGATTTCAGGGGTTACCTATATATCCTGGAGGTGTTCCCCACGTAGACGCAAGTAAATTTTATGTTTATATCTCGTCACAATTTACTAAATGTGTAAAAACCTACTGACACATCATCAGTGAGACCGTTTATCACATTTTTCTTTTCATTTCTTTAGCATGTTGTGACAGTCCACTGATGTACTATCATTTCCTCTTTTATACGACAAAACTCATTTTTTATTTTATCATGTTTTTGGCTTTTTCAAATTTTCTAATGTTTTTGGATTTTCTGAAAATTTTTACTCCCCCTAAAATGCAAACACATTTTAGGAAATTTGAAAATAAACTATACAATAACATGACAACTGATATCAAATTGCTTCAAAACGCTATCCTCTTGGCATAAACAATCAGAACTCCCCCTCACAACAAACTATTTTCCCATTGATTTCAAAACACTTTAAGTTTGTATTAATCAAATGGTTTTTCCGGAAAATTAGTTTAGTTGATTTTACCACTTGTAGGTTAGGGGTTTGTTTCATCACATTGTTCTCATATCAAAAACCACTTGTAGAAAATCAAGTACAACTTAATGTCCCTGATTTACCACTTGTAAGTCGAAATCACTTTCGTGAATTTCTCAAGAAATGTGCCGATTCCTGCTCCGCTTAAACCAACCTGGGAGCTCCGGCAAGTCCATTTTTTACTCAAACATAACATCCACCCAAGCCTCACCAGCCTTGGGTGACTTTGGTGACAAACATCTATCCCACCAACATTTTGATTTATAAAATTCTTGAGCACCTTTTACCTTCCTATCAACCATCTTACCGAAAATATGTTTGACTTTCCCGTTGAAAGCCTTCTCAACATCAAATTCTCCCTTATCAGTGAAAAATTGATTTGAGATCTCTACCTTCCCAACTTTCGACTTCCAATTTTCCTTTGACAATGAAGGAAAATTTTCATCGTTCACCTCAGG
This sequence comes from Helianthus tuberosus, assembly GCA_030545235.1. Lineage (NCBI taxonomy): Eukaryota > Viridiplantae > Streptophyta > Magnoliopsida > Asterales > Asteraceae > Helianthus > Helianthus tuberosus. The sequence goes on along the minus strand of CM060448.1, from coordinate 139,880,353 downwards.
AACGGAATTCACAATCTTTTTCTCAACAAATGACTCCTCTGATTTTATGGAATCAGATTCATTGTCAGAACTTCTTTCAGATTTTACAATCCATTTTTGTTTGGTTAAATCACCTCTTCTTTTGTAAAATTGTTTTGAACTTTCACCTTTTTCAGAAATAGAATTTTCAAACACTTTTGATTTCTCAGTTGATTGTTTCTTCTCAAAGACAAGTTTTTCTTTCAGTTTTGAGTTAGAAGTAACTTCCTGTTTTGTGTTGTTGAACTGTTGGCAATTCTAGGCAATATGTCCAACTTTTTGGCATTTGAAACAAGTTCTTCGATCAACTCTTTGAGCAAACTTTCTCACATTTTTCTTCACTTCAGCAAGAAACTCTTGATTGGATTGTTTCCAGAATGGTTTCTTCTGCTCATCTTCACAACTTCCACCTGCAACAAATTTTATATTTGGTTTATAAGTTTTCTGATTTTGATAATTTTCAGGAGGAATAAATCCTAAACCTTTCTTTTTGAGATTACCATTGTAATTTGGTTTCTTTCGATAACCATAACCAGAACTATAACTCTTTTTCTTATTCAATCTCTGTTGAACTCTTGAAGTGTATTTTTTAGGTTTTTCATCAAGTTTTAAATCTTTTATATCAGAAATATTAATTTCTGTTAATTTGAAAACCTGTTTGATCATTTCAGTTTTTACACTTCTGATTGGAAATTCCTCATCAGAATATAATTTGTCTGAATCATTCAAAGTATAAGCCACTTTGATTGATCCGTCATTCAAATTAGATTTTGATAATAGGAATTCTCTATTGTAAACCCTATTAACCGGTGAACTCGGACTCTTTTCTGACGAACTCGAACTTTCAGACTTAGACTCCGGTTTTGACTCCTCATCCGTATCCAACACCTGATCGACAACTTTCTTTACTAACTCAGACTCATGATCAGTGTCAGACGCTGTGAATGTAACATCAATATTGTCTGGTAATTCATCAATGATTTCAGACTTTAACTTGATGTTGACTGCCTTTTTTACTCGTTCCTCATTTGGCTTTCTGGGAGAATAAGTTTCATGGATCGGGGGCGGACATCTGTTATACTTTACACTTGGTTTCTTACCAGTATCAGTATCTTCAGTCTTTCTGTCCATGAACGCTTCCAGACCTGCAACAGTAGGATAAACACGATCAATCAAATAATCACATGTAGTGTAACTCAACAGTAATCGTTTAATCCTTTCACTCTCAATCTTCTCAAGTTCCACTTCTTTCTTTAGCTTTGCACAATCTTCGATGTACTCATTGATGACTTTCTGCTTTGTCATTAATGTTGCACTCATTTTATCCATTGCTTTTTCGGTTTCTGTATTCGTCTTCTTTAGACTATCAACTGTCCTGTTCAGTACATCGTACGACTCCTTCACATACTTCACATCGGACAGTAAATCTTCTTTAATCTTCTCTAAATCAGCAATCTTCGTATCTTTTTCCTCACAAGCTTTGCAAGACTCTGAACACTTCAAACACGGTTTTTCAACTTCAACCAATTTTTCAACTATCTTTTCAACCTCGACAGTCTTTTCAACTTCAACAAGTTTCTCAATCACTGGTTCTTCAGATTCTATTTCAGCTTTCTGTCCCTCAGTTTCCTTTGTTGAACTTTCTTCAACTTCTGCTTTGTCAGTTTCTACTTTTGCTTTTTTCTGGATATCCAACTCATGCTCCTCAATCTTCTGAATAAATTTTGCCAGACTCATATTTTCCTTTTTTCTCATATGTTTTACAATCAACAGATAATTTCCCCATTTTTGCTGTGGTAATGCATTAGCAAGTTTATCAATCCATTCATCATTATCTTTCTTAATTTTCAATCTTTCCATTTCCACGACTAAATGACAATATCTATCAATGGTCATCGTTGTTGTTTCATGGTCAAAAGCTACAAACATGTCAAATGACTTCTTCAACAATTCCTTTTCCATGTTTCAATAATTTGCAAATACTTCGGGAAACACCTTGCAAGTACCTTCAAGCGAAATCCCGAGTAATACAGTTCTGAAGCGAAATCAACTATTCTTTCTTGAAGCGAAAACAGATGTTAAGTCTTGAAGCGAAATCAACTGTTTGTTGAAGCGAAATCTGATATCAGGTTCTATTTCAAGCGAAATTAACTATTTCGCTTCAAACACTCAATTATTTCAAGCGAAACTCTGCTGAATGTTACGAACTCTTTCAAGCGAAATCAAGTTTTTGTCCAGTTTTTGTCATTTTTACTTTGAATTTCGGTCTCAAACTTTCAAGGCTTTGTTAGACTACTGTTTTATACAATCGGTGAAAAACTCAGACCAATTTGACCGTTAAATCTCGTCCAGATTGAAAAAGAAGGCGTAGAAATCAGAAAATAGATGATATCAAGCTAAACTCTTCTTCCTGTGCTCTGATACCAATTGTAGGATCGGATTGCGACCTAAATGAGTCGTTCGGAAGAGCTCTAGTCCGTTTCAGAGGCGGAAACTAAGAAACGAACGTGTAAACAGCTTGATATTCACTTTAATCTCTTATATATTGATATTGACAACCTTTACAATCGAAAGAGAAACCGGCAGCACCTCGGTACACTTGGCAAAATTCTAACTGTTCGAACTATTACAACTGAAATGACAATTGACCTATTTATAGGAAGCATGATTTCGCTTCAAGACTCAAGCGAAATCTTCTACTTTCTAATTGAAGCGAAATTAACAATATATCACTTTCTGATTTCAAGCGAAATCCTTAAATCCATTTTGTCTTCATGTGTAGTAATTTTTGTCTTTTGTGATAATGATGTCATTTGTGTGATGTCATCATCCTAGATGATGACATCATGCTTGATAATATCCGCACCGAACCCGCACCGAACCCGAGACTCGATACAAGACGAAGACGACAGATGTGTGCACCAACAGGCTTTTTAACTATTTTTTGGGGGTTTTAAAGTGAATGGTTTCTAGGAAACATGGCGTTGTTTTTGGTGTGTGATTAGTTGATTGTGCAGAGACGTCTCTCTTATAGGATGTTTTTGGCGCGTAGTTTAGGCGGGATTTTATTTATAATAAATGATATTAATAAAGTAGCCGTCCCTTTCAGTTACTGTGTGTATTTTTACTGTTTTTGTTCAGCTTTTTATGAGTTTTTAGGGTGATAGACGTTCCATCTTCCAAGTTTGGCGTTTTTTAATCGCTTTAAGTAGTTTTTGGCGTTTTTTTTTTCATTTTTAGCTTTTAATAATATTTCTTCAAATTACTTTTATTATAGTTTGGGAGTTTTTGGCGTTTTACTACATTATGGCGTTTCACAATCATTATGACTGTTTGGCGTTTTATTAATATAATGTATTTTTTTATTCTTAGCTGAAAAATACATAACAAACAACAGAAAAAGAAAATTAAAAAATAAAAATAGAAACAATTCATCTTCCAAATCTTCATTGTCACCAGTCTCTTTCTTCTTTGAAACATGTTCACTGGCGGTTTGACTATGTCATGCTTGTGTTTTTGTGGCCGTTTGGAAAGACAAAATGACGTGAGTTTTTTGTTTGAATATGTATCTTCAAAGCACTCATCAGTGTCATTTGTCTCTTCATCCATTATAATATTCATCAGTAACAAAACATAAAAAAAATGACATAAGTCTGACACTATCATCATTTTGTTTATGATTTGTCCATCTCATGCAGCAAAATGTTATTGAGTCACAGCACCTCAGGGAAGAATGCATTCTCCGAAACTTCCCGTAGAACAATATTGAATATACAAGAAACGATCTTTGCCATTTTTGGCGTTTTACTGAGGAAATAGTGTATCTGAAAGAAACGTTGATTTTTGGAATCTTTGATGTTTGAGTGTTTTGGCGTTTTCTAAGATGATTGGTATATAGTAAAATATGGCGTTTTTTACTAGGTGTGTTTGATGTTTTGGGGGTTTTTGGCGTTTGTAAGATGAATGGTATATAGTAGAAAATATGGCGTTTCAGGTTCGGGGGGTGTGTTTTTAGGTCTGAGATGCTTTTGTTTATATAGGGATGTGTTTTGGCCCGTAATGGCGTTTTGTTCATTAGCTTGGAGTTTTGGTAGAGAAGTGTAAAGACCCTTTTACCCTTAATGAAGTGCGTCCACTTAATAGAATTCATGTTATTTACGAAAATGCCACCGCGTCAATCTAGTCCATAGATTGTTTTGGTCGGACGATCCATAAGCGTTCTCACCGTTCTCACACTTTCCACCGTTTTCTCTAAATCCTGACCCTATATATATATATATAAATATATAGGGAGCCGCTAGAATGAGAACCACCACGAGTTATGAGAATCGCGAGAACCAAGTGCCACGGAGGGGCGTTGACCACGATTTTTTTTTACAACTAGATTCGTATGGTGTAAAAAACTACCCCCTCGGGCGCGCCGTTTGAATTTTTTTTTTTTACGAATGTTGTTAAAATATACGGATCTAGTTGTAAAAAAAAATCGTGGTCAACGCCCCTCCGTGGCACTTGGTTCTCGCGGTTCTCATAACTCGTGGTGGTTCTCATTCTAGCGGTCCCCTATATATATATATATATATATATATATATATATATATATAGGGGAATGCTAAAATGAGAACCACCTCGAGTTGTAAGAACCGTGAGAACTACACCGTAGGGGGCGCGGTGGACCAAATTTTTTTCATAAGCGTAGATGCATGTATAAAAACAACATTTGTAAAAAAAATGTCGTGTGTGTAGTTTTGAGCGCCACAAGTTTGTGTTTACGGGACCCGTAAATCTAGCCGGAAAATTTACGGGTCCCGTTAACACAAACTTGTGTTGCTCAAAACTACACACACGACATTTTTTTTGAATTTTTTTTTACAAATGTTGTTTTTATACATGCATCTACTTTTATGAAAAAGAAAATTGGTCCACCTCGCCCCGGATCAAAAAGTTCTCGCGGTTCTTACAACTCGAGGTGGTTCTCATTTTAGCGGATACTTATATATATATATATATATATATATATATATATAAGAACATGGCTGATTTCATGATAGTAATCAAGTCATGATTATTCGTCACAAACTTAGGCTATTATATCTAAGATTCTAAGTCACTTGTTATTGATTCTAATGGGCAATTTGGGATCCATGAAACCACACATAGCATAGTGTCATAAATGAGTACTTGGAACTAGATAATACTTTGTATACATACTTTTGATACTTTAAATTCTAAATCCCGAATCTTACCAATTCCTAAACATCATGTAACCTTACAGTTGAATCCTTGTCCACCAACAACTCATCACTCACGGATAATCGGAAAGCATGTGTAATATTGTGAGTACACTTGACCTTTTTTACGCTTTAACGCACTTTTGGGTGTAACATGTTTAACTTACCAAAATACAGAATTCACACAAACATATTTATTCACTCAATCCGCCATACATACTAATTGTTATGCTTTGGTTTATGCTAAAATACATACATGCTATTTGTCATTAACTTAGCTAGCCCACCTTAGCAAATATAGCGCTATAGGAGTAGCACACCACCCAACGAGGTGTTGTTAAGTTAACATTTTACAGTCTCGATTACTTCGGTGTCGAGGGATGCACATTATTATACATAAAGGTCTCGTTCACTTTAGTGGCGAGGGACGCACATTATTCTTGTGGACACTCGGGTTTGACTTTTAGTTATGCATGCTAGTTTAACCTTGTATACCAAATTGCCATGTTGGATTTGAGAAATTCTTTTATGCTTATACTATGTATCTAAAACTTGTGTACTCGCCAATACGTTTGTATTGAACTATGCTTTTAAAACATGTTGCAGGTTTATGATGATGTTGATGATGCATGGAACTTAGTAGGATGCCTAGAAACACATTTTAGACTTTATATACTTGTTGTAATGTAATTCTTTTGTTTCAAGTTGTTGTATTTGATTCCAAACAAAGTAATTGATTCTTTTAGCAATAAAATGAAATTCATTATTTAAATACTAGTCGCAATTTAGTGTTATGAGTAATGAACAATCTCGTTTTCCTCTCACTCCGATGTTTCTGCCATCAGTTGGGGTGTGACAATCATCATCACCAAGAATCAAGAACAAGATTTTTAAAAGTAAGTTTATACCTTTCAAGATTTTGGTGGGTTTTGACAAGATTTTGATGATATGGAGCTTGTTCTTCTTGGTAAACACCTTAGAAACCTCCTTGTATCTTCAAACGAACTTGAAACAAGATTGAAATGGACTTAAATCTTCAAGATGACATTCAAAAATGAAAATGGAAGTGGGTGTGGGAGTGTGTGACCGAGAGGGAGAGAGGAGGAAGAGATGAAAAGGTTTTTGATTTTTAAAATGGGTTATGGAGTGTTATAGGAAACTTAACCATTGTGTAGTCTTCCAATGACTAACACTTGTCAATATGGAAGCATTTCAAGAAAAATGTGGACACCCTTGGGGCCGCCACCTATCAGCCCTCTCACATACATGCATATACATACACATATATGTTATATATTAGGCCAAAACCAGGTATTTAACTGACTACCGGGTATTTTATCTCGCGTTTTAAGGCTTTTTAATTTATTTTTATCACTCTATAAAAATAATATCGCTATAATATTGCTGAACAACATTTTATTTGCCTCGACTGGCTGTGTCGTTTGTATTTTGTAAGATACGCGCGGTATTACGCAGTACGTGCTTAAATTCGTGAAACGGTGTTTTAAGCGTTTTACTTAATTTTTCCACTATGATTAAAAATAGCATTTTAATCATAATGGAATATTTTTAGGATTTTAACATTAATCGGGCGGTCACCGACATTCGTTTCGCATTTTGTTTGTTACGCGATAAGCGTTTATCTTATTTTTGCCAACATAGTTTTTAACCAAGTTTGGATTTACCAACACATCAAATACCATAAATTAACACCATATTCAATAAAATATTGCCTTTATTTATTCATAACACGTGTCACACTAGTACGGTACAGACTAAAAATAGTCGGGTGTCACACAGCATGTTGTCCGTTTAACTTAATCGAATATTGTAACACCTCGAAAATTTACGTCCAATAATGTATTGACACGTGTCATGGGCTTTGAATATGTGAAAACATACTTTAGAGGGACTAAAGTTGACAAACAGTGAAACTATGTGAATACAAGGGTCCAAAGTGTCAACAATGGATAAATAGGCTCTAAAATAACCCTACATGATGTTTATAATCTTAAACGGATAAATCATTGATCATACGAAGCGGGAGATGTAAGAAAGTGAGGAATTACAAACTACAGGGGCTAAAAGTGTCAACATGTTGAAAGTATACCGCTGAGTGATCTTTTGGCAAACCCGAAGCTTTGTAATGATAAAATATACTCACTAGAATATGTGATAAAAAATTCATCGAGTTTCGTTATCGTATGAGAAAGTTATGATCAAAACCGTACACGAAGGGTTAAATACGTTAACGTTGATTCCGTGACTTTTCGGGCAAGCACAAAGTTGTTCGAGGACTTTACCATGTTTGTAAATGTCCCAAGGCCCCTAAAAGTCAGGTTTTAGGGTCTAATGTGCAAGAAAAGGACCCAAAACAATGTTACAAAGGTCAAGGACTGAAATGTAAAACTTAAAAACTTGTTTGACCTGTTGCACCTCGTACGCGGCCCGCCTGAGGTCTCTCGCGGCCCGCCTGCGACCTCCCAGCGCTGAAAAATGCGCAGATGTCAGTTACAAGGCTGTTGCGAGTTGTTTACAGCTGTTACCGATTCCTGAGCTTCACCAATGATATTACATGCAACTAGGGGCATTTGTACACTTCTCACAACATCAGAAAACCTCTGTGTCAGCCTCAAATCAGATCAAAACTTGTTATAAAGATCATTGTAGATGCAAACCTTCAACACTTGCATGTTCAACAATTCACAAGAACGATTCTGGAGCTTTCTGGTCGACAAGGCTGCTTCATAGTGATCTCTAAGCTTGTTTAGGACCATTGTAAGTGTTCATATCATTCTCTAATTCGTTCTAGCTTAGTGTATTAACCGAAAGTCAAACCATCATAAATTAAACTTGACTTTGAGTTTAAACGAGATTGGCTCTGTCATTTCTCAAATTGAAAGTACCCACATGTTGGTATTTATGAGTGTAACAAACCCTAAAAGGGTATTTTTAGATTCACACTCTAAGCATGTTAATTGTCGAGTCAAAGCTTTTCTTAAAAAGTCAACAGAATGTGTTTTTGCAAATTTAAGCATGATTAACAATGTAGGCTACATGCAACCTTTTTGATCATCAAAATAACTTTATAATTAATGTAAGAACATGTTTTAACATAATCAATTCGACAATTTTCAGTTTAAACTCGAATCGGAACCGAAAGTCACATAAATTGACTTTTTCTTTGACTATCAGTTCTGATCCGTACATGCATGTTTGGGATCTGAATTAGAGCTTATTTTGGACCAAATTTTATATAAGTTTAACTCCCTGAGATTTTACAACTCGGATCAATACGTATCCGGTTCATATGCATGTTCCCGGTTTATGCATAAATTGACTATTTTGCCCTTTTGGTTATAAAACGCGATTTTTGAAAAAGTAAAAGAGTAGAAACATTTGTTGCTGATTTATAAACTTGCACCGAAAATTTGATAACAGTCTGAGGTCCAAAGTAAGAGTTATGCCCATTATCGTAATTTGAAAGCTTTATGTCACTTAAATGGCGTAATTAGCATATAACCCATTTAAACCCACTTTTTAATATAAAACTTTTTACCCTCTGATGTTATATAATATTTTAGGATTTTTAAAGATTTTATTTTTATTTTTGGCTGATCATAACATAGGTTTATAAGTTTAATTCGGTAAATACCGAATTTGCCCTTTTAGGCCATAAAATGAGTTTTATAAATCCTTTTGACCCCAAACCTTTTCCTACTGATTTTATTTGTTAAATAAAATATTTTGAGCATTCTGGAAATATAAAAATATCAGATTTCTTTTACAAACCCGGAAACGGCTCCAAATCGCCTTTTTAAGCGTTTTTAACGCATAGTATGTATTATAACCATATTAAACATATAAGGTTTATACCTACTGATGTTCTTAGTATATTTTTATAAAATAACAGTAAGTACAAGTTTATAAACTCAGATTTCCAAATTTTGACATTTTTAGCCCTTGTGAAATTACCAAAATACCCCTAAGGAGCATAGTTTGGTTTTAAATGATAAGTTTCATATATGGGTCATACCCTACTGTCATAATATGTTAAATTAAGTATATTTATTGTACAAACCAGACCTGTATCTCAGATTTCTAATTTAACTCTTTTATAATCTTTTAACTGACCAAAATGCCCTTATGAGGCCTAATTTGTGTTTAAATCCGTTTTGGGCATAATAGAAGATAACTTACTGATATTATAACATATTTAAGCCATATTATCTCAGGGAAATTGCATATGACTCTTTTGGTTACCCGTAACGCCCTTTTTCGTGCTCGGTTCGGTTTATGTAACTAGTTTGCATAAATTGACCGAAACGGGTCAAACCTTATCATTTTTGTCTCAAAATCCAGAATGTATTTAGTATACCCATATTATACAAGTATTCAAACTTGCCGGGTCTAAATCACATTCTATCCGGTCTTCGCTTAATAGTGCGTTTGAACCGTTTCGTCCTTAAGGTTAACCGGTCTAAGCTTAAGCTTAAATAAAGACCCGTTAGAAATATAATAGGTTATTATAAACCTTCATTCCAGATTAGGAGCACCGGTAAAAGCTACTTGCATTTTGTTTGTTGAGATTTATACTTTACTCAGGTAAATACTTTTAACTTATTTTCCCTTATACGGGCTTGGGGTACGGTATATAGAATACCGCTTGGTCGGGCATTCGACCTTAATCGATTGGTGGTTAAGTATTATCGAGATGACCCGTTTAAAAATTTGTTTTGTTTGCTTAACACCTTTGGGGGGTTAATGACCATGTCCCGGATATCCTTGGCATCATTCATGAAATGGCCACGACCTAAGCACGGGGTGTAGGCGTACACCTGACAGTTACATATGTAAAAACTGGTATCCCACTTAAAGGAATCAGCCTTGTGGGCACTATACCTGTGGTGTGTCTATTAATCTTTAACCCGGCACGAACCGGGCTACTGAACGCATAAGGAACATGTAATTCGTTTACAAGTATTATACTCAAATAATTATCCCAGGTTATCAAAATGTTTTGTGCCACGTGCATTCAAATCCATTTTCAAAATGAGTCAGTTAAATTGTATTTACCAGTGTAAACTAACGTATTTTCCCAAAAGGTTAAGTGCCGGTACTACACGTAATAGGCTGGCTGTCTTCTAGAGCGTCCACAATAAGTCTCGCAAGCTTGGACGACAATAAACTGTTGAACAATATCTTATTTTATTTTGATCCGCCTGTGGATCCGTTTCGACTATTAGTGATATTTAATATTACACTTTATTAAAGTTGAAATGAATCTATCTTTGCTTCCGCTGTGCATTTATATATTGTGTTGTTTGTCTATGATGATACCAACTACGTCACAATACTCCCCACCGGGCCCACCGGTGACACGTGGAGAATTGGGGTGTGACAGGTTGGTATCAGAGCCAACTCTGAGTGAATTAAACACTAGCCTTTTGTGTTTAATCTCAGTTACACAATTGCACGTTCCTCGATTCTGAGTCTAGACTTAACATAGGAATACTCTCGTCTCTATTCGGAGGACTATTACTTTCAAATTATATGTTTTAATATGTCGCCAAGAAAGAAGCTGTAATAGGAAATTCTCCCCATTTGAAGCCTAGGAAAGGCCGAGCTTCGTGATGCGACTAGGATAAACGTACAACCAAGGAGAAGCATTCAGAAATAAAATGAAGAAGAAACTCCTTTTACTGAAGATCGTTTCCTTAAAAGTCTTTATAACGATATTTATCTTTTAATCCCTTTGAGGACAACATCATTTCTTTTAAGTCCCTTTTAGGGCAATTCTATACCTCTTTTAAAACCATTGGGATGTTTTATCTTAATTTCATTTATATCATTATATATGAATATAATATATGAAATAAATTAAAATAACATTTCTGTTATAAGATCTACCATTATAATAAAACGGAAAAATCTAAAAAGGACAAGACCTAGCCTCGTGTCACTATTAAGACCCGGCCAAGATGGCAGTTCCTCGATTTAAGTTCAAATCCTTATTAACATCTCGATTTAAAATTTGTTCTGCGTTAATTATTAAAAAGAATCTTAAAGGTAAACCTAGCCTATATCACAAGGCCGAAATGGTAGAACCTATTCAAGGGATTCAAATCCTTGTTAACACCTAAGAACGTGTTAACACTCTCGACAAATGTGATTCGAGAAAATCACAACAGTCATGCTTATATTGGATTTTTCCAATTTTCTTATCTAGCCTGGTGATTAGAAATCATGGCTTGTATCATTAATTAAGATGATCATATTTTAACCATACGTGGTAACATAATGCCTACGGGCCCTGCTCATTTCCATATGAGCCAAAAGACAGTGGTAGCGATGACTCCCTGTCAGATAAAGGTAATGAACTAGGTTCAAACCTCAAATGCTTTGATTCTCTGAAATCATAGCTTAAAAATTTATAATTGTCCTTGTGACTAGGCCTATTGTGCCAATATACTTTTATGCTTTGATTCTCTGAAATCATAAGCTTATAATTTATAAATGTCCATGTGACCAGGCCATTGGGTGCCGCTAATAAAACTGTAAATGTTTCATAATTAGGATAAATTATAATAGAAATCCTAAACCTATATGAGTAATAAATTAACCAATTATGGTCTCTGGTTACCATGGTTAATAAATTTCCCTAAGGGGCAATTCCGTAATAAACATCCCTTAGAAGGGAAGTACCTACGGGCTATAGTTAATGTCCTCTGAGACTAAAGACAGTGGTAGCCTACAACTCCCTGTCAGGAAAAGGTAATGAACTTTGATTCAAACCTTAATACCACGATTCTCTGAAATCATGGCTTATAAATTTAACTTGTCTACGCGACTAGGCCATTTGTGCTATTATTAACTTATGAATTAGGATTTATGATAAGAATCCTGAATAAAATAAATATCCTTCCTTCCCTGCAAGTATAAATATTAAAAGAGAATCTTAAAGGGTTGACCTAGCTTGAATGTCATTGAAGACCTAGCTAAAATAGTAAAACCTGTTTAAAGGAGATTCAGATCCTTATTAACACTTGAAAACGTGTTAACACTCCCGACAACAGTGATGCGAAAAATCATGCTCGTCATCTTTATATTAGGAACTTCCAAACCCCTTATTTAGCCTAAATGATCAATAGGAATCATGGCTAATAAATGTCGAACATGATGTACACATCTAAACATCCATCTGGGATGTATACCCACGGGCAAAGATGTATACATGAAAAAGATAGTTTTATTTCATAACTTCTTGTCAAAACAATGAATTATGAAATTTTCCGATCCGAAGGAATCATTGATTTTGTTTTAAAATTTCCCTAGTGACAAGGCATCTGTGCCATTTAAAAGTCCTTTGGAACAAGCCGTTGTGCTATATAAGATGTCAGTATGACATTGACAGTCGTGACTTATGTCCCCTGTCTAGTAAATTTGAAGGATTATATTCCGTTTAAACACCAAAGATGGTTTATTTAAAAACCTAGGCAAAACATAATCAAATAAATTAAATACTATCTATTGGCCCATATGGTTTATTCGCACCATGGCTACTTAATTATCAAGTTCGACAACTCGCTATATAATTAAACCAATTTATTACTACTGGTTTGTAGCCTTCAAAGCTTCACCATGGCTGGCTCCTCTAAAGCTTACAATTGTCTAGTTGATCAGAATGATGATGCGAGACTGAATTTAACAAGCACCGAGTTACAGGCTATGATAGATACAGCCGTAAACAACACCGTGGACCGTGCGTTGAAGGATCATAAGCGAAAGTGCGATGATACCCCGAATAAGGGTCGTAAAAAGGGTAATACCGATTCGAACTATAATCAGTCCAAGCCAAAGGAGGCAAAACCCAAATGTAAAACCTGCAAGAAGAGGCACTTCGGAAAATGTTTCTATGAGCAGATCGGGGGATGTGTCATCTGCAAGGAGATGGTTCATAAGACCCACGAGTGCATGGACTTGAAGGATGCCACATGCTATGAGTGTGGCGAGAAAGGGCACATAAATACCCGTTGCCCAAAGAAGGCAGCTAAAGGGAAATGCACTCGGGAGTCACAAACTAGGCCTTGTGGGATTTGTAACAAGAAAGGGCACAAGACCTTGGAGTGCCAAGACATAAGGGACGCAACCTGCTATGGTTGCAATGAAACAGGGCACATCAAGACAAATTGCCCAAATAAAACCAAGAAGCCTGGGGAGGCTAAGGAGACCAAAGCTGGGAGCTCTCAATTGGACGCTCAAGAGGCTATTCAGGATGACAATGTCACAACAGCTACTTTCTTTATCAATAACGCTCCTGCTAGAGTATTATTTGATTCAGGTTCAGATAAGTCTTTCGTAGACAATGGATTTTGTAAATCATTAAATCTGCCTGTTAAAAACTCTAAGCGTTAAGTATAAAGTAAAATTTGTAGATAGTACCTCAGAGACTACTTCAGCAATATTAGATGGATGTTTTATGTCCATTAGGAATCATTTTTTTTTTCTGATGTCCTATTTTTCCGTTAAAATATAAGGACACAATATAGTTTTAAAATCGATTGGTTGTCTGAAAAATCAAGCCCATATTGTGGGTGATAAGAAGCAATTAATTATCAAGACTCCTTATGAGACAACCCTCATAATTACATGCATCCGTACGATTAATAAATATTAAACATAAAAAAAATGGTGGAATTGGCCGTCCCCGGAATCGAACCTGGGTCTAGGCCGCACCCTTTCGCGCGCCTAGCCAACCGAGCTAGGTGCCTAGTTTGTGAAATCTCCATTTTTATTTAAATATAAGCACATGTACAATCAAATAACACTCCTTAGGAATGTTCATATGGTTTAATAATACCATGATCGATGTATGATAAGCCGACAGGATGATGACTAGCTGGGAAATGCACTCAGTAAATTGTTAAATTGGTATTTAATACCAAAAGAATTGAGTATGGAAAACTCAGAAGAGAAAAACAACAGTCGCGATTCTAAGAGATGCGGCAAATGCTAATAGTGCATCAAGTGTGAACCTCAATGTTAACAGAGTTAATCTCCAAAACTATAATTATCACTGCTGAGAAGGGCTATGAGAAAAGCCATGAAGAGCCAAACGATGCTCGCCCTAAAACTCATGACACTGCTCATGAGAAGAGCTTTATTCATATTCCATATGCGAAGAGTAACCCAAATAAAATCATATGTGGCAAGGAGCCCATTCTTTTTAGGATGTACTTAAAAAGTACTTCGCCTCTTGGAAGTCAAGAGACTTCAAATAGTTAAAAGGGACCATTGCTTGCAAGGAATTGTTGAGAGAAATAGAAACCATTAGGTATATCAGTGGTTATGTTGGAAAGCACACGGTAATGTGTGCGTCACAATCATTCGGTGGTAATACCCTTGATTAGTGAGGACACTAATGGAGTCCACGAGAAAGATCCCCTTATACAGTATGGGATGGTCCAAATTTTAAGGACCTTATTAGAAAAACCTGGTATCCCCTTTGTGAAATGGAAAAGATGGAATAAGAATTTTTCCAACTCCCCCATAAGAGCTATAAACTATCGGCAGTAGGTTGCAAACCTTGGTTCATTGGCTGAAATAGTGCTCTTATTCGGTCAACCTATAATTTAAGCATAGTGCACTATATATATATTATGATCTAGCATCAGCAATAAGAGGGCACATTAAGGTTTCAAAACCTGCTTACTATGAATCCATTATGGATCCACCTCAGCTACTCACATTTTATAGATTAAGAAATAACCAGTCAAGGTCGAAAATGCCCTACAATTTGTCACAAATCTTATAGCTAAGTTTAAAAAGTTTAAGAATGGGGATGTTTAGCCCTCCTGATAAATGACTAGAGGCAGTTCACATTAATAATGACACTAGGTCAATCCCTTATTAAGATTTATTTGCTAAGAATTACATCTGGGTTCAGATGCTGCTAAGCCTCTCATAAGATTTTGCGCCTAGCAAACTTTTAGAAAATTTTCCCGTAAGAACCCCAGATATTAAGTGTAAGGTAAAACTTACAGGCGGAATCATAAGAACCATTTTTTCTTCTGTTCCTGTTAGAAATCTCTAATTATGAAATTCTAGAAGTATCCTCTCTCTAGAAGAAGTGCGTCAGCATATATAGTTGATATCTCTTGGATCTATAACGATTGCGAACACCAAATGGTATGACACAAACGCCGCATGAGGATTGATGTATCTTAATAAGTCCCATAGATTGCTTCCATGCCTGATCAGTATGGAGGTTTAATGCATGGGACCTCAAAGATATTCCGATGGTCATATGGTACTAAAGTCAACTAATGGTATTCAAAGAAGATATCCAGAATGGAATTGTCCAGGTGAATGTCTTCGATTAAAGTATTCATGGACTCATAACATAAATGTGTCACCTATCTGACACAAACAATGATAGATGAATTGGAGCCTGAGATTTCAAAAATCTCTGTAACTTCCTGGTATCTTGATTATCTCCTCTTAAGATTACCCTGTCTACCTCATGAGAAGCCAGTAGAATTAAGATTTATATCCCATTTAGGGTTGTAATATTATGAAATCTCCAAGACGGCTAATACCATCATTGGAAGAATCGAAACCCTGATTAAGTAAGTTTTAAAATAGAGGATTCATATAGCCTAGCTAAATGTTCTAAGAATTCGGTATTGATAAGTAAGAAAGACGGTTCATTTTTGCTTATGCATTGATTACCGCAACCCTAATTAGGCAGCAATTAAGAATTGCCATCGGCTGCCCAGGATCGTCGATTTGTTCGACTAACGGCAAGGATTAGCTATTCCTTAAGATTAGCTTTAAGCAATGATTGGAATAACCATCTCACCTTATATTAAGCTTTTCTATAATAAGTTGATATACAAGTATCAAGGCTGCTCCTTTGGAAACCTTGTATAGATGAAATGTTAAACATTTATTGTTGGACAAAGATTGGTAAATCCAATTATCAAGATCTGAAAATTTCCTTGGAAACAGCGAATAAGATCAAACAAAACCCATAACCATCTGTAAGTTGCCAGTATTCGGCAGAAAATCATGGATTAATGAAAATAGCAAACCTCCTAAGTTCTTGTTAAGGAATAAGGTTTAACAAAGATATCACCCTGGAAGGGTGTGCCAATTTGTTAATTATCAGGCTAGTTGAGCTCTGAATATATTGAATCATTCGAAGAAATCAAATGTATCAAGATCAAATAGCTTATAAGCTAAAACCTATTAAGGAGTTGGACGGAGCTCGCAACACATTTTCACTAATGATTTAAGGATGTGTTTCATCAATAAGTCAAGAAGCATTATCACATAATGATATGCAGACATATGATATAATGAGCAACCTATATCGATTAAGGATCGATAGGTGAAGAAGCTCCAAAAGGATAAATGTACCCATTATAAAGGTCAACTTGGGAGCTTGGAAAAGCTCCAGACATGCTATTGAGGTTAAGTCCATTATGCGACAAAAAGTACTTCCAGCATTGTATCAAATCTCGAGGTCGAGATTTCTTTTAAGGGGGTGAGGATGTAACACCTCGAAAATTTACGTCCAATAATGTATTGACACGTGTCATGGGCTTTGAATATGTGAAAACATACTTTAGAGGGACTAAAGTTGACAAACAGTGAAACTATGTGAATACAAGGGTCCAAAGTGTCAACAATGGATAAATAGGCTCTAAAATAACCCTACATGATGTTTATAATCTTAAACGGATAAATCATTGATCATACGAAGCAGGAGATGTAAGAAAGTGAGGAATTACAAACTACAGGGGCTAAAAGTGTCAACATGTTGAAAGTATACCGCTGAGTGATCTTTTGGCAAACTCGAAGCTTTGTAATGATAAAATATACTCACTAGAATATGTGATAAAAATTTCATCGAGTTTCGTTATCGTATGAGAAAGTTATGATCAAAACCGTACACGAAGGGTTAAATACGTTAACGTTGATTCCGTGACTTTTCGGGCAAGCACAAAGTTGTTCGAGGACTTTACCATGTTTGTAAATGTCCCAAGGCCCCTAAAAGTCAGGTTTTAGGGTCTAATGTGCAAGAAAAGGACCCAAAACAACGTTACAAAGGTCAAGGACTGAAATGTAAAACTTAAAAACTTGTTTGACCTGTTGCACCTCGTACGCGGCCCGCCTGAGGTCTCTCGCGGCCCGCCTGCGACCTCCCAGCGCTGAAAAATGCGCAGATGTTAGTTACAAGGCTGTTGCGAGTTGTTTACAGCTGTTACCGATTCCTGAGCTTCACCAATGATATTACATGCAACTAGGGGCATTTGTACACTTCTCACAACATCAGAAAACCTCTGTGTCAGCCTCAAATCAGATCAAAACTTGTTATAAAGATCATTGTAGATGCAAACCTTCAACACTTGCATGTTCAACAATTCACAAGAACGATTCTGGAGCTTTCTGGTCGACAAGGCTGCTTCATAGTGATTTCTAAGCTTGTTTAGGACCATTGAAAGTGTTCATATCATTCTCTAATTCGTTCTAGCTTAGTGTATTAACCGAAAGTCAAACCATCGTAAATTAAACTTGACTTTGAGTTTAAACGAGATTGGCTCTGTCATTTCTCAAATTGAAAGTACCCACATGTTGGTATTTATGAGTGTAACAAACCCCTAAAAGGGTATTTTCAGATTCACACTCTAAGCATGTTAATTGTCGAGTCAAAGCTTTTCTTAAAAAGTCAACAGAATGTGTTTTTTGCAAATTTAAGCATGATTAACAATGTAGGCTACATGCAACCTGTTTGATCATCAAAATAACTTTATAATTAATGTAAGAACATGTTTTAACATAATCAATTCGACAATTTTCAGTTTAAACTCGAATCGGAACCGAAAGTCACATAAATTGACTTTTTCTTTGACTATCAGTTCTGATCCGTACATGCATGTTTGGGATCTGAATTAGAGCTTATTTTGGACCAACTTTTATATAAGTTTAACTCCCTGAGATTTTACAACTCGGATCAATACGTATCCGGTTCATATGCATGTTCCCGGTTTATGCTTAAATTGACTATTTTTCCCTTTTGGTTATAAAACGCGATTTTTGAAAAAGTAAAAGAGTAGAAACATTTGTTGCTGATTTATAAACTTGCACCGAAAATTTGATAACAGTCTGAGGTCCAGAGTAAGAGTTATGCCCATTATCGTAATTTGAAAGCTTTATGTCACTTAAATGGCGTAATTAGCATATAACCCATTTAAACCCACTTTTTAATATAAAACTTTTTACCCTCTGATGTTATATAATATTTTAGGATTTTTAAAGATTTTATTTTTATTTTTGGCTGATCATAACATAGGTTTATAAGTTTAATTCGGTAAATACCGAATTTGCCCTTTTAGGCCATAAAATGAGTTTTATAAATCCTTTTGACCCCAAACCTTTTTCTACTGATTTTATTTGTTAAATAAAATATTTTGAGCATTCTGGAAATATAAAAATATCAGATTTCTTTTACAAACCCGGAAACGGCTCCAAATCGCCTTTTTAAGCGTTTTTAACGCATAGTATGTATTATAACCATATTAAACATATAAGGTTTATACCTACTGATGTTCTTAGTATTTTTTTATAAAATAACAGTAAGTACATGTCACACCCCCAAAATCCACATGCGGAGTATCACCGCTTGGAGGCGTGACTGACCAGGATCAAGCCACCAATCATATCAAACATAATAAATAGTAAATGTAATTTAAACCAAACGATATGAAAGGTGTTCAAACAAATCATGATACGTGTATAGCGGAAGCATAAAGTGTAAACCCAACATAATTACTAAGTTCAAATGTTCTAATGTTTTATCATAAGATCCACGATCCGTGCCCACAACGACCGCATCTCCCGTGCAAGCTCCAACTGTACCTAAGGTCCTGCAAGGCATGCAGCAGAGAGTCAACAACTAGTTGAGCGAGTTCACAGTTAATAGTTCAGTAATAGTAATAGTGTAGTAAGCCTTGTATTCGTTCGTTTAGTCATGTATCATATTAGTTCATATCGCGGCCATCTTGGCATGTGTGCGATGATTGGGGAAAACTTCCCAAGTATTCTAGACTAGGTATATTTGTATCGCGGCCACCCGGCATGTGTGCGAAGATTAAAGTATATGGTTCGCGGCCTCCTTAGGCATGTGTGCGAAGATTAGTCATAATATCGCGGCCAACCCCTGGCGTGTGTGCGAAGATCGGTTCTATTAGTATCACTAGTCTAGCCGTATCTTATCAATAACCCTTCCTCTCCCGAGGACCATATAACTAAGTTCCATAACTAGGTACATACAGTAAACAATCCAAACCCATTCCCACCCCGGGAATCCCATGCCTTGGCTGTGTGAACTCACCTTGGTTTGCTCGGTATGCTAAGTATGCGCTCAAAGTAAATCAATCACGTCCTAGAGTATGCACGTATACATAATCAGTTTGTGTTCAAGTTGTTCACGTATAAACATGTAGCACGTATTCACAATCGTATACAAGATGGTTACACTTAACAGCAGTTAAATACTCCGGTTAACACTTAACAGAACTAACTCAAGTTACTGTGCTGGTACATATTGGCGAAACACACATGTTGGCGAAACACAATAGTTGGCGAAACACAATATTGACGAAACACAATAGTTGGCGAAACACAATATTGACGAAACACAATAGTTGGCGAAACACAATATTGACGAAACACATAGTTGGCGAAACACAATATTGACGAAACACATTCAGTTTCGTCGTGGCCTTGTTTGGCGAAACAGGATTCTGATTCGTCGATTTGCTCTTGGCGAAACACTTCTGTTTCGTCAAGAGACCTGTTTCGTCGAACAGTCAGTTACGTCGCATAATCAGTCACGTATGAAAACCCTAATCATGCTAACAGCCGTCATCAACATCAGCAATCATACAGGAACATTCATTCACAGAATTCATTATCACATAATCCTAACATCAGCATCATCGTTTTAACGTCTAGCATGAACCCTAGTTTAAACGTATCAACATATCGATTACAACATCACATCATCAAACCCTATCAAGATGCTAACTTGCATTCAGAATCAGATCATATTAGCAACATTCAGAACCGAGCATTCGATCATATTCAGTTTCGCATAGAATTGTATACGTCCCACTACAACATACATATAAAAATCTATACCATCATCATACTTATAATCACAGCAGTACACGCATCAGTTATTCAAACAAACATGAATCGAGATGATACAGAATCAAGAAACCGATTAACGAACACACAACTAACCGGGATGAAGGAAACAATGATTTAATCGTTCGGGAGGGTTTGAGAGTACACAGAGCTGCCGTCAATGGGGAGAGAGTTCTAGGGTTTCAACTTTTGCCAAAGATATGAAAATAGAAGTCGGTTCACGTTAATATTTGCGATTTAACGTTCTGGGCCCGTAATGGGCTTTGGCGAATCTGGGCTCGGTGAAACAGCCTGATTCGTCGAGTAGGTTGTTGGCGAAACTGAATCAGTTTCGTCGAAATGTACTTGGCGAATCACACTTGTGTTTCGTCGGGCTCTTTCCTATGTTAAGCAGTTTAAGTTTTATAAACAGTACACATGTTATACAATCATACATAACCATGCAATCACAACTATATAGTCAAAGTCAACGTGCATTAAATGCAAATAAAGAATGTCGGAAATTCGAGTTGTCACAGTACAAGTTTATAAACTCAGATTTCCAAATTTTGACATTTTTAGCCCTTGTGAAATTACCAAAATACCCCTAAGGAGCATAGTTTGGTTTTAAATGATAAGTTTTATATATCGGTCATACCCTACTGTCATAATATGTTAAATTAAGTATATTTATTGTACAAACCAGACCTGTATCTCAGATTTCTAATTTAACTCTTTTATAATCTTTTAAATGACCAAAATGCCCTTATGAGGCCTAATTTGTGTTTAAATCCGTTTTGGGCATAATAGAAGATAACTTACTGATATTATAACATATTTAAGCCATATTATCTCAGGGAAATTGCATATGATTCTTTTGGTTACCCGTAACGCCCTTTTTCATGCTCGGTTCGGTTTATGTAACTAGTTTGCATAAATTGACCGAAATGGGTCAAACCTTATCATTTTTGTCTCAAAATCCAGAATGTATTTAGTATACCCATATTATAAAAGTATTCAAACTTGTCGGGTCTAAATCACATTCTATCCGGTCTTCGCTTAATAGTGCGTTTGAACCGTTTCGTCCTTAAGGTTGACCGGTCTAAGCTTAAGCTTAAATAAAGACCCGTTAGAAATCTAATAGGTTATTATAAACCTTCGTTCCAGATTAGGAGCACCGGTAAAAGCTACTTGCATTTTGTTTGTTGAGATTTATACTTTACTCAGGTTAATACTTTTAACTTATTTTCCCTTATACGGGCTTGGGGTACGGTATATAGAATACCGCTTGGTCGGGCATTCGACCTTAATCGATTGGTGGTTAAGTATTATCGAGATGACCCGTTTAAAAATTTGTTTTGTTTGCTTAACGCCTTTGGGGGGTTAATGACCATGTCCCGGATATCCTTGGCATCATTCATGAAATGGCCACGACCTAAGCACGGGGCGTAGGCGTACACCTGACAGCTGCATATGTAAAAACTGGTATCCCACTTAAAGGAATCAGCCTTGTGGGCACTATACCTGTGGTGTGTCTATTAATCTTTAACCCGGCACGAACCGGGCTACTGAACCCAACCCCTCCCCTTCTCTCTCCATCTATAGAGAACACCACCATGGCTCCACCATCACCTCCACATCCATCAACCATTGACATCAACACTATCACCACTCGCGATTGCAGAAGATGATTTGTCAACAATGAGTGATCTGGATTCTGGCTCTAGTGATTTGATGGCGGTTCCGATTATAGATCGATTGAAGAAGATGATTCGTCAACGTTCTGTGACAATAGTCAAATTTGCATTTATCTGTACAATGATTAGACAATAATTATGACTTAATGACTGTGCTGATTTACAATTAATGACTTGAATTGCTTTCTGATTATTGTTATCATACATACATGTGCATCATATATTGCAAATGACATATCATTATTGCATGCAACACTTATTGATTCAAATGATGCACGAAACAAAGATAGCACAGTTGTCAGATAAATCAGAAAAATGCTGACGGAGTTCAGTACATAGACAGACATGATATTGAGACACAAAATGTGCCAGGAACCAAGAGTTACACTAGTATAATGTGTAGGAAAGTAAGGATCACAAAACTGTCTTCCTAGTGGTAGTTTAAGTGCCAGAAAATGCCTGAAACTCACCTAAATTGCTGAATTCAACAAAAATCAGCATTTAAACACTTTAATATCATGCATGAATATGGTTAAATGGTCCAGAATGCTTTCCTAAGTGTCGGGAATCAAAACTGTCACAAAAGGTAACATAAAGCACACTAAACTGCATAGTTTAGCACCTTAACGAACCAGTAACCAACCAAACAACCGGACACTACCCGAAACACCAAATTTTCACTAGAAGCATTGTTTTAACATTTCCAAGCTAGTTATGATCCCCGAACATCATAACACACTAATAACTAAATAACCTAACTATAACATTAGATTTTAACCATTTAATCTAACTAAGAGTTACACCCTAATCTAGACCCCCCAACCTATTCTCAGCCAACAAGGTGGCCCCACATGTGGATTTTATTTGCATATTTTATAAGATTATGTCTCATCTTTTATAACATATTATCCACTAGTTTAAGTGTTGTTGGAGAATTATAATAATTAACCAAGTGATCTTAAGCTTTCATTCTCTAACTCACCTTCACACACACTCTTCTCCCTCTCCTTCTTTGGTCTCGGCCGAACACAACCACCAACACCACCATCAACATCAATCATCTTTCATCCATTCCATACATATACAAAGGTGTAAGAAGCAACATAAGGAAGCTAGGAACTCTTGGAAGTTGAAGGACCTCTCATACAAGCTTTTATCCACCTCTTCGTCATCTTGTGATCATCCCTAGCCTTGAGCTAGTAGTAAGATCATCTACACTCCATTTTACATCTTGTTTAGTTGGTTAAAGAATGATACAAGTTGATAATCATGAAGAACACTATGAATCAAGAACATGAAACTTGAACATAAGCTTAAAAATCATAAGAAATCAAGTTGTTTAAGTGTTGTTATGCTTGTTGATTGTTGATTGCTTATGTTAATGATGTTAAACATCATGTGATCTTGCTAGATAGTGATTAAAGACATAATCTAGCAAGATGAGATGATGATTATGTTATGATCATCCTTATGTAAAGCATGAACTTGAAAGATTAAATGTTTTACTTGAAATATGATCATCAAAGTATGATGTAAATCTTGTAAACATATGATTTCAAGAATGATTTTTCAAGAAACCAAGTTAAAAATACAAGGTTTACATAGACTTGGTTCTTAAAGAAATTAACCACATTTTTAGTGGTTAATCAAGTGAAGAAATACATATTTAACAAGAAAAGCTCAAGAAGAAATATTTTTAAAAAATTTATTTACAAGTTGTAAACATCTAACTTCTTCAATAATGATGTTTTTAAATAAATAACCACACTTTAAAGGGTAACTAGGCTTACTAAACACACTAGTAAGTTACTACAATTTTTTGTAAATTTTCAAGTTCATGAAGTAGTGATTAATGCTTGATTTTGGCAAATTGGTAAGTATTGGTTGATTTGTTGTTGATTGTGATGATTTATAAAAGAAAATGATATGCTTTGAAAGCATGGAAACCTCCATTTTTAAGGGGAAACTATGACAAAAATTTTCTAGAAATTTAACCCTTAGAAAAATATTTTTAAACAAATATTTACAAGTATATTTTTAACCATGAATTTTCATATAAAGTTTGCCATAATTTTTGTTACAAAATTATAAATATTGGAGGTTGGTTTTTGATAATAAAAGTTACTAAATATGTATTTAGGAAAATATATATTTAGATGTCACCATGTGTGTGATTATTTGTATATTATGTGTATTAGTTATATTATTTTAGGGCTTGAAATAATATAACTCACCAAAATACCAAGAAATTGCAATCCAAAATATTACCAAAATTCCAAGAAATAAATATATAATTTATACTCAAAATATTGGACAACCGAACAAGGAATACAACTTACATTAATATTCCGGAAATAAATTCATGAGTATATTTTGATAATTAGTATTTTGGACATCAAGAGAACAAAAATATGATTTTTTTTTTTACAATTATTACAAAAATATATCATATTTTTTACAAGAAGAAAATCTATTATTTTGGGTAACTAAAGATATATATTTTCTTGAAATTATTAGAAGATATTATTTTTGGGTGAAAAATGGATTTATATATATTTTCTAAGTTAGAATTGAAAATATATTATTTTTGAGGTTTATGTGAAAATATAAGTATTTTTGCCAAGGGAAAAATTATAAATAATTTTTCTATGTAATATTTTCTAAAATATATATTTTTATTAGAAGTATTATTCCGGAAAAGTTAATACAAAAATTAAGTATAAGATACTTAATTAACACAATAAGAATACGTATTCTCGTACGTATAATTACACACCGGATTACGTCATCGATACTTGGCAAAAATATACAAGTTTTAGAATATGAATATAAACACACCCATCCTTGGGAAATTATACATGTACAAATACATGAAAGTGTAAAGTTAAAATATATTATTTTAACTAATATTCCAAAATATAATAAATATAATTTAAGTTAAAATATTTATTATTTTAGCAAATAATTATATAACTTGGAATAATATTAAAGACACAATGAAACGTAACTCAAAGACACTAATTAAGACTAAGGTCAAGGCACGACCCACCCGTCTAAAAAACCGTAGTACGTTGTAGGTAGTCGTGCACACAAGTAGCAGCTTTGGGTTACATTGGATTCGAAGAACGCAAGATTGTGAGTTCATGCCCCCCTTTTCTCTTAACTGTTTTCGGTTTTATAACTTCGGGGGTGAAGTACATGTTACAAAATGTTTACAAATGTTTACATATGGTATGGTTAGCTAAGGAATGAACTGTTAGATCATGTGAATGGGTAGGCGCACACTTAAGACCATTAATCCTCGTATAAGGACCGAGGGACATGAGTGATAGATCTATTTGGGTGTAGCGAGCCCACACCCATGAGGACCGGGGTTTGGCCCATGAGGTGACTATGTCTTCCAGCCGGAAGCCCGGTACAAAATCTGCTAGGTTTAAGCCTTACTATACCATTGCACACATGTTAATGGCCTTGCAAACCATTAATTGATTTGTTTCCTTGTTTGCTTTCATACCGGTTTACAAATACAAACATACTTACAATGATTACAAGGTTTATTCATGCACACATACAAAACACATGAACTCGCTCAAATTTTGTTGATGTTTTCAAACTACATGTATTTCAGGAAACTAAATGTGGATCTGGAGGGCGTTGGAAGTTCTCAAGTGTTGTTTGAAATAAAAGATGTCATCCGGTGTCTTTGGGTTTGGATTGTGTATCTTATCCTGGATAAGATACATAGTTCGAAGCCTAGTTTTTATTAGTGTCTTTTGTCGAGTCCTTATGGAACTCTAAACAATTTGAATGGTTTGTAATATGGATTTGAAGTCTGTGTTTGGAATCTTATGACAATGTTGTTCGTGATGTTTTAAACTTAATCTATGGATGAACATCTTTGGTTTTATCATATAGTTGTTTGTTATGGTTGAATGTAATGATATTAAGCAAGTCACACATAATCACGCTTCCACAAAAGTCAGGGTGTGACACGTTCGCTCCTCTACTGAACTCCGTGTGCCAGTTGTGGATCGATTCATCGTGTTGGAATGAAGGTAGTTCGATTCTCAGTTCTTTAATGTTTTGAAATCCTTTTAGTGAATCGATTGCCGATTGGAACAACGCTCCGTTGAAATTGTTCGGCGGAGGCTTCCTAAAGAAGGATTGAGATAAGTAATTGACTAGTTTTTTAGGGAAATTCTTGTCACGGTTATTAGGATTCTAGTGAGGAAATGTGAGGAATAACGACGACGTTTGGCAGATAATGGTGGAGAAACACTTGGAGATTAGGTTGAAAATGCAAAGAGATTTTGCATTGTTGATTTCGGTGCATATTAGGAGTAGTTCGTCCGGGAGGCAATTAATGTGATCGATTTTTGATTGTTCTCCGGCGGATGGAGGGGGAGGTTGCGGTTGTGATGATGTGTGGTGGTGTTTTCTACAGAGGGAGAGAGAGAGAGAAGTGGGTGTGGTTTTATTTACATGTTTTTTGGGGTTTTTTAATTAAAATAAAATTAGAAATAAAATGATCATTGTATCATTAATTTAAATGAGGAAAAAGACAAAAAGGGAAGCGGTTAATAGAAATTTCTAACCCAATATGTCATTTAGATGAAAATGGTAACAAAAATAAAACCTCAAAAACCCGAATAAAAAAGTTTATTTTTGTACTGAATTGGTAAAAGCCACATGAGTTTAAGGGGGTGTTTGGCCTAGCTTTTTTATCTAAGCTTATAGCTTTTTTATCTTATTTTTACAAAATAAGCACTAATGGGTGTTTGGTTTATCTTTTTAAGCTTATGCTTATTAGCTTATATAAGCTAATTTCAAGAAGCTTATGGAAACATGGTTTTTTTAGCTTATTTGAAGAAGATGGTTTTTTACTCATTTGCCCTCAAATGGTGGATTAACTCATTACACACAATGATATTATACCCCTTCCCATAATACAAAATAACTTAACAAACAACGAAAGATTAATTATTAATTATTTTGACTCACATGATCAGCATGGGTTTTGTATAACCCACTGATTAGTCAAGTGAAGATCGTGCTAGCATCTATGTCAATTCATAATTATATTAGAAAAAAAGATACATGTGATGAAGGATTTACCAGGGCGCAACAAGAATCTTACACTCCAAATAATGGTCGAGGATCTAATGACATTAATGAAGTAAATGAAGACACAAGTACACAACGTAGAATATATGATTTATACATGAGTGCAGTTAGAGATATGATTGCAAGAGATCTAACCAAACCAAGATGAATGTTTATTGAATATTAATGTATTTTTGTAGAAGTTTTACGTTATCCTCGACATAAATTTATCCAAAAGTGATGGTATAACTCATAAAAACAAAGTAGATACATATAAAATATAAGTTATGTGATAATATGTAACCATGCCCTTTTTGGTCATTTTACTAATATAAGCAAAATAAAAAAGCTAACACAAACACTTAAAAAGAGCTTATCAACTTGTAGAATATAAGCTAATCCAAACACTTAAAAATAGCTTATCAAATGAAAGAAAATAAGCATAAGCTACTTTACAATCTATCTACTATACTAAAAGAATTCTCCTTAGCCACATGGCCTATTCTTAGCCAATCATTTTGATGATGTGGACATGCTCTAAAGGCTGATAATTGATTTTGAGAGGGATTTTGATTTCTCCTCTTTTTCATTCACACGTTCGTCCCTCTGAGTTTCCTTTTTTATTCTCCTATTTAATTGAAATTGAAGCTTCTTCTAATCAAGAACCCTAAATCCCTCCATATTCTACTTGGGCGATTCCAAAGGTACGCTTTCATTATTCGATTTCATCTAGATCTTGAACAATAATCTGATGTATGTGTTTTTTTTTCTATCAAATTTGTTAGAGTAACTTAATCGGTAGATTGATTTATGACCTAGGGTTTATGAAGTGTGCGATTTGTTCGCCTTTTAGATCAAAACTGTTGATTATGTATTTTATAATTTGATTTCCCTTAAATAGAGGGAAAATTAGGGGGTTTGTTTTTGTTTGGTTTCAAAAACTGAAGATGGTAAACTGGACAATGTTAATCGAGAGCAAACAATCCTTTCGATTTCACTATACTGCTGTTAGGTTAAGATGCTGGTTGATAAAATGTTGTATTGGACATGTATTGGAGTGTTTATCGAGTTCTTTAATTTTATTTTATTTTGAGTTGGATGGGAACATGTTATCGATTAATAGATCTTTTTGTTTTTCCAGAGTTAAGATTTGTAGTGCGAATGGCATCGGTATCCAATCAGCCTTAGTTTTGGTACACACAGACTCCATCGAAGGATCTTAAACTGAGTAACTTGCCTAGGGAGTGTATTGAAGAAGAATTAATTGAACTCGGGAAGTTGTTTGTTAAAGTTATGAACATACGTGTAATGTTGGAGCGAACAGAATTCAAGCCTTTATTGATTTGTGAGTGTTACTGTTTCTCGAATCCATAAACTTATAGTTCATCTAATTGAACTTTCTATTATTCGAATCCATAAAGTTGTGTGATTCAGATTAGGGTATATTCTTTGATATATTGTGAAGTTAAATTGTCTAATGTTGAGTGATATTTGATTTTGTTTTACATGTTTGTTGTGATCAAGATCTTTTTATATCTGATAAGCCTATATAAGTTCGGTTGGTTTCACCTTCAATTTTTTTTAATTTGTATTTTGTTGTGCACAAGCTCTTTTCCTACCTTATGTGTTTGTTTCTGATAATTATAACATATACCCATATTATATGCCTGATGCAACTCGATTGTGAACTGAGGTTCTTATGAAAATGTGATCTGAATGTACTTTTTTAATTTTAGGGAAACCCTCATTCTTTCAGCTTTAATCTTATTTGACCAATTAATACTTTGTCACTAATTAATTAGGTAATAGTATGTGTGTGGAAGTCATTCTATTGACAAAGTTGACCTGCTAACACCTTTTATCACTATTTAAGGTTTTTATTTTCATCTTCTACAGATGTTGAATTTATTAATTATGGTTATTAAACTATATTATTACAGAGAAGACATGATATAGGGGGTTAGGTGGGTTGGGTAACGGGGTAAATAAGGGTTTTGAGTTTAAACATGTCACTTTTTTATTATGTGTTGGAAGTCAAAACAAACCGGGTTGACTTGCTAACACCTTTCGTCACAATTTCTTTTATTTTATAGATGTTGAATTTGTTAGTTATGATTATGGAACCATATTATTACGTGCAGGCTACTGGAAACCATGTCTTCCTTATGGTGGGTGGTTCAAATGGCCATTTTGAGCTCAATGTTTTCAAGCCAATGATTGCTAGAAGTGGAATTGTTAAGTGTCTTCATGTGAATTATAGGTATTTTTTGTTGCTACTGGAGATGTGATGCCCAAAACACATTTATGCCGCTTAAGTTTTTCATGGAAGGTGTTCTCCCACAAGAAGCCATGTTTTATGTTGATTTGATCACTAAATGTACTAACAAAGATCGAGCCAGCTCCATCTCCCGCTTTTTAGACGAGTAAGTTCACTTCTCATTTTGAGATTGGTTGATTTGGTGGATCTGTCAACGGGTAAAATGTTTCAATTAACAATCTTTTGAATATTTACTTTTTCATATAATCCGTCGGACAAAGAGATCACCAACCCTTAAGGTACATGTTTGTTGTGAGCAAGATCTTTTTATATCTGATAAGCCTATATAAGTTCGGTTGGTTTCACCTTCAATTTTTTTAATTTGTATTTTGTTGTGTACAAGCTCTTTTCGTACCTTATGTGTTTGTTTCTGATAATTATAACATAAACCCATATTATATGCCTGATGCAACTCGATTGTGAACTGAAGTTCTTATGAAAATGTGATCTGAATGTACTTTTTTTAATTTTAGGGAAACCCTCATTCTTTCAGCTTTAATCTTATTTGACCAATTAATACTTTGTCACTGATTAATTAGGTAATAGTATGTGTGTGGAAGTCATTTTATTGACAAAGTTGACCTGCTAACACCTTTTGTCACTATTTAAGGTTTTTATTTTCATCTTCTATAGATGTTGAATTTATTAATTATGGTTATTAAACTATATTATTAAAGAGAAGACATGATATAGGGGGTTAGGTGGGTTGGGTAATGGGGTAAATCAGGGTTTTGAGTTTAAACATGTCACTTTTTTATTATGTGTTGGAAGTCAAAACAAACCGGGTTGATTTGCTAACACCTTTCGTCACAATTTCTTTTATTTTATAGATGTTGAATTTGTTAGTTAGGATTATGGAACCATATTATTACGTGCAGGCTACAGGAAACCATGTTGTCCTTATGGTGGGTGGTTCAAATGGCCATTTTGAGCTCAATGTTTTCAAGCCAATGATTGCTAGAAGTGGAATTGTTAAGTGTCTTCATGTGAATTATAGGTAGTTTTTGTTGCTACTGGAGATGTGATGCCCAAAACACATTTATGCCGCTTAAGTTTTTCATGGAAGGTGTTCTCCCACAAGAAGCCATGTTTTATCTTGATTTGATCACTAAATGTACTAACAAAGATCGAGCCAGCTCCATCTCCCGCTTTTTAGACGAGTAAGTTCACTTCTCATTTTGAGATTGGTTGATTTGGTGGATCTGTCAACGGGTCAAATGTTTCAGTTAACAATCTTTTGAATATTTACTTTTTCATATAATCTGTCGGACAAAGAGATCACCAACCCTTAAGGTAAATGAGCTTAGGTTAAAGTTTCTCCATTTCGATAATTTGGTAAATTTGAAATTTTTGATGATTAGTTGTTTTTTTTTTTTTTTGATGATTAGCTTTTAGTTTACCATGTTTAGACCTGAAATAAAACCTATCATGTGTTGTATAGGATATGGGTTTTTTTAGCTTACAAGTTTAGTAGTAGCCAAGGGATTTTAACCTTTAAGGTATAATCCAATGTAAATTTTTTTTGTTTAAGCCACATTCTTTAATTTCAAATAAATAAATAATTAACTTAAGATTTATTTTATTTCTGGATTATCAACAATTCATAGTTTAGACTTTAGCATAAAAGAGGGGATGTCTAGAACAAGATTCCTAACAATTTAGCACCTGAAACTTTGGTTTGCTTTGTTTTGTTTGATTTGAGAAGATTCCAATGACACAAGATTTAGAAGGACATGAAAAGGCCAACGGTAGGAAGAATGCTACACATTCTTAGTGATTGTAATGATGGTCGTCTAAATTAGTGAAGAAACTTATTGAGATAGGTTTGTACTCAGTTCACTCTTACATGAGTCTTCGATTTTGTTGAAGGCCTTCCCCTATTCTGATTCTTGCTTTTAACTGATAAACCTGAAAGAATTTATGATATGTGTTTCATTAATTGACACAAACACACATCAAGTTCACTACTTCAATATATGACCCTAAGCCAAAACATTACCATCTTCACAAGTATTATGTTATCGGAATTTGATTATAAGTTCACTACTGCAAGTTATTCTGTTGAGATTACCTTATAGTCTTTTGCTTATAACCAGAATTTGATGTTTTGTAGGTTGATAACCAGAATCAGGTGCTGTAACAGAAGTCAATAATTTTCTCTTTGTTATTTGCTACTTGATTAATATGAGCACACTATTGCTGTTAAAAGTGAACTTACCTAAAAAATTATATAAATCCAAAGGCGTTTCAGGTATTGATTTCATATATGCCAGAACTAGAGACTTAATAAGGCAGGGGTATTTTGGGCATATTTTTGGAAGTTAATCATTTAAAGTGGCTTTCGGCATACTTCCTAGATACTTATTTCAAGACCAGTAAGTTGGATCGTGACTTTACTATTCAGTTTGGCAATAATCATATGTGGACACTTAAGATCGATTGCCTTTTTGAAGAAGCCATATTTTCGATTGTTAAGGATGATTTTTTTTTCTTTGATTCGATTTTTTAATCTGTTTATTCGTTATGATATATATGTTTTATGTTTTATTTGATTTGATTCTGTAAATATGAAACCTATTCATATATATGGATTTTTATTATAACATGTCCGTCACATTGTTGTTTTGTTGTTATTTTGAAATTTTATAATATATCATCTGATTTGTTTTGTTTATGTAACCTGTGTTTGTAGGTTTTCAATATGGCTGAATCTTCATCAAGGTATTTTTTGTTTTTATTATTCAATATATTTTTTATTATATCTTTGAATTTATGTGGTTAGTATGTAGATTTTGTACAAAGTTTTGTTCATTGTGTTTTTTTTTATTGTTATGATTTTTATTATATCTTTATGTTAAATCTGTTTATTAAAACATATTCATCTTATCGTTTTCTGTTTTCCATTTTTGGGTTATTCTGTTATCGTATATGATCTGTTATGGTATGATTATTTAAACTTTAATCGTTTATCGTATGTGTTATTATATGTATACCATCTGTCTTTATATTCATTATCCGTTTGTTGCTTATGCTTTCCGTCTTACTGAAATGTTAGTCATTTAGTTTCTGTATGTTTATACAATCTGTCTTTATATTCATTGTCCGTTTGTTGCTTATGCTTTCCGTTTTACTGAAATGTTAGTTATTTTGTTAAATTCCTTTGGTTTACTTTTTACCTACAAACGGACGTTATCTTAATTTTTAGGACTTCTTTTTTAGATTTCCTGTTAACAACATCTCCATGTCATTGCTTATGCTTTCCTTCTTACTATGTTTTTTATGAGTATTTTTTGTTCATTATTTTTTCAAATATGGTATAAGTTATGTATTTTGATTTGTAGAATCTGTATTTTTTTATGTTATCATTTGTTTCGAACAATAACATTAACAACTTAATGTTTATTAATATCATATTTTTTTAATCAGTATCAGAGAACCCTGCTTTTGTAGGCATATGAATCGACAAGACGAAGTTATTCTGGTAATTGATAAATTATTACATGACTTAGTTCTGTTCTTTTTGTTGTTATCATTAAGTACAATTTATTATTATTTTATTGTTTATATATTTTTACTATAATTATAATTCATGTTCCATTGTTTGGTTTATTAGTCGATTCCTTCTGATGTTGTGGTTCAAAGTTCCACATTGTTATATTACACACCGAGAACCGGAATCTGGTATGCTTTAAACAGTTTTTATTATGTTCAGTAAAGATTTACATTTTGTAGTTATTCAATGTTTTTTTAATCAAGTGCAGTGGTTACCCAGAGAGTTCATGCAACACAATTTCAACGGCGATAATCTGTTTGACAATTTTCTTATTGTTTTTGACAAAAACCACACGTGGACTGTTACTATGAGAAGACTCTGGGATAGCAACCATTTCTTTGTTGATTTTTCTCAAGTTTCCAATGATCTATGTTTAATAACTGGTGATGTTATTGTTTTCGAGTTGGTTGATGATTATGTTTTTAGGATTAAATTGTTTCGTCCTAACGGTGCTTAGTCCAGACCTTGCCGTACCAGTGGTGGAAGCCCTTAAGAATGAGGTGCAAGGTTTTTTTAGACCGAGGATTTTATATTGTTATTGCGGACTCCTCAAAAACCGAACAGGTAATGGTTTTGTAATGAAGTCCTTTTTGTAATGTGTCGAGCGTCTGATCATCAACTAATGTAATCTGTTTGTAAATTACAGTCTCTCCCTTTATAGTATAATAAGTTTGACAACTTGAAGGGCTAACCGATTGGTCCTGTGATTATTACAAATGAAGAGGGCAATGAGTGGATTGTTTTTTTGTGAAATCTATTGCCACTGGGTATTGTTTCTCGAATGGTTGGTCTGCTATGGTTCGTGATGTTGGCGTGGAGGATAAAGATGTTATTGTTTTCCATGTTGTTGATGCTCAGACGCTAAAGTTGACTCATTTTAAGGCTGATTGTCTTTCCGGTGTAAACAACAAGTTTTTTTTGTAGAGATGTTATTTGCCGAGAACGTTAACTTGCTAATTTATACTGTACTACTTATTTTCATACCAACTGACCTTTTTTATTGACGATTGCTTTTATTCTTGATTGATTTAGTGGTTGCCAAAAGAGTTTATGAACAGGTATTTCAAAACCGACACTTTGGACGATGACTTTACAATTCGTTTTGGAGGTACACACATGTGGAATGTCAAAGTGAATAGGTACACCAACGAACTTCATCTCATATCAGGTGATGTAATCGTTTTTGAGTTGGTTGCGATACGTATTTTCAACATTCTCCTTTTCTGTCCTAATGGAATACAGTCTGTTGTTCCCGAGGTTGCCAATAGTGTTGGTGTTGAAGAAGAGGAAGACACAGAAGAAATGGATGTTAGTGAAGATTTGTTAGTAGACGGGGAGAATCAAGACATGGATTACGAAGAAGAACTTATCGGCCATGGTCATGCTGATGTAGCATTGCAAGAGCAGCATGTATTGGAAGATGACATTGTAGACGTTGAACATGATGTGCCAGTCTTTGAAGCCGATCCTGTGTTGGAACCAGAGTTTGTTGACGTTCCACAGATTCCGGCCGTTGTTGATCAAGCCAACCAATACGAACTAACATGGTGTCTATCTTTTCGTTTTGTAAGTTTTTCATACTTTAAATTCTTTATTTTAATATTATGTAACCTTTTGAAGTTTGTATTTTTTTATTATTTTTTTAATTTGTTTATTTTATTTGACTGTAATGCAGCGGTTCCCAAAGGCGTTTGCAGCAAATGTAGATTTGTCTGTCCTTGATAAGATGGTAGTTGAAACTGAGGACGGGTTTTCAATGACACTAGAGATGCGACAAGAAACTGCACGTGGGAGACCTCGGTATGCTTTAAGAGGATGGCAAAACTTCATGCTGCAGGCTGGGTTGGAAAATGGATCTCAGTTCTTGCTGCGATATGATAGGAATCAAAACACGTTGCGAATTCTTAATCCGAACCCCTAGGGGATGTATCTATTGACAGATGGCGTAACAAGTAAACAATTAATATCGTTACCAAGCATGTCGTATGTGTGGTAACAGACGATATTGGGCATGAGGACAATGATGTTGTCGACGCATTGTTTAAAATATTCATTATAACTAGGGTAATTATAATGTTACTAAAAATATAAGACCTAATCTAACTTAGGATACTCTAAATCATATAAAAAACGACAAATTTTTATTATTTAAAATATTCATATTATTTCTTCTATTTATAACTAAAAGACAATTTTGGTTGATTTATAATTTTTGATCTATTTAATTATAGATATAATGGATTTAAGTATAATCATTGTTATTGAAATTAGTTAATACATAATCAAATTTTATTATATATAGTTAGTAAGATTGTTTCTAAATATATATATTAATCAATTTATAGAAACTATTACATACTATTTTTTAAAAATTTGTAACGTTTTCATGTTAATAAAGAATAAAAAACAAACACAATCCGTTTTTTAATTTAAAACTTTAAATGTACTCCTTTAATTTTGTCAATAAATGTCTTTATATTTTTACTTTTCTAATTCTCACTTTATAAGCAATAAACTTTACTATTATATATTTTTTTTATAAAATAGTCATATATTTTTGCACATAATAGATAAATAATGTTTCCATAATTGAGACTATTACTATAACCATAAATAAGGTTATCTTATAAATATACATAATACATAATTATCTTCATCCGCTTCAAATTTCATATACAAATGGAGTTGTTGAATTGTTTTTTACTTTATCTATCAGACAACAAGATGAAGTCTCGGGTATGTTCATGTTATCTTCATTGTTAATTTATTTATAATATGTTGTTTTTATTTTTTAGTTTGTATACAGATTTTACCAAGGAATTACCACAATTGGGGGTAGCTGATTTCAAGTTACCTACTGATGGTATGGTTCAAATCATTTTGACTGATCGAAGAGTTTTTACTGTCAGGGTTAGGAAAGCAGGGTCTTCATATTTTTTTCACGATGGATGGTTCAACATGATACGGTCACTACTATTACCAAATAAGTCATTGCTTTTATTTCAGTACGAAGGTAGTCTAACTTTTTGACTGATATACTTCTATCAAGATTTGGCACTTGCTCAAGATGATTTCTTATATTGCCAAACATCACAGTTCTGTGAACATAAAGATCATTTGGTATTTAATTATTTTTATGTTTATACTATATTAGTTTTTGACTAAGTTTATAAAACTTTTTTTAAGAGAATTATTTTTTGGACTTGCAGCTTATCGATAGATTTTTTGTTCATCATAAGTTGAAGAACATAATACCTACGAACCATGTTACTATAACTACTTTTCCTAACCGTACATGGTTGGTTTTTATGGAGAAGCATGGTCAAAATTTGTATTTCACTACTGGATGGAATCAAATTAAAGAAGATATGAAAATTCTGACGAACACTATATTATATTTGAGATGATTTTGGAGTCAAAATTTGATATGATGGTTTTTAGAGGCACAAAAGATTTGGTCCGTATTCCTGAACGTCGTCTTGCACTTTTTAAAGTAGAAGTTAAAGAAGAAGTTAATGGAGAAGGTGCTGGTTAAATTGTTTTGCATTCTTTATCATATGATATAGAATGAATTAAAAAAAAAACTTTGTTTTCCTTAGTATTACATTTTGTCAATTTTTACTCATACAGACGTTTTTATCATTTATTAACCCACCTTATTCATCATAGATTATGTTCGTTTATTAATATATATATGTATGTATTTTTTTTGTTTATAAAGATAGATTAATAACCTGTGAGTATTCACGCTTGATATCATGGAGGTTACTTGAGATGTTATATAAACATTTGTGATAATTAAAATTGAAATATCCAATCCCTCAGTATTCACGGGTGATAAACAAATTATTATACAGTTAATGGTTATGTATAATATAGTGTTACTATTAACATCTTTTACTTATTTATATAAATTTAATAAAAAAATGATAAATTTAATACATATAATTTAAACAACAATTAACAATTTACTACTTTTATTATATATGTACTAATAATAATAATAATTACACGCTTGCTTAAATTTATATAAACATTTAGAACATAAAGGGGTGTTGTTGTAAGTTATTGTTAAATTCGTCTTATTTTCGTCACTTTTAAAAGTATAGGGGGTGTTTATGTAAGATTACAAATGACGGTTGTAATTATAGAGATTGTATCATTACAAACCAACCTATACCATCATATCATCTCTCAAATCAGCACAAGGAGAGACTTCATCGGCGAAGGGAACTAGGGCTCGGAAATTTGCCGGAATCATCGTTCGATAGCTTGTCGGCGCCGGTTTCGTGGACGGAATCGTTATTTACAGGTAATAACATTTAACTTCCTTTAGTTTTTTCATTATTTTTTATTTAATCGTTTCCAATCGTTGATTGTAGACCATTACATTGACATATTTGAAATCTAAACCGGTTATAGTATTGTGTTAGTAAGATTGAGTCTTTAATTGTTAGAAATTTAGTCTTTGTAGTTTATGTTTGTTATGCTTTGTTCAAGTTCAGTGTATTTACCAATCATAATATAGTCATAAACGGACAATGATGATTCGATATTTAATGATTCAGTTAAAATTTGATAGATACGGTTATAAGAACTGTAAATTTCCGAACCATTAAAGTTAGTTATAAGAACTGTACGGTTATAGAAAGTGTAGATTTCTGAACCATTTAACTTTGGTTTTTGCATGATGTGAATCTTAAGTATGTGCAGTCGAATCAGTATTCTGTCCGTAGTGTTTTTTATGTATATCGTAAGTATTAGTATTCGGTAAACTATGAGAATGTGATATTTTTTGTTTTTTGAAATCAAGGTTCTTAGCATATTTATTGTTGCAGGTTTGAAAATGTATTGTTCGTTTGTAAAGTATCTTCCGAACCCTTCATCATTGAGTATAGTAAGCATTGTTTATGTTATGTATAATTCATTTTTTTGAGTATTATTGTTTAGTATTTTTTATGTTTAAAAGTTATCTATACTATTATAAAATGGAGAAGTGATGTACACACATGTAATTTTACATCGTGTACACATTTTGAAGCAACATGTACAAAGAAATTATGCTAGAATTTTGAGGGTAAATTAGGCACTAAACATTAATTTAAGACACCTGTAGGGACAATATGGTAACTTAAGCATTAGTTTAATGACAGACATTTACTCATGGTAACTTGTTTCTTCCCCTCATCAATGGAGCCCTAAGTAAGGTAAGAGGGAGAGTCGTGACCTCTCCCCTTCTCTTCCGGTAAAAAAAAACTGCTTTCGTGTTCATACCTATGACGCAGACGTCAAAAATTCTCACCACTTTCTTTCATTATTCAGAGCTGATCAACTAGGTAAATCCTCTCTCTCTAGAACTATACATGTCCACACCCACACCCACACCCACACTCATCACACATACATAATAATATATCTATTCTTTTCAGAGTTTGGTGCTCTCATATTTTTTCCGATCAATATACAAAACTCTCCGGATTATTGAAATGGGTTTTGTTCCTAACTCGATTTTAATAAACAAAACTCTCTGGATTATTGAAAAGGTTTTTGTTCCTAATTCGATTTTGATATTAGTAATATAGATAATATTTGTGGGTGGTTCAATAAGATTATCGAAGGGTTTGGGACATTTGGGTTCACTATACTTCACAAATATCCTGATCGTGTGAAGGGGGTTTGGATATTGATGATCATGATTTACCTCAGTTGATTATTATGCTGTTATGGTCCACCATGTCCGGTTTTTCAGCGCCGCCGTCTTATCGCTGGTACTGTTGAATCTTCATTGGCGTTTCTTGATGGCAATGAAACTTATCAGCTTCAGTCTCTTGGATTGTAAGTTGTTGTTTTGAATTGGGGTTGATTTAAGTTAATAAAAGATTTTAAAAGTTTTGTGTTTATGATCAATTTTGGGAATTTTTGGGTATTTATTAAACCAATGAATAATTTTGGGAAACGACATGCGGATCGCTTCTTATGAATTACAGGTATTCTTCACTCACCTCATGGATTACTTAATCCTAGATTTATAGTTAAATATGGTATGTCACAGATAATATGGGATGAGGTTGGAGAGTCGGATGTTGAAAGGGACAGGTTGCTGCTGGAGCTTGAAAGAGAATGCCTTGAGGTATATAGGAGAAAGGTAGATATTGCTAACACTCTTAACCTCACATGCCCTTTGAAAGCTCGCAACTTTCTTCGTGCCTAATAACAACCAAAATCTTTGTATTAGCGTATTTAAAATGAAATGATACTATTTTGATTGAGTAAGATGAAAATATTATCTTTTTAATGATTTTGTCTTCTTTCCAGACCCATGAACAATTGCAAAGTGAGAATGTTACACCTCGTCTTGTTCCTCACAAGGTGATTAATTCCATTCATGAATTTACATTTTTTCCGCTTGCAAATGAATCGTTGACTCATGATTACTAATTTAATCCTCATTGACAGATGTTTACTGGGAATAGGCCATCACTTAGCCTTCTACTTCCTTCATTGGATGCTTATAGAATTGGACAGGTTTGACCAGTATAAACTTTAGTCAAATCTGCGTATCTGGCACTAACATCTTCTTACGAAATCTTTTTCTATTGTCTGTTTAGTTACTAGCTATCTATGAGCACAGAATTGTTGTTGAAGGTTTTGTTTGTAGGTGTGTTTGGATACAGGATTAAGATTGCTCCATCCGTTTATGCCATTTGTTACGGAAGAATTATGGCAGCGACTTCCTTCACCGAAGGATCATACGCGTGAGAAATCCATTATGATATGTGGATATCCATCCATTGTCGAGGTTAAGTTTTGACTAGCGCTTTTCAGATCAAATGAGGGAGAGATATTACTATGTTGTTAACCTTTTTTTATACTTTTTTACAGTCATGGACAAATGATCATATAGAATATGAGATGGAAGTGATTGAGTCTGAAGTGAAATCATTTAGATCAATTAGGGGAGAAACGAAAGAAGGTATCTGGTGTTTTACATAGTTCTTGATTCATTATCTTTAAATAAGGGGGCAAAATGGTCCGAAACCGGTTGGGTTGACCCCCATAGTTTCTATCATATATTTTAAAGCTTTCAAATACATAGTTTAGGGTTTTATATGAAATTGCTCATTACAAAAAAAAACAATAACTTTGGTTACTTTTTAGGCCATTTTTTAAAATTCTTTGATTTTACTCATCGGACCCGTAACCCAAATTGAGACATTTGTAGAAAAATGTTGTGATTGTCGGTTGTTGTCGTTAACTAGGTACTTGTTATTTTGTTGATGAAGTTTTTCAGTGATTTTCTAATATTAATATTTAATATAAAAATATATCTCTCTTTCAGGCGGGCTGGTTTTGTTGTGTCCCGAACTGATAAAATTGCAAACCTTTTAAGGAGCCATGAAATATGGAGGTCTCAACCGGCCCAACTCCCAACTGAGCTGCGGTGGGGGGGGGGGGGGGATTCATAGCATCTTATTTGGAAATCACCTTTTGAGTTTCTTTGAACAATTCCACTGATCGGCTACAGGCACATTGATGTTCAATGCAATATATATTTATATGATGATAACATCTTCAAATGTTGGTTGGCCGGCTAATGAAGTTATTCCCTTTGATCATATGCTATAAAAGGCAATTAAGAAGCAGGCCAGTGAACCAACACATTTCATTGCAAATTAACCATATAAAATAAAAGTATATATGGCTTCTCATTTTGTTTCACTTGGGCTTATTATGCTCATAACCTGTTCTTTTTCCTTAGCATCCGACAACAGCCCTCTTCAAGACTTTTGTGTTGCCGACCTCAATGGCCCAGGTCTGTAATATTTCATTTTGTTTTTAACATTTTGCATTTCATCTTAGAGATTACCAAATGCACATTTGATGTCATATTAATGGAGTTTAATGCGATATGTTAGAAACGTTATTCTAATATTTTGGGATTTGACAACTCGTAGGTACTCACTGAAAATGATCCTGCTCCAGTTGGATGTGCAGTGGCGGTTGTAAATGAAGCACTTTTAGTTTCTCTGAAGAATCAAGGAGCTATTGATGTTAAAAAGGAACGAGAAAAGCTCAATGCTAAGTTTGCAGAATTACAGAAGTAAGCATACCTCTACGAAATCTTATGCAAAGTTATATTAGTACGGTAACAATGTAATTTTTGAATAAAAGTAATTTGAAAGTTTTATACATTAAAAATATATTTTGTGCGATTTTTGACCCATTTTACCTGTTCTTTTCTCAATATGATTTGACCCGTTCATTAGTAAACGGGTCGGTGGTACCACCTCATTGATTGATGTACTAACCACCTGGTTGTCGGATGCGAATTATGTACTTGCCGCATATTGTCGACTCCGCGGCAACGCGCATATTGTTCGAAGAACGTCATATTAGTTGCGTGTTTACGGTATTTCACTTTTGTTTGTTCAAGATGAACTTTATTCTCTAGGTACACAGGGGGGCGGCTTTACCAAGGCAGGTGATATCCTTTGTATCCAGAAGACATTATCAGTACAGGTGTACCCTCTTGCTTTGAAAGTGATTGATTCAAGAGACAAGAGTGAAATAATCATACACATAAGTAAAAGGTGCTATGCTGCATTTTTTAAACATTCATCAAGATTTCATTTAGGTGAAGTTAGTCTATACTGTTTCTAAGCATCCATCCATGTGCTGACCTTTTTAATGTTATATAGGCTTCATACAAAACAGGTCTCGTCACTCAAAAGGATAGCCACAGAGAAGGTTAAAACAAAAATATATGGTTTTGGCTTTAACTGTAATTATAAATTTATAATATCTCACTTCTCTTGCTCACAATTCTATTTTTTGTCACCTTGATTTTGACTAGGTACACATCTGGGAATATTTTAATGACCACAACTGGTGAGTATTTATACGTTTTTAGTTAGAGCATGTAAAATAAGTAAGTTGGCGTGTTGAATTTTGAGCGAACTTCTAACTCGTTTGACTTGTCAATTTATTTTACCGTTTTCTTTTATACCAGTTTGAATTGCTTTGAAATCTTAATCGTTCTACACGTCGAATTGGTATTGTGGTCAGTTCAACAACCACTTTGGTTATTAAATTGTAACTAAAATCAAATAGAACAATCAGGTTCTCAAAAATTTGTTTATTTCGCATGTTAGGCATGCTAAAGTTAAAATTGTAACTAAAATCTTCTTTATTGCGCACGAAATTCAGACGATGGAAGTTGACCTTTCACCACTCTGGTTGCATTATACAATACATGGCTAATGACTATTCAAGGGTGAGAAACATATATCATTTTATATCTACTTTCAAGTTAAATGGCTTGGAGCTGGTCCGTGGGATCTTTACGGATTATGTTAGCAGTTAAATGGCTTTTGGAGCTCGACGGGTTGTGTTCATGAGTTGGCGACTTGAACCCGACACGAACTTGAAAATCGTGTCCGACACGTGAACCGAAAATGACATGAGTTTGCTGGTAGACACGCACACGACCTATTTAACCCATTTTTTTAATGTTTTGCGTATTATTGCTCTAAAATTATAAATATTTTAATTTTTATATGTTGCCACAAACTAGCCAATCATTTTAAGTTATGGTATAAACAAACTTATTTTAACAATATAAACAGGTTAAAAGAAGTCATTTCGCGAACCTGCTAGATCAACCAAACCAACCAGTTTGGCTATAACATTTTTTTGCTAAGCAAAATGTTCTTGAATAGACGAGTTTTTGACTAAAAATATTGATATGGGGAATCAACGAAATGGAACAAATATTTGGGGACAACGGAGTTATGGAAGAAGGATTGGTGAAGTTAATCATGCAGTTGCATTTTGTTGACCCGGATGAAGGTTTGGTAAATCAATCATGAAGGTTTGATTGAAAAAGCCAAAATCAAAAGTTTAATTAGTAGTTATAGCTAGATGGTATAGTTGCCTGATGTGTATCATGTTCTATTCGAGTATTGTCGACTCCGCCGCAACGCGCGGGTTCCTTACTAGTAATACTAAATATACTAAATATTTATATATATATATATATATATATATACAGGATGTACCTATCACCTTTGTTAATCAAGTATATGGAGAGAATTGGGAAGATAAGAAGCTGCATATCTATCATGCAAGTGGGGAAAATGGGTAGTAATGCTGAAACGAGTAAATTCTATGCCAGTCTTAACTGACGGCTGGCAACCAGTTGTTTCAGACCTTAATCTTCAAAAGGATTGTTTGCTCACCTTTCTTCCATTATCACAATTTGGTCTCAATCGTTCATGTTATGTTAACGGCGTGTGTGGTGAATCTTATTACACAATTAATCGTTATCTAAGATTGGGTGTTACGGTACGGAATCTCATTTTGTTTTCTTACATTTTATCATTAACAGGTTTTTCACACTTTATCATCTAACTTAGAAGGGAAAACTCTATGTATTATGTTTCATCTTATGTAGATCATTGAAGATGCTTTTGTTCAAGAATGTTTTGGAGACAACCCACCAACTGGCGCATATGAAATATGTTATAAGGGTTCTTTGTGGACCGTGTCAACAAGTAAGCTTCATTCAAGTTATTATGTATTCTCCCAAGGGTGGCCTCAAGTTTGCAATGATCTTGGCATACAAGAAGATGATTTACTGGTCTTCGAAAAACTGGATGATGTTTTATTTGACTTAATGGTTTATCGAGACGAGATAGAGATAAGGTTGAGCAAGAAAGTTGAATCCGATGAAGATGATGTGTTTCAGATATCTAAGGTTGATTACTATGAAACGCTTTTGAAGGTGCGTATCTATTAAGTATTACATTTTGTATTCATTTTTACCCGTATTTTATTTGTTTTCCAACTGATGTTTTCCAGGACATAGAGGAGGATGATAACATTTATATTCCTGACGAAAATCCATCTTTCAGTAAGGTAGTTAATTAAGTATATCCAAACAATAGTGCTTTTTAAATTCATTTAAATTTTCTGATTTTTAAAAGTCATGTTGTTAATGATTTTCTTACTTTGTATAAGAAATCAACAACTCTACCAGCAGGAACAGTCCAGTCACGTACACCGAAGGAGGTTCATGTTCAAGAGACGTCGAGGAAACGTGATGCTTCACAGTTCAAGACAATGCAAGATGTAAGTTTACCACCACTAACATATATTTATATTAATTTATTTATGATTAATGCATATTAAAACTCATGTTTAGAAACTCAAGCTTGAATGAAACAATACGAACTTGAGTACTGATTTGAATCCTGAGCTTGCATCTAGATCGTTAGTGTTATATTTTGTTTTTGGTTGTTTTGTTGTACAAACACATTGTTAAATAAATGTGCTGAATGCTTAAGGTATATGAAATAGGTTCAATAATCACATTAGTTGTATTAGTGGTTTAACAACCAGACTGTTCATTTCGGAGGTTTACCAGTCAAATAGTTTTTCAAGTACTGATGACATTATACAATTAATTTAATAAGTTTAGTATATTAGAAAAATAAAACTGCAGCTCGATAAGAACGTATTGAAAGTCGGTCTGGGTTGGTTTTTAGCCGGTTTTTGTCCAAAGAAAAAGGTTTTTATACCATTTTAAACCTTTTTTTAAACCAGTTTTGGCATTTGGATCGCTGCCAGTTGTTGGTATTGTTGCCTTGATTATGTTGCCTTGACGATGGTGGTTGTTATTTACGTAAACCTTGCTTATACATGTTTCTTTGCCCTATGTTTCCTTCTGT
Organism: Helianthus tuberosus; assembly: GCA_030545235.1. Lineage (NCBI taxonomy): Eukaryota > Viridiplantae > Streptophyta > Magnoliopsida > Asterales > Asteraceae > Helianthus > Helianthus tuberosus. The sequence continues at coordinate 139,835,513 of CM060448.1, read as the reverse complement.
TTTACTCTTGATTGCTATTCCGGTTATGTCCAATGCGATGTTTAAGTATCTAATGGTTTTGTAACATCTTTGGTTTTTTGCTAGAAATATATGTGCGATTGATGAATAGATGCTACTTAATTGATTACCTTTTGTATATGAAATATGATGCGGTATAGTTTTAGCTATAGATTTCAAAAAACATCTAAGATGTAAAATAATGGATGTGCTAACATTATTCTTTCACAACAGGTTAAAGGAAAAGGAAAAGCTAAAGTTTTTGCTGACGGATCCGAGACAGTCGAGAATTTGAACAAAGAATGCCAAGGCCGACAACGTATTAAAAAACCAGATTCTATTGCGTATCGTCCATCTGCTTTTTACGTCAAGGTATTAAATATTTAATGTATTTTTATGAATTTCACTAATATCCGTTTTTATTGTCATTGGCTGCTTACTCATATTCATTAGGTTTGATAAAAATTTGATAATTGTTGGTGAATAACATATTTAAAATTCAAATTGGAGAATCTTTCATATTTTATTTTTTGGTGGTCAAGTTGAATCTGTTGAGATTCATGTTCAAGTAGAATGAAACGAGTCTTAATTTAGTAAAAAGTGATTAGGTTTAGATTCAATGGTCTAAATTGGTTATAAGTCATACAAAGTCTAGATAGTATGCGTAAAATTCTTTAACTGAATTTTTATTAAAAGATTTGAGATTATTAATTAGAATAAAATTGTTTCCCTAATATCATAATCTATACATACATTAACAATAAAATTGAAATTAAGGCAAAGCAGTGTGTTAGCCAATTTCATAAATACTATTTATACAAGAAAACTTTAATTGTACAATATATACTATATTTGCTGTTAACCACCTCTATATATTTTTTTGTCATAAACAAGGGAAAGAAACGGTTAAAGGTTGTTCAAAATGTGAAGCATTGAAAGAAGATTACAAGGAATGCACGCAAAGTTTCTGGTGTTGGCATGGATGTTGAATTCTTCAACTTTAGTCATAAAGGAGACTATAGGCTGGTATGTTTTTTTTACATGATTTACCATCATATTTATTTCATTTTTTCTATTGACTTATATTTGTTTTTCTTTCAACGCATTTAGCGTCTTCCTGTTGAAGTTGTAAAGAGAGTAGGCCTGTCTGATAACTTGCAACCTTTATCTGTTCTAAACATGACTGGGGATGTTGATGTTTATGAAACGAAGACCGAGTTAAACGGTGGTAGATTACGTTACGCCGTTGATGGTTGGAGGAAGTTCATGGCAAATAATCGGTTGGAGTTTGGTCATATGTTGTACTTCACTTATGTAACTTCCTAGAAGAAGATTGTGTTGAATGATGTAACCTTGATCTAAGCAAGACTGGTATGCATTTTGTTTATAACAGCTATGGTTTGCTAAGTTGTTGGTTAGTATTTTTTTATATGTACATTTTGGTGGTTGGGTTGATGGACATGAAAACTTTGCTTACTTTGTTATGGTTTAGTTTATGTAGATGTTTTATAATGGTACAAATAACTTAGTTAAATATGTTGTTGAATGTGTTAGTGTTTGATGTTATTATCATTGTCTTTATACATGTATACAATATTTTACCAAGTACTTTTGTTTTTGTCATATGGCCATTTTTAACTTCCGACTAAGTTAACGTTTTCTTATGTTTATAATTTTACGTTCTTGATTTATACAATAGTTAGATTAGATGATATTACTATATATGTTTTGTTGTGTTAATCTCACTTCAGACTCTTTTGTTTTTACTTTTTTCCCTAAAATTGCTTTCTACTAAATATCAATCATATCATGCATAGCATTAACGCATTTCCTTTACAATTTTTTTCACACAATGTTCGTTAGTACCTTTACGTAGATGAATTCGTGTGTATTATCTATTACTCTACCTTCATTTCTTAATGTATATTTTTATGTTCACACTGCGGGTGCAAGTCATTTTGGACAAAAGGCATGAAAACATCATAATGAAGGTTTCGTTGACAAAAACTTAATATGTAACGAACATTATGTAGATGTACTATTGGGACGTGCTCAACTGTCTCAAAATATTAGGCTTAACAAATCACAGTTTAACGCTTCTACGTTTAAATTATTTTATGTGTAGCGAAAGTCGCGGGTTCTTAGGCTAGTATAAAATATAAGCATAAGCCAAAAAAAATAAAAGCTAGGCCAAACACGAGTTTTTTTTTCCAAAGTGGTGTTGTTGGAAAAAACATTTACCATATTACTGTTGTTTCAAAAGTATTTACCAAAATAGTGTTTTATCTCTTTTTAGTAGTTTCTCACTCTTAATTTCATTGGTTAGCTTCACTTTATTAATTAATATTGACTTAATCACTTTTTTTATTAAAAAAACTAAATTGTCAAACCTTAAATATTTTTGGAGCTCGAGACTTCATTTGAAAAAAAAAATTCATATGATATAAAAATCACTTTTTTTTTCTCTGTACTAGAAAAATACTAACTTATGTTTTCTTATCCATGCTATAGTTAAAAAAATATTAATTTGTTTTTCTTATCCCTGCTATAGTTTCACTTCTCTATACACGTACAAAGAAAAAAAAAAGTGGGCAATGATAAATCAATAAAGTAATTACATGTAATATCTTTATAACAAAAAATAGAAACTATAAACCTATGGCATTTTTATCAATAGAAATAAACTAAGTGCACTTTACATCAATATCGCAGGTAAGCGAGCAACAAGCTGCGTTGCTACCCCTTTCTGAATAGCAAACCCTAGCCTATTAAAGACAAACCCCTGCCCCCTGTTGATGAGCAACTGCTGTGGACAACATTTTGGACCCTAGTCAACAAACGGATAGCTTCTGGAGCTAGGGAGCCAAAGGTGTCGAAGGCGAAGGGGACAAATGCATGTTGGTTATCAGCATATGCTTTAGCGTGTTTATCCACCTTTTTTTATTCCGCTTTCCTTATAGCTTGTCCTATTTAATTCGATTTTGAATAATGAGTCATTCGAAATTCAGAGGTTGAATTCGATTCAAATCCAAATTCAGAATTCGATTTGGATAATCAACCGTTATATTTTTTTTACTAACAAACTCCCTATAAGGTTTTTTTTTTTTTTTTTATCAACCAACTAGTTATAATCTTTGTTTCAGAAATACATAAATGATTTTCTAGATATGATCCTTTTTATTTCAGATTTCTTTTAAACTTCATTTTTTGTATCGGTTTACATTTTACGAGTTAACACATCGTAATGTGCTTGCATAGTTCAACGCTTGCACATCTATTTTTTGTTTGGTTCAACTTCATTTTTTTAAACTTCAACAAACCGCGTCTAAAAAACAACGTATTTTTTGACGCGACATTTTAAGTTGCGGTTTGAAACCGCTACTAAAGCATAATTTAACCCCGTCTAATGCTTACTTTTGGCGGATCCTAAATACTTGTTTTTATACTAGAAAAATATAAGATGGACGGTTAACATATCATTCTCTACATTTCTAGAATAAAAAAAAACAAATATTTACATATTGTCATATTCACAGATGTCAAGTAACCGAACATCTATATACATATAATAAAAGAAACCAATAAATGGACACTTGTCATTATTCTAGACCATCCTAAATTGTAGATAAATATTATTTAATTTAAATTATTAAATACTAATTAAATTAATATAAATCTTATCAACACCATCCTTAATTATAGATAATTATTATTTAATTTAAATTATTAAATATTAATTAAATTAATATAAATCTTATCAACTCTAAATCATTGACATAAACTTAACTTAAAATAGTAAAATCTTATCTAAACTAAAACTTCAAATTATAAAGTCTTATCTAAACTATGAGAAATTATATTAAAAACCTTATTAATCAAACCAAAAATTTAAAATAATATTAACCTAATTTAAAAAATAATAAAAAATCATTTTTGATTTAAAAATAGCTTTTTTAACAATAGATAAACCCGTGTAATACACATGGTTTTTAAATATATAAATTTTTTTATTATTTACTATATAAAAATAAATTTATTCAACCCGTATAATATACGGAGTTGTTTTTAAATATAACTTTTTTTTATTATTTAGCATATAAAATTACATTTCTTACACCCGTGAATACATATGGTTTTTTTTTAAATATAATTTTTTATTGTTTGTATATAAAATTACATTTATTCAACCAGCACAATACACGCAGGGGCGGTTCTTAGAATAGCCGTGGCAGGGCCACGGCCCGGACAAGTTTTTCGGGCGTAGTGCTAATTTTCCGCATTTCGATCAAATTTTTTTATATATACTATGTTTGGCCGGGCTTGTCCGGGCTTTTTTTAGTGCCCTTGTCTTTCGGCCTGACATGTTCAACGGGCAAGATCCGCCACTGAATAAACGAGGTTCTTAAAGATATAATTTTTTTTATTATTTAATTTATAAAATTATATTTACTCAACACGTGTAATAAATGAGGTTTATAAAAATATATATTTTTTATTTAGTATATAAAATTACATTTGTTAAACCCGTGTAATACACGGGGTTCTAACCTAGTTTATATATTAACTAAAGGAAAAAGGTAAATACATATTTATTTACATATATGAGGTTAACAATTTATTTTATATTAAAAATAATTTTCTTAAATTTAAAAATTAATTAAGTCATTTCTGTTTTATGATTTTTATATTAAAAATAGTTTTCTTAAATTTAAAAATTAATCAAGTCATTATTGTTTTATGATTTGAGGTTATTCAATAAGAATACGAATGAGAAATTAATAAAGTAAGATAAGATAAAACACCTCCAGCCCAGTTGGTTCACCTCAAGCCCAGTTGGTTCCGAAGTGGCTGGATTGGGCCGGTTTCCTCTTGAGGTCTCCGGTTCGATCCCCGGTTGCGGCATTTCGGGGGTGGGTCGTCCCAATGATAGATCGCATCCTACCGAGGCATGGTGCGGTCTTGAGGGCAACCCGGTTTTACCCAGCTGTTACCCCAGCGAGTCTCTTGTGTGAGGGCAGTATGGTTTCCGGGCGGAAGTCAGCTTGTGCGCCGGCCGGGGCCCGATCGAACATCGCGTCCGGAAAAGTGGGGCTGACGGGGGAATGTCTTTGACATGACCCCGGAGACCTGTTCGGTCCTGTACAGAGAAAGTCTCCTTCCAAAAAAAAAAGATAAGATAAAACACTATTTTAGTAATTACTTTTGAAAGAACACTATTATGGTAAATACTTTTTCCACCAACACTTTGCTAAAAAAAACTCGGCCAAACACCACCTAACTGTGGCACAGACACAGAAAGTGTGTTGTATAGTTGCAGCAGCAGCAGCAGCAAGCAAGCAGAGTTCGGGTTTCTTTCTTGCGGCGGAAGTTACATGATGATGTCCATTGAAGGAGTGGTTCTGAAGCTCCCTTCCTTTTCTCAACTCAAAAACCCTAATCGCACTCCCCTCAAATTGCCTTTCAATTTCCCCAAATCCTCTTCTTCTTCTTCTTCTTCTTCTTCTTCTTCTTCTTCTTATTCTTCTGCAACTGCTTCTCTTTCCGTTCCGGCAGCCGCACCCGTTTCTCTCGGCCACTCCACCCGACCCGATTTTGAAATCCTCGATCAGGTACGTACGTACTTCTGTTCCTGTTGTTACTTTGCAAGTTCATGTTATTATTATTATTGAATGAATTCGATTACAGTTATTGATGGTTTGGTAATAATATTCGAATTGGAGATGTGTGGAGTTGAAAAGTCAATTGTGTCTTATTCTGTTAAAAAAGTTGTGTCATCGAATTGCTCATGTTTAATCATGTTGTGTAGTGTCATCCCTGTTATTGAACTTGTTGTTACCTTTTAAATGTGTCGTCTCGTATCAGTGCTTAATAAACGTGTCATGTTCAGGTTCACCAGTGTTAAACATGTGTTCAACCCGTTTGACACATTTTGCCAACGCTAGTTATTATGGTCAATTTCTTTTATCCTGCAGAAGGTAAACAATGGATCAAAACTCGTTTACTTGGACAATGCAGCAACCTCACAGAAGCCATCTGCTGTTATAGATGCTGTTATCAGTTACTATAAATCTTATAACTCAAACGTGCATCGTGGAATTCATTTCTTAAGGTATTTATATGCCAATCAGCTCTCATAACATTTATCATGTATAAAGGGTTTGATTTTTTTTCGTTCTAAGCTTTTTTTTTCTACAATTTTGTTTAAAACTAGTGCAAAGGCAACGGATGAGTATGAAATGGCAAGGAGAAAGGTGGCGTCTTTTGTAAACGCACAGGAGTCTAGTGAGATTGTGTTCACAAGAAATGCTACTGAAGCTATCAACCTTGTAGCATATTCATGGGGGCTTTCTAATTTAAAAGCCGGTGACGAGGTGTCTTTTTTAGTCTTATTGTCATACTATTCTTGAATAAGAATGTGGATATTCCTATGAGACCGATATGTACTCGGCTAAAATATAATTACCTGCAGATAGTTGTAACAATTGCGGAACATCATAGTTCCATTGTTCCATGGCAAATTCTATCTGAGAAGACTGGTGCCGTTTTGAAGTTCGTCAGTTTGACCGAAGATGAAGTCCCGGATATCAAGATGCTACAAGATTTGCTTTCGAAAAAGACTAAACTAGTGGCCGTTCATCATGTCTCAAACGTGCTTGGTATGTATGTGTTAGATTCATCATCTGTGTGATCTAGATGGCATGAAATTTAATTATCTAGAAACCTTTTTGACCTAAGATCGTGACAGCCATGTATCACTGATATTGTTTTTTAACGTTTATGGAGCTTCGGTTCTCCCAATTAAGGATATTGCCCAATGGGCACATGATGTTGGGGCAAGAATACTGGTGGATGCTTGTCAAAGTGTACCACATATGGTCGTTGATGTTCAGGATCTTGGTGTTGATTTTCTTGTTGCTTCTTCTCACAAGGCGAGTTAGTTTTACTAAAGGTGGTAAAATGGGTAGGTTAGATGGGTTGGGAAACGGGTCAAAACAAGGAATCTTTTGTATGGGTTAATATGGGTACACCTTTTTCTAACATTCGGTTTTATATAAATGACTAGTGTGTCAAATATGGTTATTGAAGTTATACTATGTCAGTGATAGTCTATTTCTTGATTAAAGATAACACCACTTGAGTTTCAATTTGATCAAATCGTTATCTATATATTCCATGTGGCTCACTAGAGATAAAACATAACTTGAATTGACCCGTTCATAAATAAATGGCTCGAACTGGCTACCTGTAATATACACATATTAGATGTTTGTGGCTAGTTTATGAAATTGAGGTATAAACATGCTTCAGATGTGTGGGCCTACAGGCGTTGGTTTCTTGTATGGAAAGAGTGAACTCTTGACAGCTATGCCTCCATTCTTAGGTGAGGCTGCTTCTTAAAAACATCAACCACTTGGCCACTCCACTATGAACATTTTTGTAATGCATAAATTTAATAACGGAGTTTTTGTGTGCGATTATATCGTTGATATTGCAGGTGGTGGGGAAATGATTTCTGATGTTTTCTTGGACCATTCTACTTATGCGGAACCTCCATCCAGGTTGGCTGAATTGATCTATTATAACCTTGTTACCAACTTTGTCTCTCGAGGTCAAAGTAGCTTAAGTTCATGGTTCTCGTGTTTCAGATTTGAAGCTGGAACACCTGCGATTGGGGAAGCCATTGGTTTGGGAACAGCGATTGATTATCTTTCTCAAATTGGCATGCAAAAGATTCATGATTATGAGGTCATTTTCATATGTTTCTTTCCTGTTCCATTATTGCTTTGAGTTTCATCTTCTCTCTTCATACATCCAAAAACGGTTTCTGACCAAAATGGGTCCACCCGCTATATTTTTTTATGGCGGCGATGGTGGTGACGTGGTTGTATCGGCGGCAGACAATGGCGGTGGGTGGTGCTGGCCAATTTTGACCCATAATTTGGGTAGACCCAAATTAGTCCATTTAGTAAACGAACCCATATTATTATTGTTATTTTTCTTTTTTTTATTGAAAAATTGGTCATGATTTCCGGGTGTAATGTTAGTATATAACATTAAATGTATTGGTCATTTAATCTTGTTGAACAGGTAGAACTGGCTAATTACCTTTATGAAAACCTTCACGCGATTCCCGGTGTTCGTATCTATGGACCGGCCCCTTCAGAGACGGTTCATCGCGCTGCTCTATGTTCCTTCAATGTTGAGGGCCTTCATCCCACAGACATAGCCACTTTTCTTGATCAGCAGGTATCCAATAAAAACGCCAAATTTTCATAATTCTCACTCATGATAGTTGTAGTTTAACCAACCCTTAAAACATCCAAATACCTTGAAACTTAACAACATAAACTGAAAATCATTTGTGGTTTTTTTTTTTTTTTGTATCATGTTAGAACAAGTTTGATTTTGGTAGTGATGATGTGATTTTGGTACAGCATGGTGTAGCAATTAGATCTGGGCATCACTGTGCGCAGCCACTTCACCGGTACTTGGGGATAAATGCAAGCGCACGAGCCAGTCTTTATTTCTACAATACGAAAGAAGATGTTGATGACTTTATTCGAGCACTTGAGGACACCATCGCGTTCTTCACCTCTTTCAAGTAGAATTTGTTACTTTACAATGAAATGTGTTATGTATAAACACACGTGTTTTGACATTCTCGTGATTTATTGATGTATTTTTATTTTTTTTGAAGAAAAGCCATCATATACAAGGAAAATAAACATGATAATCTGGCAGTGTGTATCCAAACCTTAGATGTAAAGCGCATCGCCTCACATATGTGAGTCCGCTTTTTTGTAAATCACTTGTAAACTAATTACAGGTAACATTTTTCTACTTATTAATCTTTGAGCATCTAAAATTAACAAAAATTACAAAAATAGTATATTTTTAAACAACTAAAATCAAACATTTAAAATAATAATTTTTTTGACTACTTAACTCACACTCCCACTAATCCAACTAATAAATTTATACATTTGTCTATTGTCTCAACCTCATGGGGAAACATTTTTCTTACACCTAGGTACCATTGTACTACTACTACTATTAGTAACAGTTAATGGGGTCTATATATAAAAGAGTTGTAGCAACTATGAAATTTTAACATAAGGTATAAACACAAATAGCAAAATTTATGCAAACTATATCCCACCTCCTCCAGTTTGTCTTTTATTATTTTTTCTATAAACTTGGAAGACAAAATTTGGCTTGCTTTATAATTTGGGAAAAAAGAGGGAACAGAAAAAAAAAATTAATTCAGAAAAGCAATTTCTTTATCCTCGAGTATGCTTGCTCATGACGAAATCAAACAAGTCTAACTGATTCTCAGCCACTGATCTTGTGTTGCATATCCACCTTGGTGTCACTAGCGACGGGTTGAAGGAAGCAAGCAATCGTACATCCGTTCCATACGCGAAGTCACCATCAGCTTATGTGCAGTCTGAAGGTTTGGCTTCCCTAAATCACTGATATCCTGTCTCAAACTATCCACATATATGTGCATAAGTACATGTGTTTATATACATATAAACCCGTCAAGTTATACAGAAAAGTAATGCGAAAGTGAAGCAAACTAACCACTGCCATTCACCAGTGGACTTGGCGTGCCGCTCCACCGCTCTGTAAAGGCGGTCCAAGGTATACAAAACCAATCCATACATACATTGAGCATCTTTCTCCTGCAAACATAGGCAAATGCATTTTGGACTATGATATTAATTTTCAATAAGTTGGTAAATTAACTATTTAATAATAAAATTAGAGCTATCGTCCAATGACTTATTACAGTTATAAATAAACTGTGAATTGCTACACTAGCCCATCATCCGATAGAACCATGTCATAAGGTCCTAAATTTCAAGTTATTAGTAAATTAATAATAGAAGAGTAGAGTTTACCAGCCCCTGGTCGATACAACTCTGGAACTGCATAATTCTTTTCTCAACTTCCACTATTAAGAGTCTTCTTTGCACCCGAGCAATTCTCCCTTTGCCTTCTGCCCTAGTGTCCTGAGACACAAGAATCACAAGATAATTGACAAATGTATCATATAAACTAGTATCTGTGTACCCAAAAAAATCATTATGTATCGTATACCTGTTTGACCCATGCACGTAATAACATGAGCACAACAAGCGAGAGAAAAAACGCAGGCAAAGCAGCAAGGATAGCAAAGTTTATCTCGTTGGCCCTCAATATCTGGTTGAGTTCAAGCATTGCCCTATTTGTAATTCCGTCATTAGAAACACATAGTATAGTTAACATATAATAGAAAATCGTTTAAAGAAACTATCGTTGCAACTCACGTTTCGATGTCAAGTTTTAGCTTTTGAATCTGTAAATTGAAAAAAAAGAAAGAAAATCCTGATGTCAGGTGACATGTTTGAAATCGCTTACTAGAAAGTAGAAACAGAATAAGGGTGGGAGTATCTTACTTGGATAAGCATTGCACGAGCAAGTTCACCCCCAAGAAGATTCTGAATTGGATGCATAAGCTCCTTCTCATATCTAAAGAAAATGTTTGATTATTATTTAGACAGAGAGAAACTGTTGCTACTATTATGCAACAAAGTCAGAGTACGGTTTTATACATCCCTTATTAAATTTATCCTTAGAAACATAATGTGAGCCCATAATATGACTGCCATTTTGTTCATCGAATTTAAAGCATTATAGTTCAATTTAATTAACAAAAAAAATCTCTACCGTTGTAACCATCAAATAGTAGGGGTGCCAATTGTGGTGGGTTGAACACTTGAACCATTCAACCCAAACACAACCCATATATTTATTGTGTCAAAGACATCAACCCATAACCCGGACACACTTAAAATTGTGTAACCCGAACACCCCCTGTTTGACCCATTTATCTAAATGAGTCAAATGGGTTGACAAGTTGGAGGATGTTAATCAAATTGTAAACAGGTTTGGAGGGTTGACAGATTAACCTGTTAAATTAAATGAGCTGGCAGGTTGACCTGTTTAATTAAACGGTTTAAACAAAGCACACGGGCCCGTCTATTATTAATTAAACGGTTTAAACGGCTATACATGACAACACAAAACCTGATTATTCTTGTGTCGTGTTCGTTTTGTGTCACAAATTGCCACCCTTATCAAACACACAAACCTGCCCATTACTATTTCAAGCATTTCCTGGTCCGATGCATTTGGCGGGAACTTTTGTCCTTTTGTCTGCTCACTGAATGCCAACAACATTCTGCAAAAAAGGCGTACAGAACATGAAAAGTTGCAAACATACTATGTTGAACTGCCTTCTGCAAATTCTACTATAAAGATACGTGAGTACAACTGAACTTTTAGCTCTCCAACTAACCTGTGTAGTGAATTAGAAGTTAACTGCACTTCTTCGAGTTCCATCACTCCCCTATGCCTTTTTCTAAATGTCTCAAAAAGCTCGTCTCTTATAGCTAAAAGCTGAAATAGAATGACATGCCATCAGCAATGACTTGTAAGTGCATGTTCATTTAGAGATGGAAACTTTGAGAGAATATTTACGAATGGGTCAATTGAACAAACAAAAATTATAGCTAAAAAGAAAGTGGTCAAAGGAGTCGAACAAACAAAAATCTCGCCTAAAGTCTTATTTTGAATGCTTACAACCTCCTAAATGGTGTATTCAAAGATATAGATTGTTAAAGCAAAAAAATTATGATATCCTCTTTGTAATCACAACTAAAGCTTTGAATCTTTTAAGAGGTTTATTTAGTAGACAAAAAGTCTTACCGGTTGCTCTACATGGTCAGTCATAAAAGCAGTTACTGATTCTTTTGCATCCAAAATCCAATTATCGATGTCAGAACTTCCAGCCAATCTACTATGACGAAGAAGCCATAGTGAAAAGACCGTAATTCCGACAGCCCCAACAGTGTAACGCACCCAGTGTTGGGTCATTTTCCTTGGCTTCTGGTGTTTGGCAACCTAAGACAAGACAATAGCATATTAGCATGCATCATCTCAGGCTTGAAAATTACCAGCATACGATATGAACCCCTAATCCTCTTTAAAAGTATTAAAACAAGAACTTACCAATAGAGATAAGTACACATCCAGCTTGCCTAGATTTAAATAAATCAAGTTGATGGTGTCTCTAATCGCACAATCGGTCCACTGTGACCCTTGCTGGTTTATACCTGGCAGTTTCTCAAAAAGCAAAGGCGATGAATAGCTCCCATCAACAGAAGAACCAGTCTGCATATTCAATTGCAAGTTTATTTAAGCACATAAACATCCAATCAACATGTATCAACTTCTCTTCGTCTAATTTTATGTAGCACGTATGTGTATGAACCTATGAATTGGAGGTTAAATTACCTGACGTATTGCACTAACATGTCCGATTGATGTTTCCAAATCTAAAAACAACACATTTATCGTGCTTAGTAATGAAGTCAATGACTTCTCGGGCTCCTTCAAGATCTGCTCCCCAACTTTGTCAACCTCCACATAGACCTAACGAATAACAAAATATGGATTCACATCAATTATTATCTTCTTGAGATGAAATCATAGACCATCAAAATGGATACTAGGCTTTTCTTGTAGTTTAAACGTGCAAGCATGACGAAATCTAGGTATCATCAAGCAACCCAACTCATGTAAACGCTTAAACCAATAAATGAAGTGTCCAACAAGTACACCTAGATTCAACAAAATTGTTCAAAGAGATGCAGACCTGTGCTAAAAACGTAGCCAATGAGTATCTTAAGCTAGTTAATACGCTGATCCTCTCGGATATATGTGCAGATGCTGTAGAAGAAAGACTCTGCATGCCAGTCCCGTGGAAAAGATAATCATGTAAAAGCTGTCCTGAACCATCAAGAAACGCTCTAGGCCCTCTCTCAAAAACCATGAAGTATACTTTCTGAGAAGTTGACCCCTGATACAAAAACACCGTAATAGATTCATCACCCAAATAACAACACGGGGCGTTATTTTTAACAAAGTTGTGCAAAAAACCATTTACAAACCTCTGCTCTAGCTTGCCAGAATTGTAAATTCTTCTCAACACTATGCAAATTGAAGAAAATATGCTCCGATATGTCTCCTAGAACCTCATATACTCTAGCAGCATCAGGCGTCAGCCTGAATCATGGAGCACATGCAAATTACAAACTTATCACGTAATAAGTTATCTTTAACTATCCAAGTATAGTTCAACTTCAAATTATCAAAAAGGATATGAAACCTTATGAACAATAAGCAGCTATAAGGGAACCCTAACTTAGAACTTGAAGAAAATATCCTCCAATATGTCCTCTTTGAACCTCATATACTCTAGATGCATCAGATGTCAACCTAGATCATGCAGCATATGCTAGATTCAACAATATTGCTCAAAGAGATACAAAGACCAGTTGACTGAAAACTGATCGGTTTAGAAACTACGATAACCTAACATTTCGGTTTCAGTGGAGGCCTTGGTTTTAAAATGGGCGCATAAGGAGCGCATAATGCACAATGCGCAGAATGCACTGATGAGATCACATCAGGTGGGGCAATGTGCTGCGATTCTATGATGCGCAGATTTTTCCGAAATCAACCACTATAGGGTACACTTGTACAATGTGCTTAATAAGCTTGTACAATGAGTTGATGAAGTTGTTAAGTGAGTTCCTGGGTAGATTACTTATACCATTGCATAGACAACTTGTACACATAAGAGTTTAAGGCTTACTTTTGGTTATACAGAACTTCTTTGGTAGCTTCTTTTTGCATTTATTTATTTTACTCTCTAAATTTTTAATGTTTGATAGTTAACAAGCTAAAATACCATCTTAATAACTTTTTAAATAACAAACGGCTCACATGGCACATCGCGCATCAGCTTTTAAAAGCAAAACGCATCGCATCGCATCCACTGTTATCAAAAGCGCTCACCTAGGCGACCATTCTGGGCGAGTTGACCTTTTCCCGCTTCTAAGGGGGTGTTTGGTGTTGCGTTTTCAAAATAGATTTTGCGTTTTCAAAAGTGCGTTTTGAAAGGCATGTAGGTACATGCTTCTCCAAAACTGCGTTTTGGAGCGTTTTGGAGGCAGATAATCACTTTTTCATCCAAACACTTTTTTAGATTATTTATGTTTTACAAACGCAATAATCAAATAATCACTTAAAAACGTAATCCCAAACACCCTCTAACTCCTAGGTAAAAAAAGCCCGCACTTTTTTCTGTTGAAATCTTATCTTTTATATATATACCAGATATTTATTTACAGCTATATATATCTTTTTTGAAATCCTATCTCAATCAAATCTTATATATTTTTTAAAAAAATTATTTGAATTTTAAAAAAGTTAAGAGATAGATATTATACATGTCTTTTTATTCAAGTTTTCTGCTGTATTTATCGACCTATTCTATTCTGATAAACATGATTCTTTTGTTTTGGCCGGCAAAACATACTCGTTTGATTCTGATAAAGGATTCTGCAGTATATCAATTGCTTCATATAAATTAATTCTATTCTAATTCATGTGCATTTAGTTAATATGTTTGAAAGTGTTTTTTTTAAGTACTTAATATTATTTTTTAAGTTTTTGGAAGTGTTTGTTTGCTTCATATAAACTATTTACGTATTGAAAGTGTTTTTTTCGATACATAATATTATTTTATAAGTTTTTATTTACTTGCGCTTTTTTTTCTCGGGCCTGCCCTTTTTTTGCGCTTCTCGCCTAGGCGACAGGCGAGGCCTATGCGCCTTGAGTGCGCCTAGTGCATTTGATAACAATGATCGAATCATGCATTTTGAAAACCAAGGCGGAGGCTCACAACCAAACTGCCCAGTGCACGCCCCTACATCATGTAACGATTCATGTTCAAGTACAGTTCAACTTCAAATTTCCAGAAACCCAAATTAAACACTGCAACTACAGCAAAACTAAATAAAAATAAATCAAAACCTAATTAACAATAAGCAACCGTAAGAAAACCCTAACTTACAGTTTTGCATTCGTACTTGAAACGTTCAATATTGTTTAAAGAGAAACAAAGACCTACTAACCGAAAACCAATCGGTTCTCATTTAACAGGGGGAGGGGAGGGAAAAGGTGGGAAAAGAGATGAAAATATGAAAAAACCATGTTCCCGAGACTCATTTAACAGGGGGAGGGGAGGGGAGGGAAAAGGGAAGAAAATATGACCATATATTCATCCTCCCAAATTGAAGAGATTAGGAGAGAAAATTTTCCTTCCCCTCCCCTTGTTAAATGAGACTCGGGAACATAGTGTTCGGTTTCATTATCATATAATAATGTTCAGGTATAGCTCAACTTCAAATTTTCATAAACCCTAACTAACACTAAAATAAAAGGAACCTCAAACCTAACTAACAATAAGCAGCTATAGGGAAAACCTAACTTACAGTTTTGCATTCATCCTTGAAACGTTTAAAGAGATACAATAACCTAACATTTCGGTTTCATTATTATCATACAATAATGTTCAAGTATAGTTCAACTATCAATTTTCATAAATCCTAACTAACACTATAACCGCAACAAAAACAAATAAAAACAGATTAAACCCTAACTAATATAGAGTTTTACATCCATACTTGAAGGGTTCGAGAGCTCCAGAAGGCAGAGGAAGAGGAAGACAGTTCCCGCGCCTTCGTCGTGAAGTGGAAGGGACGACGGTCCTCTTGAACAGACTAGAAACATTTTCGAGGAATGTGATCTTCTCAGGGAACTTCAAATCGGATAATGACGGGATGAAGCCGGTGAATCGTTTGCGTAGAAGTTTTGAATAGTATTGGTATGATGATGAGAAATTGGATGATGCCGGCGATGATGTTGCAGCGGCAGCAGCAGCAGCGGCGGCGGCGGCGGTGGTGGAGGAGGAAGGTGGAGAGTGTTGATTTGAATCGTCCATTGATATGGAGTTAGGTCTCCGCCGTAGTTTCGCCGGAAAGTGACCGGAAGTGGGAATCTGGCTTGTTTACAAAGTGAGGTTTTTGTTTGACTTTTTGTGTTTTTAGATGGAATATGATTTGGATTTTTAGGGCATGGTTGGCTAATCAAAAAGTTACAAAGGAGTTTTACACTTTTAGGTAGTGTTTGGTATTCTGGGATGAGAGGTGGAATGAAATACATCATTGTGAGTGAATGAAAAAAAGAGTGTTTGATTGGTCGATGGGATGGAATCGTCCATTCCAAAATGCATTTCATTCCCTCAAAATCATTCAATCCGTCTCCCCTGTTTTTTTCCATTCATTCCCTCTTCACCCTTCATTAACAACACCACAACCCACCACCATTGCTACCACCCACCACCACCGTCATCCGCCGACGCCCGCCACCCGCCACTGTCGCTGCCACCGCCTACCGCCGCCACCCACCTCCGTGCCCGCCACCCACCGTCGCCACTGCCACCACCCACCTTCGATCATCGCCGCCACCATTGCCATCGCGACCTCTGGTCACCGCCGCCACCGCCACCGCTATCAGCCGCCACCACCTCTACCACCTCCAACCACCGTCGCCGCTGCTACCACCTCCGACCACCCCCTCCACCACCATCGCCACCGCCGCCACCTACCTTCATCGTCATCCACCACCACCACCACCGTTGTTACCATTCGTTGTCGTCTCCATCCACTACCACCGCCAACCACCGTCGCCGCTACAACTGACAGCTAGCATCACGCACCATCATCGCTCATCACTGACCACCGCCATCTAATTTTATTCCTTTGGCTTTTTTCGCATACCAAACAACAAAAAGTAATTGTTCATTCCATTCACACATGGTAACCAAACAAGACATGGAATGGTAATGATCAATTCCATTACCTCATCCATTCCATTACCTCGTCCAATCCATTCCTCCCGTCTATTCCATTACCCCGTACCAAACAGACCCTTAGGTGGTGTTTGTTTTTCCTGAAAAGGTCTTTAGAACCTCTTATGTTTGCGCCGCGCAGACCACTTGTAAGACCCCAATTACTAAATAACGGTTTTACATATAAATACCACAATTAGATGTGTAGTTAAGACTACACATACTATAAAATACGGGTTTATTAAAATTTTTACAAATCATAAGTTAATCAACATAACGTAATCGAATTCGTCGTTTAAAATTTACGACGAGGCAAAGTGCGGAAGCATGTATCTTTATCGTGTTCGGTTCTTCGTTGAGCTTGATCGTCTTCCGGCATCCAAAAGTACCTACATTTCATAAACGTGAAATGCTTTAGTCATATGGGGTTTAAAACGTGTCTAAACGAGTTCGGGAAGCGAAACTGATTAAAATATATTTTATTTCAGGGTCTACCGTAAATTACGGTGGCTACCGTAATTTACGGTAGCCCCTGAATGTTAAATCTTCCACCGTAACTCAGTAGGTAACTACCGTAATAATATCAGCCCCACCGTAACTTACGGTGGGCACCGTAAGTTACGGTGGTCCCTGTATCAGCCCCTTCCATTTTTGCCGTTTTCGACACGAAAACTTTCGTATCTTTCAATCTGCTTGTCCGTTGACCTACCGTTTCTTCCTACGTAATTGTAATATGATTCTCCACCTTATGGAGTTAAAATCCAACATTCGGTTTAACAAAATTTCAGACTTTTAAGTCTTCGGCTTATTACCCTTTTTACCAAATTTTGACCCGTTCGATTTTTATCAAACAAACAAGTTTGTTTGACCCTTATTTCTCACAAACCTATTAAATTCAATGATGTTTAACATATTAAGTTCCAATTACAGGTTCATATACCTTCTTAAACCCATTTTCACTCATATGCTTATTTTGACCCGTTAAGGGTATTTAAGCATATTTTAAGCACCAATCGCTTTCATTCGTTTCTAAATACATATGTCCACATTTCTTATCAAATGACCTCCCACCACAACTATATTTGTGGTGGATTCAATGTGATGATTTATATATTCCAAATTTTACCCTTCAAATTATTATTTTACGGCAAAGACTCTTTATAGAGTCATTTGACCAATATTTTACATCTTTCGCTTTTCATACTTATTCAAAGTATTTATTTCATCCTATCACTTATTTCCAAACAACCTTTATGGTTCGTTTGCTTAATTTCGCTTACAATGGCGTTTTAGTCAATTTTAGTCATTCTTTTACGACGAAGGACTCTTAATACTTGTTTGAACCCAAAATCCAACCTTTTAACCATATTCTTGTTTAGAAACCAATATGTTTCTAAATCACCATAATCATAACTCAATTTATTCGCTTTACCTTGAAGATAACCGAATATCTTATTTTAACCTTGTCTAACTGTTATAGAACTCCAAATTCTACATGATGAGTTGTATTATTATACATACCTGGCTCGGGTCAATATATTGACCCGTTTCAATACCTTGCTTTAGAGGCTGCTAAGTAATAGCGATGTAAACATCCATGTGCTATTTATTTCCTAAAAATCATACAACTCGACAACCCATTAGTCGATATAGTCAAGGGTGATAATTTCACCTTTTGACCAATTTGGTCTAAATGACCGTTTATACTAGCGAGATGACATTTATTACCACCTCGTATATATGACTCACTCCGGTTTACACCGTGCGGTCATTTTACTTATAAATTCATTTTGCTCTTATTGGTTATTATGATTTACCTTATATGGTAGCCATTAAAAGTACATGTTTCATTCGTCACAATATGATCGAATTACCGATTTAACTCATTTTTAGCCATCCCTATGTTTTCTTATCGTATTTGATTATCTTGTTCCATACGACTACACGCCGGAACACCATATCTCAATTAGGTATTTGTCTTTTTCGTAATTAATACGAGGATGAATATTCTAAAATATATGACTAGTGTAAGATATACTTACCTTGCGTCCGAATTACGCTTTTCCTCCATTCTTGATTTGTTTGACCCGCTTCCTTTCCCAAGCCTCCACCTAGCTCGTTAGGCGTCAAACTATTTTCAATCATTTACAAGGCGGTTAAATTAGTCATAAAAATAACGACTATTCCACCTCACTTATTTTCTATGCCGAAGCTACTATTCGACTTCATGATTAGTTAACTTAGCTTATCTAAAGTTAACTACTTCTTGATCACATGGGTTACAACATTAAGTCTAAATCAACATAGTATTTAGAACCCTTATCACTCCATATTACGCGTAATTTGCCATATCATTCAAATACACATTTTCACTCTAATTTCAACACTTTAGTTCTCATTTAGGCATTTTAACAAACACCTAATGTGCATAAATTTTTACACATTTTACAACTAGTTCATAACTAGTTATTTCTACTAAACATAAACATAATTTCAATTCTATTATGTCTAGCATGCATACTATTCTCATATTCATCTCATGGAAATCAGTTAACACCATTTTAATAGTCATAATTCTAGGGTTCATCTTACTTCTACAAAACCCATTTAACACATAAATGGATAATCATGAAATTCACAATTGTGAACCTCAATTCAACAAGTAAATGACTAGAGTTTACTCCTAGACATAAAATCATTCCTAATTTCATCCTTGGATTATAATCCATCAATTTATTTGCAAGTAACCTACTTGTCTCGAATTTCAACTTCAACCAATCTAGGTTTTGTGACATACCTTGTGATCCCCATGACTTGGTGATCGTTTCTACGCGTTCATGCATCGATTTGGGTCTTGGATTGACCTTCAATTTGGTAGTTTTGATGAAACTAGGGTTTTGCTCCATGGGAGCTCCCTGATGTCGATCCAGAACACACACTTCAAGTGTGTGTTTTGTTTTGTTTTGATTTTCTTTTATTAAATAACTTTGTTAAGTTATCCTATTTTAACCCCTCGTGTTTGGTTCGTTATTAAGTAGGCCACAACCTACTTATTTCTAACAATATTCCCCACTTATTAACTAGGTTAAACATTCCTAGTTAAATTAATGGGCTCGGGGAATCTATGACTAAGTTTATTTTAAATCCCGTTACTCGGCCTCTTATAAATTTCATTTCATTAGAAGCTTTTATTCACGTTTTAGTTAATATTAGGATTATTTATTTAAGTCCTAATATTCACCGGTTTAAATTTACCACTAACGATATTTCACCCGTCTTTCAGAATTAACGGAGATTGATTATCAAACCCGTTTTCGGGGTGTTACAAGTCTACCCCCTTAAAGAGGTTTCGTCCTCGAAACCTTTCTTACATAGTTCATCGAGTTTTAAACTCAATGCATTTGACCTGAGTAATCTTTTAAGCATTACTCATACTTTAACCAATTGTTAGTATTACCGGAAAAATATGGTCATATATTCTTGGTTACAAAATATCTACGTACCTCATACGACATAATGCAACTTGAAATAACGTAATTTCGTTATCTCTACTAGTTTAGTTGACTTAGCGATATCCATCGCTTTTATATATTATCGAACTCTTTATGAATCCGTTACTTTGATCCGTTTAAAGGTCTTTAGTGAAGTCTTTCACTTTTAGCAACTATTTCTTTTGTTTTCGAATTCATTTATTCGGTTCAGTTACACCGAATCCATCGCTTACAAGCAACCAAATTTATTTAAATGACCTTAACCGGTCTCACTAACTAGACTTATTAGTCCAGTTACTTTTTACCGCTCGCTTGGTTATAATGTGTTTCTACTTCACATTGCATTTCTTGACCGTGATCGTGTCACATCATGTTTAATTTATATCAACCTTTCATTTTCGAAAATATCACTTTTCGAATATATCGTCTTGCGCCTATCAGTGTCAAGACTTGTATCTTTCATGCTTACTATTTAAATTCCTACCAGAATTTATATTTGTAAAAACGTTATTTCTTACTAAAACCCAAGTTTTAATTTAGGATCTTCTCTTTATCTTTCGTCAATTATCCGTACTAGGATATTGATAGTCCATAATTTATTCTTTTACAGTCTTAGTTTTATGCGGGAATTCTCTACTGGTCCCTCGCTTGTCTAAGTAACCCGTAGGCTATTTCTTTAGGCCTTCACCTCTTTAGGGCGTTGCCTTTATGATCCTTTTCCTTTTTATTCAGGACCCGTAGGTCGGTTTAGTCCCGTAGACCTTTACACTGTTTATAACCCGAAGGTTATAATGATCCCGTAGATCGTCCTTTTTATGTTCGAAAATCATTTGTTTTCGCATCAAAATTTCATTCACTCCGACTGTGATTCGTGACTGCAATCATTTCATAATTAATTCTGACCCATTACATGGGTTCATTAATATCTCGCGCTTTCCTTTATTCGGTTTGCGCCTATATTTGTATTCAATCTCGTCCCATTACCGGGCTCATTATCCTTTCCAATATTACGTTTTATCTAACCTGTTTAACTTGTTCGTGTGAGTTTCACCACTTTTGATGGTCAACTTTATCCTCTATGCCTTAGCATTCTTAGTGGTCGGTTTTTATTTTCATTTACTTGATTATTGTCCCTTCCCTTGGGCTCATTATACTAACGTAATACGCTTCCGTCTTCAGGCTTGCGTTTACGTTTATTATCAAATATTTTACTTATTTGATCCGTTTTAGGTACCTTTTTGATTCATCCCATTCATCACGTCCTTACTACATCGGATGTAGATGTGTCCGTCATAAGAAGTTCATGGTATCATATGCCACTACTTACTTGGCCAGAGTAAGCGATTAACACATGACACACATGTCCTTTTTATAGTTTTCACATCACGCCCTATGTAAGTAACACCTCTATTTAGTTTTCTTGGAAATAGTATCCTGGATAGGTATTCTATTCAGGTTTCCCAAGTTTCTAATTTACATATGCAACAATCATCCTCTACATGTTTGTTGCATATTGTTATTTGTGGGATTATATTTAAAAGCACGCACCTGGTAATGCTTGCCCCGACGGGCGTTTCTTGCCATTAACCTTGTTCACGGTCGTTACGCGATTTAGTCCTTGGTGAGCATGCTCCACTTGTCATACTTCGGACCGTTCTTCCATCATATCCGTAATTTGTTTAACCTTTGTCATCCTTAAATGCAAGTGTCCTTCAATTAAGACATTCACAAAAGTTAGTAATATCAACTTTACTAAACGCCCGCATCATAATACAAGGCTTTTCTACTATATGTGTCAATGCACATAATTTTGTTAGCTATATCTATCATTTAATTGGGGTAACGTGTATTACACGATAACCCTATGTGTTGTTTACAACACTTTAATACGCTAAACCATTAACATACATGCACTTACCGGATTTGCGATCAAGCCTCGAACCGAACACCAGTCTTTGTCAAGAGCATAAGGTTTAAGTCCAAGCATGGTTTTCCCCACCATACTTGAATCTCTTAAACCAAGGCTCTGATACCAACTTGTAAGACCCCAATTACTAAATAATGGTTTTACATATAAATACCACAATTAGATGTGTAGTTAAGACTACACATACTATAAAAATACGGGTTTATTAAAAATTTTACAAATCATAAGTTAATCAACATAACGTAATCGAATTCGTCGTTTAAAATTTACGACGAGGCAAAGTGCGGAAGCATGTATCTTTATCGTGTTCGGTTCTTCGTTGAGCTTGATCGTCTTCCGGCATCCAAAAGTACCTACATTTCATAAACCTGAAATGCTTTAGTCATATGGGGTTTAAAACGTGTCTAAACGAGTCCGGGAAGCGAAACTGATTAAAATATATTTTATTTCAGGGGCTACCGTAAATTACGGTGTTACGGTGGCTACCGTAATTTACGGTAGCCCCTGAATATTAAATCTTCCACCGTAACTCAGTAGGTAACTACTGAAATGATATCAGCTCCACCGTAACTTACGGTGGGCACCGTAAGTTACGGTGGTCCCTGTATCAGCCCTTTCCATTTTTGCCGTTTTCGACACGAAAACTTTCGTATCTTTCAATCTGCTTGTCCGTTTGACCTACCATTTCTTCCTACGTAATTGTAATATGATTCTCCACCTTATGGAGTTAAAATCCAACATTCAGTTTAACAAAATTTCAGACTTTTAAGTCTTCGGCTTATTACCCTTTTTACCAAATTTTGACCCGTTCGATTTTTATCAAACAAACAAGTTTGTTTGACCCTTATTTCTCATAAACCTATTAAATTTAATGATGTTTAACATATTAAGTTCCAATTATAGGTTCATACACCTTCTTAAACCCATTTTCACTCATATGCTTATTTTGACCCGTTAAGGGTATTTAAGCATATTTTAAGCACCAATCGCTTTCATTCGTTTCTAAATACATATGTCCACATTTCTTATCAAATGACCTCCCACCACAACTATATTTGTGGTGGATTCAATGTGATGATTTATATATTCCAAATTTTACCCTTCAAATTATTATTTTACGGCAAAGACTCTTTATAGAGTCATTTGACCAATATTTACATCTTTCGCTTTTCATACTTATTCAAAGTATTTATTTCATCCTATCACTTATTTCCAAACAACCTTTATGGTTCGTTTGCTTAATTTCGCTTACAAGGGCGTTTTAGTCTATTTTAGTCATTCTTTTACGACGAAGGACTCTTAGTACTTGTTTGAACCCAAAATCCGACCTTTTAACCATATTCTTGTTTAGAAACCAATATGTTTCTAAATCACCATAATCATAACTCAATTTATTCGCTTTACCTTGAAGATAACCGAATGCCTTATTTTAACCTTGTCTAACTGTTATAGAACTCCAAATTCTACATGATGAGTTGTATCATTATACATACCTGGCTCGGGTCAATATATTGACCCGTTTCAATACCTTGCTTTAGAGGCTGCTAAGTAATAGTGATGTAAACATCCATGTGCTATTTATTTCCTAAAAATCATACAACTCGACAACCCATTAGTCGATATAGTCAAGGGTGATAATTTCACCTTTTGACCAATTTGGTCTAAATGACCGTTTATACTAGCGAGATGACATTTATTACCACCTCGTATATATGACTCGCTCCGGTTTACACCGTGCGGTCATTTTACTTATAAATTCATTTTGCCCTTATTGGTTATTATGATTTACCTTATATGGTAGCCATTAAAAGTACATGTTTCATTCGTCATAATATGATCGAATTACCGATTTAACTCATTTTTAGCCATCCCTATGTTTTCTTATCGTATTTGATTATCTTGTTCCGTACGACTACACGCCGGAACACCATATCTCAATTAGGTATTTGTCTTTTTCGTAATTAATACGACGATGAATATTCTAAAATATATGACTAGTGTAAGATATACTTACCTTGCGTCTGAATTACGCTTTTCCTCCATTCTTGATTTGTTTGACCCGCTTCCTTTCCCAAGCCTCCACCTAGCTCGTTAGGCGTCAAACTATTTTCAATCATTTACAAGGCGGTTAAATTAGTCATAAAAATCACGACTATTCCACCTCACTTATTTTCTACGCCGAAGCTACTATTCGACTTCATGATTAGTTAACTTAGCTTATCTAAAGTTAACTACTTCTTGATCACATGGGTTACAACATTAAGTCTAAATCAACATAGTATTTAGAACCCTTATCACTCCATATTACGCGTAATTTGCCATATCATTCAAATACACATTTTCACTCTAATTTCAACACTTTAGTTCTCATTTAGGCATTTAACAAACACCTAATGTGCATAAATTTTTACACATTTTACAACTAGTTCATAACTAGTTATTTCTATTAAACATAAACATAATTTCAATTCTATTATGTCTAGCATGCATACTATTCTCAGATTCATCTCATGGAAATCAGTTAACACCATTTTAATAGTTATAATTCTAGGGTTCATCTTACTTCTACAAAACTCATTTAACACATAAATGGATAATCATGAAATTCACAATTGTGAACCTCAATTCAACAAGTAAATGACTAGAGTTTACTCCTAGACATAAAATCATTCCTAATTTCATCCTTGGATTATAATCCATCAATTTATTTGCAAGTAACCTACTTGTCTCGAATTTCAACTTCAACCAATCTAGGTTTTGTGACATACCTTGTGATCCCCATGACTTGGTGATCGTTTCTACGCGTTCATGCATCGATTTGGGTCTTGGATTGACCTTCAATTTGGTAGTTTTGATGAAACTAGGGTTTTGCTCCATGGGAGCTCCCTGATGTCGATCCAGAACACACACTTCAAGTGTGTGTTTTGTTTTGTTTTGATTTTCTTTTATTAAATAACTTTGTTAAGTTATCCTATTTTAACCCCTCGTGTTTGGTTCGTTATTAAGTAGGCCACAACCTACTTATTTCTAACAATATTCCCCACTTATTAACTAGGTTAAACATTCCTAGTTAAATTAATGGGCTCGGGGAATCTATGACTAAATTTATTTTAAATCCCGTTACTCGGCCTCTTATAAATTTCATTTCATTAGAAGCTTTTATTCACGTTTTAGTTAATATTAGGATTATTTATTCAAGTCCTAATATTCACCGATTTAAATTTACCACTAACGGTATTTCACCCGTCTTTCAGTATTAACGGAGATTGATTATCAAACCCGTTTTCGGGGTGTTACACCGCTGGGTCTGAAGACTGTTTGTTTTATCGAAGACCTTTCATTAAAAAAGGTCTGCGAGACCACTTCTTGGTGCAGACATGGACCAATGTCTTCATGGGTCTGAAGAGCTCTTCTTCTTCACAAAACCCTAGCACCTCTTCACCCCTTCTCCTTCACCCCTTTTCCTCCACCCCTTCTCCTCCACCCACCGTCTGTCACCACCTCTACCTCCGCCGCCCCACTCCAGCCGACACCCACTCTCCTCCACCATTCTAGCTTCTCACCTCTTCTCCTCAACCACCTCTCCTCCACCACTCAAGTTGTTGCCGCCGCCTCCACCACCGACTGTGGTTTAACCACCAGCACCCTCATTTGCGTCAAAGCCCCCTGTAACACCGTCGAACCCATTGACCCCCTCCATCACCTTTGAAAAACTGTCCAACCCCCTGTAACACCGTCGAAAAACCCTCCACCGAAGCCTCCTGTAACACCGTTGAATCTTAAGGCAGCGGGATCTGAGCTGGTGGTTGTGAGTGTTAGGTGGTGGTGGTGGTTGTGGTTGTGGTTGTCTGAGAAGTAAGACGGTGGTGGTGGTGTTGGTGGGTTTCCGGTGTTAGAAGTAAGACGGTGGTGACAGTGGGTGTCCGTTGGAGGAGGTGGAAGCGAGATGGTGGTGGTGAGTGGTTGTCTGAGAAGTGAGAAGAGAGAAATGGAGAGAGGGATTTGAGAAGAGAGAGAGAAAAGTGGTGTTTGGTGTGGTGTTAAACAAACAATCTTCTCTCGGCAGACTGCAGATGTTTGGTCCATCTCTTCTGCTACAGATGTCTGCAGATGTGGTCATAAATTAATCAAGACCACACACACATGTCGTGCATATGTGTGTGGCATCTTGGACAGCTGGACTCCACTCAGTGAGTGTGCAGCATCTTTTACTAAGTATTTATACTCACCTCAGCCAAAACCCTAGCACTCTTTTCCAAAAACATTCCTTGGAGGTTGCCCCTTTTAGAAATGTCTCATCCCCTTTTAGAAACCCTAGTGTCCATTATCCTTATTTGAATATTCAAGGCACATCATCATAATCAGCAACTTTTCCCTCTTTCAAGATTTCTTTTCCCTTGAAGAACTCTTTTATTCTTACACATTCTTTGCTTTACAATTCTAGGTTAGTGTCAATATTGTTTGGTGGTTATAATAATGAATGAAAGATGATTTTCTTAATGTTAATATGTTAAGGGTTTGATATAATGTTCATGAATCAAATTCGGTGCTTGATGATGATATGTTTAATGGATTAGACAAACATCTAGGGTCATGCTAGAATCAAAGTTTAGAATTGTTCTAACTGTGAATATATTTCATGTGCAAAAAGGAATGTTAATGATTTGCATGACGATTTGAATGAATGATTTGTAGAATGACGATCTAGGGTTGATAAGAAAAACATGTTTAACACTTCTGTGAATAGGATTATGTTTACAAGATGCTGATAATTTTGCATGATTGCAAATAATGATGATTTTAAATGACATGATGTTCATACATATAGTTGCATGATTCCGTGTTAGATAGTGATGAATCTTGTGATTTTGGAACCTGTTAGGGATGATGAAAATATGTTTTGAAAAATAGATGAATAAATCTGATTGTGCGTGAATAAAAGGATGTTAGGATTCATGAGAAAGTTGTATTCCTATTATTGTTCAATCATACAAACCTGGGTGATGAATTGTTTGATTTAAATTATGTCGCACACTTAGAAATGTACAACTCCACTTGCATGATGTACAACACACACTCAGCACACCGTACACATCAGTGGTCACACACTTCAAAATGTGCAACCACTAAAGCACAACGTACAAGAAGATTATACGAGGTCGCACACTATAGCTACACACCTTTGAAAAGTGAAAATCCTGATGCATAAGGTACAAGTGGGAAGTGCAAGGCCGCATACTTAATGACCCGCACATTCTCCTTGTACAATCATCAATGCATAAGGTACAACACCTCCTAAGCATGACCGCACACTTGTCAAGTGGCTGCACACTCCCTTGTGAGCTACACACTTGACAAATGGGCCACACACTACATTGGGTTGTACAATATTTTGGGCCGCATTCCTATTGTGGGCCGCACACTTGTACTGTTCAATTGTGGACTTTACTTGTTGAATATCTGCGTTGAACTGTTATGGCACATGTATTGTATAATGGATGTTTTATGCATGCTACTTGTTAAATACGTGTATACAATACGTGACCTACTTGTGTATAAATCTAATAAGTATCGGTAACCATAATAAGACGTGATTGACCAACTTAGGACCAGTAACATAACCTACCGAGAAAAGCAAAGGTGAGTTCACACTAACACTAAAAGCATGTATTCCCGGTAGATTGGGAACCTAATATTCAGAGGAACGGAATAGTGACTAAATGATACTCATAATTCATGTCTTTAGCGGACTAAACGAAACTCTATCACGAAGTCCCCAGATGCTTATACTGATTAATCGTCTGGCCTGGCGAACGAGATATTAGTTGATAACGCTATTTAGGTTTAACTAACCTCACACCGTGCCTTGAGAGGGCGCGCGTGAACTAATGGGCCATGGCAAACCGTCAATGATGATATACGTTGACAAAACGAGGCAATAACGATACAACAAGTGCGCTAGTTTTGGTACTACACAGTTTAGTAGCTTAACGATGGGGTAGCTCCCTATGACATGTTTATAACCTGGTAACTTAATAATTGATGTTTTTGGGATAAAACGTTTCAAACATTTTTAAATCCGTGAACTCGCCAACTTTATGTTGACATACTACTGCATGCTTGTAGGTCAGTAGGTGCTGCGCTGGAGATTGCATGGAGGAGTGTAGTGGTTATCTAGAACCGTTGTTTGGTTCTTACTGAAATAAATTGTTTTAAGATGATTATTGAGACTTTAAACTTTATGCTTCCGCTAACAACTTAAATTATGTTTCGGACTTTGAATGTGATGTCACTAGTCATATTCGTAATGTTGGTTTTACCTTATTTTAAATTGTTCAATATGACTGGTGGCATCGTTACGGTCAGTCACACGCCTCGCAGTAGTACTCAGCATGTGGAAGTTGAGGGTGTGACAATTAACCAAATGAATTTAATATGAAATCAATTATTAAAATTTTAAATTAACTTATATTGAAGTTCAAAAAATTGTTAGTTAAAATATTAAAAACGAAGATTAATGATGATAATGTTGTAAAACAATGGTCTATTAGCAATCCATATACCGCTATACTAAACATGAGACAACAAGACTATAGAGAATAAGTGAATAGGAATTCTTTTTCATTGAGATATCAACATACAATACAAAGAACTCTATATATAGTGTTCTTACATTAATACAAAGGACATGAAGAGATGGTGGTTACATATGTGGAGAGTCACCACATTATGGTGCATTCATAACACTCCCCCTTGACTATCCACATGATGAAATATAATAGTCTACTATTCTTTTAATATGCTAGGTGATGCTGTCTCGTTAAAAACTTTGCTAGGAAAACCCTGTGGGATAAAACCATAGCTAAGGAAAAAAAAGTGCAGCGCGTATTTTCTCCCCCTGATACTTTTGGATCAGATATGTTGCCTTATTAAAAAAACCTTACTAAGAAAACCCAATGGGAAAAATTTAGTCAGGGGAAAAATAGTGCACTACGTATTATACATAATTAACAACATGATTTATGATGATGTTAAATTAGTACTTCGGGACCTATAAGATAAACTGATATTACTGGATCAGTTATGTTGTCTCGTTAAAAACCTTACCAAGAAAACCCAATGGGAAAAACTTAGTGAAGGGAAAAAGAGTGCAACATTTGAGATTAGAACTGTAATCTTACCAATACATCTAGGAAGAAGGTAATATCAGATGTCGTCTTGTTTGCAAGATACGTCAATGCTCTGATCGCAATTAAGTATGGTACTTCTTGACTAAGTAGTTCAACATCCCTTTCTTGGGGTTGATAAGAATATTTTTTCTATGTCAAGCGATCAGACACTCGTTCATGTACTCAACGAATGAGCTTTTTCTATGTAACATCTTCTAGATGTAGTCGGATTGATGAGCAAAAATAGTACATTTATACTCGAACTACAGGTCGAGAATAACTACACTTTGTAAAGGTTATTCAAAATTTTCCTCTTTAGTTTGAGAGTTCCCTCTAGATGATGTTTACATTATCACTGTAAGAGTGAAATCTTGTTAAATAGATGTAGCTCATTTTATCAAAATTATACCTCTCTTTTCAGAGTATAGTCAACTGTACCACATACGAGTAGTTTCCTTTAAGATTCATATATATAACACCTATGGGGTTATTGTTTCATAATGCTTTGAGCATTTTTAATCCTTCAGGAGGTTTTCATACAGATGTCATTTGTAATTGTCTCGTACATGTATACGGTGATGACATCCATAAGTTGTTTTATCTGAAGTCATTCTGAGATTGCGAGGCCGCTTAAACATTTAAAGATTATCGCATCCACTACAGGGGTATACGTTTCCTCGTAATCAACTGCTGGGATTTGGGAAAAATCTTTATGTTAAAATGCGTGCCTTACATCGCAAAAACTTATTATTTACGTTTCATTTTATTTAAAGACACCCATTTATAACCTACTGGTTTGACGTCTATGGGTGTTCGAACTGCTGGTTCGAAAACGTTTAGTTTGTCGAGCAAATTTAGTTCAACCTTAAGTCATGTAGCCATTTTGGCTATTTGTGTGCGTACACTCTTGCACACTTTCTATATATGTAATCTTTTTTTCATCGATTACATCTATTGCTATAACATAATCAAATATATCATTTTTCACGTGTTTCATTACGGTTCCATATTGTACTTATTTTGTACATAATTCATCGCGATCTCATATTTGTTTGGTACTAGAGTTTCTTTTAGAACTCCATTAGCCTCTTTTGGGGTTTTGACAACAACCTTCTTTAAGGTTTAGTATGCAACCACTTCTGGGGTTTTGTATGTAACCACTTATGGTGTTTTATGTGCCACCTCTTTTGGGGTTACACCAACTGCGTTACTCTGCTCTTTTTGTGTTTTGTGGGTTTTATCTTTTTGGAACCGATTTATCTCTCACAATTTATTAATATGATAATCATTTTGTGAGTACTTCCATTCGAGCAGATAAGTTTAAGCTGGTATATGTGACTTTGTCACCTTATTTGTGTTAGTGAATGCATCTTGTATTTCATTTGTTATTATTTGCAAATACACGCTCTTTCTTTTGGACTTCAGATTTGCATTGACCACTTCATGGGTCGATATATAATATGATGCATTTTTTTATGTTACCAGTCTTTCATTTTCTCCCCCTAAGACTGGGAATACGATGTACATATCCCATTTTATATGTTATGGTGGTGCTATTGGTACATAGGCTGCACAACAAAATATATATATAAAAATGGAAACTTGGTTCTCTTCAGGAGACCAGTTGTAATGGGGAGTATTTGTGATAAGCAGTTGGTTTTCTTTTGCCTCTCACTATAATCAATCAACGAATTCCGTCTCGACTACGTATGCCTCTCACTATATTTCACATTGTGCCCGACAATGGTCCCTACAATTGGGTTGTCAAAGAACCGTGTTAAACCATGTAAAAAAAACAATGTTCCGTAGTGTTGGGCATATGCTACATACGGGTAGCTAAAAACTCACATGTAACCATGTATGAATGCCACAATCCACACAACTGTACATTTCAATGGTCCCATATAAGAGGGATTGTTTGTAGGAGTTTATTGTTTGGAAGGGCATAAAAAATTATTTGCCACAAAAAAAAAAAAAAAAACTAACTAGACATATGATAAGGCATTTTGGGAGCAATGTTTTTAGATTACTTAGAGGTGCTAAGGTACCGGTTAGCATGTTTGATTGTTTAGCATATCATGATGCTATCTTGATGACCTATTTGGTTATGCCATGTGGTGAACGTATAAATATTCTAGTAACTTCTGGTTACTCAACATATTTGATTTAATGGAATATTGTGGAAAATTAGTATCATTTCTAGTAATTTCTAATATAGTCTTCTTGGCCATATTTACTATATGATATATTTTAGATATTTAGTACATT